>JABAKD010000025.1:4658318-5998318 GCA_012845835.1 Undaria pinnatifida | reverse complement strand
TCGTCGTCCACCGCTCCATCCAGCAGGTGTGCTTGAGGAGTGTCCACCGCACTGATCATATTAAGCTTTACTTCGACTACGTACACTAGGCTTCGTCCCTCTGATTTCCCCAAACTTAGGCCTCCATCGCACGTTCCCACGTTCCTTACAGGGGTCTACTGCAACCATCTACTCCCACCGCGCCTCCGTCAAGACCATCCACCTGTATTTCTACAACTCCGCTAACCCTAGCGATACCCGCGTCCACGACTGGGCGGCGACCTATTCCGGCCACTTCGAGCTGCTCCTGCCGGGTGGTGGTCTTGCTTCGGCGAACGATGTGGGAGTGACCCCTCGGAAAGGGGAAGGAAATCGAAAGCGTGGCGCCAAAACATCCCCCCTTCCACATTCGCCGGCGACAGATACCTCGGGGGCCAACCTGCCCACCCATGAGCGTCAGAGATTTCTGCGTAACAACAGGCGTGCTGAGGTATGTGGTTTACGGTGGCACTTTACGCAATAATAAAGGGTCGTCCCACTGCTCTTCACCGTTTCAGCATCAAACCATTGTCGTTCAAAACCACATCCGCTCGTCCGATACGTTGCTTACGACAACATCCTGCCCTCGCAACACTCATTGTCGTTCAAAACCACATCCGCTCGTCCGATACGTTGCTTACGACAACATCCTGCCCTCGCAACACCTCCCAAACTATTACGCAGAACCGCCGACGGAGGTACCACGAAGATACCAAACGGAATCAGGCTCTCTTCAAAACCATGATGGACGGCGCCGCCCCTCGTCAAACTGGTTGCGACGTCGACAACAAGCCCGGCATGGTCAGCAAACCCGTCTAGACGACCTTCACGACGGCGTGGATGACGGGGTCGCGTGGGACGTCCTCCTCAACCGGGTGGTGGGCCTCGTCGGCAACGACACCCTGGAGCACACCACACAGGACTCCCTCGTCGACGCCGCACAGGCAACACCCTGCATCGCCCCCTACAAGAGAAGCAGTCCCGACCAAGACGACACGGTACCTCAGTGCCACGAGATTAACGAAGACCACCTGCGGGCGCTTGAGGACGCAGGGGAAGAGGCGAGGATTCTACACGCCCAGGCTTTTGTCAAGCACAACGGCGCCAAGCTGAAGCGAGACAAAGGCCGTCATCCGATCGTCCTCGAGTACGCGGACTTGCCCGACACACTGGTCCTGCACCAAGGGCTAAAGGTGAGGGTTCGCGTCCGACCTCCACCTGCCGCGATCGGAGCAACAAGTTCACTAACGTTTCGCGTTTTCCATGCAAAACCTAACGCTTCCATCCCTACCCCTCGCGTGCCAACTTCACGCCTCTCAGGTAGTCATCACTAAAAATGTAGACCAACAGCGGGGGGTCGTCAACGCTACCTGTGGCGTCGTTAGAGGTTGGCAGGATACCGACGCCTCCTTAGAAGCCGAGGCACACGAGACCACCCTCGCCCACAAAAGGCCGGCGTGGGTTGAGGTAGAGCTAACGACTGGTAAGGGGAAAGGGAGCAGAGTCAAGCTGCAGCCTTTCGAGGACAAGGCCGTATGGGTTCCGTTCTGCAGGGGAGTTGCCGTCAGCGGAGCTTACATAGTGAAGCAGTGGCCGCTCATGGTCGCCGCTTGTATGACTATACATAGGGTACAGGGTGTTGGGTTCGAGCGGGTTGCCGTGTGGATTCCGAGTAGAGGATTCTTCGCCCAGGGCCAGGGGTATACCGCTGTATCTAGGGGTAAAACTCTTGGGGGCCTATTCATAGTCTTGCCGAGTGCTGTATTGCGCGACAGAGGCGCCGCCCGCGATTTCATGAAGGACGCCTTCCACCCCCCAATGGACGCCATCAACGCGCTCGCGGAACTGCGCCGAAAAGCGCCAGCGACAGTAACCATCGACACGCGGGGGAGAAGAGTGGCGTACGCCACCCTATGGGACGCACGGGAAGCGTATGACGCCCCCGACGGCTGGAGAGGGCTTTGGCCTCGGGACGTTCACAGTAGTGGCCATGGATTGCAGGGGGTCTACAACGTAAACTAAGTTTGGTCAAGCGAACCACGTCTGTAGCGATGGACATTCCACCAGTCAAGTGTGACAAAACATTCCGCCACTCCTGACCATCGTCAAGTGACTTCTCGCGCGGTCAAATGTGATAAAACATTCCGCCACTTCCGACGATCGCCAAGTGCCTTCTCGCGCAGCGAGTCACCAGTCATGTGTGACAAAAAACTTCTCCTCTTTACACCAAAAAGCACTTGACGAAACATGTATTGTTTATAGTTTGTGGAACTACGAATATACTGCAATATATCAATACATTAATGCGATATCCAACACCTTCTCGAATTATATACTGGTATATCGTACACATGAACCGCTTTACAAAAAGAAACCCGTTTTTGGGAACAAAATTGCTCGGATTTAGTATAGAGAGGGGTTCGGGGGCTCTACAGGGGTTAATATATTAGTTGTGTTCCAGCTGCTGCTATTATTAGTAGTCCGAACGATCGAACGCTCGACCCAATGCTTGCAGTGAGCCAGTCAATCATTATCCATGCGAAAACCTCCAGCGTTCAAGTGTGCAACGTCGATATCTCCACAAAGGACGATATGCCTTGTTTAATTGCTTAGGCGTCAATAAATTTATTATTGGACAGTTGCCGTCGGTCAAGGGGTCATAGGGCCATCATCGGTCGCCCCGGTGGCGTCTCAGGTTACCCTCAAGCCTGGTATAGGTCAGTTTCGTGAGTTCGAATGCCCCTGAGTGCATACTCGCATACATTCGTGGGGACTTTCTCTTGCGCACAAATGGCTTGCGGAAAGCGCGAGAGCGTGAGTTAGCAACACTCGATGAAACATTGACGAGCAGTGGGATGGCTAAAACCCTATGCGCGATACAAATTGGCGGCAAGAACCGGGGGGAAGAAGGGACGACACATGTGACCACGGCTTGCCCAGAAAGTGAAACGTGGAAGTGCGCGATAACAATGAAAAACTATGTGGCTGGTGGGAAAGTGTAGAAACGTTTCCGGGCCGAACGTCGAGTTCCTTTAACTTTTCGGATTTTTCGGATCTTCATTGGGCTCAGCACTTTCGTGTGACGACGGACTCCAAACTTTTGACAGAAGTCGACCTGATAAAAAATCAACAACAACAACAACAGGGAATGGGACCCGAAGGGTGCGCCAGCTAGCGTTGGGCTGGGAAAGAAACTGAGTTAAAATCCGCACACGACGCGTATGAAAATAGGTGGAAGTGTGGGGGGCTAAAGCTATATTTTTCCCCATCCGCCGGAGGATAATAATAAAAAAAAAAATAATAATAACAACAGGGCCTCCCCTTGACATATATCTGCGTTCTCGCGTGTCTTTCCGAGACCCTGCGAACCACCAGGCCAGCACGAGCAAATACATCGACAGACAAACGAGTTCTCCAGCGTAGAAAGAGCATCGTCTTTTACAACAGTGTCAGTTTGCCCCAGCACCTGCCTGGTGCCTGGTTCGTATCTTCCAAGCAACGTTTATCAACAAGGCGCTATGGGGCGACTATTTCTCGGTGCGATGTTGCTTTTGGTTGCGACGGCCCCGGTGATGACTTTGTCGATGGTCCAAGACACATCAAAGGTGAGCAGCAATCTCAGAATGATCTCAGAGACGCCGCGCGTTAGCTATGTTGGCTATTAGACTAGATTATTAGCTCTGTTTGGTTTCCCCCCGGCATATCAACCTCTTCAGCTCTGTCGGGTAGACGACAAAGACAACGAGGCTACGACCTGTGCAACCTATGCGTGTGGGCTATAGACGGAAACAAAAGGAAACTCCACATAGGCCATAGGCTTGCATGGCCGAATCACCTTGCTGTATTCGCAATGTGTATCTAGTCTCGTAGACTTTGACCGTATCTGGTTTAGGACCTCGTCTCTAGGAGCCATCGGCATAAGCACTTCTGGTTGTGCTGGACGTAGACCGGTGGAAAGGCCTGTTTAATGTCAACACAACGCGAACCGTTCAATAAAGTTCCTCCCATAGTCTATACAGCAGGTTAATCCTGTAGGTGAGCACTCTTGTTGGCTGCGTGTCTGCGGACAAACTGCCATGCAGTGGACGCCCGTACGCAGGCTGATGTTGTTGATATAATAGAGAGTTGCGCGTAACAGACACAGATTGTTTAAACCGGGAAGCAGTAAGGAGCTCTCTACACAACAAGTATCAGTTTTTTGTTGTCGTTCTCACATTAACTTGCATAATCAAGTACGTGGTCACAGGACAGGCTCCAGTCACTCTGGAGCTGGAGAATATCCCAGGGAAAAAAAAAAAAACCAAAGGTGGTACACGTATTTATCACAGCTGACGCAATTCATGCCTCCACCAGAAACATATAAAAGTAAAATCGGGAGTCAGCCTACGACGTGGCAGGTCCATACTGGTGCATACGTCTCACTACTCGCGTCTTCTTGAAAAACCGACTATACCGCTTGCTACCCAAGAAAGACCACCACCTATATATTACACGTATTACCTATCACTACGCATACGCACGACAAACGCAAGTCAATTGGAAAACGAAAAAGAAGAAGATGAAGTAAAGGAAAGAAAAGACAAGGACGCGAACAAAAGAAAAGGAAATGAAAGAGAAAAGGCAAGAAACGCAAGAAAATACAAGGCAAGACGAGAGAGCAAAGAAAGGAAAAAAAAAAAAAAATGGACCCTAGGAACTGACTTAAGGCTGTAGTGGGCTCATAGAGGGTATCAAGTGCATCGTCAACGGAACTGGGGAGAGAACGCAACATGTCGCAGAAATAAGGGGAGTCTTGCGTTATCTTGTCACGGCCATCCGTGGGCCCACAAATTTCGAGACGATGAAGGCCAAACCCAGATTTAGTCTCTTGAGCATGACGCCCCCCCTTCCACCCCCCACTACCTCACCCCCCCCCCATCACCCCTTCCCCCCTCTCCCCTCCCCGCGGCCGCTTAGAGATGCCGACGGTGGTTGGCGCTGATGCAGCCTTTGCGCGTAGCTTTTCAGATTTGCGCTTCTTTTTTTCATGCCAATTCCGATTACACAATTCGGCTCCCTCCTCTACTCGTCGAAACCATCTGCCGGCCTTCTGAAAACCCTTTCGCCACCCTTCGAATTTCGTTCAAAATACCGACATATCCCCCTTCAGATCATTCATCCAGTCTTTCTCTTGCCCCCCTGAGTAGCCCTTACCTCCCCAAATAGCACCCTCTGTGGCAGACGCTCGTCCCCCATACGTGCTACGAAGCCCGCAAACAGTATCCTCCGTTCGCGCACTATCGCCTCTACGCTCTCAAAAGCTGTCTTGGCAAGCGCGTCGGCGTACGATAGGGTGTGGTCGTCGCGCTTCCGTTTCCGCCATCCGAGGCATCGGAGGAGCATGGAGTGGCGAACCCGTCGTAGCCTGGCAAAATCAGGCTTGTTTGGGTTCCACGTCATGCAACCTTAAAGCAGTGTCTCGACCACCTCAGCTTTCAGCAACCGCACCTTCAACCGTACGCGCACACCCGGGCGATCATGGATTTTAATCTTGTACCGCTAGAAGCACGCCCAGGTCTCTGAAGACGCCGCGTTAATCCAATGCTATGGTCTCTGTCTGCGGTGATAGCCCCGCCCAAGTACACAAACTCGATTGTTTGTTTGTATACCTGGCCGGCTGCATTGGTTGTGAACGACACCTCCCCCCCGCCTTTGGTTTGCAGGCACATAATCTCTGTTTTTGCCTCAGCGATCACTTATTGAGTTGCCGAAGTTTAGGAGCGGGTTCGGTCTGGAGCGTGGCACGGGATATGAAAATACAAAACAAAACTTTCTGCGGCGCAGCCAATGCCTTCCAGACCGGTCGCCTCGGTGGCGTATAAGGTTATCCTCGAGCCTGGTATATATAGGTCAGTTTCGTGAGTTCGAGTCCCCCCGAATGCATACGCTTATAACCTTGTGCGTAGGTTTTGTTCTTGTGAGCAAATTGATTTGCGGAAGGCGCGAGAGCGTGAGTTAGCCATGTTCGATGGAAAAAAACGAGCAGTGAGATTGTTGAACCCTTGAGCGATTAAAATTGAGGGCAAGAACCCGGGGGGCAGAAGGGACGACACCTGTGACCATGGTTTGTTGTCAAAAAGCTGGGAATTGGAAGTGTAAAAAAAAAAAAGGATTACGAGAAGCCGAACTTTTTATTGTTTTTTGGAATCAAAAGCAAAACAAATAGACCGCATGTTCGAATCTCACAGAAACCTTTTTTTTTCCAGGGATGGACCTTCACCTGATGTCTATTACATATATTCGTCCCCCCCGCCCCCCACCCGCCCCCACCCCCCCCTACTCCCCCCCAACCCATCCCAACCCCACCCCCTCGAACACTCCACCCTCTTATTACTCACTGATTGTACGACTTACCCCAGGATATAACTGATGTATTATTTCCAAAACCGTCACATTTATCCCCTCAAAATAATGTATAGTTTCCCGGCCCATATTGAGCTGCCCCTCCCCCCCCCCCCCGCCCCAACCCCCCCCCCCCGCCTCCAATAATATACTGGTGCCAAAACCGTCAGATTTATCCCCTCGAAAGGATTTACAGCTTACATGCACAAATTGCCCCCTCCCCCCCCCCCCCCCTCCAAACCCGCTCACTTTTGATCAAAACCAGGCCCCCACGTCCTTCAAAACTCCGCCCCACCCCCCTCACCGGTTATTCGACTTACAAGATTCACTTGATAAAAGGATACATTTCCCTTTACAGCTGTCAGATTTTGTCCCCCTCAGAAACAGGTTTTATAGTTTCCGCGCACAGACTGACTAAAATCATCCTGTTGACCCTGATAGCTACACTGTAGTTGTAAGGGGAGTCGCCGACCTATATCCTTAATGAGGACACACAACTCGTAATGCGCGCGATCGGAGTATCACACACAGCTTGCAAAGATGAATTTCGACGAAATCTTCGATCTCACAGCTGGAGTGTATTTTCATTTTTTATAATATATTCGTACATCACTGCTACTGTCTTCATACTCCCAATGTATACTAACCCCTGCCATTCTAGTGAAGAAAAAACAAGATAGCAAGACCACCCCCAGGTAGAGAACACTCACCTACGCACTTAACCACAAGTACCAACAACCCTGACCACACCATCCATCCGCAAACCATCCACCATCCACATGATAGAGCAGTATAGTGGAAACTACAGAAGTAAATCTATGAAATATATTTGATGTTACATCTAGTTCAAAATTCCCCACGGCGACATCCGATATTGGGAGACCCTTTCCTCCCGCGCGCTCATATCGAAAAAAATTAGGCGTTGATTTGGCCGGGAACGGCCGTTCCAAAGCGATTAAAAATACCCTCTCTACAAATGAAGAAGTTCCGGAACCTGAAAAGCCTCAAAACATTTCAGGAGAAAAACCCCCGATAATATCGACGCATTTTTTAAAGAGGGAAGCTTCAATCGACGCGGCTTGGCCGTGTTAGAGGGGGTAGCCGGTCTCAGATTAGCGATCGGAGCAAAACTGAGGGCGCGAGGGCGTCGACAATGAACTCGGCTCCAATCGCCAAGGGTGGCGAGATATCTCGGAGCGGCAAGTGTGTGCGCGTTGTGCAGCTTGGGGACGAAGAGTGCAAAGTTTTGCACGCCTGAGAGATGCACAGCAGCCGAGGACTGAAGCTGTCGAGCGGCTGGGTGCGTCCAGGCCGTTGTAAGGACCCAGGCTACGGTAGGGGGGTCCCTTTTTGGGCCTTTTATTTCAGTGGCTAGGGGTCACTCGCGCGAGTAACCCCTTTGTTCCTATGCAATCTTACGTTTTCTTTATGTTTTACATTGACGAAATCAATCCGCAATGCAAAGGTGATCTAAGCTGCGGCAAACCAAGTGCCTAAATCATCTTCATCCGTAGGGTACAGAGCCACTCGTGCGAGTGGCTCAAACACACCAGTGAAAATGGGGGTACCCCCCTACCGTAGCCTTAGTCTAGGCCAGAAGCGAAGCGATCTACGGTAGTCTATGTGGCCAACTCGGCATCTGCCTTGCCTGGGAAAGCTCCGGCCGAGGCGAAAATCTTCATGCTGAAGACGCGGCAAGTCTACCTCAAGAAGTACTTGGTTCACCACTCAACGACCAAGTGGCAGGGGAACTGCCACAAGCTCTGCTTAGACACGTTCAAAGATGGCGACGTGGTCATAGAGTCGGACATCATTGAGAAGCACCCGCTCGAGGAACAAGTGATCATGACATGCCAGCAGACCCTGACCGCGACCATGATGATAATCGTTCACCATAGCCCGAACGTTTACGAGGGGGGGGGGGGAGGATGCACGTTACCGAGGCATGGATCTTCGCCTCCGAGGACTCGAACCACGATTTTAGGTTCTACTGGCACGCCCTTGGCGAAACCGCTATGTACTACTTGCACGGAGCGGAGAAGGCAGCCACTGCCGCCTGCCGAGCGGACGAAGATAGTCTCCGGACGCCCCGGATGCACGTGTTCATGGATAGCTGCGCCAAGCAGTACAGGGTGAGGTGAAACTTTCTCTTCTTGGCGGACACCATGCAGATGTTGGGCTTTTTGGTTGACCACTTCGCGGCGACTTCGCACTTCAAGAGCTGCCACGACGGGATTGGTGGGGTGTCAAAGGGCGGCATGAAAAAGGCGGTGTGTTTCGGCATCGTCATCGAGAGCGCCGCACACCTGGTGAGATATCTGGAAAGCATCTTAACGAACGTGGGTGGCGAGGGCGAAGACATGAAGAAGTACTTCGCAACGTGGTCTCAATACTGCGTCCTGCGTGTGCACGTCAAACTGGTCGGTCCAACGGACATCTGTCGCCCGGTCGTCACTCCCACAGGCATTGCCGGCACCGCGAAGCTGTACCACTTCACGGCAGAGGGCCGGGCTGGAACCAAGTTCCCAAAACCGCTCGAAGCGAGGGCCCGATAACCAAGGTCGACATCGCTCTTTCACGAGACTCGAGGAATCTCCGGACCCCGGGGGATGCTTCCCGACGGAGCCAGGTCCTTTCCCGTTTTAGCAAACGAGCAGAATCGAGTAGATGCGGTGGAGGCTTAACCGGATGGTTGGGGGGGCGGTGGGGGAAGAGGAGGTGTGGGAGGTAGAGGGTGTTGATGTAAGACCTGTGGAAGAGCGTGAGCACTGGGTCCCAACTCGAAATACTTCCTGTTTCTGTTCATCGTGCCAAGAGGAATCGTACAAGAATTGCCACACCACTCGGATCTACCCTAATCTCGTGTCAAAGATGAAGCGTGACGCGGTGATCGAGCAGTGCGTACTCATGGACACCGGGTTGGGGCCTAAGGTTAACGTCGAGATGTTCCCTAAAAGACCAACGAGGAGGAAGGGTGTGCCGTTTGTAGACAGGGATGTGACTTTGCCGAGGGTGTGCGGGACGCGACGGGAGCAGAGCGAGCAGGCGAAGGCCGAGAGCCGCCACATCCTGTTTGAAGAGGCTACGGAATTGCAGTCCGATCTTAGCTATTTTTCGTTTCTGAAATCGCAAATGGAGTAGAGTTCCCTTGGGGAGAGATCGCAAATGGAGTAGAGTTCCCTTGCGGAGAGCGGGTGATAGTCGATCTTCGTAACACTTGTTCATGAGAACACGTACGTATTGCGTAGTATATACAGTGTGTTGCTTGGACATGTTGTGACAGTTGCGCATAACGTTTTTAGTGTTGTTCTGGTGGGTGGGGTGATTTTCTGAGCGGATAAACGCTGTTACAATTGTATCATGTTCATGTCTATTCTTTCGTCTGTTCACCGATCGATGTATGCAGTGATATTTTCAACGGCTGTTACTCGAGAGTAAGTAGTGATGTCAACAATCCGACGACGGATTCATGATTCTTACCCCCGAATTACTATACCCTAAAAAATCAGACCCTCCGAGGCATTTAAAAAAAACGGGGATTTTTTACCCTCATCCCCTTGTCGGCCATTATCGTATTTTTCCTGTTACAGCCAGCAACAACCCGTTGAAACCCAACAACATCCACCGACTTGTAATTTTCAGACTCAATGATCCGTACTAGCATGAGTATATCTACCGGCTGTTATTTTTTTGTGAGATAACAGGGGATGCTTCATTACCACCCCCCCCCCTCCCCCCCCCCCAAACATCCAGGGTACTGCCAATCTCGGATGTCGCCCCACCTAAAGTGAAAATAGCAACACCAATCATTGAACTATAGTGGAGAGAAATATATTTTTTAACAAAAGAATGGGACCCATTGTTAAAGAAGCTTACCCATATCGCATATTACAAGTGCAAACAAGCAGGTTGAAAAAATGAGTATTGACCCGACATTAGTGGAACTCACGGCTGACTTTTTTTGTTTTTGTTTTTATCCTCCGGCGGATGGGGAAAAATAAAGCTTTAGGTCACCACACTTCCACGTATTTTCACGGCTGACGTCCTAAAAATATGTTTAGAAAAATATATGAACAGCTGACGTCGTTACAGTATTTTCACTAAAATGTTCCCGACAGCATAACACTAAAATGTATTCGTAGCAAGACAGTGTGAAAACCCGCTTTTGGTTCGAACATGTTGATTGTGTTCTTGAATATTATACGTATATGATGACGGTGGAGTACAGTAGGGGTTCCCGGTGATAGGTTGGCGACATGGTAGCGAGATTTCGGGATGATGGAATTCTTCTGGCTATTTCGCCGTCACTTCTCGTTGTTCTTATTCTACCGAGTGAGTCTTATTCTCTCCTCGATGTGTCTTGGCTAGGAGCAACAACTGATATTTGCACGTATTTTACTTGTCTCCATACTGGTGACTCGACAACCCTACTACTGTTTGCTCAACGGGTAAGCCCTCTATGCTTCGTAGGGATCAACAAAAGACGGTACCTATCGCGTACCGTACGCTGTACTATCCCTGTTCGAAGCAAAGGGTGTTGAGTGACGTGTCTCGCTTGCGGAAGAGAGCTAGCTGGACATATCACAAGAACAGCCCTCCCTGCGGAAGGGAGCGAGCTGGGAGTCTTGTTTGAACAATGTCTGAGGGCGAGGTCAAAATAGGCGTTGTGGACGTGAAGTCGTTGCCAGATTAGAGCAGGGAGCTCTCAGCGGGCCAAGATGCGGGATCTGGAAGAGCTACTCCCAAGAAGGGACTAACTCGAGAAAGACATTGAGGGTGGTTCCTATTGCGGTTCTAGAACCGACGACCAAATTTCAGCCGGATGGGATGCGTTCTACCGAGTCGAAGGTCGAATTGAGGAGAACGAACTCATCATTCGCGAGTACTCGCAACTACCCGTCGAGGTCGCCAGCTTCTATCCACGACAGGAGGAGCAAATTGGAGAGATTTCGCAGCAAAGTGAGATATCAGAGAGGGGAGCGGGCGTGGCCCGATGTTAGTCACAGATCGTAATCCCACTACATGAAACTGGGAGTGAGAGCACTGCACAGCAGCAGCAGCAATTCGAGTCGGAGGAAAATCGGATGGGTTTGGTCGTTGAAGCGTGCTGAGATATGGTGGAATTAGAGACGAGGGGGAAAGAGCAGGGAGAGCAGCTGCAACCTCCGGCGGCACTACCCCGTGTTTGGACGTCACACTTCGTAGTCCCACTGCATGAGACTGAGGGCGAGGACACTGCACAGCAGCAGCTGCAGGAGCAGCAGCAGCAGTTTGAGACGAAGGGACAAGTCATTGTGGTTGATGCCGGCGAAAAGAGGGTTGTTGTTTGTTCTCGCATTAACTCGCATAACCAAGTCCGTTGTCACAGGTCAGGCTCCAGTCACTCTGGAGCTGAGGAATCCCCCAGGGAAGAAACACAAACGAACCAAACGTAGTACACGCACTCATCACAAATGACGCAATTCTTGCCTCCACCAGAAAAAAAAAAAAATCTGAAATCCGGAGTCAGCTTACGATGTGCCAGGTCCATGCTGGTGCATACGTCTCACTACTCGCGCCTGGAAAAACAGACTACACCGCTTGCCACTCAAGAAAGAATACCACGAAAACACTACACGTGGGGCCTATCACGCATACGCACGACAGACAAAAGTCATCTGGAAAAAAGAAACAAAGAAAATATGTCAAGATGAAGCAAAGAAAAGAAACAAAAGCGAAAAAGGAGAAAGGAAAGAAAAGGGAAGAAACGACAAGAAACGCGAGAAAAATCAAGACAAGAAGAGGAAGCAAGGAAAGGAAAAGAGAAAAAATGTCATACTAGCAGACCCTAGGAACTGACGGAAGACGGCATTGGACCCATAGAGGGTATCAAGTGCACTACAAACGGAACTGGGGAGAAGACGGAACAAGGCGAATAAGTCACGGCGGTCTTACGCTGTCTTGTAACGGCCATTGGCAGGCCCACACATTCAAGACGATGACGTCTAAACCAAGAATTCAGTCTCTTGGGCAAGATCCCTCCCTTCCACCCCCCCTCCCCTTTCCCCCCTTTCCGCCTCCCCCTCCCCTCCCCCCCTCTCCCCTTCCCGCCTCCCCCCTCCCCCCTCCCCCTTCCCCCCCCCCCCTCTCCCCCATTCCACTTTTCCCCCCTCCCGCTTCCCCCCTCCTCTCTTCCCCATTCCCGCCTCCCTCCCTCCCCCCCTCCCCCCTCCCCCCCGCCCCTCCCCCCTCTCCCCTTTCTCTCCTCCTCCCCTCCCCCCTCCCCCCCCCCCCATTACATTTCCCCCCCTCCCCCTTCCCCATCTCCCCCCTCCCCCCTCCCCTACTTCCCCCCCTCCCCCTCTCCCCCCCCCCCCCCCCCCCCCTCCCCTCCCCCCCTCCCCCCTTGCCCTCTCCCCCTCCCCCTCCTCCCCCTCCCTCCCTCCCCCTTCCTCCCTCCCGCGGCCGCTCAGAGATGCCGACGGTAGATGGCGCTGCCGTGGCCTTTGCGCGTCGCTC
This sequence comes from Undaria pinnatifida, assembly GCA_012845835.1. Lineage (NCBI taxonomy): Eukaryota > Phaeophyceae > Laminariales > Alariaceae > Undaria > Undaria pinnatifida. Next base: position 5,985,421 of record JABAKD010000025.1, on the reverse strand, counting down.
TTCAGCTTTGCGTCTCTCCGTTTCATGCCAATCCCGCATGAACAACTCAGCTCCCTCCTGTACTCGTCGAAACCATCTGCCGCCCTCCTGAGCAGCCTTTCGCCACCGTTCGAATTTCATTCCAAAGACCGACGCATGCTACTTCAGGTGCACCATCCAGTCCTTTTCTTGCCCTCCTGAGTAGCCCTTACCCCCAAAAAGCTCCCCGAACATCACCCTCTGTGGCAGACGCTCCTCCCCCGTACGTGCTACGAATCCGCAAACAGAGGGTGGAGGACGCTGGCGTGGGAGGCACGGACACCCAGGGGGAGAATCATTCCCACCGTTTGCAGCAGACTAATATACCGCGGCGCCAGGCTACTGAAGGCAACAATCGGGTCATGTCATGAACACCGGTTTCTGTCTTGGATTTGTCTTGATTCTAGTGCAATACATCATGTAGTTGAGTTTTGCTGTGTGAAAGACATCATATGACCTGTCGCGATATATGATACTGCTAATTGCACAGCAGCAGTATTTGACTGACGTGCCGACGACATGTTACTATTTTGCGGCTGAGACGATGATTTTTTAACTCTTTGCGGGTCGCATTCTTCGAAGTTACGACTTTGTGTTTTGCATGAAATCAAAGCAAACGACAGAGTAGATTGGGCAGAGGGACTGGCAAGATAAATGCTTGTGCCTGTCCCCCAGTCCCTCTTGCCCCAATCACTGGCAACCGTGATTGCTCGTGGTATGATAGCTCTGCTGATAAACCTGTTACTATCACAGGATGCAGGATGATTTACGGGTTGACAAGCAATGATGTCAGCAGTAGCTAGCGCTTGCTTGGGACAGCCGTTATTTCTGTCCGTCGTATTTTACAGCCGTTTGGTACTTTGGTTCGTTTTCAATCAGCCATTTATCTTCACGCACAAAGACCTACGATTAATTATTATGGAAATCTTTTGAGCGGTTATTTCGGGCGATTATTTCTGTAGTTTTGGGACTCCAGAAACAATTTTATAAGAGATAAGGGGCGTCCGTTATGGCTTCTGATCTCTGGAAAGTGGGCTTATGTTGAATTGGCAGGTAGATCTAGTTTTCCTGTTTACCTTTATTTTTAAAAATCTGGACCGTACACTGTCGCCCGCGACGTGAGGTCACCACCACCTCTTCTGCTGTCTCTGCTGCTGAGCTGCTGCTGTGCTGCTGCTGTGCTGCTGGTGCGCTGCTGCTGCTATTGGTGTTTTTCATGGTGCTGCAGCAGCTGCTGTCGCGTCTGTGTGAGGACGAGGCTCTGTCTCGCACACAACAAGCGCGGTGTGCTGTCGTATGAGTGTTAGTGGTTCTTTGTTGTGGGTGATGCATGACGTGTACAGCAGACAGGTTTAATAATACCACGTACAGAGTAGGCACTAGTGACATGTAATACTTGGTACGAGGTAATGCCGGTCGCCCCGGTGGCGTATCAGGTTATCTTCGAGCCTGGTACAATAAGTCGGTTTCGTGAGTTCGAATCCTCTCGAGCGCATAGTCTATCCGTATAAATTCATGGGGACTTTTTCTTGTGCACAAATTGACTTGCAGAAAGCGCGACAGGCGTGAGTTAGCACCACTCGATGAAACATCGACGAGCAGTGGTATAGCTGAACCCTTTGCGCGATAAAAATTGAAGGCAAGAACCAGGGGGAAGTAGGGACGACACCTGTGACCACGGCTTGTCCAGAAGCTGGAGAGTAGAAGCGTGTAAACAAAAAAAAAGTTCATCCAAAAGTCAAATAATCCCAGTTCTGAGAGGTTGGAAGAGCTGTATTTCTGGGCTCAGAAATCAACAGATCCGCTGATTTCTGGCCTCCATTATTTCTGAACGGAGAAATGACGATGATTTCTGGTCCCATAGTCTTAGTGGATACGATTTTTTATTTTCGGCGTCGGAAATCCCTGCAGAAATGGTCAACGTTATGTTCTGTAGGTCGCGCACAAACCGTACCCAGGGTAGTTACCCCTGGTATTACCCCACAAAGAACTTCTGTAAGTTCTGTAGTCTAGGACGTACCCTGGACTTCTGGAAGTTGTGTACAACATTCATACCCGTACCCGGAACTTCTGGATGTTCTGTACCCCAGTGCCACACATGCTGGTCACGGGTATGTCATTTTTCTAACTTACGTGAGTTCTGTACGCCCGTGCCACAATTCGCGGAACTTCTGTGAGTTCTGTAGCACTTCCGCACCGTATCCAGAATTTCTCTAAGCTCCGTAAGATCCCCATACCCTAACTCGGAACTTCTGCGACTTCTGTAAGACTGCTGTGACACAATACCCGGAGTACGGCTATACTTTTCTCACAATACTGGGGGAGCCCGCATCCAATAATTCAGGTTTAATAATCCATAGAGTGTTGTATGCATTTTATTATGATGTCGTATCTTGTCGTCAGTGAAACCAACAGAACATCGAATGTACAGCTGTAGCAGCATGTATCGCATATATTACTAAATTAAAAAGAAACTAAACTCCGGCTGTGAGATCGAAGATTTTGTCGAAACTATCGAAAATTTTGTCGAAACTCATCTTTGCAAGCTGTGTGTGGTACTCCGATCGGGCGTGTTACGGGTTGTGTGTCCTTATTAAGGATATAGGTCGGCGACCCTCCTTAAAACCACCGTGTAGCTATCAGGGTCGACAGGGTGGTGATGTTAGTCAGTCTGTGCGCGGAAACGAAAAAAAACGTTTTTGAGGGGGCCAAAATCTGACAGCTGTGAAGGGAAATGCATCGGTTTAACAAATACACTCCAGCTGTGAGATGGAAGATTTCGTCGAAACTCATATTTGCAAGCTGTGTCTGAATCTCCGGTCCCGCGTATCACTGGGCGTGTGTCCTCATTAGACTAAAGATATAGGTCGGCGACTCCCCTTGGGAGTACAGTATAGCCTGTACCAGGGTCAACAGGGTGATATTGTTCAGTCTGTGCGCGGAAACTTCAAAACCGTTATTGAGGGGGATAAAATAAATCTGACAGAAAATAAATGCATCATCATTTTATCAAGTGTATGCTGTAAGTCGTACAACCAGTGAGGAGAGGACGGAGTGTTCGAAGGGTTGGGGGGCGGGTATTCGGGGACGGGGGGGGGCGGGGGAGGGGGGGGGGGGTCACACAGCACGTCGCATAGATGTTGGAACTTGATATACACGTGGTGCTAGGTCTAGACGATGATTCGGGTGGTGGGGTATGTATATTATCATAGTGGCCATAAACTGTAAGTCTTCTTCATGTGTCTTTCGTTTATAACCCGTGGGCACGTACTATATTATTGACGAAGGTCACCTCTGAATCAAAAATGGTCATTATTTATTAATCGAGTTGAATTCGATTCAATTTATGGTGGAAACATACGAATCTGGCGTCTATCGGGAAACCACTGGTTGCGTATAATTGCCAATGTTTTTTCCGAACGGAATAATACATAGATCTACCGTGACGGCGATGCAGCTACCATCGACGCCGTGAACTATCCGTGTTTTCGTTTATCGTTTCGCCTATTTGTCGCGGCACATCATGGCTTATCGAGTTGTGGGGGCAAATATGGGCTTGCGACCGACATTATTATTCGTTCTGAAGCACCACAGCCGGGGTACGCTCTGGTATTATCCGTTACAGTGCAGTATTATAGCCGTCAGTGCCGCTCTTGCCCAGGTCGCCACTCATCGAGGTTCACAACTGGCGTATCAGGTTATCCTCGAGCCTGGTATAGGTCAGTTTCGTGAGTTCGAGCCCCGCCGAGTGCATACTCGTATAAATTCGTTGGGACTTTTTCTTGTGCACAAATTGACTTGCGGAAAGCGCGAGAGCGTGAGTTAGCAACATTCGATGAACAATCGACGAGCAGTGGGATTGCTGAACCCTATGCGCGATAAAAATTGAAGGCAAGAACCGGGGAGGAGGAGGGATGACACCTGTGACCACGGCTTGTCCAGAAGCTGGAAAATAAAAGTGTGCTAAAAAAAAAAAAAAAAAAAAAAAAAAAACGATTCATCGCCTCTCCCGGTGGTGATTTTGTCGATAATTCTTACTACGACAGATTGCCTCGGGGACATTGGCCCAGTGAGAACATGCCATCCATACATTTGGATAAAATCCTCAGTTTCGATTCGAACTTCCTCTCTAGGCGGTGTGCATTTACCCGGGTATTAACCGTACCCGGAACTTCTGTAATTTCTGTCGGGCATTCACAACCATACCCGGAACTCCTGTAAGTTCTGTACGCCCGTGCCACAATACCCGTAATTTCTGGAAGTTCTGTATGGCTTTCATACCTGAACCCGAACTTCTGTTAGTTCTGTAGGACATTCATAACCGTACCCGGAACTTGTGAGTTATGTACGCCCGTGCCACGATACCCGAAAGTTCTGGAAGTTGTGTAACCCTTTCATACCCGTACTCGAAATTCTGGACGTTATGTAAGACTCTCATACCCTACCCTGAATCCACAAACCCTACGGAACGTAGCCTTGGAAATAATTGTCAGAATATTTCCCATAATAATTGGTCGAAGAGAGAAGGAATTGAGAACGTTTCCGCCATCTCCGAAATATTATCGATGGTTTCGGTTGTGCGCCGATTATTTTCCTAATAAAATACCTGGTACGATGTACGTCATCCGGTTTTACAGATAAATTGGTGACAGTTGACGGCTGTAGGGGTATGGTTAGTGCCAGTAGTATGATATTTACCGTACGCACGAGAGATGATGCCATATAATACGTGGTACTTTATATTTTGTTGTTTGGTTGTCTTAGACAACGCGGGCTTCTTTCGGAATAGCTGGCTGTCAACTACAACAGCGATCTAGCGTAGTGCGGTACACAAAATGAAGAAACCGGTATGTAGTGAGGAAATATAGGTTTACTCGGGTGCTATCATGCAATACGTGGTGGAAATATCGGGATGTGTTCTTTTCATTTTCTACATATTCCACGTTGATGTTGTGCTTTTACGCCTACTGAAATATTAATATTATAATATTGTCGTCTGATATGCTTTGCTTGACAATGATTGATGGTAGAATTTTCATTATGTGCAAGCACCCTTTTGTAAGATCGCCCCGTCAACTCCTCCCACCCTTATCATGCGCTTAAGCAGAGTGTTATGGTAAGCGGTGTCACCGGACAAAAAAAAATGAGCAAGGGGAATGGGGTAGATTATAAGATTTTGATTGTCCACGGGTGCTCAAACGTTGTTTGTACGTGGTATACTAGCATTTTTAGTACAGACGAAAGTGGTCAATATTCCTGCGTTTGTTATGGAGTTTACCTGATACCGTATTCTGTATACGCGTTGGAGTCAAGGTAAAGATTCCCAAACAGTTTAAGGGGACCTTATTTCTTCATCGTGGTAGCTTTTCAAGTAGCAGCATGGACTAACACTCTTGCAGCACTACGATACTACGTGTCGCTCTGCCGGAAGGAACATGCGGAATAACTTGACCCTCGATATAACAACCTCGTCACGTGTAGCGAGACGTTTGCGCTCTGACTTATCGGTACTTTGAAACAGGAAGAAACACGCTGTTGAACTCGTGCTATACCGGCATCACACAGTTGTCGAGTTGACTCTGAAATATAGTGATATTTTTTTGCCGGGTTTGCGGTGAATGGTGATATATGCGTTAGTTCGGGTAGGAGAAACCCGCTCGAGGAAGGTCTCAAACTCGACGAGTTCGATAAGTCTGGAGTCGAGGGCAACTGACTCTTTTCGCGAGCTGGTCGGATGCTTGATGTGGCTTGCTAACCATACACGTCTGGACATTGCGAACGCAGTGAGAGCGGTGGCTAAGAACATGAATACACCGAGGAAGGTACACTCGAAGACTAAAGTTGGTATTTTCGCTTTCATCAGGATTTCATAATTGAACCCTTGGTTTTGAAAAATGGTGAAATACATCATGATTTCTTGGTACGCTAGGTTCGTTATTTCTACAGTTCGATATTAATTTGAGATTTTCCGTTATCATTTCAGTATTGGATCGCCGATGATGGACGATACGGAATATTTTTTCAAAATATATACAATAGTTTTTCCATGTATTTTTTCGAACGCACACTGGTGAGGGTTCTTCCAACGCACACTGTGTCGGGCCCGGGGGGGGGGGGTTCGGGGGGGGGCGCGTCGCCCCCCCCCGACACTGCTACTAGCATCCAAGCACCGGTCGGCTGCCCTGCCAACCCAGCACATACATCAACACCAACACACACTACACTGCTAGTACCTTCCAAGCACCGTGCGGCTGCCATCCAAGCACAGTTCGGCTGCCCTGCCAACCCAGTGCTGGTGGTGCATTTTGGGACACACACCAACACCAACACACACTACACTGCTAGTAGTAGCATCCAAGCACCGTTCGGCTGCCCTGCCAACCCAGCGCTGGTGGTGCATGCGCTGGAACGTTTGCGCCTCTGCTGTTCGATCCTGCTCGTGCGGGACAACCAACACAACACACAGCAAAAACATTTCACTTCGTTGTGCCCTGGGCTGCGGAAAAAACGTCCCTTCCCAAAAAACCCTCCTCGTCCTTACAAAACCATAAAATTCAAACGGCTGCGATTCCAATTAAACGGCGCGACGAACTACACCCTGGCACGCAAACAGCTCGTGGGTGCATTTCGGGACACACACACCAACACCAACACACACTACACTGCTAGTAGTAGCATCCAAGCACCGTTCGGCTGCCCTGCCAACCCAGCGCTGGTGTTGCATGCGCTGGAACGTTTGCGCCTCTGCTGTTCGATCCTGCTCGTGCGGGACAACCAACACAACACACAGCAAAAACATTTCACTTCGTTGTGCCCTGGGCTGCGGAAAAAACGTCCCTTCCCAAAAAACCCTCCTCGTCCTTACAAAACCATGAAATTCAAACGGCTGCGATTCCAATTAAACGGCGCGACGAACTACACCCTGGCACGCAAACAGCTCGTGGGTGCATTTCGGGACACACACACCAACACCAACACACACTACACTGCTAGTACCTTCCAAGCACCGTGCGGCTGCCATCCAAGCACAGTTCGGCTGCCCTGCCAACCCAGTGCTGGTGGTGCATTTTGGGACACACACCAACACCAACACACACTACACTGCTAGTAGTAGCATCCAAGCACCGTTCGGCTGCCCTGCCAACCCAGCGCTGGTGGTGCATGCGCTGGAACGTTTGCGCCTCTGCTGTTCGATCCTGCTCGTGCGGGACAACCAACACAACACACAGCAAAAACATTTCACTTCGTTGTGCCCTGGGCTGCGGAAAAAACGTCCCTTCCCAAAAAACCCTCCTCGTCCTTACAAAACCATAAAATTCAAACGGCTGCGATTCCAATTAAACGGCGCGACGAACTACACCCTGGCACGCAAACAGCTCGTGGGTGCATTTCGGGACACACACACCAACACCAACACACACTACACTGCTAGTAGTAGCATCCAAGCACCGTTCGGCTGCCCTGCCAACCCAGCGCTGGTGTTGCATGCGCTGGAACGTTTGCGCCTCTGCTGTTCGATCCTGCTCGTGCGGGACAACCAACACAACACACAGCAAAAACATTTCACTTCGTTGTGCCCTGGGCTGCGGAAAAAACGTCCCTTCCCAAAAAACCCTCCTCGTCCTTACAAAACCATGAAATTCAAACGGCTGCGATTCCAATTAAACGGCGCGACGAACTACACCCTGGCACGCAAACAGCTCGTGGGTGCATTTCGGGACACACACACCAACACCAACACACACTACACTGCTAGTAGTAGCATCCAAGCACCGTTCGGCTGCCCTGCCAACCCAGCGCTGGTGTTGCATGCGCTGGAACGTTTGCGCCTCTGCTGTTCGATCCTGCTCGTGCGGGACAACCAACACAACACACAGCAAAAACATTTCACTTCGTTGTGCCCTGGGCTGCGGACAAAAACAACCCTTCCCAAAAAACCCTCCTCGTCCTTACAAACCCTTAAAATTCAAACGGCTGCGCTTCAAATCAAACGGCGCGACGACCTACACCCTGACACGCAAACAGCTCGTGGGTGCATTTCGGGACACACACACCAACACCAACACACACTACACTGCTAGTAGTAGCATCCAAGCACCGTTCGGCTGCCCTGCCAACCAAGCGCTGGTGGTGCATGCGCTGGAACGTTTGCGCCTCTGCTGTTCGATCCTGCTCGTGCGGGACAACCAACACAACACACAGCAAAAACATTTCACTTCGTTGTGCCCTGGGCTGCGGACAAAAACAACCCTTCCCAAAAAACCCTCCTCGTCCTTACAAACCCTTAAAATTCAAACGGCTGCGCTTCAAATCAAACGGCGCTACGAACTACACCCTGGCACGCAAACAACAAGCAGCGCACACCGCACACCCTCTTTATCTATCCCTTCTCGGGTACACCGCGCTCTTCGGCGTTACGCTGGAACGTTTGCGCCTCTGCTGTTCGATCCTGCCCTTGCGGTCTGCCGTGTCTGCAATCAAACGGCCGCGCTTCAAATCAAACGGCGCTGCGAACTACACCCTGGCACGAACACCCTCGCAGCGCACACCGCACACCCTCTGTTCATATCCCTCGTCGGATACACTGCGCTCCTCGGCGTTGCGCTGGAACTTGCGCCTCTGCTGTTCGATCCTGCCCTGTGTGGTCTGCCGTGTCTGCATACGGCGGCGACTGCGTCCTTCAGTTCGGCTGCTGCATACTTTCTCTCGCTGGTTCCTGTCGCAGCTCATCTCCGCCGCGTGCTGTGGGTGTCTGCTATGAGCTTCTTCGCTCGTTCTAGGCTCCTCCTTCCCTGCGGCTGCGTGTTCTTCGCCCTCTTCAAACCTTACGGCGTACCACCTCCTCGTGCCTCGGCAGAATCTTTGCACACACCGTGCAGCGGAACGTCCCTACAGCAGAGCGGTATCTTGACGACTGGGGACACCAACTCTTCCGATACACATTCACAGGGCTCTCTCTGTGTGGTACATACATGGGTAGCGCAGCAGTACTCCTGTGTGTTTGCGTGTGTAGGATACCCGTACGTGTTCGAACCTGCCATACTACCTCGTTTCCTCCAGCGCTCCTGCGGTACAAATCCCTTCCATCACATGTGAATGCGTACGTCTTCGAACCTGCCATACTACCTCACCTTCCTCCAGCGCTCCTGCGGTACAAATCCCTTCCATCACATGTGAATGCGTACGTCTTCGAACCTGCCGTACTACCTCACCTTCCTCCAGCGCTCCTCCTGCGGTACAAATCCCTTCCATCGCATGTGAATGCAGGTGTGTACACGGCACTGCTTATACGCTGAGCGCTCAGCATCGTCACAGCAGTGTGTGTATGTACAGCGGTGTGCACACATCTCTCCCTGTGTGTAGCACATAGTCTACATGTGTAGCGCAGCAGTACTCCTGTGTGTTCGCGTATGTATGTAGGATGCGCGTACGTGTTCGAACCTGCCATACTACCTCACCTTCCTCCAGCGTTCCTGCGGTGGTACTAATCCCTTCCATCACCCGTGTATGCGGGTGTGTACAACTGTGTGCACACAGCTATCGCTGTCTGTGTGTAGCACATACATGACATGTGTAGCGCAGCAGTACTCCTGTGTGTTTGCGTGTGTAGGATATGCGTACGTGTTCGAACCTGCCATACTACCTCACCCTCCTCCAGCGTTCCTGCGGTACAGATCCCTTCCATCACCTGTGTATGCATCATCTCCCATCTATGTAGTCTAGACTACGCGTCTCCAGCTACGGCTGTGCGTTCTGTAACAAGTGTTCGTGTCTTTCAGCACGTTACATCCTACACCTGCGTACAACGTAACCCATGCGCACATTGTCATCACACCATGCGGCCTTCCTCGCCAAATTCTGCTGTTCCCTTTACAGGGGACTAAGTACGAGCATCCTATCGGTGACATTCTCCGCCTCAAAGCAAAAGTCGCCGGCGAAACATTCCGCCACTCCCGACGATCGCCAAGTGCCTTCTCGCGCAGTCAAGTGTGACAAAACATTCAGCCACTCCCGACGATCGCCAAGTGCCTTCTCGCGCAATCCAGTGTGAAAAATCATTCGGCCACTCCCGACGATCGCCAAGTGCCTTCTCGCGCAGTCCAGTGTGACAAAACAATCCGCCACTCCAGACGATCGCCAAGTGACTTCTCGCGCATTCAAATGTGATAAAACATTCCGCCACTCCCGACGATCGTCAAGTGCCTTCTCGCGCAGCGAGCCACCAGTCAAGTGTGACAAAACACTTCTCCACTTATCACCAAAAAGCACTTGACTAAACATGTTTGTATTGTTCTTACAAGTATGAGAAGTTTGGGATTTGGGGACGGCAACGATTTTGGTAAGCTACCCAGGGCCATTTCTGCGTAATCAGTCCATGGCTTTCTCGACTAACCCAATAATGAGACTTATCTAAGCAAAATTATTTAGATTTTTTTCTTGCAAGGAGGGGTCATGCCCACCTGTTACCAATTGTGCGGGGTAAGATTCACTTGACCACTCATGAGGATTATGGCTCGTTAAGTCGGAAAAGGATCTCAAACTCGACGAGCTCGATACTTTTGAACTCGAGGGCGACTAATTTTTTCGCGAGCTGATCGGAATTTTGATGTTTCTTGACTTTTGGAAGCGGATGTAGATTCTGCATGTATTAGCTGGATTTTGGTACTTTCAAGAGTGCATGGTATTTTGGGAGGCAAATGACTGTTTCTTGACTGTTGAAATAGTACTTTTCACGATTGCATTGTTTATTATGGGATTAATTTGCTCTGGATTTGAGCATTTGGGATCTGAATGGATTTTCAGTATGTACCCACCCGGGAGGCATTTGTCTAATTCGAAAGTGAGTTTTGATACTGCTGCCCGATCACACTTATAGGCGACCCTATTCTATGAAGCTGACAACCGTTTTATAAGAAAGGCTAAGTGGTGATTATTGGGCCGGTTTTTGAGTTTTCGGATTCTAGATCTTGCATTTCACATTTGAGTTCTCGGTCAATAGATTTCGGATTCGTGTTTTTGTTTTTGAACCTATAAATTTTCGACTCTGATCTTAGGTTCGCGAAGATTGATGTTGGACACTGTCCCTTAATTGTGTCTTTAGATTTATGGAGTGATTTTAAAGGACTGCGGCGCTACAATTTTTTTTTTTTCACTATAATAGTGGGATGATATTGATTGACCGTGCTTTTCATTGAATCGTTTTAATCTGATGACATGATAATCTAGCATCATGCCGTATCATTTTCGAAGCAGGGAGGCTGTTGATTTTATGCTTGGATATGATACGGATATGATAACGGTTGAGTATAGGAGGGGTTTCCAGTGATAGGTTGGCGACATATTAGCGGAATATCGGGATGCTGGAGCTTTTCTGGCTACATCGCCGTCACTCCTCGTTGTGCTTCTTCTACCGAATGAGTCTTCTTCTCTCTACGATGTGCCCTGGCTAGGAGCAACATATGATATTTGTACGTATTTTACTTATTTGCATACCAGTGACTTCACTACCCGACCACTGTTCGCTCAACGGGTAAGCCCTCTACGCTTCGTATATCCTTTATTTGCTATGAGGCATCAGCACGGACACTGCTTGTGTTGGATGTAAGGCGGATGAAAACATAAATGGCGACCTCAGGGCCGCACATCGGCACGGTGAAAATTATGGGCGTCAAATCGTACATTTGAGCCAAGTATAATGTGAAATAGAGGCACAGGCAGACATGTTAAAAATGCGGTAGACCACACTACCAACCCATTACGTGGGGTATTTCGTACATACCGTCTGCATGATGGCCTCCGAACCTATGCCAAACGAAGTATGACTAAAGAAGTAACGTACCTGAGGTCGGGTACACCAAGCGTTTTTTTCAAAACACCGACGATTCGCACTTTTCCCTCTCGGGCTCAATGATGGTGACATTGCATGGCCACATAACCTCGCCTGCTGTATTTTGCAATTTGTATCTCTCTCTTTCATATAATTAGCCATGTCAGAAAATAAAATAATCCATCTTGCGATCCATGTACAACAAATTATGAAGCTTAACACGTTGTTTACAACACCTAACGGGTTTGTTGCATACCACATCTAACATCAATCATTCTAGAAAAATAAACAATACCAGGCAGATGATATACAGGGATGCCTTCTTGCTACAACCGTCAGATTTGTCCCCTTTAAGAATTTGTAGTTTCCGCGCACATACCCCCCCTCCCCCCCCCCGATTACTCTTGTGCAAACGCCCCGCCTAAACTTAAAATCGGTCAGAGTAGCATACACTTCTACGCGATTGATATGACGTCATTATCTTTCTAGCCATCCATTACGTAGGTTTCACTCATTCCAGCCCCCCCCCTCCCCCTAACGCCTCCTCCTTCCCCACCACCCGCACGACCGCCTAGACCTAGCATCACGAGTATAGCAAGCCCCTACATATATGCGTTATACGCGCGATCGGAGTATCACACGCAAGCCTGCAAAGATGAGTTTCGACCAAATCTTTTATCCCACAGCTGGAGTGTGCTTTTATATTTTATGTGACCTAAACATCTTAAAAACCCTCCCCCCCCCCTTTTATTTTTTCTTTTTTTTCCGCTCCCTCTTGCTCAGACGTCCCACCTAACATCGAAATCTGTCAGAGTAATAAACACGTATACGCACTTGATGTCACCTCATTATCTTTCTAGAGTCATACATGCCTCTGCTGCAATCCCCCCCCCACACCCCCGCCCAATGCCCCCTCCTTCCCCATCACCCGCACCATCGCCTAGAGCTAGCACCACGCGTATATCAAACCCCTGCATCTATGCGACCTAGACATGTTTTTTTATCAACTTTTTACTTAAAAAATATATATATATATCCAAACTTTCGCCCACCCCTCCCCCGCACCCCCGCCCCCCACACCCCCCCCCACACCCTCCGCCCTCTTCTCACTGGTTGTACGATATGCGGGACAGCGGTTGTAGTTTCCACGCACAGATTAAGCTGACCCGCCCCCCCCCCCCCCCCACCCCCCCTCCCCCTTGATCAAGCCTAGGCCCCCACGTCCTTAAAAACTCCCCCCTCCCCTCACCAGTTATTTGACTTGAAGGATTCACTTGATAAACTGATGCATTTCCTTCCACAACTGTCAGATTTTGTCCCCCTCAAAAACGGGTTTTATAGTTTCTGCGCACAGACTGAATAACATCACCCTGTTGACCCTGATAGCTACACTGTAGTTGCAAGGGGAGTCGCCGACCTATATCCTTGATGAGGACACACAACCCGTAATACGCGCGATCGGAGTATCAAACACAGCTTGCAATTATGAGTTTAAAATCTTCGATCTCACAGCTGGAGTGTATTTATATTTTTGTAATAATATATACACGAACAAACAGCGAGCAACACAGTAGCTGGCGCTACCCATCGCGGGCAGCAACCTTGTTGGGTTTCGAATCACCCAAAAACTGTAGAAGGAGCTTTGCCGCATGGTTGATCACATGTGTGATGTCTATTTTGTGGTACACCGTTATAGCTTGTTAGTCGATGAGGCGTTATGATGCCTCCAGAATTCCTGAACATAGACCAGACCCCCCCCCCACCCCTCCGCTTCTCCACCAGGTCACTCTGACCTCTGTCCCTGTGGTCCCTGCAAAAACATCGAGAGGAAACGTGTCTATTGTCTTGGACAAGTCCCGAGAACGTCAAACGTTGGAAATTTGTTCATCCCTACCTGGTCTGTCACCTCATCACACCTGCGCACTGTGGTCGTACAGATCTCAACGAAGGAGCGATTTTTGTACCTATCGACGCCAACGAACGGACTGGGCAGAGAGTCGATAGGTGCAGAAGTGAGGATGGTAGTGTTTTGAGCACACGGTCGTGATGAGAAAAGTAACTAATGGTGAATGACCCGTGTCGTTCGCTACCCGTTGCAAGCTTGCGCTCCTCGCCATTATCGCTTTCAGCTCGCGCATGGGTAGAATATCGCACACGCACAACGGCGCCCGCCCATACGACCGACATTTCACTTGTTGCTCATGCAGGCAAGATACCGTGGAAAAATGTTGCGTCCCTCCTGAAATGACGAGTTGGTGATGGATTTCAGTTCCCCAAGGCACCGACACCTACGTCGGAGTCAGGCCGGCTTCAGCTGTACAACCACCGCGGGTTATTTTCGGGTCCTGCGGGTTGTGGACGATTCGTTTACGAGCCAACTGACCCTAGCAAACGTTAATATTCAACTCTCGTTGATTTCGGTTAAATGCTGAAATTTAATCAAAATCTGAAACATTGTGTCGAACGGCCGTTAGCAACTACTGCGAGAAAAAGTTGGAATCCTGCCCGAGAAGCAACAGTGGTGCGGCTTCCGTCCGGCACAGTCAATAGTGAAGATGTCGTTCGTCGTGCACCGACTGCAGGAACTCGGACGAGGGAAGAAAATCCCGTTACACATGTTATTCATCGACCTGCAGAAGGCCAAAGATTCTGTCGACCGAAAGATACAGTGGTAAGTGCTCGAACACTTTGGTCTACCAGCCAAGATGCTTGCACTTCTCCGCCAGTTCCACGACGGCATGCGGGCTCGCGTCCTTGCGGACGACGGTGAGCACACGGGGTGGTTTAACGTCACCCAGGGGATTCGACAGGGTTGCGTGCTATCGCCGTCGTTGTTCACAACGTGTTCTTTGCCGCTGCATTACATGCTATCCTCGCTCGCTTCGGTGAAGACAAAGGCACCGTGCAGAACATGGTTTATATTGATGTCAATGGGACTGGCAAAGTCGAGGAACCCCTAGTATGCGTTCGGAGAGCCGCGCGGGGCATGCTTTAAGCTGATGACGAAGGCATTTTCTCGATCGGCAGATGGGCTTGCTAAAATGATGGCAGTCCTTGTGACCGTGTTCGAAGCAGCAGGCTTCACGGTTTCGGAAACGAAGATCGAGACCATGCTGCTGCAAAAACGGGACCTTGCATCCCGAGCGCCACCGTTCGTCATCGAATCAGCGTCACAGAGATATTAACAGAACAGACAATGTAGTTTATTTACCTTGCCGACGTTATGTGCGAAGACGGTGACCTCATCATTGAGATCAAACGACGGGTCTGACTCATGAGGGCATTCTACACCCGGCTCGGTGTAGATCTATACGAAATGCTGACTGCACGGCTCAACCTGATGGTCCGCCTTCTGAAGACCGACCTGATTAACACCCTACTGTACGGGGGCGTGACGTGGACCCTCAACATGACTCACTTTAACGAACTCCGAAAGGCGCACCTCGAAGTACTTCGGCGAGTCCTTGGGTTCCGACGTTGTGCCCGCCATACCAACCTCTCGTACGCGAAATGTCTCAACAAGACGAAATGCGAGAGCGGCCATCCCAAACCAAGGGAGCTCTTCTTCCCTTGGGCAATGGGACGTTGAAACAAGGGGCGATGTCCCAGTCGCCTGATGTTTGCGCAGATAACGGGTGGATCAGACCCGGGACCGGGTGGGCCACCGAACAACTAGCACGGAACCCTGAGAGACGACCTCGCTGTTTATCGATCTACCGAAGGCTCCACGGAGGCCTCCCCAGCGCAGTTTAGAGTCGAAACCGCGCTTTGGGTCTATGCGGCAAAGAAGGTGGGCAAGTAGCACAGGGGGACTCTCGAAGAAGTCGGAAGGTTCATGGCCAGGTGGCACATACAGGAGGAAAATAAGAGCTCTGAGCGCCGCGCAGCCCGGATTCTTGACGAACAAGTCGCAAAGGGGAGCTGGCAGGTCCACCAGACACAAGAGGCGTCAAATGACGAGGCAGGGAGTTTCTATGGTCTTGCGGGGGCATGTAATGGCGGGGGGGGCGCTATGAGGACGTCTAAGAAGGGTAAAACACAAAATACATAAACCGAGAAATAAACGAAATATAATTGATCGATATCTCGACCGAGATCGATCTATCAATAAACCAAGTTCAATTTAAATGAAGTTGACTTCAAAATATATCAAATTAAATCGAAGAGCAATTTTTTTTTCGTTGAGACGCAAAACGAATGCGTACGAATTTCTCAAGTCAATTGGAAAAGAAAACAAGAAAATAAATGAAGGAAAAAAATACCGAGGAAAGGAAAGGAACACACCATAATAGTAGCAGATAAAAAAAAACTGACTGAAAATGGCATTCGGCGCACGGAGGGCACAAAGCGCGTACGGGGCATTGAGGGAAGAACGTAGTAAGGTGAAGAAATTCGGGTGACCTTGCTTCAGTTGCTTCCGTCCATTGGGAATGCACATATTCGTCAAGACGATTCTAGGTAGCCCAGACTTCAGTAATTTGGGCAGGACGCCCCCCCTCCCCCCCTCCCTTCCCGTATCCTCCTTGCCCCTCCCTCCCCTTCCCTTCCTTTCCCCGCCCCCCTCCCCCGCCGCATAAAAATGCCGACGGTGGGTGGCGCTGCCGTGGCCTTTGCGTGTCGCTCTGCAGCTCTCTACAGGTCTCCTCCTCGACCCGTCGAAACCATATGCCGGCTGTTATTGCCGCCAATGGCAACACTCCGGACTTCATGCTGAATTCCGTCATATCTTCCACTAGGTGCACCATCCAATCCATTTCGTGCCCCCGTCAGTGACCCTTACCCCCTACCAGCTTCCCAAACACCACCCTCCGTGGCGGACGCTCCTCCCTCATACTTGCCACATATGCCCCGTTTCCGTACTGTTGCCTTAATACTCTCGGAATATATCTTTGTAAGCGCGTCAACATACGATAGGATGGTTTCAGCCATAATATGTGATGCTGAGGTTCACCCCCAGCCCTCGTTTCAAGCCAAGGGGGATTCAGGCCATAGTATGGTATACACGAAGGACTTATTGGGTGTCCATATCGCACCCAACAGACACGGTTCGACGGCTACAACCACAGCGTGTTAACATGTACTTCTCAGGACTTGTAGAAAAATGGTGGACGCACGCAGTTTAATTTATATATATATATATATTCCAGGGTTTTCTGAGCAGTTAGTAGTAATGTCGTCAACCATCACAAACAGCTCACGCAGCCCATTAGAATCACCGAAATCGCTGAGTCGTCCACCAAAATCGTTCCCGATGCGGCAGAGGCGCAAGGGTATCAATCCCGCCGCGTCGAAATCTAAATACTTGGGTAGTAAACCTGTGTGAAAACGTTGGCCGTCTACAACAAAGCATAGAACGCGATGGACAAACTGCGACGGTGATTACGCGCTAACCCCAGGGAGAAACAGCGTGGAAAACGTTGACTACGACGTAAGCAAACCTGCGAAAGGCAATGGACGCAGCTACGGTATTTCAAAGAGTATCTTACTGAAATGGATAGCGATTTGTCGCCAGCAAAGACCGGCGGGGTTTCTTTATAAGCACTTGAATTGCACGGTCGGCTGAAAAAAAAAAGGCGTGAAGTGAGAAATTCATCATGGGTGAAGACGGCACGATTCCGCGGGAAAGGGTGCGATTTGGTGAACGGTGGGCGGAGTTTTCTAACGCCCCCCTGCGCAAGAAATCGCATGAACTTGACTCCATGATCAGAGCCCTATTCCCACGACGACAGTTCGCCCTATCGCTTGGAGATAAACCAGCCATGGACGAGATGACGGGGGTAATTCGGAGCATGTCGAATTGGAAAGTGGCGGTGGGGCCAGATTCTATTTCGGCGGAGTTGCTGAAAATCGACCACCCCTAATTCATCTGATGATTTCACAACATGCTTGTCAGCCTGTGGAAAACCGAAGAAGTTGCCCACAAATGGAAAGATGCAACCATTAACGTCCTTCACAAATTCTGGCATCGTTCTGATAGCACCAGCTGCAGGGGGGATTGCGCATGTTGCCCATGCAGGCAAGGTGCTGTTGAATATCGTCGCATGCCGCCCGAGCAACAACTGGCTAGGACGCAGCAATGCTCCGCAAGGAACATGCGGCTTTCTCCCGGCACGTTCGACCGATAACGTGTTATCTATCGCGCGCCGACTGCAAGAATTCTGACGAGCTAGAAAAATCCCCCTGTTCATGCGCGTTATGGACCTCTGAAGGGCATGTGACTCCGTCGACCGAGAGCGGTTGTGGGTGGTCCTCGCACGCTGTGGCGTACCAGAGAAGATGCTACCCGTTATCCGCATGTTACACGACGGCATGCAAGCTCGCGGGCGCGCTGTCGACAGCGAGGTCTAGGAATCTGTTTGCGATACCCGAAGGTTGCGGCGTTACCCCAAGGACCGCGGAAAGGATGTGCGATATCACCGCTTCCATCCAAAGTTTGCGGCGTTACCCCAAGGACCGCGGAAAGGATGTGCCATACCACCGCTTCCATCCAAAGTTTGCGGCGTTGCCCCAAGGACCGCGGAAAGGATGTGCGATATCACCGCTTCCTCTCAATGTATCTTTCCCCGCTGCGATTCACGGCATCCTAGAACGCTTCAGCGATGATACAGATATTGTACGGGATTTGGTTCGTCTTGGACTCTGGACGAGCGTGGCACATGACTATGAACGCCAAGAAGGAGGGAACGTAGAGGCAGCTAGAGAGAAAACAAAGGAACCAAGGAAAGGAAGAAATAAATACAGCCAAGAAAAAACAAATTGATCGTACGTATGCGTACCTCACACAGGAAGCACGTGCAGGAACAATTTCGCCTGCAGGCTACGTAGGCAAGCCTGGAAGCTAGCCACGCCGTCTGCTACCGTATTGTTTTCGTGTCCACTGCGGCAATCGATTTCAGTGCTATCCCGGCTGCCCCCCTAAACCACATGCTACACGTTAGTCACATTGATACCTTGCAACACGATATATGACAATCATTTCTGCTTTCATCGACATCGAAATCAGTACGACTGCCAATCGCGTCCCATGTTCTTGGCTTCGCTTGCATTCTATGAGCAAAGTTTCTTTCAGCCTCGGCCCTTTGCCGTCTCGCCATGAATTTATCCACCGCTTTGAAGATGCCCCGGAAACACTTGCCAACCTTGTTAGCTGCCGTAACACAGGGCACCGTTTCTACCCCGAACAAAAAAAACGGGAGGTCTCCATTGATACATCTTCGGCTTTAATCACTGCCATGTTGTCTACCGGGCATCGGCCCCACTCTCCTGGTCGACCCGTTCCCGGATTGTCTCCACCGGTCATCGTCGATAACATCTCCCTGGGGGTTTATCGCACCGTTTTTCCCGGTGTTGTTGTTGTTGTTGTTCTCAAATTAACTCGCATAATCAAGTCCGTGGTCACAGGACAGGCTCCAGTCACTCTGGAGCTGAGGAATACCCCAGGAAAACACACACACAACCCAAGGTAGTACACGCATATATCACAGCTGACGCAATTCATGCCTCCACCAGAAACATATAAAAGTGAAATCGGGAGTCAGTCTACGATGTGCCAGGTCCAGGCCGGTGCATACGTCTTACTACGCGTACGGCCCCCGGAGACAGTAGACGCCGTTTGCGGTTAGTCGTCTCGGCGCTCTCTCATATTTTCTTCAGGTAAGCGACTCTCATCGGTGCTGCCAGCGTCAACCCAGCACTACATCGTTCTATTATCAAAATTAAAATACACTCCAGCTGTGAGGTCGAATATTTTGTCGAAACTCGTCTTTGCAAGCTGTGTGTAATAATCCGATCGCGCGTATGACAGGTTGTGTCTCCTCATTAAGGATACGATAGGTCTTCTATATAAAATATGCATTTCAAACGCTGTGAGGGCGAGGGTTCCTTCGAAACCCGTCTCTTTCCAAATACTGCTCCAGTGGTATACCCGCTGGGTAATATAGGTAAAATAGGGCTTGTCCCTTCGAAAGGACTACTCGGAACTACTGTGGGTTCATGTTTGCAGTATAAAAGGAACGTCAGACCAAGCGTTGATATAAGACTGGCCTGTCTCTCGGTGGTCTTACCTTGGCAACAATGACACTAATTCCAAGTAATTTGACATCTAAGGGCAAGCCTATTGAACTTGTCTCATCCACCCGATTTTTTTTTTCACGTATATTTCTATGCTGACTGCTTCCTGCTCTCCTTCGCGCGCGTTTCTGCTTACTCGGTGGGTGACTTCTGAGCCCCAACCCCAACTAACCCTTTCCAGCCGATGGAGCAACATGTCCATGTCCAAGACGAGAATAACATCTACAGGTCTACCGCTCCAGGGGAAGATTTAAGCGCAATGGACAGAGAAGGTGCGCTCGATGAATCCTTTGGGCATGTGTAATTCAAGTAGACCGGAAACTGTGATTTTGACCAGATTTAATATTGGTGGGTAATACTAATATTTGCAACTGCGTACGTACGGTAATGTTCCGGACTAGGACTCGTTCAGATCAATGCATTCCTTTCGTCGGGGTATACCAGTACCGCGAAGTAGGTCCTTGCCTCCACTGGATGCTGCCAGGGTCAACGGGAATATTTTACTCAGGGGGGATTTACTTTGTAAGCTTGTCTTTACAGCGTGGCGATATCGATTGTCTGCGCACAAGATTCTGGAGTGTTAGAATATAAGTATCCTTGAAACTGTGAGTTTTTAGTATTTTTGTTCTTGGCAAGGACTCACGGAACACGTGTGTGCAATACTGCCGGGTCTTGTTACACCACAGGGCGTCGAATCTGGACGCGGAAAAAACAAGGCGGCGTCGAGTTTGACCCAGTCTGCATCGAACAGGAAAGAAAAAAAAACCGTTGCTGAACTTACTTCTATACTGCTGTTATACTTCGAAGGATATGGCAACCAATACTCTTATACTATAAAATAGATGAGTTTCGACGAAATCTTCGATCTCACAGCTGGAGTGTATTTTCATTTTTTATAATATAGCATCGGCCCTTTCGTAGCAAACGTGAAATCCGGCTCTATGAGATAACGTATTTACTCTTGCCGAGCCATAACGTACACTTTCATATTTACATCGCCGAAAATACCAGCTTGCTGATGAACGTGAGTCCTGGGGCACGCCATGCAGCCGAAGGGATCGGAGGTTTAGGTCATGGGCCGCGGGTATAGGCAAAACGTTTTCTATTTTTTAGTAATCTCTAGCCAACATTTCTTAAAGCCCGTTTCCTTACATATCGGAGGGTCAATGGGTGTGTGTGCTTACTGGCCACCGTAACCCAATGATGATGCCGTTCCCAGGAAAAAAAATAACGCGTAAGCTTCACCCTGGTGGGCATCCTGAGGTTGTGTGGGTCGACAAAGGTAAGCTAACTTTTATTATCCAAGTGGACATATTGATATAGCAGGACGAAGGGCCTCTGCTGTATTTTGATTTTCCAGGCGTGCACGTGACTGCTACTGTACTGTTCCCGGCATTGGGTACCGACTAAAATGCTCCGCTCGGTCACGATTCGTTCAGTCGACATTTTTCGAAAGTTGTAGTGTGCTGTGGAAATTCCTTGAAGACCGTTAGTTCCCTGTGCCACCGGGTATTGGCTTGATTCGGCATATTTAGGAAGGCGTTCTTGTCAAACGGTAAAACAAACTCTGGCGGTCTCGCCCGAGGGAATCAATTTTGTAGTCTTCATCAAACACGTGATAGAAAGCTAATGATTTCTGAGGTTAAACGCAACGAGCACATACCTTTTTGTAGGTAGCCTCAGCAACCTAATGGATAAGCTTACCTTCAAAGAGGTAGTCGATCTCCCCTACCAATCATATATCTACAAGGTCGCCCTTGAGGATCTGGTTGACCTTATGTCCCGGGGGCGTCTGAAGTCGAAAAGGGAAAACATATGGGTTCCAATGGTATATATAAAGATGAGTTTCGACGAAATCTTCGATCTCACAGCTGGAGTGTATTTTAATTTTCATAATATTATCTTTCTAGCCATCCATGCTGTAGCCCAAATCAGCCCCACCCACGCTCCCCCCACCGCTCCCCCCTTCCCGACCACCCGCAACATCGCCTAGACCTAGCACCAAGCGCATAGCAAACCCCTACATCTATGCGACGTAAAGCTGTTGAGAATCCCGTTCCCCCCAAAACAACAACAACAACACCCTCCTTCGAACGCTGCGCCTTCTCGACTTACAGGATTTACATGATAAACTGATGCATTATATCCACAAAGGTCAGATTTGTTTCCTCGAAGGATTTGTTGTGTCCGCTTACAGATTGGTTTGCCCCGCCCGCCCCCCCCCCCCCCCCCCCCCCTCCCGCTACCTCTTGTTCAAGCCCAGGCCCCCATACCCTTAAAACCCCGCCCTCCCCTCACGGGCTATACGACTTACAGGATATACATTGATAAACTGATGCATTTTCTTCCACGGCTTTCAGATTTCGTCCCCCTCAAAACACGGGTTTTATAGTTACCTCGCACAGACTGACTAACATCACCCCGTTGACCCTGGTAAAGGCTACACTGTAGTTTCAAGGGGAGTCACCGACCTATATCCTTAATGAGGACACACAACCCGTAATGTAATACGGGCGATCGGAGTATCACACACAGCTTGCAAAGACGAGTTCCGACAAAATCTTCGATCTCACAGCTGGAGTGCATTTTTTTGTATTTTCATGATATATTACTTGCACGGGTTTGAGCTACACAGTAATGGTTTTACTGCTGCTGTATGCTTCGTATACCCGGCATGAGGTCCAACGATGGTTATGCCACGATACGTATCGAGGCTCTGATTGTGTGGTTGTAGAGCTGCAGATGTGGCACCGAAATATCTGTGATAATCACTTGTGACGGGGAAGAAGAAAACAGAAGATGGTTTTGAGCCACCTCAACCGCACTTGATCTATCTATTAGACTAATAGGATAAGAACGCAGGGAAGATTACTTGGCCCACGTGGTCTTCTTGTATTATGATAAGATTAACATCAAGAACTGACCCAAACGCTAGTTCAACCCCTAGCGCTAACTCCAACCCAGGTCCTGCAGCAGTAACTCCAGCCGTACCCATAGTACTTTGAACGGGGAAGAAACCGACGTTTTATGCTTTTTTATATTGGTCGACCAAACAGTCCTGTATAATAATAAAGTACCTTGATATATTCCCTTCAACTGTTCCCGATATTTATGGTGGTAAGCTGGTTACATCTTGAATATTATATGCACAGACGACAAGGAACAAAACGAGTTTCCTCACATATCGCATTTCTCTGCAGCCAGGATAAGGCACTGAGGGTTCTCAAGGTAGTGACTACAAATCAAAGAGGACTGCAGAGTTCGTATTCCAATAGGTGTAAGTTTGACTGCTGCGTTGGCCTTGCCGTTATTGTTGTCATGGTTCGATATCCCGCCGCTTGGCACCAGCAACACGCGATGCACCGTGATTACGGGCGCAACGGTGAGGGCTTGGAGCACGGCTGCCGTTGTAACCCTGCTGCTCTACTGCTGCTGTACAGCTTTATTCTGAATTTTTGGCTGCGTGGCTGAGCGGCTGCTTTTGCGAAAAAAATTCCACCGCCCTTCCTGACTGTTTTATTCTCTAATGACATCACACACGCCACCAAAACATATACAGAAGCGCATACGCATACACACAGAGGCACCGTTCATGGCTTTCAGAAAAAAGTGCCGCTGCTTCTGCTGCTACGTCGGTACATAGAGCATATCATGGAGACCAAAACACTTGGACTGATGATGTTGTACGGTGGGCGGGAAGAAAGCAGAGCGAAACCTACAATGCGAACGGGGAGAAGACTATTAGACTATAGTCCATATTAAATATAGATTTTTCCATCTGCCGACTGGGCTTGAGCCACGAGGCGAAAGGTAAGCCCTTGAAACCCTGAGCCAACTCATCGAGGTTGGATGCTCAGACGCACGGTCAAGGAGCTCGGCCGGTATCGAGGCATGCGTCGTAATTTACCGGTGGGTGCCTTGCTTGCCCCGCAGCCGAAGACGTTAGATAACACCCTAGGCCGCCGGAGATCAGCAAGCCCGAACAAAGATTGCATCTCTGGTCTACGTATTATATATTATGTATACACGTCACATGTTGGCCATGTGTTATGGTGCGACCGCGGAAGGCCGGTAAATACCACACCCCGGACAACAGGTTCCAGGTCGATAGGCAATCGATAGGATCCTATTCTGATAGGAGGAGACCTAGTGTTGCCCGCGATAGGTATCGATGGGTACTGTTTTCCGTAGCTTTTTGGGGCCAAGAATGGGCGTATCGACTGGCGTCTTCAAATATCTACTTCTCGCCCAATAGTCTATTGTACCTGTATATATATCTGAACATATTGATAATGCAAGTATCACAGGTATCGATGAGATAGTTTTAGGACGGTATTGTTTGGGCGATAGGATATCGGAGCTGAATAACAAAACCTGTGGGTTTATTTGATAGGTATCGATATACCTTTCACCAGACCGTTTGTTTCAGGAAATAGGTATCGATAGAAATTTCGCCATTCTGTTGTTTCGGATGATAGGTATCGGTGCTTAGACCTTCCGCCATATTATTGTCTCAGTGTTAGAGAGCAAAGGCGCTCGAAGACAACCCTTCTAGGTACAATCAACACTACTAGTCCGCCATTCACCATCCACGCCGCACGCTCCTCCGGCCCAGCGGAGAACCGCCGAAAACGGCGCTGTCTCTCCTTGGTGCGCCCTAAGGAGCTCAGGGTGGATAGTCTGATCGGAGCAGATTGTTCATTTTTTTTTGGTTGGCGAGAAAATCGCGATTCCGTCGATATTTTGGCAGATTGTACAGTTTTGTTTGATGCAGTGTGAGGTCGATTTTTTTTTAGACCGGTTTTGAGCGTATTAGGTCCAGGAGCTCGCGGCAACCCAACTCTAACTCTTTTTTCGCTGATGTACAACGGAGAATAGGGCGAAAAAACTCACTTCCGGCGGCTTCGGTATACAGTTTTTTGGGGAGAAACGCACCGACAGATTCCGAAAAACTCAACGGATTCGGGCGAATTGGACCTGCAGCTGAGGACGTTTTTTTTTTTCTCGAAAAGAAAGCATTTGAAGGAGAAATGACGAGTCAAAGTTTGGTATGCTCACACACCTCACACAACCACACCAGCACACCACACAGCAGTCCCATATACCCCACCGAGGGTCCACCCAAGCCTATACATGGCTGGGCGCAGGCGTCCTGCAAAAAAGAAGGCTGGCAGCTTCCAAGCAAGAACAGCTGGCCGGTTCGGCGGGAAAAATGCGGACCCTCCACCGCCACTCGCTGCGGAGACACTCCACCACAACATGACGACGACACATGTTACGAAGGAGACGAAGAGGACCACAGCAGCAGCCGGAACAGCAGCGACAGTGATCATGGCAGCTGCAGCTCGGGCAGCACGTGACAGGTTGCATTTGTATAAGTTATACCTATACAGCTGCCGTGCATCCAAGGGTTGCGGGGCAATATCGGCGTAATGTGTATCGTTTCGGGCCAACAAGTGTCGGTTCGGGGCAATTTCGGGGTAATTTCGCCTCAAACGGCCATTTTCACCGAATTGTGTTTCGACACTGGATTTCGATGTCTCTCGACCGTGCGGTTCTTCTCAACCTATTCTCGCGTTCCAACTCTCAAAAACAAGCGAGAAAAAGTGAGGGTCACGTTGTGGGAAAAATTAACCGGACAGATCATAGCACAATAAAGAGTCGCCCAACACGCCGACACTGATCGCACTAAAACAGGCAGTATTTAACCTAAGGGGTAGCACAGCGAAGGGTCGCACCGCTTACCGTCTTACGGGCAGCATTCGCCGCAATAGTAGTGTAGGGGGGGCTAGCACAGTAAAGGACTGCACATATGCCGGTTTGAGGACAAGGTTAGTACATCGCTTGAACAAAGTATTTTCACCACCGGCCGCACTATAGGGGGACGGTCGCGCCTACAGTAGTGCTGCTGGCTTCATTATCGTTGCTGTGCCCATAGATACCGACAATACCAAACGCACAAAGATGGGCAGTATTACCCCCGATCAAGGCAGTTTCCCCGCCGTCCGCACTATAGGGGGATGGTCGCTCCTACAGTAGTGCTGCTCGCTGCGTTATCGTTGCCGTGCTCATAGGTACCAACTGCACGAAGATGGGCAGTATAACCCCCCAAACAAGGCGGTTTACCCACCGTTCGCACTGCAGGGGAAGATCGCGCCTACAGTAGTGCTGATTGCTGCAAGATTGCTCCTACTACCACGGGTGACGACGACATTGACCGCCCTACAAAGGGTACTATAATACCAAGACCAGCTGTAGAATAGATGTGTACGCCCGCAGCCGAGTAGAAAGGCTGTTTGTTCCCTGATACCGCATCAAAGGGGCTATTCCCCACTAGCACTATTAAAAGCTGTAATAAAGCGCAGTATCTTCACGATCGGTATTAAAGCTCTATAACTGGCATTAGCTGTCCGAACATGTGCAGAGAAAAAAGATGCCAGCATAGCATAGACCTTAGCAGCATCGTGAAGGGCAGCAATGTACCAACAGTAGCAAAAAGGCAGCGTTTGCGCCAAAATTATAGTGCTCAGCGACTCCGTCAACTGTAAACCGCATTGCAACGGACAGTATCCGTCGTGATAGACGCAAAAAAAAAATGCAGCATTTATCCTAGCAGCATCGTGGAAGGGCAGCACGTGTACCGGCAGTAGGACGACGGCCTAATAACGCCTGGACAGCTGAAAAAAAATCCATACCCACACCAGACGCACTATAAAGAGACAGTTGCGTTGACAGCAGTGCAAAGTGCCGCACTATCGCAGCTGTGCCTACACAGAAAGAGTTAATAGCCCCCGCGTACCCATCAATGGTGGAATATAGGGCATCGCACACGCCGACAGCTCTGCCCAAAAAAGCCAGCACAGAGTTTCAGCGTTCACTAAATTCAAGTTCTAGTCAGGGGGGGGTCAAGACGAAAAAAACCCTCGAACCGAACTCGCAAGGAGCACTCGCACAACAGCGGAGGGTGTCAGAGCTGCAGTGCTGTAACTGTGGACGCTGAGGCAGTGAAGGGTAGAGCTATGTGGTGGATGGGCAGGGGCAAAATAGGCGGCTCGGCTGCTGCACAGTGACTTCTACACAGCAGATAATCTGGTGGTATATGACATGAATTGATAGCGAGGCCATTGTGCTGCACTGTAGTTGGTAGCGCTGTGAACATGATGGTGGTTGAATCTACGTGGCGCAGTGGAACGCCGTTGATCGCTAAAGATGGGGGAGGCGTCCGGGTTGAGTTAAACTAGTAGCTGTACTATTTTCAGCAGAAAGGGAGCACAGCAGTTTGCTCGACGCGCAAGTCGTATCAACATATGTTCTAAACCCCATACGATGACGCTTATACTGGAAAAAATAGATAAATGAGAAATCCCAAACATTCCTTGCAAACCGCCTGTTCATTCCCAAGGAAGGCCACAAGGAAGAAGCCCCAACATGAGCTCCTAAAGCACGGTGCCCGTAGTCGGTCTGTCTCCGCCAGCAAAGGTGTATGCAGGCCGGTAGGCTCTCTCAGAAAGCGAAGTGCCCGTGGATGGTCCTTCGAACGGTTGATTACTGTATGCTTGTCCGTGGCGCGTCGTGCATATGCCTCAGCCCCAAAGCGCAAACAAAAAGTACAGGTCGACGAGCAATCTTGGGGCTTGTGCTGGCATCTCGCGGAGATGTGCAGTGCAACATGCTGGCTGGGCGCGGAGCAAACAAGTCTGATGGGTGGGGCTTAGGCAGTTCCGCTGCGGACTGGTCTATGTGTCATAGCTGGCGGCGAACTGATGCAAGCAAAAGCCGAGACGAGGAGTGTGCTCCGAAGAGCAGTGTCATCCGCACGTAGTTGGATGGTGTCGTCCGTGTGGTGCGTGCCCGGCGACCAACAGGAGGGACCAAAAGCCAAGACGAGGAGTGTGCCCCGAAGAGCAGTGTCGTCCGCACGTAGTTGGAAGTTGTCGTCCGTGTGGTACGTGCCCGGCGACCGACGGGAGGGACCAAAAGCCGACACGAGGAGTGTGCTTCGAAGAGCAATATCGTCCGCACGTAGTTGGAAGGTGTCGTCCGTGTGGCACGTGCCCGGCGACCAACAGGAGGGACCCCTACCATCTCACTGCTGTTGTGCTTGCCGTTGTAGGAGGAAGGGCGCTCCCTTCATTGAGAAGCCACCCGTAAAGGAACAGGGGTTGTGGGCTCGATGGAAAGCAAAAGCAAAATCGCTACGAAAAAAAAGTATCGGAGACATTGGAGAAACGCTGCCCTAATAGCAAGTCAAGCTTAACGACGCCATTTGTAACGTTATTGGGCGGGGGCACAGAGTGCCCCCTGCAGGTCTGCCTATTGGGCAGGTCCTCGGAGAGTACTCACTTCCTTTGCCTTCGTATAGACGTGGTTTTATTCGATTCCACCAGAGCCCCGGATGGCTTCCGAAATCGGAGGCACATGCCTCCGATTTATTTCCTAACTTTCCCGAATATTTAACGCGAGCCTTATCATACGAAAACCATCTAAATGATCTCATTTCTGGTAGTTGCAGGCCTTTCGAGGCCGTACCTTAACAAAGCTCCAAAAAGGAAAAAGAAAATACAAAAACGAATAAAGGGGTGGGAAGACAAATGTCGGCAATCAGGTGTAAGCTATGATTTTTCAAAAAAAAAAGAAAAAGAAGATTATACAGAAACGAACAACAGGGTGGGGAGACAAATGTTAGCAATCAGGTGTAAGCTATGGTTTCGCAAAGAAACCAGAAACGCACGCACCACCCGTGCACACACAAGACATGCCAAGCATGGACGGTTTGGAGGTGTATGGTGCAGGGGGATCTGCTTCGGCTACTAGAAAGCACAGCTAAGCCAAGCATTCCCGACTATACCCTTGGCCGTTACCCCAACAATATTCCCGGCCATTTTCCACACAACATTCTCGACCGATGTCCCGACCGGTTTCCCGATCCCTTCCCGTCTCGTCCCACCGGAAAATCGTGTATTGTACTCTCCTCTTTCGTCCTGTCAACGAAATTGATTCCCACCTTCTCGTCCTGTCCTCATCCAGCGGTAAACCAATGGGAACCCTTTCCCATTCCGTCCCACCGCCTGCGGCCGGCGCGGCGGCCCCGTCTTATACCGCGCGGTGCTGGATATTTAGTATGATATGAGAAACGTGTACGTGTGCCACGTTTGACATGATTCATTTTTTCCAAGGTATTTTCCCCCTCCAGTGCTTGTCCTGTGACCACAGACTTGATTGTGCGAGAGTTCATGTGGAAACCACAACAACAATTGGAGGTTCCGATATTTCGTTCGCGTAAATGATCTTCTACATTTTCTGCAGTACCGTACTTACTTGGCCCCCTTCAAGGAATACGTTCGTAAATAAACTTGGTATGTATATGTAAGGAACCCATTCTTTCCGCCAGCCGTGATTCAGCACATAATCTCACACGGTGGACGCCAAACACTGAAAGGGTCCACGTCGCCTTCTTCCGGTTGAAAAGCAGTACCAAGATTTCCTCAAAACGTTTTGTGCTCTCCTAGTGCCAGCGCTGCTTTAAGAACGATGCTTTGATGCCGGTACAAAAGACTTTGCTTCTTCAACGCGCCTTATTGGTCCCTTGTACGGGGCCACCTGCTTCATGATAAATACTTCAGTGCACGGCTTGTACATACGCAGAAATACTGAGCTTTTCGTGGAGCTACAGCGCATACTATTGATAGTAGTCACGCTATGTAGAAAATATGGTGCTGCTTCTCACGTGTACGGTGCATGTCCACCCATATGTTTAGCGCTTTGCGCACCGCACTCCTGACATGGCGGTAAAACACTTGGAGGTGGACCAGGGTGGTTATATGAGCTAGAAATGGGTCAACACGCAAGAAAACGCCGCCCGCTCCGACGACGTTTAAAACAGGTTGCATATACCACCGGGAAAATTCAAACTCTGAACGATGCGTCTCATACAACCGATTACCTTGAACATAATGTTTCCATGCCCGTCATCATTACAATTGATTGCTGTGTGTGTGCGTCCTTGTCGTTGGAGAACAGTAGCCGCGCGATCGGGTCGGGTATATTTTCGACGGCGAGATGGGTCGTCTCGCTTGCCTACTATTTGCGGTACCCTCGGTTGGATTTTATGTTGTGTTTGATACGAGCAGGCGTGCAATGTGTAGCAGCTGAATCTGGTCCCTACTAAAGTAGTTGATGGTGGTTTTTGTTCGATCTCTTCCCGGGTGCATGGTCGTGCTCGTCCATATGCACTTCTCCTTGTGTGAACAATTCACCAGTGGAACGGTTTGGAGCGTGGGTTGTTGGTAGCAAAACTCAATGAAATTTGACGAGCATAACATGTATAACGCCGAAAAACGGAAGAAAACTGAACCTTTTGTGCAATTACAATATAGGCACGCACCGGGGGGGGGGGGGGGACGGAAGACACCTGTGACCACGGTTTTTGCAGAACGTCGCTGAGGGCAAAACACGTACCAGTTGAGCTCGAAAAAAAAAGTGATCAATAATACAATAATAGACGACACGAATTGTTATTTTGTTTTCCACATAAAGTTTTAGGAATCAGCGAAAGCTCGAGCCTTAACTATGCCGTTGTATTATTGTTTATTGTGTAGGACCAAGGCTACGGTATTGTATTGTCTTGTTCTATCGCCCTCCATCATACTCTATCATACCCTACCATACCCTCATTTATTTGGCAGAGTACCGGGTTTGGGCCACTCGCACGAGTCTCAATGACTAACATACGTTGAACGATTTGTTTGGCGCACCGTAGCCGACAATTCCATCGCGGATTAATTTCGCATACATACTGTAGTTGCAAGGGGAGTGGCCGACCTATATCCTTAATGAGGACACACAACCCGTAATACGCGCGATCGGAGTATCACACACAGCTTGCAAAGATGACTTTCGTCAAAATATTCGTTCTCACAGCTGGAGTGTATTTTGATTTTTATATCATACATTATCAGCACGAAAGCTTGACACCGCGAAGGAACAGGGGGGTCACTTGCGCGAGTGACCCCGAGTTACCGTGAAACGAGACCCCAAGAGCAACTCCTAACCACAGCCTTAGTCCCATTAATAGCTATTGATAGGTTCAAGTGTTTAGGGGAAACGGGGAATTTGTTGTGGTGAAGGCTACATACACTGGAAGGCGTCTTTCAGAGAAAGAAATGTTACATAGCAAATCGCATTCATACCTATCGTATTATACAATGAGTATCTGTATTCACCATTGCTCCCTCATACTCACAATTACTCACTTTTAGTACCATGATACCTGTACCCAACGTTACTTACCTCATACTCCATTATCACTCACTTTTAGTACCATGATACCTATACCCACCGTTAGTTACCTACCTGGTATTGTGTTGAATCTACTTGAAATATATCGGTTATACATTTATTTATCATGCTTTCATTGACTGCGTTGGTGTTTTCCCTAAAGCTGAAAAGACAGTTCAGTCGTGAAATCGGGTGTGTCGTTGAAACAGAGGTGCCCACATTGGCCAACGAATCAAAAGCTTATTCGGCTTTTTTTCAGGGAGAATCCACCAACCTCTACTACCCAAATTTTGGGATTTACAGGAGGATGAACAGAGTGATTGCAGGAGGAGTGGCAGATGATCCTGTGATCGAGAACATCATTTCATTGTTCCGATGGCCGAGAAGAAGAGATGATGAGGCCATACACCAGTTCCAGCGGTCCTCCCGCCATTCAAGAAAAAAGTGATGGGGCCGTTTGGTCAAGGATGGGGATAGACAGGGCGGCAGGAGCAACTGCATCTCTAGTACGTGGATGCTGCCCACTTCGTTTCCTGTTTTTTTCAAGCGTGGGTTGGTTCGATAAGGAGACCTTGACATTTTGTGTCGCGGGCGTGCGCTGAACGCTAAACCTTGCACACGGTGTGTCCAATGTGTTTCTGGCTCTAAACATATGCTCTGCCAGCTTCGTGTCCTGGGACGACCAGACGTTATTGCACTGAGCCATCGTTTTTCATTGAAGCTGTTCTGGCTTTCCCCTACAGTGCTCCTCTTCCCCTGTCCTGATGCACGTTAACAACGTGTGGCATCGTCGAGATTTTAGCACGTCACCATTGGTCAGAGCGGCCTGTTCATCTACACAAGATGGGTGGTGGCATCCAATGCTACATGCACTATGAATACGATTTATACGTAGGCGGTTGATGAAGACGGAGGAGAGCTGTCGCGGAGCGTGTTGGGGGATTGTTCTCCATCTCGTGTGCCTTCACTTCATTGAAATAATAAAGAACGGGACTAACCATTCGCGGTGCGACGTCGCCCCTGCCTGTTCGTGTACTATGGTCATGTTGCGAGTTAGTTCCACGTGTGCAGGTTCGGCGCCGACGTCCACGTCTTTGTGTCTTCCTACTATATTATATAAATAGATACACTCCAAATGTGAGATCGAAGCTTTTGTCGAAACTCATCTTTGCACGCTGTGTGTGATACTCCTGTCGCGCGTATCACTGGGTGTGTGTCCTCATTAAGGACATAGGTCGGCAACTCCCCTTAGAACTACAGTGTAACTTGTACCAGGGTCAACGTGGTGATGTTAGTCAGTCTGTGCGCAGAAACTATATAACCCGTTTTTGAGGAGGACAAAATCTGACGGGTGCGCGGAAGGAAATGCATCAGTTTGTCAAGTGTATGCTGTACGTCGTACAACGTGTGAGGAGAGGGCGGAGTGTTCGACGGGTTGGGGTGGGGGAGGTGGTTCCGGCAAGAAGGGGGCTGGGGGGGGGGGTGGGGGGGGAAGGGGTTTCCAACTGTATATGAGCGATTGCGTTGGGCCTGCCTGCGGGATCTGTGTTGGTATTTTCGAATTGTTTTCGCCCCGCGTATGTCCCACGCGCTCTTCGGCCAATCGGACCTTTTCGCGGTCGTTTCAAAGAAGATTTTGTGTATATTCAGAGGGGAAATATCTAAATGAAGTTGTTGTGGTGTGTTGCTGGTTTCTATTTTGCAGGAGCTTATGCGCTTGAAAATTACGTTGTGCCCATGATGTTGTGCGGAAAATCTCGAAATGAAATTTATATGGCGTGTTTTCGACTCTTGTTACGCAGGAGGTTGCTCGCTTGGATAGTGGTGTTTTGGCGATTCGGGACTCTAGCCATATACGTGAAGAAACAAGTAGTCCATTCCCACCGTTACATTCTGTAGCTACTTCCAGATGCGCACGTGAGTACGTGGATTAATACATGAGCCCCTGCGCTTGCCGCTGCTCCATGAACTGTATGAGTTGGTTGAGGAGGTACTGGCCTGCCCCTCTGTTGCCGCCACCGTTAGTGGGCAGGGGCAAAGGTGCCATTAATTTTCTTGTTTGTTTCTCGGGGTGAACACTAGTTGACTGTGGTCTCACCGGCTGCCAATTCGTTCGGGCTGGTGCTATCCTGCGGTGTTCACGCGAGGCACGCGGGGTGAGAGGGTTCTATGTTATTCTCGATAGAAGAGTATGCGTGACTTTTTTTTATAGTGTATCTTCTAGCGTACAATACTCAATGCATACTAGGTGTATGGAGTCCAGAGAACGTTAAATGCGCAACACTCAATACATACTAGGTGTATGGAGTCCAGAGAACGTTGAATGTGCAACACGGTCTCCGCCATTGCGTCATCGTTCGCGGCTTCACATCTCTACTGTCGGCGTTGGTAATGGTCGGGTAATCTACAAATAACTCAGGTGGGCATTGGCTCCTTTTGAATGAAACGGGCAGAAAAAATGGGCGCAGCTTGTTCTGTGCCCGTTGGGTTGGACGGTTGGTGCATTGTGTGATGGTGTCGAATCGCACTAAAGAGGCTGGTTCGCATGCGTCGTTTTATTACAGCAAGAGCGTGAAAATGCCACTTATGTTGAATTTGACTGCGTGCAGTATTCAATTGTATGCGCATGTGTAATGATAGGGTTCGTACAACACGTTGTCGGCCCCTCATATTTTACTCAGCACGTACGTCGTTACACATCGTGCATAATCATCAGAACGCGCGTTTTTGTGTGGTTGCCGTGCATGTGCAACTCTGTTAGTGGCAGGCCATTGTGGTGTGATTGTCCCGAACAACTATGTACAACCTTCGTTTGGCCCTTTTGCGTTCTTTTTATTATTCCTGCGAACATGTGTTGTTTAGCAACTCACCGAAATCACGGTTAGAGAGTGCGATATATCCCGCAAAATACCTTGTAGCGTACAACAGGGACGGTGTACAACATCTACAAAATAGTGAGCCCATGCAACCTTCGCGCCGGGAAAAAATGCGCAATCTGTGTTGTTCTGGCTAGATTCACATCATCACCATGAAACACAGCCTGCACAAACCTCCAGGAACGCTCGATGTTGAACTATCTAGGGTAGAATGGAAAGTTGTACAACGTGTTCAGAAATATGTAGCTTGACAACCTTCGTGACAAACCACTTTGTGCAAGCTGTGTGATTGTGGCAAGATTGACAACCTTCGTGACGAGCCACTTTCTTTGTGCAATCTGTGTGATTGTGGCAAGATTGACAACCTCAAGCTGCACACAGGTTGCGCAGACTTACTTCCAGAAACGTCCCAGGTTGAACTATGTTCGGTAAAAGTAGGTGGTACAATCAATGTCTTAAAAAAAGTGTCGATTAGCAACCTTCGTGCCTAACCGTATTGTGCAACCTGTTTGATTGTGACAAGATGCATAACCTCAAGCAGTACACAGGCTGCGTACGCTTTCAGAAACGCGTCAGGTTGCACTATGTAGGGCAGACCCAGGCTGGACAATATAATACGTGGGACCTTGTTAGAGATTGCACAATGGGCGGGGTCTCTGTAGTCATACGTATAGTGTCACGAAATGTTGTACTATGGGTAATATTACAACAGTAGCTAGAGGGGTAGCCACGAACGATTGTGTACACTGTTAGCCGCGAGTTCGAATCTCGTTGAATGCGCGACCTGTTTTAGTTAGTTTTTTTACTTCTGCTCATTGGGGCCGCGGTGTGTGTATTTTCCCATCCTCTTTTTGTTTTTTTTTCCATCTCTATTGTTTGTCCTGTATCTGCCGGATCAAAGTAAAGTGAAGATGTGCTGTTGTTTTACTCGTATGCATTTTATACTGGAAATGACGCTTGCTGTTGTCAAACTGCCGCAGCTGCCGCTCTGCTGTTGTTATTGAAGTTACACTTTTGTGCGGGCAGCTGCTGCTGCTGTTGTTCGTCACCACGTGCCGGATGACGCACTTTGTTGCTGTGATGTATTGCACCTGATTCCAGTGGTTCTTTTCCACTATTCAAACAACATATATTTGAATTTCTACCCCTTGGCGGTGCTGTTGCATGTGCAGCCTCGATTTGCTTAAAATCCTACACACGTGTGATGCATGCATGTCATGCATCTTCGGACATTACGGGTATGGGCGGAGCGAAGGCTGTCGACAGCCCGCCGCGGGCGAAGGTCCTCTGACAAAATACGTATCTTGTTGCAAAAAAAAATCTTGGATGCCGACGCCAATTTCGGCCATTTTCACACATAACTTTCGCCCAAATTACAAATTTTGAAATTTGCTTATGTCGTGGTTTCTCCTTGTTCTTGGCAGCCAGTAAGATACCAATACCAACAGAGCGAAACCCGGGTTGATTACACATTCAGGATTCACCGGGCTAGAAAATCCGCACTTTCAACGTGACCTAGCCTGAAGATGTACCATGTACGGAGTGATTGTACTGACCTACCTAAGACGATGTTTCTCGGTGCTTGCTCGTTGAGGTCATTGCTTCCTTACAGCAAGATAAGATACGGCTTGCTATCGCCTATTCATCAGATGTAAACTCTCGTAACCCGCCCTCACGAGGTCTTCTTAAAAGTCACCGAAATCCGAACAGGAACCTGCCAAAACATGACAAGACTATAGATTGACCGTTCGCTGGCCCATCGTTCGCTTCCCTTGCCTTCTGGACGGAGCGTCTCGGTCCTTGTGTTTGTGCTAGCCCCCCTGCAGGCCCCGAACTCTCTGGCAAACCTGCTGATACGTCGACTCTTCGCCGATAACTTCTGTCGTCATGCTCGCATGTTCGCCGTGGTCGCGGTATATCTGTAGAACGGCGAAGGCTGTTGTAGGGAGGATGTTATGGTGTTACGATACGCCCCCATGATCACTTCCGGGTCTTGACCGCTATCGTATCATATCATAGCACCACTGGCTCTGCACCTAGCGTTCCCAAATTGTTTAAGGAGATTTTGGTCGGCCCAGAGTAACTTACCGTTCCACTTCGGATTCATATCTGCAAAACCGGAACAACACGAAAGCTCAAGCTCGCCAAGGATTAGGGGCATCGCACAAATCGGCAACTCCACGCCACTGCCAAAAAAGGCACCAGAAGTGACTTCCATACAGTAGCTACCGTAGTCCGTCTTACGAGCTGTCCTGGAAAGATGTCGTTCACCCTCCATGTGACGCGCCTAACACCTCACGGCGCTTCGCGCTTGGTGCAAGCAATGTCTGCCGTGTCGGTGAAAACTCGACGTGCTCCGTTCCGGAATAGTAGGGATGCGAGGTCTACGGTCATACGACTACGGCCGTGCTCAAACCGAGTAACCCACCCCCCCCCCCCCGCCCCTCGCTACCGTAGCTTTGGTCGGACGTGTCGTAGAAGTGACGGCAGCGATGGCCATGGCACCAGTTTCTGCTAGCTCCAAAAACCATTTTCTACAACTAGTATGAGCATAACCATGTTGCACCCCTCGTTTCTTCCGTTCATTGCCGAAGATCGATCGAATATACGAGGCACGGATGCGCAAGTCGCCGGAGCATCCAACAGGGACTATCTGAACGGATTGGTAGAAGCCTCAGTAGCAAAGACGGCCAACCAGGTAACACGGAGTATAAATAGAACAAAATGGCCATTTGAAGTGTGCGAAGGTAGATAATCGCTTCCTGGCCGTGATGAAGAAGACGTACGCCTGGCTGTGAGTTTCGTCGACAATGTATGTCCATATCGTTTCGTGCGGCTTTGTACATTAATTGCGGACGTTGCGTGGCATTCTGAACAACACCGTGCAGGTCCAGGCGTGCCGCATGCTGCTGCAGGGGCGCGTCGACATTTCCTTTAGGCTTTCCACTCGAGGAGGTCTGTGCACCTCATTCACACATTAAGAAAAATATTGAGGAAAAAGGAAAGCGCAGTTGAACCTGATAAACAATTCCATGGCCTGGGCGCATACAAAACAATAACACTGAAAACAAGACCGTTCCCAAGACAACAATTTAGACCAATGCTGCGTGGGGGGGTGTACTTTACTTTAGGCCCTTTTGGTGCACTGGCTCCGGGTCTCTCGCGCGAGTGAACCCTCCGCTCCTTGCGGTCGCAGACTTTGGTGCTGCTTTAATTTTTTTCAAATGAACCCCCGACGTGATGATCAGCTACGCAGCGCCAAACTGATCACACTACAAGTATCGTGTTTTTGTCGGTGAAGTACAGAGTCATTCGCGCGAGTATGACAGTGTGATGGTATAATGGTATGTTGTAATGGTATGATGGTATGATGGTATGATAGTACGATAGTATGATGGTACGTTAGTATGATAGCATGATGGTATGATAGCTAGAAACCGGTGGTGACGAAGGGTATATCGTAACATCGTCGTAACATCATCATTATGTCCCCCTCCCCGTAACCTTAGCTATCGTATGTAAAAAATACTACTTGTATATCGCACTCGTAGCCTTCGTCTCGTGTGAAGGTGCAGGGTGTTGGTGTGTGTTGGTGACGAACATCTCTGTAGCGTGAGGAATGCACAAATATTTGGAAGAAAAAAATTAAACACGTCAGCTGTGAGTTCGATGAATTTAGGGTCGATATTCACCCTTGCAGGCTGCGTGATACATACATCTAACATTGTGACTGCAATGGAGGAAGTGAATTAAAACACGATATGCAGGGAAATATATATATGTATGTCAAAGTAAATGTGGTGAGCATCAAGCTTTACTTTTGATGGCGAAATATTTATGGTTCACGCCGCCACTCAAGAGGGATCTCCTTTGCCCGCGTTTGGAACCCCAATCCCGCTTAGACGGCCAACGTTGCATATGTCAAGACGCACAAGACGGGATCTTCGACTATGGCGTCTATTATGTATCGCTACGCGAAAAGGCACGACTTGGAGGTACGCCAAGCATGTATCCTGGTGTTTCCATCGTATTGTGCTATCTGCTGAAATCAGTTGCAATTTCCTGCGGAACATATTGTGGTAATCAAGACCAAACATGTCTTGTAAAAACAGCGGGACACAGACTTTTTTTGTTTTTTGGGGGGCGTAAAGTGGGAGGTGATTACTACGTATGGTCTTCCGGAATAATTTAAACTAGTAGTAAGCATCCGAGCTACTGCAGCGCGACCCATGAACTCTAAAGGTTGCTTGAGCAGGACTTTCTAACGGCCCGTATATATAAACATACCGCCATGGAGCCACTGGTCACAATTCAATGGTTAACTCTTTTCTTGCCAGTGTAGTGCCACTCCCTCTATCGCCGATCCACCCCCCCAATCGTTAATGGGTCGTTGCCCCTCCCTTTCTCCATGTCTTGTCTGAATGCCGTTGTCGTGCTGCGACATCGACGGAATCAATATGCTCTGTGAACCAGTTGGCGCAGCTGCATCATGGGGGAGTAGCCGATGTCGAGAAGTTTGCTCGGCAGGTGAGGATTCAGCGTGATTCGTCGCGTGCATGGGTTTGTACTTGCCTTCCTTTCTCACGACCTGCACGTTGTGCACTACCGCATATGAAGCCCGAGCGCAGCCTTAATCATATGCCAACGCGAAGGCGAGATCAACCACCGTTGCCTCACGAGCTACCCGGTAGGACGAGTTGCAACCGCGCTGTTGAAAAACCGTACCAGACGGTGCTAGCACTGAAGTAGTGCCGCACCTGGGATACGTTATATCGTGGGGGTCCCCACGCGTCCTGCTCTTCTCTACCGTTGTTGTAGGAGGTACCCCTAAAGACATGTACGAACAGTGGAGACTCGCTACAACTTACGTAACGGGTGCCGGAGAGGCTGTATGGGCGCTCGATGTAGTGTGGTGTGGCGACACTGATACATCTCGCCAGTACGTGGCTTAGCCTTTACCCTGTAGTCGCACATGTCGTGTGCAAGAAAAACGTAGAAAACACTAGCCTCGAGGGGGGTGCATTATCCCTCTCATCAGTAGCCAGTCATCTAAGAGCGGAGCCACCGTGTTGACCAGGGACGGAGAGAAACAGCAACCATACGAGTGCACGCGAAGCATATTTGGTCAGTGCCGTATTGCGTTTAGATCCCAGCGGGTCCTTCGAGTTTTACTTGAAATATGGCGGCGATCTATACCAGTGCTCTCCGTCGACGGCCAGGTTGAGCATGGGGAAGCCGGGCGCGTGGACATCATGCACTACCACATCACCCCCAAAGGGCAGTACCTCTACCCATGGTCCGAGGCACGCAAGAACTACCGAGGAATTATGCGAGATCCTGACCACATTAACTTCATCACGATCATGAGGGAACCCCGATCACACTTCCTCAGGTACCTATTAGTTCCCAATACGAAAGACCATAGCAACCAGAACCCACGATATATACCAAAAGGTATATATATATATGTATTTATCTGATATTACTAACCGTATCTGATTCTGACCACTAGGTTCTCCAGTGTTGAACTCCGTTGATTTCAGCTTCAGTGTTCGTTTCACACAGGCCGGCTCCCTCTTCCTACGAGTGTGTCAGACGTCCATGTGCTTCTCCGTAAACATTTAAAGTAATCAAAACCGACTGTTATAGTGAAATAGTCACCGACTCCTTGATCTAAGCCAAGGCAACATTTTTTAGTTGGCACATCGTTGATTTCGCAATTGCGATTACGTGACGACGCAATCTACGATACAGTAGAGGCGTAGGTGGCACTTTGTGGCCACACAACTTGTAACTAGCGGAGTCCTTCAACTAAGCACCTACCCAATAGCGTTCGAACCCTATTCATACTTTACGTTACTGCATCGGGGTAATGGGACTGATTGTGTTCGTAGGGGATACGCTTTTGCTTTGCCCCCCGAGTCAATTTGTTAGTTATTCCTAGACGTAGAGTTCTCCAAGTGATGGACTTGGCACGTTTGAGGTGCGCACCGCTACCCCGTGGCATGCGTCTAACACGAAGTGCCCTCGCAACGCTCATTCCCGCACCTTAATTCTGCTGCTTGGCATTAATCCCGTTGCCACATCCTTTGGGCGGTCGGGACCGCCGAGAAGCTACTACTACTATTTTATCCAGCCGGAGAACCAGGTACGGTTAAAACGCCCGTGCAGATGTCGCGTTCTGAAGTAGTTGTTCCCTGAAAAAGCCTTTAAAACAGTCCGGTCGTTGCTACCGGTACCTTTTAGCTTGAGCTTGATTGAGCGATTAATTAATTGATCCACACCTCTGCATCCCACTGGTGGTGAGATAGGGATCGCCTGTTTGCGCAATAGCAGTGTTTGTTTGATGACGGTGCTCCGTAACCCCCAATCGTCGAATTGATTTGATCATTTGCTGCCAATAGGAGATCTTGTGTACCTAGTCGCCACGGGTTATATTCGCTGGCTTTCAGTTTGGATGTCGACGAAATACACCTTTTCGTGTGCAAGGCTCCTCAAGCGGCTAGGAGCCTCAGAAAGAGAAAGGTGCACAACAATTTCCGTATCATGTGTCGTAACGCAAACTGTGGTCAAGACGGTAATGTAAACATTGCAGAATGTTCCCCCAAGACGGGTTACCCCGAAAAAGACGTGGGTGGGCCTTGGGTATCTAGTCGTAACGCCTGGTAGTGTTGTGTTAGCTATGACCGCGTAGTCGACGTCATTGCGTCATCGGTGACGAGTATGCGAAGAATGGCACTTGTTTTGTGGGGTGCATAACAACCTTCCACCAACCGCTATTTTGTGTCGCTATGAGACTGCCCGTGAAGTGATCGGGTGTTGACGTCGGTTATCGGCCATGCCTCCGACGTACCCATGCATGCCTCAGCCCTATGCTCTTTCCACGTCAAGCCCTGTGTCAAAACTAAAGCTTCTCCCAACCCCGATCCACCCTCCAGCTATCTATCGAGGAGTACTTTTTGAAAGGACCACGCAAAACCCGCCACGTCAAGCTATTGGGCAACCCTCTCTCCGCGGAGTTCGGTGTTAGTACGCCGACGGAGCTGGAACACCTGATTGCGCAGGAGCTTTCGTCTTTCAAGCTGGTGGGAAAATGTTGCGAACAGGTCGTACAGCGGAAGAAGGCAGTACTACGTTCACGTGGATTGACTTGGTATTCTCTCGCCGCCGTGATGTAAATAACAACCATAGAGGGGTACTCTCCTATGCACGTTGAGGGCAGGTATTTCGCAGCATTTCGTTATTTCTGTCGGTCACTGCCGGACTATGTCGATTAACACTCACGAAAAGACGACGTCCGCAGCTCGCGACCGTCGTCATTTGTACCGCAAGACGAAAACGTGACTCCACGAATAAACACCCAGTATGTAGTTGTATTAGTCGCGCTCACACATTGGTCTCGTTCATTTACGAGCCACACGTTGTTGCGTTTTCCGTAGACGTGATCTGATCTTGTTTCCCCGAGGTTTTCGGTCGTTTCTGCTGACCCATCCACAACACCGTCCCCATTCCTCCGACGATCCACGAAAACAACGGTATCATACCCGGTATGATGTTGACAACCCTGGATATCATGTGTCCCCATCCGAAGACTTTGGCGTAAAATTCGGTGGAAAAGACGGGCGAAGCAGCAAACACGTCGCACGCGAAAGGCTCGAACACAACCGCGAAGGGGAGAACATTTCCTCTTCTCCCGGAGTGAAGACGTGGAAAACGGACTCTGTCAACAGCACCAAACACAGTGCATCTGCAGTAGTAGCATTGGTTGTTCACGTCGTAATTTGCTCCGACTAACAACAATGTGACCATGACTCGTGTATGCCTTGGTGCCGTACTCCGCGAGGCAGATAGTACTGACAGAGCAGTTTGACGAGGGACTGCTGGTTCTACGGCGCCTGCTAGGCTGGGACATGATCGACATGACCTACGCGAAGATGAAGGTGTCGACGGCGGGGTATACTCGATGGGATGGTAAACAGCTGGTCGAAAGACCATCCTTCGACGATCTCCCAGAGCAGGCAAGACAACGCGGGCGAAAATCGGATTTTACCCGAGCCAGCACCTGCCGCACCTCATCAAGCGAAAACTGAAGCAACTGCACGGAAATCCGTTTCTACACTGCTTTGTTGACCGTGTCGGGATTCGTCGTACGATTCGTTGGACGTTGTCTGCGGTCACGCCCCCAGGAATCGGACAGTCCCGTGGCGCCAACACATTTCAGCTAACTTTGTTTAAAGCGCATGTTCGCTCAACAGTCCCATAAAGGATTGACTCCACGAAAGCTTGACGTCGGGCTATATTGCACCGTAACCCTGATTGATCTCTACCGTCGGCACAGGTCCAGGACGAAATCGATGCAAGCACAAAGCTGGATCATATATTGTACACAGCAGCCCAAGAGCACTTCGCGAAGGTTTGGTACAAACGCGGGGAAATCCATCTCTGAATTCCACGTGACAGCACTGTTCAGCGTCCGAACTTGGTTGGGTTAGAGCGGATCTGGCAGAGGTTGTTGTGCTCGAGGTCCATCCGTCTCTGCCTCTAGTCGAGATTCACCTGGCTTAGGTTCAATTTAGTCGTACAGTCATACACTCGGCGGTTCACGGTAGCGACTTGGGGGTGATCGTTGGCCGTGGAAGTGTTTTGTCCTTAACAGCTATCAAACTGAAACTTGAAACGCAAAGGAAAATACATTACATTCTTCTTGGATTAACTGTGACGTCCTTCACAACTTTTGATTTCACTTTTCGATTCCCGCGCAGCGAATGCAAGTTGTGTCAAATGTGATAGAGGCAGACTTGGAGGGCTTCACGGAGCTGCAGCATGCCATCAGCGACTACCTGGATGCCAATGACTCGAGCAAGGCAGTTGACCTGTAAGAAATGGCCTTCAGCAAGGAGTTCACGTGGAGTCAAAAAATAAAAGTGGAGTTTTTCTTCCCAAAGTTACCTACTTGGCAGCTCTTCCTTCGTCA
Organism: Undaria pinnatifida; assembly: GCA_012845835.1. NCBI lineage: Eukaryota > Phaeophyceae > Laminariales > Alariaceae > Undaria > Undaria pinnatifida. The sequence goes on along the minus strand of JABAKD010000025.1, from coordinate 5,942,379 downwards.
AGCTGCGTGATATTGTTTCTGGTTTGTGTCTGTGCCGGCAGGGAAAACGCAGTGCGAAAGAAACACACTGGCCAATTGGCTGTGGCTTTTGTTCTGGTAGTGATAGCTATAGTAGCAGTTCCGGGGCATATCACATGCTTGTATCCGATGGCATCTGCAGCGTTACTTCTGTCATATTTGCAATTGTTCGTCAGCACACGTCGTCGACAACGTCCATTTGTATATACGCTGCTCGTTGATCTGCCTGCCGACAGGTATCGAGCAGCGGATTGGTTCACTCAAACACCGCCGGTGAACCCGTTTTGATTGCGTCTACTCCTTCTTCATCTTGGTTCGGCGTCACACTGTAGGGGGTTAGGAGCCAGTTGGAGCCGGTACAGCACAGCAGTACACAGCAACGCATTTGAAATTCTTAGTTGGATCAAGGGCGCACCAAAATAAAATCCGACATCACACCCTCCAAAAGGTTTTTTTGGACCTCTCAGGCAGGGGCCAGACGGTACGAGGGTCCACCCCCCACCTAAACGCCACCCACTTTCCTACGTAAAGCAACCTTATAGTAAATCCTACCAGGTATACGCTTAAGGGGGCACAGGTTACTACAATCCACGTAACCCCTGAGGGCGACGTGATCACGGGCTGCGACGCCATGCGTACCTCAGAAGGGACAAGTAAAGAGAGAGTAGTCACGATGAGCACAGTCTTCCTGGGGGGGGGGGTCCTCTTACCGACCTCCTTTGATAAGACGGCTTGGCTAAAACGCGTGAGCGAAAAGCGAGCGGACAACTCGGAATTCATTTGCCGCTGAGGGCACAACTTCGGCGAGGGTTCAGGAATGGACTAGGGCAAGACCATTCAGCGTAAAACTTAGGGAAAGCACAGAGAGTGAGTGCAAAGAAATGAGGACTATTCTGTGATAGGAAAGTAGGGAAGGAGGACGAGGGAGGGGGGGGGGGGGGGAGAAGCAGGACATTAGCTCGAGAGGGCGTCCTCGCACGAAGAATAGATACGTTAGTCATATTTTATGTACAGAGTTAAGAAAGGGTTCGAGTACAACGGCAAATACTTACGGGAGGTAAAGGAGTGTTGCACGTTGCGAAGGTGATGTTTTTTGTCCAAAGATCCTTGACAATGCCACCGCCGGGCTCATTTCGAGTACCTCATTACCGCCTTTTGTTAAGCTTGGATAGACTATATCATCTTTCAAAGTACATCCTAACCGTTGTGCTTTGCCGTGTCGTTTGTCATCTATTTCGGCCAAGGTTGTTGTAGACTTGTCGCAGAAGCGTTGAGAAGCACGCCAGAAACAAGCGATTAAGAAGAAAGACCTTTGGTTTAGGTTTTGAGGCAACTTGGGGAAGAGGTTTCTGCAAGCATCATGCGTCCACAGGCGATGCCAGCCTATCATGGATTACTACTCCCGTGTATCTCAACCTTTCCGTTGGTATGTAGAACGTCAGCACGTAGTAAACACAAGCGCGCATGAATTGGCATTGGTACCGACTAAGAGAGGAAAAACCAAGGAATGCTCATGAAATGGAAACCATTTTCTTCGACCCTCCAGGGGGGTGGTGTGGTGTGCGGGATAACTTTCCTTGTGCCCTCTTTTTCAGGTCAAGGCTCACGAGGTTGTGTTTTTGCTATTTAAATCGAAAGATATACGTTGCATCCGTTTAACTGTTACACGAATGGGCGCTGATACGATTCGTTTATAAATCAGAACATCTATGCCGCCAACATACGCAATGTGTTATTCTGGTGTTTCAAGCTTCTCGGGACAGGGCCACGCCTTACAATGGCTGTGGGGGCTGTAGGTTTTTCGTTTTTTTTTTATCCTCCGGCGGTTGGGGAAAAATAGAGCTTTAGCTCACCACACTTCCACGTATTTTCATAAGCGTCGTGTGCCGATTTAACTCTGTTGCTGTAGTCTCAAAAGAAGATGTGCACATCCAATGAAATTTGTCCACGTGGTTAATCGGCAGAGAAGAGCATAGCGATTGCAGATATTAGATATGTAATTTTCGCTTTATTCGTGTTCTCCAATTCCAAAACGTTGATTGAGTTCTCGAGACACATGCACCAGGTCCACTTTTGATTCGTGGGCTGACTTTCGGTCTTACGGATCAACAAGCCTATGAAGGTCTACCAGTAGTACATGGTATATTTGTCTAGCCGGGTGCTCGGTTGGTTTTTCGGTAAACGCACTACTCATCGACTGATACCAGCATAAACTATCTGGACACTCTTGTAAGTTGTTCCTCGAGATCAGTCGGACGCTTGAAAGGTTGGCGGACTCTTCTAATGATACAACACGGCCAACAGGGTTATTGTGTAGTCGGCAGCGTACCGTGGACCCCACGGTTTAAAAGTGGGGCTTCTCCGCGGCGGGCTGATTCCTGCAGCTGCTCCGCATATGCTCGTATTGAGCGAGAGATGCGGGATGGTACATCATGGAGGCCCGTCGTAAAAGAGACAACACTCGTGTACATCATGGAGGCCCGTCGTAAAAGAGACGACACTCGTGTGTGAAGTCTTTGGTCGTTCGTAACCATATATATGTTCATTTGATATGTAGTCTCATACAACGGGTAGTATTACATGCACCAGTACTTCGTAGCGTAGCAGCAAGAGCTTCGGCAGCAATGCTTCTGCAGCAGTAACCTTCCGGTGCTGCAGCAGCAGTGTACACGTGTACAACGACAGCAGAGGTGTACGGCATTTGTGAACACGCACGCTTGTACACTATCACCCTTCCGTGGTGCACCAACACAACCTGGGCAAATTGCTGACGGAACTCTATTTGATGAACACACAAGCAATATTCGGTGGACCACTTGTCACGGCGATTGATCGCGACTAATCACACAGACAAACGGAAGCCGGGAGAACTGCTGGAAACGGAGAAAAAATGGCACAGCGCGACAAACATGAGCTCTGCACGACAGAGTAGGGTTCACCAGCAGACATACCAAAAATTCATGTTTCATCGGTCCCATGCTGGCCAGAAATCGTCGAAATCTTGGACCCAAAACGTTAAACCCATACCGTAGAACGACTGTAATCTAAGCTGCCCGTGAGCCTGGTGTAGTCCAAGAGAACCACGTACTGGTACACTTTAAAGGGATCCACGACTAATCACACAGACAAACGGAAGCCGGGAGAACTGCTGGAAACGGAGAAAAAATGGCACAGCGCGACAAACATGAGCTCTGAACGACAGAGTAGGGTTCACCAGCAGACATACCAAAAAATTATGTTTCATCGGTCCTATGCTGGCCAGAAATCGTTGAAACCTTGGGCCCAAAACGTGAACCCATACCGTGGAACGACTCTAATCTGAGCTGACCGTGAGCCTGGTGTAGTCCAAGAGAACCACGTACTGGTACACTTTAAAGGGATCCAAGGGGACGCAAGCGTCTATAGGGGGGAGGCGGGAGCTGTCCCACGCGCATAACACAACATACCAGCTCGTAATGGCTGCACTACCTTGACTCATTCGGCACCAATGATTCCACCCTTACCTGCTCTATATACATTTTCGATCACGAACTGCACCCGCCCGACCCTTTCCGCAACCCTACAACCGATGATCGTTCGTGTGCAAGCCACTGCGCAAGCCACTGGTGTAACGACATCAGGTACAATCTACTAGATATACTAGATAGGACCGACGCGTGTACAAGCGTCAAAAAATAGATAGAACAACATTTATGCATCAACATCATTCTCGATAAGCTTGTAGAGGGTCCAAATCGCACAGGAAGCGGGTACGTACAAGAACACAGGTCGTCAATCGAACGTGTACGAGCACGAAGTTCAGGGATGTAATTTTTTTGTCTTTTTGGCGGAATACCGCGGTTGTGTCCACGCACCTCCACGGCACCCCACGGCCATGTGCACGGCGTTCCACGGACAACCACGGACACTCCACGGACTATCGTTGACCTTCTACTGGACTCGACGAGCATTTCACGGGCGTGCACGGAATGCCGCGACAAATAGTGGAACACCGTGGAGGCCCATGGCACTAGCCATTATATATTCCACAGCAATACCCACGGCAATCTCCACGGAATTCTTCACCGCAGCACCTACGACAAAGCCGTGGTCACCCACGGAAGGGTCCACGGAAATATTCACAGCAACGCCCACGGACACACCGACGGACACGCCCACGGAAACACCCACGGACTTGCCCACGGAAACGTTTGCGGACGTCCACGGAAAAGTCCACGGAACCACCCACAGCAAGACCCACGACCACGCCTGCGGACACCGGGCGTGTGGTTTTCAAAACCATGGACCTAACCCCAACCCTAACCCATACAAAGTGCCGGTCGAAACGCTCCCTAATGACATCACTGGGGTAAAAATGTTAGAAATTTTTAACAATGCGTATCACTATCGGAGGATTGCCGTGGCAATGGCTGTGGACCGCCGCGGATTGCCGGGGAAATGGTTGCGGTTGGACGTGCGCGGAAGCTGCCGTGGCAATTGCCGCGGACTTCCGTCGTGATTGCCGCGTTGCCGTTGCAATGACCGCAGATAGGGCTTGGAAATTACCGCGGCAGTTTTCGCGGAAACTACCGCGGCAATTCCCGCGGACGTCCGTCGGTTGCCATGGTTGGTGGGACGGGGTTTGCCACGGACACAACAGCGGCACGCGCCGTTGCGCCAACCGTCGCATTTGCCGCGGAAGTGCCATGAGCCATAGCACTTGCCGTGGAAACCCGCAGATATCCACATTAGCCCGTAGCCAGTGGCAACACCCGCGGAGGTCCACGGAAAAAGATAATCGACCACGGCGTATATAATTAGGGATGCTTATCACAGCAAAAAACCAAATACCTGATCATTACCCACCCGTGGAATGGTGGGGGGCAAATAATGAGAAGGAGCCGAAATAAGGTCTAATCAAAGCGTCTGTACTATTTGTCCGAGGCCAAACCCCACCTGCATTGCGCGCCCTGATGATCGAAACGATCATTACCACGCCGTCCTCCAAAACAACAGTGGAAAGGTTGAAAGAGCTGGCGAAGGACTTGAGAGGCTTCACCTAGTCAGATTCACGCATCAGCTGAGACAGGTACGCCAAACTCCGCAACGCGTGTGAGAGACACACGACGTGCGGCAACTATTGCTGGAAAATAGCAGCTGTGGACTGGGGGTTTCTAAGCCCCGTAACGACGACTTGATCATCGCCGACTATTGGCAGGTTACCGTGACGCCGCGTCCAATGCTTTGCGCACGGAAAAGGGGCACGAAGCACTAGGGACGGTCGTTCATGGTCGTGCCGTGGCCACGCATGGCCATGTCATGGTCATCGATGACCGTACCATGGCCATGAGATGGTCACGCTTGAACGTGCCTTGGATGACCATCGTCGGGTCATGGTCATGCCATGGCGAACCATGGTATTGTATGGTCATCCATGATAATCCATAGTCGTCCCATTGTCCTGTTTGGCCGTGTCAAGGTCATCCATAGTCGCGCCATTGTCATGAATGGTGCTTTCATGGTGAACAACGGTCACGCATGGCAGTGCTATGGCCATGGAATCATCAATTATGGTCGTGCCATAGGTTACCCTGGGGTGCTAAGATTTTTACATGGTGGGTTATGGTTGTGTATGGTGATGTAACGGTCATGCGTGACAGGGTCATCGTCACAGTTTCATGGTAGTGACATGGTCATGCATGTCAGTGCCACGGTTGTGCATGATAGTGCCAAGGTCGTGCCATGGTCATGCTGGATCGTGCAATGGCTAATCCATGGTGACGCTTGATGTGGCGGAATGATCATCCATAGTCGTGCATCATCATCCATGGTCATCCATGGTCGCACCATGGTCATTCATGGTCGGTCGTGTCATGACCATCCGTGGCCGTGTCATGGTCGTGCCATGGCCATTCATGGTCGTGCCATGGTCATGGCATGGCCGCGCTTGGTCGTGCATTATGGTCACGTCATGGTGACCCGTGGTCGTGCACGATCATATGTGATCATCCATGGCGGTGCCATTTGGTCATGCATGGGCGTGCCGTGGTCATCCATTGTCGTGCAACGGAAAAAGCATGGTGCTCCCAAGGTAATGGACGGCAACGCATGGTAGTGCCACGGTCAAGCCACGGTCGAGATTGGCCGTGCCAGGGATAAACATGCTGATGCCACGGTTATGCCATGGTGAACCATCGTCGTGCATGGTAGTATGGCGTGCGTGGTAATACCATGGTCACGCATTGTCATGCATTGGTCGTCCACGTTCGTGCCATGGTCATGCCTGGCGCTTCCATGGTGAACCACGGTCACGCATGTGGCAGTGCCATGTTCGTGAATGGCAGTGCCATGGCCACGGCATGGTCACGCGTGGTAATGTATTGTGTGTGCCACATCTTCATCCGTGGTCATTCATGGTCATGCTATGGTCATGCATGGTAGTTCCATGGTCGTGCCATGGTGAACCATGGTCGTTCATGGTGATCTGGACATGGTGACCCATGTTCGTGCTATTGTCATACATTCATACCCGTACCCAGAACTTCTGGAAGTTCTGTAAGATGTTCATACCCGTACCCGGAACTTTTTTGACTTTAGTACGACCCGTGCCAAAATACTCGGGATACGGGTACAGCATGTTTTGTACCCACCCGGAACTTCTGTGAGTTATGTATGCCTACGCCACAATACCTGGAAGTTCTGGAAGTTCTAGAACACTTCCATACCGGTCCCCGAAACTTCTGGATGTTCTTCAAGACTCCAATACCCTTACCCGGAATTTACAAACCCTGCAGAACATGGCTTTGGCAAGGTCCGTGTAAGATGAATAACATACACCGGGTGCGTGTTCTATTAAGAGGGGGATTAATGCCGGTGGGGACTGCAGAAAGAGCGGAAGACAGAAACCCAACGTCGAAGGAATCAAAACTGCACAGGCGCAGGCAAATCGCGCACTACCCAGCCAGGTGAAAGACAGAGCAAAGCGATCGGTCGACGCCTGGGTGGCTATTTCAACTTCTCGCCCAAACCTCAAAGGGCAAAACCTTATAGGGTTCGGTCGAAGAAGGCCAGCAAGTCCAAGGTGTGACTTTGCTGGACGGGCAGGTCAAGTCAATAATTAAGTCTTCTTCGAAGTTTTGCAGTTAGTTAGACAAAAAAGGCTGGTACACAAACGAAAGCGTGGAGTGAAGCTTTCGCCCCCCGGATGTCCAAGAGGATAAAAATTATAAAAGATAGCACGACACACTTCATACATATTGCAAAAAAAAATACACTCCAGCAGTGAGATTGAAGATTTTGCTGAAACTCATACGTATTTGCAAGCTGTGTATGATACTCCGATCGCGAGTTTTAAAGGGTGTGCATCTATAGCTGGAGTGTATTTTTCTTTTTTTACTACACGTAGCTTTCACTCATCCCCCTTCCACCCCTCCAACGCCCCCTCCTTCCCCACACCCCGCACGATCGCCTAGACCCAGCACCGCGCGTATAGTAGGCCCCTACATATATGATTAATACGCGCGATCGGAGGATCACACACAATGTTGCGAACATCAGTGTCGACCAAATCCTTGATTTTTATATTATATGTGACCTAAACCTCTTGAAAACCCTTCCCTCCCCCCGCCCCCCTATTTTTTTTTTTTTCTACCCTCGATTCCTCTTGCTTAAACGCCCCACCTACTATCGAAATCCGCCAGAGTAATAAACACTTCCACGCCCTGGATATCGCCTCGTTATCGTTTCAGAGCCGTCCATGCCGCTGCTGCAATTCCCACCCACCCCCGTCTCCAACGCCCCCTCCTTCCCCACCACCCGCACCATCGCCTAGACCTAGCACCACGCGTATAGCAAACCTCTACATCTATGCGACCTAAAGCCCCCCCCCCCCCGACCCCGCCCCCCCCCCGCCACATACATTCCCCCCCCTCCCCCATAAGAAGGATTTATAGTTTCCACGCACAAATTGACCTGCCCCACCCGTCCCCTAGCCCCCCTCCCCCCCTCCCGCCCCCCTTTTGATCAAAATCAGGCCCCCACGTCCTTAAAAACTCCGCCCTACCCTCACCGCATATTCGACTTACAGGATATACTTGAAAAACTGATGCATTTTCTTCAACAGCTGTCATATTTTGTCCCCCTCAGAGACGGGTTTTATAGTTTCCGCACACAGACTGCCTAACATCACCCTGTTGGCCCTCTGATAGCTACGCTGTAGTTGTAAGGGGAGTCGCCGACCTATGTCCTTAATGAGGACACACAACCCGTAATACGCGCGATCGGAGTATCACACACAGCTTGCAAAGATGAGTTTCGACAGAATCTTCGATCTCACAGCTGGAGTGTATTTTCATTTCTTTATTATATAACCAGGTATACACCAGGTAGGTGTGGTATGAATATACAACTTAGGATTGACAATAATCAACAATCACAGGAGATCATGGAGAAATTGTCATCACTTCCATATCCATTCATTCCATGTTGTGGGAAGAGATTTCGTCGAAACTCATCTTTGCAAGCTGCAAGCTGTGTGTGACACTCCGATCATTGTACATGATTAGCCAATAATATCGCACCTAAGTAATACGCTACTTGAGACCGTACTTGCATTAAGGATTGTGAATCGTAACTTGGCCTGTGGGGGGGAGAAAATCAAGAAAATAACAACTTGGTTGATGTAGGGTGATGGCCCAGTTCGCGGGGGAAAATAAACACTGTATAATCCCACGAAAAAAGAACAAATGACCAGGCAGCCTGGAACCCATCACATCGAGGCACACAGTATCTACCACAGGGCATCCCGGACACACCAGACAGCATCCACAACACTCAAGCACTGTCCCGAAGAGGCTGCCAGGTTCTTAGAGGACGGTCTGCGGGATTGCCCACGGCAGACCGGCTGTAACCGTCATCAAGAGCGCGGAAGCGGCGCAAATTTAGCTCTTTGCTACGAACACGTAGCAGCCAGCAAACATCTTTGAAATCTGAACGCTCTTTTCACTTTTTTTGGAGGCCGACGAGCTGTGGCCCACACACGAATGCAATGCGCCACGAACGCTTCACCCACCCCAACGCCACAAGTGGGGGAGATTTTACTGCCCCTACCCCTGACCTGCAGCAAAACCTGTTTGCAGCCCACCAACAACAGCAGCAGTGGAGTGGCCTTTCGGCGTTTTTGAATTTTGAGCAGTCTGCTCAAGAATCTGAAAGCCACACCCGCACATGAAAACCCGCGAACAGTTTGAATTTCGAAAATATGCTCGGAGATAGGAAGACAGGAAACACCAAGCACGGTAGACGAGAGACAGACACGGTGTGTACACTGTTTTGGCCGCGCATTCAACCCTTCTACCCAAGGAAGAAGGCGCTTGCTGGCGTAACGCAAGTCACGCGCAAGTAACATGTTACGCCGGGTGTTTGTGCAATGCGATCACCTCTGCAAGTTTCGTCCACGTTCCGGTAGCTTCACAAATTGCGAGAAGCCAACCGACGTAGCAGAAGCTGTGGATGTGACTCTAATGCAGCTTCCAATGCCTTGCACTCGTCCTCGCGACATTGTAAAAGCTATTCTTATTTCTCGACGAGGATGAAGCCGCGCAAAACTTGACCCTCTATGACAGCGGGTGAGAGTCGTCCGCCAAGAATGATGGGTCTAGAGTGGCGCAACGGAAGAACACCTACCGCGCCATCAACGATATTTTCTTCGTTCTCTTCATACTGCGCACTTCGTAGTACGCGCGATCGGAGTATCACACACAGCTTGCAAAGATGAGTTTCGACAAAATCTTTGATCTCACAGCTGGAGTGTATTTTGATTTATATAATAAATTATAAAGTCGATGCCGGTTGAAACCATCGCAGCTATTATTGATAAACCGTACAAACGCTATAAAAATGCATGCCAGTACGATATATAAACGCAACAATAATGTGGTGGGATACAGCAAGTGAAGTATCATATTTGCCGTACATGCTGTCGTGTTTGTGCGGCAGCCAACACCACGGCAATTGCTCGTGTACACACGATACAAAAACGTGTATACCACAACCCTCAACCAACTGGATAAATCACGCGAAATACAACGAATGCACGATACGCACTCGTGACAAAAAGAAACGCCTGCTCGAAAATCAACCATACGAATGACACTTCATCCGTACGGTTGAAAACCTCCAAATGGGGGGGGTGCGGACGCGATGGCGGGCGTGTAGCTGAAGGGTCCTCGTGCCAGACTGAAGCGTGGAGCTGACGCCGCCGGAGTCGGAAATCCTGGCAGGCTAGGCGGGATGGGTGCGTCAAACGCGCTGAGGCCCCCAGAGAGCGCGAATCGCTTGTCCTGATAGGAGTGTTGTGAAAACAATATGGTATCAGGGCGCGACCTTCAGCGAGAACGAAGTTGAGAAATTTTCGAAAACGACATAAATATATCCTGTACTACGATACGTTTGCTGTGCGTGCTGATGCGGTGGTTGCTGTTGGTGATAGCGGCAGTGTGTATCGACCGAGCTGCTGTAGATCATCTGATTGGATAGTTTGAATATTGAATTGTCAATTGTAGTAAGTTGATGCTGGATATTCTGGGAATACTCTTAGTGGTACTTCGGTAGGTTGTTCACAAGTACGAGCCTTACAATGGACCGTAGGTGTGTGTGTCGGTACATTGGTATGTGGTACATTGGACACTTATCCAGTAGGAAGGTTCAGGCATTGTTGATGTAATTCTGACTATCGGGCTATTGTCATGTTAGGGGTATTGTTTGTGGTACGGGCAACAACCCGAGGGTTTTGTGGCACGTCTGAAAGTACATTAGGCCGTGTTCTGTGTTATGCGTGATCGGGTAGTTACATAGCGTGATCCTGAGGGTGAGGTTGTGCGCGCGCACGAGCGCCCCCACCCTGCTCACTCCACCTTGCCTACCTGTCTCAGAAGGGCAATTGCTCAAAAATACAACATATTTTCCCCAGAAGCCACGAGTTTACCAACACGCTATAGCGTCAAAGGTGTCTACTGCTCCGTCGTCCCCTTGGACTACACTAGACTGCTGTACGAGAGAGGCCTGATCAACCTGTCTCATCATGGCTGAACTGGGGACACCTGCGGGTGGCCGTGTTCAGAGTAATCCGCAGGATGTTGGCGAGAGGATGGTTTCCCTAGAGACGCAGTTGTCTTAACTTACGACTCTAGTCACGTCGCTTGTTGATCAACAGAAGGAGCAAGTGGCGTCCTCTGTGTCTGCTGTCGCGCCGGGAGGCGGCGGAACAGAGTATGCTGGTGGTACGCATTCTACCGATGATGCTACTGGCAGGACCGCGGAAGGTACGGGCGGCGATGCCCAAGGCCTTGGCGTGTCCAGCATGTGGGTTGGGGGTAGTAGCCTTGCTGGCTCAGGCTTGAACCCTAATGTATTCGCTGTTAATCGTTCCTGTGCTGGTGCTGCAAGCTTTAGTTCGATTGGGATTGGAAGTGGTGCTGTAGGTAGCCAGTCTTTCGTTCACGGGACAGTAGGTAGGGCTCTCGGAAGCCAGTCCTCTGTTCCTCCCGAACCTACTCCGTCGAGCAGGTGGTGGGAAAGTGTCGCCAGTGCAAACAATCTGATTCCTGGGGCCGGCATTACTGATACAGGAGAGAAGTTGGGCGGGGGTTCTTTCAAAGTTCCCAAGGCTCCTGTATTCGATGGGACAGACGTGTCTTACCCCTCATGGTCGCAGAATTTTTTGCCAAGTGCCCGGCACAACAATCTGTATGAGGAGTTTGTTTCCGAGACTGAGATTCCGATTGCTGACACTGGTTTCGACTTGAGCCCCTGGGTAGAGAAAGGATTCAGTGTGGGTGTGCTGCGTCAGGCTGAGATGGCATGGTGGTTTCTGTTCGACTGCTTGAAGAAGGATATTCTGAAAACTATTGTTCGCTACGCTGGTTCTTCCAGCAAGGGTTTTCGAGTGCTGAAAGATCATTTTCTGCCGTTGAGCCAGAGTCAGATTCGTGTGCAGGAGGAGAAACTCAAATCACTGCGCATGCGTTCGAATGAGAATCCCTCGATCTTCTTTGCATCTGTGAGAGAGACGCTTGGTGTGCTTCAAATGCTGGCAGTCAAGAAAGATGACAGAGAGGTGTGCAACCTGATGCTCGAGGGGCTGTCGCATGAATATAAGACTCTGCGTGAAACTCTGGTGGTGTTCTGCCCGAATGACCCGTCGTTCATAGAGACTAAAGTGCGTGAACGGTACCTCGACTTGCAGACTCAAGGTGGTCCGAAGAAACACAGTGTTGCTCTGATGTCTAGGCCTGAGAAGAAGAGTGCGAAGAAGCAGAACTACAAGTCAAGGTCTAACTCCGAGTCTGATTCATCTAAGTAAACGGCGTTTCAAGGGAAGTGTTTCAAGTGTGGGGAGGTCGGTCACGTGAAGAAGGACTGTCTGGCTCGTGTGATCGCTCATCCCTCCCAGACCGGATCATCCAAGGACGCCAAGAATGAAAACGGTGAGATATCTGAGTTGTTAGTGCTTCTGTCCCAAACTGACTCGGACCTGAGGGATACCTGAAATGATACCATGGTGTTTCTGTCCCAAAATCTATCAAACGATTGGAGTGATGACACGTATCTTGCATCGTGGTATGACTCTGTACTGGTGAATTGGGTGAACTCTTTTGGTGCTGATATTCCAACGCTGTATAGTGAAGTGGCGGACAGGATAAGGAACTATGTCGGTAGTGATCTTGTTATTCGTGATTCTATTCGTGAATATGCCACTCTCACCAAGAAGAGGTGTTTCGAAGATTGGTATGCAGACACAGGTACCGCTTTCCACATGACAGATTCTCTCTCGTGTATGAAGGATGTGAAGCCTTGCCACAAGAATGTAAAGGGAATTAGTGGCGTGACTTGTGAGGTAGCTCTTTTAGGAACTCTGGAATTGGTGTTCGTGTCTGCTGACAACGAGTTTTTGGTAGAGTTTAAAAATGTGCTGTACTGTCCCAAATTGGGGTACAACCTTTTTTCCCCCAGCGCAGAATTTGATGGCGAGTCATGGAATGGTCTTGGTGGTCCTCGTGGTGTGATGACTGCTTTCCACGGACATGTGACTTTTGATAATTTCGATGGCATGCTTGTTGCGACTGCGTATCGTGTGGGTGATGACTCTATTGGATCCGTGTTGGCTGCCCTCACTCCTTCAAACCCCAAGCACGAAACGAGTATGGATGTGAATGACTTTCATAACATGTATGCTCACTCACATGAAGGGTTGCTTCGTACTACTGCAAAGCGACTGGGTATCAAGTTGACTGGTAGCCTAGATGCTTGTACGGGATGTTCGATGTCGAAGGCAATTAGAAAAGGGATTGCTCGTGAAACTAAATATAGATCAGATAAAAAGTTAGGGAGAGTTTATGTTGACCTGGGAGGGAAGAAGGCCGTTGTGTCCATAGGGGGAAGGTATTACCCCATGATTGTGAAGGATCATTTCACAAGGTGTGCATGGATCTATTTCCTGAGAAGTTAATCAGACGCTGCGAGTGCTTTCCGGAGTTTTCTTGTTAGTATGCGTGCTGATGGAATCCCATCATTGGTTGAGATTGTTAGATCTGACAATGGAGGAGAGTTTTTCGGTGAAGAATTTGCATCTGTGTGCAATGAGCTATTGATTGAGCAAGAGTTCACCCCAGCTTACAGTCCTCAATACAACGGTGTTGCAGAGCGTGGCTTGGGATTGATAGAGGAGGCCGCAATGGCGGCTCGCGTTCAGGCGAAAGTTCTTTATGGGCATGTACAGTTACCTAAGACTGACAGACTCTGGGCTGAGGGAATGCACTGGGCTTGCGAGGCACTTAATCACACGGCTTGTTCTGCTAATCCCGATTCCAAGTCGCCGTAAGAAATGTGGTATGGGGAAGCTCGTCCTGCTTAACCTTATCAATGTTTGAAACCGGCGTACTGCAAGTGGCAGCGACCGTCGAAGCTGTTTCCGAAGGGTGAGAGTTGCTGTTATGTCGGTCCTTCGAGAGACCACCCGCGTGATTGTCATAGAGTACTTACGAGGGCTGGGACTATTCAGGAAACGAGGGATGTAACGTGGGAGGCGTTGCCGTCACAACTCCCTCCACCGCAACCTCCGTTGCCGATAGAGATCGCGGAGGAGGGAGGGAAGGAAAGTGACAACGATGTAGAAGCCGAGGTATAGCCGCTTGTAGGGAGGGTAGTTGCCCACACACTGCTGCGAAATAACGCGGCAGTGGTCCCCTCTGGTGCAGCAACGAACGAGGTAGTGGTCCCCCCTGATGAAGCAGTCGATGTGGTTGAAAGTGTTGACGCAGAGAGTGTAGGTCGATCGCCGTTTGCCCCCTCTGTGCCATCTTCGCCCGTTCCCTCTGTGTCGTTTCCAGCACCTGAGTTTACCGATGGTGAGGGGCAGGGAGGACAAGATGTGGGGGACCTAGAGTCGGTGGGTCCTGAAGAGCAGGATACAGAGTCTGTAGGGCCGGGAGGGCAGGAGGCAGAGGCAGAGGCATCTCCTCCAGTTGCTCGTCGTCCGCGGCATGTAGCTGAGCTAGCTGATTTCAACAACCCTGCGCGTGAGAATGATGAAGTAAGAGAAGGTAGAACTCGCGCGCAAACCCGTGCAGTTAACCAGCAGAATGTATCCGGCCTTGTGGCCACTCTAGGGCCCGTCTGCGCAACAGAGATAATATATGCGCTGTAGGCGGAGCAGAGAGCAGGTGACGCAATGGAATTGCCGAAAGAACTAGTGCAGGACGTAGAGTCTAAGCCTGATAGCTATCAAGAAGCCCGGCAATCGAAGTACGCCACGATTTGGGATGGAGCTATGTCTGCAGAAGTTGAAGGCTTGATTAGGGCAGGAACGTTCACGTTGGCGGTAAAGATCCCAATAGGCTGTAACGTGATAGATGCTAGATGGGTTTTCATGTGGAAAGCAGACAAAACAGGAAAGATAGTGAAGGCTAAGGCTAGGCTTGTCGCGAAGGGCTTCAGGCAGAAGTATGGTGTAGACTCTCTTGAGACTTTCTCGCCTACTGCAAATCCTGCATCAATCAGATTGTTGGTAGCATTGGCGTGCAAGTATAATTTGGAATTACTCCACTGGGACATTGAGCAGGCGTTTGTTCAGTCGAAGTTGGATCACGAGGTGTTCACGAAGTTGCCTTCTGGCTGTGGTTCGATGTCAGGAAAGGTTGTCCGTCTGAACAAGAGTTTGTACGGATTGAAGCAGGCATCTAGAACATTTTACAAGAGGCTAGTATCGGATCTAAAGAGGATTGGTTTCGAGCAGTCTCTGTGTGACCCCTGTGTGCTGCGTTTAATGATGGGAGGCGAGGTGATAGGGATGGTCGCGATTCTCGTGGATGACATTCTGTATGCAGGAACTAAGAGTCTTGCCAAGGTGGTTGTAGAAGCTCTAGGCGATTCTCTTCCTACGAAGAATTTGGGTGAGGTCAAGTTCTTTCTCGGTTGCGCATTTATTCGCGACCGCGAGGCTGGCACGATTGAGATTTCTCAGGAGAGGTACATCAGGAGTGTGCTTGAGAGATTCAAAATTTGTCGCACCAGCCCGATCCCTGCTTCCCCGCTAACGATAACAGGTCCGTGATGGAGGATGAGGAGGCAGGAGATGTGCCGTTCCGAGAGGTGGTGGGGTGCCTGATGTGGGTCGCCAATGGGACGAGGCCCGACATCTCGAATGCTGTGCGGGCGGTGGCGAGGCACTCTCATGAGCCAAAGAAGAGAGACTGGAAGGCAGCTCAGAAGATTCTGAACTATCTTCTGGAAACGGCACATCTAACTCTGAAGTACAAGAGAGACAGTACGGTTGATGACGTAGGCACGTTGGTGTACGTAGATGCAGACTTTGCCAGCAAGGCCACTGAACGTAGATCAGTTTCAAGAGCACTAGTTATTGTGGCTGCCTGTCTTGTAGCTTGGCTTTCTTGGACGCAGAAATGCGTTTCGCAGTCGACTTTTGAGGCAGACTATCCTGCGATGGGCGATGGTGTGAAGGAGTCTCTGTTTGTGAACGGTATGCTTCAGTTCTTGAGGCCTAGTGTAGAGCCTCGTAAAATTGAGGTCCTTGAGGACAACGAGGGAGCGATGCTTGCAGAGAATCCACTTAGCTCGAGCAGGAGTAACCACATCGACGTGAGGCACCACTTTCTGAGAAATCTGACCGAGGAGGGTGTGATCGAGATCACGCATGTTCCCAGCGAAAAACAACATGCGGACATCCTCACGAAGGCTCTGCCGAGAAGTATTTTTGAAGTTCACCGTGACTTTGCATTGGGCTCTAGGAAGTAGGAGTCTGAATTATTTTTGTTTGTCATACTGCATGTTGTGGGTCTGGTAGATACAATAGCCCCTAGGGAGGGTGTTGGTGATAGCGGCAGTGTGTATCGACCGAGCTGCTGTAGATCATCTGATTGGATAGTTTTTGAATTTTGAATTGTCCATTGTAGTAAGTTGATGCTGGATATTCTGGGAATATTCTTTGTGGTACTTCGGTAGGTTCTTCACAAGTACGAGCCTTGCAATGGACCGTAGGTGTGTGTCGGTACATTGGTATGTGGTACATTGGACACTTATCCATTAGGGAGGTTCAGGCATTGTTGCTGTAGTTCTGACTATCGGGCTATTGTCATGTTAGGGGTATTGTTTGTGGTACGGGCAACAACCCGAGGGTTTTGTGGCACGTCTGAAAGTACATTAGGCCGTGTTCTGTGTTATGCGTGATCGGGTAGTTGCATAGCGTGATCCTGAGGGTGAGGTTGTGCGCGCCCACGAGCGCCCCTACCCTGCTCACTCCACCTTGCCTACCTGTCTCAGAAGGGCAATTGCTCAAAAATACAACATCTTTTCCCCAGAAGCCACGAGTTTACCAACAGTTGCTGCGCAGAGTGCAACGACGCCAAGATGCAAATATTATGTCACACCTCCAATCCGATCCCTTGGGTCTATTGGTCCCAAGCTCCTTATCGGCAGTGTCCATTTGTTGCTGACGCTTGCCGTTGTACGGCCTGTTCCTGCTGGAGCACAACATGAACGAGACTGGTTATGTATAGCGTTCGCACGTCGTAGGCTAGCGAAGCTTCGCTAGGTGATCGTATGCGTGACCAACTGCCAGCACTCCCGCCGCGTTTTATTATTTTCGGACTGCATCACCGAAAACCATAACAAATACGGATGGATCGTGTCTGCGACTCACCTCTGTATTTCTTCTTTGAGTTCATTCATGCCAGGTTGGAGTGCCTCCACGGCTGGCATCATTGTTGGGGACAGGTGCCGTGTGGCCTTGTCTAGGAAGTCGGGCATCAGGCTTTTGGCGAGGTCCTTTTTAACTTTCGGCCGTTCCTCCTTGGCATACTCCCCCTGCTTCTTCACCATCATCAGCACCTCTGCCTTAAGCGACTTCACCAGCTTCTCCAAGTCCGTCGACTCTTCGTTGAGCTTCGTGTTGAGGACCCCAAGGCCCTTACTGGCCTGGAGCTTGGTGTACACTTTAGCCAAGGGAATATCCTTGACGAGAAGCGTTTGCCTGTGACGAACGACAACGAAAACGGCATACAGCGATTACGCTTGCGTCAACGCGTTCTGCTCCTTACTGCAACTATTTGTGAATGTAATACCTATTTCCTGGTGTCGATTAATGACGTATAATGTAGTTCAAATGTACTTACCGGCTTTCCCGGCGAGGAGTCGGCCTGCTCGAACCTTTCGGTAGCATCGTCGATCACCCGTCACCAATTGCGAGCAACGATTGATCCGTAAATCAGGGGTAAAAACTTAAAGCGGTAAAAACTTAAAGCGGCAGGTCCTGGGCACCGCATAACAGGACAGAACCGCGTGTAAAACGAAGAAATGCCAACCCTTCTAACACCCAGAGAGTACCAACATAACAGGGAATACAGCAGCAGCAACAACCACGACGTTTCAAGATTTACGCTCAACTAGTTTGTAACATCAAATTCGTACACGGCGTGTCTTTATAAATATGTGTTTGTACTCCATAGCGTCTGCGTTATGAATGGAAGCGGGCTCCACAATGCCGTATCAACTAGTTTCAAAAACATTACCAGTAGACATGACGACAGCTGCTGAACGTGCGCACCTTAGCTGCCTTCTCCGGCGGAGGTTTGACCGAATTCGCGAGCATTTTGTAGATTCGCACATCCATGGACGCCAGAACGTCCTTGATGGTCGTTGCTAATTCCTCCTTTACTTGTGCTGGAACGGCTGCGTTCGCGGCTGGGAAAGCAGTAGATGAGGCCATCGACACGCAGAATGTCGTCGCTGACATATCTTTCTTTAGGCCATCTCTTACCAAAACAGCCACTGCCTCGTGCAGAGCGGACTGGTCAAGGACGTGAGGAGCCGTTGGCGCCCGCCCATGCCATGACTAGGTTCCATAACACGTCGTATGTTCGCTGAGTTTCGCGTAATCCGTTCGAAGTTGCACGATGGGGCTAAACCCGGTGTGGTCAACTTCAACGAGGCGCATGTGCGGGTCTGGGCCGGGCCGGAATCGGTGCTCGCACCACGAGTCGCGTTTACGGCTGTAGCGGGGACGACACCTTGGGCGGGATGCCCTACAGCATAGGGGGAGCACGCGGGCAAACACAGGTAGGGGAGGGGAAGGCAACTGCTGAAGGGGCATCTGAATACTTGGAGCGGGCACAAGTTTCCCTGAACAACCGTCTTTCGTGGTCCTTATATGGCTGTACAACTTTACGACTTGTTCGTATGGAAGTCATGATGTCGTCTAGGCCGGGGATATGACCCTGTCATTGATAATGTGTAATACCCTGACACGGTAGTTGAGAGGCTGTGCCGTCGACGTTAGTCGAGGTGACGGCACGGTGCGAGAGAATAGCCTGGAAGAAAAAGAGCTTCCGAGATGTATAGAAGATGTTTATCAGTACAACGATGGCGCTTAAACTGGCCAATACACACAGATATACACCGCAGAGTGGCGGGAGCTCAGACGACGGCTGCTTTCCAGAGATGACTACGACAGCTATGATCCGGAAAGATCTACAAGAGAGAGCCACACGAGAGAGTGAGCTACCTGGATATCAAGCGGAGAATCCTACGGAAGTAATTCCTCCGCACACATACGTACGTTACACTCGAACCAAAACGTATGAGATATACGATACACAAGAGCAGTGCTACTGAACATTGACTCATAATGGCCATGTTCTAACATTTCCATAACGCTCCCCCTCAATGGAAGTTGCTGTAACTCGTACCAAACTAATGATGATTCATTCAAGCAAGTATTTCCGTTTCGTGCGTTTCAACCACTAAAGTACCACGTGATGCTTCAGTCATATAAGTGCAACAATACATTCATGCGCTTGCTAAAGAGTACCTGCTACTGCACAAACCAGACGCCCATGACTTCCAATCCTATATGGCTCGTTCAACAAGTGATGGTGCGAGGCCGATTGTCGATTACAGAAATATCAAGTTGATTCGCACAAACAGAGCAGATTCGAAACAAACACAAAAACATAAAAGGCGACTAATTTAACTGGCTGTTGATGATGAACTGGCTGTTGATGAAGTCGTTCACGTTGAAGTTGCTGATAATGTCCAACAGGTTCCTGAAGCGATGCTTGTTCAGGTGCTTTGTGCCGATGTCGCAGGGTTGATGTCGGTCGGGATTTAATGGATGAAGATCCTTCCCTCCGACACGAGCTCTCGCATGAAGAATAATCGCAGCGCGATGTGCTTCGTCCTCGAGTTGATGGAGCGGTTTCCCAGGACGTGCAGCGTCGCTGTGTTGTCGCAGTTCAACGGCACTTTCGCGAAGTCCTTGCCGAATCTTAGCTCAGTCAGCATGTTCGAGCAGAACACTGCTGCCTCCATCGCCAAAGCCGACGCGACCAGCTCCGCCTCCATGGTCGACATGGCAGTCAGGCCTTGCAGCCCCGACTTGAAGCCAATCGGCGCATCGCACAGCATCGACAAGTAGCATG
Organism: Undaria pinnatifida; assembly: GCA_012845835.1. Classification (NCBI taxonomy): domain Eukaryota; class Phaeophyceae; order Laminariales; family Alariaceae; genus Undaria; species Undaria pinnatifida. The sequence goes on along the minus strand of JABAKD010000025.1, from coordinate 5,922,391 downwards.
AGGTGGACTTTCCGTTGTCCGGATTGGTAGCCCAGTTGGAGTCCGAAAAGACTGCAAGCTTGAAGCCTCCCCTCTTGTTCGTATTGCTGAAATTGGTTGTCCCCGCGAGGTAGCGAAGAGTGTGTTTCGCCGCCACCATGTGGATCTTGCTGGGTTTCGCAATCGGGCGAGCCAGTTGACTAACGGCATACAAGATGTTGTACCTTAATACTTGGGAAATATATATCAGGCATCCTACAATGCCCTGGTAGCGCTTCGTTTCTTCCTCGTCTAGCAGAGTCTCGTCAGGCTGCTGGTTGGACAGTTCGGGACCGTACCCCGGCGTGTTGGTCGGCTTGCGTTCCTACATTCCGAATATATCCAGGATGGACTCGGAGTAAGCCTCTTGAGAGATCGTGAGATTGCCACGCTCAAGGCCTCGCTTTATCGCCTTGCCCAAGACGAGAGATACCGCTCCAATGTCGGTCATCTTCAAACGCTGCTTCAACTTCTCTTCCACCATCGCCATGGCGTCGGAGTTGTTGCTGGCCGTAAGGAGATCGTCCACGTAGAGGGTCAAGTGGATCCGAACACCGTCGTGATCGTACAAGTAAACACACGTGTCGGACTGAAGTGGAACGAAGCCGATCTCGACAAGGGCAGGATCGATGGTGTTGAACCAGTTTCAGGGGCTTTGGGCCAGACCGTAAAGGCTCTTCTCTTGGATATCCGCGTACAGGAAGGCAGTTGAGACGGCTATGCGGCATATGATCCGCACGCTCTAAAACATGCACACTGGGGCATAGATGCTGCCAGAGTCAAGGCCAGGAACTTGGTTCCAACCTTGGCCCACTACGCGAACCTTGAAGGAGCCGTCCGCCTTCGCGCTTGAACACCAATTTCAAATTGATTTGATTCCGTACAGAGGGAACGGCAGAGCGCGGAACAAGCTTGTAAATTTGACGATCGTTAATATTCACGATTTCGCGTTCTGCTGCTACGTTCTACTGGGCGGCTTCAGGCGTGGCCCGCGCTTCCTTGATTGTCCTTGGAACATTCGGTTGCGTTGTTCCCACAGCGTACGCGTATTCCGTGAAGCCGAATGTGTTGTCCATGTGGGCGAAACGGGAAACTCCCCCGTCACGGTAAACGTGTAAGAGAGGCGACGAAGCTCGCTGATGGTCTTTGCAGTGGGTACGCTCGAAACAGACCTGGTGGTGGCAGGCGTCTACGTGGAACCTCGTCCACCACGAGTATCACGTCGACGTGCAGATCCGCTGCCACGTCCACCGCGCTGCGTGATGCCTCCCCGCGCAGATCCACCACGCGAAGCAGACCTGACGGTTGCAGGAGTCGGCGCGGAACCTCGTCCACCACGAGAAGAACCGCGTCCACGCACAAAACCACCCTGCGGCGCAGTACCAGACGGAGCGGAACCAGCGGGCGATGAACCAAGCGGCGGCGCCAGACCAGGTGACGATCCAGGAGAAGACGCATCGTTGACCGGCACCGGGGGACTGACTTCCCCCGGCGGGATTGGATTATCTTCCTCAGGCGTACTACGAGAAGTCCCAGGTACATCGTTGGCAGGAGTAGATCCAGCGGGTGCAAGTCCAAGATCACGGTTGGCTGTCTCACATGTTTTTTTCGAGAAGCTCTATCGCTAATAAATCCCCGACGGCATCCCCAACGACACGTTCAGGAGACCGCGAATCAGCCAAGTGGTTGGAAGTGTAGTTTCGCACGTCTCTTAGCATGTCGTCGTGGTCGGCCTACGTGAACTCGCCGTCGTCAAAACCGCGCCGGTCCAACGACGGGGCAACAGAATGCGTCTTAATGAAGATTATATTTTGAGTCACGCGCACACGTCGCGTCTTAGAGTTGTAGATCCGGTAGGACTTGCTTTCCTCACTGAATCCGACGAGCCGGCCTTCCCTAGCACGATGCTCCAGCTTATCGGTGTGGACCTCTTCGTGCACGAACGTCCAGGACCCGATCACCCGGAGATGGCCGAGATAGGCATCCTTGCCGTAGAGCGCCTTGTACGGCGTCCCGTTATGCAAAGCTGCGTGAGGAATCCGGTTGCTCAAGTAGACGGCCGTCTTCACCTGCTCACCCAAAGGAAGTTCGGAAGTGTCGAGTCGGCGAGAAAACAGCGCACGATGTTCAAAATCGTCCGACCCGCACGCTCGTTTGCTTCGATCTGCTGAGAGGTGTTCGGAGATGCAAACTCCAGCTTGATTCCGACGTCTTGACAGTACTGACGGAACTCCGCGCTCGTGAACTCCTTGCCGCGGTCCCCGCGGAGGGTATGGATGAGCTCGCCGGTAGGAATCACGGTCTTCTTGACGAACACCGCAAGGGCGTCCACAAAGCAGGTCTTGCCCGTCATAAGCACCACCTACTACTTGGTTTGCTGGTCAACGATCTTGACGGTGTATTTCAACCCGTCCAGATATTTACGTGTAAAGGGGCCGAGCGTGTCGACGGATACGAGCTGGAAAGGATGTAGAACATTGTAGGTGGCCTGCTTGGGGTGAGGTTGTTGTGCGTTTTTCCCGAGTGGGCAGGTACTATCGTCCTTAAGGTCGCAGGTGTAGTCGACACCGCTAGCCGGTTCCTTCTTTCGGACTTCCAAGCTCTTGTGGTTGATGAGTCTCATGCGCCGGTGCCACAGCTCAGCGGACTCCGACTTTAATGCAAGGCCGTCAGGGGCTTGCCCGAGGACCATCTGGCCGCCGGCGCAACTCCCTAGCTTCACCTTGATGGAGCACATGGGCTTTCCGGTCGTGTCGTCTACACCACAGGTTTGCATCGGGAGAACCACGTCCCCCGACTCCAATCTGGGGTTGGCCGGATGGAACAACGTCGCCACCCCGTTCTGCATTGCTGCGGTCATGGAGAAGAAGTAGGTGCCCAAGTTCGGCACCATAACGACGCGAAAGGAGACGCGCCGGTCATTTCATGTTGTCGTCCGTGACGGCGTCGAAGATAGCCCCCGTTGTCACGCCCTTGAGGAGATGCTGGCCGGCAGCGACGATCGTGTAAAGGACCTGAAGGTCTTCGACGTCGCACATTTGGGCCCGCACCCTTGGTGTAAGCGCATGGTCGAGATAGTTGTTGGTCGCTCCGCTGTCCACAACCATCCGGGTGCACAACCCGTTTGAGCGAAAAAGAGCAAGCGATATCTCCGCAGGAGTAGCCATGAACGAACCCAAAAACCCTGAAGGCAAGCGGTGGTACTGTGCAGGCGGCTCTGAGGAGATAGATAGAGGTGCCATCGGAGTGGCGGCAGCCGCCGCCGGAGGCATCCGTGAAATAGCAGAAGAGGGTGTTGCCGCAGCCGGTGGGGCGCATTAGGCGCTGAAGGAGAACCCAAACGAAGTCGGCTCGGCGGGAGCCTGCGACGCGGTCGCCGGAGTCGATTGCGCCAAGTAAGCGCTCCCGATGTTGGGCAGGTTGACCTGACCAGCGGAATGCAGCGCCAGGTTAGCAACCAAGCCTTGGAGCTCCTTCTGCTTGTTCGCGCGAAGCTTCTGCTGTTTCTAACACTCAGCATCGCTGTGCGTGGTGGTGTTGTGGAAGTAGCACCATTTCGGCTGAGCACTCCCCCCACCACCGCCGCGCTTGTTCTTCCACTTCTTCTTCCCCGGCTTCGGACGGTTCTTCTGCACTTGTTGGGGACAGTCACGCTGGAAATGCCCGTACGCCTTGCATCGATGACACTGGTCGGATGAGGACGCCGCCATCGCGGCCGGCCGGCCCGAGACCACGGGCACCGACGCGGTGCGCGACTGCTGGTCCACATAGAAGCGGTTGGCCGTCTCCTGGAGACGGTCAACGGACGTGAATTCTTCACAGTAGTGCATCTCTTGGATAAACTTAAACTCTGGGGCCTTCGTCAGTCCCGAGAGCGTGACGTGGGCTCAGGTAGTTCTCCCGGTTGCAGTCTAGTTCTTACAAATCAAAACACAAAAAAACTCCTACCAGGTATGTGAGATCAGAAATCCTCGTGATAGTTCGATCTGTATGTGTCAGTCTAACGTTTAGGTTCCGATTTAAAGGCATTGCAAAACAACACGCCTGAAGCAACACCCTTTTGCATTGAGCATAGGTGCCCTTTGCAACACGACCGCGCATATGGTTGTACAACTGTTGCGCTAGGTGCCGCCTGCACCTGATCCCCGACAACTCCGATCGCTGTTTTACAACGATATCACCGTTTTCATCGCAGCTACTAGTATTTGGCCGAAATCTAGCGGTCGTTTGCATTCGGAGGTGGTGAGGGGGGTCGCTTCAGCTCATAATCGCGGTGGGCGCGTGGGCCTGACTTTCACGCCTTTCCCCCTCCATACCATACTGCGTACTGCTGTACTACTTGTGCCTCGTTTTATGCGAATGTCCCGGCTCGCTTTCCACTCGCTTTCCAGTTATATATCGGTGTAGGCATGGTCGGAGTCTCCATGATACTATTGATAGCTACTTTCCCCACTCACCCTTCTTTCTTGCGCTCTCCTGGCCAGCGGTGGATTGGGCAGTCCTAACGTCGGTATCATCCGTGCTACCTGCTGCAAGGTATATCAACATGCGGATGTGCCAGGTACTGATATGTTAGGGTTGGGTACTCAAACAGCAGTATTGCGGGCCTGCAAATCTGCGTTTTCCTGAACGACACCTACATACCTCTACGACATCGTTCCAGTGACAGTAGTGGATCAGCTGATCCTCCTATTCTTGTCTGCTCTTACCGTGCTACAAGGATGGATACATGGATGAATGCTGTACTACTGTCTATAGGGCGGAGGGCCTGCTGCAGGAACATACCTTTTGCTGTTGCTGCTGTTGATGCGAGAGCTCCGATCGTTTCTTTCTATGTTCGACAGAATTATAAACACCCATCGTACTTGCCTCCTGTGCCTTCGATGAGACAAGCGTCACATGCAGTATGGCCAAGTCTCTACGCATGCTGAGTAGGTGGAATTTGAGCGAACACCCACAGTTTCTCTAGGGCGGAGGGTCTATTGCAGGAATATACCGTTGCTGCTGCTACTGCTGTTGTTGCTGCTGCTGCTGCTGCTGCTACTGCTGCTGCTGCGAGAGCTTCGTTTTTTTCAACTTGAAATGTTCGATAAAAATATGAATACTCCCTCCCTCGTACTTGCCTGTGCCTTCCACGACATAAGTGGCGCACGCTATGGGCAAGCAGAGCAGATGTAATTTATGTTCACAGTGGTCCTTTGTCGGTTGTGTAGCGTCCGTGGACGATCGCCGGGTGGACGACCCACCGACCGCGCAGGAAGCACTTGGACCACAGAAGAATTTGCCATCGAAATTATCGCCGATGGCATTAGACTATAGTGCTGAAAACACAGATTGTGTACAAGACACGTGCAGACTTGGCAGTGGTGTTGCCCGCCTACCAGATCTTTATACACGCTTCCCCCTGCGATAACGCAGGCTGGCATAGATAGGTGGAATCAAGCCTGTTCCAAAAGTGAGGAAGGCGAACAAATGCTTGAGCTCTTGGTGAAGAAAGACGCACCGTGTCTGTCTCTCGTTTCCCGTCCATGTTGTTGTTCTGTTTTCCGATCTCCGAGCATGTTTTTTTATTCAAACTGTTCGCGGGTTTTCATGTACGGGGGTGGCCTTTCTATTCTTGAGCAGACTGCTCAAAATTCAAAAACGCCGAAAGGCCACTCTACTGCTGCTGTTGGTGGGCTGCAAACAGGCTTTGCTGCAGGCCAGGGGTAGGGCCGGTAGAGTCTTCCGCACCTGTGGCATTGGTGTGGGTAGAGCGTTTGTGGCGCGTTGCGTTTGTGTGTGGTCCACAGCTCGTCGGTTAAAGAGGATAACGTTCAGATTTCGAAAATAGTTTGGTGGCTGTTATGTGTTCGTAGCAAAGAGCTAAATTTGCGCCGCTTCGGGCACTCTTGATGACGCATCAGCCTGTTTGCCGTAGGGAATCCCGCAGAGCGTCCTCTATGAACTTGGCAGCCTCTTCGGGAGAGTGCTTGAGTGTTGTGGATGCCGTGTGGTGTGTCCGGGATGCCCTGTGGTAGATGCTCTGTGTCTCGATGTGATAGTATCCTGGCTGCCTAGTGGTTTTTTTTTTATGTGGGATTATACTATGTTTTTTTTTCCTCGCAAACTGGGCCATCACTCTACATTAACCGAGTTATTGTTTTCTCAATTCTCTCTCCCTTACAGTCCAAATTACGATTCAAAATCCTCAACGCAAGTACGGTCTCAAGTAGCTTATACCCTGCTAACGTATACGACAGATAGATAACAAACCCCAATGATGACTTTTTGAAGTTCAAAAAATGGTATCACCGGATGTGCTATTCTGTGGGAGGGGGCGTTACCATATGTAACCGGGTGATAAATAGCAGGTCGCAGGGCCTATGAAGGGCGTGCGTGATAAACCAGGGGGTGTGATAACACTGCCTCACACTTGCAGGGGGGGTTGTAATGAAAGTGTGTGATAAAAGGGATGTGATAACACTTGCTTGCAAAGAATTGCTGCTGCCGCCCACTTGCAGGGGTGTGGTATTGCGGGGGGGTGATAACAATGCCTGCAAAAAATGCCGGCATCTGCTGCTGCCGCAAACTTGCAGGGGGCGAGGCGTGATAACAATGCCTGCAAAAGAATCCGGTATTTTCTGCTGCCGCGCATTTTCAGGGGTGTGGTGTTGCGGGGTGTGATAACAATGCCTGCAAACATTGCCGGTACCTTTTGTTGCCGCACTCTTATCACTTGCAGCAGGCGTGGCATTGCGGAAATGTGATTACACTGGTGGCCGGAACCCTTCCCTTGCGCAATCTCTCACAAGGTCCCACAAGTTAATGTGCAACCTGGTTCTGCCCTACATCATTCAACCTGGAGCGTTTCTGGAAGTTTGTGCAACCTGTGTGCTTCTTGAGGTTGTGAGTCTTGCCGGAATCACACGGATTGCCCGAGATGGTTCGTCACGACGGTTGTCAATCTTTATATGTCTGAACGCTTTTGCACTACCTCATCTTACCCTACATAGTTTAACCTGGGAAGATTCAGGAAGTTTGCGCAACCTCTGTGCTGCTTGAGGTTATCAATCTTGCCACAATCACACAGATTGCACAAAGTGGTTCATCACGAAGGTTTTCAATCTACATATTTGTAAACACGTTGTACAACTTTGCATTTTACCCTACATAGTTCAACCTCGAGCGTTCCTGGCGGTTTGTGCAGGCTGCGTCCTGCTTGAGGTTGTCAAACTGTCTAAATTTCCAACGTCGCGGAAAATGGTTCCGCACGAAGGTTGCCAAGGGAGTTAGTTCTTAACTCGTTGTCCAGCCGCACATTATTCGCCACATACTTCAACCTGGGGCGTATCTGGAAGCTTGTGCAAGCCGTTGGTTTCTTGATGATGAAGTGGATCTAGCCAGATTAACACATATTGCGCAATGTTCTGGGCGCGACCGTTGCATGACCTCAATATTTGGGAGATGTGGTACACCCGTGTTGTATTTTACCAGGAACATATTATATTAGTATTCCTGGTCGATTTCCTGGCCGGAATATGACTCGCGTTGGATTCAGTGTCGTAGTCTTGCTGGGTAGGTTAACCTGCATTTGCAAGATGTACGGGGAGGGAATAGACGTGGTCGACTGTGACATGGTCGTTTGTTTCTCCATTTCTCGTTCAATTAACTGATCGCTGGAAAGCTGTTTCCCTGTCTATTTGGCAGCGTGGGTGACTTGTTACACGCATATTGCATCATACACGGACGTGAGAATTTTGCTATATTGTTGCCTACACGGTAGATTCTATTCGCTGCAGCAAGCCTATTTTTTTGCAGGTCTTCGAGATAGTAGAGAGAACATATCATTACGCGTTAGCTTACCAAACAAAATCGAACAATAAATTATACTGTTCGATGTGGCCAGTCAATTTTGGACGAAGTCGATTCCACTGAAGGGTCCTGTTAGTAATAGGTACTTCCTTGCAGCCAGTAGCGTATCGACTCACCGGACACAAACGTTATCAAATGTGATCAATGCTCGGCAGGACGTAAAAATCCTGAAGCACAGACAAGGTGCACAGCATCATGTGTTCTATCTATACGGCAGTAGCCAGATACACGGCGAAGTACTAGCAGGAACACCCTGGAAAAATATGTTGGACGTCTTTTAGAAGTCGAAATGAATGCAGAAACGAAGACGTAAAGCGTCTGGGAGCGTAACGTTCTAGACATTGCCGGCATAGGAATGCGTCGCTAGGAGAAGGCTGCGGCGCTCTCCCGTCATGGTGCTCATTCTCAACTTCTATTTCCTCTGGGCGGAGAAGAGCCTATTCAATATCGACACATTATTCCGCTGAGAGCGTTGTGTTTACTTTTTGAAATAATTTGTCGAACACATTCGCACCCAACGAATTGGGAGAGCTCACTGGGCCCAACCCAACCCCAACGACGAGTTTGTCGTACCCCTAAAGTCAGTGGTGCACCCACCCAACCCAACCCGCCCAACACAACCCCAACGTAACCTAGTGTGCTTGTCGTGTCATTTATCCCCCCATCCGTCACTAACCTCACACCATACGCTGTCGCACACCAACTAAGCCAAACCCAACCCACCCAAACCCAACCCAACTAGACAACACAACACAACTTAACCCAAACCAACCCAACCCAACCCAACCCAACCCAACCCAACCCAACCCAACCCAACCCAACCCAATCCAACCCAATCCAACCCAACTCAACCCAACCCAACCCAACCGCGCATCCCCAGCGTAAGCAGTTATGTGTATCGCCTTGCTATTGATAGTATGTGGATTTGGGATTTTCAGTATGACGGTTACTTACAGTTTCGTGCCGATTCGGGCTATGGGCCTATTGTTGGGTATCTAGTAGTACTTGGCAGGCGTTTTTGATGATACGCTATGAGCTTGCCTCGACCATGGGTTGGGAGACTCAATACAATGGCTTTAACCCTAACCCGCTTGGAGCAAACGAACACTCCAGATGATAACATATTCGGTCTATTAATAGCTTCATTGGAGATGGGGGATCTACGGGTCAGCAGTATTGGAACAGGGCCATGATCTCGAAGAAGTTGAAATAACGAAAGTGAAGCTTGGTGTCGATGACCGTGTTTCTGAAGCCATCATTCAAGAGACATGCGGAGAAGGGCAACAATGCGCAAGGTGGAGTCCGGTGGGGAGAAGAAAAGATCCACCGCTGGTATGGCAGGGAAAGATGCTGTACCGTCATCATCGGGATTCTTCGACGGTGAGAAAGGGAGGACAGCTTGATAGCCGAGTTGTCTTCTGACCCAGATATGATGTTGAGGAGGAGACGTCGTGTTCAGGGAGCAGCCACTGCTGCTATAGACTACGTACATCAGTAGTAGCTAAAGCTCTACGGTGGGGTTTACCGTAGACAGAGAGTAGCAGCAGCTAATGTCCATGGTGGTAGCATAACCTAGGATACCCAGCGGCCAGGGGGGTGTACAGCAGCAGCTAGAAGCCCTACGAGTATGGCGGAGGTACAGCCAACCGTAGGCAACCTCGCCCTGTGTTGCGAGGGGGGGAGTTGAGGTCGCACGGCGTTTATTTTAATTTGTATTTTCGGTACGCACTCCAATTGAGGAGGTTAGTAGCGGAGGCAGTAGATATAGGCTTGTTCGTACATTCCGCGAGATGTGGCACGGTCGCTAGCCGTGTGCACCAAATCTCGCGGCATAATAGCCGCATGCTTCCCGCTGCTGGTAACAGTGGTAGGTGTTCGTAGAGTCCAAGCCTGGATGCCCTGACCGCCTCGCGGTCTGACGAGTGTTCTTATCTCCGTTGTACTACAGGACATAGAGGAGAGAAGGAGCAGAGAGCGGAGTGCTGGAGCTCTTCTCTTATGAAAGAAATTGCATATAAACGCCTACGAATGTATACGCAACCCTCTTCAACATTTGTAACCGTCGTGCTGTGACGATCCAAACTGACACTCTCCCTGGCTCTTCACAGCAGTGAGGAGATCGAGCGGGCATCCAAAACAAAACGCTAGGACCAACGAACCGCTAACAACAGTCCCGCAGGAGAAAACCCGGCCACCGAGTCAAACCCCCTGTATGTCATATATCATTCAAACCATTGTGATTGTGACAATGGCCGCGTTCAAAAGATTACCATGGCCAGAAACTAAAATGCCAAGTGGTGTCCTACTCACCCATGCCCCTCAAAGTAGCGTGGGGTGGCGGCCTGAAAAATTATTCTTCGCTTGACCCGATCATTGTACTCATCGAATAATGCTCACACCCCTTACTCATCACCCAACGGTAGGTTCAACAAAAACTTACGGTGAGATTTCAAAGGGGTCGCAGCAAGGGATTTCGTCAAAAAATCCGCGTGCTGCTCTTTCAAAGCTACTATTTCAATATCAATTTTCTTTGCACGAAGCAGCTCTCGGACGAAATGGAACCGCACATCTATGTGCTTGCTCCGCGCAGAACTAAGAGGGTTCTCAGCCAGTGCTGTGGCCCCCTGATTATCTTCAAAAACTCGGAAACATTATCCGATTAGCTCTGGACAAATGAAAGATAAAACTGCTCCCATAAACCGAGCCTTCTTCACCCCATCACCCAGGGCTACATACTCTGCTTCTGCTGTAGACAACGTAACGCACCTCTGCGTGCTACTTGCCCAACTGACGGCAGCACCCCCCAAGGTACTTACCGTCCCTGACACCGAGCGCCTATCATAAGACTTATCAGCATAGTCAGCATCGCTATATAGGGTCAGATCCAATCCCGAACCCCTTACAAAAGTCAAACTTATACCCCTTGTCCCGTGTGGTATGCGATTATCTTCACACGTGCTTTCCAGTGCCTGTCAGTGGGGTTGTCAGGATGGCGCGCCACAACACGCACCTCGTTCGGGATGTCTGGCCGCGTCATGGTCGACAGCCACATTAGACTGCCCACAGCCTCCCTGCACGGCCAGTCTCACTTTGGTTCGCCCTTCTCTCTTGGACCTACTTCAACGCCAGGGGTCGCGGGGATGTCAGAGGACGAGTTCACACCAAAACGAGTCAGCATGCTTTCAACGAAAGCCTCCTGCGTGATCTCCAACATGCCGAATTCCCAGTTACGCTTGAAAGCACAACCAGTGAACCAAGTTGACTCGCCTAGGTTATTCGTGGGAAACTTGGTATTTATTGCGGCATGGAAGTCTCTGCATGCCTCGTCCGATCCTGCAACCACAATGTCATGTACATGAACGGCCATAATCAGTTCTACCTTGCCATCCACAACCATGCGAAAAACACAAGGATCAATCCTACTCTGCTCAATGATGAATTTTACCACGGTCTCTACCAGTAGTCCGGCCCACTGCCGTCCACTCTGGTTTAGACCATATAGTGATCTGTTGAGGCGAACAATCTTTCCTGACATGTCACCACATCCATCGGGTAGTTTCATGTATATTTCGGCGTCGAGTTTCGCGCGGACAAAAGCTTGTGCTGCGTCTAAATAGAAAATCTTCAGACCTTGTTCATTTGCTACGGCCGCCAGAATTTTGATTGACGCTGACGATGGGGTTGGTGCAAACTTTTGAAAGTAATCTACGTCTTGCACCTGGATAAAGCCCTTACCCACAAGTCTTGATTTCGTCTTCGCTATGATACCATCCTTGTCAGTCTTGTAAGAGAATACCCATTTCGCACCTACAGGTTTCCGCCCTCGCGGCGGAGTCGCAGCTTCGTATGTACCGGTCGTTTTGTAACCGTCCAACTCAGTCTTCATGGCCTTACGTCACGCCGTCTTGTATTGGGAACAATCTACATCTGCTACGGATTGCCGGGTTGGTTCTACATCTTCTGGAAAACCACTCGGCATGCACTCGTTTGACTCCCCTGTATTTGTTTCCGCAGCAGGTCCTCCGGCCATCATGGCCGTTGCATCCTCCATCGTCTAGGATGTATTGGCCAGTATACTCCCAAATCCGTCCACTTTTGCACTGCCGCAGACATCGCTTCCTCGATCACACGCTGACGTTAAGCTCATTCACCCTGCAGGCGTTGGCTCTGATCCCGGGTCCGGCCCATTACTGTCAGGAGTAGCCGTCCAGATCTACTGAGCTCGTGAGGTGCCCTGCCCGACAGGACTGTGGGGGGATCTTCGCCGTTCCCTTGGTCGGTGCCGGAGGCTGCTGATGCGGCTGAGCCGCTTTCGGTCCTCCCTACCGGGACCGAGAAGGCGTTCACCGCGCCCCCTTGAGACGAATCCATCGTCTCGACTGTTTAAGCCCTCCCTGCCGGGACCGAGGAAGCGTCTACCGCGCCCCCTTGAGATGAGTCCATCGTTTCGGCAGTTCCGTCGCCAGCATCGCCGGCAACAAGTGCCTCCTGTGAGTGCTCCCGCAAGCACGCACGCAAATCACCAGCATCGCCGGCAGCAGGTGTCTCCTGTGAGCGCTCCCGCATGAACGCGTGCAGATCAAACCCCCACGCCACGTCTAGGTCAGTTAGGCGAGCCAGATCTTCGTCCTTCTCGTCCATCACCTCCGCCACACCTCCATCTGACGTGCTCTCGTCGTTGGCCTCGGACCCCCCCTCTTCCTGAGACAGGGAGTCATGCATCTGGGCAGGTACAGGTGGTGAAGGCGACATGCGTTGCCAGGTGACATGACGTTTGATTCGCAGAGTACGGTGTTTGGTCAGCACTCGTACGGCGTCTCGGGGATAGTTAGGCGCAGGACCCAGGTAAACCCACTCCTGTGCTTTCGGCTGAGACTTGTTTTTCCTCTTCACCTTGCAGTAGCCAGGCTTGAGGAAAGGTAAAAGCACTACCAGGGGGGGGTTACCGTACCACATCTCGTTCGGCGACTTGTTTGCGGACTTAGCGGGCGTTGCCGTGCGGTTCAGAGCATCGCACGCCCAGTGCGACGCTTCAGCCCACAACGATTCAGTTGCCGGCAATTGCGCGCCGGGAAAAAGCTCACCAGCTTGGATTCGACCCGCCATTGCGGCCGTCTCATTAAAACCTAGCGGGCGCTCGGCTACCCCATTGTACTGGGGACTGTCGATCGTGGTGAATTCTTGCTGAATGCATCGCGATCTACATAGGTCGCCAAACTTCCCCCCGCGAAATTCGCCGCCCCCATCGAATCAGACGGTCACTACCTGTGACGGGACACCATCTGCGCGAGTGTCCGAGACGAACTGCTTGAACGTTTCCGCGGCGTGTGATTTGTGGCGCATAAAGTACACCCACGTATACCGTGAAAAATCGTCGCGCCCGATGAGAGTATAACGATTTATCCCGCCAGACTTTACCGCCTTAGGCCCACTTAGATCCACAAAAACCCTCCCGAGCTTCTTATCTGCTCGAGTGTGTGTGGATTGCTTGATACCTCGATGGAGATCCTTCGCCACGGAGCACCCTTTGCACTCCAGCAGCTTTCGCTCGAGGACGACCCCTTGCTGCTCCGCGGTCTTGCGGAGCAGTGCCTCGTGGGAGTGTCCGGCCGCGCAGTGGTAGTCGTTTATGTTGACAACCGGCTTGTTTGGCAGTTTTCCCGGGGCGAGTACAGCACAGGCATCTCCGCTAGTGCTGCAGTCGACCCGGTAGCCGTAAAGGCTGTACAGGTTCCCGATCAACGGAAACACGATCGAACGCTCAGAATTAAGCTTGACTACAATCCCTGCGGGACGTCCTTCAAAAGTGTGACAGTGCTTCACGAGAGTGGGTAGGGAAACTAGATGATATCGGAGGTCTGGCACGTGCGCATCATTAGTCAGCGTTACTCGTACAAGAACGTTTCCAGATTGAAAGACAAAGCTAGTATCGCCGTATCCTTCGATCGTGCCGGTTGAGCCGTCAGCAATGCGCAGTCTCTATTTGCACTCTTTATAGTTTATCATGCCATCTGCAGAAGGCGTCATGTGAGTAGACGCTCCACTATCGCAAAGCCAGGCCTCATCCCCTACTTGCCAAGCCGACTCCCCTTTCCCCTTTTTGCCCGAAACATTACTGCACTTGCCTGTCCCTCTGGCCTTGAAAGCTGAAGCCTCGACCGCATCAGAATCATCATCGTCGTCCGATGCCGCCAGCACACCTTCCTCTTTAGAATTTGGGGCAGACATCAGCAGCGTGCCCCCGTCCGTGGCATCTGCTGCATAGCTCCTCCGCGCAGTCGATCCTCCAATGGCCCTTCTTGCCACACCTGTGGCATCTCACCTCGGAGGTACCACCATCAGTGGCTTTGGCGCTCCTGCTATCACCGCCGGCAGCCGCGGCCGAGCCACCACCGTCCTCGTTGGTGCCTTTACCGCTGCGTCCTTGCCGTCCCCGACGTCCACCTTTTCCTTTTCCGCGGCCTCCACCTTTTCGGTGGGCACCGCCGCCGGCCCCTTTTCTTTGGCCACCATCGACGCCGCCGGGGAACATAGCATGGCCGGCATTGCCAGCATTGGACCCCTTCTTCCTGCTTCCAGGAAGTCGGTGATGCCGTTCTCGTACAGCCTTGATGATGTCATCGCGGCCGATAATGTCACGAGATGCAAGGTTCCTTGCCTCCACCTCGTATTCGGCAGGCAGAGCGTCGATGAAAATGGTGTACAGCATGTGGTCATCGAGGGTCATTCCTGCTGTGCGCATTTCTGCGGCAAGACCTTCGATCCTGCCCATCTCTTCTAGACGGTTACTCCCTGGCGCTATTTATAAATTGTTGAGGCGGCGGGAGAGGTCGGAGTTGGCCCCCGTCGTTTGAGGGCCGTACCACGCGAGGAGCGCGTCCCACGCTTCTTTCGGCGAGGTGCACCTGTGCAAGATACTCTTGTCGCTCTTGCTCTTTAGGGCCGTCGATAAGAAATTCCAAGCAAGTGCATGTATGTGTACACGTTCGCGGTTGTATCCCCTTCCGACAAGCACCGAGTTTTCGGGATCCACTTTCCCTACGGGAACGTACTAGGGTGGATCCGACACAAACGCAGATAGGAAACCTTCTCCTTTCGCGTAGTACCTGGCGTCTCTTGTCCAGGCAGTCAATTCGGGATTTTTCTCACTAAATTGTGGGACAGCGGTGTGTTTGAGAGCAAGTCTAGGTAGAAGCATATCATATCCTACTCCCAACTCACCGCCGGGGTATGACCCCCATTCTCCAGCCCCCTTTGAATGGTCTGGCTGACCCCTTGCTGGGCCAACCTCGACAGGAACAGCGGCTTCCCTGCGTCCCATCACTCCAAAACTACGCGAGGCATCCTCACGAAAGTCGTCTCTCTTGCTGCTGTTGTATATCCTCGCGCTCCGCCTCCAGCAGTAGCAGCACCAGCAACAGAAATATGTCGTGCCGCAGCAGTGGGTTCAGCCCCTCGATGGCCACCCTTTTCAGCAGCGCTGTCCTCAGCGCCGTTCCCCCTCACAGCAGTGGGTTCAGCTCCTCGCGGGCTGGCCCTTACAGCAGCGCTGCCCTCAGCGCTGCTGGACTCCGACAAGCCGTTGTTCCTCATGAGCTCGGCCATCATCTCCTCCATAGCACGCATCATCGATGCTTGTCTCTCCGCTATCACGAACTGAAGCTCACTCCTCAGCTGCTGAATCTCATCCGAGGAGTCTCTTTCTTGTGCAGACATCCTTGGCTCCTGATACCAGAACTTCTACTTTTAAGCTACTAGTTTGTTCGTAGAGTCCAAGCCTGGATGCCCTGACCGCCTCGCGGTCTGACAAGTGTTCGTATCTTTGTTGTATTACAGGACAGAGAGGAGAGAAGGAGCAGAGAGCGGAGTGCTGGAGCTCTCCTCTCATGAGAGAAATTGCATATAAACGCCTACGAATGTATACGCAACCCTCTACAACATTTGTAACCGTCGTGCTGTGACGATCCAAACTAACAGTAGGAACGGACGTGGGGTAATCGTGGGCTGTCCGCAGCAGTACCAAATAACGATGAGGTTTCGTCCAGGCAATATGTCGAGCGGGATGGCCGCATGCATTCCATGATACGCAGCAGCAACAGCAGCAGCGGGAGTAGTCATGAAGGGGGCAGATCTTGGTGTTTATTGTCAGCCGAGCTTTTGGGTTCGGCAACATCGCGGAGCGGGAGGGGGCAGGTCTGGTCGAATTAATGGAATCCGGAAGAATGAATTACTCATTTTATTCTCACGATGGGTAGACTACATCTGTCGATACAAACTATTTTGGTCGAATGTGACGTTTATTTATTTACGGGAAGTGTGGGATCCGTAAATAGTGAACAACGTATCGTTTGTTTGCGGCAAGTGTGGCCCGCAGATAGTATCACCTGAGATTTGTTCTGGATGGTATGCATAACCTTTTTCGTCTGATAGATTTGAAGTGCATTCCCATGTTCAAATCAAGCAGTCTTTGTGCATCCGAACGTTGTAGTGTTCTTCAGGTGTGGACAGGGCCAGAAGGGGTCTGGTGCAGCTGATATATTATAAAAATTAAAATACACTCCAGCTGTGAGATCAAGATTTCGTCGAAACTCATCTTTGCAAGCTGTGTGTGATACTCCGATCGCGCGCATTACGAGTTGTGTGTCCTCATCAAGGATATTGGTCGGCGACTCCCCTTACAACTACAGTGTAGCTATCAGGGTCAACAGGATGATTTTAGTCAGTCTGTGCGCGGAAACTATAAAACCCGTTTCTGAGGGGGACAAAATCTGACAGCTCGCTAGCTGTGAAGGGAAAGGGGGGCCTGGTTTTGATCAAAAGCGAGCGGGTTTGGAGGGGGGCGGGGGGGGGGGGGGGGGAAGGGGCAATTTATGCATGTATGATATCGTTGTGGAGAAAAGCTTCTTTTTTTTTTTATCCTCCGGCGGATGGGGAAAAATATAGCTTTAGCTCACCACACTTCCACGTATTTTCATACGCGTCGTGTGTCGATTTAACTCAGCTGCTTTCGCAGCCCAACGCTAGCTGGTGCACCCTTCGGGTCCCATTGTAGGGAGAAAAGCGTATGTGAGTGCACCTTGAGAAGTGTATATTGGATGTGTGGTATTGATGGTGGCACTGATGTTATTGAATTTTCGGGTATCGCATAATTGGCAGTAATAGTCTTGTGATTGATCACAAAATAGCGAAGGGTGAACATGTTCATGATTTAACGGTTGCTCTACCAAAAGTATCTTTCCCCGAAGTCTTGTTGGAAATGGAGGACAGTGAAGCTCGAAATGTTTTCGCAATGACCGACTAGTTTTTGTAGCTGGGAGGGCTTAGGCTGTTCATGTCGACATTGATTGGCGGTATTTTATTGTTTCTTTAATAAATTGTTTAGAGCTACGAGTACCGAACAAAAGCCAAAAAGGGAGTTTGTTCGGCTTTATGATGGTTTGTAAGTGACCAACATATCGGGTAATTAAGCATGTTGGCGAGGATTGGTTAACCTGGCTCAAAGCTTTTGCTGGTATCTTATGTTTGCGGTTGCCTACGTGTGTTGACGAGATGGGATGGCGCGTCCTTGTGGCCGTACAGGACGTACTGGTGTCAGAATGAGAGAAGGGGTGCAAAGCCATGATTAGTCATTGAATTTCCGATGTTGTTTTTCCGAACTTGGTGGATGGTTGCAACCCTGTTTGGGAATTCCAAGGAGAGATATTTTGAGGATTTGATTACATTCACCACCAAGTTACTTGCATTTGTTTTGCAATGAAGAACGGGGTGGCTTGTGGATGGTCAGATACTCTTTGTATCGTGGAGGTCGTAGGCTGGTTGTCGTGTAAGATAAAGCATGTGTTTGCGGACAAGAATTTATGCTATACTGTTTTATCGGTATGATCTGTGTGCCTATGGCAGTAGTAGTAGGGGACAACGGGAGGCCTTTGTCCGGATGACCGCGCGATCTCTGGCATTTTATCTGTCACATTACGTTTCTTGCCCTGAAGGCGCGGCTGTTGAAATATCTTCATGATATTACAAACAATTGTTGTAGGTGGGAGCATGGAAGAGGTTTGCGCTCATGAGGATGAGTTTCCTCTTGCCATTTGAGTTGTTTCATGTGGTGGAATTGAGTCATTGTTGATATATGACCGTCTTGTGAACAATCTTGAACGGTGTTGGTTTGAGATTTTCAGTGTTACAGTTTTATCAGTTTCGTGCCGGTTCGGGCTATTGGTGTAATATTGGGTACCTAGCAATACTTGGCTGGCGTCTTTGATGGTACTCTGTCAGCTCTCACGCACGACGCACGAGCTCACGTCTCGGCTCCCCTCTGCTCTGGGTTGGGAGACGTGATAAGATGGCTTGAAACCTACCCCATCTGGAGCTAACAAACATAGTAGACCCACCACCTACCAAAAATCACCCACCAACATCAAGCCTCCACTGTTACCCCCTGGCCTATGATACATATAGGTTGGGTTAGGGTCGGCTGGCAACGACACTGTAAGACATCCCCTCACTAGATGACGAGCTAGACCACAAGGGTACCGTTATTTTATTGTTTTGGTTGTCGATAACAGCTAGCGGTCTAGTTAGATCGTTTGTTTGTTTGGGGTAGAAAATTACTCTGCACAAGGAGAATGACCGTATCACGTAGTGTTTATGATAGGGCACCCACGAACGAGGCAGTTACATAGTACTCCTACTGCGGTCTCTGGAAGTGGCCATACCGGATATATTCTATTAACTCATTGAAGCTGCCATCCATATGCAAGTCCGCCTCACAAGTGGTTCTTTGTAGGATGCAGCTCACCCTTCATGCGACTCGCGGAACACCTCTCAGGCGTGTCGCGTTGGGTAGCACTTGTTTTGTCGAAACACGCCTGAGTTACGGCGCTCCTGCACTACTAATAACATGTGCTATACTATACCCAGCAACGTTGAAATGCTACCACCAGGTAACTATTGTTTGAGTATTGTGTTCGTTGTATTGATATACCTAGGCTATGAGATTCTTCATCGAATCTTTCAGTTTCTCTTATTCTTGAAGTCAGCTTCATTTTCATCTTCAACGCAGTTCAGGGCGCAGCGACGGTTCACGTTGCGCAAGCAAGACACATATCATACATAGTACAAGGTTCTCCTTGGGGATGTGGGTGACGTGAAATCCCGGGGGTGTCGCCAGTCAAAAAGGTACATGCCGGTAACACCTTCGTGGCTCATGTTGGCGCAGAAAGGAGTCATACGCCTACTTCTGCAGCCGCCGCTGCTACACAAGGATCCTGATACATGACGAGTGCAACGATGGAGGTGCACCACTTATTTTCTGGGGTTCTTCAACTCTTCCAAAAACTGGTTTGGAGAAAAATTAAAGTGCTGCCGGATGATAAATAGGTACACGACGAGAATCACGCAAAAACCCGACCTACTTCCGACGGCTTTGTGTTAAGGAGCTCCGTCATTTAAAATACAGGTCCGACGAAAAATGCTACCTCTATCGTAGCACGCGTTATATGTGGAAGTTTAGTTTGTTCGGACTTCGTACGATCATACAGCTGCTGCATATACAACCCGCAGAAGGCGGCTGCATGCGGCGAGGCAAAAACAAGAAAAAAAACACAAACCCTGCCGACAAGGGAACGATCGCACGACCGGTCGTGCGTGGTGCGAGTTGTGTGTTCCCTTCATTCGGCGGGGGGAAAACAAACAATCAAAATCCGCAATTAATACGGATGAAAAACAGTCGTATGATAGGTTCTGCATGGCAGCCGCGAGGCGGTGTTAAGTCGTGTTAAGTCCGATCGTCTCCCCTTCATGATTATTTGCCAGGATTCGCGGCTTTGAAGGCCCAGAGCACGCCTCACGGACCTCGGCCAGGGCCCCCACTTGCGATGCGGTGTACGCCCTGGTCCACCGCGTGCCGAGACCACGAGGAAAAATCCCAGGCTGCGAGAGAAACAAATGCCGAAGGCCAAAAAACGTCAATTTGGTACAGAGTAATATAGGCGGTTTATGTCACCACACCGTGGCAGCTAATGCATGTTACTCGCCCCTCCCTGTCATTTCGTGTGGTGCTGGTGGGCGCTAGTTTACAACCCTTCCCCTCCTTCAGCGGTCCCGTGCAATAGTCGTCGCATCTACCGAAATACATTTACTGTGCTGATGGAGCGCTCTTCTGTCAGCCTATTCAGTTGGTTCGTTCGCACGTCATGCCAGGCGACGTGAGTTGGTCGCCGGACAAGGTAAGATTACCCCGGCGCTAACGCGGAATGAGGCGTAGAACGTCAGATGGAGTTGGTGAGGGAAGCTGCAGAGATACACCATTGGGTTCAGGGTCTCGCAAAAAATGCGGCATTCTTTCAAGGCCTCCGCTCGTGGCTGCCCACTCTCTGCAGGCATCTATGATGATGGCCGTCTCGGTGGCGGCGGCGGTGATTCTTGCGCCGACGTGTGTCCCGAACACCTCCCCTTTGCTGCCCCTGCGGGCCCCGCCACTGCCTACCTTGGTAGCGTCAAGTGCGACGATCTTCTCTTGGATTACGGTGGCCGCTTCGAAAGTCATGATCGTCTCCGGCATCCCGAAACGAAAGGTGATCAGCCGTTGTCGACGGCTACCGCGGAAGTATCGTAGGCGGCGGCAGAAGGGGGTTTGGTAGACGGTTGTATAATCGGCGGCGGTTGCCGCATCGCGGACGGTGTCGGTGTGTGCACGGACATCACCGATGGAGGCTGAGTCGTGTGTTCGGATTTGCCACACTGGCACAAGCATCCTTGGACGCGCCTCGGACGCCTCTGTTGGTGCCGTCAGTGGAGTGGTAGGTACCACCTCCAGCAGCGGTGATGCCGGCTGTGGGGACGTGGGAAATTTCCCCGGAGGGAGGAAGGCGGCCGTGGTCCGGATATAATTTTATTTGAGTGCGCCGGGTTCCTTTAGTCGTGGTATCCCGTGCAAGGTCTTTTTTGTTTCCAATTTGTCGTGTTCCATACGATTTAAGCCGAAACCAATATGTGGCGTTGTCCTGAACGCCTGGACATGAGAAATTATATTTTGTTAGGAAATCGAGGCTCGATTCTTCGCGACAAAAACAAATGGAGTAAGGAATGCGGCTCTAACTGCCCCACAAGATATAGAATATATAAAGTGCGCAACAGCAGCGATCGGCGCCCACACTAGATACAAAGCGTAATGTACGGATGTGTGGGTGCTGCCGTTAGGGCGTAGGTGTTGGTAGATATAGAGCGACGAAGTATCGTTTCAGAAACGCAGCAACATCGCAGACACACAAGAAACTGCTACGACTGGGGCCTGGTCCAGCATTTAGCTTCAGTAGTGTAGTACACTGTTAGTACTTTTGCACTGGCTGTGGGAGCTTCCAGCGTTGTCGGTGGCTTGACTATTTACTTACGTCCCACACCATCGCCTCAAAAACGTAGGAAATGCCTAAATACGCGCCGCGCCGACAGGGAGCACGCGAAAACGGCACGAGACGGGAGAGAGTGGCTTAGGTCGTAAGCACGACTGACGAATCCGCCTCAACTTCTGATGGATTGCGCTACCATGTACCTTATGTGCTTGTTCTCATTTTCCCTCTTTTTATATACCACCCGATGCACGCGTGATCGGGAACCCCCCCCTTTCATCGATGAAGTATAAGGTGGCCAAAATGCCGACCTTCCGAGCATCTTTCATAACGTCAGCTATCACAACATGTGCAGATTTACTTATGTTGTGTGACCTCGGCGTGTTTTTTCCACGTAAAAATGAAGGCTTACAGAGGCTGCCAATTGGAGTTGGGCCGACGCTCTGTGGATTGTCGCGTAGCTGGCTTTCCACAAGTTGATCAGCTGGTCTACCGTTTGTCTGTAGGTTCTTCTCAGTCGGCAAAACGGGGGGGGTCCGTCCACTTGTGTTACCGTTGAAACATTGCCCAAACGACACGTATTGTTTTCTCCTGCTGAAGTCAAATTGCGTAAAAATGTGCTTCCGGGAGGAATCCTCCCGCGTGGCCTTCCGAGGTTGCCCCCAACGGGTCCCCCTCACCACTAAAAAATCTAAACATCTCAAAGTCAAACGACCGGTGCCCCACCCTTCGTCCATCTGTCATGCATCACATACCGTGTATGCATGTAATCTGTCAGCGTGGTTGACGCATTGTTAATCGACCGCGTTTCCAGTTTCGACAACTACCACGAAGACAATCCGATATAATTTTGAATACCTGACGAGCTAGCCTGGGAAGTATGCTACTCGAACTCAAAAAGCAAACGAGCCAGCCGTGGATGTCACGCTTTTGGTAGTTTTATGCCTTGAGAGATGAAGAGTGCCACAACTTTGAACCAGAGATCCGTGTGTACAACTAGTGGGACCGGCCTGTACGATGGGACTTTAGAATCTCGGATCTTGGTGTCTAGTGCCTGAAGTCCTGCGCTCGATTTACGAGGGGCTCTGGATGCCTGAAAGCTGTGCGTCTGTAGTTAGGTAACTGTAGTACGAGTGTCCGGGGGTTTCGTATCCGGAGTATTCGTGTCTGTACTACTGGTGTAAAAACAAATCCAGCATGTTTGGGGTAAAGGGTGTGTTTTCGCTGGGTGGATGAGTATCGGGAGTCTGGTTCCAGGTCGAGGGTGCCGGTTGCTTATTGCACGAGGGTTTCGTGAGTCTATCGAATGTACGGAACACGGCGGCAGAATCATTGTAGGCAACCTGATCGACGCAACATGGTTTGGGTGTATGTGAGTAACCTTGACGCTAGGAAGCTGAAGCGTCAAGATTAAACACCTGTCAGCTACCACCGAGTGGAGGCGAGGTGAGCAACTCCGGTGGCTCGCTGGAAACTAGTTCGATGGTACCACGTTGACAGTGAAGATGAGTACTTGTCAGCTATCGCCGCAAAGGAGGTGTCATGAGCACCTCCCTTGGATTTTCGTTCTCGGAACAAGACCTGCATGGCCGTAGTCACGGTATTTTCTACTACAATACGTCGTGTCCTACTAAACATCGTACGATTGACTATTCCGCGGACCAATTCGGTAGGTGGTTAGCCAGGAAAGTGTGGTAAATACCTACATCCGTGATAGCGCTCTACAGTAAAACATCGTCGTTACAGTCTGTGCTCGCGGTAAGGATACATTTCTTCCTAGTTATCTGTCACCACTCTTGTTTCCAGGAGGAAGACCTGGGGGGCTTTCGAACGTTTTAACTATGGGCTCACGAAACCGTAGACGGCGAAACAAACAAAGAAACGTGCATCAAGGTCGTGATTCTTACTGGCCGCAATATTATGTCCGCTGAACGCCCACATTAAGCAGGTGGGTGTCGCGTGGGCTGATTGTCCGGCAAAGATAAGGCACTGCACATCAAACGAAGCGCAGCCTTTCTGTGGCAAGTCACATTGTAAACGCTAAACGACGTACGGCAGAATATACCCAGACAGTGCCCTTGCTCTGTAATGCCATATACATGCATCAGATGTTGCAGCTTCCGCAGAACTACTCTTAGGTCAATCCCAGTATTAGGCGACGTGACATGTACGTACCACGGCTCAAATTAGGGCTCCATCGCCGGCTGCACGAAAACGCACCACGGTCCGTAAGGCGTGCATTGGTTTTTGGTATTCGTGCATGAGAATAGGCCCACAAACCACTTGATGACCAATTGCGTGCAAATATATATAATATGTGTTTATTCGCATTACATGCATTAATATACGCCCACAAGCACTTAACTATGTGCTTCTAAACGCCTGAAGTATGTCTCCGTTTATATGCGTGGATGTAGGCCCGAACACCACTTGACTAAGTTCGTTTGGACACTTAAAATTTTGTTGGCGAAGTACGGCGAAACCAAAAAGTATATTACAAAAATTAAAATACACTCCAGCAGTGAGATCGAAGATTTTGTCGAAACTCATCTTTGCAAGCTGTGTGTGATACTCCGACCGCGCGTATTACGGGTTGTGTGTCCTCATTAAGTATATAGGTCGGCGACTCCCCTTGCGACTACAGTGTAGCTATCAGGATCAACAGGGTGATGTTAGGCAGTCTGTACGCGGAAACTATAAAACCCGTTTCTGAGGGGGACAAAATCTGACAGCTGTGGAAGGAAATGCATCAGTTTATCAAGTGCATCCTGTAAGTCGAATATCCGGTGAGGGGAGGGCGGAGGCTTTAAGGACGTGGGGGGCTGATTTTGATCAAAAGGGGGGCGGGAGGGCGGGACAGGGGGGAGGGGACGGGTGGGGCAGGTGAATTTGTGCGTGGAAACTATAAATATTTCTTGTGGGGGAGGGGGGGGGAATGTGGCGCGGGGGGCCGGGGGCGGGGGGGGAGGGCTTCAGGTCGCATAGATGTAGAGGTTTGCTATACGCGTGGTGCTAGGTCTAGGTGATGGAGCGGGTGGTGGGGAAGGAGGGGGCGTTGGGGGCGGGGGTGGGTGGGAATTGCAGCAGCGGCATGGACGGCTCTGAAACGATACCGAGGCGATATCCAGTGCGTGGAAGTGTTTATTACTCTGGCGGATTTTGGTAGTAGGTGGGGCGTTTAAGCAAAAAAAAGCGAGAAAAGAAAGAAAAAAAAAAAAAAAGCCGGGGGGGGGAGGGGGGAAGGGTGTTCAAAAGGTTTAGGTCACATACAAAATAAAATCGAATTCGTATATAACAAAATTATCTCATCCAGCGGGAAAACAGCCAAATCGGTTGCGCGGCCCATAACACGCATTGCGCGGCACATAACTCGTCTTCCGGCGCCAGTTGGGTAAAACATAAAGAATGAACTCGAACGATGCGCCAGGGCAATATGTAATGAATACCCTGGTACCTATCTATGAGATACGGAGGGGGCCCAATATGGTGATGTCGATACCCGATGCCACGGTTTTAGTAAACGCGCGTTAATTATTCGGCATTGCTCAGCGCTGCTCGTTTATTCCTCTCACGGCTAACATTGTGTTTAGTCGGGGCCGAGATTAGAGGACGGCAGGGAAGCGACATGAAAGAAGCCCAGCTAATCTGGGTCCAGGCGGCCTGCGCCGCACGTCGTCAGTGAGCCTTTGGACAAATTATCCCATATTCTAGATGCATCAATGATATGAAATGTATCCACCGTATGGACGTGCGACAGAAGGCCGGGCAACCATTCGCAACTCCAGACCTCTCCTGAAAATATCTACTCTCGATTCCGCCTATATACGTCCGATTTTTCTCGATCCTTTGTGCAGAGTTTGGACGGAGACCGACCCCAGGTCAATCGGGATTCGCTCGGTGGTATCTCCTTAGTCCTCGAGGCGCATGCCGCTCTGCTCCCACATGGCTGCATGATCGGAGCTGTCGACTCCGCAAGCATCGTTGGACAGTTAGGGGCTCTCGAGTGGGGGGATCGGGGTGAAAATCGAGGACGTACCCGCTCGAGCCAAGCTCGCACAGGGCCTAAAGGCCGTTCACACGCGCCGGAAGCGAGTAAATTTTGGGCTTGCCGTCGACGGGCACGCATGCCACGTTAAGGGTACATCTAAGATTCCTCAGGCTCCTCACGTTAGGACATCTACACCTCGCCACAAAAAACATTTAATTAAAGAAAAACAGATGATGCATCGCCTGACTAACAATCCCATGGCCTACGTGGAGAAAGAACAATGTTGTAAGAAACAGGGCGTTGAAACGATATTGCAGACGTCCGCAGCTGAGGAGCACAGGTGCCAAGAACCCAGAGTACCAAAGAGTGCTAACTCCGTCGTAGCACGCATTCGGAAGGTGGGATCGAACCCCCTCGCTCCCAACGCCACTACCCCTTAAGTTTTTCGGCACGGGATACCGAAGGCCGGGATAAGTACGGACCCCCGATGACTTTGGCACGCATACTTCTGGACAGAAAAGTACAAACTGTCCCTTGATCGCG
The DNA here is from genome assembly GCA_012845835.1 of Undaria pinnatifida. Classification (NCBI taxonomy): domain Eukaryota; class Phaeophyceae; order Laminariales; family Alariaceae; genus Undaria; species Undaria pinnatifida. The sequence continues at coordinate 5,896,642 of JABAKD010000025.1, read as the reverse complement.
TTCCAGACAGCTCCCCCCCTACAAAGTGGAACGTGCATGCTCCGGATAGAAAATGCCTTGTAGGATTGCTCGCGTCGACGTAGTGTCGCTGTTCCGCTATATCTACGCACTAAAAACTGCGACCCGCGAATATCCAACAACTACGCCGACAGTCTAGTGCGACTGGTCGTCACGACCATCGTGCAGCCATTGAAAACGGTCCTGTTTTTCTATATGAATACGAAGAATCACAAACATGCCTTTGTATATTGTACACGTGCATGACATATGCAGCCAGCGTTCCCCTTTCCTGGTTTGCGGATATGTAGACAAATCAAAGCAACTCCAGTCGTTATTGCGCGTGTTCTTCGCCGCAAAGCCGTCCACGCATTGACATCCAGCACACCCAGTGCACTGTCGATCCATCATCCTGGAGAGAAACGGCCTCTGCGGTTACAAACCAGGAAACAGAAATATTGACGCGCAGATGTACTTCAACAATACATTGTCGGTGAGGTACATCGCGCAGATGTACCTCGACAATACATCGTCGGTGAGTTATATATCACCAAGAAAACAGAGACTAGACATATATGCTCATACCGCCGGATCTTGCCATTACACGGCACGCGTGAATTTTTTTTAGATGTTATGGACGCACGAAGGCGCGCCGCACTTCCTTTCTACTTTCCACACGGTCTAACTATTACATGTCATTTGTGGATGGTACCATTGTGCTGGCACTAACGGTTTCCTAGCCCCTATCTCGCTGCACCCAGCCAAGATAGATCGTGGAGTAGACTCACTCAAAAAGGCGTCAGCGGCGGTGCTCGGTTGTACACGTTCATCGTTCGATACCTGTGGCACGTTAAAGCACGACGTACACCAGGGTGTTGTAAGTGTTTCGTGATGAATCCATTTTCAGGGCGACCGACAAGGGCGAGCAACATCCTGCAGACATTCCGAGCTCTTACCGTATATCTTGTACCCAATGGTAGAGTATTACTGGATTGTCGTTACCGCCACCGACAACTTCTACTGCCTATACTGCTACTACTGCCGTTGTGATTATAATCGCATATGGTACAGACTCATGAAAAAAAACTTGTGAATGTGTTGCTGTTATGGCGTTTTGAAGTTTACTATTTAGCTTTGCATTTGCATTCGTGCAAGTACGTATGATACAAGCTTCTACTAAGCACGGTGCACGTTTGCTGCCCCGGACTCACGTCTGCATGAGAGTTCTTCTCGAGTATGTAGCATAATAAAGTAGCAGGCTCATAAAACTGAATATAGTACATATTTCAGTGTATCAATGGCACATTCCCCCCCCCCCCTCCCCCACAATAAGGATATATAGTTTCCACGCACAAATTTACCTGCCCCACCCGTTCCCTCCCCCCCCCTCCCCCCCTCCCGCCCCCCTTTTGATCAAAATCAGGCCCCCACGTCCTTAAAAACTCCGCCCTCCCCTTACCGGATATTCGACTTACAGGATTCACTTGATAAACTGATGCATTTATTTCCTTCCACAGCTGTCAGATTTTGTCCCCCTCAGAAACGGGTTTTATAGTTTCCGCGTACAGACTGCCTAACATCACCCTGTTGATCCTGATAGCTACACTGTAGTTGCAAGGGGAGTCGCCGACCTATATACTTAATGAGGGCACACAACCCGTACTACGCGCGATCGGAGTATCACACACGGCTTGCAAAGATGAGTTTCGACAACATATTCGATCTCACAGCTGGAGTGAATTTTAATTGTTATAATATACGAATGTGCGTTCACAGCACATTTTCGATTATATTCGAGTTCTTCTTTGTTCTCGAGGATTCAGCTGAGAGGGCGCAGTAAACGTACAACTAACATTGTTTCACGCTATATTTCATAAGACAGAACTTGCAGATAATAGAGCTAACGCCACGAGTTCTAATATTATTTAACAACATCCAGCCTATTGTCGTACTACCTGTATTTTGTTTTAGGTGCGTACGTACACACGCAAAACTGAATAGTATGTCGTTAAGCTGTTAAAAACAATTTTCCACATTTTTTTATTATATATATGCGGTTTCATGCAGGTCTAGACATCAAGTCAATGGGCTTGTTGTACACACAGCAGACCAACTTACGGTTGTTTCATGAAGTTTCTCTCCCTGGAAGTTACACTACAAGAATTTTGTTACATGGCCTTACGCATAATGTCGCTGCGAATATAGGCCTGAACATGGTACGGAGTATTTCATCCGTATTTTGATTATCTGAGTAATAGGACTACATCCATGTTGCCGCTGTTCATACACAGGTCTGAACTGCTGTTTCATTTGTATGTTGATCATCTGAGCATCAGGTTTCTCTCCCTACCGAGTTTCAGATACACATCGCACTATAATTTCGACTTTGAGATCCGTATGTATGTCGATCTGCAGTCACCTTGGAGGAGTAAATGAGGTATGTTTCTTCTAGGTGCGAAGAAATACGTTGTGCGACGAGACTCGATTTTTCCATTCTCGTTGGTGTACTCTGTATCCAGTTGTCTCCATTGGGAAGTTGCTTGTATTTCGGGTAATATCTAGCTTACCACCACAAATGGCAGGGGACGTTGCCGTGGGACAGATTTTTGGCCAGTACAACAGCCCGCAGAGTCAATGAGCATTTCTCGTGTGTTTGTCTGTGGCACCTCGCCTGCCTTGGCCTCTCTCTTTTGTCTTCTCCGATAACGTTTTCTTCTCTTCTTGGTTTCCACATTTGGCCATAAACGCATTTTCAACAGACGGTTTGTGTTCTCTTTCACAAGTGATATTCTCGGACAATGGGTGCCGCCACAGCATCTCTTATCATAGGGAAAAATCATCAACACGCATTATTCATTCCTCTTCAAGGCTTTACCCGGTCTAGTCGCCAGCTCGTTGATGTCGCTTTGGATCCTCACTACTGTCGCTGGCAGAAACCAGGCAAACCGGAGACATTCTTGACGGAGCGTCTGTGAAGCTCAAAACATCCACGAGAAAAAGACTGTTTCTGCCACGATATTCTTCAACCAGATTTCCCTTGGTGTTGTTCCTTGTGGGGTTGCTTGTGAACGACGAAGCTCATGTTGATCATTGTCGGGCGGTCAATGCTAAATAATTAAAGACTTACATCGCATTTGCCATGCTCGAGTCGTTGGCATGCAGATAACCGCTGACCAGGTCCTGCAGCTCGTCGAACTCCTCCAAGTCCGCTTGTATCACTCCCGACATTGATTGCAGCCTCTGCATGGGGATTTGCGAGAGTGAAGGCGGCAGTTACACTGTGACGGCCACCCTAGTGATGTAACAAACCACGTGGCTGGCAGTAAAACAACTGTTACTATTGCTGTTTTTCGTATGTACTACAAAGCTCTTCGCTCCGCCGACGGCATCTGCCCGTTACGCTCGCGAGCGAAGCGAAAGAAAAAAAAACAGATGTGAAGCGGATAGAGGTCCACGATTATGTTCGATGAATTTACACCATGTAAACGCCAAGAGCTTCAATTAACGCCTTGTAAACGCCAAGGGCTCGGCCGTCATGCACCAGGGAAACAACCCAGTCGCTAACGGTCCGAGCATATATGATAGCCACAGCAAGAACTCTGGCGCCACGCTCCAGGTATGCAAAGCAATCCTCTTATAGGTATGTCTACCGTTTAGCAACATTTCATGCACGACAATGTGGGGTGCTGCACACCCCCCTAACTGCCGGTGTTACCTACCCGCCGGTACGATGACGAAATTCAAGGCAACTAATCTTGATTCCAGGGTGAGATGGACGACACACAGGGGCAACGATTGTTGCCAGATCCATCTTTCCAACACCAAGTGCGCAGCTTCGACACTGCTATATCCCACGTAATCGAGAAGCGTACTCCTGTTTGGTTGGTACCTTCGCATACTCCTCTTTGGCTGCAGTGTACAGCCGTTGGTCCAGCGTCGTGAGTGCGTCGATTTTGTTCTGCACCTGTACGAACGATTCGATCGGCAGGATCATGGTTCGAGCATCCCGGAATCAGGATTTCGGGGGAAGTTATCATCTTTGATAACGTTACGGACAGGCCGACGTGCTTGACTTCATGTTGGTTTCGAAACTGGCTGACAGGCTCACGCTACGGAGCGCTCCGAGTCCTGCAGGCACGGAACGAATAAGCGTGCAAGAGTCAGAATGCGGTATGGGGGGGAGCGTGCCCATTTGTTTTTTGTCTTTGTCAGTTGACCATTGTCCACACACACGTTTCGAGGCACCTCCAAGATTTGAGCCCTCCTTGCCCTTCTTCCACGTACTACATTGAACTATTTTTGCGTAAATGCGTATGTTTATCTCTTTCCTCCTTGACCGTCCTTGCTCACCACTTATCTCCTAGGATGGCATTCGACTACCTAATGTGAAGCATTTTGCGGAACAGGCGGACCTGTCTTGTCTGAGACCCCTAACGTGATGTGCTGTATAACTCATCCAAAACTTTATTTTGAGTAAACCAAACGTGAAACCCTACCACAACACCCATCGCCTAGGTAAAAAATATCAATAGTGGTGAACAAGAATGACATCGCGACAATTTTCGTTGAGGATCCCCGTCATTCGGCCGAAACAGTTTGACGAAAGCGCTACCTCTATCGTGGCACGCGCCATCTACTATATCCATGCTCGTCACATTCGCCTATAATCCCAATGCCCATCTCTAACACATTCCGTTCCTCGTTGTGCAGTTCACATTCTCTCACTGTGTGGGTTCTACTCTAGTATGTGCTGCTACATGGGCAGCTCTGTGCGTCTTCTTCCTCGTCCACTCGACTACTGCTGTGCATCTTTCTTCTTTCTGTCAGGTCCAGGTGTCCATTGGGCCGTGCAAATACGTTTATATTGCTCTCTTATTGTGAGCACCCGTATACCTCAACTTGTTCTTCCTCATTCACTTTCTTTCCCAGCGCAAGCCTTTCCCTAGGTTCATTAATTTGATATACGTCTGCACCCCCAATTTCGTTTTATAGACAGTATCGCGCCTTGGTTTCCTTCTATAAATTTGGCCTTTCATGCGTTTTCGACCACGATATCCCGCCATATTCCAGCTCGCCTTTTCGTTACTTTCTCCCATACAGCCCTATCAGCTACTGCTGTCAACCTTCTATTTTTAAGTTTAGGTCATTCAGATTACCCGGCTCTGACACGGCAACATGATCTATATGCAGGGCAGATCATAACGATAAGGGATAGGTCTATCGTGAAATGCAGAGATCATCCATAGTGATCTGATATGTCCGATGTGTGTGACAGGGTAAGCTCCTGCCAATGGTTCAGGGGTTACGCAACAGAACCCCTTGGCGCTTCAGCGTCTCACCTTCTCAGGGAGGTCATCGAAGGACGGCGTGTCGACGAAAGGTTTGCCATCCCATCGCCTCGACCCGGCCTTCGTCTCGTTCAGCGTAATGTAGGTCATGTCAATCATGCTCCACCCTAGAATGCGCCGTAGAATCATCAGACCCTCGTCAAACCGATCTGTTAGGAAAATCTACGGCGTAGAATACGGCGGTTGAGGAACATGTGTTACCCGCTTGGTAGGTTGTGGACCGGAAGAATGATATGGGTTTATTCCAAGGTTCTCATGATGGAAGGGCAAGGAGAGTGCAGTAGAAAATGCAAGGAGAAGAAGTTATGATAAATTGAGCCTGTGGCAACTGCCTGTGGATCATATCAACTTTATCAAGAAGAGACATGCTTCTGTCTCCACGTGCTCCCAAACCGTTAAGCTGAACCACCTCGTGCACCGCAGGTACTTAATATCCTCCCTGTCGAGTTCTCTAGATCGTTAAACATATATCATAACAACTCGTGGTTCTGGATAAATTTTGTAATGGAAGCATTTCTGACACGGCGGAAAAACGCGTTGAGACTGGTGTATTAATTCTAGATCAGAAAATATATGTTTTTTTATGCCGGCTAACATATGTTAGTGCGCTTGACGTAGGGGGGCTGTCGGTACTGGCATTTAGTTCTTGAATTCGAGTTTCAGGTACGATGTTGTACAAATACTTGGTTCTTGAATATGATAATCTGGTATGACATCAGCAATCGTACTTGGTTCTCGAATTTGAGAGTCTGGTATCACGTGATAATTGCTTTTGGTATGTGGCCCTTGAATTTAAGATTATGACATGATGCAGGTACAGTATCGCTTTCGATGTTTGTGCTTTTATTTTATCATCCTGGTTTGGGGTTTTTGATTGCGTTGACAAGATCAATAGTGAACGGGGACACCGATTGCAACGACACTTCCCTGCATACGACTCGGTTGGCCTTTGGTTGTGTTGACGAGCTCCACAGCTTAACCGCACCATACGGCTATAGTATTAGTAGGAGCGAGAGATGACGTCCTGAAGCAGCGGTCAGGTGTGGATACTTAACGCACACAGTGGTTGCTGCGATAGGTATTTTTCTTTCCGGGACACCGCACCGCAAAGTGAGATCTTCTCTCGTCTCGACTGAAATTGGCGAAGGGTTTGTAATAGTTTTTCGATATTTCGCCAACCTTTCCTCTAAACAATATCACGCCGCCGTCAGACGGGGGTACATGGCACATCGTGCACATCAGGGTGTTTCTCTCGTGGACTGCAAAATGACCGCGGACAGTGCCATGGTCAGGGGCAAAAACGGCTCACCATATCCACGGAGCATCAATACCTCACCACGGTTCGGTGTGTGTATACCCAGCGCTCGTGAAACAACGAGGGTCACGCGTAAACGCCATGATTTCGTTTGGGCTTTGAGACTAGTTTCGTCTTGCGTTCTGAACAGCGGAAACTGTGAGCTGCCGGTGTCGTCTCGCACTAAACACAGATCTGCTCAGTCCAACATCAGTAGCCGACAAGCACAGTCTGCCCCAATCTGCCCCAAACCTGCCGTCTAATCGAATACAGCAATGCGCATAATTGCTTGTGAGAACGATACGTAACGTCGTCACACACTACAAACAAACTCGACCAACAACCATCGGGTGCGGCATGCTGCCGTACTATACTGCTGTACGACAAACGCGTAACATGCTCTCACCAGCTTGAACGACGGAAGCGCATGCGCAATCAGGTGCTCCACCTGGGTCAACGTTTTTGCGCCAAACTCCGCCGAGAGCGGGTTGCGCAGTAGATTGAACTGGCCGGGGTTCCTCGGTTGTTTCGACAGAAACTCCTCAAGAGATAGCTGCACGGTGAATCATTGTTGGAGCAAAATAGTGTTAGGAATAAGAGAAACATGAGCTCATCAGAAGCCACAATGTCTGGGTGTTAATATGGTCTTCAAGTGCTAATTGCCCCCCCACACTCTTCCCCGCCGCCTCTACCAACCCCAACTAGCATTACGCGTGCAGTAAACTCTTATTGTTCGTTTTTGCGACGTACCCCTCCTTTACCCGCACACCGCCCCCCCCTTGAAACCCCCGCTCCCCTTCCCTCACCGGCCATACAACTGCAGGATATACATATTGAAATGGTGCATTCTACTGCGTCAGATTTCGTCCCCCAAAAATTGGGTTTTATAGTTTCCGCGCTCGGATCGATTAACATCACCCTGCCGACCCTTGTGCACGCGAGTTCTAAGCGGGGTCGCCGACCTGTATCCTTGATGAGACGACACACCCAGTAATACGCGCGATCGGAGTGCTACACACAGCTTGCAAAGACGTGTTTCGACGAAATCTTCGATCTCACAGCTGGAGTGTATTTTGAGGATTATAACATAATTTTTGTAGTTCCCATTCTCGAAGGAGACAACATAAGGGGTACAGATGGATGTGGTCGATGCCTAATATCACCGTCATGTCAATTCACGGGTGTAGCTGTTTGTGGTTGTCCACATAGACCGACACACGACGAGGGGGTTGCGGTTTGCCCCATGAAACAGGCGATCTTCACTGATTGCTCTTCGGCGACAGCATCAACTGCGAGGTCATGCCTAACACACTATTGTCGTTTTTTGGAACTACTGCAGATACCCATAACCAACGGTAGACCTGTCTACCAAATATCCGTCTCAATTCATTTCGCCCATCGTAAACAGGTGACTACATCCAGAACATGGCATCAACCCAAATGCTTCACCCCGATGCAGTTACGCTCAACCTTACAAATACCAATCATATCTGCTAATCCGCTGTTTGCTGACGAGAATACGAAGCACCCAGAACTCGGCACCGTGGCGGGAGATTCTCTTACCTTGTTAATCGGTTGGAGGTAATAGTAGTACACGCTTCTCGATCCCATGTATCAAATGGGTTGTCAAAAGGAAATCAACGACAAGCGATGGAATTAGGGCGCGGAAGTAAACGTTGCACGTTAGGGAATCTCACGGTATGCCATCACGATCACGACATTAGCCGTGTTTCCGAATAGATTCGCCTCCTCCTGGAGGATATATATAGCGCTGACGTTGACCTATAAATGGGCCAATAAGGTTTGAGTCGCATGGTGTTTGTGACCTAACCGAAGCGGGTCTTATCGTGCGGGGTGCAGATTGGGGGCGCACTGTCACACTTTCTGTACTACAGTAGTAGTATTTTTTTGAGCGCCTCGACGGCCTCATGTGCATTGGCATTGTATGCTACATTCGCATTAAGAGGCCCCGGGCCTTCCAGAACGAAATAAATTGCAGGAAGGAGAAGATATACCTGAGGAAGTGCGATCGGGGCTCCCTCATGACCGTGATGAAGTTGACGCTGTCAGGATCACGCATGATGCCTCGGTAGTGCTCGTGTGCCTCGGACCATTTGCCGTTGAATTGCCCCCTGGGGGAGATGTGGTAGTGCATAATGTCCACACGCTCGTATTTATTCTTCTTTATCTGGTGGTCGGTAGATACGGTTCAAATCGATTAGCACCGGACATCAAGCCCGAAGGGGGAGGGTACAAGGGATGGATGATGCGGTATGGGGGGTACTCAGATTTTCTTCGTCGAGTTAGGGCAACTCGTGAGCGTCGCCTGGAACCGAATTCAACGACGGACTCCAACATGCTTTGTTGATGCAGCGCAAAACCATTATTCAACAGCGACGAATACCGCCAAAACCGAACTGTACATAGGCACCTACTCTTGGGAATGGTTGTGAATCGCGAAAAATAGAGGCCCTAAAAGCGCTTGGCACACCCCCATACCGTATCTTTGTTTACGGGTCAAACGGCAAGACGCCACAAAATACATACTACAACACACACAAGACCAATTCTGCGGTGTTATAACATTACACCGCCCTTTTTTGCACGTATCCATAGTGTAGGCCGTCTTTACAACCGACAGACGTCATTATATTTCTTCCTTGCAGCGTATGGCGAAATGGCCCATTTCGCGAATGGCTCTGAGTCGCTGAACACAGAAGGCCCGCAAGTGACTTGTAGTGACCATTATGCCCTGTCATGCGGTACCCTTGGCGTCAACTCGATTGACCCCAGAGCATTGTCGGCTGCCGCTGCCCCCGCAGTGGTTCCGCTCTCCCTTCGCTTGTGTCGTGTTCTAGAGTGATGCCAGGTACATGGGATCCATCTCACGGTAGGGATGCATCAGAAAATCCACGAGCTCCTCACATGAGGAGCTCAATATCTCACACAAAATATGATTTCGAAAACATTCGTTCGCACTAACCGGTAGTTCCTCGTATGAGGAGCCCAATCGGCCGGGGACGTTTTGGCGCACAACGTGCAACAGCCACCGAAGGATGACTCATGGACAGCGCCCAAAGGCCAACGCACCCATGTGTATTGAGCCGATGCAGCAGTATTGCAGATCTATGTGTATCCCCTACAATAAGCAAGAAAACAATCGCAGTGACTCCGGCGATAATACATGCCCCAGGTACTGCTTAAGTGCAAGCTATGCCAGGCGCCCACTCTCGCTTGGCGGGACTTTGAATGGTCCTGTCCGCCGGCTTGTTAGAATACTATAGTTGGTCTCGCCATCACAGTCGCGGTCTCCTGGAGGCTTCACTCGGATATCATATGTCACATTATATGGCAGGCTTCACTCGGGCTATACTGCACTATGTCACGCTGGAGGCTTCACCCGGGCTACACTGTACTACGTCTCGCTGGATGCTTCGCTCGGGCTATACTGCATTGCATAATATTGAAAGCCGCACTCGAGCAACACCGTGCCTCATCAAATTTAAGTGGAATATAAGTTCTAAAAGCGCGAGCAAACGTAGACCCTGTTGAAGGTGGCACCATCGTAGTCGAGCGGCATCGAGAATGCCGTGTAACATCGTAGTCGAGCGCCAACGAGAATGCCGTGTGCTATGGTACGGGTAACGTCTACTATTTCTCGAGGTCCTTGGGTGAGGAACGTTCTGCTTCACAGCGAAAAAAGAAATGGGCGACCTCCTTGTCCAAGTCAAACCGGACTTCGAAAAAAATTATAAGCAATCTTGCATGACCTCTAGGTATACAGGAGATAGTGAGGAAATGCTGAAAATCATAGACCGAATGCCAAGGATATCGGGAAGTTTCTCAGTTAGGGATCCGCGTCAGTCGTTAATATTTGGGCCCAGAAGGGCTGTACCCCCCATTAAAGGTTGTGCGGAAACTCTGAACTTCACCTTGCCAACAAGTGTCTTAAGGTCGACCGATGTCGATTGGCCGAACTGCGCTAGCTGAATCGTTGGACACCATGTTACAGGCGATGCCGCAGGCCGAAAACCGTAGTCAGACAAAACGAGACAGGCAGGAGGGGCGAAGACGCGTTCACGGAGAGAATGGACCGTTGGTGGTGATGACAAATAACGACACGCGCTGTAGCAACAGTGCCAGATATTATTTCAAGAACCACCTTGTCGTGGAATTCAATCAACCTGGTCGCTGGGCATCACACGCTGCTATTCTAGCATAAACAAGTTAAAGCCCAGCTGGGCAGTCATATACCACACAGCAGAGCTGGACGCAATCTCCAAAACCAAGCTTTTAAACAGCAGATAGATGGTGCGATCGCACAAGAAGGACGCATGCATTTCTAACCTTCTGGCCGTGCCGAAGTGCATAGCGATATAAAATAGCCGCCATAGAAGTAGATCCTGTTTTGTGCGTTTTGACAAATGCGATGTTGCTCAACTGAACAGGGGTCCAAACACGGGCGGGGGGAGGGGGGGGGTCCTTGTCGATGACAACGGGAAAACGGTTGGCACATTCATCTGGCTGCAAGACCTCTGCCAACATGAAATGATTTTACACGTAAAGCACTACGACGTTTCCTAGAACATAGCCAGACAGCGCTCGAGAGCGAAAACATGAGTTGAGCAACGCGCGCAGCAGCTTTCATCACACGGCGAAACGATTCCCCTAGTTATTAATGAAAGATCGCCGCGCTGCGGTAGCGGGTTCCCTGCTTTAGCCTTTTTTTTCATCTCTGGTTGGACTCCTCACCGGAGGTACCACCCGAATTATCTTCGATGATAATGTTTTCGATATTATCTATTGGGCGCCTAACCCAAACGGGATTGTGGATCGGGCGTGGCTTGCAGGTTTTTTTTCAAGTCTCCACTCTAGGAGGGAGTATGGAGCTCCGGGAATGAGGAAGTTTAAAAAACAAAAATCTAGTCTTAGGATAGCACCCGCCAAATGACTCGTTCTACGGTACTATCATAGAGGTAACACCAGTATTTTCGGAGATCTCTTACTCGGCGAGTTCCAAACCTCACCGAAAGTCTGGCTATGAGAAAATATCATCGTGCCGCCCGATGAACAAGGACACCTCCCACTAACGAAAAACTCGTCCGCATACTGTATTACAAGTACCAACAACGCAGCTTGCAAAGATGATTATTGACCTGAAATTCGTCGAACTCACGGCTGACGTCCTCAAAATATTTTTGTATAATACCACGGCTGACCTATGAAGCCGGGGTGTGGTAAAACACTTTAGTCATACTGCAACGAAGGTGGACAGCTTCCTTAGTTGATTAGTATCATCCCGCTCCGAAGAAATATTCCCGGATGACAAGTGCTACCTCTATCGTAGCACACGCTAAACGTAATGCGGTAGTCTCACCTGGTTGCGAGCGGCCGCTGAGGTTTCTACTAAGGAGTTGAGGTAGTCCCTGATGGATGCAGGCTGGCCGCGCGCGTCCGCCCTCACTCCAGGCAATCCATCTTCGGCAAGACACGGAAGACGGGCACGCGCTCCATAGTTTCATTCGCAGAATGATATGTGACTTTGGTCGCCCCATCCTATTCCTCCGGAGAATGTATGTGAAGCATATATTATGATTACGACGTTGTTGCTGAAAGCTCCGTACCAGAGCCGAGCATGCTCGATGTACATGGTGTATCCAAGAGATGTTTTTTATATCGTATAACACTCAGACAACAAAACGCTAAAAATAGAAACCTAGCACAGTGTACGGATACGTAAATAACTCGATGCTTCCTCGAAATTTCTGTAAGCAGTCGGTCACTCAAAAATATGTTTGTGGTTATGCACGCTTCAAGCTTGTGCTTGAAAGCACTACCCATCAGCCCGATATATAACAGGTTGCCAGGTTTAATGAACACTAATTAATGCACAAGATATTTCGTGCATTTCGTGTATGAGTACGTACTCTTTGTCAATAATTGGCCGTAAATTGTAGGGAGAGTACGTGTCTGTAGTGCCGGTTAGGTAGTACCACTGCTCTCCATATTGCCGGTAAAACCGCCAAAGGTTTTATTGATACTAATAATTTATGGCAACCCTTTTTCAATAGTGTCGGTGTCCTACTCAAGTGTTGATATATTAGACTGGCCTTTTGGCAGCCCCATGTAGATAGAGTACGACGAGTAGATGCATTTAAACTACACGATGACAATATTAGAGCAGCGGAGTTGCAGGCACACTCGTACAGTAGTAGAGTAGCAGCAACGGCAGCAGGCAAGCAGAGCAGGGGGGGGCAGAGAAGAGCAGGACCCTTCCCCGTTCTCCCGTGTTATGTTCTTCCTGTCTGTGATAATGTCTGGCGTTGTGTCAAGGTTGAGGTTTGCGTGAAGGTGCCTGGTATGTTTTGCTGTTGTTATTGCTGACACTGGTCATCTATAGAGCCGGCTGAATCGTGTCACCACCCTATTACCAATAGCGGGCGCAAGTGGCATGGATAGTGCCGGTATTTGGAGATGGCACATACCGGCACTGGTGGGAGTCCCCCAGTATTCGTAGATTTGAGTATGTATACGAGTGTGCCTGGTATCCTGGCGAACACAGGACACACACAAGTTAACCACGCATCGTATCCAAGCAGCAGTAAGCTACAGACACAGCCGTACAGCAGCAGAACAGTACTAGCAACAACAGAAGAGCCAGGCAAGCTGTGTAAAGTAGGATACATCCCCCGTCTGTGCTGTGGCCAGCTGGGTGTTATGGCAGATGCCGCATGCTGTGACGTAATATAACTTGCTGGTGATGCTCGTACGGTTTCTGCCGTGTGCTGTCAATACTACGGGATAATCGCGCCGAAACCGCCGACGCATACGTCACCTTTTTCGGACTATTGGTGCGTTGCTTAGGTCGCCTGTTGTCGCCTTCTGTCGCCTGCTCTCAGCCAGACGCAAGCCTGCTTTGGCTAGTCGGGGTAATAAGTGTGTAAAAGCAGGCCTGCTCGGGCTATACTCCTAGCGGCTACTCCGGGCATTATTTGTTTCGTTTTCTACGCGTCCTCTGAGCTCGATCAAAGTAATGATCGATACCCATATTAGCAAGCTGCATGATGCTCCGGTCGCGCGTTTTCACAAAAAGGCTCTAACGAGAGGGACTGCGCACGCACTCCCCCGACATGAAGCGCTGCCAATACAGCCGTCGTGTGGACACCGTCTTCCGCCCCGTCGGATGCCGAGGGCCCGTTGCGGTAGACGGCAGAACCGCCAGCATCGGCAGAGTGATGCATCTCCCCGAGGACAGGGGTGGTGCAAGCGGGAACTTACCATAGCTCGAACGGTGCCGAAACACCGCCAACGAGAGCATCACTTTACTTGACATCCTCCGTCACTGCCTGACCTGCCACAACCACCACTGACGATAACTGTGTCGCTATCGCTGGCGACACGACCTGCGCTGTCGTATCCCCTACAGGGACGCTTGCTGACGTGTTACCGGCCCCGGTTCCATCGCACAGAGTGCTAGGCCGTCACAATGGAGACCACCGAATACGCCGCAACCGTTGACGTCATCACCGAAGTCGCTGCTGTCACTCCCCGCTTTCGCAAAACCAAATGAGGGAACGAGCACCTTCGTGGTTACAATCGTTCGAGGAACTCCATCCGTCGCACTCGAGCATGCGGTTTGCTGGCGCCCACCTCGCTCGTGGCGTGTAATATGCGTCGATCTATCGGTATCACTTACCCCGCCGCCAAACTAGTAGCTTCTTAAACATCGGTGACACTATTGGCAACACTTCGGTAGCCACTGAAAGCGCTGCCTGGCTCGCCGCAACTGATGCAGCCGCCTAGTGCGAATGGATTACTGTCATGGCCCCTTCAACGACGAGATCCTAATCGGGCCAATCAAGACAGAGATCGTCACCACGGTCATCGCTGCCGCCGTCTACATTGTGGCTGTCGCCACTGGCGGCGTTGTTTAGGACTCCGATTCCCTTAGTGATGCCACGACGAGCGCCAACTACGATATCCTCTCCCCAGCTGCGTTCGCCTTCGTTGTCGCCACCAATGTTGTCGAAAGTGGTTATCTCCTCGACGGGGGCAATCGCTCGCTACGCCAAAGGCGGTTCCAGCGTTCGTGCTGACATCGCCGTCTTCAACGTCACTGCCACTGCCGTGGCAGCCGCAGTCACAGCCCTCAATGCTGCCACCACCGCCACTCTCACGGCCACCGTCGTCACCGCTGCCGCCGTCCCATTGTTGTAGTAGCATACTACTGCAATATAGTGTGCAAGTAGCCAGGTATTTGATATTTCAACACAGCAGGTGAATCTTCCAACGGTATTTTCATGGCTTTGGCTTCAACGTCTAAGGAAAGAAAAATACAATATGTACCCCGACTTAAGTACATCCTATTCAAGAGCATTCCGGACTTGAGAACGGTCAAACTGGCATGCCCCGCCATACTAAACTCCATACAATTTCCACTACAGATAAGAGTATAATGGATAATAGAGAGCGCTTGTTCCGACTTATCACGGGCTGCTAATAATTCGGGGTATCTACTGTACGGACCAAGGGTTTACCGTACTATTATAGTGTTGTACTGTACTGTCACGTTTAGGATCTTTTATTCCAGCTACTCAGGGCTACTCCCATGACGGCGACTAGCCCAAATCTTGGGACATCTTCTACGGGTGTAGGGTGGGGGTAGATGGCCAATTGAACAATCAAACATGATATGGTAGGAGCTATTGTGCTGTTATATTTCGCGAGATGCACTACCTTGTAATCCTTGACTACGCTGCTCGGAATAAACATGGAGGATTCATGCTATACATTACCGTAGTGTTGGTCAAATTGTATTTTTGTATGTCGCTACCACCGCATCCGCCGTCGCAGCTGCCTTTGTCGTCGCCGCAATCAGAAACAGAGAAAGGCCGATGGAGTGCACCCCATGACTTTACGTCGGAATTGCCACCGTTGCGTTGCGAACAGCGTCACCGACGTCAATAGTGATCGGGAAAGCGACGTGAAGCAACGAAGCCGAGCGGAAGCGTGTGCAATGACACCTCCACCAACCCGCAGACTATCGTCCGTGGGTGGGCGCCTTGCCTTCGCCCAGGTTGCTAACCCAGCTTCCGTAATAGATAGGAAGGAACCACCACTGGACGTGTATTGTGCCAGGCATGTACATCACTCACCGAACCCAACCTACAGACTCGCCTGTTTCAAACTCAGCCCCCGGTCGTATCTGCTGAAACACGGTGTCCTCCGACACCCCGGCGCCATCAATCGATACACCTTTGCACACAAGAAAACATATGGATACTTTTCTTTCGAAATTTTCCTTCCTTGTGTCGAACAGCCCTGAACCGTTCGTTAAAGAAAGACGCTGGTTTTGGGGGGGGCTATCGTAGAATCAGCCCTCTACGGAATCACGGCGACTAAGTTATACCCGAGTCGTGATATGCAGCTCGGCGAGAGATTCCGGCCCAAACAAGCGGGGAACCTTCAACTAGGGGGGCGAACGGTCGGTGGGCGAGTGTTTTGCGGCATCGGCCATGGAGGCATTGGTGTGCCTTTGAGTAGATTTATTTACAAGGTATAGTGTGGCATTAACACCTCCGTTCAAAACCCACCATGATGGCGAAATCGACCAAAGCCAAACGTATGATATGCGCGAATGACACATGCACATTGCGCGACACAATCTGCACTGAAGCGCACAAGGCGGTCCCTAGGTCCATCGTGTGATATGTAGACACCTCGTGATATCTTGCGGTTTAGGTTTCGACCATCCTGGTACTCAACGGGCCGACAGCAGGTGGGTGCACTATGTTGATATTGGCCTATTCACGGCCGGTTTAACTTTCCGTTGCATCGAGGTCTGAACATACTAGGACGAACACGCTTGGCGAGAACGTAGCGCAAGGTGACCTGCCCTCGGGATAACCAGAAAAATTCAATGTCCACACTTCAAAACCTCACATGCATCCATGGAGCAAACACCTGGTATACCGGCGTTATGTGCGGGACGTCAAGAACGAAGAAGGCGGAGGTGACCACATTCCGAAACCTATCTTCAGTACATATACGATACTGTTGTCATTGTAAAAACGGAGGGGTCGGCGTACCGGGCAGACTTCGTTCGTAGGTCTTGAGCGAAACACAGTTACTCAGAAACACCGTAGGACACCCAACACGTATATGATGCCGTTCTCTGCAAGTTTAAGTAACATTAATCATACACCAAGTTGCAAGTATGGCCTCATTGCGACATGCGTATGGCCTCAGTACCACACAACTATGGCCTCTTTACGACATGAGTATCTTCACTATAAATACGATATAAATAAACACGGTCGATAGCCCCATCACGACCACATAGGCCTTGCTGCTATACATATAAATACAACCTAATGACCACATAATGGCACGTGCGTGTTGTCTCGGTATATACCGCCGTACAACTCGACAAATAAATGAAAACGCCGTACTTTAGGTGGCCGAGATCCGAGAAGAGCAAGAACGTTTCTTGCATGTGACCATCTTTTTAGGACTTTGTAAAGTATATCACATGTGATTACATTTGCCCGAATTCATCTCGACTCATTAGTTCCCAAAGCCGTGGGTGGGTGCAGTTCTTAAAGGGCTAAGAGCTCAAGGATAGACAAGGATGATTTTCATTCTAACCACCGAAAAGCTCCGAAAGCTGCTGGGCCGGTCGGCCACTTTATAGACTAGGCTATTATTAGCATTATATTTTGGCCATCCGACAATAATGTGCAGCAGCAGAATCTTAAACGTCTGTCACTCATAATGAGCATTGCCAGAAAGTATGAAAATACCAAAGGAAACCCAAAAAAAGGGAATCATACTGTTGTAGGCACGGACTCTACCTCCCCTTCAGTACCTCCTTTAATACCTACGCCCGGCTTAGTATCGACATAATCCCCCTCCTGCTACTCTTTCTCCACCACTCCTTCTCACTGCGATATCACATGATGTAATGCATTACTTACCGAGTATATAGGTCGTTCGAATGAGCGTAGTATCTGGGCTTGAGAAGGCGCCTACCCTGAAATAGGTAATAGGTTCACATATACATTTGTATTGAGAGGTTAACCAGTTACATATATATGCATGGTTTTAGTCTATCATAGGTCACATTGTCGGACGGCAAGCACCATAATTGTAATAGGTGTTTAAGTCACTAACATCTGTTAGGTTAATAAGTCACACAAGGCGTCGACGACCAGAGAACGAGCCGGGTACACGAGACTATACGACCAATAATATCGTGTTACAAGGCTTTGTATTCATAATATGGCATCTACCCTTCTTTGAGTATTTGGTTAACATAGACCCCGACACGCTACTAAAATATATAGCGTAGTGTTTACATGTTAACCACCCACATATAGCCTTACAGGTTGGCTGTACAGTAACCGTTGATTGTAAATATAATAACCATTCGCTACGGGAGAAACAGTAAGTGAAGCATTCGCATATAACGTCGACCGCGGGACGAAAATCTGAATACCATTGCGAACGTTTCGTTTTGATAAACATTTTGCGTGCACGCGCATCTCAACACCCGAAATTGCGCTGCGATAGCTCCTTCGGTGCGACACATCATGGCCATTGTTGATAGAGGCTTTCGTAGCTCCACTCAGCGGCTCGCGGCCCGGTAAAACGATGGAATCAATCTCACGGGCCCGGGTGTGTTGGGTTTGGAAATATGAAAAAATCATAGGCCGGGCTGGGTTGGATGCCCGTGACCTGAAAATTGGGTTGGATGCCCGTGGCCTGAAAATCTCACGAGCGGAGCCGCCGCCCACCACCCCAGGACTTCGCGGTCGGGGCCGGGCCTAAATCCGTAAAATGTGCTGACAGGCTGAGGTAACGTGGCCCAGAGATGAACCCACGACCTTTTTCGTGGTCATTGTGCGAGATGACCAGGGAAGCCCACCATACACTCGCGGGTGCAGCCGCATCTCGCTGGTCTCTGATAACCTCACGGGCAGGGTGGGACCGGATTTGACCCTCTGGATTTCAAGGCAGACTAGGCCGGGCTGGAGTTCGTGATCTGAGAGCCTCACGGCCACCGCCGGGCCGACGATCCGTCAGAATAAAATATCATGGCCCGGGCCTAGCCGGCGACCCGTGAGGCCAGGTCAGGCTTCGGTACATGTGATTTGAAACGGGTTATTCTCGATAAATTTAGTTATTTTAATCTAATTTACTGTCGTCCTGGTTGAAATAACGCCCAGGTGCCCGACGATGGCCTTGCGGGACAGATCACGAAGGCAACGTAGGAACCACCGCACACTCCTTGCAACGTCGGGGCTACCGAGACGCGGCGCACCGTTTAATTTTCCCCGAGCACTGGCTGTTGTTTCCAACGTAATTACATACCCGTGCACGAAGAGATGTCCGAGATACCAAGGACGATGCAACCTTCTCAACGTTTGCTCCGTTTTGCAGCCTGGTTCTATACTCTGTTTCTTACCTATGTTGTGACCTTGGGGCGAGGGGGGCCCACCCCTGCGGTACACACGTTAAGGACAGCGTTGTTCTAGTCAATAACATGCAGCAGACTGATTCTACGATAGCCCCCCCAAAACAACAGCGAAATTCTTTGACGAAAGATTCATGGCTGGGTCGACACAAGGAAGGTTGATACAAAAACAATTCCTCCGTGCATTTTGTTGATTTGTAACGGACTGTCGAACGATGACGCCGGGGTAAGAAGGGGCGCTGTACCGATCCCTCTTCCTAAAGAGACAAATCTTGATACCACATATCATCAGTGTCGACCAAATCCTTGATTTGAATATTTTATGTGACCTAAACCTCTTGACAACCCCCCCCCCCCCCCCCCCGCGCTTTTTTTCCCTCGCTTCCTCTTGCCTAAACGCCCCACCTACTATCGAATAAACACTTCCACGCCCTGGATATCGCCTCTTTATCGTTTCAGAGCCGTCCATGCCACTGCTGCAATTCCCACCCACCCCCGCCCCCAACGCCCCCTCATTCCCCACCACCCTCACCATCGCCTAGACCTGGCACCACGCGTATAGCCAACCCCTACATCTATGCGACCAAAAACCCTCCCCCCCCGCCCCCGGCCCCCCCTGCCACATCCCCCCCCCCCTCCCCCACAAGAAATATTTATAGTTTCCACGCACAAATTGACCTGCCCCACCCGTCTCCTCCCCCCCCTCCACCCCTCCCCCCCTCCACCCCTCCCGCCCCCCTTTTGATCAAAATCAGGGCCCCACGTTCTTACAAACTCCGCCCTCCCCTCACCGGATATTCGACTTACAGGATTCACTTGATGAACTGATGCATTTCCTTCCACAGCAGTCAGATTTTGTCCCCCTCAGAAACGGGCTTTATAGTTTCCGCGCACAGACTGCCTAACATCACCCTGTTGACCCTGATAGCTACACTGTAGCTGCAAGGGGAGTCGCCGACCAATATCCTTAATGAAGACACACAACCCGTACTACGCGCGATCGGAGTATCACACACGGCTTGCAAAGACGAGTTTCGACAAAATATTCGCACTCACAGCTGGAGTGTATTTTAATTTTGATAATATCATATATCATGTATCCTCATGTACCATATATATATACCACCAGGGCACCGTGTATCGTCTGCCAGATACAGAGCATTCGAAAACGTAAATGACAAGGAGCTACTCGCGAGTGTTGAAGTACACGAGAATAATGTAAGTTAAACGTCAAGTGTACGAGCTGTATCTCGTAAAGTCGCTGACATCGTGATAGAATTACTTTGGCAACGCAAAACTCGACGGAGAACGACTCCAGCTTTGCCGATAACTATACGCGGTAAAACCAAGGAAAACAGGGGGAGGGGGGGCACAAACTCTTGTGGTCACGGCTTCAAAACGACACGTGTGCTGTCGAGTGTGCGGATCCGCGATGTTTAGACTATCAAATGAAAAAAAAAAAAAAAAGTGTACGATCACAAGTCAGTGTGGGTGCTGTTATGACCGGGGCTAAGGGAGGGTTATACACGTTAACATATACACGATAACATATATATCAGGTATGTTACTAATATACGTACGTACCTGGTGCCTGGTATACCGTACCTGGTACCTCTCGTTGTCAATAAGTGGTTGGGGTCGGGGTGATGAATCTGGCAGAGATATGGGGAAAGTACGAGAGGTCAGTGACAACAGTCGTGCGACGTCTTCGGTCCCTGAAATGGCAAATGGTAAATAATAATGGCGATTACTAATAGAAGATAATAATGGTGCTGAACAACGTAATACGGTAGAGGCCCACCTCGTTCATGCTGAAGCTCCTGCCATGCCTTACTACCCGAAGCTCGAATCCGAGAAACGTTGTTCGGCACGCCCGGTCAAGCTTTTATTATTCGAGTGTTGGTCGCGGGTGTACAACTACTACTTTTAGCGCAAGTGTAATAAGGATGGCCTTCGAAAGATGTCTTGTATCTGGTTTCCTCAGTCTGTGTTACAAAACGTTAGTCCGAAAAGGGCTTCCTGGTTTACCTCTACCGTTTGGTGCGCGAGTGTGTTTGGGTGACTCGATATTATAGGGCCGCCAGTGTGCTGGAATCGTGCCCGTGAGAGCAACGTTGTTAAAGTTGTTATCATTACGTAATAATGTGAGACCATTCGATCATATTTCCGGGTAGCTGGTAAATACGTGGAGGGGGGGGAAGGCGTACCCAGCAGTGGCTGCTTACCTTTTTGGTATTTTGGCCGCTGGGCTGCATCCCTTTTGAGACGGAGAACCGATACCTCCTCGGAGTAGAGAGGTATCTCCAACATTTGAGCGCTGAGTACGTTTCTTTCATGTGTCCTACATAAAAAACGAACACATCTACCTTTTCTCCCCCCTATTCTTGGCTGTCATTGGCCATTATCTATGTTTCCTAAGAGATGTAGAAATCTAGCCTACAGGGAGGGGGGAGCGAAGAGGGTTACCCGATTTATTCTACAACGGAGGGCCATAGTGATTAAAACTCACGATATACCGCAAAACCCATATAATATAGGTATATAGACTAGATATGTATTCCTCTGTTTGTACTCCCGACACCGTGTTCCCCCTCGACAATCCAAGCATTCGTCTGTATTCAGTTTCTATGTTCGAGAGAGACCATCTACAAGGAACCGCTTTGAGTTTGGCGCACCTTGTTCGTGATCTTGGATGAAATCATCTCTGAAACCGCAGGGCCAGAGGCTAGCACCCCCTCCCCCTTCCTCGGGGTAACCATTGATCTGCTCAACACACTTGCGAAACGGAATAAGCCACACCCGACGAGCACCGCAAAGAGAAGAAGATGAACAAGAGCAAACTCATGTACCTGGTATATCGATACCGCGGCAATAATAATCGAGCGAGACGTCTGCCACGATGTGATATCGATTGATTTTTCTAAAGCTGCTATCGATTGATGAGGGGGAGCACTGACCGTTGCATATCGACACGACCGGGGAAGTGCTCTCATAACCTGGAATGAATGACTATGTATGGCGACTTCCCCTAATAGGCCGGTGATGGTGCTCTCTTGTTGGCGAGTGCTAGGATAGAGGTGCACCAACCATTGTTTTTTCTTAGGTTCCTCAACTTGGGGGCTCAAGACCTGAACAATCCCATTACCTAGGCACACAACAAGAACCATGCGAAGAAACGGCCTATTTGCCACGATTTGAGGTCAAGGAGTCCCTTCGTACAAAAACGATTTCACACGAAAACTGCCACTACCTCTATCTCGTCGCATGCGTCTCCTTTAAAACATACACATATCAGATATAAAAATGACTGATTCTACGTTACCCCCCCCCCCAAAAAAAAATGCGATTTTGTTTAACCAAGGTTTCACAACTGCTCGGCACGAGCAAGAGTGGTATGAAAACGTAGTCTCCCCCACATATTATTGTAGTTTCAGTGGTATGAAAACATAAGCCGGTAACTCCTATTAATAATATCAATGTTAATGCCTCCCACTAGAAAAGGAAATAGCCCGCGAGAGTGCAGTTGTAACGAGGACTCGAGCACGCTGTAAAACGTGCGGTGAAAATAGTGGAGGATGAACGCACGCACATACATGGGACATAACATTGAATTGCATATATATTTAACGCATTTGTATCGCATATGTATCGCATTGTGTCGCATTGTAAGGCATACATATATATGTATCGCATTGTATATATTGCATATTAATATGTATCGCATTGTATCGCATTGTATGGCATTGTATCGCACTGTATCGCATTGTATCGCATTGTGTCGCACTGCAATGCATTGTATCGCGTTGTATCGCGTTGTATTGCATTGTGTCGCCACGCGTACTACGGGAAAGGTGCTCTAGTCGGTTTTTTTTCTGGGGCTCCTAAACAAAAAACTGGTGTGATACGAGCTGGTTCCAGCGATCCCCAAATATACCCATCTTCGCAACAAAGCGCGCTCGTTTTTTAGATTTGCGAAGAATTTCAACCTGGGCATCGTTGTCCGTCATATGACAAAAATAGAAAAAGAGTGAAGATCTTTCTTTTTAATTTCGCGTCTGCCTGTCTGTGGCTTTTTCCGTGGTTTTGGGATTTTTCGTCATTTTTGACAAGAAATACTTCGAGAAGTATCTCACAAGGTTTGAAAAAAAAAGAAGAAAGGTCACTCACAAGTTTTTCCTTCTCGTCGTGACGAGCAACCCTGCCAAGTTTCATTCTCCAACCAAACAAAGACCAGCGCACGTTCTTGATTCCCCCGTGAAACGTAATTTTCCCCAAAGGGTTACCAAGAGCCCCATGCATGCCCTGTTCCAGTACTTTGACTCGCGTTTTTTATGCCGGCCTCGTACTACAGCTCGCGGGACAAAACATATATTCCGGATGTCTTCTCATTATTGTCGATACGATAATTAATGTCAACGATATCAACAGTCAGCATATATATAGCGAGTTGCTTAATCATTGTATGATATTGATCGATGCATGGCCTGACCAGCATACATACTGTAATAACAGGTATATCTCAATATTATAGACTATTATACCGCAGCAACCTCTGTGCAAAAAGAACTGCTCAATCAAGTAATTCGAACAGTCTCGTCTCCATACCTCGCGAACGACTGCATACAATCTCCCCATATCAAAAAGCTATAATAGTAGCTTCACCGCGATGTGCTAACCTCGTTAACGATGACGTCAGGTGCATCTGTTTAGCGTTGCGATTTTCAGGGCACCCATCGCTTTATTGGCCGAAGGTGGAAAAAAAATATCATATATACGAGTATATGTAGACTATGTGTGTTTGTCGCCGCTGGACGCAGCTCGTACGTGAAACATGAAAGTGCTGCCCCAATACCATGGCCCAGGTAGACCGCGCAAAGTATTGTCCAGTAGTGTGGGAAAAAACACGAACTTCACCGACGATTCTGCGTTAAGCCACCCCGTCCTCCAAATAAAACTTCAGCCAAAACCTGCCACCTGTATCGGAGCATGCGTCTCACATAATGGACCCAACTACTTCCATTAAAAGCACAAATAAATGTTGTCGTCTCTGCGTATGTAGACTATTGAGAGAGAAGTGGTTCCGTAATTTTGCTTGTCAATGCCACACTGACTGTGTGTGCTCCTGGTTCTTGGCATGAAATGTGTAGCAGCACCAGACCTTTGGGCATCCAGTTTTGACAACCATGACCATACAAACAACAGTGGTTTCCGGTGTGTACAACAGCGCGCTTTTCAAGCTCTAAAGAGAGGGCATCGACTTAGCAAGGCCGTACATAGTAGAAGGGGTACACCCTGGGGGGCATTTTCATCCGGGATCCGTCGGTAACAAATCGATGGGGATGGTATGTTTTGCTAAATATAAGAGAGCACAAAAAAATCTCGAGACATGCAAAGCAATTAATTATTGTATTGTCACTAATTGTTATGTTTGCCGTCTGACAATGTGCAGCATATGCCTTCAACACTCATCACCGACCCATATGCTACGCACGGTAGCGATGGGTAGAGTCTACGTTTTGTTAGGGACCGTAGTCCGAGGACCAACGCCGGAATGGGTAGGGTGGACCGTAACTTGATCAAGTCCGGCAAACTAAGGCTGTTTTCTCATGGCCGAAAGTGTTGTTAGTGTGTGAGCTTGCGCGAGTCCCGCACTACCCGGGGTGATGCCATTCCAGGTGGCTATCTCCACCGCACCTGACCTTCAGGGGTCAGATCGGGTCGACATACTCACGCATCGGTATACAACGGCAGCTTGCGCTGCCGGAGCAGTAACGGGGACCACCGGTAGAAACAGCTGGCGCTATCACTATCACGGGAACCGAAGCCCACGACAGCTAACGCTGGATTGCGAATGAAAATTGAGTTAAATCGACACACGACGTGTATGAAAATACGTTGAAGTGTGGTGAGCTTAAGCTTTTTAGTTTTCCCCATCCGCCGGAGGTTATACGAGAAAAATATACCTTATTTTAGGAGCTCTTCTATGTGTCCCACCCCAAGCTTGAACTACAGTATCTACTGTAAATATTTAATTATGAAGTTGCGCCCCCAGTGACCTATCTATCGCAAAGACAGCGAACAAAATCGTTGAACACAAGATATCAGATTCAGATGGTGTTCCCATGATTTTCAGGTTACTTTCCGGATAAGGATAGCCCGGCAGTCAGAAATAAGTTGACCCAAAAGTGCCAAACCTATATGGTATATAACACATATATCCGAGTTTCGACAAAATATTCGATCTCACAGCTGGAGTGTATTCATATTTTAATAGTATATCCACCGATAAAAACAGGCCAACAACGCAGAAGGAAAAACATAAACTTGGTAGCCACTCGCGCGAGTGTGGCCCTGTGCCGCTCAAACAAAATATGGCGTTATGGAGGGGAAACGAGTACACCCTCCCCGTACCGCGGCCTTCCGTTTGGCGCGCCTCTATTACCAGGAGTACAGGAAAGCTGCTGCTGCGTCTCGAATGGCATACGTGACCAATCGTAAAAAAAATCTAAGCGCGCAGCAACAAATAAATGACGCCCCCCCCCCCCTCATGCGACTGGACCAAAACCTCACGGCGCGTCGGGCTTGGTGCGAGCAATATCTTCCTGGGAGGTGAAAACCCGACGTGCTCCGTCCCGGCATATAGTACGGATGCTAGGGTCTATGGTCAGACGACTACGGCCATGCACAAACTGAGTGCACCCCCCGCCTCTCGCATGGTAGCCTTGGTATATTGCTCCGACATTTTCACCTACAACAAAAGTTAAAGCTCTCGCTGAAGTTGCCGAGGGAGCCGAGGAGATGTAAATCTCACACCTTCCGGGACAGACTTTTAATTCGTGTGGCAGGACGTAAGACGGTCCCACGGCCTTTTCCCAAGCGCCAAGCGCTAAAAGAAAGGTATCGTATATACCACTTATTCTGTGTGTATTTACGCTGCCTCGTAGACACCAAAACATCTGTCGCTGCTCTGTTTAAGCTGGCACAGTAGCACCCGAGTAGTGCTACTAATGACTTTATTTAGCTGTATGACGCGTCCAACGACAGGGGTGCCCCACTTTTTTTCTGAGTTTTCTTCAATTTGGGAGCTCAAGACCCCTCCCAAAAACTGATTGGGGAGAGAAAATAAAAAAAGCTGGTATGCACCGGATGAAAAATCCCGTGGCGTGGGTATAGAGCGAGAATCGTGAAAAAGAATAACATCCTATTTTCGACGATTTAGGTCAAGAAGCCCCGTCATTCAGAAATGTTTCGAGACCAAAAGTGATACCTCTATCGCTCTATCGTAGCCGCCGTCGTAATAATAGTACAAATAAATGCACCTTCCGGGCGACATTTCTAGTCTATGTTCTTGATGAGAGAAAACCTAATGCGATTGCTAGGACAGGGGTGGCCCTTTTGTTTCGGATATAATCGTACATACATTCTGAAATGTCGGACGGGGCTCCTTACCCCGTGCAAAATCATCGGAATGCCCCCAAGCTCCTTTACCACAAGTCGTACTACACAACAGAAAGTGTTCGTTTTATGTGTACTTCGAAGTATACGTCTAGCCCATGCGATCGCGCATGGCCTTGACCATTGAGTCGGTTTCGTTTGTTCTCGGCTCTTTGATTGGTTGAGCGGGTCACAGGCCGCTCAAGTGGGGAGGCCAAAAAAGCAAAGTGCACGCCTCTATCAGAGTCGTTCTGCGGTAGCCCCACCAACTATTCTCTAACGATGTCGCCGGCTTTTTAAACCAGCTCCCGGCCGTATCTCCTGAAACACGGTGCCCCTTGCCACCCCGACCTCATCGTTCGATAATCCTTTGCAAACAAGCGAAGAAAATATATGAAGCCTTTTTTTCATATAATAGCATGATTCCTCGTGTCGAGCAGCTATGAAACGTTAGTAGTAGTGACAGAAAATCGTTGGTTTTTCGGGGAGGGGGCTGTCATAGAATCAGTCATCATATATATCATCATCATATCATCATATCATCATATATCATGCCGGCGCACCATTTTATCCTGGGCCTTTCTCACTTGAGCAGTTGTATACTAGCATGGCTATTATTAATAATGGTATAGGTCTAGAGTAATACACGCGTGCTACGATAAGGGTAGCAGTTTTCGGCTACTACTTCGTTTTCTGGATGACGGGACTCCTGAATAAACCCCAAATCGCATGACAAAAATAAATAATAGGCCGCTTTTGTTCGTCATTCCTGTTGCTGTACCCAAGCCATCAGATTTTCCATCCATCCGGCTGCAGTTTTGTTTTTCTCCAAATCAGTTTTTGAGGGAGGTCTTGAGCTTCCAAATTGAGGGACCTCAGTAAAAGAGTGGGCACCTCTGTCGTAGCACGCGTCATATTATTATAAAAATTAAAATACACTCCAGCTGTGAGATCGAATATTTTGTCGAAACTCATCTTTGCAAGCTGTGTGTGATACTCCGATCGCGCGTATTACGGGTTGTGTGTCCTCGTTAAGGATATCCCCTTGCAACTACAGTGTAGCTACCAGGGTCAACAGGGTGATGTTAGGCAGTCTGTGCGCGGAAACTATAAAATCTGTTTCTGAGGGGGACAAAATCTGACAGCTGTGGAAGGAAATGCACCAGTTTATCAAGTGAATCCAGTAAGTCGAATATCCGGTGAGGGGAGGGCGGAGTTTTTAACGACGTGGGGCCCTGATTTTGATCAAAAGGGGGGCGGGAGGGGGGGGGAGGGGGAAGGGCACGGGTGGGGCAGGTCTATTTGGGCGTGGGAACTTATAAATATTTCTTGTGGGGGAGGGGGAATGTGGCGGGGGGGGGGGCGGGGATGGGGGGGAAGGGCTTTAGGTCGCATAGATGTAGGGGTTGGCTATACGCGGGGTGCTAGGTCTAGGCGATGGTGCGGGTGTTCGGTGAAGGAGGGGGCGTTCGGGACGGGGGTGGGTGGGAATTGCAGCAGCGGCATGGACGGCTCTGAAACGATAACGAGGCGATATCCAGGGCGTGGAAGTTTTTATTACTTTGGCGGATTTCGATAGTAGGTGGGGCGTTTATGCAGGAGGAAACGATAGGAACAAAAAAAAAAAAAAAAAAAGCGGGGGAGGGGGGGGGGAAAGGGTTTTCGAGAGGTTTAGGTCACATATAATACTATATTAAAATCAAGGATTTGGTTGACACTGCTGATGTTCGCAACATTGTGTGTGATCTTTCGATCGCGCGTATTAATCATATATGTAGGGGCCTACTATACGCGCGGTGCTGGGTCTAGGCGATCGTGCGGGGTGTGGGGAAGGAGGGGGCGTTGAAGGGGGCGTTGGAGGGGGGATGAATGAAAGCTACGTCATGGATGGCTAGAAAGATAATGACGTGATATCAATGGCTTATTAGTGTTTATTACTCTGGCCGATTTCGATTGTAAGTGGGGCGTTAGAACGAACTGGGCGGGGAACAAAGGGGGGGGGGGAGAGATGAGTTGGAGGTACGGCATGGATGGCTAGATGGATAATGAGATGATATCAGCTGGCTGGTATTGTTTACTACTCTGGCACATTTTGATTTCTGGTGGTGCGTTTAAACAAAACAGGAGGGATCGGGGGGGGGGGGGGGGGGCGGGGGGGCGAGCATTGCAATATGTGCGCGGAAACTAAAAACCCTTGAAGGGGACGAATCTGACGGTTGCAGCAAGAAGACAACCCATTAAATCACCCGGCTGGTAATGTTCATTTTTCCAGAAGGTTTGATGTTACATGTAGTATGCAACCCAGTTCCTAGGTGTAGTAAACAACTATTAAAAGCTTCATAATTTGTTATTGTACATGGATCGAGATATAGAATATTTCAATCGATAGGTACAATCATGTAGATACCATTGTTTTCTGACATCGCTAATTATAAGATGCATATTGCCAAATACAACAGGCGAGGTGATGGTCATACAATGTCACCGCCATTGAGAACGACAGGGAGAGATGCGAATCGTTTTTGTTTTGAAAGGAACGCTTAGTGTACACGCGCTCAATTACGTTACTTCGTTAATCATACTTCGCTTGGCATAGGTTGGGAGGCCATCATGCAGGCGGTATGTACGGAATACCTTACGTAATAAGTGGGTAGTGCGGTTTACCGCAATTTTAGCATACCTCTATTTATCTCTTTTTCACGTTATTATTGTCTCACATATACGATTTTACACCTTTGGTTTTTGCCGTGCGGATGTGGGGCTCTGAGGCCGATAAATCCAAGACAGAGTATACAGTATATACTATGCCATAATATCATAATGTATATGCCCCACTTGACAGATTATTTTGAAGAAACTGAGAGTGAGACCCGGTGGATAAACCCGGTTGCCAAACCCATGGCCTATGATAGGTGCAAAAGCTGGTCAGAATGCGAAACAAGAATGGCACTAATTACCTAACATTTCCAACCCTTTTAGATTAAGGAGGCCGGCCAATCAGAAGACAAAATGGTCCATAAAGTTCTACTAATACGTCTATCGTAGGTAACACGTCACCTACCTGTTGTTACATGGTAGCATGATGAGAAGTCTAATAAGTAAGGTGACTGTTGCCTGTCCCCATAGCACCGAGCGCTGTCGCCAATGTATTCTACGGAGTATTTCGTATATGCCTTGCTTACTATGGGATGCTGTATATATGCTCAAAGCTACCTGACGTTACTATGCTGCCAAAACTACTTGTTGTGCAAAAATACGTTCAGCTTGGACGCGGTCGGATCATTTCCAAAATAAATGTCATTTCCAAAATATCACTCTTGAGGTGTTACCGAAATGTTACCAAAAGTCATCTTCTTACCTCCGCTTCGACAACCCCAAGGAACGAAGTCATCGCGGGCATCGCCATGACAAAAAGCGCCACGAGGCCGAAGGAGAGCCGTGCCATAGTGCTTGGAGCCGCTTGGAATCAAGCGCGTGTTGACACGAACCACAGCTGCTATTATTGCTGTTGCTGCTTCTCCTGTGCTGCTGTCAATGCTGCTACCGCTGGTGGTGCTTCCCCACGAAGAAATCTAGAGACCAAACTCCAGTGACGTGAACACGCACAATGAGTGACAGTCTCAGATTGTCTAGAAAGACGAAGCGACTAGGCTGCAACAGCACGATATCGATAACAAATTACCGTCCCCCAATGTGGCACGGCGTAGCTCCTGTGTGGGACACACCCGGTTCGAAGGGATGGGCCCACAGAAGCAGCAAAGGTTATAAGCCCAGAACAGAACCGGTGCTTGTAATCTGTCGGTATTTGTGTACTACTGGTAGGGTGGGCACTGCTCATCACCCTCTTCTGTTGAGGCTGTTGGGGCTCCTCCGTAAGCCGGATCGAGACGTACGTGTAATACTGTAAATCTTACGGATACGTGTTGAATAACATAGCCCAGGTAATCTTTTTTTCTTCAAGTGAAAGTGACGGTCGAGCAGATTATGTTTCGAAGTGTCTTCACAGGCCGCACTCATCTCGGATAAATTCGGTTAGCAGCTCCTCGCAGGATGTGATATCATCTATTCGTACTATTATCATTGGTACCACAGGTATACGGTGTTGGTTTATGTGTTGGTTTATGCCTGCGCACAAGTCTGATTTATGATGTGTATGACCGCACAGAATCTACGGAGATGGTAGAGTAGAACTGTTGATATGATTGGCGGTCCCAACCTTCGATATGTTCGAGGTGAGCCCCCTTTGGCGCAGTGTACTGGTGCTACTGCTGTTACTCTGTTCACTATTTTGTTTTCTTCGGGTGCACATGTTCAGAATGGCCTCCGGGACTCCGGTACTTTAATATATTTTCTATATTCTTATCTTCTCCTCCGCCTGATGGTCTCTCGTCGGGTACCGAGAGCAATCTCCCCGTGAGCCACCCTACGCCGGGCATACAGGTTGTCGAATATGCTAGCATATTCGAACGACAAGACAACTTGTGCCTTCGGACATAGAGTGCTTTGAGGAGCTCGGGACAAGCATGATTGTCGACTGCAGCGGCTTTTGCGGAGGCTACAGTCGAAATGGAGGGGAGCCAATTTGCTGGGAAGGCTACGCAGTCTCCGAAGACCACAAGGTCGAGACTTAACGCTTGGCTGACAAGCGAATGGCTTGGTTTGCTGCATTGCATATACAGGATCTTGCCAAGACAATCCTCCGTAGAGAAGAGCCAGTCGACGAATGAACAGACGCCCAAGGGATCGCTGCATTCCCGACGCCTCCAGAATTCCTAGAGGGAATTCTCCTGGAGATGGCCAGTTGAAATGGAATGGATTTCATGAGCAACAGCAAGAGCTATATTAAACAATGGCTTCAGTAGTAAGGGCGTGGACTTTGGAGGAAAAGCGGTCGGAGGAAATAAGCGCGAACCAACCCGAGTCGGGAAAGTTGGAAGAGGACGCTGAAGCGGCAGAGCAAGAGACGCCACCGCAACCGCCCGAGCCGCTACCGCCGCAGCAGTCGCTGGCAGTGAAGCCGCTGGCCCTCCTGTCGCCACCGGAAGAAGTTGGCGGAGATGAGCATGAAGGGGCAATTGTATTTGAGAACATGGTGGTTGAGGTTGGAGGAGTGATGGCGTGTGATGGGGGAAAAGGGATAATAATGGAGTCTAGTCCATGCAGATGGACAAGGAGAAAGAGCTGCTTCGGCAGCAGCCGCACCAGCAGCAGCCACAACTACCTGGTGCTGCCGGCCCAGACCCGTGGCCACCCCCAATGGCAGCAGGTCTTGTTGACGAGAGCAACAGCGATTGGGGGATCGCAAGCCATGATTTTCAGGTTTTAGTTTTGGGAGGCAGAGCGACAGGGTCGTTTGCGTTTGGAAAATGCGAACAGAAAGGAGGCCAGAGCGATCGCGAGCAGGAGAGCGATTGGAAGCGGGAAGGCATTGGCACTGGTTGGTCCTTCAGCACCTTCGGGAGTTGGGGGCACGAGACGCCTGGTCGGCGCCTTACCCGTCCGCGGCGAACACGTTTACGCGAAAAGAGGTGGCCCAACTACCGGCTGTCGAGATCGAAAGGCATGTATTTTTTCCAATTATTTTCAAGTACCCAAGAAATAGTGGTCGTATCAAAACACGCTTGTTCGTCGAATGATGACACACTGCAACTGGTATGATTAGCGGTTCACAGCGATTACGACATTTTTGGTTCGTATAGCGCTCGCTCGAGGTGGGGTCAGTCGAATGATGCTATTCTACAACTATTATACGTAGCGGTTGATACTCTGCTTATCAAGCGCAACAACGAACTGAAATGCTGGATTATTTTGGGGATGAGCGATTGCTGTTCATAGAACTGATGTTTGTCCGGGGATGATACACAGCGCTTGCCTGTGATAGCCGAATTTTGCTGTCGTATATGATATGAGTTGGCACTTTGGTTCATTTTCATTTAACCATTTTCCCTCAGTTACACAGAGTTAGGAAAAAATGGTTACTTCCGAAAGCGTGACTTTCGATCTTGGTCGAGAAAAAGATCACGGTATTGATTGGTGTATTATTAATAGCGGTTTATACTATCATTGATAGATGGTACGTGGTCGTGGTGGTAAATTTTATTTGGCTGGCCGGGAAAAGTTCACATATCATATACTACCTGGTATGAATCCGTACTTCATTTTGTTGTTGCAACAACGAAAGGTGATGGATAGGGTGGTTTCGTTTGAACAGACAAAAGAAAAAAAAAATTCAACCCTCTCTGGTGTTATACCAGGCATGAGAATCGTAACTAAATTAACGTATTTTCTGGGCAATAGTGGATGATAGGATTGTGTTCACCCCCCCCCCCGCCCCCCCCAATGCCCTACAAAACCTAGTGATCAGGGGGGAAGGGTAGATAGATATAAGGCTTATACTATCCACAGGTGATCACACGTCATGTACGAACGAACGCACAGCAGTAGTGTACGAGCAAAATATTTGTTGTTTTTGGGAGCTTTTGACAAGGAAATTTGAGATTTTAATCTTTGAGCTGGTGAGGCGGAAAGAGATATCGATCGTCCACGTGACATATATCTTTCAGGTCGCAGAGACGTCACCACCGCCGTAGTCTTGCGATGAACTCCTGGTGATAATGAATTGGAGGTCGAGCTGGCAGGATGCTTGATTTGTTTGAACAGGGAGAGTAGGTAGGTATGATGAATGCTGGCTTCCATAGTTAGTTGAAAGAGCACATGTATGTCCTAATTAAAGTGTCCTGTAATACCAATGCGTGATGAGATCTTGGTACGGACTAAACCAGAGCGGAACTGGTTGAACAAAATGTGGCTAGACTCCGGAGTGGGGGAGTTTAACTCCGGAGAGGGGAAGTTATATCTTAGCTCATATTTTGGGTGGTGAAATTATAGTTGAAGGCGATGCTCTTACATTTTTTTCGAATTTGCGGATAGTACTTTTGAGTTGGAATAGTCTGTAGGATGGCGTGAGCATTATCGTGACAGTTGTCACGAGCAGGAGGGATGTAAAATTGACTACTATTTCCTCGTATCAATTGATGTCGAATAATCAAACTCGGGTCTGCTTTGATACTTATTGTTATACTGTTTTTAATTTTGCCTGGGGCATGTTGAAAACGGGAGTATCTATATTACCACCAGATTTTTGCTTGATCGAAGGTTTGGAAGCATATTAATTTGGGGGGAACAGTATTGGTGTTTTCGAGTAGTGGAAGACGAAATTTGATATCTAATCTGGTATTTTTACTTGATTTCAGTATTGAATTTACTAGTTAGATCGAAAGCTTGGGATTATGATAATTTGAGGTAAAATGTAGGTGGTTTCGTGGTAATCTTAGGCTTCATTTATTGAACCACAATCGAGAGTTTTCTTTCTGTTATTACATGGACTAATCCTACTGCACTCTTGATCGCCCATATTCTCATCAGCGATTTCCGTTACGACTACTGCGGTTCCATTCCGCTAGCTACGGCGTTGGATATCAATATTCATGTTTTTGGAGCAGAGGCAGTATTATTTTGAAATTGAAATATAATATTGGAGGCATGTACCTTGTTTTGAATAGGCAAGGTTCGGATGGTGCGCTTTGGATGAACGTTATCATGACGTGCACACAGGCAGGGGGAATGTTGGTTTATGTGTTGGTTTATGCCTTCGCACAAGTCTGATGTATGATGTGTATGACCGCATAGAATCTACGGAGATGGTGGAGTAGAACTGTTGATATGATAGGCGGTCCCAATCTTCGATATGTTCGAGGTGAGCCCCCTTTGGCGCAGTGTACTGGTGCTACTGCTGTTACTCTGTTCACTCTTATTGTGTTTTCTTCGGGTGCACATGTTCAGAGTGGCCTCCGGGACTCCGGTACTTTAATATGTATTCTAGACTATATTTTTATCTTCTCCTCCGCCTGATGGTCTCTCGTCGGGTACCGAGAGTAATCTCTCCGAGAGCCACCCTACGCCGGGCATACAGATTGTCGAATATACGGCAGTATGAGATATAATATCCGCTCCGCCTGCGCACACATACTCTCGTCGATCGCATGGGGGGGAAGGAAGGAAGGGGCAGGCATATCTATGAGTGGCTGTAACATTAAGACCAAAGACCCTGGCACCTCTGCAATATATATATATATATGCCGGGACAGGGTATGTCGGGTTTTCCCGTCTAGGCAGAGACATTGCTTCCATCAAGCGTAAAGCGCCGTTTAGTGTCCGGTTATTTGTGTGAAGGGTGTGCTCCATGCACCCGAAGAAACGAACAAGATGGAGGGTGGGGGGGGCTCTTTCGCCGACTGTATAAGGCGCGTGACTCACACCTGTTAGGCGCGGTATATCGTCAAATAGCTTTTTTGTCGCTGACCCTACCTATCGACACTTACTTGGTTTTCTTCGAATTCTTCATATGATGGATACGTCTTATGAGCGGTCGACGTTAAAGCGCGTGATGCACCTTGTGGGGTTCCAAACACAAAATATAATCGTCTACTTTTCTTTCTGTGAAATGTTTACGAGTGAGCGAGGATGTGACGCTCATTCATGCTGCACTGCGAACACAAACAAAACGCAAAAGAACAAGCCTTCTAATATCTTCGTGAATTTTGCAAGCGATCGACGTCCGCTTTTTCGGTGGCCTGTGAGAGACGCGTGCTACGACAGAGGTGCATAGCACACCACTTTTTTTCTGGGGTTCCTCAGTTTGGGAGCTTAAGACCTCTCCCAAAAACTGATTCGGGAAAATAAAACTGCTACCGGATGAAAAATCCCATGGCCTACGTACGCGACGAGAATCATGCCAAAAAAATGTCATACTTCCGACGATTTGGGGTTAAGGAGCCCCGCCATTCAGAACCCATTTCAGCCAAAAAGCGATATAACTTAATACTTCTGTCGTAGTACGTAAATATCAGGAGTGATATGGGGGCCAGAAGACTATAGATGCATGCTACACTAATAAAAGCATCCATACCATTAACAATAGTACTAATAATATTATTACTATTGGTAACAGCAGTATCGTAGAGGCGAACCGATTTCTTTCTGAAATTCCTCTAGCTAGAACCACCCTATCTATGATGCTTCGCCCAAAAAACGATTAGGAGAAACCTGAAAGCATTACATACAGCAGAGTACCGCATGACAGTATACGCGCCATTTTCGTATAGGCCTATAGCGAAACACACGTTGCGAAACGAGCACGGCGTTCCCCCGAGTTGGGGCCAAGGAGGTCCCCGTCATTCCGAAACCGTAGTACCTCTGGCAGCCGAAAAGTGCTACACCTACCGGTATCTTCGACGTATGCTACGGTAGGTAGAGGTGTAACTTTTTTCTTTGTCGCTTGAAGATGCACATACGTATGATACCCTCGCCCACAAAGTGTTTTTCGAGTATGCTTGAAGCGGTCGCTAGAGATGGTAGCACTTTTGCCCGAAATGCTTTCTGAAAGTTCGGGACTCCTTAACCCAACACTCCTGCACTACAGTTTGGTTTGGGCAGTATATTTCCGTCTAATCAGCAAGGCCACGGTAGGGTGTGCCCCCCCCATTTTCACTACCCGGTCTGAGCCCTTCGAACGATCGTCGAGTGACTCTGTACCTCACTGACCAAAACACGCCAGGTGGTTAGTTTGGCGCAACGTAGCTAAAAATTCCTTTAAGGATTCATATCGAAACATTATCGCAGCACAAAAGCCTATGACGGCAAGGAACAGGGGGGTCACTGGCGCGAGTGACCACGAGACACTGAAAAAACAAAACTCAAAATGGTTCACACAGTTTTAAACTCCATCATGGGGTTATACACCTTGCGACGAGGCATTTTAGCATCATTATTACGATGCGTGGGCGAATCTATAGGCTTATATCTTTGTTTCGAACAGCCGCATCTTCGACCCCCTTTCCCGGTCTTTTAGGATTAACTTTGTCGTCACCCTTCGACATTCTTGATGTCTTCATTTACGACTATTCAGGGTGGGCTAATGTAATAGAGTGTCCGTATAGCTGTCAATAGATTCATTAGGATAGCCCGCAAAGTCCTGGTCTTCATTCACAAGAATATTCTCCTAAACGGAATATTCTGAGTGGAGAAGATAGCCCGTAGAATCTAGCTATTAATAGCTTATACCACAAGAAAGAGTATTCTCGGTAATAGAACGTTCTTCCTCTGGACAAGATAGATAGATGTAAGCGCCTTGAGCACCCTTAGGAATATAGTACGTCTAGGGAACGTTTCTTGTACGTTCCATAAAAAAGTTCCAGAAGAGAGCACAGCAGCAATGCTGGGGGGAAACAAACTTTGTGAGCCTCACCCCCCCCATGGTCTCACTCCTCCTTTCCTGTACCCTCGAGCTTCTCATAGCTCAACGCCAGTAATAAGAAATCTACCGAGAAAAACCGGTGCTGTCTCCAAGCGAAGTTGATACCCCTGCGTCCGTTC
This sequence comes from Undaria pinnatifida, assembly GCA_012845835.1. NCBI lineage: Eukaryota > Phaeophyceae > Laminariales > Alariaceae > Undaria > Undaria pinnatifida. The sequence goes on along the minus strand of JABAKD010000025.1, from coordinate 5,859,660 downwards.
CCTCACACCTTCCCGGCACCATGACTTATCACACCCCCTACCGAAGCTTTGGTATTAATTATCGACTCATCCAACGCTAGGGGTTGCACGTTTGGGCCAAACAAAAATAATATGGTAATGTTACAGTTGAGCTCCTAGAGTGATGGACTACCGGTTGGTCAAATGAAAAAAAATCAAATAAAAAAAAAATATTATTAATAATAAACTAAATTCAAAAATAACTTAATTAAAAAAAATATTATAAATTTATAATAATAATTCAGAAAAATGGGAACGGATCCTAAAATGGGCTGCTGTACAGCCCCACAGGACTGTCAATTTTTTTTTGTGGAGTTGTACACAATTGGTTTGCTTTTATAAAAAAACCGTCCGTTCTCATTTTAGGCTCCGTTCCCATTTTTCAGAAAACTCTTTAAAATGGTTGCATGACTGAAACTGTTTTAGGGCTAGGGCGTCGAAGCTTGGTCGGGTTGCGCGAACGGTTGCCTTCGAAGTCATGTTTCGGGTTGTGAGACATTCAGCAAGCTCCCTCATCATGTTAGGAGCTCGGAAACTTCTTAGAATCTTCTGCACATCTACCGTGGGATGGCTGACCTGGGCCATGAGATTGTTGATAGGGTTCCGATATTATTTTTGTCCTCAAAAATGTTTTGGCGTCAAGAGGGTCATGTCTTAACCTCCAAAGTGAGGAGCCCCTTGCATAAAATAATTGGTGAACGTCTACCGCACGTAGCATGTGCCAGGGGCACCCCCATGATGAACAAACGCATGGTCTATCTAGGTGTACAAAAATTAAGGTGGCAAAACAAGCATGGATTTTTCCTACGATTTTGGGTCAAGTTAAGAAAGCGCTGTCATTCAGAGAATGGTTTTTGAACAAAACGTGGTACCTCTATTATCGTAGCACGCGTCCCTTTCAAGAGTCAGACAGACGTCTGTAAACACATGTGTCATGCTACCGGTAGTACCATCATTAGTACGGTGCAGATTCATCATTTTTGTTTCCTGAGGCTCCTATCCAGTTGGGGACGAGGTCTACGTATGTATAGATATATCACTATATATTATAAAAATTGAAATACACTCCGGCTGTGAGATCGAATATTTTGTCACAACTCATCTTTGCAAGCTGTGTGTGATACTCCGATCGCGCGTATTACGGGTTGTGTGTCCTCATTAAGGGTATAGGTCGGCGACTCCCCTTGCAACTACAGTGTAGCTATCAGGGTCAACAAGGTGATGTTAGGCAGTCTGTGCGCGGAGACTATAAAACTCGTTTCTGAGGGACACAAAATCTGACAGCTGTGGAAGGAAATCCTGTAAGTCGAATAACCGGTGAGGGGAGGGCGGAGTTTTTAAGGACGTGGGGGCCTCATTTTGATCAAAAGGGGGGCGGGAGGAAGGGAGGGGGGGGAGGGGACGGGCGGGGCAGCTCAATTTATGCGTGGAAACAATAAATCCTTCTTGTGGGGGAGGGGAGGGGCATGTGGCGGGGGGGGCGGGGGGCGGCGGGGGGAGGCTTGAGGTCGCATAGATGTAGGGGTTTGCTATACACGTGGTGCTAGGTCTAGGCGATGGTGCGGGTGGTGGGGAAGGAGGAGGCGTTGGGGGGGGGGGGAGGATGGGAATTGCAGCAGCGGCAGGGACGGCTCTAAAACGATAATTGGGCCATATCCAGGGGGTGGAAGTGTTTATTACTCTGCCGGACTTCGATATTAGGTGGGGCGTTTGAGCAAGAGAGAGCGAGGAAAAGTATATATATGTATATATGTATCACCTACTCGCGCGATCGAAGTATCACACGCAGCTTGCAAAGCTGAGTTTTGATCAGAAATCGTTATTGGTCGATCTCACAGCTGAATGAAGTGTATTTTTCATTTTTTCAAATATATATACTGGTATATTGTAAGTCTTTTTCATTTTTTCAGATGTATATCTATAGACTAGTCTAATCTATATATTATTATAAAATGAAAATTCAGTCCAGCTGTGAGATCGAAGTTTTTGTCGACACTCATCTTTGCAAGCTGTGTGTGATACTCCGATCGCGCGTATTACGGGTTGTGTGTTCTCATTGAGGATATAGATCGGCGACTCCCCTTGCAACTACAGTGTAGCTATCAGGGTCAACAGGGTGATGTTCGGCGGTCTGTGCGCGGAAACTATAAAACCCGTTTCTGGGGGGGACAAAGTCTGACAGCTGTGGAAGGAAATGCTTTAGTTTATCAAGTGAATCCTGTAAGTCGAATAACCGGTGAGGGAAGGGCGGAGTTTTATGGGCGTGGGGGCCTGATTTTGGCCAAAAGGGGGGCGGGAGGAAGGGAGGGGGGGGGGGGGCAGGTGGGGCAGCTCAATTTGTGCTTGGAAACTATATATATCCTTCTTGTGGGGGAGGGGGAGGGGAATGTGTGTATGGGGGGCGAGGGGGGGGGGGGGGGGCTTTAGGTCGCATATATGTAGGGGTTTGCTATGCGCCTGGTGCTAGGTCTTAGCGATGGTGCGGGTGATGGGGAAGGAGGGCTCGTTCGGGGCGGGGAGGGGTGGGAATGGCAGCAGCGGTATGGACGGCTCCAAAAAGATAATGAGATGATATCCAGGGCGTGGAAGTGTTTATTGCTCTGGCGGATTTCGATATTATTAAGTGAACTATGTATCTCACCCCCAAATAAAAACGTTTTCGAGAGCGACCCAAAAGAGAAACCCGATGGCCAAACCCACACGGTCTATTACAGATATAAAAATTGCAATACAAGGTGCTAAACACAACGATTACATTCGGACGATTTGATGGGTTAATTATCACGTCAAGAAGCGACTTATTCTACGATATAGCCCCCCGAAACTACGATATAGCCCCCCGAAACCAGCGATTTTCTTAAAGACCGTTACATGGCTGCTTGACACGAGGAAGGATGTTATGCAAAAATTATCTTCGCATATGTTCTTGTTTGCAAAGGACCATCCATCTAACGATGACCGTCGGGATGGCAAGGGTCACCGTAGTGCAGGAGACACGCCCAGGAGCTGTTTTTAAAACCGGCGATTTCGTTGAAGAAAAGCGGGGGGGGCTACCGTAGAACAACTCGAGCTTCGTTACTAAGAAACACCATGGTATGTATCCATATATATATATATATATATATGTTCTATAAAAAGCGCTACCTCGATGATACCGTACGTGGCAGATGTCGTGAACACCGTACACTCTTAAAAGCTGGTAGCTTTTTGGTCGGTATATATTTAGTTCGTAGGTTTCCTTTTGGGGTGTGGAGGTTTTACCTTGGTTTTCTTAGGCTTTTCGGGGGGGCGGGGTGAACGACTGATCAACGGCGAGGAAGCTTCCATCATATGACAGAGTGTATATATAGTTTTCGCGCACGGATTGACTAACATCACCCTGTTGACCCTCATAAGCTACGCTGCTGTTCCAAGGGAAGTCACAAACCTATGTCTTTAATGAGGACACACAACCCGTGATACGCGCGATCGGAGTATGACACACAGCTTGCAAAAAAAGGTGAGTTTCGACACAATCTTCGATCTCACAGCTGGAGTGTGTTTTTATTTTTTATAATATATATATGCTGTACGTTGTGGTACGACACAAGTAACATTACATGTATCTCGAGATATTTTGTAACACCAGCAAGAGATCTTAGAAAGCCACAGTTCGACCACCCGCAGAAGGTGTGGCGACGGTTTGTCTACGCACTACGTCTTTATCGCTTTTGTTGGTGCTGTAATGCGTTTTGCCGCCCGAACAGTTTGGCGTATACGACGCGTGCCACGATAGACGCGGCACTTTGTCGGGCGGAAACGTTTTTTTGTGGGGGACGGGACTCCTTACCCCAAATCGTCGGCGATACAGCCTTTGTTTTTGCAGTTATATTTGTTGTCCTTGTATGGCAAGGCTACCTAGGCTAGGGGATAGTTCATGGAGTATACAACTTTTATTTTCATGGAAGTCAGTTCTGTTGCAGGCGGTATATAATTTACAGTGGATTATCTAGTGAGGAGTAGTATTCAGAAAAACGGTACACCCTGTTTACCGCAGCGCAGCAGTAGTGTAGGCACATACACACGTCAACGGCATTGAAAGCAGCTATGGAACGGACAAGAACCTCGCGCAAAATCAACGTAAGGAATTATGCCGCGTCGCGTGTGCATCTTGTCTGTTGGTATCCAACAGGATATGAGCACAGATAGGCTGTGATTCCAAACGTCCGCCTGGTTTTCGTTCGTTAGATATGGTATACCTTGCGGTACCGCAATATCTATGAGAAACTTCATCTAACTATTCTACCTTCCTGTGAGCTTACCTGTCGACCACTTGTCTGTGCATTTTATTGAGTATGGGCCAGAGTAGAGGTTAATGAATAATTGATAATCGGATCAACAACAACACCACCAAGAACGACTGACATGTATGTATGTGTGGTACATGTACCAGGTATACCGTTATCTGCCGGGGGGGTAGGTTCTTCTGTCAATGTGTGATACGGCCAGGCCGCGAGGGGATGGGGAGAAGAAGCCGGAGGACAGCGGCCCCTATGACCTGGGTGGGGATGGAAAGTTGACAATAGTGTAGGTAGTAGCTAAAATAAAAAATGTGCGGGGAAAGAAATTCGAAAATGATTGGCAGGGGGGCATTGGAGATAACAAATACTACTCACTTGTTGTACTGCTAAAATACGGAAGAAGATATCCGATTTCTTCTATAAAAAAAAATGTAATACAATCCATCCAGCAGTGTGAGGTCGAAGATCTCGCCGAAGCTCATTTTTGCAAGCTGTGTGTGATACTCCGGTCGCGTGCATTACTGGTTGTGTTTCCCCATTAAGGAGTACACAGGTTGGCGATTCTCCTTAGAACTGGCTTGTACCAGGATCATCAGGGTAATGTTAGTCAATCTGTGTACGTACAATCAATAACACCCGTTTTTGGAGGAGGACAAAATGTGGCGGCTGGCTGTGGAATGCACCAGTTTATCTGAACATTCTATAGCAGTGGTATGACTGGTAAGCGGAGGGCGGGGTTTTAAGGGAGGGGGGGGGAGTGTACTCAGTTTGTGCATGGCCGTAGTCGTGTGATCATAGACCCTCGCATCCCTACTATGCCGGAACGGAGGACGTCGGGTTTTCACCAACCAGGCAGATGTGAATGGGGGGGGGGGTTCAACATTTATTTGTAGGTCGCAAAAATAAGAGTTTACTGCATGCGTAGTGCTAGGTCTGGGCGATGATGGGGACGGCGGAGACGGCGACGGGGGTACATTGGTTTTTTTTTTTAATCCTCCGGCGGACGGGGAAAAATAAAGCTTAATTAAGCTGACCACCACACTTCCACGTATTTTCATACGCGTCGTGTGTCGATTTAACTTTATTTTATTTACTGGCTAATTGGAACTTGAAGAACGTGCATAAGTGAATTGCAGCTGCTTCATGGATGGCTCCAAGGGTAAGAAAATTATATCACCTGTCGGATAGTGTTAATAACTCTGGTGGATTTTTATTTTTGGTGGAGCGTGGCGGGGGAGGGAGGGGGCGGGGGGCGGGGGCGGATGGAAGCAAAATATTCTACCTGCATGCCAAGAAGTGCAGATGCCCAGTATTTTAAAGATAAACTGAGGTAGATGGGTGCAAATATTTATGCACTGATAGCTACACTGTGGTTGTAAGGGGAGTCGCCGACCTATATCCTTAATGAGGACACACAACCCGCAATTCGCGCGATCGGAGTATCACACACAGCTTGCAAAGAAAGATGAGTTTCGAAAAAGTCTTCGATCTCACAACTGTTAACTGGAGTGTATTTTCATTTTTTATAATATATACACAAAATACCCTTAATTAATGAGGACACACAACAACCCGTAATGCTTGCGATCGGAGTATCACACACAGCTTTGCAAAGATGAGTTTCGACAAAATCTTCGATCTCCCAGCTGGAGTGTATTTTTATGTTGTTAATATAAAAATTAAAATGCACTGCTGCAGGTAGGTGCGAGATCTAACATATCGTCGAAATGCATCTTTACAAGATGTATGTGGAGTGTTACTCTCCGATCGCGCGTAGTACTGTTGGATGTTTCCTCATTAAGGATATAGGTCGGTAACTCTTCTTAGAACTAGCTTGTACCAGGGTCAACGGAGTGATATTAATCAATCTGGGCACGGAAACTACAAAACATGTTTTTGATGGGGACAAAATATGGTGGGTGTGGAATTCACCAGTAATTATGATGAAAAATAAAAATACACTCCAGCTGTGAGATCGAAGATGTTGTCGAAACTCATATTTGCAAGATGTGGTGTGTGACACTTCTATCGCGCGTATTACTGGGTGTGTATCCTCATTAAATATATGGGTCGGCGACCCCACTTGGAACTGCACTGTGTAGTTTTCATTATGTATGTCCTGTTGTAGCCGTATGACCGGTGAGGGGAGGGCGGGGTTTTAACGGGGGCAGGGGGAAGGGTATACATTATAAAAAATGAAAATTCACTCCAGCTGTGAGATCGAAAATTTTCGCCGAAACTCATCTTTGCAAGCTGCTGTGTCTGTATGATACTCCGATCACGCGTACTACTGGGTGTGTGTCCGCATGAAAGATTTAGATCAGCGACGCCCCTTGCAACTAACTTGTACCAGGGTCGACAGGATGATGTTAATCAATCTGTGCGCGGAAAGTATAAAACCTGTTTTTGAGGGAAACAAAATCTGACGGCTGTGCAAAGCACCAGTTTAATATGTACATCCTGTATGTAGTCGTATGACCGGTGAGGGGAGGGGAGCGGGGGAATCAAGGACGGGGGGGGGGGGGGGGGCGTAGGTCGCATAAATGAATAGGAGCTTACTGAACGCGTGACGTTGGTTGACAATGGTGTTGGCGGTAGGGAGGGGAGTGGAGAGGGGGTTGATTGGATCTCGAAGGATTTTGATGAATTGGAGCTACTGCGTGGATGGCTCGAATGGTAAATATTATAGAAAATGAAAATACACTCCAGCTGTGAGATCGAAGATTTCGTCGAAAATCATCTTTGCAAGCTGTGTGTGATACTCCGATCGCGCGTATTACGAGTTGTGTGTCCTCATTAAGGATGTAGGTCGGCGACTCCCCTTACAACTACAGTGTAGCTGTCAGGGTCAACAGGGTGATGTTAGTCAGCCTGTGCGCGGAAACTATAAAACCCGTATCTGAGGGGGACAAAATTTGACAGCTGTGGAGGGAAATGTATCCTTGTATCAAGTGAATCTTGTAAGTCGAATAACCGGTGAGGGGGGGGGCGGAGTTTTGAAGGACGTGGGGGCCTGGTTTTGATCAAAAGCGAGCGGGGTGGGAGGAGGGGGCGGGAAAGGGGGGGGGGGCGCACGGGCGGGCAATTTGTGCGTGTAAGCTATAAATCCTTTCAAGGGGATAAATCTGACGGTTTTGGGAAGAAAAAAAAAAAAGTGCACCAGTTTATCATGGGGGGGGGGGGGATTGGGGCGGGGGTATATTTTATCACTTGTCGGGTAGCGTTTGTAACTGTGGCTCATTAAAATTTTCGGGCGGAAGGGGGAGGGAGGAGAGTGGGGGGGGAGGGGAGGGGGCAGTGAATGAAAAAATCCTACCTGCATGCTGAATACAGATGCCCGATATTTCTGGTGACGTCAATGCGTTAATGATATTATTAGTGGTTTTTAATTTCCGTATAACATAAGTACTACGAATGGTAGATATAGAATGCTGTTGAGTCGGCCTTTCTGTATGTAGCGTATTGTGATGTACTGCGAGCAGAATCGGACTTGTGTGGTACCATTGGCGACCACCACCAGGATGCTGCACCACTAGACAACACGACGGAGGCATCGTTGTTGCTCAAATACAACAGGAACCAACCGTCGTCTTGACTCAGTTACGATGACGCCGTGCCATTGTACCTCATGATCTGACACACATACTTCGTGTAGTGATAGTATATTAGGCTAGCAGCGCAGCTGTATGGTGCAACTGGATAGCGGCATAGATGCATAACAGATGGGGAGAGAAAAGAGGCATCACTGCTTCATTGCATGATGAGCTCGGACGTTGGATGTTGGAGTAGATGAGAAGCAGAAAGGGGTGCTGCAACGCAACGGCCGACACATACCACTGGTACACTTAAGTAAGGCACTTGGTGGGCACAGCGCAGGTCAAACTTAGCGACAACAGGGCGACATTGAGCCAGTGCGAAGGAGGAGAGTATCGCAGACGCGCGCCACGGTAGGCAGACGGAGGATTGCTTCCTTCGGAGGGTCCACGTTTGAGTAGCTGCATACCTAACCCAACCCCTGACTATAGCCATGACAAAACGCCCAGAAAAAGCCACCCGATGATGGGCATCATGGCCTCGGTGTACCCTACAGCGGGTATAGAGCGAACGTTGTTCTAAAGGCCTAACAATGGCGTTCCAACGGTCACGTATGCTCTATTTAGCATTCTATTAGCTGTGCCAACATCAGTACTAGCTTTGTCGTTCGAGAACGTGTGGCATGATGACAGCTTCAACGGGGATCACTCATATACATACATGACAAATATATAGCCCCAGAAAACAAAAAAAAAATACATCATTTTTCTGAGGTTCCGCACTTGAGCTCTATAGTGTTAAGGTATTAGTGGGGTATCAGTGGGGTGTTAGTCCGTTTGAACAGTCGCGAAAGGTTAACCGATAGCTTGCCCAAACTAAGCCTTAGAACAGTAACTCGGCAAAAAAAATATTTGACTAAACTGACACCAGCAACCCGATGAAGAAGCCCATGAACTACATGAAACAAAGTACTCGTATTGCAAAAAAACGAGAACGACTTTTCGACGATCTTGGATTGAGGAGTGCTCCCATTCATTCAGGAATATAAGTACCCTAAAAAGTGCTGTCTGTATCGTAGCATAGTGCCCACGCCTCAAAACCGAGCTCTTCAAATGAGGAGCCCTGCCAAATCAGAATGATTTCGTTTTGGCGAAAACATGCCACCCCTGTACGCTGCGGAAGACTACTTCGCCGTAGCACCACGCGTCCACAAAAAAACAAGAGAAAGGGCGAAAGGCGACAACAAATGCATGGGAATGAATAGCCACCCCTTACCATGTGCCTGGTATATAAAAAGCAATGCAATCAGATCCAACCAGATGGGTCCGAGATTAGAACAGGGTTGCTTCCACCAATTTTGGAGCCGGGACGCCTGAGGCAATATATGTAAGTCGAATTCGTTTCCATAGCCCCCCCCCCCCCCCCCGGACCGGTGAAAAAAATAGGGGGGACAGCAATAAGATTAATATCTCCCCCCACAGCCGCCCACCTACCCACCCACCCACCCACCCACCCGTCATGCTGGTTAGTTTTTGTTCCGCGGCATGGTTACTTTCTAGGGTTGTCGCCGCGCTGCGTGCGCAGTGTGGGGGTATATCTCGGGAGATAAAGTCCTGTCTCAGGGCAAGAAGCCTCACGCGATCCAGCGTACCTGCATAGAAGGATCGGCGGAAGAGCGAAATAACACAACAACAGCGACACTTAGTATCAATGGTGTTAAAGTAGCCGTCAACACGTCTAGACGAGGAGCGCCGTTCGGAAGGAGTACATTTAGACGCATGTTTCGGTGTGTAGAGGGGCGGATCTCATTTTTCCTAGTGTAATGTCCTCACTAGCGAGTCCATTCCCCTCCTAAAGCTGATGTTTGACACACAGCGTTCACTTGACATCATGCGGGCTAGGTATACACTTAATAGGTTAGGAAACACAAACGGCGTTCCCAATATATTTGGTAGCTCCTCCGTTTGGAGAACCCGCCATACATTAAGGAAACAAAAATCCCCAAAATCTGCTACAACAGCAGGGGTCTCCCGGTAATGCACTGATATGCCAGAGCGATATGGCCACCTTTCAGCGCGGGGGGGGGGAGGGCGCCTAATTTCATTCCAGGTTTGTAAGTGCAACTTCTCAGCCTCACTCCGAGCGATGTTGACTGCTTTGTATCGGGATACTGCCTTACTCAGGCCGCGTTGTTTGCGGGCCCCTCAGTCATCCCACGGGATTGCAGGGGTGCTGCAGATTCTATGAATTTTCTGGGCACCTAGCGTGAGGGGGTGAATATCTCACAACCCGAAACCCGAGTTCGAAGCCATTCGTTCGCGCAATCCGACCAGCCCTTCTATGCGCAAGTCCTAAAATAAACCATTTTACTCGCAGAAGGATGATGACATGTGAAAGAACTGGTAGGTCTTGTGCCTCACTTGCGGAGTGAAAACAACCAGAATGTCAGAAAGAAACGTTTGACCCAAAACATGCAACAACCCGTACCTACCGCACTATAGAGGGATGTCTTCCCTGCTGTACCTCCGCCGTATATATATAGCCCGCGCATCCGTCGAAAACGTGGTACCCTTTCGTAGCACGCATTTCCTCGCCAAGCAAGGAACCTCAGAATGCTTGGCTGGCACCAGGGATACCTCCATCACACCGTAGAACGCGTAGTAAACGGCAGGCGCAGGTGGGCGGTCGGCAAGCTCCGATGAGGAGACCGCGTGAATTCGTCGTGAAGCCGATTTGATTTGTTTCATCTCAACGGTGACGCACGAAGGGGTCTAGGAACTGCTGCGCGGTAGCGCTCTTACGATCTGACAAACCTCCTCCGAGGGAGCGGTAGCCGAACCTGGGTTGTGAATCAGCGCGCGCTGCTGTAGTGTCATGTGAAAGAGGATCAAGATCTCGATCGTCAAAACGGAAAGTTTCGACTGGCACGAGGAGCAGCGAACTGCAGGAAGCGCCTAGCAACGGACGTGATTAATACCCCGCGGCGCCGGGTCGCGTGATGAATCGGCGGTCGCTATTGACAAGGACTTTGTCAGCCGAATAAGGGTTCAACATGATGATGAGGTAGCCGCCGGCAAGAACTGGGCTCCATTGCTGCGCATCACAGCGACTTAAACGGGGTGATCGTCATATGAAAGCCAGATGCTGACAATCGCCTACACAGAGAACTTGAAAGCTTCCAGCGGGTGCCAAAGAGTCGAAAGCAATGTGGTAGCTCTATGTAGTCCTGGGTGTGTAGTGAAGGTTTGAAGTGGTGACAATTCGCCGAAACCATCCTAACGCAGGAGCAGCAGCTCGACACTTACAGACCCCAGAGACCGCCCTTGCGGTTTTGATACTCTCCAACGTGTGTGGCTGCTGACCAAGGCCAGCAGTGAACCCGTGTCCAAGAACGCGGCAGAGCCGAACTGTGCGGGAGCGGGAGCGTTCCGTATCTCGACCTCCGTCGGCATATTAACACAGCCAATAGTCCTTTCTACACCAGCTGCGAAACAAGGCCTTTGCTGCTGGTTATATAGCACTACCCACTGAACCACGTAGTCACGTGACGACGTGGGCCAGTGGGTAGTTCTATATAACAAACGAAAGATTTGTGTTGGTTATATATAGCACTACCCACTGGTCCACGTAGTCATGTGCCTACGCGGGCCGGTGGGTAGTGCTATATGACCAACATTTGTTCCGTGAACAAGGGCGGGTGCTGGATAAAGTGGTGGATGGTGGACGTAACATCACCTAAGACGTCGCGGTGGTCTGTTGGCATACTTGCGGGATAACTCGGATTAATCCGACGGAAAGGCGGCCGTTGGTGTGTGTGTCACGTAAGCACAATCAGTTCAGCGAGAAACCATCCATTCCCCAAATCAAGCTTCGACTATGTGAGAGCACATCGTCCTGAAGAGGAAAACTCGTAGGCGTGGAGTCGGTGGCAGCACGTTTTTTCCGGAAAAGGACTTCGTACGGTTTGTAAAGGCGTGTCCAGCAAAATTGATCAGCGCCTTAAAGGCGTCGTTCGTGTAGACGGCAAGTCAGCGTTGTAGCCGATACCTCACATGAGGTGGGGAGAGCTAGCTTCTGCGATAACTCTGTCGCCTATATCCAGGAGACTCAATCGCATGACGGGTTGTTGGTCGAAGTTAGCGAAAGGAGCTAACAAGCACGGTGATGCTTGCGCTCCCACACGGTGGCATTCAACCCGTTTTCGTGTCGATAAACGGTTTGCCGAAAGAGCCAAATACTTACCTTCGACCGTGAAACGAGAAGGCATGCATTGCGAAAAGCAAGAGGCACAGTAGGTTGTCACAAGAACCCAATGTCACGCGCGCAGAAGTGTTCCGTATTAGCGTTGAACGCGGTGGCGCCCAACGCCGTGTGCGAATGGATGAGGGGTGAGTACGGAACGCTCCCTGGAAAGAAGTTGGTGGTTATTCCATCTACGGAGTTTGATCCCAGCCAGCTACTAACCTCGCCGGGCCCGATTCTTCTTGGGCTGGGCATGAAGCGCCTTCGCCTACGCCGATCTTAAGTTCCTGAGATATTATTTGAAGGCGCAGCGGGGATCCTGATCGGTGCACGTTGGCCGGGGGAGCGGAGCATCCGCAATGTTCGATGCAACTTGGCCCAACGAACAATAGTAGAAACATAGGGTGGTCACGTTGGGTTACCCGACATGATATTGCGGGATATTGTAGGTTGAGAAAGATTCGTACAATATTCCTTTGGGTCCTCGTAGACTGCTGAGAACAGCCCTAGGAACTTTCTGGTATTAGTGTTATGGAATCCTAGTGCTTCTGAAGAGTACCCCGTGGTACATGGAGACGAGCACGTAGGCTTCGCATACCGGCGCCTACTAGCTCACTCCATCTCTTCCCCTCTGATCAGCATCGGGGACAAGTTAATAGCGACATATATACCATCTTGTTCACACTGTGTGTTGCAGTGAAGCTTGCGCGCTGAGACTAGGGTGTACGTTATTCTTGCACCACGGATATATTTCAACACGTTAACGTGTTCAAGTTTGAATTGGCACCATGTCTGGAAGCGAGGTCGGCGGAGATCACGTCAACCAACAAGAAGAGAATATGGAAATGCTGATATCACTGGTGCTCAGGCAAGGCCAACTGGAGGAGCAAATGTCCAGCGACGTGCCCGACGAGAGGGCCGGCCCAGCCTAGTCACGAAGAGCAAGATGGACTCGGAACCGGTAGGAATTTGCCAGCCCCTGGTGTTCTACGCGTGGGCGAGGCTAGTAGGGACGAGGAGTTTGTAGAGAGTGTGAATGTTGGCCCGCGAGAATTTAGTTGTATTAAGCAGGCAGTCCCCATTCTGCGGTACGCCGGAGAATTTCCTAGTTTGGAGTATGCGTTTTGAAGGGTCTGTATCGATGAGTGGATGCTTGGGTTCTCTACTCACAGACATTGAGGTAGCTGTAGGTGATACCACGAAGGACACCCAGTATTTTGTCTCTCAGGGTTTAACGCCTGCCCACATCAGAAGCGCACGAGTCGCGTGGATACGTCTGACAGAAAGAATGTCTACCACCGATTTACTAGATAAAGTTTTGCCAAGCAGTCTCCGAGGGGTGCTTGGAACTTGCTTCGCGGTTGGTTTCTGCCGAGACCAATTGCTACGCAGATCAAATGGTCGGATGCCTTTGATGCTGTAAAGTTGGAATAGAGTGAGGAGCCCATGAAATTCTTTGACCGTGTAGACAAGATCGTTAGTACTCTTGCTCTGCATGATGTGACGAAATCAGAGGGCGACGTGAGCCGAAAATTGGTGAAGGTTTTGACGGATGAATACGAAATTGAGCAACGCACGCTTCTATATCGAGATGAGAAAATGCGAGCAAAGATCGAAAATATAGTACAACAGAGACACCTGAGCCTTCCCGTATCAAAGGGGAAGAACGTAGGACAAGCATTGTTTTCTAGTGGAGTCGGCCGAGGTGGTCGCGGGGGTGGTCGTGGGGGTAGCCGTGGTGGTGGTCGTGGATACAACCGTAACAATGGTAGGTCGCGGAACAAAGGATCGGCGAATGCAGAGACTAGCGAAGTTAGCGAAGGTAGCAACAATCCCCCGCCCCAAAGAAATCAATCCCCCAAACAGAGTACGATAAGGTTTAGGGCGTGTGTATCCGTTGCTTGGATCCCGGACACATGTGGTACCATTGCAAGGCTCACGTCACCCCGGCTTCGGAGAGGACGTCTGACAGGCGTGAACAAGGACAGAACAACAGCGGTGAAACTGTGCACTGTCTTGCGAACGTTGTGCTTAGTGTAGTGATGACTCCTGTGCTGTGGAACGTAGGGATGGCTTGACGGAGAGTTTCGCAGAGAAGTGGATAGCAGACGGTGGTGCCTCATTCCATATGACTCATTCAGCTGACTAGTTTAGTGACGTACGACTGCGCAACGATAAGGTTAGGATCGGTGACAACCACCTGATCGACGTTGTGAGTTATGGCACGCTCACCGCAGTCTTCCCCGGAGATCTAAGTGTTAAACTGTTGGATGTGGGTTATGTGCCGGAGTTGACCTTCGATTTGTTCTCGCGGATGACCGCGCATAACCATGGAGTAGGTTTCATAATTGAGGAGAAGAGCTTGTGCATTTCTCTTTTCTTTGGGAGGTTGAGGTTCGAGGGTGACGGATCCAGTCATATCAAATTCGCGTACAGAATAAAGCCAGACAACGGCTATGTGCCGTTTCCCCTCTTGACCTCTAACTCCACTCAGAATCGTGTAGAAGTTGAGTGCGATTCTCCCCAGGTGCTTCCCGTGCTTGCCCCTGGTAGTGCCGCTTCTGCTGAGACTGCTGTAGTCTAGACATCAAAGTTTTGAATTGGGTGTATGGTCACTCCAACAAGGAACTGTTGAGAGAGACTGCAAAATCGCTCGGTGTAGAACTGTCAGGGACTCTTAAGTTCCTGTACTGGCTGTTCTATGTCGAAAGGTTACCGCAAGTCAATCCCCAGCAGTCCTACGTCACGTGCTTCAGAGAAATTGGGACGGGTCTTCGTTGACCCAAGTGGCCTTAAGAGCACCCCTTCTCTGTAGGGTAAGAGGTATATCATCTCGCGAAGGATGGTTTCTCTCGCCGCGCGCCGGTATACTTTCTGAAGCACAACTCGGGAGCAGCAGACGCGTTTAGGAAGGTTTTTTGCTGATGTACGGTGACGGTGTCCCCTCGAAGATTGGGATTGTAAGGCCTGACAACGGGGGAGAATCTATGGTGGGGAGTTTGTAGAGGTGTGCAAGCAGTATTGCATCAAGCAGGAAATTACTAAAGCTAACAGCCCAAAACAGAATGGTGTTGTCGAGAGAGCGCTAGGCATCATTCAGAACGCAGCACTTGGTACGTCCATCCAGGTTCCAATCATCTTCCCGGTCGTTCAACTACCGCCAACCGAGTCCCTGTGGGCAGAAGCAGTGCATTGATCTTGGGACGCCCTGAACCACACCGCAACCACTGCCAACGCCGGTAAATCTCAGCATGAGATGTGGCATGGTACTGCCACACTTGCTTCGCCACACCCGTTCCTTCGCCTAGCGTACTGCCGTTGGACCCGCCCGTCCAAGTCGTCACCCCGGGCCGAGAGCTGTTTTTACCTCGGGCCGGACATCGACCACCCAAGTGATTCTTTGCGGGTGCTTACGCCGGCAAACAAGGTAATAGAGACTCGAAACGTGACGTGGGAGGTAACTCTCGACGCGGGAGCGCCGTCACCCTAGCTGCAGGGGTTCCAGCAGGGAGGACGCAGGGGATAGAGGACGCGCCAGAGCTGAGAAGGACGGAGGATTTTGTCTTTAACCCGATGACTCCACTGCCGAGATTGGGGGAGGCGAATTCCTCACCAAATTCGTGTGGTTCCTCCGATGATGCAAGCCAGAAACGATTTTTGAGCCGAAGATGCCGAGCCGAACGATACATCAACGGCCAGTAGCGAATCGTCTGACAGCGATTCTTCCTCTCAGGCTGGGAGTGACGCTTCAACCTTGAACAGTGGAGCCCTGAGCGACACGCCAATCTCTGACGGTGAAGGTCTGAGCAACGCGTTATCCCCTGACAGTGGAGCCAGACCCCGGCGGCGGTCCGGACTGCTGCACGCCAACTTGGAGCGCACATGTCAGGACCGAGCGATGTTGACGGTATTCAGGAGGGACGTACGAGGGCGAAGACGAGGGCGCTCAACCGTGAAGAGGCGGCGGGGCTGATCGGTGCAATCGGACCCTGTGAAATAGGCCGCGTTTTCCAGGCGCTACTGGCTGCGACTGAGACGAGGCGCGAGAATACGAAGTTACCGGATTGCCTTGTCAAAAAGGCGGAACCAAAACCGACGTCTTATACCGCCGTGCGTTCGTCAAAACATCCGGATGTTTAGATGGACGCGATGAGATCGGAGTTTGATGGTCTCGAAGCTGCTGGAACCTTTGCTGAGGTTTCCGAACTTCCCCCAGATAGCAATGTCGTGCAGTCAAAGTGGCTGTTAAAGTGGAAGGGTAACACCCACGCCATGCTAGACAGAGCCAAGACACGGTTGGCAGCCTTAGGGCTATAGCCAGGTAGAGGGAGTTGACTACTTCGAAACTTTCGCCCCCACCGCCTCGACCACGTCTAGCCGACTCATTGCAGCAACGGCGTGCAAGCTGGGATGAGACGTGAGACACTTGGTCGTTGACAAGGTCTTCATTTAGGCACAGTTGGATACCGATATGTTCTTGAGATTTCCCTCTGGGTGTGGAGAGATGTCGGGTAAGGTAGTCCTACTCAACGAAGCCCTTTACGGGCTGAAGCAGAGCGGCCAATCATGGTACAAGGTACTGTCGTCAACGTTGGTAGTGTGCGGATTTGAGCAGTGCCTGGTAGACATGTGCGTATTTCGACTGATGTTGGATGACGCGGTTGTAGCGATGCTTGTGGTCCACGTGGACGACATCAAAACCGCAGCAATCAAAGAGGTAACTGATGCGGTAGTGGCTGACCTCAACAATGGATTTCCTACCAAAATCTAGGCGAGGATACGTGGTACATGAGTAGCGAGGACAAGAGGGATCGTGAGAAGGGAACCCTGGAGATTTTCACATATTCAGTTCATCAGAAACGTTGTCAACCGTTTCGGCGTCACTAAGATCAGGCCAATGCCTGCTTCACCGTCGTTGGACCTCAGGTACGTGAGTGATGACGAACCGGCGGTGGACGCGAATTTCCGCGAAATTGTGGGGAGGCTGATGTGGATTGCGAACCACACAAGACCAGACATGTCCAACGCAATGCGAGCAATTGCGCGGTTCTCGCACGATCCTAAGGAAGTATACGTGAAGGCTGCTAGAAAAATCTTCGAATACTTGAGCGCTACGGCTCACATGGGCTTGATGTTCAGAGGAGAGAAAATATGCTCAGGGATGTGCAGTTGGAGTACGATCTAGGGGACTATGTAGACGCGAATTACGCCCACAGAGCCGAAGACAGGCGTTCGGTCTCTGGTGTGGCTGTTTTCTGTGGAGGTACGCTTGTATCCTGATTTTATAGGACGCAGAGATGCGTTACGCTCTTCACCCCCGAGACCGAGGACGTGGTGATGGCCGACAGGGTGAAGGCGGCCCTGTATGTGCGAGGAGTGTTGGTATTCTTGATGCCTAGTCTTGGGTCGCAGAGTATTGGAGTGTTTGAAGACAACAAGGGGGCGATTGACTTGGCTAAAAAGCCTCTGAGCTCGTCTAACAGCAACCACATCGATGTGAGGTATCCCTTGTTGCGCGAGTAGGTGGGGAAGGGAGAGTTGTCCGTGAAGTATCTAAGGACGGAGGACCAACACGCGGATATTCTCACGAAGGCGGTCGCTCGGGAGCGTTTTGAGAAACACCGCAATTTTTGTTGGGGATGAAGTTTTCCGTCGAAAATGCTTCTGGTGATTATTTCCGAGGCTTGTTAGTTGATCCAGCGCCCAGGGAGGTGTTCGATGTAGCTTCACTCAACGAACAATAGCAGAAACATACGGTGGTTACGTCGGGTTACCCGACATGATATTGCGGGATATTGTAGATTAGAAAGATACGTGAAATATTCCTTTGGGTCCTTGTGGATTGCTAAGAGCAGCCCGACGAACTTTCGGGTATTTGTATCCTGGAAATTAGTGCTTCGGAAGAGTACCCCGTGGTACGTGAAGACGAGCACGTAGCGCATACCGGCGCCTACTAGGTCACTCCATATCTTCCCCTCTGATCACCATCCGGGACAAGTGAATAGCGACATATATACCATCTTCTTCGCACTATGTGTTGCAGTGAAGCTCGCGCGTTGAGACTAGGGTGCTGGAAGCACGTCATTCTTTGCATAACCGATTTGTTTCAACACGCCATGTCTGCCGGGGGCGAACTTGAGGGCTTCAACAGAAATGGCGTTGCCAGCACTGGTGACAGGGCGACGCACGCGGGGTCTCTTTGGTCTGTTCTCTCAGATCTCCTCGTCGCGAGCTGTCCGGGCAAGGAAGAGCGAGATTAAAAATCAAAGGCGTACCGTCGATTTCACCTGCTCATTAGCCGCGTGCGTGAGATGGTACGGTGCGGAGAAGAACGATTCGCCACGCGCTTGTCAAGGGGGACGCTGGAATTGACAATATCCAGACATTGTTCGTCGATATTGCGCAGCGGGAGATTCTGGCTGGTCTCGCGTGAGGAGTTTGAGTTTAGTGTCCGTAGTATGTTAGAAATGTGGTGGTGCCTGACCGATGACGGTCTTCAGAGGCCAACACAGAGTCGTGGCGAGACGAGCTCGAGCCTGACTGATGGTGGTTTAGACGATGGTGGATCACTTTCAAATGGGCTCTCGTTGGGCTAACAAAAACTTATGTCACTATGAACTGTCCAAGTTCAGATGCAGATGTGAAGAGTGAACTCGATGTGCAAGCACTCGTGTCTCTTCCTTTTTACTCTAACAAATTATCTCGTATGGTGGTATCCACTACATACGACACGTCCAGGTCAACTTACGCACGTGGCAAAGTAAACACTTTGGTCTTACGCACGTTACCTGGTCAACGCTTTGATCTCACGCGCACGTGACCCGTCAACGCGATATTACTTGGCAGAACGTAGTATCATATATGTGCCCTCGTCCATACTAACGAAAACAATTTCTATCACATGGTTCGACAGCTTGCCCAGTACTCTGCATACACTCATTTGACTATGTAATGAACATCTACCTTTAACCGATGGATTTCTTGTGAATCCTGCTGTTAAACACTCCTCCTTAGATGAAATTACCATAACAGAAATGTTAGGCCATAACCAACCTTATAATACGCTGGTTTGAACCGTAATTTGCAAAAACACCGTGTCAGAGTGTGTCGTCTTTCTCCGCTCAGCTTTACTCTGCTTTCCTTGTTTAAGGCGTTATTTGCAGAAACAGGATCGTGTCAGAGTATATCTTCCTATGTCTGCTCAGCCTGCGTATGCTATGTTTTAGGTCTTCCGAAGATCATTTCACCGCCCCCCCCCGTTGGCCGGTAGGTTCTCTCTAACGATGCTTTGCAACTCAGCTCTCACAATACGCGTCACGGTGGACGTTATAGAGCCAATGGTGTCTTCGGCTAGATGGGCAGTCGCCTCCGTCGCTTCCGACGAAGTCTGCCTTATTTCTGCTCTGACATCATCCATTACTGCTGACTGTTTGTGTGTAAGTTCCACTAGACATGCTTCATTTTTTCTTTCGAGCTAGCCTTCGTACCACCAAGGCTCCGCTTGCATTCGTCTTCCTGCTCCTTGAGCTTCTCTAGGTAATACTATTTCCACGCTCCTCGTTCGCGGTCAACCCCCTTGGCCTGCTCGTTGCTATCGAGAAGTTTTCTAGCTGAGACCATCTGATCTAAGCTTAGGGTGGCAGCTTTGGCCCATGCCCTGGTGAGAAACTCAAAGAAATGCTGGGCTTCCACCAAGTCGTCACATTCCCCTCTTTCTATTAAATTCAATGCAAACGTTCCAAATGACTTATCGGGGTAGTCTTCGACGCCTTGCTTGATGGTCCAGTTGGCGATCTCCGCCGCTGCCTGTCCTCTGTAGTTTTCCTCCAAGAAAGGAAACCTGTCGTACAAGCGTGTTCGCCGTTCTTGTCCCGTTGCTATACTGTCGTCGGATATGTCCCCGGTGTGAACCTCCTCGCGTTCCTGGTTGTCGGACATAGTGTAGATGTTGATATAGTAATGTGTAACAATGACGTGTGGCTTCGTCCAAATGGCTCCTCCTGATCTCGATCCATTTTGCTGTCAAATTCCTGTATTTGTAAAAAATAGGCACGTTGTCATCATACCTTGGTCTCCGTTCAGGTCGATCTTGGATTATTTCCTTTATCTTTGTCGTTTCTTGACGCGTACTCATTGTCGTCTTCATTGCTCTTCCTTCGGGTCAATCTTGGGTTGCTCGTTTCCTCCTTAGATCTCATTTCTTGTGGTGTATGCCTCCATAAGGTTCAGTAGGTGCCGATGCGTGTTCTTCGTGAGGAACTTAGTCCCTACGTCTGCCAGTTTTTTCTGTATTGCCACGTAGTGGATGGTGATTTTTGCCGTCCTTGACTAGTCCCTTCAAGTAAACGAAGCGCAGAGCGATGTGTTTCGTGCGAGAGCTGTAGGTGCTGTATCCTGCTATGCGTACGGCTCCATTGTTGTCGCCAAAGAGCGGTACACTTTCAAACAGCCTTCCAAATTCCAGCTCGGCCATCACGTTGGATAGATACACCGTCTTCTTGCTTGCGTGTTCCATTGAGATGAGTTCCGCCATCAGAGTCGACTGCGCCGTCACGTTCTGGAGCGCAGTCTTAAAGCTCAGTGGTCATCCAGCCAGCATGAACAAGTAGCCGGAGGTTGACTTGCCGTTGACAGGGTTATTTCCCAGCTCGCATCGCAATACCCCGTCATTTCAAAACACCCTGTTTTGTACGTGATTGCCAGGTCCATATCTCCCTTTAGGTAGCGGAGAAGATGCTTTGCTTCCGTCATGTGTGGTTTGGATGGTTTGCTTATGGCTCGGGCTAATTAGTTGACGGCGTCGGTGATATCGTAGCGCGTGCATTGGCTCAAGAGCATCAGAGACCCCGCGATGGCCTGGAAAAGTTGGGTGCCCGTAGAGTCTAGCAGCATCGTGTCCGGTTGCTTGAGGGATAACTTCCGCTCCTGCTCCCGTCGTGTGCACTGAGCTGCATTCTGCCATGCCAAACCGCGCTAGGACTGACTTGGCGTAATGCTCTTTGCTAATAGTCAAAGTCTTAGCCTCCCTGTCTTTGATTATTTGTATGCCTGGCACCATCGAGACGTCTCCCATGTCGGTCATGGCGAATCGGTCCATCGCTGGGTTTTAAGGTCCTTCAGCAGCGGCGTGTTTCCTCCAAGAAGAAGGAGGTCGTCTACGTACATGGTCAGAACGTTGAGGTTGTCGTCTGAGTCGAAGATGTAGACACATGGATCAGACGCAGTCGCTGTGAACCCGATATCCCTCAGTGAATCGTCGGTGGTGTTGAAACAGGTGCGAGGGCTTCGACGAAGTCCGTACAGGCTCTTCTCGAGTTTTGTCACCTTGGGGCGTCCAGGTGTGGCGTCGAGTGATTCGTAGCCTGGAGGAATCCTCACATACACCTCCTCCTGTACCTCGACGTTTAGAAACGCCGTCTGCACATCAAGCCGGAGCACTTTCCATTCTTCACTCGCAGCTGTGGCGAGTGCCATGCAGATGCTCTGGATGCGGCATACAGGTAAATATGTGCAGCCACAATCGATTCCCGACACTTGTCCCCAGCCCTGAACCACAACTCTGCCTTTCGGCGTGTGATCGGCTTTAACCTTGAAGACCCATTTGGTCCCGATCACCTTGTGCTCCGGTGGTACTGAGTCTGGAGAAACCAGGTTGAAGACTGCGTGTTTCTGGAGGCTGTCCACCTCCTTGTTTGTGGCGTCTTTCCACTTGGTCACTTGTGGCGATTCCATCGCCTCCTTGAATGTATTCGGGATCGTAATGACTTCCCCATCCGAACCGTGCTCAGAGACGGGGTTTCCAATATCTAGGGCGTAATCAAGGTATACTTCCATCCTGTGCTCTTTTACCCTATCTGACCTGTGTTCTGTCTCACCTACCAGCGCGTATTCCATCGTGTTTCTTTCTCGTCCGCTACCTCGGCGTCACTCACCATTAGGCTAGTGAGCAATCCCAGGTTACGCAGTTTTCGCTGCTGGTGAAGGCATAGTCCTTTGCGTGAGACCGGAGTTACGGCACAATTTGCGCGTGTGCCCAAACATGTTGCGCCTCCGAGTTCGTGGGTTGTCGGCCATGCTCCTGTCCGGGTCGTCTCGAGTGTCTCGTCACTGCCGGCGTCTTCAGCGGCCGGCTCCCCCTCACCAGCTGATGTTGAGTGGTCCATATTCCTACTCGTGGGCTTCGACATTTTCTTCAGAAGGCTGTCTATCTCTTCGCTGTACGTGATACAGATGTCTTGCGTGTTTTCTGCCAGTGAGCTGTCTTCGCGAGTTTTGACGGCGTCGCCGGTGGTGTTTCCCCCTGTTGAATCAGCCAGTATCGATGCTGGGGTCTCGATGAAGGTGACGTTGCGGCTCTATGTCACACTCGCGCCGTCTTGTTTCTATATATCTAGTATGATTTGCTGTTCAAGCTGTACCCACAGAGTACCCCTTCGCGGGTCTTGCCCTCGAGTTTGGGCAGCAGCAGCAGCAGTGCTAAGAAACGATTATGTCTCCCAGGTGCGGCCAAGCCTGCATGTTCTACCGGATGCTTGTTGCCGTCCGTGTCGATATTTTTCCCGAAATCGTACCGGTCGCTGTTCCCGGTTGTCCTGCGGTCAGTATTTTGTGGGGTCTCTCGAGTGGCTTGTAGTTTAGCAGCTTGCCCTTCAGACCCGAGTGAAGTTCATCATCAAAGTAATGCCCGGATGTTCCACTATCCATCAACATGGTCAAGGGTTTCGCAGCGAGTCTGGATGCGTCAGCACTTGTCTTCCTTTTCTCGGTTGGTTGCCCAGTTTCGTTTCCTGATACTCCACTGATGGGGTCCACCCAGACGTCACAAAGGCATACCCGAAGTCGTCTACTTCTTCTGTCACCGTCGACTTAGTCGCTGTGTGCGCACTTTGTACTTCTCCCTGTGGCTCTCCGCATTGTGCTTCCCTTTCTGAGCGTTGCACTCGGCATCGCTGTGTGTCGTAGAGTTGTGTAGCGAGTACCATTTTGGTGTAGCAGATCGCTTCTCCTTGCTGTTTGTGCAGTCTCGCTTGTTGTGTCTGAATTCGTGGCAGTTGTAGCATCGTACCTTCCTTGAACCTTTTGGCAGTTGTCATTGCCGCTCCTCTGCCGGCTAACTTGTTTACGTGTCCTGGTCTCGAGAGTCGGTCGATGTACAAGTTTCGCATTATTGATTGAATCTCGTTAATGCCAAAGTTTGGGCTGTGAAAGCTCGTCATCTTTGTAAACTCGTAGTCGTCGGTCAGGCCTTGCAGTAAAATGTCTTCAAACCTCTCGTCCGAGATTTTCTCTCCCATTTCATGCAGCTGCCCTCGAACCTCTATTAGCTTGATGGTATAGTCATCAGGATCTTGCCCTTCCTCCATCCCGAAGCTCACAAGCTTCTCGTAGCAGGCCCACCGTGCTTTCTTGCTGTTGCTGTTTTGTACTTGGTATACAAAGCGTCCTACGCCTTTTGTCCGTGTCCTAGACCCCCCGCCGAAGTCCTGTCTTCATATTGTCGAACTAATGTAGCTGCAGGGCCGCTAGTGAAAAGGTGAAGTACGGAAAAGAGGGTCTCGCACGCTCACTTTCAGCGTTGAATTTCTACCAGATTCGTCGAAGTGTCCGGGGTGTGTCACTGTCTGTGATTGCTGGTACCGGTTCAACCGATCCGTTCAGAACATCAAACACGTCTTTGTTTGACATAGATAAGACTACGCGGGTCTTTGAGCTCCATTCGCGATAGTTCTCCGGTCTGGTTCCATCAAATCTGGGAATATTCCTTGTGGTTGATGTCACCACGTTACCGGGTTCCTCCATGACTGCTCTGAATGCGTTGCTTGTGCTGGCCTGTGCCGCCGTGTTTATTCTCGCACTCAGCACGATCATGTCCGTGGGACGCCTGAGGTGTGCCGACCCGCTTGCCGGGCTTTCCTTTTTCTTCTTTGAGCTTGATCTTGTACGCAGATCGCCTGAAGCGTGCCGGTCTGTCCACCAGGCTTCCTTTTCGCGTTCACTCGTTCTTGTACGCAGATCGCCTGAAGCGTGCCGGTCTCTCCACCGGGCTTCCTTTTCTCATTCAGCTCGATCCTGTACGCAGATCGCCTGAAGCGTGCCGGTCCGTCGGCCGGGCTTTCTTTTCTCTTTCAGCTCGATCTTGTACGCAGATCGCCTGAAGCTTGCCGGTCTGTCCGCCGGGCTTCCTTTTTCTTCGTGCACGTTGTTCCAGTGCTGTTCGACACGACACACGATTGGTTCCAAGTTTCTTGCCTAGAGTTCAAGCAAAGTCACCAGTCTTTTGCTCCACCGCAGGGGATGTTTATGCGCTGTGTGTTACACGCTACCGAGGCTCATAACCTGTTAGAAATGTGGTGGTGCCTGACCGATAACCGTCTTCAGAGGCTAACACAGAGTCGTGGCGAGACGAGCTCGAGCCTGGCTGATGATGGTTTAGACGATGGTGGATCACTTTCAAATGGGCTCTCGTTGGGCCAACAAAAACTTATGTCACTATGAACTGTCCAAGTTCAGATGCAGATGTGAAGAGTGAACTCGATGTGCAAGCACTCGTGTCTCGTCCTTTTTACTCTAACAAATTATCTCGTATGGTGGTATCCACTACATACGACACCCAGGTCAATCTTACGCACGTGACGTAGTAAAAACTTCGATCTTACGCACGTTAACTGGTCAACGTTTTGATGATCTTACGCGCACGTGACCCGTCGACGCGTTACGAGTATTACTTGCGGAACGAAGTACCATATATATGCCCTCGTCCATACTAACGAAAACAACTTCTATCACATGGTTCGACATCCTACTATTCAACATGGTATTGCCGACGAGCCCGCCACCCTTCAAGGATCAAGAAACAAATCCATTCACGTGAGAGGCTCTGTACCTCACGCACAAACGGACTTCAGCACATACTTGGAGCCGCAGCACCACAAACAGATATATTTCCATTGTATATCGCGACACCAAGAGGCATGAAGAAAAATGAGTTAGCCACTCACTGAACCGCTGAGCCCTAAAAGCATCTCCCTTCCCGTAGCCTTGGCTGGAAGGGCTGGAAGGCGCCCGCCGAGTGTTGAGACAATTAATTTAGTCGACTCCACGGGGACGACGAGCTCTGCTCGTTTCTAGTCCATAGCAGCGAATCTGCGGCGGCAAACAAGGAGTCACCCTAGCCGGAGACCAAGAGCGATACACGTATATAGTTCAGGCCGTGAACCTGCGGCAGCAAAGTGCAGTCGTCTTCGTGGGGATCAGGGTCATTTCGCGCGTACTTTTCTATTCCGAAAACCTTGGCGTTAATCGCAGGCGTTTTTCGATGGTGTCCGGACCGGGAGGAACGCTGTCTTGGCGAAGTATAAGGGGGGAATTCAACTCCTTTGTCCCAATGTGGTGGATGAACAGCAAGAAAACCCGTACCAGGTACAACTTTACTAAAGCGTCTGTGGAACAAGCGAAGGGAGCGACGTCCAGCACAACCGGGTTGCGAGACTATCCCGATGAGGCTTTTAATGCCGGCGGCGCCACCGATCAGCCTTGTAAGTGAGTCTGGCATGCGAGTGAAGGACCGAAAGAACCATCAACCATCAGCGATCAGCAACCCCGAGGCGGCAGCGTTGTGATTTCCAACCGAAAGTATGCCGCCATGGCCAAGGACGATGTGCGTTTTGATGAAAATACCAACATAACCAAAACGTTGAAGATAACCACAGGGTTACGAGGTTGTACTCGCATCCAGCCCTGGCGTACCGGGAACTGAAAACAAACATCAACATTAGATTATAATCAAGTGAGAATACTGAGGGGACCTCCATACAGCGTTAATTGGTCGCCTCATGCTTAGACACATATATAAATATGTATCATATCCATACGCGCACTAAATACCTGACCATCATATAGACGGAACAGGTGCGCACCGACAGCACAAAGACTATCGATGAACATGAAATGTACAGCAACCCCCCTACCCGTGCATACGTTCAGACAAAGAGCAAGGACTCTTTTGACCTTTTGTGGGATTTTGAGGCGAAGGTCATACTTCGTAGTCCTCTTAACACCTTCAACAAGGACAAAATTCGACAGCCTCCACACCTACGTAGAAAGTTTATGTACTTGAGGTCGGCCGCGAGCGCATGCGGTCTATTCCGAGAACCCATCATCGCACACAGCTACAGAGTACTCTGCCGTAGTAAGTAGCTGTAGACAATGAACAGGAGCGTGCCTTTTGGCTGACTCCTTGAACACCATACGTATTGTCTGCAGTGCCGACTATTGAACAAGCGGGCAACGACGGCGCGGATGACCGCGAATTGACGACGGTTACCCTACCCGGCATCATCGTCCCCTTTGTAAAGCGCTACGATGAGTCAGGGCTGTCCCTTCAGCAAGATCCAATCACCAAAATACAAACACGGTCGCCTCTTTCGTTGTCTCCCACGACCTCCACCTCTGCGAAACAAAATAGAAAATACACCATGTTACAACAAGCTGTTAAAAGCGGCCAAGAACACGTGGGAGGGCGTTCGGCTAGCTCCCTTACAAATCACTGGTCTTACGGTGTAGCGTAAGATAACACAACCACTCGTCGAGATCGTTCCATAGAAACGTTGCTCGGCGTTTACACTCGCCTCTTGTCGAGAAACTCAGCTTGGAAGTTCGACCGACGGGGTGTGCCGTCTTGCATGTTATACGGTACTGTGGTGCCGAGTATTAAACCAGCGGTCTGCGACAGTGTTGATCCGAAAATCGAGCACTATATCTGGCACCACCGTCCCCTTCACAACCCCTCGTCGAGATCGTTCCATAGAAACGTCGCTCGGCGTTTGCACTCGCCCCATTGTCGAGAAACTCAGCTTGGAAGTTCGACCGACGGGGTGTGCCGTCTTGCATGTTATACGGTACTGTAATGCCGAGTATTAAACCAGCGGTCTACGACAGTATTGATCCGAAAATCGAGCACTATATCTGGCACCACCGTCCCCTTGGTAGAGAACCACGACGAACAAAGGTGTCCCTTCAGCAAGGTCCAACGACCACATTACAAACGACGACGGTGATCTCCTTTTTTTTGTCTCGCACGACCTCCTTTCCTGCCAGAACAAAACTAAAGACGCTCGGTCACAGAACGCTGTAAACGACCACAACAACGTGTGAGGGATTCATACAGGCAGATGCACATGTACTCTCTAGGTTCTTTACGCCCATCCACATCACCAACACGAAACGCGTAGACACAAGTCAAGTGAGAGTCGACCCTAACTGCGGGGACAACGGCAACAACGGGGGCAAAAAACACGCAGAACGACGCACGAATAGCCACAGCTTCACGGCTCATCACAGTATGAGACTTCAGTTTATTTCGGCGTAGTAAGCTCGAGCGCAACCCGCCAGATTATCTGGGCACTTTAGGCATGCTGACAAAACACAAATCACAAACACCCGGCAGAATAGCTTCACTCACCGGATGGACTACGGCAACAGAGGGCGCCACTCCCTGGTATTCCACCGTCAAACAGCGAGCCTCGCCGATGATAGCGCAAAAAAAAAATAGTGCAGTTATTTCGGATCAGCAACAACGCGCGCGCACCATCAGACCTGATACACCTTAAAACTACCCGAGAGAAAAACTTCCCTCGACGGAAGAGAATCACGTCAACAAGGGCGCCACTCCTTAACCAGGTAGTTTCAATGCCAAACGGGGAACCCCGCTGGTAAAAGCGCAAAAAAAAAAGTCGGGAACGACGCACTTGCTGTGCAGGCAGCACTCACTCAAGGGTCGACTGGGCTTTCACAGAGCGACGTCTAAACCGGCCGCTAGTTGGCACCGACTCCCGTTTCCCCCACAGCTGACTCCGTGTGCCGCATAGCCATGCTCAGAACTCGTAAAGAGGCGACCTTTCCTCGTTCGCGTAGATGTTGATGGTTTTGTACCTGTTGCGGGCACGTGCGTAAACCAACATTAGCACCTGCAGTCGATAACAACTCGGTGTGCGCTAAATTATCCCCCCGCATGTGTGAAACTCTTCTACGCTTTGGTAATATAATTCAGTGGGTCTTTCCCTAGGGTCGACAAGCCTACGCGCTATAGACTCCTGGAATCGGAGGGCTAAAAAATCCCCAATCAACCATTTCCACAAGCTCTTCGGTCGCGTTTTAAGCCCGCCTTAGGGCATAACCCGTCTTGGGGTCTTAAAAGGGGATACTTGATTGAATATTGCAGCATCGACCACACCAAACAACGGAGGTCGCCCGGTGTTGGCATGGTTGGTTTTTACTTTCCGAACTGAAGCGAAAGGAGTTCTACGCCACGCGCGCAGCAGTATACCTTGTACTGCTCACGCTGCCGCGAGCTCACACCAGGCGGTTGATAAGCCCGCACATTTCATGTGTTTGTTTTTATCGCTGCACGCCTACACTAACACGGAGGAGCATACTAATCGGGACCCACGGCATACACAAAACCTGCATTTACTAGCCATATATGATCCTATTCATCTCTTTATTATGTTCCCCCGTAACATTAATAGGTCGTTGCTAAGGCTGAACATCTCATTTGTGTCGATTGCATTTTTTCTTGGGCCGAAAACGGATCAATAAAGGGTGGATGACAGCTCTGTTCGACATTTTCCAGAGGAAAAAGAAAAGGAAAATCGAGTGCGCAAGCCGGCATACTTCGCTTGTCGCTCCTCACATCGCTGAGCGCTCACACTGAACGGTTGATGCGGCCGCACATCTCGTTTGTTTTTATCGCGCCTTCTGGGTCCAAAAAAAGATATACAATACAGTGGGCACCTCGATTCAAGAGCACCCCGTGACAAGCCGAAGCAAGCGATTTACCTACACATTCCTCTGGTATTTAGTGGGAACTACCAGGAATATAGCTTTTAGTATAGACGGGTCATGCCGATATGACCGCTCCAAAGTCTGGAATGCTCTTTTCCATGGGGGCTCGAAAATCGGGGTACGCGCTGTAAGCTCTTCATGACCGCACTCCCTCTGGGGGACATAGAATTTCTAAAATAGTGTGGATTATAGGTTGGCAGCAATCAAAGGGAATAAAGAGGGCTCGATCGCAAGTAAGTCCCAACACCTGCTCGAGGAAAAAGAAAATCAAAAGCACAGCACAGTTCGCGTGTCGTTCCTCACATCGCATTCGCCTTGCTGGAGGAGTTGGTCTCCAGATAGCTGCTGACAACACTCTGAAGCTCGTTGAATTCCGCCAAATCACTGCCAAGGAACGCGGCGACCGAGTCCCTCCTCTGAGAATAGAGCGGAGCGGGTTGACAGACGGAGGCAATCACGCACCACCGGGATGGCAAGAACAATGTTATCCTATTAACAGTTACAACAATGTTATCCTAGCTAGAATAACAACATTATAGTAGATTACCGTCATCTCACATAGAAAAGTGCCTCCAACATCACCTCTGACGTCACAACGAGGTATATGTATACGGTACCAGAGTGTTTCTTGGAGACAGCTCTATCAAACGCAACAGGAGGCACTATGTGCAGAGTCCGAACAAAGGGGCCACACCGATTTACTGCATTCGTGCTGCAGAAAATCCGACGATAAAAACGCACGGTACTGGGCGCGTCCGTGAGGTGATATGCACTAAACCTTTTGGGCGGCGCTGGCAGATGAAAGTTTGTAACATGGTGTCCAACCCGACAATCGAACTCGGGGTTCTCCCTGCAAGCCCCCCACCCCCCCCCTTCCTTAGAGGCCGGGCGGGTCAGAGCCGAGGAGGCCGCGGGCCAAGAGTACCAGTCAACATATACCCCTTTTGAAGTCCACCTATGTTTTGGGGGACGATGCACTTGGAATAAGTGTAGGATCAGTTTCACATTGGCAACAGGGTGAACACACGCATACAAACACACGCTGACCTGCCGCCGGCAGCGTCAGTTCTACAGCAGTCGTCTCTACACTATTCGATCTCATGTCGACCACACGTCCACCAACAGACCCCGGTCGCCTCGGCGGTTTAGTGGTTGCCCTCAAATGCTACTAGAGCTGGTTTTGGAGTTCAAATCTCACACGGGTCGGACATATGAGTTTATTTGCCAAAATACAAACTAATAGGAATCAGCTGATGAGAGCGCCTAGCAGCGTGGAGGTGTAATTCGATGCGAGCCGACGAGGGAAGAAAGGGCTGCAGCCTTCTCACGATAAAATCGAACGCACGCACCGTAGAGGGGAGCGGAGAAAAGATCCTGCTTAGTGACCCTGAATCTGAGTTACGTCTAGGAGGAAGAGAAAAAAAAGGTGCAGATGAAATATGAGGTAAAAAAAAAAAAAAACTAAAAAACGTATGCGTCCCCATGAAGGAGCTGCTGCGCTCCACGAGAACAAAACAAAACAAAACAGAACAAAACAAAACAAAACCAATAGAATATCTCCTTGTACAAAGAACTTGCTGCTCTGACCTTCTCATACTCCTTCTTGGCGCCGACGTACAGCATTTGGTCCAGCTGCGTTATATCATCGATTATGTCCCGGGTCTGCGACGGCCAAAACAGGAGCGGGCATCGCGAGCGACATAATGTGCACATGTATTCGTTTTTCCGCGCAGCCCTCATAGCAAGTTATACGTGTTTCCCGCACGTGCGTGGGTTAATCTAACTCCTTTACAACTCTACCAGCGTTTGGGGTACAAACTACTTGGACTCAAAATGGGAAAAATTGGCAGTGGGAAAAGCGTGTGGGTAAATATTGTCGAAGGTCTTCGCTAGGCAGGGGGCTCCATTTGGAGGTGCAAGGACATCATGTCGCAGAGCGGGCTTCGAGCATGCATATGCAAGCAGGAGTCCAACTCTACCAGAGCGAATATGTAGCGAGGGGGAAATTGCCGGTGTGCACGGCGAATCTCAATGCGTGCACGGAGTGCCAGATGGAGCAAGCAGCCGATGCCGGCCGTCTCAACAGGGGCCCCGCGTGCGAGCCCGGGACTTGGGCACACGAGCGTACTCCACCTCGTTGTGACGAGTGCTACGATAGCGACGGCACTTTTTGGTCAAAGTCAATCTGACTGACGGAGTTCCTCAACCCAGGCGTTATCTGATTTCGTACTAGACCAAGGCTATGGTAGGGGTGGTACCCTGTGTTCGCTGCGGGATTTGGACCACTAGACCGGGTGACTGTAGCTCACTGCAAAAAAGTCTTGAGGCAGATTGCTTGGCGCAGCTTAGCTAACCATTCCATGGCGGTTTCATATCGGGGGGGAAAAACACTCAAAGCTCAAGGCCGCAGAGGAACACGGAGGTCACTCGCGCGAGTGTCTCCGACCCACTGAAAAAGTGACTCCCTGTCGTAGACTTGGTCGTGAAGACCACTTGTGTTCTATAATTGCATTCTTATGTTCTATAAGTGCATTCGTTACATAACGAGGCCCTCCAATTTATCACCAAGTTTCACCTAATTTTACGCGTCAAAGCTAGTTTCTGGGCGGAAGTACATAGATCCTTAACCCCTTTAGAGCCCCCAAACCCCCCCTATACTAACTTCAAGTAATTTTGTCCCCGAAAACGGGTTTCCAGTTGTAAAGGCGTTAAGCGAGGAAGAAGCCTCACAAAAATTAAGTGCACCCCCAGCGTGGAACGCTCACCTGCTGGGGGAGGTCGTCGAAATGCGGCACGTCGACAAGCTGTTTGCCGTCGAACCGCTTTGCCCCCTTGGCAGTCTTGTACATGGAACTATATGTCATATCTATCATCGACCACCCCAGAAGACGTCGCAGCACCATCAACCCTTCGTCGAACTCCTCCGTCAAGATAACCTGGTTACACACATGAAGCGTTCCACGACACATGAGCTCCTCAGCTTTGAAGCACGCAAATTATGATATTGTTTGGGCTAGTCGGTATCACTTGCCCGGTTGCTTGCGCGGTGGCTTATTGATTTTTGCTCTCGTTTTCAAGGGTTTGTCTGTGTAAATCAATGGTAACCACATAAAAACGCTTGTGTTTCCCCTTTTCAACTAGCAACTCCCCTGGGATTTCTATCCAATCGCATCCCCGAAGGCAATCTGGGAACTTGCTAAACGTATGTGCGCAAATCCCAGGTCAGATATAGCCAGGACAGCTGCGCTACACAAACTCTTCGTCGATTTCCCCTGTGAAGCTTATCTGGGCACACGAGGAAATATATCACGACTTCTAAGGCTGGACAGAGCCGCCGGCAAATTGATCTTGGAACAAGATGAGGCGTTCCACGACCCCCAACGATAGCTACTAGAGCCACGGTAGGGCGGCCGCCCATCGGGCCTATACACGCAGATCATGGTGGCACCCAAAAAATAAGTAAGCGGTGGGTGCGTGCGTGCTATCTGGTGAGGCCCGACACAGAAACGCGAAGTTTCGGCGCCCCCGTCCACTCGCAAAGGGGGACAGCAGAGGCCGTCACCGATTCCTTCGCCCACGCAGAATAACCGGGTAGACAACAGAGTGAACAGAAATGATGCGGTGCCGACGGTAGCTACGATCTGAGACGCGAAATCTAAAAAACACAGCCGGAATCTCCAACACCATTGCAACACGGAGAAAAGAAAGCCGGACCTCTCCGTCATGTTTCACGCTTTGTCGATGGCGCGCCGTAAGAACTGGCCGTTCCGTTTGCAACGCCGGGAAAAGGACGACGTGCGTGGACAGGGTGTGGCAGGGGCGAGGTGGCGACTTGGCCTCTGGCGCAAGTCGACGAAGCTCCGATCGCCCCATAACAAATCAGCACAGGACTGGGATTCGAACGCCTTCTTCACGTGCGCCCATCGTACCGATTGCAGCCGCAAATTTGTTTATCGGCGTCCCACGTGGCAATCTATCAATGGACTGTTGTATAGCGCTTACAGCGATCAACTCCCTCTACGGGGCTGTGCTACTATACAAAGTTGAAGGGTGGCTCACCAGCTTTAACCGCGGGAGCACGTCTGCAACCAAGTTCTCCATCGCCCCGCGCGTACTTACGCCAAACTCTGCCGAGAGTGGGTTGAATAAATGAGAGTGAACGATGTCGCCACTCTGCTGCTGCTGCTGTAAGAACGACTCGATCGATTTCTGTTCAAGACCGTGGAGGGGAGAACAAACAAAAGGGCGTTGGTTGGCGAGCTCCTCATCTGGGGCTGCAAGTATCCATACATGTTGTGCTTGCTGCGCTTCGATGTACAGGTAAGTATATATATATATATAAATGTCTGCTGCTTTTGCTGCGAAAACATGCAACCTGTAAACCTCAGTGATTGGCCTTCAATCACGTCGTGTGCTGCTCAACGAGTCACATGCAAATATGATGAGAATGATTATAATGATAATGACGATAAAAACGATGACGATGATGATGATGATGAGGACGATGATGATAACGATAAGGGTAATGATGACGACGATGACGATGACGATTAGGACGATGACCACGACGACGCCCACTTCCCTTTAACCCTAGCCCCGTCGTCACAAAAAATGCAAAATAATATCGCGGATCCGTTCTTCAACGAGCACGTATGCAGCCCACTGTCGATACCGCTAGTCCAACTGCTCTTGGCTTACGTATTGTTAGCTGCTACAGCACACGCCAGGTCTCCGATATAGTCAGCAACACTTTGAGCAAGCAAAAATACACCCCGAGGGGTTGGCAACGCTATAACAAAAACACATCGCTGGCACTCTGAAGGTGTCACAGTTGTACTCAGACGGTTTTTGTAACGCTAGAGCGAGGACTGTGCACGTCCGCTACACGAAACGAAAATCTCGCGTTGCTGCGGTGGAAAGAAGGCCTAACGCGGACTGAAGGAGTACCACATAGATCGCCCGAGTCACCAACAGAACAGCCTAAAATAGTCAGTTTGGCGCCAACTCTGACCTGCGTCTTCGGCTGCAAAAAGTAGTAGTAGTAGCTGAACATGGCGTTGAGTGGAGCAGGGCGGCGACGCAAGCGAATCGCGAGAGAGAACACAAGCGGGGGGGGAGGGGAGGGAAGCAACAAACATGGTGAAAAATAGGGAGCAAAGGGGGGCAACTGTCAAAAGAATGGTCGAGCCGAGCGTGCACAGGTGATAATCGACCAACACTATTCCACGGTTGCGCGTTACTAACACAAAACGAAGCATCACACGCAGGGGGCACAGATGAGCGTCGACGAAGTTCTCGACTTCACAGCTGAGGTGTCGAGGCATGTCACAGTGGGGATATCTTATTACTATGTGTGAAAACCCTTCCAACATTGGCAGTTTCCGTTAGTTCCTAGTACCCCCCTCCGTCCGTCTCCACTCGCCCGACTCATGCCATCAGGAGGGATACATATCTGACAGCAAGTAGAAAGTGAAAACAGTTGAGATCCTGATCCACACATTCTATTGTAACGCAGATATTCCCCCTCGCTCGCGGCAAAGTGTTCAGACAACCTCGGCGATAGCGCGGTTCTCACTCCCGTACATATATACCTGGCAGATTGCTCGTCGGATTCCTCTCACCTAAACAAAGTCAACCTTTGCCTTTAGAACAGACTGCTAAACCCATGCTTTAAGGTACAAACTACATGGAATTAGCGTCGGTATATTATAGACTCGCACAGCTACAGCTTAGGACAAACCGCGAATCACTGCAAGCAGGATTTACCGAGGTGCGCAGAACGAAACAGAGTTAGGATTTTCGCAGCTATCGCCGCGTTCGGCGATGAACGGTGCAGACCTCTAGACCATGCTGTTCACCTCAGCAGGTGATTTCGCGGCTCCCGCACGACGGAAACGAAGTTTACCCTCTCGGAATCCCTCATTATCCGTCGGTAATAGTCCTCGGCCTCGTTCCAAGTGCCGTCGTACTGCCCGAACACGGACATGTGGTAGTGCATGATGTCCACACGCCCTTTGCCTTGCTTCGTCTGCTCGGGTGTGACCACCAACGCCGTCACCGCAAGCAGAAAGCGTCGGGGGGAGCGGGAGGAGTTAGCATGTGCTGCATGCCCTAGTAATTTGGCCATTGACCACGAATGCCTGTCAGGGCTCAGCGGCGTTCCTACTCCATAGAGACCTCCAACATTGAGCGGTCATTACGCTTCTTCCACATACTACACTTGACAAAAAATATATATCCTTATCCTTCCGATTTGGCCGTCTGCGGCCACGATGTATCTCCTAGGGTAGCAATCGTTTTCTCGATACAATCTAGTCCACCAAACTTCTCCATGTCAGGAGAAAGAGTTCGCCTTATTTTCGAGCACGAGTAAGGTTATCCATGGCGGGGGGGGCGTCACAGGACGGAATCACCCTTATTTTCGCGTACCAGCAAGACTAGCCAGGGCCGGGTGACCACGGGGGAAGGAACTCGCCGAACTTTCGAGTACGACCAGAAGCTACGCAGCCAGAGTTGGATAGGTGCCCTCGCGCTATTAGGCGGGTTCCTTCCCGATGCGTGAGATCGTGTTGTCGTTGCTGGTAATCTCACACGTTATTGTGCATCGACGCGGCAACTCGAAGGTGACGCTGCGTCGCAAAGGTGACGCTGCGTCGCAGGGGAGTTTCAGCATACAAGTCCATGACTACCAGCGCTACTGCTGTACCCTGTACCTGCGTGACGGCTTCTGAAAGAGGGATCGCCGAGTTGTGGTCATCGAAGTTAGCAATCTGCGCGCCCGGACACCGCAACGAGTTAGGGAAGCGACGCGTGCAGTGTAACGTAGGGAAGTGGCGCGTGAACAGTTAGGGAAGCGAACGTGTAAGCAGCTACAGAAGCAGAGTGCAATAGAGTACGGGAAGCGACATGCCAAGATTTAGAGAAGCGACATATCAATTGGAAGGGAGTGGAGCCGCGGGGCACGAGGCAGGGCAAGGGGAACTCCAAGCGTGGGAAATAACCAGTCTGGAAAGTTACCAAACACTCAAATTTAGTGTCTCGTGCATAGAAAGGCTGCGTAATACAGATGCGTCATGCTCGCCGTACAAAAACGCGCACTCCAACTGATATCACTCACACGCCACACAAATAATGACCAAACCATCCGGTTGTGTAGCCCATGGACAGTGTGGGATCTTGCGCATAATACGCATGTTCGCGTCGACCCTGGACTGGATCGAACGCCCTTTTGTGTCAATTTTGGCTGCTCTGGTGTCGGAACCGGATTGGATCACACGCCCTCTAGTGTCGGGGACGGCCCGCGAATGCGAGAGGTCGGCAGGAATTCGGCGACGCCATCTGGTGCGCCAACTACGAGCGTTGTTCAACTAATATCCATTCAATTTCATCCCAACACGTGCGATTTCCATCGTCATACTGTTAACGATCGATCTAACTGATACGCGTGGGTCAGGGCATGCTGACCTTCTTGTGGTGCCTCCGTCCGTAGCGGAACAGAAGGTAAGCCAGGGTCGTAGAAGCCGTCTTGTGCGTCTTGACAAAGGCGATGTTGCACAGCTGAGGCAGCGACGGGCGGGGGCACATACACGAGTGGAACAGCAATATGTCGCGGTAGGTGGGAGATGGAAAATGGGCGGAGTTGTACCTTTAGTATGTTTTCAACTGCCCAAGCTGCGGCAAGCCGTGTGGAGCCCGTGCACCAACAGAATGCAAGAATAGCCATTACAGGATGGTGACAAGCCATATCGCAGGTTTTGCCTTCTTAGCTGGGGCAAACAGCTTCAGGAAAGTCTCCTACCTTACCCCGTACGTCGCAGCTGTTATGATACATACCGGTGCCGCTCGTCGTACAGCAGTTGTAAGCTCATCAGCCGTTCAAACTTTTCGAAGTATTCTCCGGTTGTTGCAATAACTTCTTTCCAACAACAGCGAGTTAGCGCTGGCAGCACCAGGCACTGGAACAAAATATAGCCCACCGATAGCTCCTGGCACAACAGAGACAGATCCTTAACCCCTTTCCCAACAACCAAAATGCTCCAATTAATAGTACGGCCGGCCACAGTATTTTTTTTTTTTTGCTAATACCAGTATCATCCATTATCTCGGCGCACTTTTTATTTCCCCTTCTCCCTTCCTAGTCGTAAATCAGATGCAGGGTCGCTAAGAAGGCTCTTCTTCCCCCTCCCCACTACGGTACGTGCCTTCAGTTTTATCGCGAGAAGAGTTCGTTCAGCCCTTCCTTCCTTCGTCGACTCGCATCGAACAGCGCTTGTTACCCAAGCTGAAAGGCGCTCTCAGCAGTTGATCCTTTCGTTTTATTTTTGCAAAAAAAGTTATGAATTCGACCCACGTGAGATTCGAACTCCAGAACCAACTCTAATAATAGTAGCATCCGAGGGTACACCACTAGACCACCGGAGCGAACGGCTATCGTAATCAGAACCCATGATATACACAAAAACCTATATATCGACCATATACATAACAAATTGGTGCGCTCCACAGCCGTCAGATTTTCGTCCCCCTCCAAAACGAGTTTTATAGTTTCCGTGCACAGATTGATTAGCATCACCCTGTTGACCCTGATACATGCTAGTTCAAAGGGAGTCACCGACCTGCATCCTTAATGAGGACACACACCTAGTAATACGCGCGATCGGAGTATCACGCACAGCTTGCAAAGATGAGTTTCGACGAAACCTTCGATCTTACAGCTGGAACGTTTTTTTACAGTCATGATCCTGCTCCTACCAATCATATTTGGTCCTCGTTACTATATCCCCCCACGTAATAAGCGAATGAGGACACACACCCAGTAAAACTCGCGACCGGAGTATCACGCACAGCTTGCAAAGATGAGTTTCGACGAAATCTTCGATCTCACAGCTGTAACGTATTTTATTTTTTTATACGCAATAATGATCCTGCTTCTACCAACCATACCTGGTCCTGATTACTATATTCCCCCATGTAATAAGCGTGTTGTCCCCACAACGGTAGTGCAGCGCTAAAACGGCTAAAACACGGTCAACACGTAGGTTTGCGCGACACCCGCTTTGGTTTGGTAGAAAGTTTGCTAAAATCATCTACTACTACTGTAGTGTTGCAACCGTCAAATGTCAGTAACCCAAGGGCGGCCAACCCAACTCACTGAAAATTACGTCAGAGATATGTTTTCCTACTTTTTTTTTTTTTATCGGCCGCGTGCTACGATCGAGGTAGCAGTTTTCGTTTAAAATGTTTAGTGAATGACGGCGCTCCTTGACCCAAAATCGTCGGGAAAAAAAAAAAAAAAAAACGTAATTTTTTCGTTCATGATTCTCGTTGTTTGCCTAGGCCATACATATTGTTCATCCGGGAGCAGTTTCAATTTTCTCCAAATCAGTTTGTGGGAGAGGTCTTAACGCCTTCACTACTGGAAACCCTTTTTGGGGACAATTTTACTTCGAGTAAGCATAGGGAGGGATTTGGGGGTTCTAAAGGGGTTAAGCTCCCAAATTGAGGAACGTCAGAAAAAAAAAGCGATGTGGGTTGGCCTTGGGTTTTATGACGTTCGTCGGTTTCAATACTATTAACAGTATAATTACATGTTTTCCAACCCGACAAGAATTAAAAATCGTAAAACCGCCCCAACAGCAGAGCGGTGTTTGACCGTCAACCGGAGTTTGTCGGTGGTCGATCTTCCATATTAACCTAGAGCCAGCGTTGCGCAAGAGACTGTTGTTGTCTGTGGTCGATTTTCGGTATGAAGCTAAAGCCGGCATTGCGTGCGAGACTGCTATTGTTCGGGGACAACAGTATGATCGTTCGCCCGTTTCCTACAGGAGAACTCACTAACTACAAGTAATAAGTCCCAAAAATCTGGGTGCAGTTATAACGGCGTCAGCAGAATGCACGCCCGAATCTCTCATAGCGCTGTGACGTGATGATGGAATGTTTCTGCCTCCGCTTGACGACGTACGTCCATCCTCCCGCCAGCAATTAGTTATGACGGTAGGACACGATGACGACGATTATTTTTCTCTCATTCTGTAAGGCAGTTGCCTCACGTTATAAATGTAGTGGTATGAAACGGCAACAGAATGTATGCCCCAACCCCAGCAAGCAGTTATGAATGGCGTGATGACAGCATGTGTGTTCCTTCCTTTCTCTGGCTCACTTGATTGCTCGTCAGCGCCGCCGTCTCCGACACCAAGCCGTTCAGGTAGTCTCTCACACGGCCCTCTCCCAATGCCTGCAGGGGATCTACGTAACAAAAGCATAGGTGTGCAAAGAGCCCAAACGACAAACGAAGGCAAAGGAGTAAATTCCAGGTACCGTGTGACACAAACAACAGTACACAGGGCGCAAACAGGTTTAAAAAAACGATCGTCACATACAAGTAAAACACCTGGCATGAAACATCAAACCTGCCGCACCACTGCTCTTTTTGAGCAACGTCTCGATGAGTGGAACGGAAAATGTTGGCGGAGAGTCATAAAAGAGGCACTGCCGATATACACAAGGTTGTTCGATTTACATCGGAACAGCATCTACGCCACGTTGTCCGAGTCCAAAAATAACCAAAACAATGAGTAGATGCATGCATCACTGCAGTGTAGCCTCGCGGACGCGCCGTCCTAGAACGTTTCGGCCCCGGTTTTCGCCCTGGGTCGGGGGGTTAGGTGGGCACAAGGGGGAAAACTCCGCCCTCGCCACGCGGGGCGCGGCGAGAGAGCGGTCGATTGCGTCGCAATTTCATGAGTTCTCGAATTTAGAGTCGTTCGGGCGTACTCCCTTCACACGCAAGAGCTCCGCTTCGCGCGAGGGCGTGGTCGACGCGGACTCCGGCGGGCGCAGGCGGGGCGAGGCAGCGAAGGAAGGAGAAGGGTGCCCGGTTTCGCGACTCGCCGTCGCGCGCTCGTGTAGGGAGGCCGGTAGCAGAAAGGTGGCTCGAGGGCAAAAACTGAACTATTTCGCGAGGTGTTACGTGTGGAACTTGATTCCATGCAATGTTTTCCCCGGTATCGAGGACTCGTCAAGCGAGCGTCATCGGCATGCGCGTCCCACGCCAGCCAGGACGAAAGGCCTCCGTGAGACAGAGAGGGCGGGGACGCTGGGCCCTGTTCGAACCAGAGGCACGGCGGTAGCTGGGGGCGGTGGGGGATACAAGGCCAACATCGGCACACCACTACAAACAAACTGTCGTGCGAGTACGTACCAATTACGTTTTTGCGCTGTGGCGTTACATTCAATAGGATAAAGGGTGGGGTTTGGTGGGTTTTGGGTGGGTTTT
This sequence comes from Undaria pinnatifida, assembly GCA_012845835.1. Classification (NCBI taxonomy): domain Eukaryota; class Phaeophyceae; order Laminariales; family Alariaceae; genus Undaria; species Undaria pinnatifida. The sequence continues at coordinate 5,819,469 of JABAKD010000025.1, read as the reverse complement.
TCGTGGACTTTGGTAGGTTTTCATGGGTTTTTCGCGGGTTTTGTGGTTCCCGTCGGATTTCGTGGGTTTTCGTGGGGTTTGGTAGGGTTTTTGTTGGTGGGCTGTGACGGGGGTTGGTGGGGTTTGGTGAGATTTTGTGTTTTTCGTGGTTATTAGTTGATTTCGGTGGGGTGTGGTGGAGTTGCGGTAGCTTCCTGCACGTTTTGGTGGGTTTTGACGGATTTTTGCAGGGTTTTGATGTCTTTTCTCAAGTGCGTATTGGTGCGTTTCGTGAGGTTTTGTGGGTTCGATCGTGCATTCGCCCTTGCCTTCGCTCATGTGACTACTCGGGCGGTTGCGCCGTTCGCTCGGTCGCGACAGTTGAAGGTCCGGTCGCTCGGCATTTTGCTGGCGCGGCCTTGGGTCGCCTTCATCGGTCGCGCCGTCGGTCGGTCGTGCCGTCGGTCGTGCCGCCGCCGCCGCTTGGTTGACCCGACGATCGCTCGCACGATCAACATCGTCGCTCGGTAATTAGTTGGGCGGCCGGGGTTAAGCGGTCTTGGGTCGCCTTCGTCGGTCGCGCCGTCGCTCGGTGCATCGCGCCGTCGGTCGCGCGCCGTCGGTCTTCAATTGTTATGAAGTAATAGTACGAAGTATCAGCGGGACGTTGAGCCGTGGTGGCGACAAGGCTACCTTCGTATCAGCCGACATCTTGCAAGGCTACGTACAACACAAGGCTACGTGCAACACAAAAAAGTGGCGTAAACTATTCCGTACGCGGAGAACATTTTTCGGCGTTCCCGTACTGCAGTAGCATCAAGTGTTTCCAGGCACCATATGCTGTTGACTGGAATGCAACTAAGTGGAGGGGGTCGATGCGGGTAATTTTCGGCTTGGCTCCCTGATCCCACCCAGACCAGCCGGACCGGAGCCCTCCAAAACTGACCCCGGTAGATATCGGCGCTCGAACGGCTGAGAGCGGAGCGGCGGGATGTCAACAAAAATTATCAATCTTTTACCCAAAAAATATCAACATCGACCCCGCGTTATTATAACTGTGGTATACACGATAAACGCGGGCGACCGGAGCATCACGCGGCATCCAAAGGTGACTATCGACCCGTAAATTGATCGAACTCTACAGCTAAAGGAACATTGTTATAAAATATTGATATTCCACTATAGAGGTATCAATATCGACTCGCCTTATATTATTACAGCGTACATTGTATTTTAAAGGCTGTACGTCTCTGTAAAACCGTCCTCTTCGCCCTGGTGCGAGTGTCATGCTATTAATAGCACTCAGGGGAGTCGCCGACCGACCTACGTTGTACCTGGTTTATTGGAGTAAGTTGTGGAGGACATGCACACCTTGTAGCCCGCGCGATCGAAGTATCACAAGCGGCTTGCAAAGATGAGTTTCGACGAAACCCCCGATCTCAACAGCTGAAATTGTATTTACACTTTGTGCACAGAAAGAGCAGACACGCCGATATTTCTGCAAGTACGGATCAATGCTGCTGCCGGGAAACCATATGTACTGCTCATGCGCGGAAAAAGCACCTCCCATCTCCAGATTCACGGCATATTGGTCCCGATGGCGACAAAAATTCCAAATTCCAAACTTTGCCCTTGTCATGGCTTAATCGTCTCGATTGTACAACGTGATAATCGGTCACGTATCGGCTACCAGGCAAGTCTTACCTCCTCGTGGTGAACGAACCACGAGTTTTATGAACCATGGAATAGGGCCAGCCCCTCCGCCCCAATGGCGGACGGACCAAGTTTTGGAATTAAGAAATCAACGGGATACCATGCAGTATATGTCACACGACGTACAAGGCTACCCTTCGGGATGGGGTTTCCTTGATATCCCCGGGGCGTCTTAAGTCGAAAAGGGGAAACACGGGCGTTCCACTGGTATGCACCTGTTATGACGCGAGCTACTGTTTTCGCTCGTGCCGTAAACTCCGGATGCGTGGAAAGAGGCCCGACAATGTGTGTGTGTGATTGATGCATTGGACGTGCAAATGTTGTCGTGGTTCGGTCTCCTGCTCTGCACCAACCACACACATACATCTTGACTACCGGCACAAAGGTAAGAAGAGCTTGAAGCACGGCTGCCGTTGTACCGCTGCTGCTGTACTGCTGCTGTTGCTGTACCGCTGCTGCTTACGGTACTGCTGTCGTTGCTGCGAGGTTGAGCGGCTGCTTTTGAAAAAGAACTGCACCGCTCCTCTGGATATCCGTGTGTGCCAACAATATGGCAACACACACATCGCTCACACATACAAAAGCGCGTAAAAATACAACCCGAAGTTCGTCGAACTCACGGCTGACGTCCTTGAAAATATTTTTTTCAAATACACACAGAGGATGCATGATAAGAATTGAAATACACTGTCATCTTATGTTAGGTTTTGACTCATGAAACTCTGTGTGTCCGCAGCTTGCCAAGATGAGTATGGACCCTAAATTTGTCGAACTCACAGCTGATGTTGTTAGAATAATATACCAGTATTATATATACACACAGAGGCACCGTCCGCGGCTGTCACAAAGGAGAAGGCTCACAGCGCAGCTACTGTTATACCGTGAGTGCCCAAAGCACAGGCCCTCGACGGCCATGTGTGATGCAAAACCAGAGCAGCAGAGCAAGAAAAAAAAGGGGAAATATGGGTTTCTATGGGCGTTCGCTGCTGCAGTAGTATGCTCCGCACACCTGGTATGAGGTCCGATTATGTGTGTTGGAGCATCAACACCCAACAGCAGGTAGCAACAGCAGCAGGCAGCAGAAGGCAGCAAAGGCAGTAGCAGCGAGTAGTAGCCAGCAGAAGCAGAAGAAGCAGCTCGGTTCTTGCGTGAAAACATAGCAGGGGTTCCATAGAAAAATACTTGCGTTTAGGTTATGTTGTTACGTATACTACGTCCTACAGTAGTTCGCCACCGCTGCACAGGAAGCCGTGATCAACCGTCCCCCTGCTTTTTTTTTTTTCGTTCGTCTGCTCAAGGGCCATGGCAGAGGACGAAGACGAACCCAAGCGTATGCCGTTGTCTCTGTTGCTCGCGTTGCCCTAAATCGCTGTCCAGCCAGGTGCGTAATAACACGATAAATGCCCTACATCGCTGTCCGTCCAGGTGCAAAAGCACACTAATCCACGGTAAGGCCATCCGAAAAAGGCCCTAGTATTGCACGATACGAGGTGGAAGAATTGCCACCACTAACGACACTTTGTTGTGGCATTTAATATATTTTTTGTATCTTTCTCCCCTGCAAGTTGTCTATTTAACAGTGTGGGCTTGCAGTACTCGTATATAGAGCTCACCACATATTTGAGAAAATGGTGCAGGCACTCTGTGTACGAGACGACAGCGGTCAACCCTAAGTTGGTTGATTGCGTTTGATTGAGTTATAGGGTAAGCGGTAGATATTGATTGGGATATTGGGTTACCGTTAGATATAACGCAAAGTGCACGTCAGCCATTTTCTCGTAAAAGTGGTAAGGTATCCTTTTGGCTCGTGTCTGGCACGCCCTCGTATTCAGTAAATTTGGCACTGCATGGCCAAATCCCCATCTACACCGTGTTTGCGATGTATATCACACTTCGTCTGCACGGCACAACGTTCGATCTCACTGACTGGCTGGCTCACGCAGCGTCTGCCTGGCACACAAAACCTGCGAGTATTATCCTACTGCGGAAAAACTACAGCATTATGATCCGTTTTCACTGACCAGTGACTGGCTGGCTTACCTGGCCGATGCTCGGCGTTGGTCACCTGTTGTTCCGTGCCGGACATCAGGATCTTCACGTCACCCAAGCCACGCCTTCTTGTCTGGTCTTTTTCGTGTTGCTGCTCGTCGCCTCCACGTAGGAACGCGCCTGTTATTGTTGTCACAATGTTTGCCATCGCACAACATGCAACACGAGTTTCAACGTTGATCACTCGTGAAGCACTCCCAGAAAGTAGAAGAAAAACACAGCCCAAACCGAACAAAAAAAAGGGAAAACCTTGGTATGCACAAACTCTCCCTCCCTCCTGCCCCTTATTTTTGTAGAGGGTGGCTGCGGCAGTTGCGTACTACGCATTCCATCATATCGGGCAACGATAGTTTCCCACATTCCGAAGGTGACGAAGCTGACCATGAGAAATGTGGAAGTGGAAATGTGCAACCCGACCAACACAGCCATGGCCCAGGTATGCAACTAACACAATCAGCTCAATTTTCGAGGGTGTGAGGAGTAGGGCATACACCCTGGGGTATCGACGTATCACGCCTGAATGTTGCTAACAGTGGCGACGCTCAGGAACGTTCCCAGGTACGACCCCCAGAGCATGTATTAAAAAAATGAAAAATGCACTTCCGCTGTGAGGTCGACCAAACATGATTTCTTGATCAAAGCTAAGCTTTGCAAGCTGCGTATGATACTCGCGCGCGTTACGGGGTGTGCGCCCTCGTGAACGATGCAGGTCGGTGACTCCCCTGCAAATGCCAGGGTCAAGAGCATATACATAGTGTCGGTCCTTTAGTAAGAAACCAGGAAACTTGCTAGATTTATTATTCGAGATAGGGTGTATTCCGCACCAACTCCAGCATAACCGCTCCCGAGTTTCTTATTTTCCCGGAAATTTCAGGCTGAGCTTCTTGCGGAGCCCTTTCTTGTGACAAAGGGCCGGCAGTGTACCGTACTAAACACACCCTAGCAACATTTCTAGCTGAGGTAGTGTGGGGATTAATTAGTTGATACTTGGTAGATCATTAAATTAATCAACTCATCGCATGAACTAAAGACAGCAATAAAGTTCCATCTTCTTCGAGGAGGACGACCAACTAAAACGAGGACCGAGCAAAGTAAGAAGCAAGACCGGGTTGCCCTCAAAAACTACTCAACAGGGCACCGGGTAGAGGCGAGGGCCACCGCTTGACGTTGCCCTGTTGTTGGCTGCATAAATGGTTGTTGCTGCCGCGAGAGGTGCCTATCTCGACAAAGGGTGTACAGTACATAGCCGAGTACGAAGGAGCAGAGGCGAAACGCCTCCACCATTGGAGTTGTTGGCGACTCCTGCCACTATTAGAGTTATTTACAGTGTGCCATACCCTGGTCACAAAAAACAAAAGTATCAGGGCATTCCTCGGATTGCTCTTTAGAGTTTACACGCCGGGATATTGCACTGCTACTGAATGTGTAAATATAGTTGGTGTACTTGTTGCCGCCAGAAGTGCTCCTTTCGGCAAGGGCATGAGCATACCGTAGTACACAGTATAGCCGAGAAGAAGCCTAGCAGGCAAAACGCCTGCATTTGGGTGGCTCCTTCTACTGCGGTTTATAATTGAAAATTAACAATACCACACAGCTTTGAGACAGAGGATTCCGTCCAAACTCATCTTTGCACGCCGTGTGTGAGAGATAATCCGATCGCGCGTGTTACGGGCGTGTGTTAGTCACGAAAGAAATAGGTCGGCGACTGCCCTTAGGGCTGGCTAGCTACGTAGTACCAGGGTTAACAGGGCGATACAATGACGCCCAGCGTTTCATCGTCCTGAGCACGGAAAACATATACGGTAGCCCTTTTGAAGGGGACAACATCGGACAGTGAATCGTACGCTGGTATCCTGGTACGCGCAAAAAGCCAACATTCTCACGGCATTCCTCGGATTGCGTTTTAGATTTCGAACCCCGGGACTACCGCTGTACCTACCCCGGACCAACTCCCGTCGGAACCAATCGCCCTGGTACTTCGCGGTGTTGTTCGCACGGTATTCCTCGGAACGCGTTAGATCCCCGGACCAAATCCCGCGGTGACTCAGGTATAATATTTACCTTCATGCGCGCCTTGACCATAATCTTGATCTGCTCGTGATAACGCCGCTTCCCGTAGTAGTTCCTCCTGCAGAGAGCGAAGAACGACGGCCACACGGAGCGATGATCACACCGATCACTGGGCACGCTGACAGACTCACTGGTTGATGGTTGGTGTATATAAAAATTTACAAATTGGCTTTGTCTTGGAACCTTCTCATCGCTGAACCATTCCGATAATTGTTTCTTCCGTGGTCGATTGCGTCGTCGATTGCGTCATCGATTGCGCCGTCTATCATTTTACGTTCCATGCTGTAACCTAGATAACATTTTTCCTGGGGCTGCTGTCAGCACTTGTCCCGGGATTGCCCAGGGCAGTTTCCGCCCAGTCGACCAGTAGGTCCAATATTAATAGTGCGATTTTGAGAGGTCTTCCAGCATGGATGATCGCGTTTTCGTGCAGGGGATGCTTCGTCAATTTGCACTACGGCCATACATGATTTCACCGACCCGCAGCTTCAGGAATATCTGAAACTCCGTTCCTCTGTTCTGCAATTTAGTCGGGGGAGGCGGCTAGCGAGCGAAGCGAGCTAAATAAACAACACGCACGGTGCGTGTATTTGACCAACTCTCCCATCGTCCGGTGGCCTTGGGATCGTTTTCACTAGCCGTTGCGGTGTCAGCCGCGGAAAGCGCAGTGTATGATTCCCGAGTCACCACGTGTCTCGTAAGTTATATTTTCCTGAGCCTGCGAGGCTGTATATTATTTTTGCTTTTCGTTACGAGCGTTTGATTCAATTCTTGGTTCAGATAATCATGCCTCCCGATGTCCATATTTCGTCACCAGGTCGAATGGCGAGCAAAACGGGCCTATTACTGAACGTTGCGTTTAGACCAGGTCATTATGTGGTACATGGTCTCGGGATCGCTTTCACTTAGCGTTGAGTCGCCCGACGCAGAAAGCTTGTGATAAATATGCAACTAGAGCAAACGGTGGTATACATCCTGTTCACTAGTCCTGTCTTGCTCGTATAGGAAGCTACAATGTTGACCGCATGGCGACCTCTCGACGAGACGAGACAACCCGAAACGATCGATGTTGCCAAACGAAAAACGAACAACAGCGTTATTAAGCCCCTTACGAACAGCTGATAGCGTATATATATATATATACCCCCTCGCCCCCCCCGCCGTTAAAAACCCAGTCCTCCCCCAACCCGCTATACGACTTACAGGATATATATGATAAACTGGTGCGTTCCACAGCCGTCAGATTTTGTGCTCCTCAAAAACGGGTTATAAAGCTTCCGTGCACAGACTGATTAAAATCACCGTGTTGACCCTGGTATAAGCTACGTAGTTGTAAGGGGAGTCGCCGACCTATATCCTTAATGAGGACACACACCCAGTAATACGCGCGATCGGAGTAACACACACAGCTTGCAAAGACGAGTTTCGACGAAAACTTCGATCTCGAAGATGGAGCGTGTTTATTTTTTTTATAGCAAAAACGTGACAACTATACCATAGCAACTCGACACTCGATTATGTTTACACTACGGAACTAATCGTTGATGGAACAATATAACATGCTCGTTGTTCATATTTGTTGTTGTTCTCACATGAACTCGCACAATCAAGTCTGTGGTCGCAGGAAAAGCCCCAGTCACTCTGGAGTGGAATCGTTGTTCATATTTGTTGTTGTTGTTCTCACATGAACCCGCACAATCAAGTCTGTGGTCGCAGGAAAAGCCCCAGTCACTCTGGAGTGGAATCGTTGTTCATATTTGTTGTTGTTGTTCTCACATGAACTCGCACAATCAAGTCTGTGGTCGCAGGAAAAGCCCCAGTCACTCTGGAGTGGAATACTACCCAAGGGAAGAATACAACAAACCACATGTGGACAATGTTTACGATGTCTATGAAGAAAAAGGACCTTTTGGGGGGCATGGTGTTCTCCGGTGTCCGAAAGATTTTCATCGACTTACGGTAGCGGGGCAAGCAAGAGGACCGTGGGTACATTATGATGCATGTTTGGATCCCGGCCGAGCTCCGTGGCGGTGCTGTGAGCATTCAAAGTCGCTGACGTGGCTCTTTTCATCAGGAGTTTTTGCTCCGCCTCGCTGAGCCGTCCAGGTGCGTGAAAACCCACGTTTTGTTGCCGCATTCTAAAAAAATAGCCAGTTCTATTCTCGAATTTTATTATTCGCTCCGCTTGCCCGCCCGCCCGCTGTCCGACATAATCAATCCAACATTTTTTACGCTCTCTGCCTCCTGCTACGACGCAGCTAAATACAGCCAGCAGCAGCAGCAGTTATAGTATTCGTTCCGTTCTCCCTCCCGCTGAGCGACACCATCAGTCCAATAGTTGTTTCCTCTCCACGATCTGCTAGGCAGCTACATACAGCCAGCAGCAGCAGCACACACATATCTCGAACACCATACGTATGTGTTGCACCTGGCCCTGTGGGACTTTGTTGTATACCTCGCACTAAACATGTTACACACCTCGCCTGACAAAACTCGCCTCCTTTCCGCCCTTCTACCTGGAAGATTGGCATCTAACAAATGTTTCTCGCGATGTTGTTGTTCTCCCCGCGCCGCATCTGGGAGGTAGTCGCACCGGGCAAGACCCACAGAGCAAGGCCCATACTGCCTCCTGCCTCGTGTCGCTGAGCCGCACAGGGGCGCATAGAAGCCCATATGTTTTATGTCCCTTCTCGCGCTACCGCTGCTGTTACTGCATCACAAATGGCCCTCCGGGCTCAGTACTTGTGGCAAGTCACGATACAACAGCAGCCGTGCTGTGAGCTCTCTCTTTTGTGATAGCTACAGACGGTGCTTCTGTGTATATGTTGTGCTTCTGTGCGTATATTGTGCGCTTCTGTATATACCAGGTATGTGTGCGTGGAGTGTGTGCAGTCAAAAAGTCGGTATACAAAAACAGCAGGCACAGCAGCAGCACGGCGGCAGCCGTGTCTCAAGTTCTTCTCGCCTTTGTGCCAGTAGCCGCGGTGTACGCGTGTGTGGTTGGTGCCCAGCAGGAAATCGAACCACGACAACAGTATCACGTCCGATGCAGCAATCAAACACACATCGTCGGACCTTCGGGCCTCCTGCTTGTCGGCGGAAGTACTACCGAGGTGGCGCTCGATTTTACGTTGATGGAAAGGCTTTCAGTGAGAAAAAACAAAAAACGGCAGCAACGCCTACGACAACAGCAGCAACGCCTAGGACAACAACAGCAACACCAACGCTGCCGGAGTGACTGTCGTGGATTTTTCTGTGAAGGATCCGTAGAGCGGCAAACAAAATCAGCGAAAAAAAGAACACCAGCGGGCGGAGTCAGTGCGGTAGGGGGGGGCAAAAAATATACCTGGTGTCTGGTGTCTGGTACACACACATTTTTTTTTGAAGGAGCGTAAGTTCTTGGGCTTCACCGACGGCGTTTCGGCAAGGAGGGGCGTTCTCGCGGAAAGCGGCGTTCTCGCGGAAAGAGGCGTTCTCAAAAGACGTTGCGGTATATCATACCGGGTATCGATATAATATCATATACAAGGTGCCCCCGCGGATGGGGGTGACTTGATATCTCGGGGGCTTCGCGAGTCGACAAAGGGGAACGCAGGTGTTTCAATGATGTGCACGGGCTACTGTTTTTGTTGCTGCTGCTGTATGCTTCGTTTGTCTGGCAATGAGGTCCGACAATGTGCGTTTCGTTATTATTGCGCTTGCCATCAGACAATGGGCAGCATGAGTTTCAACGTTGATCACCCGTCACATTCCCTCAAGAGCGTTTCATTTATGTTGCATTTTGAGGTGAAAATGCTATCGTCGTCGTTCGATCTCCTCCTGCTCCTGCGCACCAACAACACACGTACACCGTGACTGGTACGAAGGCGAGACCTTGGAGCACGGCTGCCATTTTGCCGCTGCTGCTGCACTGCTGCTGTATACTACTGTATATATGCACTGTTGTACTGATGTTGTGGCTGCGAGGCTCAGCGGCTGCTTTTGAAAAGAAAAAACATCACTCTTCTTGATCGTCTTGTGTACCTGTGACCAATGACTGCACACACACTCCGCTGATACGTACATACAGAAGCGAGCACACATACACACAGAAGCACCTTCCGTGGACGTCACAAAGGAGTGCTGCCGTTAGAGAGGGTTGAAAAAAAAGGGCTGATGCTGTAACGTAGCGGGAGGGGAAACAGAGCGGGCTGACAAATCGTGGTAGCGGAGCGGGCTATATCATAAAATAACAAAAAAAAAAAATGGGGTTTTTCCATGCACCTGCTCGTCTCAGCGAGGCGGAACACAACCCCTTGACAAAAAGAGCCAATTCAGAGGCGTTGAATGCTCAAATAACCGCCAAGGGGCTCGGCTGAGACCCGGACACGCGTCGCAATGTACCGGCGGCCCCCTTACTTGCCCCGCAGCCGAAAGTGCGACAAAAAAAACTCGGCCGCCCGAGAACAGCATGCCAAAGAAAAAAAAAAAGTGGACTGATTCTACGATAGCCCCCCCCAAAACCAGCGATTTTGTTTAACGAACGAACGTTCAATGGCTGCTCGACACGTGGAAGGATGATATGAGGAACAAAATCTTCATATACTTTCTTGTTTGCCAAGGACTATCGAACGATGGCGTCGAGGGGGCGAGGGGCACCGTATTTCAGGAGATACCGCCGGGAAATGGTTTCGAAACCGCCGATTTCGCCGTAGAAATGTTGGGGGGGCTACCGTAGAACAACTCAGTGCATCTGTTACGCATAGATATACAAGGCTCTCCTTCGGAGAGGAAGCTGGCATGCCGTAGGGGCGGGGGGGGGGGGGCTCATTTGTTGCTTGCCTTGGTCATTTGACCATTGACCACGCATCCCTTTCGAGACGGAATGCCGTGGGGAGGCATGAATGATACCTTTTTGCGTCGCCCGGTGGGGAACACGCCCCTCCTCGAAGGGGAGACCGCTTCAGGCAACCTGCACGCCAAGGTCTCCAAATCGCAAAACTCCGTGTCTATGCTGGGAACCCTAATCATCAACAGTGATCATCATGATCGGGTTTGGGTTTTCCTTTTAGCACGAGCGCCCTCGGGCTGCGAGGACAGGTGTCATCGAGCTGACGCGACAGCTTGACCAGAGAGACCGTGCTCTCGTGTGACAATGCCGCAACGCGCGTCGGCACGTACCGGCGGTCACCCTGCGTGCCTGCCCCGCAGCAGGAGGCTGAGTGCGAGGATGGGGGGCTTCTTGGGTCGCGTGTCGCACATGTTTGTCCTTTCTCTGCAGGGTGTCTGCATAGAACTCGGTCGCACTGGTCGGATCTTTGGTACGCGGGGAAAATCGGCGTTCGTGACTCATAGCGCAAAAATATAACATACATAGGAGTCACATACATTCATAGGAAAATGCATAAACTATGTAAAAACGGGTCACATACATTCAAAGGATAACACATATGTGAAAACGAGCGCCCGGTGTATCACGCAGCTCTCAAAGACGACTATCGACCCAAACGCTGTTGAACTTGCAGCTGGCGTGTTCAGAACATATTTAATAAATTTACGAGAGCGGCGGGGCGTTTCTCGCGGGCGCGCTGGACTTTTGTTTTCAATGGCTTGGGCACACAGTCCACAGAGCGGGTTTCACGCGGCCTACTCAGCACGGCGGAGTGGGGCGGGGCAACGCGGTACCCCCGCGAAATTGGCTCAATTTTTCCGGTTTCGCGAGGGCGGCGCCGCGACCACGGGTCGCGCGCGAGCGCGAGGCGTCGATGGCGCGCTTCCCGGGCGACTTCCCGCCAGCCGAGACCGGCGGCGCCGAGGCCGGGCCGGCGAGCCCGGCGCGAAATCACGTCGCCTGGCAAAGAAACACGAGATTGTTATATAGCTGAAGCAAGCCGTATAGTACATCCGCCATAAAACAAAGATAAAGTGAAATCGGAAGCAAGCGTATCTGGCCCATAATGGTAGTTTCCGCGCACAGACTGCCTAACATCACCCTGTTGACCCTGATAGCTACACTGTAGTTGTAAGGGGAGTCGCCGGCCTATATCCTTAATGAGGACACACAACTCGTAATACGCGGGATCGGAGTATCACACACAGCTTGCAAAGATGAGTTTCGGCGAAATCTTGGATCTCACAGCTGGAGGGTATTTTCATTTTTAATAATAATGGTAAATAGGTTCAAGACTCGCAGCTGAAACCGACTACATCGCATGACACCAAGGAAACCAAATACTGCTGCTGGTATGTTCAATACCAATCCGAGGAGAAACAAAAAGAAAAAAGAAAGAAAAGAAAGGGAGGTATTAATAGAAAACGAATCAAGGGAGATAACACGTGCCTGGTATAATACATGGGGGGCTTCGCCGAGGCGGGCCGACGCCCGCCTCAGCTCCGCGCGTGCCCATATTGACTGAGGATGTAGGCAAATCGAGGCCGTAAATTCGAACGCACTGCCAAGGGGTACACATAAAAGCACATCGTGTATGAGTGAAGAGAAAGGAAAAACTGGAACCAGATTAAATGGACCAGCAACAAATGTTGCCATTCGGCAACCACCTAAAAAAAAATGTTGATCAGCACAAGAGATGACCCCGAAGCAACGCCAAAAGCCGATCCAAACGTTTCGAATGCCAACGTCTTGCATCGGCCTCGTCTGGTTCCTTTTTACCGTTTTCCTCCTCTTCGGTCTACTAGGGTGGCGTTGTTTCCTATAGTACGTACCTGCTCGCGTGATACGATATGATATAACGTGGGAAAATAGCACTGTTGTTGCCAGTAATTGACGAACAGCAGCAGCGACAAGTTATTCCGCAGCTTGGAAGATATGAGTGAAGTGGAGGCAAGGTGTCGTGGAGAGAGTTGTCTATTTGGAAGCTGATTAAGGGGAGGAGTTGACCGCGGAAGAGGTATCAAAGGACCGTACTTGGCATACATGTGATTTTCAAAGAGGGAATACGATTTCGACGACTACTGAGAAGTTGACGGCGATCCAATATTTCACCCAAGCGTGGGCGTTGAGATTACGGATCAAGAATCATCTCTTGAAATCCGTCAAGACAGAGAAGGTAAGGGAAGGTGCTTTAAAAGGGGATGAACCGAGAATCAGTCGTCCGATTTCGTGGGTGATGTTGAAGCAAGGGCCTTATCTTGCCAAGGTGAGGGGAGAGGACGGGGGACGAGTGTTATGGTCAACACCCAGAGTGACCAGATGGTATGTGATTTTATGCAGAGCCGTCAAAACTTTGCGCGTACGGTAATGGGAAGATTGACAACGGACTTGGACTATAGCAGCAAGAGGAAACGTTTCCTTTTTTCTGGGGAACGATTCAATGCAAGTCGCACGCTGCTTTGACTAAGTGTGCAGACAGGATGGAAGTTCGTTTAAAAGGCTCAAAAAGAGGTCAGAAACGACAAGGAGCAGTCATTCCACGTAGAGTGGAAAGAAGTACCAAGAGTTGAGATGCAAAGAGTAGCATCGCCGTTGGATGGATGTGGGGGTTTTGAGGCGACGCAAGAGTTGATGTTGATTCATCAACTGGGGCCGGGAGAACCTTCAGCAACGTATGGGAAGGGAGATTATTGGGAAGTTTAGACTCGTGAGCAAGCGACTGAGGCGTTGAAGATCTTCCCGGAAGACAAGGTTTGATACCAGGAGAACATGCATTACAATCTGATATAATTTGGGGTAGCAACTACTTGAGCAGCGGCGGGCTTACAGGCGTGGGCTATTCAACGAGAAGGAAGATTGAAGAGTGATGCATTTATGGTGTACGTTAGGGCGAATAAAGACGAGGAGAGAGTCTCGCAAGCACTAACACAGAGTGCTATTATAGGGCGGGAGGTATTCAACCAGGTCAAGGATCAATGTGGGGAGGAGGAAGAGTTGAGACATAATTACTGAAGAGGATGGAGATATCACGAAGATGGGATATTCGAAATGCTGCGATGGTTACAGGCTGTTGAGGTGAGGGTCAAGTCCAAGTGGCAGCCTGTAATCGGGGAGGATTACGATTATGAGGTGAACATATCAAGAGTGTGGAAGATTCAAGTATAGTAGTGTGAATGGATGTAGAGCAAAGGGTCAATGTTCAATCGATAATTCCATACTCGTGAAGCTCAACGAAGTGTAAGATTGAAGGTAGGAAAATCTGGGGTTGGTGGAGCGGGATTGGATCTTGAATATTTGGAAGGCACGTTTGATTGGGGGATAAATACGAGTGTGAGAGAGCGAGTTCGGCGGAGATGAGCTGCCGTTCAGGAGAGCGCCAAGGACACCGCGCTAACTAGACGAGCAAGGAACATACGGCAGAGTAGAGGGAACGGGTGGGTATCTAATACAGCAACTAGTATTACAATACTATATTCATGCCTTGCTGCTGCTGGGAGGTGGGAGCATGAAGGCGAAAAGTTTTGAAGAATTTCCCTCCCGCCCATCCTACGAGTGCGATAATAAAATAAGGGTGCGTCCGAGGACCAACGCCGGCATGGGTAGGGCGGACCGAACTGGACCAAGTCCGGCGGGAGGCTGTTTTTTCGTGGCCGGGAGTTGTGGTAGTGAGTGAGGTTGCGCAAGTCCCACACTACCCGGAATGATGCCGTTCCGGGTGGCTATCTCCACCGCACCTGAGCCCCAGGGTTCAGATCGGGTCGACATACTCACACATCCGTAAACGACGGAAGCTTGCGCTGCCGGGGCAGTAACGAACACCACTGATAGGGACAACTCGGGCTGTCGCTATCACGGGTACTAAAGGACACGCCAGAAAACCAGCTGGATTTCGAATGCAATTGAGTTAAATTGACACATGACGTGTATGAAAATACGTGGGAGTGTGGTGACAAGAATGCCGAGAAGTGCGACGGCGCTTCCGGCTTTATTTTTCTACTTTTCCCAGCCGCTGAAGGATGAAAATAAAATGCAACTGTGGAAGATTAGAGTACTGCCTATTAATGTGATGCCACGTCGTATCAATAGTTTGATCGGATGTAGAAGAATAGGCCAGCATTCAATCAACAATCGTAGATTCATGATTCTAAACAAATGGGCAATACATTCATAGGATAATACATGTTTCTGTAAAAACGACGAGCGGCCGCCGCACCACGCAGCTTGCAGAGACAAGTATCGACCCTAAATTTGTCGAACGCGCACCTGACGTATTTCATAAAAAAAATTGGAAAACGTCAGCTGTGAGTACGACCGATTGAATGGTTGAAACTCAACTTTGCAAGCTGCGTGGTACATTAGATGTGTGTTTCATTTATGATATGGTGTTTTTATAAAAAAACACATAAAATGGACATACAAACGCGGACGCGAATTGTGCGTAGGGAGCTTTCATCCCATTGCCTTTTACCCCGTCCGAGGGCAACGACCGATGACTTATCAGCTGGTTTTATCGTTTTATCGCCTTCTTCGTCTCGCGTGTTTCAGGTGGGAAAGAAAAAAGAGTCGTGGTGTTTTTCCGATCGAACTTTGCCTCCATTCATTGCGGCTTTTCGGATCTTCCTAGGGCCCCAGCACTGACTCTAGATTATTGACAAGAACAGCAGTTGATGTGAGCAAATTACAGCCAACCGTCAACAACAATTACCGAGTACTGGTGTGTGTAATCGGTGACTACGGCACGCATCATACGACATACCTTGTGCCAGGTAAATCAGCCGTAGACATGATATCCACAGCAACAAGACACCACAACTTGGAGAGAAATGATTATATCACGGCAGCAGCAGCGAGACACTACAGTACAACTCACCACTTTTTCGACAACATGGTTGACGCACAACTATCTATGTACGAGACGAAGCGGGTTTCACCGTACAATAGTTGTTGCGTTTCATTGGGTTAGGGTTAGAGTATACATAAACAAAAGAGCATGTCAATCATGTTGTCGAAAAAGCGGTAAGGTACAGCAGGAGAAGGGAGCGCGAAAAATTACATCTCGAAAGCCGCAAGTCCTCTTTTTGCTCTTTTCGAGAGCCCAAACATGGAGGTACCAAGGAAAATGTCTAAAGTTGGGGGGGGGGAAGGGGGGACATTCTCTTCTGGATTCGTACGCACACACATCCAGACGCTCCGACTAGTCTTTCAACTTTCGACCTTTCTAGAAATGAAAGAATGTCGGAACAGGCTGGGGTTTGGCGGAACGAAGAGGAAATATCGGAGAACCCGGTGGCAGGGGGGGGGGGGGGTGGTTCCAGGGGGAGTAATGACGGAAACATAGGAGGACGTCAGCAGCAACAAGGTAGCACAGCAGCAGCACAGCAGCAGCGAGTATCGGACACAACAACCGGTAGAGGAAGAAGGAAGTAGCGCCCACTCAGCAGCAACAGCAGCAGCGGTAGCAGTAGGGAGAAGACAGTCGGTAGGAGCATCGGAGGGTAGACAGGCGGCACGGGGAGACACCAATCGCAATCTAGTCTTTCAACTCTTGGCCTTTCTAGAAGTGTGGGATCTGGGGTCATTGCAAAAAAATGGCTGGAAAAAAAATAGTATTAATTGTACGAGCTGGTTCCAGGAAAATGCATGAAGTTCCACCTTCGGGCAGTTCAAAACGGAAAGAATACGTTGAAAATGTCAAAACTCAAGGTACAGTCGACCCCGCTTTAAAGACGCACATGGGTTTTTTTTTTCAGGGCGTCTTTAACCCGGGGAATCGTCTTTAACTTTCCGGGGACAATAACTCCCCTTCCCCGGGGTCAACGGAGACGTAACCTACGTCAAACGACGCGCCATTTCAGCAGGAATACTGGCATGACAGGCAAACGCCGAAAAAGAATCACCACGCCGTTGTAGGTATGTAGAATTTAAGTTTTCGCGGACATCACCTCCACCCGCGCCAACCTGAGAAACTACAACCTTGGCGCTGCACATAGACTACTTGCGTGTGTGGACTGCGCGTGCTTTGCGTTCGTATTTACAAACAAGGGAACCTGTATTCGAGTACATTTAGTCTCTCGTTGGCCCACTTGAAAATCACTCCTCTGAAGCCTACGCTTGATGTAGTCACCACATGAAAAATATGCGTACTGCCGTTTCAACGTCACGTACCAACCAGAGAGCCACCTGCGCCCGAAACCACACAGCTCGAGTACAGGGGAAAAATAACACCATGAAGCACGAAACACGCACAACGCTGAAACAAAGAGAGCTCACTCCACTGCAGTTTTAAAAACCGAATCCACACAGAGCAGGAAACATGTTTGCCGAGCGAAGCAAAATCACAGATCGCACCAGCGACCTTAGCCCAAAGAACGGCATTCCCAAACTACGACTTCCATGCATCACGAAGGGTGGACTGCACCTCACCCCTCCCCTTCGCTCTACGCTTGACTTGAGTTTCATGTGTAAACGAATGAACGGTTCTCGAAAGAAGGAATAGCGATTCGCTGTATTCGCCGTTTCCCCCTTTCGCGTACAAGTAGGAACGAACTTCCTCAAGACGAGAGCGGACTTCGGTTTCTGAAAGGGAGGTTGTGACGCACGAGTCTGGGCTAAGGTCGTCTTCCTCGTCACCCGACTCCCCGTCAGCAAGTTCGATGCCGTTGAAGTTGTCCTCTAGAGATCCTGGAGTTCTAGCTCCTTCTCTTCGTCCAACACCTCTGGGTCATCCTCAACACGAAGCCAAATCTTGACTGCCTGCCGTACTTCGCTCTCAGAGAGGCCCGCGCCTCTCTCGACAAACAAGTTCTCGGTCAACACCTTCGGTGTACTCTTAGCGTCCATGTCTACGACCCGCCAGTAGACGGGAGGAATCTCTCCATACCCACAGGTAGCAGCGTCGAAAGCAGCAGACCGCTGTCTGAGCAGCTTCGCGAGATGAATTTTGGGGGGGCCGTGCAATGGAATTGGAGAAAAAACGACACCCCCCTACTGTATGTCCTATCTGCGGGCCACCATGGTTCTGTAAAAAATGTCGTCTTTATAGCGGGGAGTTGACTTAAGCCGAGCGTCTTTAAAGCGGGGACGACTGTGTATCGAAATTGTCGCATGAACAGGGGGAGCACATCGGTGAAGATGATGACCAATGATGAGGATGCGTGCGAGTTGCGAGTTGCAGTTCGCGAGATGTGGGCATTGTTCGTATCGCTTGGGGGGGCGGTATTTCGTAGGAGTTGTACGAGCTTCGTACAGCAGTACCAAGCTACAAAATAATTTTTATTCGGCCCATCCATGTATCGGTCAACACGCCGAGTAAATCGACGCTACGAAGACATGTTGGCATGATCGCATCAACAAGGGGAATACCCATATGGCACTTGTTTTGTTCGGCTAGCCCTAAAAGGCTGTTGAAATAAATGCCTGCCAAAATACCAGAACAATGTATGGGGCTCTCGGAGGCCCCTGAGGAATAATTTACTCTGCACGGGAATCATTTTGGCACCTTGGTTTTCGAGAGTTGGAAAGCGACATTTGGCACGGTTGTCTGCCACAACAGTACAAACCGAGGCACTACTGCTGCTGTTTGCCGGCCTTTTTTGAAGAATAAAAAAAATGCCTGTCAGGGGCGGTCGAAGTGAGGAACAAAATCAGAAAAAAAAAAAAAGATGAAAATGCTAAATGCATCTGGAGAAGGAAAGCAAAAAAAAAACAGTAGTCGTACATACCAACAACACTGAGTCGTTTTGCACAACCCTGCCAAATTTCGTTTTCCAGCTCTTAAAAAACCAAGGTGCAAAAGTGTCAAGACCAAATGTTACGGCTTTCGCTGGAACCAGTTCGTGAAAAAAAAAAAATACCATCACATTCGGTACAGAGGGTAGTGGCTATGATAGAAGGGGCCGTTAGCCGAAATATCATCTACCTGGTATATTATAAAAAATGAAAATACAGTCCAGCTGTGAGATCGAATATTTTGTCGAAACTCATCTTTGCAAGCTGTGTGATACTCCGATCGCGCGTGTTACGGGTTGTGTGTCCTCATTAAGGATCGTGTAGGACGGCGACTTCCCTTTCAACCACAGCAGTGTAGCTATTATCTATATCTCCGGTTTTCTCTTGATTCGGTTTAAACAGAATGTTCTTCTACATCGAAAGCACCATATAGGAGAATATTACCTTATATCGTAGCCAAATTTGATTCTTCAGAGCCATTCAAGAGAGTGCTCCATGCAAAATCGATGTCAGAACTCATCGACCCCATTAGGAACTACGTCGACGCCATGCTGCGGAAACGCCAGCGCATCGTGTTTACTCAATGTACCGTTCGACCTGTTCTTATACTAGCACATATTCATACCCATCGAAAACAAAAATAAGCTCTGCGTGCTCACGCTTGCTACGCTCTGTGTTTACCTGTGCACCCCTTCCGCGAAAACCAGTCTTCCAAACGTGTTGGACGAATGGACACGAGTGGTTGATGCATATATGTTAAAGAAACAAAATACACTCCAGCTGTGAGATCGAAGATTTCGTCGAAACTCATCTTTGCAAGCTGTGTGTGATACTCCGATCGCGCGTAGTATTACGAGTTGTGTGTCCTCATTAAGGATGTAGGTCGGCGACTCCCCTTACAACTACAGTGTAGGTATCAGGGTCAACACGGTGATTTTAGTCAGTCTGTGCGCGGAAACTACAAAATCCGTGTCTATGTACCCTTCCTAAAAAACGAAGGCTGCCCGCTGCACAGGGCATGGCGTTTGGAGGCGTATGCGTGTGTTGTGTGTGCGGCACTACTTTTCTGAAAGCTTGATATAAGAGAAAATCTCGGGAGTAAGACAAAAAATCATAACCATAAAATATACACTAGATACTATATACTTCTAATACGAGTAATAAATATTAAAGTTCATATATTTAAATGTTAAATGTATCAATAATAATGTTATTATTAAAATATGAAATACCATTAGATCAACCAAGCTAGCGGGGACACTTTTGACTTTAGACAAAAAAACCGTGCAGAAAACGTCGTGAACCGTGCGAAACCGTGACCCTATAGCACCGTTCACCGGCCGATAGAACCGCGGGTTTTATACGGTTTCAAGTCAACCGCACCCTTGAATAACCGGTCTAACGGTAGTTGGCTTGATGCACACGGTGCGATGCGGTTTCGATGGCATTCCTACGGTGCGATTCGGTGCGGTTTCAAGAAGTCGGGAATCTTACGGTGCGGTTCGGTTCGGTTCGGTTTTCGGATATTGTGTACTTTTCGATGCGGTTCGGTGCTGTGATAAAGTCTACGGTGTGGTTCGGTGCGGCTTTGAATAATAGAAAACCCGACGGTGCGGTTCGGTGCGGTTTTCAAAAATCGTAAAAGCTACGGTGCGGTTCGGTGCTTTCATGTATCCTACTGTGCGGTTCGGTGCGGTTTTGAAGAGGGCGACAATCCTACGGTGCGGTTGGGTGCGGTTAACCGCACCGATCCGCACCGATCCGCACCGATCCGCACCGAACCGATAGGAAAAAACGCGCCGTAAAAGAACCCTGAAAAAATCTCCTACAATCGGATTTTTTCGTGACAATCCGAAAGAGTTTCTCTTCTATCCGTACTTTCTGTAATATCGATTATCATGCATCGTAGCCACTACTGTATTAAAAAAGGTGGGGGGAAAACGACACAGGTGGATATGAACGATCCAGCAATCAATCTCTTCTGTTGCATCCAACTAATCCAAAGTAGCATGCAAAGTTGCATAAAATAATACCGTTTGAGTTGCATGCGTGATGGTCACATGATGCGAAAAGAGTAACTGGTTGTAGAGGGACTGGAAATAACTGTCCCCGTAAAAAGATGCGGAACGGTAGCAAACGTGTGCGATTGCGGGGGTGGGGTGGGAACAATTTGACAGGCAGTGGGACGGGAAAAGAGGAAGGGAACAGGCAGCGGGACGGTACACAATCGGGACGGGAACAGGACACCTTACGGCGGGCTGGTTGATGATGGGGACAGAAACCAAGGGCGGGAACGGTCGGGAAACCGCGGTCGGGAAGGGAATATCACACGGTTTCTCGCTTCCGTCACGACCACATTTTACGGTCCCGATCACTACCGCGCCCGCCCCTGAAAAAAAACGGTTCGTGTGAAATAACCGACTGAACAACCGTCCGGAAATTTCTCGGGTTCGGTTTCGGTTATTTCCAGGGCTGTTCACGGGTCAGGAGGTCACGGGTCGGGGTGGGGTGGAGCGGGTCACCTAACCTGACGCGACCCGCCCAAATTCCGGGACGTCTTGACCCGACCCGACCCGACCTGATCCGCGAGATGTTGAAAATCTCTGACCCGACCTGATCCGACCCAACCCGACACACTCCGAATGATCGTACGGGTGTTACACGGATTGGATGGACTTGCCCCGTCATGTACCTCACGGGTCACAGCTAAAAAAGCACGGGTCTAAACATGTTATCGTTGGTATGATGGGTACCTTGGTTGGTTGGTTGGTCCTTGGTCCCTCGTGCTTTTCCCAAGGAAATTCGTGGTCTGTTTTTTTTTCTCTTGTTCTGTCAGATTTTTATTGGCAGCATTTTGGGGTGTTCGCGCGAAAAAACAGAAAAAGCGCAACCCACACATCCGCACTTATCCGTTCCCGTATCGCCGCTAGACCCCCACCTCGACCCGACAGCTCTGACCCGATGTCTCCTGCTCCCACCCTAACGAGAGGGAGCTAGCTGTGCAGTCTCCGGCCCCGCCAGACAGCCTAGCTGAGCCGCCTCCGGCAGCAAGCCCACAATCTGTCAGCGGGGGCTACGATCCGCAACGATCCGGGGCCTGCTGCTGCTGCTGCTGCTGCTGCTGCTGCTGCTGCTACTGCTGCTGGTTCGACAGCTGCTCTTTCTTGCCTTTTTTTATGTCTAGTCATAATCCGAACGGATATTCTTAATAGGCACTTAATGTGCACTTGCGTACGTCGTGCATGAGTTCTTTATACTGCTATTCATATGTGTCGTCTGCATTTAAGTGTACGCTGCAAGAGTATGTGGCCTGGCTTTTTTGGCGGACTTGAATGGATGATGATCAAACACCTTAATGATACCTACGGCTTCATCCGACAAGGGGTTCGTGCAACACTGCTGCTGAGCGTAATACTGCTGACTGCATGCCTGGTACGAGTAGCTGCTGCCTGGTATGTTTGTTCTACGCGCTATGACAACAAACGATCGGAGTATCCGCACGACAGAGGCTATCGTGCAGGAAGCGGCCAGTTTTTTTTTGCATAATTTTCGGACCCGCGTGGCGCCGGCACAAGGACCCTCGGCAGACAGCTTCAAGTTAGAAAAAGGCGAATCCACAGGCCAGATCGGCGGGTTCGACCCGTGTGTCAGCCAAAAACAACTCGCGGGTCATGGTGGCCTGACCTGCGAGTAATCTGTATCTCGCGGATCATGACCCGACCCGACGCGCGAGATTTCCAAACCTCTTGACCCGACCCGAACCGACCCGTTAGATTTCAAAACTTCAACCGGACCCGACCCGACCCGTGCGATTTAATTAAAACACAACGACTCGACCCGACCCGACCCGACCCAATCCGCGACATTTTGAAACCCTCCTGACCCGACCCGCTGGCCGGTTCATGACCCGTCAACAGCCCTGGTTCCTTCAAATAACCAAAAACATATAACCGAAAACCCAAGAAATTCGGTTATTCGGTACATGTACCGAACATTATTCGGTCTGTTATTGACAGCAACACCTAACCCAAAAATGGTAGGGCTGGGCCCTGGTAGCTCTAGCCATTACAGTTGGCTGGGCCGTACGCCAGAACACTGGACCCAACCAGTGCACTGGTGGTCGCGGCTTCGCCGCGACCCCTGCCCGCCCCCCGGCTGGTGAGGGGGCCCTGCCCAAGGCGCCCCCGGGGGGGCCCGCTGCAGGCGCCCTGCCGGAGGCGTGTCTTTACTCTTCGCTATTAATAGAGCTAGAATATACGTCGTTTTTAGGCCATGTTTCAAATGCAATTTGGTACATTGACTAAGAAGAAGATGTAAGAAGAGCAAAAGCCAGCGAAGCGTATGATGGACAGGAGTGTGCGTAAACACGGCAACCTGCAGCACGCAGCCTAGACACCGAAAAGGTAGGACGCCGCTCCAAATATCTGTTTGAAGCAAGGATGACGAAGGACGGCAGTTGGGGTTCGTGCGTGACGGTATTTGGAACAGCTCGAGACGGCAGGTCGCAGACCGCAAAAAAACAGGGGACACTAGCCAACCATCCCCAGTTTTGATGAAGCCTTACAAAAGAACTGAAGACCTAAGTTTTTCGCTCGTTCGCTCGTTCCTTATTTCCTGTACGTATGTGTGTAGGTGGTTGCAGTGGGAAACCGCTCGTGCAGAAGGCATGCCTGTGTGCCTGTGTAGCTTGCAAACGAAAAAGGTTATGATCACCGTGTGTTCCAAGGTTCCAACCATTAATAACTACTCTGTAGTATCCAACTTGCCGTAGGAGCAAAGAGAGAGGGGACTCTATTTCCAAGATGTTTGTTGTTGTACTGAAAATATTGGGGGCTTCCAGATAGATGTGGAGGCGTTACATGGGGGACAGGGGACAAGCCGTCGCGAGAATAAAATAAAACGTCACGGACGGACGTCGTGACGTGACGGCCCGTGACGGTGACCGTCTTTCGACATCCTTAGTTTGAAGTGTGCAAAACCGAATCGCTACAATTTACGAAATTGCGGCCTCTCCAGGCTAGTATCCATTCCGATTATTTTTTCTGTTTTTCATGCCACTTCTTGCAAGGTTGGATTGTCTAAAACAAGCCAATTATGCAATTTTTTATGCTACTTTTCGATGTAATTTCCCCCATTATACTCGCAAAATGTTTTCGTATTTCCAATTTTTGATGTTAACCCTTTCAGCGCCGCATTCCCGACATGGAGATAAAAACACTCGGGAGTTAGTTAGAGGATAATTTTAAGAATTGGAAACGGACTTTTTGATAGTTTGTCTCTGTACGTCAATAAGTATCGTAAACTTACAACATGTGCCAAAAGCTGGCTGCTGGCATCGATTTCGTCACGTTCAAGGGTGAATAACGTCTGTTTACGTTGACATGTGGAACGAAAATCGCATTCTGCGGCGCCCAAACAGCGGTGGGGGCGCAAAATCGAAGTGGCATAGTAGTGAGACAACTGCTTATTTTGGTTTGTTAAGGTTTTTTTATGCTGAAAATCAAGCGAGAATTGCTCGCTACAGGTATGCTATTCTCCAAAAGGCCACTTATGCCGAAAGAAATGCGAGCATGATGGATACTTCGTATAAGCTTACAGCAGTAGGTCTCTCAGAGAAGTAGACAAGTAATTATGCTTACGTACACACAGCCATTTGTTTATATTTTGTAATCGATCACACATGGTGTTCTTATCTCAGGTTCTCCGCCAAAAAAAAAACAAAAAACAACGAGTTATCGAGTTAATGATATACTTGAGCTCTCCCATCTCCACGTAGCTGGTTCTGCGTCCCTTCTCTGCTCCTGTTTACGCCGTGAAGTTTGACGTGTTTATTTGTGGGGTTATTTTTTATAAAAAAATTGAAAAACGTCAGCTGTGAGTACGACCGATTGAATGGTTTAAGCTCAACTTTGCAAGCTGCGTGGTACGTTAGATCTGTGCTTCATTTATGACAATGGTGTTTGTTAATTAAACCTGGTTGTTAATACACAGCATTTAGGGCGTATGTAAATACCGTACAAGTAACTGGCACAAGATATCACCCGTACATACGAAATCACAACCCCCACACGATACGACACCCCGGTGATAATTTTGGGCGTTTCTGACAAACCATCGATTTATCACCCGGGGGTACACAAGATAACACACCCCGGTGATATCGTAGTGTAGATTTGTTGTTTGTGGCTTCGATTTTTGGTCGTGGTGTCTCTGCGTAACTCTTTTTTGGTCGTACCGACAGCGAGGTAGGTAGCAGCAGCCCACTTTTGTGTGGGGGCAGGACGGATGGCGCAGCCACCACCTCGTATCATTTATCGACCTCGCCAAAGCATACGACTCCGTTGACCGAACCGTCCTGTGGGATGTCCTTGCTCGTTTTGGCGTGCACCCAATAATGCTCGCCGTCATCCGCCAATTCCATGACGGTATGCAAGCATGCGTGCGGCTGGATGATGGAGAGTGCTCGGATAAGTTCGACGTGGGGCAAGGTCTCAGGCAAGGATGCGTGCTCGCGCCACTGCTGTTCAGCATGTTTTTCACGGCGGTACTGCGTGTGGCCGAGAAACGCTTCCTCGCTGATGCAGCCAGCACGGACAACATGGTGCAGCTCCAACGAAAGGAGGAAGGCGAGAAGGAGGGCACTTCACGCACAGGCAAAGTCGACGGGCAGAGGGGGAAGGAGGGGGATGTGGTGCAGAGATTGTGGGGTATGCTGTACGCGGACGATGCGGTCATCGTATCGCGATCATCAGAAGGGCTGGAGAGGATGATGGCGGTGATCACGACTGCGTGCTCGTCTCTCGGGCTTACGGTATGCGAGGCAAAAACAGAGATAATGTGCCTGAACACCAAAGGCGGGGGGAAAGTGTCCTTCACAATCGATGCAGCCGGCCAGGTATACAAACAAACAATCGAGTTTGTGTACTTGGGCGGGGCTATCACCGCAGACAGAGACCTTAGCATTGAAATAACGCGGCGTCTTCAGAGGGCCTGGGCGTTCTTTCAGCCGTACACGATGGAAATCTATGATCGCCCGGGTGTGCGTTTACGGTTGAAGGTGCGGTTACTGAAAGCTGAGGTGGTCGAGACACTTCTTTACGGTTGCATGACGTGGAGCCCGAACAAGCCTTACTGTGACAGGCTACGACGGGTTCACCACTCCATGCTCCTCTCCGATGCCTTGGATGGCGGAAACGGAAGCGCGACGACCACACCCTATCGTACGCCGACGCTTGCCAAGACAGCTTCCGAGAGCATAGAGGCGATAGTGCGCAAACGGAGGATATTGTTCGCGGGATTCGTAGCACGTATGGGGGAGGAGCGTCTGCCACAGAGGGTGGTGTTTGGGGAGCTTGTTGGGGGTAAGGGCTACTCAGGGGGGCAAGAAAAAGACTGGATGGATGATCTGAAGGAGGATATTTCGGTCTTTGGAATAAAATTCGAAGGGTGGCGGAAGGCTGCTCAGAAGGGTGGCAGATGGTTTCGGCGAGTAGAGGAGGGAGTCGAGTTGTTCAAGCGGAATTGGCATGAAACGGAGAGACGCAAAGCTGAAGAGCATCGCGGGAAGGCTGCGGCAGCGCCATCCACCGTCGGCATCTTTAAGCGGCCGGGGGGAGGGGGGAGGGGGAGGGGGGAGGCGGGACGGGGAAGGGGGGAATGGGGCGTGGGGGGGGGAGGGGGGAAGAGGGGGGGGGGGAAGGGGAAGGGGGGGGCGGGGGGGGGGAGGGGGATTTGGGGGGGGGGGGGGGGGAGGGGGGGGCGTCATGCCCAAGAGACTGATGTCTGGGTTTGGCCATCATCGTCTTGAAAGTTGTGGGCCTTCCAATGGCCGTCACAAGATAGCGTAAGACCGCCCTGACTTCTTCGCCACGTTGCGTTCTCTCCCCAGTGCCATTGATGATGCAGTTGGTACCCTCTACGAGCCCAATGCCGTCTTTGGTCAGTTCCTACAGTCTGCTAGTATGACATTTTGTCTTCTCTTTTCCTTTCCTTGCTTCCTCTTCTTGTCTGGTCTTTTCTTGCTTTCCTTGTCTTTTCATTCCTTTCCTTTTTCGTTTTACATTTTGCTTTCTTCTCTTTTATTTCCTTTTCTTTATCTTATTTTCTGTTCTTTGTTTCTTTTTTCCAATTGACTTGCGTCTGTCGTGCGTACGCGTAGTGATAGATACTACGCGTAGTGTATACGTGGTAGTCTTTCTTGGTTGGCAAGCGGTATAGTCGGTTTTTCCAGGCGCGAGTAATGAGACGTATGCACCAGGTATAGACCTGGCACATCGTAGACTGACTCCCGATTTCACTTTTACATATATATATATTTTTTGTCCTCCGGCGGATGGGGAAACATAAAGCTTTAGCTCACCACACTTCCACGTATTTTCATACGCGTCGTGTGTCGATTTAACTCAGCTGCTTTCGCAGCCCAACGCTAGCTGGCGCACCCTTCGGGTCACTTTTATACGTTTCTGGTGGAGGCATAAATTGCGTCAGCTGTGATATATGCGTGTACCACCTTGAGTTTTTGTGTCTTTCCCTGGGGTATTCCTCAGCTCCAGAGTGACTGGAGCCTGTCCTGTGACCACGGACTTGATTATGCGAGTTAATGTGAGAACAACAACAACAACAACAACAACAACAACAACAACAACAACAACAACAACAACGACAACAACAACAACAACAACAATCATATCGGGCGAGGTACCTTCGATTCTAAATCGAACGTATATTTTATTTTTTTATGCTCCCATCCAAGCCCGCATTTTGTTTGAAACTTTCTCCGGCGTTGTGGGGGTTGAGTCATCGTCGAGGTCGTGTGCTAGAGAGTTTCGTCACATATGGGTTGGGCCCCTTTGCTTCACCACAACCCGGTATCACAGGTAGGTACCTACAGCAGGAATGCGGGGCAGCTGCAAGTGTTCGTGCAGGCATACCACACCCCTTCAAGTGTGCGGCAGCAGCGGTTCAACTGTTCACACCCGCTTTTATCATACCCCCAAACACACCCTGTAGGTGTTCGGACGTGCTATCACACCCCCTTTTTGCTTTTTATCACCCCCCCTCATTTATCACACCCCCAAACACACCTTGTGGGTGTTCGGACGTTCTATCACACGCCCTGGTTTACCACACCCGATGATATTATTTTTAAATCCCACAATGTTATCACCGGGGTGTGTTATCTTGTGTCAATTACGGTAGTCAGAGTGCTGGCACCTGTGACCCTGAAAGCCCCCAAGCCAGTACAGTAGTACTGGCAGTACATACTGGACCCGGGCTCAGCCCTACAAAATGGCCTTCGGTGCCCAACACTGCCCATCCATGTCGTCGCTGTTTCGTCAGCGTCGCCTGCCATCTGGCATAGATAGGTCGTTCGAAGCCTATGATACACTATTGCAATTACACGTCACGTCTCCCTCCTGTTGTACGTAAAAACCTTTTTATTTTTTCTTTTTTTTCTCACACTTCTGCTTTCCAGCTTCTGGACAAGCCGTGGTCACAGATGTCACCCCTTCTTCCCCCCGGTTCTTGCCTTCAATTTTTATCGCGCATAGTGTTCAGCAATACCACTGATCGTTGATTTTTCATCAAGAAGTGTTGCAAACTCACGCTTTCGCGCTTTCCGCGAGTCAATTTGTGCACAACAAAAAGTTCCAACAATTTATACGAATATGCACTCGGCGGGGCTCGAACTCCCGAAACTGACCTAAAATACCAGGCTCGAGCATAACCTGATACGCCACCGGGGGCGACCTCTTTTCTCATTGCCGCGTTTTGACATTTAGAGGTATTAATAGCAACATATCCGTACATATAAGCACCGTATTTAACTTGAAATGAGAACAAAGAGTACTTACATTTCGGGATGTAGTGGTGCATAGACATGAATCACATTGTCCATGAAAATAATGACTGTACACATATTAACAATATATTAAAACAGTACTTATAATGAGGTCAAACAAGGCAGGTAGAACAACACTATCTATAAATAGTTCGGAGTCTCGATCTACGTTCGGTTCATATCATACGATCAGCCGTACGAACAAGCTCGGCAAATTATCGCTTGTACAGCAGTGTAAGAAAGCAACGGGTACTCCCAGGAGGAGAAACACACCACGCACTCACCGTGTCCTCCTTGGGTGATGAGAGCCTAGGTGCAGACGGTGTCAGCCCAACGACCAGGAGGACAACGCCTGTCAGCAGGCTGCGTCGTCTCATTGGGGCTCACCCTCACCGCCTGCCACCTCGTCGCTCAAAATTGATATGGAACGGGAATTGATACCAGCTGTTACGTATATTCTCCAAGGCAAACCCCCCAAGGATGCGAGAGCACAGAGTGGAACACCTGCTTGCCGTAGATCCACGGCAAGGCAGAGCTTTCGTAGCACAACTTGGACCTCACTTAGAGGACAACAGCAATAGCAGACGGTCGGGACTAATCGATGTTATCTGCTAGACCGTGCGCGAGGTATTCGCAGTCGAGTAATTTAGCGTGTATCCCAAGAGCGGAGATAGATGGGAAAGGACATCGGTGCTGTTTATAGTTTTTTTTTATCACCACATCCGTGGTCCCACTTTAGTGTGGTATATTTTTGCGCGGGGCATCTATTTAGTGCAGTAATAATCGTCCCACTCTTTTGTAAAATATCGGTACATATTTCGTAGTACCATTTTAGTGCGTTAGTGAAGGTACCGCACTAACTTTGAGCGTACGCTAAAAGTCGGAGATCGATGCTAAAAGTTGGAGATCGAACATTGACGTATGACACGACGGAGAGCGTGCAAAAATATTCGTAGAGGAAATTTCATTTTCGTTGTTTGTTTGCCGATTACCCAGCGTGTCACCGTGTAAAAAGCAGGAGTCTGGGTTTGGCCATCGTCGTGTTGCCTTTTCAATGGCCGTCTCAAGATAGCTTAAGACCGGAGTCCTTCACCATGTTGCATTCTCTCCCCAGTGCCATTAACAATGCACTTGATACCCTCTATAACCCCAATGCCGTCTTTAGTCAGTTCCTAGGGTCTGCTAGTATGACATTTTTTTCTCTTTTCCTTTCCATGTTTCCTCGTCTCGTCTTGCCTTTTCTTGCTTTTCTTGTTTTTTCTGTTCTTTTCTTGTATTTTCTATTCTCTTGTTTCCTTTCCATTAATCTTCTTTTCTTTCCGGTGATTATTTTCCCAATTGATTTGCGTCTGTCCTGCGTCTGCGTAGCGTAGTGATAGGCACTACATTTGTACTACTATACGTGCAATATATACGTGGTAGTAGTCTTGGGTGGCAAGCGGTATTATCGTTTTTTCCAGGCGCGAGTAGTGAGACCTATATGCACCAGTATGGACCTGGCACATCGTAGGCTGACTCTCTATTTGACTTTTTATATGTTTCTCGTGGAGGCATGAATAATTGCGTCAGCTGTGATGTAGACTATGCGTGTACCACCTTGGGTTGTTTGTGTTTTTTTTTTTCCCCTGGGGTATTCCTCTCAGATCCAGAGTGACTGGACCCTGTCCTGTGACCGCGAACTTGATTATGCGAGTTATTGTGAAATCAACAAGAACAACAACAACACCAGCAACAACAACAACAACAACAACAACAACACCAGCAACAACAACAACAACACCAGCAACAACAACAGCAACAACAACAGCAACAACACCAGCGACAACAACAACTCGTAACTGTTAACAACAACAACTCAACAACAACAACAGCAACAACAACAACAACAACACAACAACAACACAACAACAACAACAACTAACTGAACAACACAACAACAACAACAACTGAACAACAACAACAACAACAACAACAACAACAACAACAACAACAACAACAACAACAGCAACAGCAACAACAGCAACAACAACAACAACAACAACAACAACAACAACAACAACAACAACAACAACAACAACAACAACAACAACAACAACAACAACAACAACTTCGTGTCTGCACCCCGGGCTGGGGTATCGACCTCGGCCACGGTGGCGCCGGTGGCAAAGGGAACTCGAGCAAACCGTTAGTAAGTCTGATGGACACCCACGGGAACCCATGTATGTATGGCAAAACTCGTGGTAATTGTGACGATGGGAGCCCACTGCCACGGTGGGGCCGATGGCAATGGGAATTCGATAAAACCGTTCCCAAGTTTGATGGGCACCCACGGGAACATGTTGCTATGGGGTCCCATTGCACTCAAGGCAAGATTTTCATTAAACTTGCGCGGGTTGCCATACATTCCCGGGGTTTCCCATGGCAATTGTCACGGGTTGCGTCGGGTTCCCGCCCTCGGCAATTTCCATTGTTGGTTGCCGTGGGCTCCCACGGATTGACGTGGGTTTGCACGGGCCTGCAGGATCCCATGGGTTTTTCCATGGACACCAAAGGCAACCCGTGGAGTAATTAATTGTTGGGGGGAACCGGCGAGACCCCATGGCAACCTGTTGCACCCATGGTTCCCTTGGCAAATTATTATTAAGGAAACCCATGGACGACCATGTATGGGAATCCGTGGGAACCTGTGGAAGCCCGTGGCACTTCTCAAGGGATCCCTTGGGTTCCGATGGCTTCCGATTAGATCTCGTGGGTTTTCATGGGAGTTTCTACGAGATTCTACGGGATTCCACGGGGTCGCACCGAATTCCGCAGGACTGCACGGGAAGTACTGAAATCCCTCCTCTTTGGTTTTCGTTCGCTCTCTGGTCATGTACGTTACGTGCAGGCCGGATGCTGGTTTTCTAATTAGTTATCTAACGAATCCGTTGCGCGGTTACCATTGCACCGTGCCATAGTATAAATGATAGCATCCCTAATCATTCCAGGAGGAGGGTATGCCAGCCTGATATATATATTTTAAATTTTATAATATATATATGGGGATATGACATCCCGTCCGGTCCCATGGGACCCCGCGCGGTATAATAAGTTTCCTATACGGTACGTCCCGCGGAAGGTTCCCGTGGGAATCCGCGGTAATTTGTGTGTTGTTTTCGATGGGAACTCACGGCATTCCATGGTTTATCCCATGATTGCATCCCGTGAGTTCCCGTGGGGTTTCCGTCACGAACTGTTGTACTGGCAATCAAGCTGCTGATACCAAAATATACCGCTAGGTTTTATCTTTCATGTTTTCACCGTGTTGACTTGTTGTGCTCCACTGCGCGAGAATGGTCGGGCGTTGTGGCTCCTTCCTATCTGGTGTTTTTCTGGTTGTCGCGTCGTCGTGATATTTCGATGGAGCACGTCTGTATGTACCACACTTATACTGTTCTACAGTGTACTGCGTGCACCAGCAGTGCAATATGTACGATACGAGGCATAGAGTAGTCAAGGAAGACGCACTGCTAGCAGCTGTGGTATGATGACGGCATGACCGATACACTTGAAACAAACGAGAGGCGAAGAAGATTTTGTGGTGCCTGGCACAGGCATAATATGATAGTCTAATCATGCGAGATGATATATATACAGATTGTGACCTAAACCTCCTAAAAAATCTTCCCCCCCCCCCCCCCCCCTCTTGCTCTCCCTTACTCAAACGCCCCACCAAATATCGAAATCCGCCACATTAATAAACACTTCACGCACAGGATATCACCTCACTATCTTTCGAGAGCCATCCATGCCGCTGTGTCCCCCCTCCCCCCCGCCTCGAACGCCCCCTTCTTTCCCATCACCCGCACCATCGCCTAGACCTAGCACCACACGTATAACAAACCCCTCACCTAACGCCCATCCCCCCCCCCCCCCCCCCCCCCCGGCCCCCCCCCCGCCCCTCCCCCCCCCCCCCCCCCCGCCCCCCCCCCCGCCCCCACCCCCCACCTCCCCCCCAACCCATCCCAACCCCACCCCCTCGAACACTCCACCCTCTCTTTACTCACTGATTGTGACCGATTCTACGATAGCCCCCCCCAAAACCAGCGATTTTATTCGACGAACGCTTCATGGCTGCTCGACACGAGGAAGGCCGCTATTAAAAGGTAGTCTCCATATGTTTTATCGTTTGCAAAGAACTATCGAACGATGACGTCGGGGTGGCAAGGGGCACAGTATTGCATCACGTACGGCCGGGAGCTGGTTGTGAAACCGGCGATTTCGTTGAAGAAAAGTTGGGGGGGCTACCGTAGGACGACTCTTGTACGACTTACCCCAGGATATACACGATAAACTGATGCATTATTTCCAAAACCGTCACATTTATCCCCTCAAAATAATGTATAGTTTCCAGGCTCGTATTGAGCTGCCCCCCCCGCCCCCCCCCCCCCCCCCCGCCCCAACCCCTCCCCCCCCCTCCCGAATAATAAACTGGTGCCAAAACCAAGGGCGCACAAAAAAAAAAAATCCTGGACACCTACCTCCAGTTTTTGCATTTGATCGGCAGGGAGGGGGGGGGGGGAGGGGTCTGCCAGCACACTTGATCCTATAAAAAGGACCATGCAACTCTAATTCCTATATAAAGAACCATGCAACAATATTCCTATATAAAAACAAAGTGACTTGGCCATAGACTAGGCACTGGGTGCCACCCACGGCGGAAAATGGGTTTAGTAGAACAAGAGGCGAACCCTCGGCAACGTAGGTGTGAGGTCAGTGACACTTGGTGCCACTACTGTACGGGCGTAGTACATCGTCCTCGAGACGCCGCCGACACCACGAGATCGAACCGGGCCAGTACACAAGCTTGCACAAGCCGACACAACGGCATCCGGCAAGCCCCACCCGCTCCCTCTTCATGCTGACCTCACCCATGCATCAGAAGGGGCTGGAGCATCGAATACGGCCTCCTCGTCGTGCATTGGGGGGAAAGTCGTCTGCACGTTCTGTTCCAAGGAGATTCTGGTGTCAAGAATGCGGCTTCATGTTGCGGGGCACATCCTTGACAAGGTGGGCTGTGCATTCAATTTAATCCAATACTCTATGTATGTAGTCTAGACTAGTGGTTGATCATAGCCATCGTTTGCTGCAATCTCAGAATCTTCGAACGTGCAATACACGGAACGCGTCGGAGTTCCTGACCTACATTCCGTACTGCGTTCCGTACACCAATCACGCAGGGCTTGATGGGGAGCGGCACGTGTGGATTCTGCGGCCGAAACGACGGCTGTAAGTCCTGGGTGCACGCACCACGGACTGGCAAAGCAGCGCCGCGGATACATTCCAGATGCCAGCTCGCGCCGAGACTGGCCAAAAGCCACAAGGTCCAATCGCCTCAATAACTCTGAGGTCGGCACTCCGATCCACGCCGACTTCGCCGTGCACTAATGCGCCGCTGAAGTGCATATTCTGTGATAACCACTGGGAGTGGAAATACTCTATGAATGACCACGTGGAAACACAGCACACCGGAGAAGTGAGGATGAGGAAGGATGATTCGGTCGGCCAAGATTTCCTCAAGAGCATCGCCGTTAGCGAGGATGAGAAAACCGCTGTGAAAGTAAGCCTACGAAAGGATCTAAAAAACAAGCGTGGGGCGCGCGGTACTCAAACAACCACGGTGATAGTCCGTGGGAAACGCAAAGGCGGGAGTACCAGAAATCCCGTAGACGACTCCGGCGCTTCGGGCGAATCAAGCGATGGCGACAGGGACGGCGATGATGGAGACGGCGAGGAGGAGGAGGAGGAGGAGGAGGAGGAGGAGGACGAGGCGGGGGGGGGGGGGGGGGGCAGCCGTGGGGCGTGCCTCTGGCGTAGCCCCAGGCCAACGCAGGACAAGTCGGGTCAGGCGGAAGAAAAGGATGTGGGGAGAAGAAGGATCGGAGGAGGAAAAGGAAGAGGAAGAAGAAGAAGAGGAGGAAGAGGAAGAGGGAGAGGAAGAGGAAGAGGAAGTGGCAGAAGAAGAAAAAGTAGAATTGGAAAACAAAAACGAAGAAGAAGAGCCTTGCGGGGAGGGGGCGGGGGCGGCCGAGGGTTCGGCTGGCGGGGCTGCCTCAAATGTGATTTTAGGCGTGAGCAGTCTTGGCCGGGTTAGGTATAAGAAAAGATCGTGGGAGCAAGTAGAGTGGGACGAGGAGAGAGGAGAGCCCTGCTTCGGGCGGGAGAGCTGATGCGGGCAGTTTCTGCAAACACCTGAAGGTGTCCGTCTATGATCGCAGGGAATATTATTATTGTTGCACGGCCGAAATCGGCCATTTTTTCATGTTTCCCCAACGGCCGATCTTGGCCGTTCGGGCAAAAAGGGGGAGGGGGGGGAAGCTTGGAGGGGAGGCGGTGGAGCAACGACAAATAGCAAGCAAGATCATCTGCTTCACTACTACCACCGTGTTGTACTGTCTGTCTGTGGCGTCCATTTAATCCAAGTTTGATACAACATGCGTGAGGCCTTTTCCAGAAAGCAAGATTAGAACAAGACTTGACACAGCAAAACACGCTTGTGTACGGTAACAAAACCTTGCAAAAGTCCTAACCCCCGTCGATGGTGCTCCATGGTTCTTTCTTGATGACCAAAAAGCCACAAGACGACGTTAAACGGCCTCAACATTCGACGAAACTCGGGGAAAAAAAAACATTTTTTTCGGCGTCGGACCCGGGGGGGGGGGGGGGGGGCGGGGGGGGGGTAGGTAGGTGTCCGGGATTTTTTTTTTTGTGCGCCCTTGCCAAAACCGTCAGATTTATCCCCTCGAAAGGATTTATAGCTTACATGCACAAATTGCCCCCTTCCCCCCCCCCCCCCCCCCCCCCCCCCTCCAAACCCGCTCGCTTTTGATCAAAACCAGGCCCCCACGTCCTTCAAAACTCCGCCCCACCCCCCTCACCGGTTATTCGACTTACAAGATTCACTTGATAAAAGGATACATTTCCCTTCACAGCTGTCAGATTTTGTCCCCCTCAGAAACGGGTTTTATAGTTTCCTCGCACAGACTGACTAAAATCATCCTGTTGACCCTGATAGCTACACTGTAGTTGTAAGGGGAGTCGCCGACCTATATCCTTAATGAGGACACACAACTCGTAATGCGCGCGATCGGAGTATCACACACAGCTTGCAAAGATGAGTTTCGACGAAATCTTCGATCTCACAGCTGGAGTGTATTTCCATTTTTTATAATATATATACAGACGTACACACAATATTATTAC
The DNA here is from genome assembly GCA_012845835.1 of Undaria pinnatifida. Taxonomy (NCBI): domain Eukaryota; class Phaeophyceae; order Laminariales; family Alariaceae; genus Undaria; species Undaria pinnatifida. The sequence continues at coordinate 5,783,977 of JABAKD010000025.1, read as the reverse complement.
ATGGTAAAGCGGTGACGGGTGCTGAATAAAAATAGTGTAGTAGATGTCGTACTGAAATCTGAAACGGATCGGGTAGTTTTTTGCTTTATTAGACTAGACTAGGTAGATAGATAGAATCTAGATGGATAGATGATGGTGTTCGTGCTTGCTTGCATTTGTTTTTCGGTCTCCAAACAAACGAAACCGTCAACAACGAACAGACAGTTTGTTGTTCCTGTTTTTTTTTTTTGTGGTTTCTCTTCGATTCCAACTTTCTCCAAACCTCGGTCCAAACACACATAGACTAGACTACACATAATCTATACCTGTGCCGGCAAAGAATCCCACATGATTGCGGTTTGTAGTGCTGCTGCATATCTATTGGAGGAGTGTATTTTAATTTTTATAACATACTATACATATTATAGTCTAGTCTATTGTACCGTATAATAGAAGACTAGTCTACTAGGTCTAATTGAATATCCTTGCAACGTTCACGGCTGATCCTATATTTTTGCGCGTACAATATAGTCTAGTCTATGTAAAAGGGTATACGATATCCTTCTTCCTGTTGTTGGCGAGACCGCCTAGGCTGTAGACTTTCTTAGCGACGTTGCCAGCCGAACCAATACCACCATTATCGAGCACAAAAAAACTCGAAACCCTAACGAACCCTAAAGTGCGAGTTCCGCGAGTTGTTACGACTATTCGTACACTTCCGACAGATAGATAGATATCTGCCCAGGAGAAAACATCAGCGCTAGCAGCAGCGGCTGCAGCAGCACCAGTTAGTTAGTATCAGCATCAGTCCATCAGCACCACAGCAGCAGAAGCACCGGCACCGATAATACTACTACCAATCACTGTACCAGCACCACCAGCACCACACCTCTTGTTCCAGCAGGATAGTCTTCTAGCCATCTAGCAGGACAAACCAGCAGAACCAGCAGAACCAGCAGAAAGAACCACCACCAACAACAACAGCAGCTATTGCAACAACATGGTGTCATCAGAAGGTTTGAACGGAGGTCTCGTGGACGACGCGTCTCGAGCATCCCGCACCTGTACTCCACGTGACCTTCGCCCGAATGGAAGAGCCAGCATCACCGATACGCTCGAATTCGCTGCCGAACTCGATTCTTCTACAGGGTGAGAGTTTTCGACAGGGTGTGAGAGCGTCAGAGGTAGAGAGAGCCCTGAGAATACGGTAGTAGTACATCGGTGAACGAACCCTTTCAAGAGTCAGGGTAAACAGTCTAGTCTACTACATCAGAGACCGCAAACAAGCAACGAAGCAAACAGGGAGAAAAAAACGTGCGGTCCGTTTTTGTTCTGGTATTGTATTGTCACGCTGTGGTGTAGACTATGCGCGCATACACACGGTATAGTACCTGGTACCTGGTAAGTAATTGCTCAACGGTCTGGCGAGATGCGCATGTAGCACATGCATGTGCCCTTGCATTGTACTGGTAGTGCGGGCACATGTACTGAATGGTGCCCACAGCAGAGCTCGGGCTGCTTGGTGCGGTTGATGCTGTGATTGTCATTTCGTTTCGACGTTATCTCACAGTCTGTAACCACGATTAAATCTGTCTAGGAAATGAAGAACCTTGAAGAACCAGGACGGGCACTGGGTGTGCTAATGTTGTCGTTGGGTAGATATAAAGGAACGGTGCAATTTGCAAAGACAAGGTGAACACACCCACACATTTTCTCCTCTTGCGCCTGCTCTAAAGTCCCTGTCGTGGATCTTATTCCACTTCGTCTTCCCCAGGGTTCAATCAATAGGGCACACCCGACGCCTTATCATAGGTTGCTGCGCTGTGCTGTGCTGTGGTGCGATGCGCTGTGCTGTGCTGCTTTCTTTGCAGGCACAGCGACAGCCACGAACATCATCCGTTCGATCAATCGTTGGGCAGAGATCACCGTCAGACAATCGCGGCTGTTTCCAGGCTTGCTGCCTACATGGGACGCACGGGCAAAGGCATCAACCACATATTCAAAGGTAGGTGTTAAAGCAATCATGCGCGTGTGGCACCGAAGTGTCTGTAAAACGATCACTTGTAGTGGAAAATCACAGAGAAGATACTTTGGAAAGTGGCGCTTGCGGCCAAAAGGTGGAAAGCGAATGCGGGATGAAAAGCAACGGAAAGAAACCAAGAGAAGTGGAGAGAAGAGAGGGGAAAATAAGTAGCCGAGGTGGGGCTGACCGCCATCTGGTCATCACGCGGCAATGCTCCTTTGTTGCGGGTAGATGTACTAGCGTTAACGGAAATGACCTTGTAACGTGGTTGGTTGACCCCTGTGGGACTTGAGAGGGGAGATGTGTGGAAAACCAAAGGACGAATTGAGCATCGGCCACACGTGTTAACCTTGGTTTGTGTGGTAGAGTATGCGTCCCAAATTCAATACCCGGCATTAAGGAGACATACACGGTACGCTCGGGCATGCTCTACGGGTTGCTGTGGTGGCCAAGAGTCCGGCCTACCGTAACGCCACCTGCAGTGTTCCCTGCAACTTTCCCCGATACGTACGGTGTGGTAAGCTGCAGTAGTTACAACTTGAACATAAAATGCACTTGCGAGAAGGGACAACCGACCGAGTTTCGCCACAAATGCTGTATTCCTCCGCATCTAGAGTAAGATACTCAGTGCACTCATGCGAAAGTGACTGCAAAGCGGCTAGATTCGAGCGGACTGCAAGCTCCATATTCCAAAAGGTGAGAAGTGATAAGCTGACGAAAGATACATGAGTGCAAAGTACGTATGCTGTGATAGGTGCGTGTGTAGACCATGTATAGTTGTTCGAAGCATTTGCAAACGGTACAGCATAGCTTTACAGTGCGTCAGTAATAACAACCGCCGCTAGATCGTTTCCACCACGTATCGTGTGCACTGACTAGCGTGGTGTAAGCAACGTTATGTTAGTGTTGACTATATTTAGACACGGCAAACAAAGAAGGATGATGAAAGCATCATGACGGGCCCTTCGGTGTCATATCTTGCTAGAGAAGTTAACGTTAGCAAAGGATAACGTTAGCAGAGAAGCCAACGTTGGCAAAAATATAACATTAGCATAAGATGACGTTGGCCAAATATAACCTCAGTAGAAGATTAGGTTCGCAAACTATAGCCTTAACTTAGCAGAAGAGCTAACGTTGGCAAATATCAATAGCGTTACCTACAGTGGTAGCAGAAGCGAAGGTTGACACGTGCCACGAAAGACGCGGCACTTTACCAGGCGGGAAAAAAAAATATGGGGGACGGGGGGCTCCTTACCCCAAAATCGCCGGAGACACAACTTTATTTTGCAGTAATAATAATATTCCTTGTATACCTAGGCTTCCTAGGCTAGGGGATAGTTCATCGGGTATAGACTAGAGCTGTTATTTTCACGGAAGTCAGTTTTTTTGAAGAAAGTATATAATACAGTAGCAGTTCATCTAGTGAGGAGTAGTATTAGAAACAAAACGGTGCACCTTGGCCGTACTAATATTAATAGTGCTAAATAGTACTATTAATATTAGTAGCATGTGGCAGCAGAATCTGAGGTTGGCAAACGATAACGTGGGCTGAAGCTAATGTTGGCAATGGGACGACAGTAATGCAGATGCCTGCACTCATTATCCTTCTCTGCATTTCGCGCGTATGATACGACCTGTGGCAAATATATGTCAAAATATAATATTGCAATCAAGACGTGGATGTGGAGCAGAAACCACCACATCACCACACCACCACACGGCTGATTCATTACGCCACATTAGCTTTAACTTCGCTACACCGCGTGACCCTCCAGCAAGATATTTTAGCTTCTAGGTATAAATAGATGCCCCGAGACACACATCTCTCCTTCCATATCTGTCGGTTGAGCAAGTTCCGTGGTTCCGCTCAATCATGTGGTTTCCGCTAGGAATTGCCGTAAGGGTTGTTCCCAAGGTCATTCCCAACGAAACAAATACGTGTTAGAAGAGCTTCAACACATTTTCCGGCGGATGCGCCTCTGATTAAAGTGGGACTCGTCCCAGCTTTTTACCTGTACAAAACACGCCATCCAAGTAGTACGCAAATTTTCCTCATTCTTTCAATCAGGTCCTGATCATTCGCTGGATTGAAAGGGAAATACCATAACACTAGCCCACCCTGATGAGCCGTACAAAATGTAAGATTCGGGGAATCACCGATTCCACGCACTAGAACATGAATTGACGCGGCTTGCCGGTCCTTGAAACCCACTCCACACCTCTACCCCAGTGAGAGGTTACGAAGCCTTGTTAAGGAACGTCAAACTCTGAAAAAAAAAGGAAGCATTACTCGTACGAGGCGTGAAAAGGTCAGATCTCGAAGTTGCCGCCAAAGTCTCAGCAGCGGATGTGGTGGGGCGAAAATATACCGCTGATAATGGAAAAACACAAGATATCTTATCCCCACATAATCACCCAAGGGCCGGGAGTGTACTCAGTTTGTGCATGGCCGTAGTCGTATGACCATAGATCCTCGCATCCCTACTATGCCGGGACGGAGCACGTCGGGTCTTCACTAACCAGGCAGACAATGCTTGCACCAAGCGCGAAGCGCCGTGAGGTGCTTGGCGAGTCGCATGAAGGGTGAACTGCATCCTTCCAAGAACGCAGGAGGGGGTCGAGAAGGCAATCGCTAATCACCGCTGCACCTTCACCGGACGAGGGGGTGTTTTCGGAGAACGAAATAGCGCTCGCACTGTAGCTACCGCGATACCCCCAGTGACGGGGGCGGCTGAACCCCATTGAAGGGAGGGGAGTGTACTCAGTTTGTGCATGGCCGTAGTCGTATGACCATAGACCCTCGCATTCCTACTATGCGGGACAGAGCACGTCGGATCTTCACTAACTAGGCAGGCAATGCTTGCACCAAGCGTCAAGCGCCGTGAGGTGCTCGACGAGTCGCGTGAAGGGTGAACTACGTCCTTCCAAGAACCGCTCGTAAGACGACGTCGGCACATTGTGCCTACTTTCTTGCTTGTGGATGACAGCGCCAATGAGTTGCTTTATGTTCTGGTGTGGCCACTCGGGAGACAGCAATGGGTATTACTGTGTAACTGCCTCGTGGGTGCCTGATCATGCCCACACTACGTGATGCGATCATTCCCCTTGCGCGGAGTTAGGGTTCTCCACCCCGCACAACATGATCTAACTCGGTAACCGTCATGGTGACCGCCAAAACAAAAACGTCACGCTGGTTGTCTAGCTCACGCAGTGATTGGCATATTGTACAGCGTCGTTGCCAACGAATGCCAACCCCGACATACATATAACATTTTACAGCTGCGGTGCCAACCGAGGCCAACTATTGTGTATATATTTTAAGAGGGCAAGGGGGCGAAAAATGCGTCCCTAGAACTGAATAACTCTCGTAGTGTAGCTACCGCGACATTCCCAGTGACGGAGTGGTTAGGGCGGAAGTGCATCGTTAAGAGAAAGGCGGAACACCAAGAAGCCTGTCGTTCGCCGCAGTATGAGCCGTCAAATCAACCAGACTTCCCTCGGCTCTGACAGGGGGAGGGCAGCACGAAGATTCTTAAATACCCAAGAAATGCGTCAAAAACCATGTCCTCTACTATGCCACAAGGTGAGCGGCCAGGGTTCCCGAGACCGCCTCAGGCTTCGAGCCCGGGGCGGGGGCGGGGGAGGAGTCGATGTCCAGGATATATAACAGGGGGATATGCGTTTCGAAAACGGTAAAAGACGAAAACGCTGGGGTTGAACGCAAGGCAGCCAAAACGTCTGGCCACAAAACCTGGAGTGGTCTCAAGAGGTACCAGTAACTTACAAGGGCGCGACGAAAGTTTAGTAAGCGAATCGAGTGTTCATCTTCGTTTCTCCGCAAACCGTTCGTAGAAACTGAGCAGGGGAAACGGATAGCCACACGAAGAACCAAACCGCTAAAGAAACGGAAACTCCGGAAAATAATGAGTTACAGCGGTGGCGTAAAAGTCAGCTATCCACGTCTAAGCTTCGAGATTTGTCTTTGTTACGTTGGGTTCCATGCTCATACCAGCTACAAACCAACTGAATTAATAGACATCAAGCACCCTTAAAGGTCCTGGCCGACGTCGTGTGACGAGCCGGAGGGAGAGGAAGCTTGATTGGTCCCGGGTCGCCCAGAAAAACGCACTCAATTGTCCCAATTGGTGGCCATACGCGCGCTGGTTGCTTTCTCGAGACACCGCAAAAACATCGTCGGTGTTGTACCAAAAAACAGATTCCGGTGCGAAGCAGCGGAGTGCTGTGATGGCGGAGCCAGTCATGATGAGGCACGCAACCGCACCCTGCCGGTGCCAAGAAACGCTCCCCGTTACCACCGGTTACCTTGAGAAATTTCCCGTTGGACAACGCATCAGGCGGCGCAGGCGATTGGTTTGGAGAGTGCCGGTGCGGAGTACCAGCCCAATTGAGCGAAATCAGCTGCCGCGAGAGCTAGAGGTTGATTTACCGTTCCCAAGATTGGCGGGAGAGTCCCCTGTAATCTACCTGACGGGCGTGTGCTACGATATCTAGAGTAGCACGTTTTTTGGCACAATAATTACTTCCAGGTGACGAGGGCTCTTCATGTATGACATTATAATGTGAAGAACCACCCGAAATCGTTCGAATTCACATGTTTTTTTCGTTTACGGGGAGGGACATGTAAAACCCCTATTATGTACCAGGTATATATATACAGGCCATGGGGATGACGATCGAGTTTTTAACAGCAGTGTACACTAACAGACGCGTGCTACGGTAGAGGGACACCACTTTTTTTTTCTGAGGTTCCTCAGGTTGGGAGCTTAAGACATCTCCTAATAAGCTGATTTGGAGAAAATATAAAACCGCTACTACTACCGGATGAAAAACCCCATGGCCTAGGTACACAGCTATAGAATCGTGCCCGTCATTTAGAACACCATAAACGGAGAAAAAAAAATAATACCTCGAACGTACGTAGCACGCGTGTACTATTATTAATAGTAATAGCGCGTTTGTCTCATACCGCCGGTAGTCAGGTGCTGGGTGAGATACAAGAGGTCCTCAAGCGAGGACTCCTGAAAAGTTCTCAACAAGGCACAGCCTCCGAGAAAAAACAGGTGCAGCAGCGCTACTCTCGCACCGTAGCAGCACTCACTCATCGACGCATAGCGACGCGTTACATGATAGTAGTGGTACGCGACGTATAGCGACTTTTTCCTGCGGCGATTTCTGAGTGGCAAGGCTTTCTTAACCCCAAACCGTCACATTTTCGCTCTCTTTTTTTTTTTAATAATTTTTTGCTGTATACCTAGGCCATGGGATTGATTGTCTATGGAGTCAACGGGTGTGTTTCAGGTGTGTTTTTCCCCAAAGCTCGTTAAGTGAGGAGCCCCTTAGAATAAAAAAAATGGCGCACCCCTAGCGTTTTGCCCCACCTCACGACCGGCGACCACGAATCTGGTCTTGGTTGGTGGCCGATGATGGTTTCCACTTCTAGTTCGTCGGGGGAACGCCGAAACGTCGTCCTGGGTGACGCGTTTCCGGGGCGGAGTCGCTGCTTAACTTGTTGAGTATGGTTGGCATCCTTAGCCCCGCAGGCAAATATTTGACCAAGTCTTCACTCTGTTGTGCGCCCTCTGCTGATTGCACGAATTGGTCGTGGCACGTGTATTGAAGATCTGGACGCGAGCGGCGATGGAAAGCTGTCGCACGACGAGCTGGAGCGCGCACTGGTCGACCTGGACATTGACATCACCACGTCTCAGGCGCACGCTCTCGTCATGTTTATGGGTGAGCCAATTGGTAGTAGTTTGTTGAGGTATTGTATCGTATGACATGTCTCATCGTCGTGCCTTACCGTGTCCGGCCGCGTGCATGTGTGTACTGAGATTGTCTTTATCATCGTTATTATCGTTTGTTTTATTGGTATTGCCCTCCGACAATACTTGTACTATAGCGTACAGTCTAGATCGTTCCAATATATACCGAACATTCCTCCTTAAAGCCGTAGTATCTCTCCTATGACCCTCTGCCAATATTTTCTCCCAATCCCCTTCCCCACATCTTGTTATTTTGGCTCAGTCCATCCTAGTCCTCGTCAGCCTTTCCAACATTACCATCCAACGTACGTGAAGCATCAGCTCCAAATGAACAGCCGATCACTACATAAAACTTGGTCACAAAAAGAAGAAGGGAACCAACGGAAGCCAACAGAGGAAACCTGTGCACGAAGTCCATCTTCATGATGCGCCCACTTCCAGGTTAGCGTCGATCTCACTCCTCTGCTGCCCTTGCTTCACATTAGATGCCCACCTGTACCTTCTACTCTTAAATCGTGAGACATGTTTAGGTGCGGATCCCAACGCCGTAGGTGTGGGTCTGTCACGCCCCCCCGTCTCCGTCCTGCCTCCTGGCGACTGGGCCTGGAAGCGTAACACCCTCTGCGAAATGGTGGTCTGTCACGTCACCATTATTATTTCATTAATACTATTATTTTTAGTATAGTCTAGTCGTCTTGGTTTGATGATTGACACCATTGATTTGATGATTGCCATCTTGTTGTGGTGATCGGCACTTTTAATTCGATGATATGTCATATTGACGATTGATTGCCATATTGATTATAGCCATCTACGCGATAGTTCTTGACGAGTGCCACCTTGATGGTTGCCATCTTGGATGTTGCCACCTTGACTTCATAGATACAGGTGTACGGATCCCTCAGTGGGGCCGGTATGCGCCAGCCCCCAAAAGCTCGATGCCACTGCTGCGGCAACCGGCGATATATACTCAACCCGCATAAGAGAGACCCCTACTTGAACTGTATTGTCATCTTGGTGGTCGTCGTGTTGACAATTGTCAATTAATTGCTATTTTTGTCGTTACTAAATGTTTTCCCATCCGACAATGTACAGTGTGAGTGTCAAGTCACACTAAATGATGGAAGAAAAACAAATCGAGCCTGCCACGACGAAACCGGTCGATGTAAAAGATCAATTGTCGCCACCTTGAGGTGTGCCTTATTGATGATTACCATTTGTGTATTTTATCAGACAGCGACATGGACAACCTCACTTAGTCAACGTGAAGGAGCTGAACAGCACCATCCGCCCGTACACGCGAAGAAAGTGGGCGAGCGGGACAACTGGGCACCTTGATGATTCTTGATCATCACTATTGTCGTCTTCCCGGCGGTTACCATCTTGACAACTGCAATCTTGATTAATTACTGATTTGCATACATACGTTGACGGTTGATATTATTTGCAGACAGCGACGGCGACAACGAAATCGACGTGAAAGAGCTGGACAGCACAATCCGCCTCTACAAGCGAAGGAAGCGGGCTGGACAACTGGGCACCTGGCGCGGCCAGCTAGAAGTCCAGCAAGACCCAGTCTTCCCCAACTGGCTCATCGGAAGGGATGACTTTCAGCAAGTGTTCTCCAGGTACTAATAGTACTAGTAGTCTCTGATTAGACGCGTCACGCATGCCACGGTTGAGATTCTGCAACTGATTTCTCTAAGTAAGGCATCTCACCCAGTAATAACAGTACAGCTCGCCGCCTTATTCGTGACTGTACAGCGACATGTCTTTCTCTGAGCTATCAATTAGCGCTAGCTTGACCCCTTTAGAGCCCCCGAACCCCTCCCTGTACTAAATCCAAGTAATTTTGGGCCCAAAAATGGGTTTCCAGTTGCAAAAGGCTTAACAGCTAGATAGACTGACCCCAGATAGATTGCGATTTAGTTGATCGAGAGATACATACATACAGCACAAATTCGCTCGGCCAGCAATCAGCGCCGGGTGTTAGCTCAGTGGCTGCGGTGTATCTGTGACAGGAGTAGAGCACTTACTTCCTGGCTGCCACATGTTGTGTGTCCTATTGACGCTACTACTATCAACGGGGGTGCCCTGAACGAAAGCCGCGTGCTAGGGTAGAGGTATTGATGCAGTAGTAGTATTAACAGTAGTAGCACTTTTTGGTCCAAATCGTTTTTTTTTCTGAATGACGGGCCTCCTTATTAGCCCTCATTAACCCTGAATAGTCTAATAGTCGGAACAAAAAAAGTTCATTCTTCTTGCTCTTTGCAACGTGATTGGTTGATGATGGTTGATGAGTGATGGGTGATGGGTAATGGTTGATGGATGATTGTTTTGCGAACCTAGGCCGTGGGTGTGTTGCACTTTCTTCAGTGTTTGTTTCTCAAAATCATTGTTTCAGGTGAAAAAACTTGGTTTACCTCGACCGTACGGTAAGTAAGTATCATTCGTGCTACTATCAGTAATACATACTACTCCACACAACATATAGATACACACACAGCTTGCAAAGATGAGTTTCGACGAAATCTCCGATCTCACAGCTGGAGTGTATTTTAATTTTAATAATATATATGTGTGTGTGTGGTTGGAATCGCTTGTGAGTGTTTTTGCGGTCATGATAGTAGTCTAGTCTATAGTATTTTTTTTTAAGCGTTAACCAGCAGGTTGGGCTTGATTTTCTTCCACCTTCGGCGGGTGTTTGTGTGTGGCGTTGAAGCTCTCGTCGTCATGCTGCACGCTGGTATTTTTGTCGAGTGGCAAACGTCATAGATAGTTCCTAGCCATTCTAATGTTATTTTCGTTTCATGCATACATACCCAGGTCATCATAGCATTTTGCTCGCCGCGTTCGGCATGCTCTTCTTGCTCGAGAAAAAAAAGCCCTTACTTGTGGTTGGAATATCTTTGTGGCGGTTAACGCTCGTGAATTGACGACTGCCTTTGCACCAGGTTTCTGCCTGAATCCGGAGCTTGCGAACAGCCGGAGGTGGAAACGGCCCTGAGAAAAAAACCCGGAGATCGACTGAACCGGGACTTGCAGGCTATCAGCAGTTGGCTAGGGCAGCAGGTAGGATAATACTAAAATGATGTTGTTATTGTGCTTACCATGCGACAATAATATGAGCACTGCATGACAATGACGAGTTTGAACATTGATTGGTCACTCATCATGACATTCGCTGACGAGCAAGACCTCGGAGACAAAGGAAACCTTCGAATCTATGCTTAAAGTGTTATTTCCTCCTATCTATGCCTACTACTGCCCTCTTGATTGAGCTTGATCTACAGTAGGCCGTGCTCCATTCCATTCGTTGTTCTTGCTCCTTCTTCTTCTCAATACGTGCTGCATGCTGTACTGGTCGGAGATCGACCCGATGACTGCGAAATTGATGGCCAGTCGACTGCATTCACGCCTCTACACCACCAGCCGCAGTATCGGCCCTGTTCTATTCTCGTCTACACTAACTAACGAAACCGGGATATTGGCCCAGGCGAAGAGATGTTAATATTCGTAAGAACTAGTCGGTTTTCTTCGGACGATATTTGCTTGTGATCAGGTTTATGCCGCACCAAAGAGACAAATATGAGCACAAAAATGCACGCTTAATGCTATGATGAGCAAACAGAGGAGCCAATAAACTTCAAAAAGAAATACCGGATACACCTCAAAAAACGCGCGACCGGAGTATCTCGCAGCTTGCGAAGATGAGTATCGACCCTTATTACATTGATTGATCGAACGCGCAGCTGAAGTACTCAAAACAAATTTTAAAAATAGTTATTTTTTCGGCTCGGGTACTATGTAAACAAAGAAAGGGAAAGTGTTCTATTAATAAACTCGAACGTGATTATTCTACATAAAGATTTGTGATGATGTATAGTACATAAATATCTTGTTCTTTAAGTTGACGATGGTAATCTTTAACCCAAACGGGATTATTACATGTTCCTCAGGAGGTGACGACGCCTTCTCTGACTGGAAAAAAAAACTTGAGCCCAAAGACCCAACGGAAATGTCTGCACGTCAGCCTTTAGGCGCGCCCCCCACCCCCCCCCTGTTGGCAACGAAAAAGTGTACATACACACACGTCGAACAGATGACAGATCCCCATTTATTTGATTATCTAGAAATGCATGGGAAGATTTGTGTGGCTTAGCTCGTGCTACCAGGACCTGGTTGGACCCGTACGATCTGCATGATCTAGCAAATTATTCCATCGTTGGATCTGAACTCTATATAGATTATATATATACAGATCCTCCACCACCCCAACACCCCCTCGTTCCCCACCACCCGCACGATCGCCTAGACCTAGCACCACGCGTACAGCAAGCCCCTACATATATGTGACCTAAACCTGTTAAATACCCTTCTCCCCCCCCCAAAAAAACACCCCCCCCCCCCTCCCCCCCCCCCCCCCCTTTTTTTCCCCGCTCCCTCTTGCTCAAACGCCCCACCTAACATCGAAATCACCTCATTAGCTTTCTAGAGCCATCCATGCTGCTGCTCCAATTCATCCCCCCCCCCGCCCCCCAACGCTCCCTCCTTCCCCACCACCCGCACCATCGCCTAGACCTAGCGCCACGCGTATAGCAAACCCCTACATCTACGCGACCTATAGCTGTTAAAAACCCGTTTGCCCATCCCCCCCCCTCCACCCCCTCGAACACTCTGCCCTTTCTTCACTGGTTGTACGACTTACAGGATATACAGAATAAACTGGTGCATTCCTTCCAAAATCGCCAGATTTGTCCCCTCAAAGGATTTATAGGTTCCACGCACATATATTTTGAGTTGCCCCGCCCATTCCTCCCCCCCCCCCCCCCCCCGCTCCCTCTTGTTAAAATCCATGCCCCCACGCCCTTCAAAACTCCGCCTCCCCCTCACCGGTTATACGACTTACAGGATACACTTGATAAACTGATGCATTTCCTTCCACAGCTGTCAGATGTTGCCGCCCTCAGAAACGGGTTTTATAGTTTCCGCGCACAGACTGACTAACATCTCCCTGTTGACCCTGATAGCTACACTGTAGTTCCAAGGGGAGTCGCCGACCTATATCCTTAATGAAGCCACACAACCCGTAATACGCGCGATCGGAGTATCACACACAGCTTGCAAAGATGAGTTTCGACAAAATCTTTGATCTCACAGCTGGAGTGTATTTGTATTTTTATAGTATACAGATCCTGCACTATATATCTTATGACGGCAGATACTGGATCTACTGTTGTAGACGATCTAATGGTCTACATGATCTATGTGATCTACATGATATATATGATATGTGTGATCTATATGATATGTATGATATGTATAATCTATATGATCTGCATGATCTATATGATCCATATGATCTGTATGATCTATATGATCCGTATGATATATATATGATCTGTATGATCTGTATGATATGTATGATTTATATTATATATATGATCTGTATGATCTATATGATCTGCATGATTTATATGACTTATATGATCTGTATGATCTATAAGATCTGTGTGATTTATATGATCTATATGATCTGTATTATCCGTATGACCTGTACGGTCAGAGTGATCCATATGATCTGTATGAGCTGGATGTCGTCATCTGTCCGAGGTGTGCAGTGTTAATAGTGGAATACTGCTGTAGTCTAATATGATACTTCGAAGTAGTGGATTATCAAACAAACACCGATGATATGGGAATCCAAAGAGTTAAACGCATGTACGCGATATGTATACGGTAAACGTCATACTGTACAACGAGACGCGTGATACGATAGAGGTATACCTTTTTTTGGCGAACATGTTTTTTTGAATGACGGGGCTCCTGAAGAACTCAAAATCGTCGGAAATAGGCCGTTTTTTGTGCATGATTCTCGTTGTGTACCTAGGCCATGGGATTTTCATCCGCGATAAAGCAGGTTTATTTTTCTCCAAACTAGTTTCTAGGAAGAGGTCGTAAGCTCCCAAATTGAGGAAATCGGAGAAAAAACAGTGGTGCACCTCTGTCGTAGCACGCGTGTACACCGTTTTTTTTTCTGAGTGAGGTTCCTTCCTTGCTTGAGGAGCTGTATACTAATAATAGTATACCCTATACTCTATACCCTGGAATGCCCTAGAATACCGATAATACCCCTCTCTCAGAGAAATCTCAGGCGAAAACTAGTTTCTACTTTTTAATGGTTTATTATAGACTGAAAGTGCAGCCCGACGACCAAAGGTCATGGCCTAGTTAAACAAAAACGATCAAGTATTGCAAAAAGAGAAAATTCTTGATATTCCGACAATTTTTGGATAATAATAGGGTAATGATAAGGAATTAGTGGGGTATTAGTCCGTTTGACCACCTACCTGCGAAAGGTTAACCAACAGCTTACCCAAACTAAGCCTTATAACAGTAAGGAGCCCCGACACTCATACAATGTTCTAGCGAAAACTGCTTCCTCCATCGTAGCACCCGTCTCAACAATACTTACTCATCAAGGGGGGTGTCACAATAGCAATGTTGTTTCTATGCATAGCCCAACGGTAGTTAGTGCCGATATATACCAGCCCAAAATACCGGCACTATTCAGGGCACCGGCACTACCGGGAAAGAGAGTTCCAGCCGTGCCAAGCGATTTCGCCTGCATTATAGAGAGTAGTGCCATCGCTCAACCGGCACTATATTGGGAACCCCCCCGCGCTGTACTCGAGTATACATGTATATATTTTCGTTGGCGCCCCCTTCCTCTCGGTTTGAATTCTTAGGACTCTCTGCGATCTTTAGGGGCCAAGCGGTTGATGGAAGTCACTGCCGTCGTCGATTTTCAAGAGCTCGATGAGGGGGAGGAGCTTTTCGCGGAAGGAGACGACCCCTACGTGAGCACCGACTAGCATTCTCCTTTTTTTCCAATGCATTTGTTATTGTGCTTGCCGTCCAACAATGTGCTGTACGAGAGATTCAACGTTGATCACTCATGGCGTTCCCTCAACAATGTGCGGTACGAGGGATTCAACGTTGATCGCTCATAGCGTTCCCTACAAGATTTTTTTTTTACTTTTATTATGTGTTTATCTTGTTGCGTCTTGCACCTTTGCTTCCTAGCTCAAGTCGTGTACAACAAGCAGGAGGTTTTACCCTCAGCAACCTCCTGTGGACAAGTCGTGGTCAGAGGTGTCTTCCCTTCCCCTCCCGGGGGGGTGCGTGCCTTCTCTTTTTTATCGCGCATAGGACTCAGAACTTCCACACTGCTCGTCAATCTGCGTCGAACTTCGCCGACTCGCGCATTCACGCTCTCACGCTCGATTCGGCGACGGAAGAAGACTTAGAAAGAGCCCGTGCATGATAACGGGTGCGCCAGTCGAGGCCCTAACCCCAGCGCAACCGGCAGTAAGGATAGGCGTCTACCGCCGCCGACCCATAGTCGAATCTGTAAAGCTTCAACAGCGTAAGGTGACATGATGCTCCGGAAGAGGTGCCTCGTTGCATTTCTGGGGCTCCTCGCTCGAGGACTTCTACCCCCCCCCCCCCCCCGCAGAAGGCGAAACAGGACGGGGATAGGATAACCAAACAGTTTCTGTGTAGGGTATGGAAGAAGCCTACTGCAATGAACGCCCAAATGTTGGAGGTGCCCCTATTAGAAGTAGGAACGGTGCTCCGTCTCGAAGGAATGCGTGCTCAGTGGTCAAATGACTAAGGCAAGCAACAAATGAGTCCCGCCCCCCATTCCCCCCCACGCGCGCGCGCCTCGCGCACGTGCCTGCGTTTTTATCGCGCAGAAGATTAAGTCGTGCAGCATTCGCACCTGCTCGTCGATTTCCCTCAGAAAATTAAGCTTCTTACTTTTTTCGCTCTTTCGGCGACGCTACTAATGGGAAGAAGACACACATTTTGTGATTTCCCCGAGGCTTTCACGCCCCAACCTCCCGCCACCACAGACGACAGCCTAGGACGCGTGCTACGATAGAGGTGCTTTGCACACCACTGTTTTTCTTAGGCTCCTGAATTTGGGAGCTTAAGGCCTCTCCCCGAAATTGATTTGGAGAAGAAATAAAACTTCTACACCGGATGAAAAATCCCGTGGCCATAGGTGCACAACGAGAAATCATGCGAAAATAATGGCGTGTTTCCGAGGCTTTTGGGTTAAGCAGCCCCGTCGTTCATAAACCATTTCAGACCAAAATTGATACCTCTGTCGTACCATGCGTCCTACCCGATAGATGCCATCGACGAAAATATTCACCTCGTGTGGCTTTAGCGCGCTGGAGACTGCCGGATACCGGTAACACTTAAGATAACGTTCCACAGTACAGCATACTATACATAGTAGACCACACTCCGTGGGGCGAACTTCAGAGAAGATTTTCTCCGAAACTACGGAAGAAGGGTACACACAACGAAGAAGGTGGTTTTTGAAAGAAGTCATCGTCCAGATCTGTCCATGGACGAATCTCTCAGAGCTTGTGCCCTTGCGTTGTCAAGACAATCATCTTCCAAAATTGAACTAAGGTGCGTGTTATCTTATGCAGCATCCCCTATCGCGCCCCGGATTTCGACTTGCACAGGCGTTCTACATGATACTCCACGCGGTCATGAGGTGTGCTGATATGGATGGATAGAAAGAATCGACCAAAAGGTTAAGGTTGGGGGGGTGCCTTGATTTTCACCACCGGTTTTTAAGTGATCATACTGTCATACTATCATATTATCATACTACCATACTATCATACTCTCATACTGTCATACTATAATACTATCATACTACCATACTATCATATACTATCATACTCTGTACCTCAATTCAAGAACGTCTTGAAGCGATTGGTTTGGCGCAGCTTAGCTAACGAGGTTCCACGTCGGGGTCATGCATCGGGGGGGGGGGAACACCCCAACAAGCTTAAGACCACAGGGGAAGAGCGGGGTCGCTCACGCGAGTTACTCCGACCCATTGACCAAAAAGAAGGACCCAAGCTACGGTACCATAAGGGTCATTTTGGGGGCCTTTCGTTCCAGCGGCTCGGGGTCGCTCGCGCAAGAAACCCCCCTGTTCCTTTGCGGTATGATGGTTTTTATTGGTTGCTGTTTTTAATTTACGACATCAATCCGCAGACGAATGGAAAGCTACGCTGTGCCGAAAACATCCCCTAACGTACTAATTTCCTGGAAGGTACGGAGTCACTCGTGCGAGTGGCCCAAACCCGGCACAGCGAAAAAGGAGGTATTAACATCCCCCCTACCGAATCCCCAAACAGGCCTCAAACGTCACCGCCCTGTCACTGCCTTGGTGCATGTTTAAATGCTGAACGCTGAATGCTGAACGCTGAATGTTGAATGCTGAGCGCTAAGTGCTGAATGCTGAGTGCTGAAGAAAACACCCACAGCACACATGAAACATACATCGGGATCCTCCGGTTTGGTTGTTTGTACAGGCGTTCTACATGATACTCCACGGCCACGTTGCTGTGCTGGTGAAAGAATGCCAAGTGGCCACTCTTGGGCCAGGGGAAACATTCGGAGAGCTGGGTCTGCAAAACCTAGAAAAAAGGACGGCAACAGTCAAGGCAAGTGGGTCGGGTCGAGTCGGGGCGGGCCGGGCCGGGTGGCGTTGGGCTGGATTGGGAAACGTGCTTCGACATAGGTATACCGATTCTTGGCGTAAATGGCTTTCTGAATGACGGGGGTCCTTAACCCAAAATCGTCGGGAAAAAAAAACATAATAGGCCATTTTGTTTCGCATCATGATTCTCGTTCTATACCTAGGCTATGGGATTTTTCATCCGCAATAAAGCAGATTTATTTTTCCCCAAATTAGTTGTTCGGGTTAAGAAGGACATGTCTTGACCTCCTAAAGTGAGGTAACCTCATAAACAATGTGGTGCATCTCTATCGTAGCACATGTCTTGGGTTGGGTTGGGCTGGGTTGGGTTGGGTTGGGTTGGGTTGGGTTGGGTTGGGTTGGGTTGGGTTGGGTTGGGTTGGGTTGGGTTGGGTTGGGTTGGGTTGGGTTGGGTTGGGTTGGGTTGGGTTGGGTTGGGTTGGGTTGGGTTGGGTTGGGTTGGGTTGGGTTGGGTTGGGTTGGGTTGGGTTGGGTTGGGTTGAGTTGGGTTGGGTTGGGTTGGGTTGGGTTGGGTTGGGTTAGGTTGGGTTGGGTTAGGTTGGGCTGGGCTGGGTTGGGTTGGGCTGGGCTGGGCTGGGGTTTGTTTGGGGGTTGACCCAGGGTTAGGTTGAGTTAGCTTGGGCTGGGTTGGATTGGGTTGGGTTGGGTTGGGTTGGGCTGGGCTGGGCTGGGCTGGGCTGGGTTGGGTTGAGTTGGGGTTTGGTTGGGGGTTGGCTCGGGTTTGATTGCGGTGTGCGGTCGCGCATAGGGCAAACCTGAAGAAAAAACGGCAACGGTTAAGGCAAGCCCCCCGGAAGCAGTGGAGTATAAATAATAGTACATGACCATCATCGTTACGCTTTGTCATCGGACACTGTGCGGCTTGAGCCTCGACGTCAATCACTCACAAAACGTCTCTATACATAATCAGGAACCCTCCGCGTGGCAATCACGCCTTCATGTGCGCACAGGCCGTCACCGGGGGGGCCAAGCTGGTGCGGATGTTCATGGCCGACTACCGAAACATATTGTCGAGGTATCTCATGGACAAGATGCAGCTCAAGGTACACTCGATTCCGCCGATTACACGTTCACCATTCGCTATTCACCATTCGCCATTCACCATGCATTCGACATTCACCATTTTCACCACTCGGCATTCACCGTCGACCAAGGCTACGGTAGGGGGGGTACCCCCATTTTCACTGGTGTGTTAGAGCCACTCGCACGAGTGGCTCTGTACCCCACGGACGAAGATGGTTTAGGCACTTGTTTTGGCGCAGCTTAGATCACCTTGCATTGCGGATTGATTTCGTCAATGTAAAACATGAAGAAAGCGTAAGATCTCGTACGAACAAAGGCGTTACTCGCGCGAGTGACCCCTAGCCACTGAAATAAAAGGCCCAAAAGGGGACCCCCCTACCGTAGCCTTGGTCCGTCCACCATTCACCGTGAACGCATGCTGCGATAGGGATACGGCATATATATTTTTGGCCTTGCAATTTCTGGCTGTAGGGGTATGGTACCTCTTTTGGGCGAAGACGTTTCTGAATGACGATATGATCGGTTGCTTTACATAGGTTGCCCCAATCTGGGTTTTCCGTCTTCCTCTATCTTGTTGTGGCCTTTCTTTCAGCTATCTGCTTTATTTGTGAATGACCCTATCCTTGAAGTTTAGGCCTCATTACGAGGTGTGGGGGGATTTATAGCCTCAAGTCTTTGTTTCGAATAGCCGCATCTTCGGCCCCCTTTCCCGGTCTTTTATTATTAACTTTGTCGTCACCCTTCGACCGTCTTGAGGTATGCATATACGACTATTCAGGGTGGGCTAATGTAATATGGTGTCAGTATATCTGGAAATAGATTCGGTAAGATAGCCCGCAGAGTCATGGTCTATTGGCCACAAGAAGGTTCTCTTTAACGGAATATTCTGAGTGGAGAAGATAACCCGTAGAATCTAGATAGCTTTTTCTACAAGAGCGTTTTCGGTAATGGACCGTTCCTCCTCTGGACAAGATAGATGGAAGTAAGCGCGTTAAGCGCTCATGGGAATATAAAACATTTAGGAGAACGTTCCTTGTACATTCCATAGGTAAAGGTCCAGAAGAGAGCACAGCAGCAATGCTGGGGGGAAGCGAAGTCTGCGAGCCTCACCCCACCCCCATGCTCTCACTCCTTCTCCTTTCCTGTTTCCTCGAGCTTCTCGTAGCCCAACGCCAATACTAAGAAATCTACAAAGGAGAACCAGTGCTGTCTCCAAGCGAAGATGATACCTCTGCGTCCCTTCCCTCACACCTTCCCGGCACCACCACTCTTCCACACCTGGCACTAACCAACTACAGCAACTAATGACTACACCATCAAGTCAATTGTCAATAATGGATTGGAGCAATAGTATTAAATAGTTCATATGATAGTAAGATTGTTCATCGGGTTGCACTTTACTGCTGTTTTTCTCCGAACATTCCGTGTCTGGGCGAGTTGTTGAGCTCCTGAATGAAGAAGTACAGTACAAGGATCCACAGAAAAATCAGGTGCACCTCTATCTATGCATACAAAACAGTGGCATGCGTCTTGCGGTGAGTCCTTGCGGTTGATCCGCCAACCCAAATTCGATCTACTCCGCCAGGTTAAAAAAGAAAACCGCCTGCGGTATAAAATCGTACGGTATTCAGGTCGAATCTGTAACTTCTTCCAAGAAGTGTGAAGTCATGAGATTATTTGTCCCCTTTAAATGTGAATGGTTATGACTGGAACGAGCGTTACCTACACATTGTCAAACGGAAATTGGAAAAAAAGAAAGAACAAGGTTTGGATCTTGCAGCCACACCCTTCACTTGATCCCACGCCCCTCCCTCCTCCCTCCTCCCTCCTCCCTCCACACGTATGTGTGCGCTCTGCGTGCATTGTTCCACACACGACTGCACACATTTTCTCGGCAATGCCACGCCCGCCCCTTCCGATGATGGCCACAGAAATAATATAATAGCGAAACAACAGGGCGGAAGGCAAAAGAGAAGCAATAATAGGCAAAACTTAAAACTACGACTGGTTCTACGATAGACCCCACCTCAAAAAACAGTACCTGGTAATTTATTTAACAAAGATTTCACGATTGCTTGGCACGAGGAAAGATCGTGCGAAAATATTATCTTAATGATGCGTAGACTATTATGTTGTTTTTGTTTGCAAAGGGCTACTACTACTATGCAAAGGGCTACTACTGCTATCGAACGACGACCGTCGGAGTGGCAAGGAACACCGTATTTATTTGAAGAGATGGGGCCGGGAGCTGGTTTCAAAACCGGCGATTTCGTTCAAAGAAAAGTTGGGGGGGCTACGATAGAACGATTCCTACATTCAAAGCTTATTCGGCGGGAAGTAAGCATAAAAAGGAGTTAGAGTTTGGGCATCTGTTTCCTCTTGTTTCCGCGGATTTCTTACTTCGGGATTGCTACGAGCTAACAGCGTTGAAGGTCATGCTGCTGCGCATTGATTGTCGGATGGCAAGCGCAGTGAACTACTGTATACATACTTTGAACTTCGGAAAGCATAATACGGAAAGAAGTTGATGACCACAACCCACACGTTGGAGGTGTCTCTTTCAGGACTACGAATTGTGCTCGAGGTCTCGAAATTGATTTGTGCTCGAGGTCTCGAAATTCATGCGTAGTCGACGGTCAAAAGACAAAGGCAAGCAACAAGCGAGTACCCCTCATCCCCGCCCCCCCCGCCACCGTCTCGAAAGGAGTGCGTGGTGAATGAATGTTGAAAGGGCTAAGTAAGGCAAGCAAGATATGAGTACACCCCCCCCCCCGTTTGGGGCGATTCTCGCGCAACGTCACAGATCAATCTGCTTCAAAGCACCTTTTCGCTGGGGAGAACTTGGTCGCTGTCGAAAATAAGGGCGTTTGCCTTTTGCATGGCGCACCATAACCACGCCAAGGGGGACTTCATCTATCGACAGGGGGAGCCTGCGCAGAACCTTTACATCGTCTATCGAGGGAAAGTGAGACGCATCCTATTATTGTTCCCTGTTCACATGTTTTTGTCGTCCGCCAACGTGCAGGAGGAGGAGGAGCTTGATCGTTGATCGGTCATGACTATTGTTGTTGTTGTTATTATTATTATTATTATTATTATTATTATTATTATTATTATTATTATTATTATTATTATTATTATTATTATTATTATTATTATTATTATTATTATTATTATTATCATTATTATTATTATTATTATTATTATTATTATTATTATTATTATTATTATTATTATTATTATTATTATTATTATTAGTAGTAGTATTATTAGTATTATTAGTAGTATTATTAGTATTATTATTATTATTATTATTATCATCATCATCAGTATTATTATTATTATTATTATTATTATTATTATTATTATTATTATTATTATTATTATTATTATTATTATTATTATTATTATTATTATTATTATTATTATTATTATTATTATTAGTATTATTATTATTATTATTATTATTATTATTATTATTATTATTATTATTATTATTATTATTATTATTATTATTATTATTGATAGTATGACATATATGCCTGTGGAGGTGCACCTTTTCTTGTTTTTGAAGTTCCTCGCTCAAAGGAGCTCTATGCTTCGCCCAACAACTGACCTATTAGTCTAGACAGTGTTGAAAAAATAGCAACCTAATGAATGAAAAGACCAATGCCATGGCCTAGGGACAGAACCAAAACACAGTGACAGTGAAAAAAAAAAACGGCATTCATTCCGACGATTTTGGGTCAAGTTAAGGACACCAACCCGTCCTTCAGAAAATGGTTTATTATTCAGCCGAAAAGTGGTATAGACCTATATATAGTCTACATATTATAAAAGTTAAAGTACACGCCAGCTGTGAGATCGAAGATTTCGTCGAAACTCGTCTTTGCAAGCTGTGTGTGATACTCCGATCGCCCGTATTACGGGTTGTTGTGTGTCCTCATTAAAGATATAGGTCGGCGAATCCCCTTGGAACTACAGTGTAGCTATCAAGGTCAACATATATCGGTACGCAAATTGTCTATGAGCCGCTGTCTCACCAAAGGTACGCAAGCAAAAATATTACTAATACGTCGTACCCGAGTGGTTAAGGAAATGGATTTGAAACCCATTGTGATCTCACGCACGGCCCCCTATGCTGCTCACATCATCCGAAATGCTGCAGTAGTAGTAGTAACCGTGCCTCTGACTTACCAGTTTAAAGCCATATATGGGCTCTATCATGCCCATATGCTTCTGCTGTAAGAAGAGCATTTTGCCAGTTTATTTGTCGTGCCCGAGCTCTACGCTGTGTAATACTGGATTATTATATATAGCATATATATAGACTAGACTATGTTAGCTCTGTCGTACGTAGCGCGCGTCACGAACATTTGCAGAATAAGAAGAATACTGATAACATCGCTCTTGTTAATACTTTTTTCTTTTGCCTTCGACGTCAAATCACTCAATCAAAATAAACACGCCCCGAAGAAAACGAAGAAAACCTTTATACATTTAGACTACATGTACAACAACAGCTGTGCCGAATATACTGAATACGGAGTACGTCACACCGCTTAAGCCTCCAAAATCGCCTAACGAGGAATGGTGAGATATGTACAAATAAATGCAGCTACAGTATGGACACGCCATCGAGACACTGTTAACCTGTTAATAACCTGAGCCAGGCTTGAAAGATTTCTCATGTTGCTGAGTTTTCCATCCGACAAATGTGCACCAAAATGTTTTGTTTCTTATACACCACCAGCTGTGAGTTCGCCCAGTTGATGGTGACACTAGCCTCGAGCAACCTTGAGCACATAGGCTATTATGGTATAGAATTTTGTCTAGGGCTTGCCGCTGAGCGCAAAAGGATCAGAATACAAAACTCTTGGCGCCCACCAAAAAGTGGGGCCAAAATACTCTTACTTTGTTCGTGAAATTCTCATTCGTAGAGCGTGTCTTATACTGCTGTATGATTTGCCTACAGTATACTGCTGCATGCAGTAAGCGACAGCATGTGAGCATGTAACGATGTAGTAAGACGAGCGCTACGTACGGCAGAAAGAGGTGCAACATTTTTGTTTCTAATACTACTCCTCATTTGAAGATCTGTGTAAAGTCATTGATGCCACACACAAAATGTTATCCCGAGTACCCTCAAGGTGCAACCCGATGAACAAATCCATCGTCTATTGACAGTGCACACAAAAAAACTCTCATGTACGAGTGCTGCACAACAAAAGAATGGCATTCCGATTACTTTGGATTATGATAAGGAGTCCCGTCATTCACAAAAACAAGGGGCCAAAAAGCCATCCTCGTCTATCCTGTCACGCGTCGTGCCCCTTTTAACAATAGCACTTAAGAGAGCGGTCCAAATTTGATTCCGGGCAGTTGCGCCCCAAAAAAAGTGGGTGTTGTTGTAACGAAAGTCCAAATAGCAGAAGAAGCCCTCGAGGGAGTCACCAAAGCGTTGGGAGGGCAGTGAGGTCAATACCACTGCCAAGGCGGCACAGCAGAGAGACAGAACCTCAAACTTGGCTGAGGTGCTTGGACTAATTAGGTAAAACTTGCGCAACCGGTCCTCTGGGCCTCGCCGCGTTTACTCGTGCCTACAAAGGTGTCGGCCCAAAAGGTGCTGCGGTACGGGCTTGTCAACCGCTGGCCACTGTCCAACAAACGAACGCACCAGCGAAACTCTACCAAGCAGGCAAGAAGGGGGGGCATCTGAGAGTGTCCGACATGTTCTTTCACGGAGCATGACAGATTCGTGGCGAATATTTCTTACCACTGATACATACCTACTTTAGACTAGACCACGGGCGGAGACACCCTTCCATGATCAGATACATACGGTACTTCTGTTGCAGTGTTATAGATGCAGATATAAATAGTATATATATGTACTTTGTGTACAGGTCTACTAGTGAGTGGATACTTTCCCATGATTGTCCAATGAACTGTCGCTTCAAGTGACCAATAGGCGCATTCGAGTGCTCTTCTTGCCAAGAGCAACCTTTATTAGAGTATCTTCGGTGCACGGGAGTAATCTTCTAGCCAAAAGCTATCTTCCATTTATGGTTGTTTTTATTCAGGTGAACTTGATTCGTTGGCGCTCATGCGATTGTATAGTAAGGGGTCTCAAACAGCCATCAGCCTTGTGAAAGCACCACAGAAGAGTCCATGCGCAGCTAACCCTACTGGCCATACTATCGCACATCACTAGCACTCCAGTGCCCATCAAAATGCATATAATTTAGACACACGGGGTGCCTACGGTGGCAACGACTGGCCTTGATTGCAAGCCCATGTAACTTCGCTGAGAAGTCATCTAGAGTGCCTCAGCTTAAAGTAGTACGTACCGTGAGGGCAGGCACGACGTACGTATACCACGTCAGTACATTATAAATACTTACGAACAGTCCGGGACGGGCTAGTGACCGGCAACTAACGCTAGCTGAAAACAGTCTGCGAATAGCTCGCGACCGGCAGGGAGCGTTATCGACCAGTCCGTGAAGAGCCAGCGACCAGCGAGTTAGGTGAACGACCACCAAATGCAGGTTCACAGGTTACATTAATGGGTAATAGTGTATATAAGACCAACAATTACATACTTAGTAATGGTTTAGTTTATATGTGAGTTACATGCGTGTCATATAGGGTGTGTATTAATCCATGTACGCTACCTGTGTTGTACCCACCTATACTATTGTAGCGACTAAAGGGCACAGTCATAGCAAGTAAAATGTAGCTTCGCGAAACACTACATTGCCATCGTCATCTGTAAGGAGGCCGATCGCTGACAGATGACCGCCTAAGTTTTGTTTTCTCCCGGCCGCTGTGGTCGTGCAGGTGACGATTAACCTGAAAACCTTGAATGTTGGAGACGTGATTGGAGAAGACTGCGTGTTGGGGTTCGAGACGAGGCAGTACCAGGTGAAGGATGTCAGACATTTTACAGTACTTCTCAGCAGATGTTCTGCGTTTGGTGACACTCATTGGTTTATATTCCACCGCGTTGTCTCAGGTCGAACCGCTTTCCTGTGTGCAACGCATCCACCAGATATCTTCGAGTGCAGGGCTCTTGGCGGAATACGAAGTATCTAGATCAGACGCACAGATATCGACATAGGACTACCAACTGAATGTACGAATTGACGTCCACGGTGCACTCTGAGCGTTAGTGAAATAAGGGAGTTTTATTGCGACTAAAAACGGACGAGCTCGCAAATATGCGAAGCAATAAGACAGACCAGGACATCGACCAAGAATCGGGAGTGGAAGTTTCGAGAAGATACAATGACATAGATGATGACGCTTGCAACAAGTAGCAAGCAAGAGTGCATTATAACCTGGTGATTGAAGAATCCAACTTGATAGTTGAACTCGATGGTTGAACACAGAGTACCAGGTAGCAAGTTTGACTATCTACCTCAATCGAGGGCTAGTATTTAGAACTGCTACCTTTCTGCCCATCAATAGTCCGCGGCCTACCGGGTCGCTGATCGGAAACATAGTCACCTTTAGCGAGTAGCCTACAGCAATACAAAAAGCTGCGGCCGTACACACAGTGAGGTATGGCAAATCCCCGTCTATTTGATACGCGGCACAACCAAATGTCATCTCGATGAGGAATTCAGAACGAAAACACGGGAGAACCCCAAATGGGCGTACCAACGAACAACGGTCGATTTGCCATTTATTATCGCAGGGTCTTGTTTCGTTTTTTTGTCCGTTTGAGATGCGACATAAATGCTCCTCGCAAGATGAATCTCCTTCTCTTCTCCTCCCCATCATGACCAAGGCTGCGGTAGGGGAGGCACCCTATTTTTTCAACCGGGTTTGAGCCACTCGGATGAGTGACTCTGTACGTCACCGACAGAAATACTTCTGGGTTTTCTTTTGACGCAACGTAGCTAAACGTTTCCTTTGCGCGTTTATAATGCAAAATCCAAACAGCACTATAGCTGAAGCCTTCCAAGGAACAGGGGAGTAGCTCGCGAGTGACCCCGACCCACCGGAAAAAAAGTCCCCAAAGTGACCCCACTATCGTGCCTGGTAGCGAGGATCTGATGACCTCGTCTACAAGCCCGACAATGAACACAAGCAGCCTTGGGGCATCCCTTTTTTTCAGAAGCCTTCCGGATCTGAATCTGACAAAGCAATCCCGTGGCTGACGTTGGCTGGTAGAATTTCCGTGCCTCCCGCGGGCTGTATCTGACGTAGTCCAAAAGCCGCGAACCAAACGCTTTTTTTTCTATTCATCCTGTCCACTTGGGCAAGACACAAGTTCAACGGTCAACCCAACTGGCCTTGCAGCACCATCATTTGCATAAATTCTCCGCAGCTAAAATACGCGCAAGATAGCAGGTGACGTCTCCGCCACCCAACCGACGTCCGTCATTCTGCTGTAACATCGATTCGGATATCGGTACCGATTGCCCGATCATACCATGCCCGAAGAGAAAAAGTTTAAATATCATCAAGGGGGCGTATTGGATAATGGACTTTCATTTCCTTACGTATCTAGTGGATATGCCGTCATTTAGCATGCTGTCTCGACTTGATCGACAACAGGAAGAAGTCGGCGGCCCTCGTTTCATAATGCATTGGGGTTCTCCCATAATGCTGGTTTAGTATTTCCGGCTACCCGCTAAAATAGTGCCTGCGAACTTTCTTGGCACAGATGAAAGCAACCACTAGTAGCAGTGTGCGGAGTAATGCCGGTCGCCGCTATAGTTGAGGTACATTTCCCAGCTGGCACAAACTGGTATTGAGGGACCAATACTGTAGTGCTTGCCTTCTGTGGGCTGTCTGGTGTAACTCAGAAGCCGCGCACAACACATCTCATGAGATTCCACGAATAATGCCGACACTCAGGGGACCCCTGTACCGCGCTCACTGCAGCACCATAACATTTATGTTCTCTCGATTCCTGAAAGTTTCGTGAAAAAAATATTGAAGATACTTACAACAGCAACATTAATAACAAACACACATCCGTGTGTCCCGGTCGCTGCAGCGCTATGACATGTGTTTCCTCTTGATTCCTGAGAGCCTCGAAACAAGTATTGAACGATGGAGTACTCGTACACCTACTATAGCAACATTAAAATATTATTGTCAGTAGCCGTCTGCTACAGTCACTGCTTGGCAACACGATCATTTGGTACACGTAACTCGTAATGACTGTCAATAGTGCATGCACATTAATTGTACACACGCGACTTGGTTTTCCAATATCTGTGCTGCTTCTTTTACACCGTGGCAGGTCGTTGCGCTAACGCAGGATGTCCAAGTGTGCGTGGTGTCTAGGAACAACGCTTTCTTGTATCTAACTTCGGGAGAGCTGGATCAGCTGCATCACCAGACAAAGGTGAGAGACAAACAAAATACCCGAGTTGTTGCTGGTTTGTTGCTGCTGTCATAATTTAGTTCATCGTCGCAATCTACTCCATGAACACAAGAAACAACAAATGCTCCGGCAGTAACTCTGGGCCGAACGAATGTCTCCGGTAATGCCCGATTGCTTACAAAACGTTTGTTTACCGGTCCAAATTCACATACCTGGTAATTTAGTATCAAACACACAAGGAGCTTGCTAAAGATAACTTTGGAACAAGTTATCGATCTCACAGCTGAGGTACAGAAGGTGTCTGGGTAAGATTTACAAAAAACACATGCACGCATACCACACACTCTATTCTTTTGTGTTTTCCGCTTTGGCAGGAGTTGTATCGGTATGCTGGAGAATCGAGCACATCCTACTACAAGGCGGTCAAGGGTTGGCAAGACGCCAGCAGAATGAAGAATGAGGTGCCGAAAATATTTGTTCGAGGGACGAACGTGAACAAAATAATATCAAGTAGTAGGAGAACATAACATAGACTATATGGGGGGAGGGACGGAGGGACATGAAAAAAAATCAATTAGCAGTGAGGGTGAGGGTGGGGGGTACAGGCGAGGGGGGGGGGGCGGGGAGGGAGAGTGAGAAGGAGGGGGCGGAGGGGGGGGGGGGAATAGGGGTAGATAAGTTTGGTAGAGGGTGAGTCACAAAATTATCCTAACCGGAGTCTGTATAACAAAAATCGGATAGCTCGGAAGCTACTCGTAAAGGTCAACACCGTCGGAATGCCAGTATCCTGCGCAATGTAGAACACGAGCTCATTTTCACGAAAATAAATCGGACATAAAGCGTGTGCTTTCAGGCAACTTATTTTGGAACGGACGGGCAATAAGTTATATTTTGCCCTATTACAGGGTATAACACCTACGGAGCTGTAGTGCAGCGTCAACGACTTGCGTTCGAGTGCTTTTCCCTAATGTGCAGCTTCATTATTTAGGTCGGACGGTCGTAGGCCGCGGCTAACAATTTCTACAAGAGTATGAACTATTTTTGTTGTCAAAGTCGCTAGTGAGATTTAACCTGCTTCATATGTTGGCAGTGTTATTCCAGTACATAATCGGACGGACAGACAGACAGACAGGCACGTTCGGGTTTTCCGCTACAAGATTATCATAATCTGGAAAGCATTCAACGTACCAAAACGGGTTGTTTTCGCTGAGGATCCGTGGAAGAAAACTACCGATGTTCGTTCTGACACTACTCGGGGGTTATCGAAGCTTCGCGGACGATGTTACGAGGTTTCTCACGGCTGGCTGAAAATGGCATCATGCTTGGACATGTACGGGTAGCAAACAGTAGAACACGGCTCTACCGTATGCTTTTGTTTACGGCACAACGAGAAGGTCAACATAGACCCTGGAAAACTCGGGGGGGGGGGGGGGGGGGGGGTGAACCTTGACCTTACTGAAGAACGGTAAAAAAAAAACTGAGACACACCACGTCGTACGCTTTCAGCGTATAATATGTGACCTTCGATTAGTATATATTTTAACCCTAAATTTCACTATCGCTTTCCGGCCCAGCCCGAACGAGTGTTTACATTCTGCAGCTACTGACTGCTGCTCACGTTCCGCTTTCTCCCTATCTTCGCGATTTAGCCTCACGCTCTTTTGGCCCTGTACGAGTACAATACCCATGTGATACGGCAGCGTCTTCGATCTCACAACTACGGTGCCTTTATCATCTTTTGAATATACCCAGGTGATAGGACCGTCGTACCGGCGTCGAGTAGAGGACAGCGAGCGACAGGCGCGAATCATACAAAGGCAACGCACCAAGGCCGTGAAGCGAAATCGGGGTAAAATGCCCACCGGGGACGCGGCGGCCGATCCGAGTAACGCCGCCCGCTTCACTGGAGAACCGACCAAGCTCACGCTGCCCCGACTTGAAAAACAGGGCACGAAGCACCACGTAATATCTACTTCATCAGGACGAGGGCGGTGATATGGGTGGAACAACAGCGAAACGTGAATTGGCCGGAGCAACAGCGAAACTGCTGGAACACTGAAGCGGCTGGTACAAGAGCGAAACGGCCTGGTAAAAGAGCGAAACTGATATACTAAATAGCAAAACGGCTGGAACATGCGGTCGTCAAGGGACATCCTGGGTGTATCCCCGAGTTTCGGAGGTAGATGGACTCATCGCTGTGTGCAACGTTCCAGGGTAGACCCTGCCATTTACTCGACACTGTTGGCGTACACCGCCGTGTACTAGACGAAGAGGACCATTATAGTCTATAGCTTTAGAACATTGGTAGATTGAGTTAGGGCTAGGGTTAGATGTGCTTGTTTCGTAACCTGTGCCCCTCAACCAGTGTCAAATACCCTGGTAAGGTGTTCTCACGCTCCAAACAGCAGCGAAACTGCTGAAATGGCGAAACGGCGGCAACAACGAAACGGCAGGGACAGTGAAACGGCGTAAGAGTTCAAAGGCGTGAATGATCACTCCACAGCCCAGGGCCAGCATCGCTGAAGGGCTCTAGCTAGGTGGTCACCCCCCCGGTGACAGATATGAAAACGTAAACATTCGAGACATTCATTTTTGAGAGACCTCCAAGTAAGGGACAAGAGACGGGGAGAAGGCAATGCTTGCTGCGATGTTCCATTAATATTATTAACGTTAAATAGTTGCATTATGTTGGTCAAGCATAACGACGTTGTCACTTGACCAATAACAGTAACTTGGCGACAGCCGAATACTTTCCCACGGACGTTGTGAAACTCAAAACACTTCAAATGCCGGGGGAGACTATCTGTTAATACTTGTCTTCCGTACCTCAGGTACACGGTACTTGTACCGATATAACACCGAAAAACATAAAATAAATGCCATTATTACCGTGTCAAAATACCGTGTACCGTACCCTTACGTACCGTACCGAATCCCACGGTGCTTTCCTTTCTTCTCTCGCTAATAAACAGCCTTGTCGCCCAATCGGCCTTCATTGTGGCACTACTTTTAATAGAGCATCACGAAGCCCATACCATGGCATGACGTAGCCATCATACAGCCAGATAGTAACCCTACGAGTACGACCTACTACAAAAGAGTACGTAGGCTAAGGCATTTGTCAGCCCAACGCCGTAGACCACTACATCTGCATTCGGCGTGTGATACACCTGCATAAACAATGTACCACGCCTGCACACAGGGTGCACTGCCGCATACGAGCTATAATCGTGTACACACAACCTCAGACGAATTTCAAAGCCAATTTACTTTACGACCGGCAGAGTCCAAACGAACGCTGAGCGAGGCGTGTATGGAAGAATATATCTCAACGAGATCTTCCGGAAGGCGCCACTTTTGTTATCTGTTCCCCCCTCAAACAGGAAGAAATCGGCTCCGAAACTCGTCCCAGCGGGGGTGTTATACATCGTCATATATATATACGGTATGCCTGCATTCAGGATGCGTTACACCTGCACCAAGTTGCGACTCAAAAGACGCCAACCACCTCGCAACCAAGGGGTCCGCGCGGCATTACTGTCCACCAAGCGTTGCAAGTTGGCCAACTCTCACACCCACAAAGAAATAGCTCCCTCGCGGGACTAGAGCGTGGAGTTTCTCCAAAAACAAATAAAAAAAATAAAAAAAGTCCAAAGGGCCCGGCCCTTCCCCTTATTCTTCAACCTACTCGAGAACGAGATCAAGCGTGCCCGCCGTCTTCCTACTGGTCGACATACTAATAAAGGGATTGCGTAATTTGATTGGTCGAAAACCCTACGTTCTGACGTCGTAATCCTCTTCTCTCTACCAGACAGACGGGCTTTATTCGTACCCGAAGTAGCTATTGTGTATGGTACGAGTATCTAGAGCTATCCAGGAGGGGAACTAATCTACCATCAAACCTGTTTGCGCGACTTTCTGCTGTAGTCGAAATGAAAATACACACTATCATATAATATAAATACACGGCTCTCGCCGTTTCTCGGCTAGGAGTACTCCTACTCATCTTCCTTTACGGAAGTAGCCCCCAGGCCTCTTGTATCTCTCAAAACGGCTGGAATATAGTGAAAACAAAAGCGAAGCGGCTGGAAAAAAAACGAAACGGCATGGGGAAAAGGTGAATTCGTCATCCACAGCCAAAACGTTGTGCGTCGACTGTGTACCCTCTACGTAGCTCCCCCTCCCTCCCTTCCTCTTCCAGTCCCTGCCGCCGCCCGAACTTGGGCATAATAAACAACGTCAATGAAACAAACACCCAACACTTAATACTTCGATACCTGGTATCATACAGTGCTATTACAAACGAGCGCCACCTCATCATGATAGTCGGGATATCGCATACCGCACCGCTGAGCCGAGGGACGGTCGACTTAAGTTCCCGCAATGTTGAAACAAAATATTGGCTATATAGCTAACTCTCTGTAAGTAAGCAAAGCCATCCTGCCCACACCACATACACAAAACACGCATGTAGCTCGGGACGCACGCTGCTGCCGCTACATCGTGCTGACTACACATACAGGTAGCGCGTGTCATCCCAGCTCGCAAGCACGTCGTTGCTGCTGCTGCTACACCCACATGTAGCGCGAAAAATCAGCACGCACGCCGCTGCTGGTGGTGCTGCTACACACGTAGCGCAATCATCAGCACCCACGCCGCTGCAGCCGCTGCTGGTGCTACCGCCACTGCTGGTGCTACTGCCGCAGCTGGTGCTACTGACGCTGCTGGTGCTACTGACGCTGCTAGTGCTACTGCTGCTGCTGATGCTGCCGCCACTGGTCGTGGTGGTGCTGCTGCTGCCGCTGGTGCCGCTAGTGCTGCTGCCACTGCTGCTGCCGCGACGGCCGCCGACTGCTACGTCGAGCAGGCTACTACGAGCATTGATGGTCGTACAGTATGTACTCGTATGTACCAGGTACGAAGGAGGCATCCATCAATGGACAGCGCTCCTCAATGATGACGCTTCTTAATGGCGATGCTCCCTAATGGCGGTTCCTCACAGACAACGATCCTTAACGCCGGCGGGGCTGACTGACCGCCATCTGCTCTGAGAACAACACAGGCCGCTTGCTACTTGCGATTGAAAAGTCGCGGCGCCGTTAGGTGCCAGTATCGGTCTTGACGTCCAGTACCCACAACACGAACCGCATCACCGCCGATCCCTCTTGCTCCTGCATTGTAATTGGTGAGACGTTAGTTATCGTACAGGACGCGACCGCAGGGGGACGGAGTGGGGAAAAATAGCAACAAGTTATACAATTTGAGGCATTCAAGTAAACGGATTAACGCGATAAGGGAGTCGCTATTGTAGTTTACACGCACGTCTACAACGCAGGGGTCTGTTGTGAGCTGCGTCAAGCCAGAGATCCCCACCGCTCAACCGAAAATCTCCGAAAAAATATTTTCGCATTTTTCTAAGCCTTCCGCCAGAGCAGACAACGGTACAGTTGCAACTACCCACCAGCAGAAAAGTCCTATTAATAGCGAGAGCTGTTCCATCACACAGTTTCAGCTCACGCAGGCTAGCGTGTCTTGGTAATACATTAAAACAAAAAACACACACACAAGAGCATGTACAACAACGGGACCATTTTCCTTCCGTTACGTGATGTACCATCTCCCAGGAGGTTATTACATTCGGTGCCCCCGCCGGGGTAAATGCACCTATACAAACTTGTTTCATGAATGAAAAAATCCGATGCTGTTTCAGTCGAGTAGGATGTTGTCATAACGCACCCAAAGGCCCGCTTGGTTGGATTGCCGTGGGGCCATTGTCCTTCGAGGAAAGACTCTGCTCGCAGTTGGGGCACGGCACATCCACAAAACTTCGCCTCACCGTGCGGATCTGCGTGAGCTGTCGGTGGCACTCTGAAAGAGCTACGGTCGCAAGAGTCCACCCTTCCCCCCGGCACTACTTGCCACCTGCCTTGGTTCCAATGTATCGCCAGTACAAGGTTGAAACTCATCTTCCTGTGGTTGGTATGAAATCCCGGGGGTCTCGGCAAGTTCAAAGGGGGGAACAAGCTATTAAAAGTTGAAAAAAAATATTGAGCCACGGCGCAAGTAACCAGCGAGTAGCATCGACCAGCCCGAACGAGTCCGTGGTTTAGTTTGTGGGCCCTACGCGAATGCAGGAGTCCGAGTTCCCACAGCAGCTCTCGTCGACTTGGAACGATTTAGCTTTGCGCCACGCTTTCGCGCTTTCAGCGACGGGGGTGGGAAAAAAAATACCCAGGAAAGGTGTCTTCTGTCTGTTGTCGGGATTTTTACAAATGGAAACCCGAACAAGCGCACACACAACAGCCTACCGCGACACGAATCCGGACACTTATCGTAGGCAATACTTGGTACTTGAAATATACTAAAAGTATATACCGTGGCCTGGCCAACAAGAATCGCCCAATCTGAGCAAAGCTTGAAACCTGATCGTTCCACCAGCCTTGAGCATAGGCTATAATATACCAGTAGGATCTAGTACGCGCTCGGCACTGAGCACGATTTCTTAATCCAAATTCGTTCCAGCGTCCCCCAAAACGAGAGCCCGGCGTTTCTATTGAAGAGGCTTCTCTCATTCGCAGGTCTGCATTGTTGAGTTCCCCTTACTATCTGGTAGCGAGGATCTGTGGTTTGGTATGTTGTTCGCGTTTGCGGGCTAGGAAGCACTGCCTGGTGGGATCAAGGTACGGGCGGAGATCCAACCCAACCTCTAACCCGAACCCGAACCCGAACCCTGACCCCAACCCGGACTCAAAACGGGCCAAAAGCAGGCGTGAAACGAAACGCGCCTGCGCCGCTTTTCGATATTATTTCAACTGCTCTGGTCTGCGAACCGTAACAGTCCTCGGCAAATATGAGGGCATAAAAATTCCCGCCAAAAACCCGCTCTGTACACCAGATAGCAAGGCCTACTGGTGTTGTTGACACGGCAACACTGCTTGCTGCAACGAATTATAAACCTAGCTGTTGTAGCGATGTGATCAATACCATATGCTACTGCCAAGCATAAAATAAGCCATAATGAAAACAAAAGCATAAGCATATGCCGACATAAAGCTAGCCACAGCAGCACTATCAATAACAAGTCAACAAGTAAATGACTGAAAGTTTCAACGTTTTCAGTCGTTCGCCCGCCATGCCAGTGCACATACTCCAGTGAGTATCGTATGCACCAGCACCATCCAGTAGACACGCGCATATCCCGATTTGGCAAGCAAATCCCCTCGAATGAATTCTGAGGGTCAACAGAGAGGAGAGTATGGGAAGTACTACTATTGTGTAGTGATCGTGACTGTTACCCCTTTCGTGCGATCCGATTTGTCCATCCGTGCGTGGAACTCCCCAAATTGTCCGAATTGTACATCCGTCTGTAGAATCCCCCAGCATCGTTCGTGACAGTACTGTAGTATTATATTGGCCGGTTTTGTTGAAATATTTTCGACCAAACTGACATTTCGAATAAATATATCAGACATTGCAATGTTGGTAGTATTTTGTAAAAAATATTTCAAGGACGTCAGCCGTGAGTTCGACGAGTTTCACTTTATGTCGTGAAACCACATTCCTCTCAAGAAGGGGATACACCATCAAGAGCTGAGAGAATACCCGTTGCGATATACCAGGGTAGTGACATCAAAATACCACATAACATGCAAAAATGTCATACCAGGTACCAGGTATCATAAAATATGTCGAGGGAGAAAGCGAGAGAGAAGAAGGCAACACGCGCGATCAGGACGAGGACTCCTTCTGCCCCGTGCGGGTGCGGTGCGGTACCTACCTCGTACCCGTCCTATTGTAACGCCAGCCTCTACTACTACCGTATAACACGGAAGATAACACAACCCCATAAGATGAACCCAACTTCCTCCGAAAACAGGGGGGGGGGGGGGGGGGGCACAACGAAATCGCGGCTTTGGAAATACCGTAACTCATCGAGATTTTATGGTGTATGCGATGTATCATATCAATTGCTTGTGTAGGAGTTGAGGAAGAAAACATATTATGCTACTATTAGTATCGAAACCGTCGAACGTCACAAGCCAAGGCCAACCCACCGTACCAAAAATCCGTGAAAAACGTGGTTACGAAAGAAACATGCACGTTTTCCTACCCGTTTTTTTTTCCGACCCAATTTTTTAGTGGGTTGGTTGGCCCTTGGGTTACGACATCGACATTCGTTGATTTCACGACAATCTTATATTTTTTTCAGCCCAACAGAGGTTGGAAAATCGCAAACACCCTATTTTCATAGATTGAATGCGTCGCTCGGCAATTGCACTCGCCCTGCCATCGAAAAAAATCAGCTGAAATTCGTCCGAGGCGGTATGGTTTCTTGCGTGATGTATGGTACAATAGTGCAGCAGAGCACCACGAGTACATCAGGGCATTTCTTAGCTGTTGCGCTGTGGTGCGGGCGCAACATTTGGGCCAACATAACCGTTTTGCGCAACAGTCGCCGCGAGGCTGGTTGCGCGCAGCGCAACATCGCGATTTTGGGCGCGCAACTTTTCTCGCCGCAGAGGCGAAAAAAAAGTTGCGCGTTTTTCATTACCTGCGGCGGAAAAAAAAAGTATTTTTCTTTTTCCTCAATCGCAGTAGGCGGAATTTTCGTTACTTGGTTTCAAGACGTATATTCGCGCATATATCGCAACTTTTTCCACAACAGGCGACGAACCAGTAATTAGTGCCCCGGATAGAGTACACCCTGGTACACCTGAACTTTTCAAGGCTATCCTCGGTATCGATTTCTGGTGCAGTACAAAACAGCACGGTTACCCGAAACATGGTCATTGCACCGTTAGATTCGCATGGTAATCCATCACCTTCGTCTCCTTGGTAAAAAACAGTAACAAGCTTCGTACCACGATGATTCCATGGTTAAATGTGCTTCGCCAAGAAGGGACAACACGATTTCCTTGGTACAGAAGTCAGTCGGCACGGTATTCCCACGGTTACGGTTGCCTGGTAATCGGCCGCCACGGTTTTTCTTGGTACGTACGGTAATTAGCGACCACGGCAATTCAACGGTATACCAGGTAATATTTTCTTGGTAGTCGGCCATCATGGTTTTCTCGGCTCAAAAATAAGCAACCATGGTAATCCCACGGTCAAGTTTGAGTGGTAAATCGGCCGCCACGGCAACATCGCGGTAGCTTTCTAGTACCGTAACCAGCCACCGCAGTGCTTCGCGCCGAAACGCAACAATCTCATTTGCGCGTAAAAATTTTGAAAGAGTGATCATTTTTTTTTACTTCCGCATATTGATGAAAAAAGAAGCTGTTTCCTAGCCAAAGAGCAGCTGACACGGCCGCAAGGCATGCTCAAGCGGCAACACATAATTGGTTGGCATGCCATCGTCATCACTGTGATGATTGATAGCAGTTGCTCCGACGGTAGCAATCATGCCGGCGTGCCAGATGCTTCCGACGTCGAGGGGTGAGCACGCAAAGCCATGCGGTTTTCTACTCGGGGGGTGGTGTTCGGCAGTGGGAAGCGCTACCGCTCTAAGTCTGAACACGGCAACGTTTGCGCAATGCAGGCACCGGCCCTCCGACAAGAAACCGAAAAAAGGGTTTAAGGCCATGCTTCCGTAACTGAGAAAGGATGTGCCCTACACTAAATTCAGAATTAGCAACACAAGCAAACCCGGCCATCAACCAGTAGTCAACAGCATCATGTACCGGGTATATGGCATGCGGTTGGCGATAACTTGATGTTTAAGAGGTAACGCACTGGTGACGAATAGGAAGGCTGGGATTAGAGATGGAGTGGTCCAATCAATATTGTACCCCTATGAAATATGAACGCACAGTCACCATTATATTCCAGCATGATACTAACGACGTAACAGGCCGTCGGATGTGCGGTCGATCATTTCGTCGAAACTCGGCCTTGCAAGCTGCGGGCGATATCATTCATCACTTTTGCGCGTGCGTGGATTTTGGGGTTGTCCGTTCGTTGTGTGCGTCTTGTCTAGTTCTTTGCATATTACTATGGTGCTTGGTAAATCTATTTTTGCACTGCACGGTTAGGGTGAATGTTCACATTTGCTTGATACCTGTTTCTTGCAAGGTTATAATACGGTATTTCAATACCGGTATGTAACTGTTTGCACGGTTGCGGCGATTCAACATGTGCTTGGTAACCGGTGTGGCCGCTGAAACGGAAAACCACGGAACTTCGCGGAATCACGGTTGTTACCACGTACCTGGTATATTATAAAAATTAAATACACTGCAGCTACTCGCCTTTGCAAGCTGTGTGTGACACTCCGATCGCGTGTATTACTGGATGTGTGTCCTCATTAAGGACATGTCGGCGACTCCCTTTAGAACTATACAGCTGAGTAGCTCGTACCAAGGTCAACAGGGTGATATTAATCAATCGGTGCACAGAAACTATAAAACCCGTTTTTGAGGGGGACAAATCTGACGGCTGTGGAAGGAATGCATCAGTTTATCATGTTTATCTTGACAGTCGTACAAGGGTTCCGCTCCGCGGGCGGCGCTCGCGGAAGGAAAAATCCAACTACATGTGAAGGGGGCAGAAAGAAGAGGCCCACGATTTGGTCCATTTGCTATTGGATAATGCCAAGAGCTACTTGTGGAGAGCTGATTGCCCTGTCTGTGCTGTGCTGTGCTGTGTGCTTGTTGGCGATGTCACGTTCTGATCGGCAGATGGGTGTAATCTGCGGGCGGGGGAAAACTAAGAGGACCCAGAGGGAGGACAAAATCAATGAAGAACGCAAAAAGACGAGTATACACACGCGTACACACCAGTACCTGGTACCTGGTATTTCGCATGATACCTAGCGGTACTGCTGTGTGTTCTTAAGAAAGCACAGCGCAGCACGGCACGGAACCGCACCGCAGGGCAAGACACGGCAGCACGGGATCGCACGGCGTTGCGCTGCGCGCTGCTGAGCTACAGTTGAGCTGAGCTGAGCTGGGAGCATTCAATGTAATACGTACAAACCTTGTGAGGTGTATCTCGGTACTGCTGGACGACACTTCGTCGAATGATACCTGATATGTACGAAAGAGTAAGTAAAGCACAGTACGCCGCACGTCACAGCAAGGCACAGCACCTCACAGCACCACACCACACGGCAGAGCACGGTACCGCACGACACTGCACGGCGGTGCTCTGCACCGCACCGCAGGGAAAGGCACGGTACCGCGCGGCACCGCACGGCGCTGCGCTGCGCGCCGCTGAGTTATAGCTGACCCGAGCTAAGCTGGGAGCATTTAATTTGATTCAACAATATACTACGCACAAACCTTGTGTGGTGTACCACGGTACTGCTGGATGATACTTCGTCGAATGAGACTTGCCATGTACGAAAGAGTAAGTACAGCACAGCACGCAGCACGGCACAGCACGGCACAGTGCCGCACAGTGCCGCACAGTACCTCACCGCACGCCAGGGCACGGCACCGCACGGCGCTGTTCTGCTGAGCTAGCGCTGCGGTGCGCTACTGAGCTGAGTTCTATGATACTTCGTAAACAACGGAGAAAAAATATAAGCCAGGTTTCAGCGTGCAAAACACGGCGTTTTTCCGGTGGAAACGCCCTGGGGAGCTTTGGTAACAAGTTTCGAAGTTAAGGGAAGCAACAACGTTCCGGAAGACGTTCAACCTCCCGAGGAAAAGGCTTTCAAACTTGAATTTTGAAAAAAAATAAAAAGAACTGAGTAGCGCTGAAAAGAGCTGTTTCAGGCATCCGAGCCCGCTCAGTCGTCCGTAGAGAATATCTTGAAGTTAGTGTGGGAAGCGAAAAAAATGGAGGCTGCTCAGGAAATCGATATTTGCAAGTTGTTCTACATAAACCGGTGAGGGAGGGCGGAGTTTTTATGGGGGCGGGGGGGGGATTAAAAGGAGGGGGGGTAGGCGAGGGGGGATTTTCAACATTTTTAGGTTCGCATAAATGTGTATTGATAGGACCTTTTTACTGTACGCGTGGTTCTAGGTCTAGTCGATGGTGGGGGTGGCGGGGAAGGAGCTGAGGAGGGGGCGGGGGGAAGGTTAATCTGTAATTTGAACTGGAATTGGCAATTTTACCATTTACAGCAAGTTTACAGTAAACATTTGACATTTTTTTACAGGTACCACCAGGGTCCCCGGTACCACCGGGGTCCCCGGTACCTAGCAGGGTGTCCATTTTGATATTTCGACACAAAACAAAAATGTTGTACCAGGTAGTCTAGAGTATATAGTACAGAGTATGTACCAGGTACGCCGTACGGGGTACGGAACCCAGAGTGCGGCACACACAACAGAGTACGGAGTAGTACATGATAAAAGAGTGCAGCAGTGCACACAGCACGGAGTACCGAGTATCAGTGCAGAATACAGGGTACAGGCCACGCCATACCTGGTGCACAGCAGTATCAGAGTACCTGCAGAGCGTACCAGGTACGGCATACCTGGTACACAGCAGTATCAGAGTAGCCGCAGAGCGTACCAGGTACGGCGTACCTGGTATACCTGGTGTACATTTATAGGAGTACAGAGCTTCATGTATCCTATAAATCCGGTAGATCGCAAATTTAAAAATGACAACTCACTACAGCAGTAACGGCTAGCTTACTACCGGCTGTACGCGTGTGCTTTTATGTTTGTTTGTTTTTTGGTTTTTTTTCGCACACTTTCACTTTCCAGCTTCTGGACAAGCCGTGGTCACAGGTGTCGTCCCTTCTCCCCCCCGGTTCTTGCCTCAAATTTTTATCGCGCATAGGGTTCAGCAGTCCCACTGCTCGTCGATTTTTCATCGAGTGTTGCTAACTCACGCTCTCGCGCTTTCCGCAAGTCAATTTGTGCACAAGAAAAAGTCCAAACGAATTTATACGAGTATGCACTCGGCGGGGCTCGAACTCACGAAACTGACCCATACCAGGCTCGAGGACAACCTGATACGCCACCGGGGCGACCGGCAATGTATATGATATACTGGGCAGAACGTAGAGCAGTACACGTGGGTATACGAAGGTACTCAGCTTTGCATGCTACAAGGTCTTGCAGGCTGCGTGATACACCGGCTGAGCGTGTTCTATACGGCGAGCTGCGTGATACTCGGTGTTTTGCAATCAAGTACTGTAGTCCTGTGCTACTGCTGCTGTGTTGTACCAGGTAGGAAGTAAACTACGGCAGCAGCAGTATACCCTCACATGGTACCAATATGTCAATCGTCGTTGTTGTATTTTTGTATTTTTCAATCTCCGTGCCAAAACCAGAACAGAGCCGAAACACCCCAGGTGCATCTCTCGAAAGAGCTCAAATTACTTCCGGCGTCCCCGCTGCACCCACAACCAACGACAACCAACAGCAACGCATTCACTGCTGTCCGCTTTCATATCGCAAACTACTGCTGCTGCATTTTGCTTTCGTGTTTTCGTGCCTCGGGTAATAATACGGAAATGTCCTCTCACATCTTACAAGTCCTGACTCTTGACACGTCGCACAGCCGGCCTTGGGGGACAACGAGGTAGCTCGCGCTATAATTCACGTCCGAGATTGCTCGCAAGGATAGCTGCTGTGTCTGTGTGCAATCGAGTATATACATAGCTAGTACATCCGAAGGTTTTCCTGTCTACAGCAGTACCAGGTACGCAAACACGGGTACTCTGTACTTGGTATATTTCCGTAATTTCTGTCCCATATGCGTAGCTGGAAAGCTGGCACGCCCTAACAGCTGATTTGATGACTCTCAGCGCGTCGCACAGCTGAGCCTTTGTGAGCTGCTGTGAGACAGAACAAGTAGCTCACGCTATGTACGATACGTACACACCCGGTATTTTTCCAACGCTCCAACAAATAAAAACGTTTCAACGTTGCGTTGCTGTCTTGCTACACGTATCATACTGCTGAACTCTCGCCGTATTCGTTTAGACGATACGCACAGCGGATACCCCGTGCCCGCCGTGCCAGGTGATTATGCGAATTAAATTTTTGTGTGTCCCATATATACATGCGTAGCTGGAAAGCTGGCAAGCCCTGACAGCTGATTTGATGACTCTCAGCACGTCGCACAGCTGAGCCTTTATGAGCTGCTGTGAGAGAGAATAAGTAGCTCACGCTATGTACGATACGTACACACCCGGTATTTCTTCAACGCTCCAACAAATAAAAACGTTTCAACGTTGCGTTGCTGTCTTGCTACACGTATCATACTGCTGAACTCTCGCCGTATTCGTATAGACTAAACGCACAGCGGGTACCCCGTGCCCGCCGTGCCAGGTGATTATGCGAGTGTCCCATTTATACATGCGTAGCTGGAAAGCTGGCAAGCCCTGATAGCTGATTTGATGACTCTCAGCACGTCGCACAGCTGAGCCTTTGTGAGCTGCTGTGAGAGAGAATAAGTAGCTCACGCTATGTACGATACACACCCGGTGTTTCTTCAACGCTCCAACAAAGAAAAACACTTCAACGTTGCGTTGCTGTCTTGCTGCACGTATCATACTGCTGAACTCTCGCCGTATTCGTACATACGCACAGCGTGTATCCCGTACCCGCCGTGCCAGGTGACTATGC
Source organism: Undaria pinnatifida (assembly GCA_012845835.1). Classification (NCBI taxonomy): domain Eukaryota; class Phaeophyceae; order Laminariales; family Alariaceae; genus Undaria; species Undaria pinnatifida. Next base: position 5,741,697 of record JABAKD010000025.1, on the reverse strand, counting down.
GAGTCAATGTGAGAACAACAACAACCAGGCGTTTGACACAAAAACTACACTAAATATAACTACTGTTTGATCACTAATATTTAACCCAAACGTTTATTATATTTATGACCACAATAACAGATTATATACCTACGGACTCCGTATTTGGCATACACTTCGAACGTAAATATAAGTAATGTTTGAATACTAATATATAATCATACGGGCCTTTGTATTTCCGTCTACATCGGTAATTTTGTTTCGGTAAAAAACAATTTTAAATTTTCACCGGCGGCACATCGCATCATCGCCAATGCAAGATGCACCTGGTGGCTCTTTTCGGGTGAAAGCGCCATGCCCACGCCGGGAGACGCAGCCGCCGCCGCTCTCCACTACTGTTGGTAGGCCATGCACGACACACATCAGCTGTCAAGTATCAGCTGTCGCATACTCCACATGCACCACGACAAGAAGGAACAGGTTGATATGATCGGCTTACCGGTCCGCGCGTGGCCTCATCCCCTTCGTCATCGAAATTTACGTTTTCTTCGCGGTCATCAAACTTTGATGATAGCATCTGGTCCTCATCCCCGGCGTTGCTGTTGTCCTCGTCGAAGTTTGGAGGGTGGTATGCGTAAGGGTGGTCAAAGGGCTGGTCATCCGTGTGGCACCCAGTGGCGCAGTCCACGTGGCAGGCAAAACAGGCCGGGATCATGCTGCTGCTGTCGTTATCTGGGAGCTGCGTCAGCATGTCCTCCCTCGGGTTGCTCGCTTCTACTCTCTACCCAAAATGCTGCTGGTGGGGAGAAGAGGAACACGGGGATAACAAAATGAATATGACAACGCTTCATTACATTCTGAAACCCCGGTGTTAGATTACATATTTTATCCGAGCCCTCAGCCGAGCTGGTAAAACTACGAATCCGTTCTGCGGGCTGTGGAGCTAACCCAGCACACACAGAGATTATCTAACCGAACTAACCTTTTCGTCGCGTGCTCAACCGTGTACTAGAGAGGGGGGTATCTTCGAAGCTGCGGCTCGGTAGCGGGGGAGGGTCCTGCATCATCTATTGAGTCAGTAGTTTTTCAGATTTCCGTCGAGTTTCCGTTCACATTTTTATTTTTTGTATTTTTCTAATATATCCAATTCCGTGTATCTGCCCTACGACGAAGGGAGAGAAGACCTTCGCTCTTCGGTACAATAATGGTGGAAGAAATAGAGCCATGTACAGCAACAGCAGCAGGTATGACGGTATTTGCTCTCTATAAGTCTTGCACGCAAAGATGAAACCGTTGTCCTTTTGGCGCGGTGGAGATACATTCCCAAAGACTTACATCCAGTACATTTTACAGCAGTACGAGTTCATCGTCAAGCAAGCCGGATGAAGATATGATGATCATGCATCACTTGTCATTTCTAAAGAAACATAATAATCTGCCAACCGTTGAACATGATGCCAGGTACCTGGTCGCTTGTCTATGCGTGAAGATTAAGATCTAGATATATTGATAGACCTCTGTCGATAAATCCCAGAGTATGTGTGGATACCAAATGGCCAACAAAGCACCCTCTCGCTCATCCCGAAGAAGCCATCGGGCAAACCGCCACAACCCGGACAACGCGACCGTGCCGGTCATGGACATTGACACCCACCTCACCCTCTGGGCAGAGTCTATATTATAAACGGCGTGGCACTCGGTTGGTTCTGCCTCACAACGACAAACAGCTGCTGCTGCAGTTGAGCAGGTAGTAATCCAACTTCGAGGTCAAGAAAGTTTGCCACCAGCAGTAGTAGTAGTTGATAGACTGGAGCGGCGGGGGAATTATTATTGTTTGTTTATGGATCAGGGCAGACATCCATTCGTATCATCGAGGGTCGAGGCAGAGATCACGAGATCACTCAACCGGCCGCAAGGTTATACCAGTATCAGTATTGCATACATATATCGTGCCCCAAACGGGGGGTGGCACCTTTGGCTCTGCTTCTACAACAGCCAGTAGATAATTATTTGACCCCGGGATCAAGAGAGTTTGCCAGATAGACTAGTGGGGGGTGTGGGAGCAAGTTTTTTTTGTGCAGAGGGAGCGTTATCACACCAACGTCGAGGGCGGGAGAAACACGAGACCAATTAACATGCAACAAATGTTACCTGAATAAGCATACTGCGGCGCAAACGGGATGGCACCGTTGGTTAATCTGCCTCTCTGTAGATCTTGCTGCGTAGCAGAGATAATCATTGTTCGATTCCGAGATCAAGAGAGTTTCGCCGCGCTACGAAAGGGCACGGGAGAGTCGTTTTTTGTTTTTTCAGGTAGGGTGCCCGGATAGTCAGCCGACTCTTGAACATTATTATCAGCAGGCCCGAGCACGCTCTTCAATGGGAGCGGGAGGGTTCGGGCTGCCGTCGACAGACGCGAGGCATATATATGTCTGACTCAATTGGGAATAAGATGGAGATCTTGCCGGAGGTTCTAGCAGACCTCGCACCCTCGTTGGGAAGCAGAGTGAGACAGAGAAAAGAGGAGGCTCTCGGAATCGAGCGCCATTGCTCAGCTTGGAGTTAGTTTGCGGGAGATCCGAGATACGTGGGGAGCGACCCGAAGTTGGCGATGGCGGGCACCTCCCCCGGATCTTGGCTGGAATGGGGTCTATAGATGCAGAGGGGGGCCTGGCCCCGGGACCCCCAGAGACCGACATCCGGGCGGCGCATGACGCCGTAACCGCCAATTCCCAGAAAGCCCATCAGAAGTTGGGCAAGCTGTTGAGTTAGGGTCAGCACTCTGCGCATACCGCTTCGCTAGAGGAGCTACCTACCGGCGACAGCGCGCTCCCCCAGACCAGGCAAACCGCTGCGGGCGAGCGATGTCAAGGCCTTCGCCAAGGCTCGCTAAAGAATTCTATAAGGAGCAGGAGCCACACCATGCCTTCGGGCGAGGCCAACAGACTCCGTTCCATACTCGGAGAAGAGTTTGTGGGCATGTGTTGGTTGTCCTCATCATGAACATGACGGTTATGATCCATCTTATATCAGGGAGTTCCATATCATGTTAGTAAGGGATTCATGTACAAGGTGTAAGGGGACTGCTTGGCCGGATGTTTCCCGGCATGATTTGCCATGAGCTGTCATTCGTAGTTTTTTTGCTCCATATGAGACCGAGTAGTCAGGCTCGACGGCTGGATGATAAAAGAGAGAGTTCCGTGTCACCGTCTTGAGTCATCACGCCTTCCCACGCCAGCTACGCGTACACCTTTAGAGATCTATCAACAGCATGGGACGGCGTCTCATGGGGATCGAGGAAGACGTGGCAGTGAGTTGCCCCTGCTGCGAAGCAATCGACATATCCACCCGCCACGCATGCATCTGTCGCAGAGCAGGGGCACAAGTAAACCAGCATCAGCCGCTTCTACACGCGCACCCGATGAAACGGTTTTGAATTCCACATCAAGTGGAGAGCAGAGGTCTCCGAGACGCTCCTATTAGGGATATATAGTCTAGTCTACATGGATAATAAGTGCATCCTGCTGGACGTCACCCACATGCCGACCCTCAAGCGCCGGTGCAATTGCGAGAAGGCAGTGCTGATCATGATGGACCGGATGTCTCTACCTCCAAGGCGCGCCAGCGCCAACTCTCCGCTCGTCCCGGACGTGTGTCCTTCGACGAACGGAGTCGCAAACACTCCACTTTAGCGGTGGTAAGCACTGGGCGTCTTGGGGTATAGGGCAGCACATTCATCGACCAGCTGGGAGCTAATGTCGAGCGGGGGGAGACGGTGGGGCGATGGCACTGGCGGGGGTGGTAAAATAATGCCTGCTACAAGTCGTACGTATAGACTATACTTCGAAGTATGTGAATACAAAGGTCGCCATTTCGAGGAGGGTGTCGCGGTGTCGCTCTTCAAATTCCAGCTAAGGGATCGCCAGTAAGCGAGAAGGGGCAGGGGGGGGAGGGGAGGGGGGGTGACAGACCCACACTGCTGGCGTGAGCATGGGGCTTGGATGCGGCATAAGATTTTGTAATAGAATGTAAAGAACACGTATGGAAAAGGAGAAAGCACAGGACAACAAATGGAGTACTACTGTAGATAAAGCTTAAGAGGGAAGTAGGCATACTAGGGAGATGGACTTGGTGCGTAGTTTTTTTTTGTTCCCGAGGTTTTCTTATCACAAGTAGGGGATGCTACGAGTGATCAACGTTGAAACTCATACTACTGCCACCATATCGATGGCAAGCATAATAATGATAATTAACCATTGTTATTGTTTGTGGTTCATTCAGAAGAAACGATACTTTTGTCATCGTCAAGGACCGAGGCAGACGTCTCACGAAGCCACATTTTACTTGCAGCCAACGGTACCAGTAGACATAATATGTTATTCGTATCTTGCACGGGAGGGTGATTCTTGCAGCGTACTCTGAACACAAAAGAGCCAGATTATCTCACATTTGGTAAGATATAACAGCCCCCAAGTGTACAACCCCTTTCAGCTTTTTCAGGCACATATTTTCACAATTATTCACACTTGCCCTCGCGGTAATTGCTTGCACTACCGGCGATCTCCCACCCATTTGTAGATTTAATTTCTCTAGACTTGCTCTAGATGGACTTTAGTCACCCGCTTTGAGCTGCAATCCCGAGCAACTCGATTCCTCCTGTATCGAATGCCTCGATGACCTTTTGCAAGGACCCACTTTTTAAGGAAGTTCCGAACGTTGAGGAGCTCCACACGTCGCCCAAAACCTGCATTTCATTCATTTAGAGACTTTGGAAAACGCTAAAAGCGGTGGCACCCCAAAATTATGAAACATCTAACAAACAGCAATAACGGGTCACACGCAAATGATATTTCGATGTGGTGATAGGCATTACTAGCTCCCCCGTCAAGAAGCCCAGCCAGGCAAATTTTCGTTTTAGCCCCGAAGAGCTACAAACCTCTATCCCACCGCAAGTCTCTTTACGAAACGGACCGCACGCAAAGGGACACGGGACACACGGTGGTTTATTTCACCTGTAATAATGGTATGCGTGCAATACAAGTTGATATTGAGGGAGACCCCCCACTCTCCCCTCCCCTCCCCTTGTATTGGACAAGGAGTCATTCCACGGTGCAGGGGTTACACTTTTTCCCGCCACTGCTGTCGTCAGCCCATCTATTGTCTTCGCGCACTTTTTCTTTCTCGTTCTCCTTCCCTAGACGTAACCCAGACCCAGGGTCACTGAGCAAGCTCTTCTGCCCTCTCCCCACTGCGGTACGTGCCTTCAGTTTTACCGCGAGACAGTGAGTGATTGAACCAGATGGACATATTCTATCGGACTGACAGGCACATTTTGAACTTTCCGCCACAGAAAAGCCAGGGGGGAAACCGTTGTCTCGATCAAGTCAAGATGGTTCAGATGCTGCAGTTTTTCGCGTGTATTTAGCAACCTGTTGCCTTGGTCGGGCCCGGATGGTTCAACCTCAGTTTTGTTGGATGTCGTTGCACCTAGCACCTGCTAAGAGCCTTCTTGATACGAGACTACCTGGCATGTTTTTCGCCGCAACCTGCAGTCTCAGGTCAAGATGGTTCAGCAGCAGCTGGGTGTCAAGTGTATCGGGGGTCGTCCGTTTTCTCAAGCCAGGACGGTTCAACTGAAGTTGTGTTGTACACTATTGAGCAGTCCGTCGTCTGTCAATAAAATATGGTCCAACCATACACAGCAGTTTTGTCAGATGCATGAAACAATGGACGGTTCAACTGAAGTTGTGTTGTACGTTAGTGAGCAGTCCGTCGTCTGTCAATAAAATATGGCTCAACCGCACACACAGCAGTTCTCTCAGATGCATGAAACAATCCGTTTGTCTGAAGCCAAGGCGGTTAGACGGGAGTATTGTTTTGTCGGATGTATACTATGAAGTAACGCGCTATCTCACTTCAAGATGGTTTCACTGCAGCTTAGTAGTTGGATGCATTGAGCAACCCATTGCCTCAGTAAAGTAAATACCTTCCAACCGCGGCAGCTTCGTCGGATGCATTGAATAGAATAATAGCCCATTGTCTCAAAGACGAATCAAGCTCAATTGTGTGGGGTATATTGAGCCGCCCATTGTCTCGAGTTCAGATGGTTCAACTGCAGCTTCGACGGGCGGAGATGAGCAACCCGTCTCTTGTTTCAAGTTCAGATGAATTAACTGCAGCTTTGCTGCATGCGTTGAGCAATCCAATGTCTCAAACGAATCAATATGGTTCCACTGCGATTTTGGCCTACCAGTAAAGGTAACCCTACGTCGTCGGATGTATCTTTTTTTTGTTATTTTGAGTACTGTACAGTATGCACTCCGAGAAGGTAGCGTAGATGTCGTTCCAACAGAAATCGAATATGTTTCCCGCCGTATAGAACTTTTTTCCCTGCGGCCTCGAAAGCGCAAGTGCCAAGACAGTACGCACACAATAAGTTAAGTTGACACAGGGATGTTCCACTCCAAATTGATGAACTGTTTGACGCCGAATAGCTGCACAACGCGGCGCCACGCGAAAGCATTGTTTGCATGAAGATAACGGTTGCGAGCATGTGTTTTGTGTTCGTTGTTTAGCAGAAAACCCTCTCCTCGGAACCATAAAGTTAGCATGCTGGATTCTATTGGCACCTTGGCACAACAAAAGGCACTCCGTTGACTCAATCCCCACAACCATGCGTGAGCTTCAACCGCTTCTCAAGCTGTGCTCAAGTGGGAAAACCTCCACAGCCTCAATATCAGCTTCAGCATCGGCAGCGGGGCTCGCCTCCGCCGGGAGCTCGGATCCAGTGGCGACGCTGCCTGGGCCCAAAGAGTATGGGCCATGCCATAGTGGCGAAGGTGTCTTCCTCTCCATCGTGCTCACAGACTCCCTTCCTCCCCCCCTCACTTCGACGTTCCCCCTCTTCTCTATGCGTACGTTTCCATGAGTTTCAGTTGTATTATGAGGAGTCTTAGTATGACGTAAATATTTCATGGCAGATACGTAATTTGCTAACATATATCCTGGAAGCCTGGCGCTTACCTCAGCCAGGAGATGTACTGCGAGAAAAAAGCCGTCAACCAACGGTAAGGTTGCAGCGAAGTTTCTGAGCTCGTAACATGAGGAGCCCAATAACGTCTCGCCCGAAACATGGATTGGAAGGCATTCGCTCCCGCAATCCGACCAACACAACCACTATGCGCGCTCGAGTCCTCGAAAAACAAACGCACAGGGATAGAAGTGTAAAAATAACCGGCAGTGCCTCTTCAATTGCAAAAAAAGCTCAACCGGCTAGGTACCTTTCGACCAAAAAGTACAACAAAGGTTTAACCCCTACACGGTCGGGTGACCCAGAGGTAATGACTCGGATGTCCCAAGTGAAGATGGTTCAACCGCGCAGTTTTACCGGGTGCACTGAGCGACCCACTCCCCCAAGTCAAGATGGTTCAACTGCCGCTTCGTGGTCGTGTGTATTGACGCGGTTGACAAAACCAAACTTTTCATCTTCAGACGACAGGAATGAATGTTGTCCGGTTCAACTTCATGCGGATGAAGCTCGACAGAGAGAACTGGAAAAAAAGAAAAAACAAAACGCCGAAAAAGGTAGGGGCAGCTCGGTCTGTCATTGCCACGGGAACCGAAGCATATGCCAGCTAGCGCTGGATTTTGGGTGTACAGCTAAGTTAAAAATGACCCACGACATGTACGATACATAGACGCGTGGAGAGCTGCTTAGACTAAGCCTTGTTTTCTCTGCGTCCGCCGGAGGATGAAAAAAAAAATCAAGCAAACGACGAAAACACAAAGAGCCCGACACATCGAGCAACCCGAACCCGTTGTGTCAAGTCAAGTCAACACGGGCCAACCTCGGTTTTATCGCATGCATTGCGCAACAATAAAAAACAGCATCGTAACCAACAGCCGTGTCCGCTTCAACTTCACGAGGTTGAAGCTCGGCAGATGGAACTACTACAGAACAGTATCGAAAACACGAAAAAACGGCGGGGGGGGGGGGGGCATAAGAGTGTGGATTGATGCGGTCGACAAGCTACAATAAAAACGTGGAGAGGGGGGAGGGGGGGGGGGAGTGTGCATTGATGATGGGGTCCACACGTCACAACACCACCTTATTAATAGCCATAATAAGCCGTTTCCGCTTGAAATTCAAGCTGATCAAACTTGGCCGACGGACTAATAAATAAAAGAAAAAACACTGGAAGGGGGGGGGGGGCTGCACAACAGTCTCGACTTTGTAAAGAGCAACTTCAACTTCTCTGGAAACGACTACAGTACAGCATAGTTAGTGCAGCACAAGTTAGAGCGCATCGACCATGTTCTGGAGGAACAATAAACGCGGCTGAAGGAGACCCAATCAGAGACTATTCCCCACAGAAAGCGTCTAAGAGAAAGCATCCAAAGACCTAAAGGCCACGCCAGGGAGGGCATCCCCGTACCCCCCCCGTTTTCCATGTCGGATGTGAGCAAAACAAAATTATTTCGATGACGGCGTATTTCACGAAAAAATAAATCGCAAAAGCTCAATTGCAACCCAACTACTGCGCAAAGACCGACCTACACTAATTTCAAGTAATACATACCCAAAAAAACGCGGGTGCACAACGCAAAAGGGGGCAACGCTCGCCAAAAAATCCCAGGGTAGCCATTCGAGCAAGTCGCCTTAACGCCTTCACTACTGGAAACCCTTTGCTGGGGACGAAATTACTTTAATTTAGTATAGGGAGGGATTTAAGGGTTAACGCCTCCACAACTGGAAAACCGTTTGGGGGCGGGGGGCGGATTACGTGGAATTAGTAAGGGGGTGGGTTTTGGGGCTCTCAAAAAAGGGAATAAAGCCGATGAAACAAAAGGCCTTAAGAAGCGCCCTCCCCCCCCCTACCGCAGAATATGAAACAAACCTATACTGCTAGTCTAATGAGCGGCCAAATGACGCCTGCTACGTGCGATAGAGGTAGTGGCAGTTTTCGTCTGAAATGGTTTTTCTCTTTGACGGGGCTCCTTAACCCCAAATCGTCGGAACTAGGTCAAATTTTAACCCTGATTCTCGTCGCGTACCTGAGCCATGGGACTTTTTCACCCGAGTACCAGTTTTTATTTGACTCCAAAACAGTTTTTTGGGGGAGGTCTTGAGCTCCCAAATCGAGGGTTAATAGTAGAAAAAAAGTGGAGCACCTCTACCGTAGCACGTGAAAAAAAAAAAATAGTGCTGGGAGTAGGAAGGTGCGCAGAGTTGCCCTTGTGGTGAGGCACAAGCTAACTCATATACTGGGAATTTGATAAGCAAGGAGGAGCGGGATGCGTTGGAGGGGGGAGACAAGAAAAATAGACGACCGAAGCATGGAAAAGTTCGGTACACTAAACAGAAGCAAGAAAACAATCGTCATCTGGAGGTAAATGGTGGCCACATACGGCCAAGAGGAACGAGATGTCACAAGATAAGCGAATAGTTTCCAAGTAGTACATAAAAGAAACCTTCTGGATCGGCGCCCAAATGTTGGAAGTGTCTCTATTAGGAGCAGGAACGGTGCTCCGTCTAGAAAGGGATGCGTGGTCAACGGTCAAATGACTAAGGCAAGCAACAAATGAGTACGCCCCCTCCCCCCCGCGGAGTGGCCACACCAGAAAACAAAGTAACTCATTGGCGCTGTCATCCATAAGCAAGAAAGTAGACACAAGGTGCCGAAGTCCGTCTCACGAGCGGTTCTTGGAAGGATGCAGTTCACCCTTCATGCGACTCGCCGAACACCTCACGGCGCTTCGCAACGGCGCTTCGCGCTTGGTGCAAGCAATGTCTGCCTGGTTGGTCAAAACCCGACGTGCCCCAATCCCTGCAAAGTAGGATGCGAGGGTCTACCGTCACACGACTTCGGCCATGCACAAACGGAGTATACCGCCAACCGCCGCCGCCCCCGCCCCCCGCCCCCCCCCGTCCCCCGTTCTTAAGTTAGGCCCGATTACATCGGCCCCACCGTAGCCTTTGCCCAAAAGACTAAAGAAACAAAAAAAAACACGTACCGAACAAGGCACAATAAAGTAATCTCCAATTTTCCACAAGCAAAGAATCACACATCACCCCACACACAGCCCAAAGCCCGCGAAAAAAAAAAAAAACTGCAAAATTGGGGGGGCTTCTAAAATGGCGGCAGGACTATCCTTCAGCTTGGTACATACGATCCCACGAGACATCGACAAGAAAAAGTGTCATGTACAGCAAAGTCCTCCTCTACCCTCGTTACGCACACACATAACGCTCCTCGTCAAAAACAACAAAAGCTCTCGGGAAAGAGCAAATGAACGCAAGTCTACGGAGAGCAAAAAACGCCATTCTGCGGTCCATTTTGCTCAAAACCACGAGCTGTGTCGATTCTTGAGGCCTAGCCTGGACATGATACCGGGTTTTCCTGGCGGTAACTTGTGCCTGAGGTGGCATGTTTGCGGCAGGGTGTGAGGGCGGGGACAGGGGGGGTGGGCGGGGGGTGAGGTTGGGGGGTCTTCGCACTTTTATCAATCTGATAAAAAGGAACACCTGGTGCAAAGGACGGAAGGACATGCCGGTAAAAAGCACAATTAGATACAAAGTGCCCATGCCGCATGGTGCAGCAACGCTCGCACCATACAATTGCTAATTGTGCGCTTTTCGTATATCTTGAAAAACACCTTCTCAACACGTCAGTTGTGAGTTCGAAAAATTTAGGGTCGATACTCATCTTTGCAAGGTGCGTGATAAATCTAATTTTGCGAATACAATGGGGGAGTTAAATTGACACACCATGCACATGAAAATATGCGGAAATTTGTCACACTCTGCCTGTCGGTCCGATGAAGAAAAAAAAAACAAACAAACAAACAAACAAAACAAAAAACAAAAAACACACACACTAAGTTCCTGGTACGTACGTATCATACCAGGGCGCATTGTAAGCGTTCGGCGCGTGTTGCGTGAAACACACCCCTAGCAGGGAGCCTGGAGGGACCTGGGGCGCCAAAGACAAAAAAAAACTGCACACGTAAACAAAATCCTGTGAACACCCTTTATGCCTGCATTTGGCCTGACCATTCTAGTCCTTTCAGAAAATTCCAACATGCCCCTCACTGGTACGTACAATGATAAATACGTACTACGCATGCATGCCCTTTGCAATTGTTTGACCCGAAATGACTGGAACGATAAGATGCTCAAGTGTTGAACCTCTGTTGAAACCACGTTAGAGGATGCCGTTCTGGTCTGCTGGTATGCTGAAATCGGGTGCAGCTATACCGCCAAACCACACAAAAGAAAGAAAATCGAAGGGTTTCCGTAATTTCTGAGGCATGATGAAACCGAGGTTGCTCGAATCAAACTTTATACCTGGTACCTGGTACATACCTAACTTATGTACCGCTGTATATCATTGGGCAATTTACCGTACATAGAATGGCTGGATACATTTTGTCAGGGAGTTCCAGTCGCTGTTTGCGTTTCTTGCGTGTTCTTGAGATATGAACGAGAAGGTCCATGGCCGATGGCGTGGCACTTCCCCGTGTGATAACGAACGAACTATTGCATTGTGGACAAACGCACTCCGAGCCTCCGAGGGGAAGTCCTCGGAGCTGATACCACCGGGCCCGCGGCCGCGAGTCGGTGCACTTAAGAACGTTAAACCAGCACAGTTGTGAAACCAAGACACCCTAATCATCGCCATCGAAAGCAGTACAAGTTTTTAGGCACTAGGACAGGTGACGGGGGACTAATCGTATCTGCCACGTATTACACTAATCCCCAAACCATACACAAGTAACCAAATTAACCAGTAGCAACTGTAGTGCGCGCGCGGAGGAGGGGGGGACGGGGGGGGTCTCAATGTCATACATGGCGGTAGTCGCAAGATGATAGACCCTTGCATCCCTACAGTAAGGTGACTGCGAGACAGCAAGTGTGGTTGGGTAGGAAAACATACAACACAATAATACTGGTACAATAATAGCATCAAAATCGACGAACGTCACAACCCAAGGCCGACCCAACCAACGTAAAACTAGCTGAAATCGGCCAAAATGGCCCTTTTCGCCCGAAGTCCTATTAATAGGAACATACACAAACTCCGCTGGCCGGGACATAACTAAAATCGGTCAGGAAAACTCCAACCCGACAAAACATCACCAGAAACTCAGCAACACCCAATCAAGCGGTGCTGTCTTTTTACGGTTTCGTTTTTTTTTCCAGCCCAACAGAACTTGGTACGCAATCGCAAACACGCTATTGTCGGGACGGGTGCGGGGGGAGGGTGGGGGGGGTTGGGGTTGACTGACTCACCAGTTAGGGTCTATTCCGTCCTGAACCATCCCCTGCAAAAGGTCGCCGACTTTGGCGAAAGAAGGTCTCGCAGTGGGATCTTCCGCCCAGCAAGACTGCCAGAGGAAAAACACGAACAAAGAAATAGATACGCGTAGGCATCGTACGCATGGCATGGGGATTACCAAAATTAAGAGCTGGGTGTCAAGTCTACTTACTGTTTCCCGGACGGATTGCGATTTTTCCTCTTGTTGTTTTCGGATCTTCCTAGGGCTCCAGCACCTTTGTGTGACCACGGACTCTAGATTTTTTACAAGAGACAACAACAACAACAACAACAACAACAACAACAACAACAGCAACAACAACAACAACAACAACAACAACAACAACAACAACAACAACAACAACAACAACAACAACAACAATAGTGGAAACCCTCGCAACGTTTAACCTTGACCCTTTTCCTACGGGGAAAGTGAAAACACACCTTACTAATTCCAAGTAATTTGTATCCTAAAAGCATGGGTGCAATTCTTAAGCGGTTTTGGGACAAAAATCGAGCCCGCGAAGGGACACTTGTTCTTGCGCAAAAAATGATACGCAGAGAGGGCCAGTACGTATACTCCGACAACAACAAAAAATGCGCTTGAAGGGAGTGCAAAAGAGCGTATTCAGGGGTGCGTGCACAACCGTGTTTTCGTGGGGCAGATATACATCAAAACCCGTCAGAGGTACGATGAAATAAAACAGCATGAGCATCGCTTACTCCAACACACGAAATCCGGAAGAAAAAAACAAACAAGGCAACACAAACATACTACAGCGTGCCGCACCTGCATAAGCGCGGACCAAAGCTTCGGTCGCTTCTTGTCGATCGGGATCGGTTGAACCCTTGGACCCTCCCGCGCAACCCCCAACCCCTTCCACCCTATCCTCTCCCTCCCCGCCCCCGCCCCCCCAAACAAAGCATCGCATGGCCAACGCACAAAACGTAAACAAAACACAACAACTCCAAAGCAAAACACCAAAAGATCTCGGGTACTACGGCTCACCTGCATGAGCGCGGCCCAAGGCTTGGGCCACTTCTTATTGATCGGGGGGCGGTGCGAGCCTCGGACGACCTGGGAGAAGAATCTGTCGCGGCCCATGCCGTCGAAGGGCTTCTTCAGGGTCGTCATCTCCCACAGGATCACCCCGTATGAGTACACGTCGACCTTTTCGTTGTACGGACGCGACTCCGCCACCTGATGATGGGCAATGCCACGACGCATGATAGGAGAATGTACGCAATATAGCACACGAAGAGAAGGACGGCATGGAATATGAATGGTGTGCCAGGGAGAAAGAAATGAGCGAGTTAAAAAGACATATATTGAAGCGCCTCGGAAAAATGCGCAAGCGCAACGGTACGGAAAGACCTTTCCAACAGTTGTGCGAACGCTACGACGAGAAAATGGACAGATATGCAGGCAGGCAGGCAGACAGCCAAACAGGCACACAGACAGAAATACAGACATGCACACGCATACCTCCACACCCTAGAGATGGCTGGTACCATACCTCGGGCGCCATGTATCGCGCGCTCCCCGTCTCCCCCGTCATGTTGTACCGAGCATTATCCATCTCGCTCTTCGACACCACCCTGCTTAGACCGAGGTCCAGCAGCTTCACATCGCCCTGGACAAACCGAAAACGTGCTGGCAGTGATGACGACATGACTCCGCTTCGATAAAAATGGAAACGTTTATGGCTAATAGTCCACACCAAATCTTCGTTTCAACCATGTTGTCGAAGCTGAACCTATGAATAGCCGCACAAGGCAAATTCTTATACAGTCGGATTCGTGAGTCGAAAAGAGCCTTTATCCGAGTGAACTTTTTTTCGACTGGATTCTCCTGAGCCTCTTCCTTATTCTCAGCCGAGTCAATTTCCTCTTTTTGAAGTTCTTTCTGGAGGCGGTTGGTGTGAGGGAGTACTGCTGTATCGCAATCGACGGTCGGTTGGAAGCCCTGTGCTTTGTGCGTTTTGCGCCAGCAAGGCGTGCTTCACGCGCCAAAGGCGGGTTGGCGGCATTGGACTTGGCCCAAAGCCGCCAAAGCTACCATCGTGGCGTTGCATTCAGCCGACATACCCCAAAGCTACAGCAAGCGTTCTATAGTCGACGTTGGGAAAATGTCATCGATACCGCGCGTTGCTGCTATCTGCCATTGCATGATACACGTCGCTGGCGGGCGGGACTACGAATGTGTCACGCTGACTTGCGGCGAGAAGCAGCAGCAGTTACAGCAGCCAAGCCAGAATCCACGTTGCTGTAGGATACCGTGATACCTGGCGTGATGGGTACGTGGGCATGCGTGTATTTTTGAGATTGGATGAGCCATGAGACCGAAGACTTTTTCCGACTGGGCGTGCGAGTCGGGGCGCTCAGCCGAAAGAAAAGGTTTTCAAAAAAACTCTTTTTCGACTGTTTGGCTGTGCTAGAAGCCCAATTTCGTCTCCCGTCAAAAAGGGCACCGCGGGCGACAAGAACGATGAGCATGAATTTTTCGCCGGGGGCAAAAACACAATTGAGCACACAAAACCATTTTTTGCGTCTGGACGTCAAGTCGTTTTCGGGCGTATATTCACGCATGTATCGCAAACAAGTACCTCCGGCGGCGAGGGGACCACCGGCGGATCCGACTGTATCAGAACCGGCCTAACATACACACGATTTTTGTTTCACGAATCCCACTTTTACTTTCCACCTGGACAAGCCGTGGTCACAGGTGTCGTCCCTTCTCCCCCCCAGTGCACATAACACGTGCCTTCGTTTTTATCGCGCGGAAGGTTCAGCATTCTCGCTGCTGGTCGATTTTCATCGTTCTTTTTCCAACTAACCTTGTCGCAACGTCGACGACGGAAGAAGACTCAGAAAAAATAGTTACACACCCGAGATTCGAACCTGAGCGCAACTGCCAGCGAGGATGACAGTCAACCGCCGCCCCAAGGTCAAATACACAATAGTGTCCCCGAACAAGGCGGCAGTGTGCGTGACCTCCCATTGTCGCCTTATTCATTCATTGGGGGGCAACCTCGTTATTCGCTACTACGGCGGATAGCGCAATGTATGGGGTTTGTACCGATGTGGATGCCTCAACTTCCCTCAATAGGGCGGTAGATCGCTCCATTGAGTCACCAGCTGTGAGTAAGACGGTCACTGCCGTATTCCGGGCTTCAGTCGTGGCGGGCGACATTTACCGACTTATTTAGGGATGCCGGCTTATTTGTACACCCTTATTCGAGAACCACTGTGCTTGCCACAACACTGCCGTACTGCGGCTTACCTCGGCGGAGAAGCCTATGTTATCGGGCTTCAGGTCCCGGTGAACCACCATCTTGCCCGGAATAGCCTCCTCATGCAGGTGGCGCAAAGCCGCCGCTAGCTGCCGCGCACATCGAAGCAACTGTATGTAGAACACGCACAAACAGCCACGTTAAATGACAAAAGCACATCCGATACGTGAAAGCGTGGCGATCTAAACCTTCAGTCTTATCCATCCGCCAGAAGAAAAACACAAACAAAAGCACAAACACAGGGAGGACGAGGTGACAGAATATATCGCCATGCTTCTTGTGCGCCGCTGTGCAGGCACGGTACCACCAGGAAGAGCGTGCAGCAGTATCGTACAAAACGCCTCCTTACGATGCAGTCCGGACACACGCCCTCCCTCGTTTCCGCTATCACATTGTACATGCGGCCGACGCCGTAATCGTAAGATCGTCAATTTTTCCTGGGTGGCTATCTCAACCTCTTGGCCAAACCTTATACGAGGGCTCGGGCGAAGAAGGCGGGCAAGTCCAAGGTGTGTCGCTACTGGAGGAGTGAGGTCAAATCAATCATTAATCAACCATCAATCAATCATCAACGATCAAGGCTTCTACGCTTGGCAGATGGGCGAAAACTGGTACACAAATGAAAGAACATGGAGTTTAAGCTTTTTTTACCCGGATCTCCAAGATCTAGAACAAAAAAAATAACATAAAAAAAACTCAATTTGGTTCGACAGACTCCCCCTCTTAAAGTCTCAAAGGAGCAAAATATACCTGGTACCTGGCAGCTGGTACGTTTTACCTTCACCTACCTCCATATGGGTGAAGGCCTGCTGTCCGCCAAACCGCCCTCGTCGATCTCGCAGCCTCGGGCTGTGGTTGCAGCGCTGGGCCAGCGTGCCCCCGTCTAGCAAAGAGATCATCAAGAACCGCTCGGGGTCTTTCCCTGCTCCTAGCAGCCTAACAATATTCTCGTGCCGTATCCTGCAAAAAATAAATACACAAGTAAGAGCAAGAACAATTCGGAGGGGAACATCTTAATTAAAACTAAGATTAATCGGTTTACGTTTTTGGGAAGGAAAAATACATTCATTGTTTTCTGTTAATGGGGAGGACAAATGAAAGAAAAAAAAAAAAAAAAGACTACTGAACACGAAAAAAACACAAGATTACATGTTTCCAAGAGTTAAATGGTGAACATATACCTGGTACGGGTTATCAACCATCGCTCGGGGTCCTGCCCCCTCCCAGCAGCTTGAACATATTATCGTGTCTTATTCTGTCAAATGAACTGTAATTGCGTTGGAAAATGATAACATGACAAGGCGAGAAGTACTCTGTATTTCGAGAGGGAACATGGCAATAATCAGAGCTTTTCACGGGTCATGACCCGACCCGCGGGTAGGGTCAGGAGACAGGAGGATTTCGAAAAGTCGCGGGTCGGGTCGGGTCGGGACTACTGAAAACGAAAAAAAACACAAGATTACATGTTTCCAAGAGTTAAATGGTGAACATATACCTGGTACGGGTTATCAACCATCGCTCGGGGTCCTGCCCCCTCCCAGCAGCTTGAACATATTATCGTGTCAAATTCTGTCAAATGAACTGTAATTGCGTTGGAAAATGATAACATGACATGGCGAGAAGTACTCTGTATTTCGAGAGGGAACATGGCAATAATCAGAGCTTTTCACGGGTCATGACCCGACCCGCGGGTAGGGTCAGGAGACAGGAGGATTTCAAAAAGTCGCGGGTCGGGTCGGGTCGGGTCGGGTCGGGTCAAGAAGCTTTGAAATCTCACACGTCGGTTCGGGTCGGGCCGGGTCGGGTCGGGTCGAGAGATTTCAACATCTCGCGGGTCGGGTCGGGTCGGATCGGGTCAAGAGGTATGGGAATCTCGCGGGTCGGGTCGGGCTATGAACCGCGAGAGTCGAACCCGCGGATCTAGCCTGCGGATTCGTCATTTTCAAGCTTACATCCGCCTGCCGGAGGGCCCGTGTCGTGCCGGCGCCCCGCGGGCCGGATCCGTGGATTATCACAGCGTCCACAATAATCATATCAGGTAGCAACAACTCCTCGTACCAGGTATAAAGCATTGCGCGGATCCCGCGCCGGATGAAGCCGTAGGTATTGCTCAGGTATATCGTCATCCATCCAAGTCCACTAAAAAAGCCACGCCACACACTCGTGCTGCATTGCAGGGCACAACAATGAAGACGACACACATGGCAGTACAAGAATCCATGTACGACACACGTACACATTAAACACCCGGAAGACATTGAGATGCCAGCACCAAAAAAATATTACCAAACTTGAACAGGCAAAATCAGTCGTCGAAGCGGCAGCACCGGCAGCAGACGGCGGATCCTCGCGGATCGCAGTCCCTGCTGACAGATCCACCGCCCCAGTTTTGGGCTAGGCTGCTTGCCGGGGCCAGAGACTGCATAGCTAGCTCGCTCGTAGGCGTGGAATCAGAAGCCAGCGGGATAGAGCTGTCGGGTCGACCCGGGGAACTAGCGCTTCGGGCACGGCTAACTGGGATGTGTGGGTTGCGCTCTCTTTCATTTTTCTTGCATCAGCACCACAAAAATGCTGCAAACAATACCGGTAAAAAAAACAGAGAGCGACGACATCCTGGGAAAAGCACGGGGACCAAGGACCAACCAACCGACCAAGGCATATATCTAGACATGTTTTGACCCGTGACTGTTCGACTTTGACCCGTGAGATACAAACGGGTCCAGTGGACTCGGTCAGCATGAAATCCGCACCTTACGGGTTACTCAGAGTGTGGCGGGTCGGGTCGGGTCAAAAGGGTTGCAAATCTCGCGGGTCGGGTCGGGTCAGGTCGGGTCAGGGGGTTTTAAAATCTCGCGGCTGGGGTCGGTTTAAGTCAAGGCGTCTGGAAAAATTCTCGGGCCACCCGACCCGACCCGGACCCGTGAGGTTTGACCTGACCCGTGAAGAGCCCTGGTTATAATGATAACCTGATACATATTCACAGCAGTGATAATGTATGTATTTCGAACGGGAAAAGGATCGAAATGGCACCGGTCATCAATAATCGCTACTCGGGACCCTGCCCCGATCCAACCAGCCTATAATTAGTATCGTGCTTTAGGATATGACGTTCGTTTGGCCAGTTTCATTACTATGATCATACGTTTTCCAACCCAAACAAAATTTGCATGACGTTTGTTATGTCGGTTTCAATACTATGATCATGCTTTCCAACCTAAACAAAAATTTGCACAACGTTCGTTTTGTCGGTTTCAATACCATGATTGCATGTTTTCCAACCGAAACAAAAACTGCATAACGTTGCTTTCGTCGGTTTCAATACTCTGATCATACGTTTTCCAACCGAAACAAAATGTGGAAAACGTTCGTTATGTCGGTTTCAATACTGCAATTATACGTTTTCCAACGGAAACAAAAATTCAATGAGGTGCGTCGGTTTCAATACAACGATCATACGTTCTCAAACCAAAAAAAAAAAGTTGGAAAATCGCAAATGCCCCAGTGTAGTTCTTACCAATTTACGGGCTGAGTGCGAGTAGCACATAGTTCTACACCTCCCATATGAGCAACTCGAAAAGCCTGCGCCACGCCAACACGATTTTCTACAAGGGTAGTATATACCATGTACCGCCATCTTACCTTCTTAGCAAAGCCAGCTCCAGCTCAAGCTCGTCCCTCACCATCGCAGCGTCCTGAACGTCTTTCCGCATCAGCTTCACCACCACCGGCTGGTCTTTGTACACCGCCGTGTAAATCGTGCATCTGGGGGGTGGGGGGGTGGGGCGGGTTGGGAGATGGTTACTCATCTGTTGTTCGCCTTGGTCATGTCACCATCGACCACGCATCCCTTTCCAGACGGAGAGGGGGTGGGAGGTGGGGGGCGGGAACATTTTCTCATTTGTTGCCTGCCTAGTTCGCCATTTGACCAATGGGCCAGGCATTCCTTTGGAGACGGTTCCCCCTCCTAACAGAGACACCTCCAACAATTGGGCGCTGATTCCGATCCTTCCAAATATCACTTGAAAAAATCTTGCATGTGTTTTCTCCTTGCTGGGAGAAGGGGGGGGGGGGGGGCGGGGGGGGGGGGGGTACTGGTTTCATACATAGCTGTAGTCTTACGGCAATAGACTCTAGCATCCTGATTTCATGCGTAGCCGTAGTCTCAAGGCAACAGACGCTAGCACCCCATCATTGCCGGCACGGAGCACGTCAGGGGTTCACCGACGAGGCGATCATCGCGTGCACCACTCGCGAACCTCGAACGGATGGGGGGGGGACAGGGCATGGGTGAGAAGCGGGGGCATGAACCATGCGCGAACCAACGTCAGAGCTAAACAGAGTGCTAACAAGGGCCGCGAGGCGGGTAGACACGACGTGGACACGACGGCTACAGTCCGTATACGGTACGGCACACCGGATAATCCACGCCGTACCATACCGTACCGTACCGTACCGTACCGTACCTGCTGCCGTTAACGAGGAACACGACTTGAGAAAGCTCTCCCCACGCGACGTTGGTGTTGATCTCCTCTCCGGGATGTGCCACTACCGGCACGTCGTGCAGATTCGTCTCCACAAACGCCGCCTGAACAAACAACGACAAGAAGCAATAGGAGGAGGATCATCATCATCAACAACAACAACAACAACAACAACAACAACAACAACAACAACAACAACAAACAACAACAACGCGAATATAATACAAACACCACCACCGCCACCAACACCATCAACACCATTAACCAACACCACAGCAGCGCGGTCTCGGCGTCTCGATCTCCACTTCCCCCACCTTCCCGCGCTTCTCTTGGGCAACCTGCGGGTAGTGCTTCGCGAGCTGCTGCTCCCGGAACAGAGACGTGGCCGCCTTAGATATGTGCTTCAGAAAGTCCATAGACAAAAGGTTACGCTCGTGCAGCGTGAGCGACAGAAACACCTGCACAGGACGACGAGGGAAAAAAAAGTGACGCACACCAGATAGATGAGATCAGATTAGATCAGATCATATCATCACTTCAAACATCCATATTTGGGGGGCAGAGAGTCAACTCTGTGGCTGCCTTAGATATGACATATGCTTCACAAAAGTCCAGAGTACGTTTCGCTCATGCAGGGTGAGCGACAGAAACACCTGCACAGGACGCGGAGAAAAAAAAGGGTCCCACATCTGGCAGATCAGATCAGATCAGATCAGATCAGATCAGATCAGATCAGATCAGATCAGATCAGATCACATCAGATTAGACCCTAGCTTTATTGATCCACGAGATATTTAGAGGCAGACAGACAGATAACCCTGACAGAAGCCCTCGGGGGATCCCTAAGGAATATTTCGTCAAGTAGGCGCGAGTACTTAACAATAGGCGTTGGCGAATAAATGCAAATGACTTGGAAATAGAGTTACGAGTTTTACAACAAAGATACACTTTAGGAGGATCACAAAAAGTGACGAAACGTTTAAAGAATCCACACCCTGGTCAATAGACAATAGCCCATTAGTCTATTAATATTTTCCTTTTGCATTTGACTGTCTATTGTAGTCCCTAGTTCCAATTGATTGAAACCCGTCGAGCTCTATTGCACAGATAATTTCTATCAATAGGCGCCCACAGGGCCCTACTGTTCAGACAATTTATAGTCATACACCCCAATCTATAGCAATGGTCGAAGCAATTGCTACTAATAGTTATCCACGGAACTCGATTGCTGAACTCAGTCTACTATCATTTACTACCTCATTCTATTGTACAAGCAATACTCTATTGCAACATACTGACGATGACAATTATTCAGGCAATTCCATTTAATAAACAACTTTGTAAATCAATTACCGAGGCAATTCCATTTAATAGACAACTTTGTAAACCAATTATCCACGCAATTCCATTTAGTAGACAACTTTGCAAATCATTTATCCAGGAAATTCCATTCAGTAGACAACCTTGCAAATCATATATCCAGGCAATTCCATTCAATAGACAACCTTGCGAAGCAATTATCCAGGCTAACCCATTTAATAGACAGCTTTCGTTGTAAGTCAAATATCCAGGCAATTCCAATTATTAATAGTAGAGAGTACCCCAGTTCAATTGTGGTCACAACAAATAGAGTATTATAATATATAATAGGAATTGTCCAGGGTCTATAAACAAAAAAATAGCATTTTCCTCTCTTTTCTTTTCGTTTCTTTCTTCTATTTTTAAACTTATTAAAAGCAGCAGAACTTTTAGCAGACCAATGTAGTGCCTTGTACAGATGTCGCCAATACATATCGCACAGTTACGAAGCACAGAGTAGACAGTCATAGGTAAAGATTGCAACAACAGGAAGAAAGAGGAACCATTAGTAGACAGCTACTCGTCCAGACGACTGCGTCGAGGATAGTTGACAGCTGGCGAGCTGAACTGTGACCTCAGCCTCGGAAAAAAAAAACGCGCAAGCGGTGTCTACAACACACCCATTACTTGCTGAAGTCGAGTAGCAATCTCCCAACTCAAACATCAGCAGCGGTACCTTCGCCGTAAGGCACCGTCGAACAGCAGGCCTTCACGGACACACAAGG
This sequence comes from Undaria pinnatifida, assembly GCA_012845835.1. Lineage (NCBI taxonomy): Eukaryota > Phaeophyceae > Laminariales > Alariaceae > Undaria > Undaria pinnatifida. The sequence continues at coordinate 5,719,543 of JABAKD010000025.1, read as the reverse complement.
AAGACCCCTGTCACGCCCAATACATCTACAGACCACACGTGTACGCCGCTAGACGGCGGTGGGCTGGTACGTATGCGGCTCTCGTGGTGAAAGATTTGCAATACCCCATGAAACACACGGGATGTCCACCTGGAGAGGCGCATCTTGTGTCTCCTTAACCCCTTACGAGCCCCCAAATCCCTCCCTATACTAACTTCAAGTAAATTTTTCACCAAAAGGGTTTCCAGTGGTGAAGGCGTTAACCCCTTCTGAGCCCCAAATCCCTTCCTATACTAAATTCAAGTAAATCTGTCCCCAAAAAGGGTTTCCAATTGGCAAGGCGTTAAGCTCTTCGGAGCCCCAAATTCCTTCCCTATACTAACTGTATTTCAATTTGTCCCCCAAAAGGTTTTCCAGCGGTAAAGGCGTTATAACCCCTTTTGAGCTCCAAAACCCCTCCCTAAACTAAGTCCAAGTAATTGTCCCAAAAAACGGGTTTCCAGTTTCAAAGGCATTAATTTCGACGACATTTTTTACCACTGCAGGAACCCAAAGTGGAGGTGTCTACCTCCGTTGAAAAAGGGCGGACAGCCATCAGAATAGAAACACGAGCTGCTGTGGATGCAACGCTATACATAAAAGACCTGCTGTCTCTGAGGCGTCCGGTGTTTGAACGTCGGAATGCCAGCGTTTTAGAAATGCGGCATAATTGGCCGCACCAACAAAATATCTAGAGTTCAGAGTAAACCGGAAACGCTGTGATGGGGGATGGTATACGATCCCCGGCGGCCTTGACGCCTTTACAACTGGAAACCCTTTTTGGGAACAAATTTACTTGAACTTAGTATAGGGAGGGATTTGGGGGCTCTAAAGGGGTTAAGATATATGCGTCAGAAGTAAGAAGTTCCAGAGACAGAATGTTTCGCTCGGGCAGCGTGAGCGACAGAAACATCTGCGTGCAGGCATCGTAGCGTGTTCACAAATCGGAAGCATCAGATTAGATCCGACCTCCGCTTCAACACCTTTAGAGTTTCGTAGCAAATGGACAACCCTGACGTTCGTAAATATTATCTGTACTGTACTGAGAGCGCCGCAGCGCCGCGACCGGCTTCGGTGCGTGCTTCAGAATGTCGAAAGAAATGAGGTTGCGTTCGTGCAGGCAGTGTAACCGACAGAAATACCACAGCCAAGGAGTCTAGGACTCAAGCGTAGGACGGGGACAAAACACGTGTTACACTTCCAACAGATCGGAGGATACCAGATCAGATCAGATCAGATCAGATCAGATCAGAGCCCTACTTCAACGATCTACGAGATCTTTCGGTGCAGGTTGACAACCATGACTAAGATATGTACTACGGAAAGTCCAGAGACCGGAGATTACGCTTATGCAAAAGTGAGCGACAGTAACACCTTGGTAAGGCTTAAGACGGAAGAAAAAAGCCTCACACATCGGACAGATCAGATCAGACCAGATCAGGTACGATATGATCGGATCCCTGTTTCAATGACCTAGGTATTTCGGTGCAGGCAAACCACCCTCATGTATACGATTTGCACCATCTAGTTAATTTATGTCGGGCGGCGGCTCTTTTCGTCGCGTGGGATCTGTACGATGCACCACAATAAACAGTAAAATCTAAACAACAGCATTACAACTGCAAACCCACATTTATGGGTAAGTTCTTTCCCGCGCATTTTAGCAGGAATTAGTGCCAGGTAGAGTTTTACGAATAACCACAAGGCGTGCGCTGTTTTCACATTTATTGAACCGTTATTTTTTTTCTACCCGACGACGCCACCAGATCACCCAGTGTCCGTCCGCATCCGTCATCCTACAGAGATACCGGTACAAACCCTGGTACAAACTATGAGGCCACATGAGTGCTTAGAAACAGAGAACCAAAAGAGAAACCAACATACTCGCAAACGTGACGAATCAAAAAATGTAAAGTAAACATACCGCAATGTAGTCATCCCCCGCCCTGTCCTCGTCGTCCGAATCCGTGTCCAGGTGGACCGGCAGCACCACGGCCGTGTTCAGGGGAAGGGACGGGTGCAGCTTCCGAGCTGGGGTGGACGTGAACCACAAAGGGCACTCGCTCGCCCTCGCCTGCTCGCACAACTGATTTGATTTGTGAGGTGCGACGCACGATTTAAAAAAAACGAAAGAAAAGTCCAGCGGAGGGGCGAAAACGTAGGGTTATAATCAGCTGGTAACTATGCTATTACAATAATAGTCGGGGTAGATTGGTGCAATTCGATGCGACTCGACGGCCGAAGAAAAGGCTGACGTCTTCTCAAGATAAAAACGAAGGAGCCGATCGTAGTGGGGAAGGGGGAGAAGAGCCTGCTTAAGTGACCCCGGATCTGACTTACGACGAATAATATCTTTATTAATATAGGGAGGGAAACGCAAAGAAAAAGCGCGAAGATAATGCGTACATAATTACCAAGATAATATTCAGTTGATAATACAATACATACCTGGCAGAAGGGATGCATACACACAAGAAAAAAAATGTTAATACGAGGTATAACCAGGTACCAGGGGGGGGGGGGGGAGGGGGGGAGGGGGGGAGGAGGGAGGGGGGAGGGGGGGAGGAGGGGGGGAGGGGGGGAGGGGGGGAGGGGGGGAGGGGGGGAGGGGGGGAGGGGGGGAGGGGGGGAGGGGGGGAGGGGGGGAGGGGGGGAGGGGGGGAGGGGGGCAGGGGGAGAGGGGGGGAGGGGGGGAGGGGGGGAGGGGGGAGGGGGCAGGGGGGGGGGGGAGGTGGGGGGGAGGGAGGGAGGGGGGGAAGGGAGAGGGGGGAGGGGGGAGGGGGCAGGGGGGGAGGGGGGGAGGGGGGGAAAGGAGAGGGGGGAAAGGGGGACGGGGGAAGGGGGGAAGGGGGGGCGTCATGCCCAAGAGAGTGAAGTCTGGGTCTGGCCATCATCGTCTTGAAAATTGTGGGCCTTCCAATGGCCGTCACAAGATAGCGTAAGACCGCCCTGACTTCTTCGCCATGTTGCGTTCTCTCTCCAGTGCCATTGATTATGCACTTGATACCCTCTATGAGCCCAATGCCGTCTTTAGTCAGTTCCTAGGGTCTGCCAGTATGACATTTTTTTTCTCTTTTCCTTCCCTTGCTTCCTCTTCTTTTGAGTATTTTCTTGCTTTCCTTGTGTTTTCTTTTCTTTCCTTTCCTTTCCTTTTTCGTTTTTTCGCTTCCTCGTCTTTCCTTTCGTTTCCTTTCCTTCATCTTCTTCTCTTTTCTTTGTTTCTTTTTTCCAATTGACTTGCACCTGTCGTGCGTATGCGTAGTGATAGGAACTACGTGCACTATATACAAGTGCCTGGTATGTGTTAGTCTTTCTTGGGTGGCAAGCGGTATAGTCGGTTTTTCCACGCGCGAATAGTTAGACGTGTGCACCAGTATGGACCTGGCACATCGTAGGCTGACTCCCGATTTCACTTTTATATGTTTCTGGTGGAGCATGAATTGCGTCAGCTATGATATACCAGATATGCGTGTACCACCTTCGGTTTGTTTGTGTTTTTCCCTGGGGTATTCCTCAGCTCCAGAGTGACTGGAGCCTGTCCTGTGACCACGGACTTGATTATGCGAGTTACCACTCCTCGTCGCCCACTTCGATGTTGCAGAATGAAAATGAAGAAAAAAAATAACTCCAAAAAGCGCACCAATGACAACAATAAAACACACTACAACTGCACCTGTAACCCTCACCCTCACTACGTCGGGACAAATTATCTCCTGTCTGCCTGGCGCACCCGCTTCGATGTTGCAAGAAAAAAAAAAGACAAGCACGACAGGCAGCGCACCGCAAAAAATCACACAAACATTACGTCTTACTCCCCCCATTCGTGGCCTTCGGGCGTTTAGATTGTGCCCTTCCAGCGCTGTCTGCTGCTGGCGCTTTGTGCTTGCCGGCCTTGGCGACGCACGCGCTGCAGATGCGGTGGTTTTCGTTGCCATCATCAACCACGCTGCCGCAAATGCCGTGCGGCCGCCCGCCACATCCTCCCTGGCAGCCGTGGCCATGAGGGTCTTGCGGCGTCTTGTCTGGTTGAGCGCACAGTTCACCTTCCGCACATTTGGTACGCCCCTGCGTAGAGCTGTTCGGGTCTGCAGCAGCACGTATACCCTATTTCTCTGTGTGGAGTCTGTCTTCTCCCTGGTTGTGTGTGTGTTCGCGCGCGGGGGGTAACCGGCACTATTGGGGGTGACAGCGGCGCCGAACCGGCACTATACCGGGCAATCTCTCAATAGTGCCGGTCTGGCACTATTGAGAGCTCCGCCTGTGTCCAGAGATTTTACCGGCACACCGGGCACCTGGCACTATTCAACCGGCACCAAACAGGGCCCAGTACTGTACACTCATATAGCACAGCTGAAGCAATTTATGCCTCCACCAGAAACATATAAAGGTGAAATCGGGAGTCAGCCTACGATGTGCCAGTTCCATACTCGTGCATACGTCTTACTACTCGCGCGTGGAAAAGACTACCACGTATACTATTATTGCACGTAGTACCTATCACTACGCATACGCACGACAGACGCGAGTCAAATGGAAAGAAGAAACTATACCTTGGCCACAGGATTTGCTTCATCGGGGTTCACTCTTCATGTTTCTCAAATTACGGGTTTTGGGGGGAGAAAGGGAGCTCCTGAAGCGTACCACGTGTCCAGGTTTTTGGCTCGTGTTCGGATTATCTTATTTTGGTTTTACTTTACTTTATTTTATTTTATTTTTTTATGTTTCTTTTCCGAGCTTTGGCTCTCCTTTCCGGTTGGGTTGTTTCTTCGATTTCCCCTTCATTTTGTTTGTTTCATTTTTTGTTTTATTTTTATCTTTGTTTTTATTTGTTTTCCTATTATTATTTTGTTTTTGTTTTTGTTTTTGTTTTTGTTTATTTCGTATTTCTCTCTTCCAATGTATTTCTGTTGCTGACGTATGTATGTTGTGCCTGTCGTACCCAGTACTAGGGCATGACATTGCGTTGTCGAATGCATTACGATGCATTATCTCTGTGTCGTAGCTTGTGACCACAGAGCTGATCTTTCTAGGGTGAAGAATCAGTACGGACACTGGGTGTGCTGGATGTCGACGAGTAGAAGAACGGTTTAATGTGAAGAACACACACACACACCACGGTTGTGAGGATGAGAGCCTCACAGCAACAAATGGCGCACCGCCGTAGTATTCCTCGCACTTGCAGTCATAGTCATACCTAAGCACCACACGACTAAGCACCGCTCGAGAGACCTGGAGCTCCTAGAGAAAATCAGGCATATAGTTGGCTTCCCTGATGGAGGAAGACGTGAATCTCGTCCCTACTCACGGAAAACTTAGTTACAAAGTAAGCATTACGAAGAAGCATCGATCGAGAGAGCTGCACAGCAGCTCCTGGAGGCAAGCAGGTATACAGTAGTTGATGGTGGTCCCGATGTAGTACGAAAGCGAATCTCGTTCCCACTAACGGCAAGGTGGTGAGCTTAAGTCTCACCGAATGCATGCTACTGTATGCTCGTGCTCGTACGAGCTGGGCTCGCCATCAAAATGAGCTGACAGGCGGCATCGATTTCCCACGCGGTTTTTATGAATTATGATACGTAATTTTGACACGTGATTCGGAGCGCTATGGCCGAGGGGCCCAAAAAAGAACAAGTTTATGTTTTTTTTTCCAACGACTCACCGGCAATTTCAGGAAAAGTGGGATTGTAATTTGGCCAACAGGTAACAAAAAAAAATAAAAAAAATCAAGCTTGTTCTGCTTTGGGCCCCTCGGCCATAGCGCTCCGAATCACGTGTCAAAATCACAGATCGTAATTCGCAAAAACCTCATGGGAAATCGACGATTTGTGTTTGTGGCTGAACCCGGGTTGACAGGTGGCAGGGGGCATTGTGAACAAAAAAGGCCACGGAGAATACCAAAATCGATATGTACTCCGGCGAACATCGAAAAGAGCCGCGCCTGCTATGTTGTGTTGGAGCATCGACGAAAGGTTGCATGGACATGTCGATGGCAGTGCCAGGTGGTATATTATTGCTCTCGCCACGGTAAACAAAGGTACAATCAGTTCGATTGTAATTGAAATAAAAGCTGACAAAAATATGTAAAATAACAAATTGTTTTAAACCACAAAAAAAACACAAGTACTTAGTACAGTCACAACTCATCGACAGATCTACACGTATCGCCGCGTGTGTGTAACTAAGAAAACAACAACAACAACAACTATGCGTGTGTGTGCGGTGTGATTACGATTGAATAAAAAAACAAGACAGAAAACAATTTCCGCCGCATTTTGAAACCGCTTTTCACGGGACTACCACAAAAATATACCATAATCCCGGATAAGGTGCCGGATCGACCAACAGCTGTCACGTGCATGACCCCGAAGGCTCGCTGAATATCATAAGATACCCTGTTTTCGTTGTGGTTGCTCGTGGTTGGTGAGTCACGACCAGCCGCACAAAACTGAGCGCTACAGCGAGCCCAGCTTGTAGGGAATCTTGCTTTCGTAGAAATCGGCGAGCTGACTGCGCGAGAGCGTGAGTTAGCCAAATTCGATGAAAATCGACGACCATAGAGAAGCTGAAGAGTGGGAATGCTGAGCCCTATGCGCGATAAAAGGCAAGTACACGGGGGGGGGGGGGGGAAGAAACCTGTGGCCACGGTTTGTCCAGAAGGTCGCTCAGGGTAGCCCTCTTACGAGTTGAGCTGGAGAGTGAAAGCGATGAAAAAAAAAGTAAAAAAAAAGTAAAAAAAAAGTTGAAAAAAAAACAGCACGCATTTGTCGGCAGGAAAAATGGTGCGACAAAAAAATATTAGTGGATTAGCTTTCCTGTTACATCACCTGGTATCCTCGTACTTCTTACCCGTATATGCGTAACACATGGTAGCCGGTCGCCCCGGTGGTCTGAACCTGGTCTGCGTCCATGACTGAACCCGGCGGGCATACGACGGTGGTCTAGCGGCTACCCTCGAATGCTACACTATTAATAGCGCTGATTCTGGGGTTCTAATCTCACGTAGGTCGGACGCTATTTGCAAAAGAAAAACCAAAAGGATCAACTGCTGATGAGCAGCTTGGGTAACAAGCGCAATTCGAGTCGAGTCGACGAAGGAAGAAAGGGCTGAACGAACTCTCCTCGCGATAAAACTGAAGGCACGTACCGTAGTGGGGAGGGGGGAGAAGAGCCTGCTCAGTGACCCTGGATCCGAGTTACGTCTAGGGAGGGGAAAAGAGAAAATAAACAGCGCGTTAGATATTAGATGGGACGAGCAAAAAAAAAACGTTACTAAAGCAACTGAGTTAAATCGACACACGACGCGTATGAAAATACGTGGAAGTGTGGTGAGCTAAAGCTTTATTTTTCCCCATCCGCCGGAGGATATATTAAAAAAAAAAAAAAAGTTGCTGCCGTAGGGCGACGTACTGAGAAACGAGTATATGGTGGTACTACGATACCATGGTACTACTGCTGTAGGTGGCTTGTACTGCTGCTGTACAAAAAACCGTTACTGAACGTACATGATCAATGATTGTGGGCTATAATATGTTATTACAGCACATAAAATAAACATAAAACGTTTTCCCTGCAGAGTCAGCGCACAGCAGCCACAAGTCATTAGCACCCTTTAGTAGGTCCTCCGTTCCCCTTGCCGCCTCGGTAACGCATGCTGCGAAGCATGCTCTAGCAGGCTTGTAGCGAGTGGGGGGGGGTCTTTCTGGCGGGTGTAAGGCCGGACTCACCCTCCAGGAGTGATACCTTCTTGCTGCTGCGTGTGGCCGCGAGGCTTAGGCGTGGCGGTAGAGTTGGGTCGTACGTGGTGCGTTAGGCATGGTCACCTACGATTCGCGCGTCTTTTTAGGCAGCAGCGGCGGAGCAGCAATGCTTAATCGGGATGCTCGTGCGCAGAGGCAGGCGCCACCACGAGCCACGCTACGGCGCGGTCTCGGTTTGCGTGGAGGGAACTGCGCCGGCAGGAGGCTGGATTCGACGAAGGAGGAGGGCGACTGGCCGTCGACGGGCGGGGAAAATACGGATTGAACTCTCCCTGAACGAGAATTTTTGTTTTTCAGATCAGCACCGCAAGCTGCGTGGAGCATTTTGTTTTTTGGGGACGAGGGAGAAGGGGAACCGATTGGAATTGTGTGTCAACGAGAGCAAGTGCGAAGGAGAGGGCCGAGTGAGCTAAGGCGATGAGGCGGCCATGGAGAACCACAGCAGGAGGATGACACACGGAGACCCACGACCCGCACGCACACCATCATCATGAGAGCGGCGATCGTCATTTTTATAGTTTTTTTTTACGAGGCAGTAGTGCAACATGTTACTCACGTCACTGATTTTTGTAGAGTTTGTAGAAGAGTTGTACAAGTATACTCTTCATGGGGAACGACCCCCCGCAATTTTCAATTTTCAGGCACGGGCGTCGTAGCTGCGCTGCAACCTGTCAAATAAATCGGGAAGGCGGGGCGATTGTTGATATTTGTATTGTGGTTTTTGGTTCGATTGCTCTTTTTTCACTGCATGCCCGCGGGTCGTCACTCTGACAGCACTCCAGACAGAAGGCACGTTCGTCTGTGCTCACGATTACCGTGCGGTTCGTACGGTGCAGGCAGCCCAACCGCTGTAGTTTGTAGCCGCGAATTTAGTGGGAACGGGGGAACTATGCTGTAGTTGAGTGGATACCCGCGGCCGTGTGAGTTTAGTTTGCACATTGGACCTTTTCACTTGTGCGCCTTCTTCGTATCGTGCGTTTTTAGGCAGGAAAGCGTAGTATTTCCCGGACGATTTTTTTTAATTTGGTTTTTCGGATCTTCCTAGGGCTCCAGCACCTTTCTTTGTGACCACGGACTCTAGATATTTGACATGAGAAAACAACAACAGTACAGAGCAAATTAGCCCGTGGGCGAGGGGCAAACATGTTGAGGTTTACGAATTCCTCAACCTTGTGAACATGTCAACCATGATATCAGCAGATCAACGTCAACCTTGAGCAGTTTATTGTTGTTGTTTCTCTTGTCAAACATCTAGAGTCCGTGGTCACACAAAGGTGCTGGAGCCCTAGGAAAACCAAATGAAATCAAAATTCGTCCGGGAAATACTACGCTGTCCCGCCTCAAAACGCACGACACGAAGAAGGCGCACAAGTGAAATGACCCAATGTGCAAACTGAACTCACATGGCCGCGGGTATCCACTCAACTACGGCGTAGAGTTCCCCCGTTCCCACAACTAACCAATTCGCGGCTACAAACTACAGCGGTTGGGCTGCCTGCACCGTACGAACCGCACGGTAATCGTGAGCACAGGCGAACGCGCCTGCTGCCTGGAGTGCTGTCAGAGTGACGACCCGCGGGCATGCAGTGAAAAAAGAGCAATCCAACCAAAAAACACCTTCCTAATATCAATGATCGCCCCGTCTTCCCGGGTTATCTACACAGCAGTCCAAGCTGTACCAGTATAACCAGTACGCAAGTACAAGGTACGTAAGTACAGCCGTTCTGTTGACTCTTCACCCTCTGGCCTCTTGCCCTCAGCACGATCAGAAGAGGCACATGCGACAGGTCACCGGTTACAGCAGTCCTGTTTCCACGCCTCTCACCTACATGCATCTACTTTTGTCAGGTTTCAGGTACCACTACTATCGCAATGCAATACAGCTATTTCGCTGTATTTGCGACGTACGGAGCACATCTCAGCCTCGTAGTTAATAACCACAGAGTTGTTGTCTCTCATCAAAAATATAATCAGAACTGGCGCTGGATGTGTAATTATTGTCGATGGGTGAGATAGACAGGACGGTTTGATCTACCGGCCGCCCCGGTGGGTCTATTAATAGTGGCTACGTAACCTCAAACACTACAAAAGTTGGAGTCAGGGGCTCAAATCTCGGTATGGACTTTTCGTTGCCAGAGACACCAGCCGAGAGCGGTTTAGAGCGTCGGTAAGCACAATTCAACGTACCTTAGTGGGGAGAGGGAAGAAGAGTCTGCTTAGTTCCCCCGGGTCTGAATTACGTCTATTAACCCCTTTACAACTGGAAATCCGTTTTTGGGGACAAAATTACTTGGATTTAGTATGGGGAGGGGTTCGGGGGCTCTAAAGGGGTTAACAGCGAGGGAGAAGGAGGAAAGAAGTGAAGATAATATTATTAGATGGGTTGAGCATAAAACATCATTTAGAATAGAACAATGATGTGGAGAGCACATGTGGTGGCGCAATTGCAATTACATGCAGTAGCACGACTTACACGACCCGTGTACACATAACTACCAACCATTCAAAATAGCACAATTGATAAGATACCGGAAGCACACTCTCCGGGGGGCATTTCCGACGTGATTGCTTTTACAGAAAGGGGGGCACACGCCTATGGGTTACGACGTTATAACGGCAGTACCAATCTTACTATCGGCACAGCAGTACGTACGGCGGTAAGAATCTTACCGCCGAAACCCATAATGGCACAAACGAGACACGGGGAAAATTGCGTATTTGGAAACAGATGTCGTCCAGATCTTTCCAGGCGTCGCCCAGATCTTTCCAGATCTCGTCCGGGTCTTTCCACATCTCGTCCAGATATTTCCATATCTCGTCCAGATATTTCCACATCTCGTCCAGATATTTCCACACATGTCCAGAAAATAACCTTGGAAATTCGTCCGAGGCCAATTGGTCCGAGGGGGTTGTTGTTGTCTTGCGTAGGTGTGTACCAGGTAAGCCCTCGCGAGTAAGTCATGCCTTTAAGAATGCCTTAATAGCTCTTTCTCAGCAGAGGCCTGCCTTAGACGCTGTTTCGTGCATTACGTGGCTTACTCTCGTAAGGCGACGTACCTGCGCTCGAAAGGGGGCAATAATGCGCGTTTTGTGCACCAAAATAACGCCGTTAGATACGAACTCCCTAAAAACGGGGATTGGGGTCACATAGCACATCGATCGCTCCGCTCACAGCTGCAGAGGCTGAGCTCGGTTGGGGACACCACGATAGCGCTCGGCGCTCGGCACCATGTCTTCGCAAGAAGGTGGCCCAGCTCGTAGTGTGGCGCCGCCACCACCAGAATTAATTGATACCAAGTACCACACAAGACGGCTGTGCTGGCCCAGCTGCTGCTGGAATTGATGGATCCTCTTCCTCCGGTACATCCGGTGGCAGCGGTTAAACTCACCGGTTGATGCCTGCGTGCGCGTCGCCTGCAGCATCCGTCGCGGCGGGGCCTGCTACTAGAATAGGGCACGCTAAGGAGCTGGACAGTCGGGAAGAGCAGCCCCCAAGCTATCGGCGTCTTCTGTAAGGCCAAGCTGCCAAAGCCCAGCCAAGCAGGCCAGCTCACGAGTATGAACAAGCAGCAGCCCGGACCCAGCGCTGATGATGGCGAAATCGTCCGAGTTTGGGTTTGGTTTTTTCGTCCGAGTTTGGGTTATTTCTTTGTGTCCGAGTTTGGGTGTGGAGTTCGCTCATGTTCATGGCGGCAGGGGAAACGGAGGCACATTGCAGGATCAGTATCATACGAGTACGAACGAACTTGGTTTTGCCGGAGTTGAGGGGAAAGAACGGGTTATAATACGAAGAATACACCGCCGACGATTACCTTTTCCCTCGACCATAGCACAGTTGGCGGTACGCTCGACACACACAGTACGCTGGTGCTGTGCTGTTGTTGTACATATCCCTTTCCGCTGGTATGCACGCACGCACGGATCCGCACTGCGGTTGATGTATGTTGAGCTGTGCTGGGGTATCTACAAAAATGCAAGCTGTGACGTTGGATTGTGATGTTCCTGGCGGAATGCTACCATTAATTCACAACTGCTACCACTGTGAGAAGCACATTTTATCATACTACTGTTGTGCTGCTGCAGTTGCAGTCCAATCGTGCCCGACTCTTGTCATATGTGATGCGTATACCGTTCCTAACCTACGTTTCCACTTCTCTCATGTATCAAACGCGCGCCAGGGCTGAAAAAGGCTGTAAGGCACGTCTGAGGCATTGTTTCAAGGCATTCGCCTTAGACAGATGAGGCATTTAAGGCATAAAAAGGCAAATGCTTTAAAGTGTGCCTTACCCGTAACTTTTTGTCTGCGGCACCCAACAATGCCTTTGCCTTTACGCCCCATGCCTTAACCCGAATTCGTCGCCCGTTACTCGCTAGAGCTTACTATCGGGGCATTACTAAGCTGTTGCGCTGTTGTGCGGGCGCCACACAACAGTTTTGCGCAACAGTCGCCGCGAGGCTGGTTGCGCGCAGCGCGACACGCTATTGTGAGCGCTCAACATTTTTCGCCGCAGGCGAAAAAAATCGGGGCTCTTACTTCGGCCGCAGGCGGAAAAAGAGAAATGGGGTGTTTTTTTTGCCGCAGGCGTTTTGTTTTGGAGGGGGTATTCTTTTCCAAATCGCCGTACAGCCTGGTTCACAAAAAATATCCAAATGTATTTCCCGGCGAATGTCCACGCCGTTTTTTCGATATAGATCGTGAAATCTTGCACACGTCTTCTATGTACCCGTGCGAATACCTCACCCGATGTTTTTTGTCTTCTTTTTTTGCCTGATTTTTCGTCCGATAAGATTTTTCGGAAAATGTGAACCACCTTAGCCCAACTTTTTCGGCAAAAAAAAAGAAGAAAATAACCCCCCCTCGCTGGTCAGACCTTGGGATGGGCATGTGGAACACGTGTGCAAAATTCCAGGGTCTTCTCTCTCAAAAACGGCGTGGACATTTGGACCTTCGTGCGTAAAAATGAACAAGATATGATACGTTATTTCCTTCAAATTACTTGGTTTTAATCTAGGATCCAGTTTTTTTCGATAGACTATGCTTGTATGTTGAACTCAGGCAGGTCAGATCTTTGATTTTTGGAGCGAAAAAATCTACAGACATGCCCAGGAGTACGTCCTACCGAATCGAGCAAAATGCGGCGCACTTTTTTTCGCCCCCGCTGGGAAAAAGCCTGAATATTATGGAAAAAATTGAATGCCTGTCATTGGTCGAAACGAGTTTCGCTCCTCAGAGACATGCCGAGGCCCGTAATTGCTTTTTGGCCGTGTCACTCTCTTCCACTGGCCATGGGGGTTACAATGACACCCAATATTCACTCTTTGACTAGATATTGCAAGCGGTATTCGTGGGGGAGAGAATTTCAGGGGGTTTTACATGAACGGGCCTGAGGGCGATTTCTTTTTAAAGCACTTTTTTTTGCCCAATTGGCCGTAATTGAACATTTTTTAGGCCCCTTTTCCTATTCGCCAGTCGAGCCGGAACAATATTTGGCACCTTTTGCTATTCGTCGTACAATCTTATTCTTTGTTAGGCACCACTTTCTCCTCGCCGTACGTAATGTTTGGTTGGGTACGTTTTGTGGTATTCGCCGTAAGTGATTTTATCATGTTGTATTGCTATTCGCCGTTGTCGATTTGTGTATGTGAAGCAACTGTTATACTTTTTTTTTCCCATCCCATTTATTATCCTCGCACTACTCTCGCCCTCCCTCCCAGTAGCAACTCAGATCCGGGGTCGCATAGCGGGCCCTCCTCCCTCCTCCCCACCACGGTACGTGCCTTCGTTTTTTATCGCGATAAAAACTTGGCATTCTCTTCCCTGGTCGACTCGCGTCGAATTGTGCTTACCCACGCTGCTAGGTGCTCTCTGCAGTTAATCCTTTTTCAGCATTTTTGCAAATACAGTAAGATCTCACCACGGCGGGAGTCGAACTCAAGGACCAACGCTAGTAGTTTCGAGGGTAACCACTACACCACACCGGGGCCACCGGCTATCATGCGATAATACAATATTGCAAAAGAAATACAAAATAAGGCGTAAATTGGCCTTTTTCAGAGTTTGGGTTCAGGTGTCTTTATTCTTCGACAACGCTTTCTGTGGCGTTGTCAGGCATGTTCATGCGGTATTGTTGTACTGATGTACGATAGGGCAAAACAAGCCTTGCCGCGGAAGGAAGGACTTAGAGCAGATAGCCTGCCATGTCGGGTTTCACCGGCCAGGCAGATATTGCGTGCAGCGCGAAGAAAGGTCTAGGGAGGGGGGGTGGGGTCTTTTTCCTCTCTTTTTGAGTTACGCTTTTGCGATAAAATGATTTGACACACTGTCTAGATTATATACCCTAACCCTATCCCTAACCCGACGAAACGCAACCAACCATTCGTATATGGTGAAACCCCATTCGTTTCGTACACAGTGTGCGTCAACCATCGTTTCGAAAAATGGTGAAACTGTTGGTGCACCCAACCTTGTTTGTTGGGTTTTGAGGCGAAAGTTCTTGGAACTATATACCAGTTATGGAATCAAAGTTGAATTATAACTGTTAGTGGTGAAATTGCACCAAGCAAGGCGGAAGTACACAGCGGTGGTGGGAGCCGCCTTTACAGCAATCCTTAATTACCATATAGGATAAAGTATGGAAATCCGGGAATTTGGTTTGGTACACGTATGCTTCCAGTATTATGATACTGCTGTGCTTCCAGTATTATGATACTACTGCTGTGCTTCCAGTAATATGAGACAGAAAATATAATTAGCTTCAACTGCCCGAAATAGTACTTTAGACCCTAACCCTATGACCCCGACCCCAACACTAGTTTGTCCGGAAAAAATCCGACTAGAATTTGATCGATCACACTAAAACTCACCCATTTTTTTTCGCCGAATTCCACACGTCATTCTAGACATTAATCAACACGCGTCGTGGAGGTCACTTCTGAGTTATGGTCTCTCGTTGATGCCGCGCTAAAGCGGTACCCCCACTATTAATATCTCGGGATACATGCGCGGTACTCTATATTCGTAGACTACATTCGTATCATAGGACGAGGCCGTGGCAGGTGAGAAGCGACTTTCACAGCACTAAAGGGTATCATATTGCATTAACGGCCGACCATCATTGTCTGCTGTACACGTATTATACATGTAAAAGGAGTTGGATAATGCTTGTAATGGTGAAACTGCTTCACCCCGAGGCGATTCGTTTGGGCAGTTCCGCTTCACGCCCCATCGCCTGTCACAATGCGCGGCAAGTTTGGGTCTGCCTGGACTGGTGTGATAGCGGGAGACAGAAAAATCGTCCACCGTTCGCAATACCCGCGTCTCCCCCCCTCTCTCGTTTACGCGTCATTTTTTTATTGCTAGAAACTGATAATCACGGCTACGTAGGCGACATTTAAACCACAACTACGGGGACATTTGGGATCCATCCCCGGGCTCCAGGTCTTGCGGTTCGGGTTGGGGTTAACTAAGGATAGGGTTGGGGGTAGTGCCAGATCCAGATACAGTAGTGGTGCCCGGATAAGGCGGTACTAATAATGAGGCGCGTGAAGCGCGCAGCGCTGAGCCTTTTTTTCTTGGTTTTCCAAGGGAAAAAAGCCTCTTCATATCGGATCGCATACAGTACGAGGGTAGTTTTTTTTTGTTTTCTTTCATCATCCTCCGGCGGATGGGGAAAAATAAAGCTTGAGCTCACCACACTTCCACGTATTTTCATACGCGTCGTGTGTCGATATAACTCAGTTGCTTTCGCAACCCAACGCTAGCTGGCGCACCCTTCGGGTCCCACTGTAGGGGTAGCGTGAGCTGCCCCTATCAGTGGTCCTCGTTACAAAGGTAGGGTGCCTCGAATTACTTTCTCTGTTTGTGTGCGTGTGTTTGTGTGTATGTTTGCGTAAGTCAACCTTTTTTTCGGCCACGTTTGTCCACCGCACTCAACGTACACGGCACCAAGGCCAGTTCCGACCGGTCCTGTGCACGCACAAATATTAGGCAACTCTTTTCGTGCTAGTTTCGCCGTAAGTCGTAGAGAGTTCGTCGAGACAGGCGCGAAAACGTGTGATTTCACAGGCATTGCTGGGCTACGTAATATACGAGTACAAATGGGTTTCTCCGATGTTGGTTGTATGTTTCGGTGATCGGAAATGCAGATCGTCCCTTCAAGAGTTCAACCGAAGAAAGCGGGCGAACTACAGCATCTATCTTTTTTTTTTTTTGTTATCCTCCGGCGGATGGGGAAAAATAAAGCTTTAAAAAAAAAACTATCTATCGATGCTGCTGCTGTGTGTGTGTGTGTTCTTCACATTAAACCGTTCTTCTACTCGTCGACATCCAGCACACCCAGTGTCCGTACTGATTCTTCACCCTAGAAAGATCAGCTCTGTGGTCACAAGCCACGACACAGAGATAATGCATCGTAATGCATTCGAAAACGCAATGTCATGCCCTAGTACTGGGTACGACAGGCACAACATACATACGTCAGCAACAGAAATACATTGGAAGAGAGAAATACGAAATAAACAAAAACAAAAACAAGAACAAAAACAAAAAAAAAAACAAAAAAAAAAATAAGAAAACAAATAAAAACAAAGATAAAAACAAAACAAAAAATGAAACAAACAAAATGAAGGGGAAATCGAAGAAACAACCCAACCGCAAAGGAGAGCCAAAGCTCGGAAAAGAAACATAATAAAATGAAATAAAATAAAGTAAAGTAAAACCAAAATAAGATAATCCGAACACGAGCCAAAAACCTGGACACGCAAGGAGGGAACAAAGGGGAAAAAAAATACCCCAGAGAAAGACGAAAAGTGCTATGTACCTACTAGTCGGCCTGGTACCTTGCTACCCTGTCTGCCATCTCCTTCCTGCCTTCGTCCACCGCGGTCTCCCTTCTATTCCTCCTGTTGCCCCCCCTGCCCCCATTCCCTTGGACGGCTTTCCTTCTACTCCTCCTGTTTCCCCCCCCCCCCCCATTGTGTTGTTCTCATTAAACCAAAATACCTTGTAAAAGAGAGAAACAACGAAAGAAACCAAGACAAAATAAATAAATAAATAAATAAAAAGGGGAGCCAAAGCACGGGAGATAGAAACATACCCCGAGCATGAGCCAAAATGGACATGCAAGGGGGAAAGAAAGGGAAAAAATACTCCGGAAAAAAGAAACAAGTAGAAGAAGGAAGACTGGGAGGGCCAAATAAAACAGGCTCGTCACCTACCCACCATGCAAGACTCCCTTCATAAGGATAAGAAGGGGAAAGAAAAAAAAATAAAATAAAATAAAATAAATAAATTCACGGAAAAATCAAAGTACCAAGACATCACATTCCGAGCAGCCGCAGCAGTTGGCGGTACGAGTGGCATAGATAGAAAGGTTCCACCTACTAGTCGGCCTGGTACCTTGCTACCCTGTCTGCGGTCTCCTTCCTACTTTCATCTACCGCGGTTTCCCTTCTACTCCTCCTGTCCCCCCCCCTGCCCCCATACCCTTGGGCGGTGTTCCTTCTACCCCTCCTGCTGCCCCCCCTCCCCCCGTTCCCTTCGACACCACCCACGGCGGATGCGCGGCGCTGTCTACTCAGCTTTGCCTCATCCTCGTGCCACCTGCCCATGAACCGTTCAGCTGCTTCGAGGACCCCCCGGTACCACTTGCCCACCTTTTTTGCTGCAGTGGGCCACAGCGCGGTCCCAACTCCAAAAACTAAGGGGGAGTGTTCCGTTGATCCCTCGTTGGCTTTGAACACCCTAAGGTCCTCAGCTATGGCTCTAGGCCAAGTCTTAAGTTGTCCGCCTGGTTTCGGGTTCTCCCCACCAGCGATCGTCCCGAACATCAACCGACGGGGCAGTCGCCCCTTGTGTTGTCGCACCAGGGCCCCGGCAAAGAAGAGCCGCCGTTTACGGATGGTCGTTTCGATGCTCTCGCATCGTGTCATCCTGAGGGCCTTCGCGTACGAGAGGGTGGTGTGGTCGGTGCGTAATCGGCGCTGGAAGCCAATGACTCGCAAAAAGACTTCGTGGTGGGCTGATCGGAGCTTGGCGAAGTGGTCCGCATTGAGGGTCCACGTCACACACCCGTACAGCAGGGTCTCAATGACCTCGGCCTTCAGCATGCGGACTTTCAGACTAAGCGGGGCGGTCGTCCTGTCATACAATTCCGGGCCAAACCGTTTGAGGCATGCCCGCATGAGACGGATCCGTCGTTCGATTTCGAGCGAGAGGTCAGCGCTTTCGTGGATAATGCCGCCTAGGTATAAAAACTGGGTCGTCTGTTTATACCTCTGGCCTGATGCTTCGATCGCGAGCGGTGGGGCGAGGGATGTCTGGTCCGGTGTTCGTAGGAGCATCGTCTCTGTCTTCTTTTCCGATACCGTGAGGCCTGCTGCTTCGAAGACAGTCACGATGACTGTCATCATTTTAGAAAGGCCTTCCGCCGACTTCGAAACAATTCCTGCGTCATCTGCGTACAACATGCCCCACACAGCCCTTTGCACGCATGCCAACGGTTCCTCTTTTCCGACTGCTGTACGAGTACCTATTTTCAGGAGGTTGATCGACTAGACACACCCACAGCGACACTAATAAGGCGGTATTACTAAATTCACTAAGGCGATCAAAAATCGCCTGGCACGACTGAAGCCCGCATTACGGCAGTGACCACCTTATTCACGTTCGGTCCCTCAACATGGTTGTCTTCCGCCCTGTTGAAGGCCATTGAGGCCTCTGCATTTGTACAGGCACCCTCAGCCTGTAAATGACAACCCCAAAGGGAGCACTGCAACTGCAAATACATGCGACTACGGGGACATTTAGGAGTCATCCCCGGGTTTCATTCCTTACGTTTCGGGGGAAGGTTGGGGGTAGGGCCAGGTGCCGGTCTTGACGGCTATGATAGCTGCAGCGACAGGATTTGACGGGTCTATATAGATAAGCGTATCACACACCCACGCTTATGTCAACTACACTAATACCGATAAGGACGTTGCTGCAGGTCTTCGCTGTCGTTGCACGCTGGTCTATGGGAATTCTGGCTGGTGTGCTTGGAGAGGACGGATGCGGCGGGAACGCGCGAAACGCAAGGCCTGAAACCCGGAGATGGATCCTAAATGCCCCCGTAACCGCGTCATGTTTAAATATCGCCGTACGCCGTGGTCATATAAGTAGGCTTCATTTGTCAGGTGTTTCGTTGTGTGATTCGTATACATGGGATGGCATTTTGTAGGACGTTCGTAAATTGACTTCAGTGAGTGAAACTTTAACTTTCGATGTACTGCAGGTCAATCTACTGGCGCTCTCAGCCAGAACAAGTGTACTGGTGTCAGTATGCTACTGCTGCATGCCGCTTGGGTGCTCAACACAGCAGCAGTACTGTACCTGGTATTACCGTATGACCGGTATATACTGGCAGTATAAACGGTAATGGTCGGAACCCATGGTCGGGTCGAGAAAATCTGGTCAGGTCGGGAACGGGTCGGGACG
The DNA here is from genome assembly GCA_012845835.1 of Undaria pinnatifida. NCBI lineage: Eukaryota > Phaeophyceae > Laminariales > Alariaceae > Undaria > Undaria pinnatifida. The sequence continues at coordinate 5,700,295 of JABAKD010000025.1, read as the reverse complement.
GGAACGAGAATCCCGAGTGTACTTCGTTCCCGACCGCGACTACCCGACCCCTTCCCGACTTCGGCCTCTGTTCCCATCGTCTACCGTCCCGACCTACAGCATCTTGTTCCCGTCCCGCCGTAATGTGTATTGCCGACATTTCCCGTCCCGCCGGCCGTCCAGTTGTTCCCATCCCATCCCGACGTTTGCACACAATTTCTCCCATCCCGCAACTCACAGATGTTCCCACCCCATTTATTATGGGTTTCCCAGTTCGCACACAATTTCTCCCATCCCGCAACTCACAGAAATTCAGATGTTCCCATCCCATTTATTATGGGTTTCCATTGTATTTCTTTCCCACCATACGGCTACTACTATGGATGCAACTGACATATTCCAATTTTGGTCATTCAACTTTGGATGCAACAACCACCTGCAGCAGTAGTCTATTATAGGTAGTACGTAGTTTTTCTTATTTTGTCCTTTTTTCCTATGTTTTCCCCTTGTTTTATGATCTGGCTTGTTTTGTTGTGTTATCGTACCCTGTATGCTAGCATTTCACCTGCTTTTTTACCTTGATGAATTGCGACTGCTGTTTTGGTTTTTGTTTACTCTGTTTCACAAACTCTGTGACCACAGAATTTGTACTCGTATCTCTCCGAGATGATTTTTCTTTTCCTTTTTTTCAATCCTCCGGCGGATGGGGAAAAATAAAGCTTAAGCTCACCACACTTCCACGATGAAGAATCAGCACCGACACTGGGTGTGTGTACTGATGCTTGATTATGCGAGTCAATGTGAGAACAACAACAATAGATTATGTCGTTGGGTAGAAAGAAAACGGTTCAACGTGAGGACAACACACTCATAATGCCATTTCTTATGCAGTCGGATTCCGCCAGTCGAAAACGGCCCTTTTCGACTGGACTTTTTTTCGACTGGATTCTTCTGGTCCTTCTTCTTATCGTCAGTCGAGTCGATTTTATAGTTTTTGTGCTCTTCCTAGAGGCGGTTGGTGTGAGGAGTACTGATGTACAGCAGTCGAAATCGGTTGGCAGCTCTGTGTTTCGCGCTTTCCCCGCGAGCAACGGCTCGGCGAACCCTCGTCCCAGCCAGTTGGTGGCTTTGGGCTTAGCCGAAAGCCGCCAAAGCTACGTTCGTAGAGTTGCACTCAGCCGAGAGCCGCCAAAGCAACAGCAGCCGCAGCCGTTGTTGGCAGCATGGGATCGAGAGGGCGCGCTGCTGCCGTCGTGTGATACACGCTGCTGGCGAGCGGAGCTAGGAGTGCGCCACGCTGATTTGCGGCGAGAAGCAACAGCAGTGATAGCCAAGGCTGCGTCGGCGCTGTTCTATGATACTGCTGTGTGGTACCTGGATATGTGTGTGGGCGTGTGGGTGTGTGTTTTGTGGTGGGATGAGCGATGCGATGCGTGCAGAAAACAGGTGTAAAACTTTTTCGACTGAGTTTTTCGACTCGAAAAACTCGACTTTTTCGACTAGATCCGCAAGTCGGAATCCTCAGTCGAAAAAAGTTGAGTCAAAAAAGCCCTTTTTCGACCGCGTAAGAAAGCCCGAACGGGGCTTCAGTCGAAAAAGGCCGTTTTCGACTGACAAATCCGACAGCATAAGAAATGGCCTAAGATTACGAGGATTTCGTCGAAACTCATATTTGCAAGCTGTATGTGATACTCCGATCGCGAGTATTCATCAGTCTGGGTGTGTCCTCATTATTATTATTTTTTTTTCTGAATGAAGTTCGTGGTCAATATCGTCGGTGGGTCGTGATTCCACTTCTCTCTGCGTAGTAAGCAATGCGTTCTTACTGTTGAACTCCGAATTTTATTGGCGTCGACGGCGGGACATATCCAGACTCACAAATCGACCAATCGACACACGAAAGCTGATAACGAAACTGCCGTCGACGCCAATAATATTCGTAGTCAATACCGTCGGTGGGTCGTGATCTCACTTCTCTCTCCGCAGTAAGCAAAGTGTTCTTATTGTTGAACTACGAATCTTATCAATCCCATTTATTATCCTTGCACTACTCTTGCCCTCCCTCCCACTAGTAACTCAGATCCGAGGTCACAAGCGGTTCCTCGTCCCCCCTCCCCACTACGGTACTTGCCTTCATTTTCATTTTTATCGCGAGAAGTATTCAGCATTTTCTTCCCTCGGATAAAGATGTAGGTCGGCGACTCCCCTACGAACTACAGAGTGTAGCTTTTACCAGGGTCAACAGCGTGATGCTATTTGTAATCAATCTGTGTGCGGAAACTATAAAACCCGTTTTTGAGGGACAAAGTCTGACGGCTGTAGAAGGAATGCATCGCGCACACCGGTATATCATACGTAGCTGAAGAATGTCGTACATACGTCCAAAAAAACAGGAAGTCAGCGTACGTACGTAACAGGTCCACGCTGGTACACACCAGGCATATTAGGTACGTACTCGCAGATGAGCTGAGAGGGCGTGTCATAGCTGAAATCGACCTCGTTGGAACCGTTGGAATGGAACAAGGATGTTCGCGTTCGTTCCATTCCAACATTCCACCCTGCTTGGGTCCAATGTGAACCCTGGTGAATTTATGGCCGAGCCGACCTACAGATGACTAGCGCAACCGACTCTTACGGTGGGACCATGCAGCTCGACTCTGTCTAGGTAACAGGTGTTAAATGGGCAGCGAGTGCTGCTGACTCCTGACACAGAGCTTGAAACCAACTATTAATACTAATAAACAGCATCATGCCACCCACAAAACAAAACAAATGTACAAATCTTGACTCATGTGAACTTACAAAAAACGAGCGACCGGTGTATAATAGCGCGGCGTGCGAAGATGAATATCGATCCCAACTTTTGAAATTGTCGAACTCATCACCTGTCTTACCTGTCGCTAGCAAAAATATATAAAATCCGAGGAGAATAAAACAACTATTAATAATAAAAAAAACAGATGAAAAAAGAAAAGAAAAACAAGGAAAATAGGAAACGAAGAGAGGAAATATTACGTACCAGGTATGGCAAGATACGCGTACAAGTGCTTGTACTACAGAGGGGTCACACTACTGTAGTTTTATTGCTTGTGTGTAGTCGGTAGTCAGTTGTGTGCCGCGGTCGCGAGGGCCGGTTCTCAGGTACGTTTCTTGTGGTAAAATCCGGGTAAAATCTACAGAAATATTGAAAGAAAAATTGGAAAACGTCAGCTGTGAGTACGACCGATTGAATGCTTGAAACTCAATTTTGGAACACAGCAGAGGAAGGATGGAGTCCAAAAGTCAAACTTCATCATTTCGCCGCCATTTTTTTTTTTTTTTTTTGCACACTTCTGCTTTCCAGCTTCTGGACAAGCCGTGGTCACAGGTGTCGTCCCTTCTTCCCCCCGGTTCTTGCCTTCAACTTTTATCGCGCATGGGGTTCAGCAATCCCACTGCTCGTCAACTTTTTATCGAGTGTGGCTAACTCACGTTTTCGCGCTTTCCGCTAGTCAATTTGTGCACAAGAAAAAGTCCCCACGAATTTATACGGGTATGCAGGGCTCAAACTGGCAAAACTGACCTATACCAGGCTCGAAGCCACCGGGGCGACCCTAATGCTGCCATATCTGATTATGTCACCGACAACCAACCAACTGAACCTTTACCTTCGTATGCTGAGTATTTCACAGAGAATGCCGGCAAGGGAGCCCGAACCCGACTGCCAAGTTGTGAATACTGAAGCATGATACGACCATCCCCGCTACACCCGGCCTACAACTACCGTAACAGCAAGCAGTGTCCTCTAATAATGACATGATACGAATTCCCTCATCAGCTCTCCAGCGTGCGGCATTGGGGCATTGATTGATTGCAGATCTGCGGGAAAGCATTCCTATCCTTTACAAGAAGTACAGAGATAACCCTCAAAGAACTCTCTCCAATCCAAAAAGCGTACCAGAGGTGAAAGAAGGTGATCTTGAGGTGCTCGCGAATCGTGGTACCCAGAGTTCCAGATCCCCATAATGCGCCCTGTGTACGTCTTCAAGGTCGCCGGCATCGTGTACACGTGCTCGCAGAAAGGCTTCGACGCCCCCTTCGCTGTTGCTGTTGCAGCCCCGGCGCCTGCCGCCCCTCCGGCCATGCTGCCTCTACCCCTACGCTTGCTGTGATCAGGACCAAACCGCCACAGCTCCGCAATGTCAAACTTGAGGCTGTACGCCGCAGCCGCGAGACATTTGTTCACGGCTTCCAGTCCTGCATCGGCGGGAACCGGGGTCTGAGTCTCGGTCGGCTTGAGCTGATCTTCCTCTGATCTAGCTTCGAGGATGCCATCCATGGCGCTTCTGTTGCTGCTTTCTTTGGGTGGCGCTGCTGTCCGACCCCAAAGCAAGCTTGGTGTTATGGCAATGCGACGTTGGCCCATGCGGTTCTCGCCGCACCCGATGCACTTGTAGTCCTGGATTAATGCGGTATACGTTAGTGCGATTCCCCAGTTTAGTGCTGTAATAATCGCTCGACACGACCTCGTCCAATATCATACTGTACCTCAATATAAACTTCTTCCCCTTGTAGTTTAGGGTGCCCATTTTAATGCGTACATTGTCACCTGGCAATGCACCGCACCAAAAAGGAACCACTAACTGTAATGTTGCAAGTTTTCTTTCGACCAATCACAGCACGCCGTGCTGTTGTACTTTCAAATTCTGTTTTTCGGTTGTCTCCCAAAACCTGCTGTCCGCCTCTGCTGCTGTGTCTATCCCACCCACCCTGTGCCCGTCTCCATAGCTGCGCTGCGAGAAGCACCACCTACTTGCTCGGTCCAGACCTAGTTCAGCGCCCTGTGATGCGTTCTTCGCCTGGCAGAAACGAGCTCGACAGCCACGAACCGAGAACGCGGCGGTGCACTTCCCACGGAGCTCCTACCATAGCGCCAGATGGTTCATTTATTGTACCACTTGCACCGGCATCGCCCCCATCCAGGAGCATCTCGCACACCCCGCCGCTGCCGCCGACCACCTCCTCATCCCTGCAATCCTCTCAACGCGGGGTTGACCCTTTGGCTGAGTTCAGCAAGGACGAGTCCAATTTCGCGGCCACCGACCGTTGCCTGGATGCGGCGTGCTCCTTGTTGCAGTTCGAGATCGCCGAGGTGTGTGTGTGGTGAATCTAACGCTGAACGTTGTTCGGATGGATGCTTGTGGATACACCTACTGCTGTGGAATATGGTGAACACAAGATTCTGGGCGTGTGCCCGACGGGCATGACAACCTTTTAAGGCTAGGCTGCGTGCAAGCTTGCATGCTATCGTACCCTCTGGATGCTTTGATAGTAGACCCCACCCCAGCACCTTGCGCTCGGGACCGCGGTATCATCTCCTAACGGGCGTGAGTGCTAGCACGGATGATGACGGCTGAGTTGATTGATGCGTTCGTTCAAAGAGCTTATTCATCGTTTTTTTCAACAGCTGTTTTCCACCTTCAGCAGTAACATTGCACCTGCAAACTAATCGCGGATGTCCCATGTCAGGTGTGGACATACGCCGGCGACTTCAGCGCTGCCGAAGGGAAGGCGGTGGAGCCCAGGTGCCTACACGTGTACGTCAGACCCGCGACCATTGAGAGCTTCAAGACCAACGTGCAGGGGGCCTGGACAGACGACAACAAACGCACCCGCCACTCCCTCTCTCCCGGGGTACGTTCTGTAAACAGCACGTACTCTCAGCTGTAGTACCGCAGTAGATGCTTGATACTTGATACGGCAGTTTTAGGCAGTAGGTGGGAAAGCATATCAGCAGTATTTCACGTGCAGTATTTCTGGGACAAATTTTTAATTCATTTAGTTTTTCGAATCTCCCTACTCAGCTACGCAGCTACGGCTCCTGCACCTTTGTGTGACTACGGACTCTAGATTTTGTTGTTGTGAGACAACAACAGATTTTCACAAGAGTGAATATGAGACAACAACAACAACAACAACAACAACAACAACAACAACAACAACAACAACAACAACAACAACAACATCGACAACGACGGTATAGGCCACGCATACGACAGCGAAAAAAAAAAGAAAAAGGTAGGCTTGAGATTATGAGGACAATAAGAAATTCAGGACCAGTTATTGTGTTATTATGCTGAAGTTTGTGAACAACGGCTGTATAGGACTTGATATCGTAGGACACGTATTACAGCGTAATAAGAAAGGCAGGCTGAGATGTAAAGGAAAATAATAAATTCAGGAACAGTTATTGTGTTAATATTATACTGAAGTGGAAGTTTTGTGTGTTACAAGAAGGCACCCAGCCTTGGCCAGTGTTTCTGTTTCTCCAGTGTCCTGTGCGCTGCTGTATTTGTGGTACAGCAAAGTGTACCAAACTTCGATACTAATGCTGTGTAATATTGGTAATGGTTGTGGTGATTGAGTGTAATTAAGATCATGTGTACGAAGTAGAATTGTGTGAAACAAAAACGTGTGTGAATCAGAAACGTGTGCGTGCCAGTGCAATTTCCATTGTTTTGCGCTATACACCAGGTACCTCGTATGATACCAGTACTGCTTATCATTTATCATATGTACGAGTTTGTCCGGGTGCGTGTGCGTCTGGTATGGGGTGTGCTCTCGTATCTTCAAAGTTGCAAAAGCTTGCTTGTGGAAATTGGACTAGTGGAGGTACAATACAAGTGCAACAGCAGTTTCGTCGCAGGTACGTATCATATACGATACGAGCACAGAGTACAGATTAGATGTTTGACCAGGTATTACCGGTACATATATTATCCAGGGTGGCATGAGATTGTTTGAGGTTTGGGTCAATTTAAAACGTGCCCAGAAAAAGATTGCGGGTAACTGCTGTTGTGATCGCTCAAAATATGTCAACAGCAGTTGGTCATATATCCTTCACTTTACACTGATTATTTCTTCATCCAGCCCAACCAGTGTCCGTCCCCATGCCTCGTAGAGAAACGAGCTGACAAACTACAAGACAGAGATACGAGTACGAGATTCATCACTGTTTTATTGCAAATACAACACAATGGTTTGGGCGTTTGATGTCGACCATGGACACGAGGGCAAATCGTATGCAAGCCAGCACAGCAGATTACTTGCAAGGAATAAAGAAAAGAAGAAAAAATTACACGAAACAGAAGGGGGAAAACATGTAAATAAAGATGGAAACTGGAACGCATGGGGGAGGGAAGAAGTATAAACTTCGGAAAAACAAAAATTGTGCAAGGGCACGCGCGGTAAAGTCGGGACGGGGACGGGAACGGGAAACCGTGTGATACTTTGTTCCCGACCGCGATTTGCCAACCGTTCCCGTGGTGGGTTTCTGTTCCCACCGTTTACCATCCCGACGTAAGGCGTCTTGTTCCCGTTCTAACTGTTTCCCGTCCTACTCTCTCCATCCAGCTGATCCCATCCCCTCCCAACAATCGCACAAAGTGCAAAGTTTCTCCAACGTTGTTGTTGTTGTTTCCACATTAACTCGCATAATCAAGTCCGTGGTCACAGGACAGGCCCCAGTCACTCTGGAGCTGAGGAATACCCCAGGGGGGAAACACAAACAACCCAAGGTGGTACACGCATATATCACAGCTGAAGCAATTGATGCCTCCACCAGAAACTTATAAAAGTGAAATCGGGAGTCAACCTACGATGCGCCAGGTCCATACTGGTGCATACGTCTCACTACTCGCGCCTGGAAAAGCCGACTATACCGCTTGCCACCCAAGAAAGACTACCATGTATATATTGCACACAGTACCTATCACTACGCATACGCACGACAGACGCAAGTCGATTGGAAAAAGAAACAAAGAAAAAACAAGAAGATAAAAGAAAGGAAACGAAAGAAAAGACAAGAAAGCGAAAAAACGAAAAAGGAAAGGGAAGAAAAGAAAAGACAAGAAAAGCAAGAAAAGACAAGAAGAAGCAAGGAAAGGAAAAGAGCAAAAATGTCAATACTATCAGACCCTAGGAACTGACTAAAGACGGCATTGGGCTCATGGAGGGTATCAAGTGCATCATCAATGGCACTGGGGAGAGAACGCAACACGGCGAAGAAGTCAGGGCGGTCTTACGCTACCTTGTGACGGCCACTAGAAGGCCCACAAATTTCAAGACGATGATGGCCAGACCAGACTTCAGTATTTTGGGCATGACGCCTCCCCTTCCCCTCCCCCCCCCCTCCCCCCTTCCCCCTTCCCCCGGCCGCGTAGAGATGCCGACGGTGAATGGCGCTGCCGCAGCCTATGCGCGTCGCTCTGCAGCTTTGCGTCTCTCCGTTTCATGCCGATCCCGCTTAAACAACTCGGCTCCCTCCTCTACTCGTCGAAACCATCTGCCGACCTTCTGAGCAGCCTTTCGCCACCTTTCGAATTTCATTCCAAAGATCGACGTATCCTCAGATGAGCCATCCAGTCCTTCTCTTGCCCCCCTGAGTAGCCCTTACCCCCAACAAGCTCCCCAAACATCACCGTCTGTGGCACACGCTCCTCCCCCATACGTGCTACGAATCCCAGAAACAATATCCTCCGTTTGCGCACTATCGCCTCCATGCCCTCGGAAGCTGTCTTGGCAAGCGCGTCGACGTACGATAGGATGTGGTCGTCGCGCTTCCGTTTCCGCCATCCGAGGCATGGAGGAGCATGGAGTGGTGAACCCGTCGTAGCCTGTCCTAGTCAGGCTTGTTCGGGCTCCGCGTCATGCAACCGTAAAGCAGTGTCTCGACCATCTCAGCTTTCAGCAACCGCACCTTCAACTGTACGCGCACACCCGGGCGATCGTAGATTTCCATCTTGTACCGCTGGAAGCATGCCCAGGCCCTCTGAAGACGCCGCGTTATTTCAATGCTAAGGTCTCCGTCTGCGGTGATAGCCCCGCCCAAGTACACAATATAATGGGCCAGTTATTTCCATTCCGTTTACCCCAAGTTTTGTGTGACCATGAATGCAATAAACTACAGCTAACCTGTTTGAAGGACATGTTTAGAAGAAAAAGTTAGAAACATGTCAGCCTTGATTCTCCCGAAGCTATGTTCCCGACCTATTATTGTACTTCCGACGATGTCCCCGACCGATTTCCCAACCTGTTTTCGACCCGTTCCCCGATCCCGTCCCATCCTGTCCCATCAAGAAATCGTGTACTCTCATTCCATCCCGTCAACCAAATGACTTCACACCTTCCCGTCACGTTCCCATCCCACGGTAAATAGAACGGGAATATTTTCCCATACCGTGCCTCGGGAAAACCCGAAACAATTTCCGCCTGAGGCGGCCGAGACGGTTCCGTACCTCGCCGCGCGTACCCCTGAAATGGAGGTCAAACAAGACGGCACGGCAATAATGAGGAACAAGCGACGCAGATAGCCAGCAACTGTTATAACAACAAAGCAGATAAGACGTCGGGGGCTGCAGCCGCACTGGGTTCCTACTGCACCTGATGTAGGGGGACTAGGAGCATGGTCTACCACCTGCTTATGATACTGCTTACTGCGTCTGACGACAGCAGTGATGCCCATTGCCCCCGTACCCACTTCAAAATGAACCTAAGGAAGTTTAGCAAGCAAAAGCACGGCCATAAAGCAGATGAAAAAGTATACCAGGTAGCATTAACCGTGACGCATACAATAGTAGTCAACTAACCGAAGGTTTAATTTCGCATCGCCCACAACAACAGCATCATGTCGGTTGACGGTCGATTATCTTCTTGCCCTGTGTTTTCTCTTTTTCGGCATTTAGCTCCCCGTACGGATGGAAATTCAAGTTCCGTGTATAGAGCCGTTTGATATGGCCAGTGCCAATATGTAGGTCTTACGTCGTACGTGCTCGTGCTGCGCGTTCTTGCACTTTTTGCGCGTTGTTTGCATTTTGAACGAGCCTTGTGCGACGTGCGAGTCGTTTTACGTTCGTATCATACCGATACGGTGTACGTGTGTATGTAAATTGACTTTACATCCATCTACACTCAGCACAACCAAACCAGTGTCCGCGCGGATGCCTCCTCCTATCATATGGCCAGTGCCAATATGTAGGTCTTACGTCGCACGTGCTCTTGCTGCGCGTTCTTGCACTTTTTGCGCGTTGTTTGCATTTTGAACGAGCCTTGTGCGACGTGCGAGTCGCTCTACGTTCGTATCATGCCGTGTGTGTAAACTGACTTTACATCCATCTACACTCAGCACAACCATACCAGTGTCCGCGCCGATGCCTCCTCCTATCATAGGCAGGGCGACAAGCTCTGTGGTTTCACGGACCACAAAACTGAGATACGCATCGCTAATATTGTCGTCAGGTTTTTTGGCCATGCAGTGCGCTATCATGTGATCGTATTAATAGCGAGATTTTACCGGTTTACTGGTATCACGTATTCGACAGAGCTGCTATTGGTAGTATCATGCAAGCACCGCCAGCCACCACTAGAAGCATCGACCGCTGCTCCGGTCGCTACCAATTCAGTCTCCTATCGTATCTTATTTAGCAGATTCGTAATAAAAGATACTACTGCAGTGTGCCAGGTACTCGTACAATGTATTGAATAAGCCGCGAACTCGGTTGGGCTGGTCGGTGTTACTTGCTGGGTTACTTGCGACGTGGCTGGATACGGTATGTTGTTTCGTGACCCCGGGATTCCAAGCCAACCACATCCCGATGGGGGACGTTGTAATAGCTAGAAACTCGTGCTGGTTAACCCCTCGAGAGCCCCCGAACCTCTCCCTATACTAAATCCAAGTGATGTTGTCCCCAAAAACGGGTTTCCAGTTGTGAAAAGGTTAACTGTTGTAATTGCTTGTAGTTACTGTCGTCAATTGGTGTGCGTTGGTGGAAAGCAGGAAAGAATTCAACCCAACGAAAGTGCTTTGAGGTCGCGTCCCACTGCCACCAACTTGTTGTGGTTTTCTCTGCCGGAGATTCCGCTCGTCGGGTGGAACATGAACTATCGGGCATGCAGGCGACGCTGGAAAGGAGCACGTTCGTACTGCTGTTTTTCTTGCCGCCGTCGGAAAATAGAGTGCTTCTATTTTCCGACGGCGCCAAGAAAAGAAAAAAATTGCAAAGATGAGTATCGACTCTAAATGTGTCGTACTCGCAGCTGACGTTGTTTAGAATAGTTTTTATTTTTTTTATATGATTGGAAAACGTCAACTAAACTGTGTGTACGACCAATTGAATGGTTGAAACTCGACTTTTGTAAAATGGAGGCATGACTTGCATAAGTGCACTCGAAGCTCGTAATACTTAGTATGTATTATTGGCATAATATCCCCTTTTAATTGCTCGTCATGTGTTATCTTTGTTCTTTTTTTTTCCACGGTCCGGCTTCGTTATAGTGTTGTCGTACCCGGTACCTGGTACGCTAGCATTTCGCTTGCTTTACCTTAATTTATTGCGCATGTTCTTGGTTTTATCTCTGTCACAATCTTGTGACCACATAATTCGTACCAGATACCAGGTATCTCTCAAGGACCAAGAATCAGCACGGACTCTGACAGGGGGTTCTGCTGTCGTTGGGTATACAGAAAGAAGAATGGTTTAAGGCCATTTCTTACACAGCAGTCGGATTTGCCAGTCGGAAACGACCGTTTTCGACTGAAGCCCAAATCGGGCTTTCTTATACAGTCGAAAAAGGGCTTTCTCGACTCAACTTTTTTCGACTGAGTTTTCCGACTGGGGGATCCGGTCGAAAAACACGACTTTTTCGACTGGATCTGTCAGTTGAAAAACTCAGTCGAAAAAGTTTTACACCTGTTTTCTGCACGCATCGCATCGCTCATCCCACCACAAAACACAACCACACGCCCACACACATATCCAGGTACCACACAGCAGTATCATACAACAGCGCCGACGCAGCCTTGGCTATCACTGCTGTTGCTTCTCGCCGCAAATCAGCGTGGCGCACTCCTAGCTCCGCTCGCCAGCAGCGTGTATCACACGACAGCAGTAGCGCGCGTTATCGATGCCATTTTGCCAACAACGGCTACGCCTGCTGTAGCTTTGGCGGCTCTCGGCTGAGTGCAACGCCACAAATGTAGCTTCGGCGGCTTTCGGCTAAGCCCAACGCCACCAACCCGCTCGGACGAAGGTTCGTCGCGCGTGATGCACGCGTTGCTCGCGAAGAACGCGCGAAGCACAGAGCTGTCAACCGATTTTCGACTGCCATACAGCACTGCTCCCTCACACCAACCGCCTCTAGGAAGAGCACGAAACTATAAAATCGGCTCGACTGACGATAAGAAGAAGGACCAGAAGAATCCGGTCGAAAAGCGCCGTTTTCGACTGGCGGAATCCGACTGTATAAGAAATGGTCTAATGCGAAGACAACGCTCAATGTATCCAAATGGACATTGCAAAGCCAAAACTGCTGTCACATTTTGTGCATCATACCCTAATAGAGGGTGCAGTCCGAGACGGGATATCATAAGAGTACATCAAGTGCCCAGCCCAACCCAACCCAACCCAAATCCAACACAACACGAATGTCAACCTTGCACGGGCATACTGCCTTTAGCACCGCAATCTCGACATGAGATAAACCACTTGGAGATAGTCTGGGGAAGAATTAGGAGGTGGAATTGATTAACCCATTTGACTTTGATTTTAAAATGCCCTTTTATTGTATTGTGACGACAATAATGGGAAAGGCGTTGTTCTCCATCGTCTGGTGCAAGCGCGCGATAGTCAGCCCGAATGGTATCATGGTGTGTGCGTGTCGTGTGCCACGACTCCTCGCTCGCACCCTAATATGCTAATATGTTCATACATACATGTATATGAGCGTTTCCTTCTTCGCGCTTTTGATGCCCACCCGATCTTGTGCTGACTCTTTTTTTTTGTTTTCTGTGGCCGACCGTCTTTCCTTATGTTTGTCGCAACCCATCGCTGCTGCTGGTGTTGTTGATGATGGCGGTCATGGTATTGGTGATGGTGTTCGTGGTGGTGGTGGTCTTGATGTTTTGTGTTGGTGTCGCTGGCGGTGCTGACGGTGGGTTGTGTTGCTGTTGGTGCTCGTGACGGCGACGGTGACGGTGGTGTTGGGCTTCGCTGGTGCTTGCGATGGTGCCGCTGGTGGCGTTGGTGCCGGTGCTGATGGTGGTGCTGTTGGTGCCGATGTTGGCATTGCTGGTGCTCGTGGCGTTGGTGCTCGTGGCGGGCACGACCATTTGTGGGGATATCAGCTGGTGGACGAAGCGCGGAAGCAGGAACGGCTGCTTTGGTACACCTCCGTGTCCCCGGACACCCCCCTCCACTCCAGCCTGCCGCTCAATACGGCCGTGGCTCTGCCCGTGAGCCTGTCAGTGTTTCGACGGGACTTGTGCTTCGTCTTCTTCGCCGAACACGACGTCAATGTGAGCAAATTCTTCTGCTGAAATTGGTACCGCAAAACACCCAAGATTAAACTCCCCCTGGGAAATCTTTCCGTTACGTGCGACTTTTTCCAAACCAAGGGGGGCAAAACACGATGAAAATGTTTGCTTCGGAAAGAACTCGTCGAGATGTTTGGACCCATCGCTTGACGTTTACGCTATACGCGTTGGAGAGGACATCAACTTGTAAATTGTGTGTGTTGTCATGCGTGTTGTACGGCAACCTCGTCATACGACCGTCCGCCGGGTGGCGTCTGTGCGATCTGCCTTATCTGCCGCATGCTTACGGGGAGGGATCTTTATGATGTATCTCGTATGCACAATATATCCACATCTGCTGGACATGATCTAGATCATCTAGATCATTATCTCTCTTAGGTGTGGAAGGATTACCCCGACCAAGCAGTGCTTGTCATTGTTATGCTGTGACTGGCTTGGAATCGATTCTAAATTCGCAGCGAAAAGAAACGACGTTGGCCGTTTTTTGCTCACCTCTCTAACGCTGCAGCTTTGTACGATCACTAATTTCTCACGCTGTTTATTTTTTCGGTCTGTTGCTGGCTTGGAATCGAGTTTAAATGTGCGCCGAAAGTAAACGACGGTGAGCGTCTTTTGGCTCAGCTCTCTAACGCCGCAGGTTTGCAGGTTTGTAACGCCGCAGGTTTATATCATCACGTGTGCCCTCAATATCTTCTGACACATGCCCCCCCCCGCCCCCCGGTCTGTTTGGAATCAAATCTCAGCAAAAAGAAGCGGCGGTGAACGTGTTGACTCAGCACCGCTGCAGATTTGTACCATGACTTGTTCCCTCGATAATTAGTCACACTTGTTTCTTTTTTTTGGTCTGCTGCTGGCTTGGAATTAACGCCGCAGGTTTGTGTAATCACGTCTTCCCTCAATATCTTGTGACGCACGTTTTTTTCCACCCCCCGTCTTCTCCTTGTTTGGAATCGAATCTTCAGCGAAAAGAAGCGGCGGTGAACGTGTTGACTCAGCTCTCCAACGCGGCAGGTATAGCCATTGCAACGGCCTTCCCCGCCTATGCAAAGGAGGACGGGAACCAGATCAGAGCGTCGCGGGTGAGAGCTGTTTATTTTTTGCTAGGCGGGTTGTGCGAGCGAATCGAGTTGTTCGAGCGAAGCGAGTTGAAGCGAGTTCGAACGAGCTACCAACTTATACAGGCGCCTTGAAGATAGGGGCCCCGTTGGAGCGTGATGAAGTCGGAATCCCAAGCAAGTTGCTAATTTTCGCCGACGCGTGAAAGAGAGGCACCCTGACCTGTGTTTTCCTGCCCTGTGCCTCACGCGTGACTTTCTTGGGGTGGGCGGTCGGCCCACAGACGCCGAGCAATGTTTCTGAGAGCGGAGGCCCTGCGAACCCGGACCAGGCGCAGGAGGAAGAGGAGCCGCTCAACCTTGATGTGAGCTACTAAAAAGCGTGGTTGGGTTTTTCGATTTTTTTCCGTGCGCTCAATTCTCGATGTCCCCGCAGTTGAGGCAGGGGGTTGTAGGTGCCGCTTGTAGCTGCGTGCTTTAATGTTGCGGCGTCCTCCGTGCTGTAATTTTTTGTATAGGGTGTTTGTGGCTCTACGTGTGGTGTTTACTCGTCGTGTGATTTTTATAACTACATTGTATTGTATGGCGTGTTTGTGGCTCGACGTGTGGTGTGTATATAACTATCTTGTTATTTTTCCATTTGCCGTCTGACAATGTAGCGTGAGCGTCAAAAGCCAGAAACATGATGAAAGAACACAACATCAAGGTGAAAGCGTGAAAACGTGAAACGATGTTTCCAACAACCGAAAACTACGAATACTAGATGTACCTCCCTGTTCTCCTGGCCCGGCCCCTTCCAGCCGCAAGGGCCAAGTTCTCCCCCCCGTACACTTTTCATATTGTATAGACTAAGCCACCCAACTCAAAGCCAACCCTGCTGGTTGCTGTATGATACGATGGTTGGCTATGGCTTTTGGCTCTTGTTGATAGAAGCGATCGTCAACCGATTACTTTTGTATCGCAATGTGGCTTTGTGGCGCGATACGTCCACTGACTAACACCTCTTCGATGCGATGGGTGACACCTCTTGGACGCGATGGTTGAAGAATATTTGATGCGATGGTTTATAATCTCCGATGCCATGGTTAGCGAATCTTTGATGCGACAGTTGATAATCTGAATCTGAACATTTGATGCAACGGGCGATAAAAAACTTTGATTCGATGGTTGATACTTCGTACCGTTTGGTATCTGTCTGCTTTGACGATATTTTGACGCTATGTTTTGGCGGTCCTTTGATGCCGTGGTTGACAAATCTGCGATGCGACGGTTAAATACCTTAATCTTAATATTTGATGGAACGGGCGATATAATCTTGGATGCGGTGGTTGAAGATTCCTACCGTTTGGAAATTGCTCTACTTTGACGATGTTTGACGCGATGGATATCGTTGACAACCTTTTGTGCCATGGTTTGCGTTGGTTGACTGTATTGGTATTTGATGCCATGGTTGAAGAGCGATCCCAGTAGGCCTTGCCACTGGCCTGGTATTCGACACTACGATTGGCGCACACTGTGTACGAGACGAAGAGTACTCGCCCTACATGTTGGTTAATTGGCTTGAGGTTGGGGCTGTCTTCGACACTCTGTGATTGACTCACCCTGCGGGCGAGACACAGAAGATTCGCTCTACACCTTAGGCGATTAGCTGGGCTTAGGGTTGTATTCGACACTATGAATTACGCACATTGGTTGATGGGGTTAGGCTTAGGGTTGTATTCGACACTATGATTGACGCACACTGTGCGCGAGACGAACAGGACCCACCCTACACATTGGTCCATTGGTTCATTGGGTTGGAGTTAGAGTGTTACTGTTGCAGTGGGTAGCCCGATTTTAGAGCGCCCAGGATAAAAGCGTTCGGGATTTGAGAGCGGTCAAATCAACATGTCCCGCCTACACTTATAACTATATATTTCCCACAAGTAAAGATAAGAGCAACGTGTAGTTAAGAGCGCTTTTTTGGTTCGGTTTGTCACGGGGTGCTCTAAAAGCGGGATACCCACCGTAGTTGTATGCGTGCCATACACCATGCTTACTGATCCTCGACCATTGTGTCAGGTAAATGGTGAGGTGCCCTCAACGATTGTTACTCTTTGATACCTGTATCTCGCTGCTGCTCTCTAACTGCGGGAGCAGATGCGATTGGCTTTGTGACGCGAGAGTTTGACTGGCTGACTGACTGACCTGACACTGTTCGACGCGATGGTTGGCAGTTTTTTTATGCGATGGTTGGCTTACGGTACTTACTGTCTTGTCTCTCGCTGCTCCCTGCTTCGCGATCAGGTGCGGTGGCCTTTGTGACGCGAGGGTTGACAGTTTTTTTTATTCGATGATTGGCGAACTGTCTTCCTCGTCGACGCGATGGGTGACCATCTTTTTTTTATATGATGGTTGGCTAACGGTTCTTACTTTTTGGTCCCTCGCTGCTCCCTCCCCCCCCCCCAAACCGCGGCAACAGGTGCGATGGGATCAGCTGACGGACGTGGAATTCATGGTGAACGGCAGTCGCTGCACGATCTACACGGCTTTCTACGGCACCTCACCCGTTGTGGTGAAGGTTATGCGGAAAGACGTCCAAGACAAGGACTTAGTGCGCCAGGTGTGTGTTTTTCTAAGAAAACACGAAAAGATTCGTCAGCTGTGAGGTCGAGGATCTCGTCGAAAGTCATCTTGGCGAGCTGCGTGTGATGCTTCGATCGCCCGTGCTGCAGGATGTGTGTGTCGTTGGGAAGGATTCTGGTCGCTGCGCCTGGTTGTGTAATCACGAACTAATTCGGGTTTTCTACGTTACACCGCGCCCAAAAAAATGGACCGCTGTGGGGATCGCGAAAAAAAAAAGATCCAGAAAAACAAGCTTTGGAGATCACTCTCTTGGCCCTTTTTCCAACATCAAAAATGATCCTATTTTAGTTCCAAGTGCTTTTTACCCATCGGGAGTGCGGTGCTAAAGGGGTCAAGATAACTTTAAAAAACCTCGCCGAAAAAAAAAAAAGAACCACTCTCGAGGTTGGCTGCTACGACCGCCGAGCGATGACCGACAACGCGCACATCTTGACGACAGTTGCAAAAAAAACACTTGCTGCGCCGAGTTCCCGATATGAAAATATGCGTGTTCGCGCTCCGCGCTTGTTCACCCATTTTTTCTTGCTCGACGTGGACACGCAGGAACTGGAGCTTGAGATGGGCCTGTTGATGCGGCTGCACCATGCTAACATCGTGCGCTTGATCGGGGCCGGCACACAGCCAGAGCAGTTTCTGCTTATTGAGCGCTTGGACGGGGGCACCCTGGCACAACGCTGCGGAAACGCTCTCAATATTCGCGATAGAAGGCGACGATTCCGCCACAAAAGACCTTTCACGTGAGTGGGAGACGGCTTCGGGCTTAGGGTATGTGTATTATGCCATGCGGCGATGGATATTAGACACGTGTAAGCCTCGAGGTTAGGTGTTGAGTATTTCCAAATATATAGGCTGATCGTCAGGATTAAATATATCTATTGGAGCATATATTTTTGTGTGCGTGTATGCTGTGAGAGAGCTACTACTGATGCTGCTGGTACTGCTGCCGCGTCTTACACTACTACTGCTACTACCACCACTGCTACTACTGCTGCTACTGCTATTCCTACTGTTACTACTATTACTACTACTACTCCTGCTGCCACTGCCACTACTACCACTACTGCTAGTACCACGAAACGGTCGAAACGCCTCCTCGTTGTATTTCGCCTCGTAGGTACGAGGAGCTGTTGCGGCAAGGCCTGCAGCTGGCGGAGGCCTTGCAGTACATGCACAACGACGCCATGCCGGGGAAGATGGTGATCCACCGCGACCTCAAGCCGGACAACATCGGCTTCGATGCCGACGGAAACCTCAAGCTCATCGACATGGGGCTTAGTCGGGTGAGAGCGATGGGCCGTTTCATGCGTATATAATGCGCACGCTGATTTCTGATTTCAACGCTTTTTTCTTGTCTTGAGGGCTGTATGTCGCCGGGCATCACCCTAACCCTGGTGTTGTGATTCGGCTGTGCGCCACGTTTGATGCAAGCTCTTGGACAATAGTGATCGGATGCTGGCAGGGCTGTGGTGGGGAAATGACGATTGTGTTGCTCGGTTGCCTCTACATGTGAATCGTGCCTGTCGGTCTGGTAGTCCTGTGTTGTCCAAAGCATGCGCGCTATTTTGTTGTCGCGTCTTGCTTGATGCAGGTCGTGGCGAAGTCTACGGAGGATAATGCGACGTACCGCATGACGGGAGAGACAGGGAGTTTGCGGTAAGGAAACAATAATTAATGCCGGTACAACGGGAAATCCTTTTTGGGGACGACTTACTCGGAATTGGTATAGGGAGGGGTGTTCGGGCTCTAGAGGAATTAAATGAACATGGATGCAAGGCAAGGGAATAAAACAAGGGAAAAGAAAAGAGCGGACAGGAAACATGGGAAGGAAAGGAAAGGAAAGGAAAGGAAAAGAAAGGGAAGGGAAGGAAAGGAAAGGAAAGGAAAGGAAAGGAAAGGAAAGGAAAGGAAAGGAAAGGAAAGGAAAGGAGGATAATTGAAACGAAAAAAATGGACAGGAGGGGTAATCTCCACTCCGTCTTCTGATACGAGGCTCCC
Source organism: Undaria pinnatifida (assembly GCA_012845835.1). Classification (NCBI taxonomy): domain Eukaryota; class Phaeophyceae; order Laminariales; family Alariaceae; genus Undaria; species Undaria pinnatifida. The sequence goes on along the minus strand of JABAKD010000025.1, from coordinate 5,681,293 downwards.
TCATTTTGCGGACCTGCGTGGCAACCGTCCATCCCGCCGATCGCGCGATTTTCTGATCAGATACATGGCTCCCGAGGTGGCGATGGGAAAGCCGTACAACGGGGCGGCGGACGTATACGGTGAGATACAGTAGGTTGGGTTGGCGTTCGTGTTTGTTTGCTGCCAGGTTAACGCCTTTACAACAGGAAACCCTTTTGGGGACGACAAATTACTAGGAATTATTATAGGGGCGGGTTCGGGGGAGGCTCTAAAAGGGTTAATTTTAGCTTAAGCCTTTTCCAGGCTACTGCAGAAATTATCCCACACTATTAACTATGGTACAGTAGTAATTCATAGTATTTTGTCCCCGAAAGCGTGGGTGCAGTCGTTCGAAAGGCCTCAAGACGGGTCTACTCGACCACCATACTAAAGTTTACCCCTTTCAGCACCGCACTCTCAACATGGCGGCAAAACACTTGGAGTTACACTAGGATACTTTTAGGAGTTGGAAATGGGCCAAGTCGCACCATATATGAAGCTGGAGATCCGCGCCGTCCAGCCGAAAATCTCCTTTTTTGTTGTTGTGCCTTTCACGTTCCACCATCGAGCGAGAGTAGACGACCGTTGTGTTTATAAATATACCATTGACCTATATGCTTGAAGAGGACTCCAAGTGCTGTATTGCGCCGATCCCCTGGGGACGTCTTCGGAGGGGAACCTTGCACATGTGTACAAGCGCGCGGCCGAAGTATCTCGCAGCTCGCCGAAGATGGGCATCGACCGTTCGATTGGTCGACCTCACGCACTGACGTATTTGAAATATTTTTACGAAAATTATACACCTATTCATAGAGCGAAATCCTTCAACAGCGAGAGCTACACATATGTTGCACCGTCTTTCGTCAAATTATTCTTAATGCTTCAGCTGTAAATTCGATCGATTTAGCCCTTTACAGCCCCAGAATCCCTCCCTATACTAATTTGAAGTAAATTTGTCCCCCAACACAGGTTTCCAGTTGGGAAGGCGTAAAGACCATCTTGGGACCCTATACTAATTTCAAGTGAATTTGTCGCCAGAAACGGGTTTCCAGTTGTAAAGGCGTGAAGGCTCGATACTCATATCTGCTAGCTGTGTGATACACCGCCGTCGACCACTGATTGATATGATGCGCCCACGTTCTGGTGCATGCAGGCTTCTCTATGATCCTCTGGGAAATGGCCACCATGACGAAGCCGTTCGAGAGGATGGGGCGGGATGAGTTTTTCCGTGAAGTGGTGAGTACTACCTGTTTTATTTCCTTTTGGGGGGGGGGGGGGCGACGGACGGCCACGATAAGTTTTTCACGAGCACGGGCAAGCGTGGAAACTGATGACGCTTTGTTCACGAAGTACGGGCAAGCGTGGAAACTAATGACGCGTCGAGTCGATGGCGAAGCGTCACACGTCCAACAGAATGTCTATGCACTGCACATCGATTATGCCTCGCGAGAAGAGACTTGCTGTACAGTTTGTGGTCTGACGTGGTCGATGATGCCGCCCGATGGCAGTCTGGTTGTGCCGCTTCTGGGCTGACGTGTCGCTGCACCCGTCGTGGCACATATGCCCGGCGAGAGGAGACTTGCACCGTTACTCTGGTCGGCCGTGATACTTTCCTCGTTTTTGTGTTCCTCTCTTCCCCTTGCGTCACCCATACAATAGAGTTTACCTTGCAACGCAATGATAACCTGCGAGGGGCGACTTGTGCCGTTAGTCCTTGTCTGACGGTGATTTTCCTCTCTTGATTATCTGTTTCGTTTATCTTTGTCTCCGTTTCTCTCTTCTTATTCGCTTTCTTTTCTCTTTTTTGTTTTTCCTTTGTCCCCCACCGCTATAATATTGCAGGTGGTGGGTGGTGTGCGACCCCGAGTGAGCGAAAACTGGCCGGCTCCATTCGTTCGTCTACTCCAGGCCGGATGGCACGCGGACATGCACCAGCGGATGAGCTTTGGGAAGATCACAGCTACGTTGCGAAGGTAACAGAATGTACACTCGTATACAGGGGAAGCGCCAAGTGATGGCACGACTCGGGTGTCCCAAAAAAGAGGCGTTTTTTCCTCGGAGAAAGTGGCCGCTAATTTAGACGCGTGAGCGATGCGTGATACCTTGTGTAACATAGTCGGGCGGGCGTTTTCCCTATGTACTATCTACATGCTACGGACCGTTTTACGCGTCGTGCGTGTTGTCTGATTCGTCCATGCGTTTGTCCGATTCGTGTGTTCTGCTCGTTCCGTCTGTTTCCTGATTTCCGTGTGTTTCTTTTGGGTTTCATTATTTTAGATGCGTTTCGTCTGTCTCGCGCCTTTCGTCTGTCTTTCGCTTTTCGTCTGTTTTGGGCATTCCGCCTGTCTTAGATGTTTCATCGTTGTAATGCGTTTCGCCTGCGTGGTGCATTGCGTGGGCCGCTTCGTCTTTGCTCATCGGTGTCGTCGGTTCCCTTTGTCGCATGCGGTCCGTCTGTTGTTGTGCGGTCCGCCGGGTTTATGCATTTCGTGCGTTTCGTCGGTTTTTGTGCGTTCCGTCTGTTTCCCGAGCTCTGTTTCTCAAATCATATGGTTCGTAAAGTTTAGTACCAGGTATACGTATTTTATAGAAAATATTTCAAGGACGTCAGCCGTTAGTTCGACGAATATCAGGTCAATATTCATCTTCGCAAGCTGCGTTGTTGGTACTTGTAATATACTATTTAGCAAACCATTTCTGCCTCTTTCATGTATATATGCTTGACACGTTTCTGTCTGGTTTGTACCTGACACCTGGTATGTGTTCGTAAAAAATCAAACTACACGTCAGCTGTGCGATCGAGGATTTCGTCGAAGCTCACCTTTGCAAGCTGTGTGTGATACTACCGTACTTCGATTTGGCACATTTTCATCTGTTTCATCTGTCGGGCACATTTCCGTCTGTTTCTCTCCCCCGTCGGTTTCGACCTTGTGTCCCCTCTCAGCTTGCTGGAAACGGCGGCGACGACTGCTGCCCAGGCTCGATCGGTGCAACGGCCTCCGTCGAGAAAATTCAACCTGTTCAAGTCGGCCTCCAAAAAGTCTACCGACGCGTTTTCCTAGCGAGGCTGCGCAACTTTTGGTTTTGGAATGCGCGCATGTTTTTGGTGAAAAACTGCTTTGATTCAGTGTCGGATGTTTTTTTAGCGACGCTTGAACCCTTTTTTTGCAATGCACGCACTTGTTTGGTGCAAGCCACTTTTGATTTAGTGTGGGATGCCTATATGCGTCGGGGAAAAAGTTTAACGCCATGAGAAATGCGCCCACGTTTTTGGGTACGAACAACTTTTATTTGGTATGAGGCGTTTTGAAGGGGGGAAAGGGGTTATAGCCCTTGAGAGATGTACCTACCTGTTACCTGTTTGGGGCACAAACTTCTTAGAATTGGTGCGAGGCGTTTTTGCTGTGGTAAAAGGCTTCCAATTTCCGCGTGTTCATTGCTTCGGGTTGGTGCATGCATTGTCTAGCAAAAACAAGTTCCTGGTGTGTGGGTGTAGCATAGGGGGGAGAGCGTGTGGTTCTTTCTTGTGTCGTTAGTGGTTGTTGTGTCGTTTAAGAGGGTGCCATCCGTAGTGCAAATGGTGAGTGGCATGTAACATACTGTGTTTTGTCACCGGTAACCTATTATATTTTGTTTGTTTTTGAGGGGGGGAGGGTTGAGTTGGTACTGAGTTGTAGCCGCCTGGCAATGAGTGCTTGATCGTTATTGTTTTGTTTTGTGGGGTGGATTGGGATGGGTTAAGCGGCGAATCGATGTGCTTGTGTTCGTTTTCTTTTGTTCCTTTTGGCAGGGTTGAGTGGGTTGAGACGCCAGTAAATGTGTGCGTGGTTTTTTGTTGGGGGGGGGGTTGGGTTGGGTTGATTCGAGTTCAGTTGAGCCACCAATCGTTGTGTGTATCATCACGCTGGTATTGTATCTTCGTTGTGTTGCGAAGGCGTGCTTTCGCTCATTCGCGTACACACAATCCGCACAATTGCTTGCTTGTGTGGAGAACGCTCCTCTTTCGCGTGTTGTGTCGGATGACATCGTTTCTCCCAGACGGTGTCGAAAGACATGACGTACATGGGCTTACGTAGGCAACAAGGTAGGATGGGATACCTACAGGGCCGACAGAGTAAAACTAGATGCTGTACTTATAGTCTACAGATAGAGCACGAGTGACATTCAATAGAACAATTAGCAGCGATTTTCGAAGGGTTCTGTTTTTGCAGATGAAGCGTTGAAGGGACATCTGCGTGCGTCGGTTTTTCTAGCATGTGCTGCAGTCGTTTTCTAGGTGTTAGTATTGTAGGGGTACGCACCTCGGTCGGTCGATGATGGGCTGCACACACGCCATGTAACTGGCACGGATGGCCACACGCGCTGACGCGCGGTTGTTTTGTTTGCCGTATTTCGGTACCTACTTACTTGCTGCAGTCAAATGCCTTCTACCACTGCTGCTACCGCCGCTGCTGCTGTTGTTGTACTCCTACTGCTGCTGCTACAGCTGTTGTTGGTGTTGCCGCTACTGCTACTGGTGTGATTGCTGCTGAGGTTCACGTTTTGTCCTGTGCTGTTGCGTTCGGGTTGTCGGGCGAGATCTTTAGCATTCGCTCGTGATTGGTAGGACAGCCTTCCGTTATGAACGTGCTGTGTCGTTTTATTATATATACAACCGTGGTCCATGGTATTTTACGGTATACGAACGTTGATGTATACCCTTTCGCTGTGTATAAACGTGATGCGTGCCGTTTCGCTACTTTAGTTAATTTTGTGATGAAGAATGCCATTTTACTATGTAAATGGACGTGATTCGTGTCGACGGTATACGTGTTACTTCATTTTTCTTGGGATACACCGATAGGCTTGACGCTGTACATCAAGAGAGTACTAGGACTACTACAGTTTTAGTAGCTGTATTGCCAGAATGAGTAGCAGGTGGAGGTGAGAAAAAAAGGCAAACGGCAAGCGCCGTCGTTGTGCAGCGAAGAAAGGAAATAAACTGTGCAACCATCCAAACCGAACAATTCCTCCTCCTGTTGTTGTGCGGGCCCTACTACAGCAGTATTACTGTAGGTGGAAAAAGTACTCCCTGGCCAATTATCGAAAACTGTTCGTTTCGAGTCGGCTTCGCCCACAAAGGGGTCACCCAATTTCGAGATTGTTGTTGTTCTCACATTATCTCGCATAATCAAGTCCGTGGTCACAGGACAGACTCCAGTCACTCTGGAGCTGAGGAATACCCCAGGAGAAAAACTCAATCAAACCAAAGGTGGTACACGCATGTATCACAGCTGACGCAATTCATGCCTCCACCAAAAACATATGAAAGTGAAATCGGGAGTCAGCCTACGATCCGAGATACCTTGTCCTGGCACACCCCCAGACGCACAAAGAATCATGTATTTATTTGATATCATACCTTCCAGATGCGTGCTACTGCTGTGTGGCGTCTGGGGACAGACACTCACTGGCATGCATGGGTTTGGTATTATATGTGTAGGCATTTAGGTTCTTACGAACCGTAACATGTAACTGCGGTCGTTAGGGAGCTGCACCGACTATGCAGGCATAATAAGTCATGCTGGATTGAGCTTTGGATGGGGTATGGGATGTCCAAATGAGATTCTCTGACAATCAAGGTGCACCCCCATCGTTGCGCGTGCCTCTACCGATGCCCACGAAGTTTCAGAACGTTTGGCGCCATTTGTCTCTTCTAGTTGTGCCGTTTTCGGCAGCGTGTGACCCTTCTCGGGTTCAGAGAGGAAAAGCACACGTACAGCAGCGTCCTGCGAGTCGCCTGGTTCACTGGCTTTCGTGTAGGTTGCTATTTTCGTACCCAGTATGGTGTGTGGTATTCTCTGGTCAATCTCAACATGGTATGCGCGATGCATGCGTACCTCTGTCACGAGGTTTGTGACCACAGAGCTTGTGTCTCTAGGGTGAAGAATTGGCACGGACACCGGATGTGCTGGAGGATGTCGAGATGGGCTGAAAGGACGGTTAATTGTGAAGAACACACACACACCTCTGAAAACCTTTTAGCACAGCACTCCCGTTATGGGGACAAACACGTGGAATACTGTAAGTGTGGAAAGGTGTTGCAGCAAGGAATGGGTTAAAAAAAAGCATTGGTGTCCCTCAGATACCGAAATACAGTCACCCATCGATTTTGGTTCACGGTGACCTGACCCTCACGAAGTTTCAGCCCCTTTTGGCGCCACCTGTATCTAGTCGCGCTTGAGTCGCCAGCGCGTGAACCTTCTCGCGTGTCTCCGTGCAAGGAGGTGACACCCTGTCAAATCGCAGTTACAGCAATATCTATAGGTTTTCGCTGCAGACGCGTGCTACGATAGAGATGGCACTTCCTGGCCAAATTATTTTCGTATGACAAGGCGCCATAACCCAAAATCATTGGAATACCATCATTATTCAGCAAAGTTATTGTTTTGTACCAGGCATGCCTGTGCCACGGGTTTGTTCATCGTCGGATTGAACTTTCGATTTGCTGGAAATCATTGTCCGGGTGAGGTTCTGTATGGAGGTCCTTGAGTGACGAGCTCCAGAAAAAAAATGGTACAAGTCTACAGTAGCATGTGTCTTTACTGTTCCTCCATTGCCGGCTCAAGCTCTCCACTCACGCTTCGCAATCGTCACGATTCGGCCCGGAGGTGTCGTCCGTGAGACACTGAAATTTCCGTCGACCAACGCGTCTACCCTGACCCGGGCGCAGGATACCACAGCCGCAGGCTTTCCGTTCGCTCATCGCCCCAAAACAAAACTCACTGTGCAACGTATTTTGACTTATTTTTTTAAAACAGGTAAAAACAAACATATTTTTCTCGACCCAACTTCCAGAGGAGGCGAACGATTAGTCCAACCGTGGCAACCAAATAACTGAAGAATCTTCTATGAAGAGGACGAGCAGGCGTATGGAAGTCGTTGGCCCACGATGCGTACCTCACTGTTCTACTGCTTGGTTGTAGTATACCCTCCTTTGTTCGTGTCTTGGAAGCAGGAATGTGGTCCTGTACGGATTTTATTCGCGTGTGCCCTTGGTTGGGCGCGTATCACGCCGTGCGGGTTTACTTATTTTCCACCGGCAGCCATCATTCCCTCACAGCAACAGGAACATACTACAAGTACTGCTGAAGTGTCATGAATGACCAAAGCAGCAAAACAAGCGGACACAAAAAAAAACGATTCGGGCAAAAGCGAAAACAAAATCATCACCAGGTACATCTTAAGAGCGGTGCTCATACGCCCTATCTGCACGACTACACGGTGTGCTTCGCGAATGGGCTGTGGCAAATTTCCTGGTTTCCTCCCCTTGTAGCTATTGCAACTGACGGCACGTGTGGTGTTCCTATCGTGACCGACAGCGCGTGGATACGAAAACTCTAGACGGTAGCTCCCCCCTCCCCTGGAAAAAATTCTTCCCTTTCCTCTGGACAATTTCTTCCTCCTCGTGGAAGGAACCAAGATGTTCGTACATACTAGAAATATTTTTAATTGGGAACTTCTCGATCGGTCACGTTTTCGGCGGTCCGTTCGCGGCTTGCTGTTCTGCTCGCGGCGCTGCATCGTCCCCCGCTGAGGAGTCATCGACCGGCTCGATCTCAGCCTGCAAAATAACCCCCACGCGAAACAGAAGGGGAATTAATAAGCAAAACGTTTTACGTAATAACATCGAACAAAACGTAATGAACGCCGAAATGATGGGAGTAGGAAGAAGGTGCGCAGAGGTGCCCTTCTGCTAAAGCACAAGATATCTCACATAGTGCGAATTTGATAAACAAGGAGGAACGGGATGTGTTGGGGGCGGGGGTGAGGAAATAGACGAACGTGGCATGGAAGGTTCGGTACTCCAAACAGAAGCAAGAACACTATCGTTACCTGGAGATAAATAGTGGACAAAGATGGCCAAAGAGGAAGGACATAAGATGAGCAAAGAATTTTCATGAAATTTATGAAAGAAGCCCACTGAAATGAGCGCCCAAATGTTGGAGGTGTCTCTACTTGAGGTAGGAACGGTGCTCCGTCTCGAAAGGGATTCGTGGTCAACGGTCAAATGACTGAAACAAGCAACAAATGAGTACACTCCCCCGCCCACCCCCTCCACCATTCACCCCAACACCACATTCAACACGGGAGAGAGGACCAAGGGCGGAACGAACACGGGTTAGGGCCATTTGAAGTATAGTCGTACTATAGTCGTACTATTATCGAAGTTGTTTCCATAATGTTCCTGCTTTTCCTGATTGATTGTTTTTAATTTATCATTATGTCTGCCAGAAAAAAAAGGGAGGGGAATGCCAAGCGTTCGCATCTGTTCGCACGCTGTTTGGTAGATTTAAAAGTTTGCTATTTCCATTATTCTTGACGAAACAAGAACAGAAATGAGGGGAGAATTGCCTTTAGTCGCTTGGGCTCTGGAGCCATTTTTATACACTGTGCCTGCGCCAAAGACAACTAGAAAAGTGGCAGAACACAGCGCTGTGATACGAAAGGTTTGCGAATACCCGTACGTAGGGCATCTTGCACTGTTAGAAAGCAGTTTCAACACGTTGGTTATGCGCGGAAGATAGTTGCGGTACTCACAAGATATACCAAGAATCTGGCATATTGAAGCCTTGGGGGCTTTCGGCCAATGTCCTTACGCAAAAATGGGCCTTCTTATTGTTGTGAATACGTGGTCCGTGTAACGCGGGGTCGCAAACAAACAACGCTGCAATACTCACGTACAAACTTTCGGGGTAGCCCTGAACTGTTTACGTACCAACTACCAGGTTGCGTCTCAGTTAAAACTGCCGTCCATATGCATGACACCTGGCAAGCGTTTGCGTGCACAGAATGCTGCGTCACGCGCGTCGAAGCAGCAATGGCTCACCTGGACCATGAGGTCTCCAATGGACCTCTCTAGTTCGTCTATCCGGGAGCTCATCTCGTCGACCCGCCCGATGATGGCGTCGGACATTTGGCTGAACCGACTTTGCTGCGAACGTTCAATTCGGGCACGATTGCGGCATGTGACGATCGGTGTTGGGCATCGAAAAAATAACTGAGTCAATATGATACCGACGAGCAAAAAACACGCTGACACGATTCGACAGCTGGTACGTTGAAACTTCTCATTCAGTGTTCAGCATACCACTGGTATAAAACAAGGTAATGTTTTGCTAGATCGATAGTCGATGTCCACCAACTAAAACATTTCGATAGAACCATGGTCCATAACATGCATCGGCAGAGGGTGTCACTAATCGTTGGTGCCAGACCAGGTCATGCACCGCTCCCGCCAGTCAACACAGATATTGATCGTGCCAGGAACCTACACGGTTAGATGCCGCTATAATTCTACGTGCACAAAAGCCATCAACTTCCGACGATGGCTGGTCGTTCTTCAGCGCGGAGCCAGACAGACAGACAGACAGACACAGACAGACAGACAGACAGACAGACAGACAGACAGACAGACAGACAGGCAGACAAACAGACAGACAGACAGACAGACAGACAGACAGACAGACAGACAGACAGACAGACAGACAGACAGACAGACAGACAGACAGACAGACAGACAGACAGACAGACAGACAGACAGACAGACAGACAGACAGACAGACAGACAGACAGACAGACAGGCATCTAATGAAATAGTGCAAGCCCGCACGCACCCCAATAGCGAGAGGGCTTTCTCGACTAAGAAAAAAAGAAAAAGTGCCTTTGTGCGCGTCACTTTTGGTCATAACCCTTTCACCACTTCAGAAAATAATACCACACGAATTCCAAGTCATTTGTGCCCAAAAGCGTGAGCGCAGTTCCAAACGGGTCAATATATCACAGTAGAAGGTTCTCTCTAGTGCCGCCCGCTATAGTGCCTGTGACATCGCTTGGAACAGATGGGAACAACCATAGCGGCAGTTTGCGGAGTAGTGCCGGCTTCCGCCATAGTGCCGGTATTTTCCTCTATAGTGCACATACCGGCACTACAGAGGGACTACTACTGTCAAGAGGCCAAACTGCGGCCTCCTAGTAGCATCTTTAGATATTCTAGGTATAGTGTGCAGCAGTGGTCCCGCTATAGTGCCGATTGAGTAGTGCCGGTTGTCCACTATAGTGTCTTGTGCAATCGTTTGGCACAGATAGGAACAACCAGTAGCAGTAGTACGCGGAATAGTGCCGCTTACCGCTATAATGCCGGTATCTCCGGCTGGCACACAACGGCGTTATAGAGGAACAACTGTCATTGTACTGTGTAGGTGTCGATCGAGAGCCGCCCTCACCATTTGCTCCATGACGCTTTGAACGAAAACCGTCAAGTCTTCGGCCTCCACCGGCGTTTCCTTGTCAGCCGCCGCCATTGGTGCGTCCTCCTTGCGTTCCTGCAAGGCGAAGCAACGGCAAAGTTGGCCAACAAATTCGTACAAGTACCAGCACCGTTGCTAACCCTTTTACTAATGCAAAAAAAAAAATCTACCTGGTACACTAATTCCAAGTAGTTCGGCCACAAAACCGTGTAGGCCAATATGAAGGGGTGAAGAGCGAATGCAAGCTCATAATTTTGACCTCGCAAAAAAAAAACTGGTAGAGGCCCTTTTCGAGTTTCCTGAAGCGTTCGCCAACTGTCCACGAAACAAGCTGGCGGCAGTTACAAATTGCAAAGTACTGGTATCTTGCTGCCACGAGTTCCTATCATAGTAACAGCTGTATCATACGGTCATACATAGCACCTGGCACTGCTGACGTTTTTTTGTTGGTGTACTGCTGTGCCAACTACCTGGTACCTCGTATCTAAGAACGCTATTTTGAACATCATGCCAGCATGTCGTCCGGGGCCAAACGAAAAGCGCCAGTACCGTATGACACGGATGAGAGCACACCCCAATGCTAATTTTTGACCTTGGACAATATCATCACCGGGGGTGTTTTATAGGGGGGTGTGGTATCTAGCGTTTCCCCGGTGATAAGCACCTTGCACGAAAACCCCGAAGCTGGGGGTGCAATAACGATGGGGTGTGACAACGAGGGGGTGTGATAACCGGACGACGGTTGCTAACGAGTGCGATTGCAAACAGACTCGGGAAGATGACATGGGGTGTGATAACGAGGGGGTGGGCTAGCGTTATCTTTGATTACTAAGGAGTGTGAACAGATCCGGCAGACTGTAGGGGTGTGCATGGCTGGCAATTCAAGACCTGCTGCCGGGGTCTCAGGCCCTGTGGCCGAAGTATTGGGCGCTACTGCCAGATTTTTTTGCGCTTCGCCGGTACTGGTACCCGTCGTCGGGGTTTGAGCCATGGCAGGAATGGCCGTACCAGTATCGGTCACGGTAGGCGGGGTGGAGCCGTAAAAATAGACGTGATCCCCGCTCGAAGCGCAGCAGCAACAGGTTTCAGTGGGGTCCGGACCTTAGGGTCGATCGGCCCGCTGTGATGGGGAGCAGCAGCTGCCTCCATGCTGGTACCGGCATAGCGGTGCGTGCGTGTTGTGGGTGAATGGTGTCCACCGGGTGTGATTATTCTTTGGAGTTCGGTATGTTTTCACGCGTATGAATACGTCCGAAGAGAATGTGGTATTCAACGAAAAATGACGGTCTAAAAACAACTTAAAAAATACATTTTCATAGAGGGAGGTGTGCTATCATCCACGTCATACGGTATGTGTTGCGGAGTGCCCTCCGATATGCGATACCTACTACTGTACCTGGTACTGTATACGCGGTCGACGAGTCGTAAAAAAACAACAGATAGTATGCCGAGAAACACCACGTCAATACCGTTGAATGGCGCCACATTGCTCGTGCAGTTTGATTATTTTACGTGCATATAATATATTAGCCCCCCCTCCCCCCCCCCCCCTTCTCGCTCTCCCTTGCTCAAACGCCCCACCTAAAATCGAAATCCGCCATATTAATAAACACTTTACGCACTGAATATCACCTCATTATCTTTCTAGAGCCATCCATGCCGCTGCTTCTCCCCCCCCGCCCCGCCCCGCCCCCCTACCTCCCGCCCCGAACGCCCCCTCCTTCCCCACCACCCGCACCATCGCCTGGACCTAGCACCAAACGTATAACAAAGCCCTACATCTATGCCGCCTAAAGCCCTTCCATTCCCTCCCCCGCCCCCACCCCCCCCCCCTACCCCCCCCCCCACCTCCCGCCCCCCCCCCCTCCCCCCCGTCCCCACCCCCCACCTCCCCACCCCCCCACCCCATCCCACCTTCACCCCCTCGAACACTCCGCCCTCTACTCACTGATTGAACGACTTACCCCAGGATATACATGATAAACTGATGCATTCTTTCCAAAACCGTCACATTTATCCCCTTAAAAGAATGTATAGTTTCCACGCACAGATTGAGCTGCCCCACCCGCCCCCCCCCCGCCCCAGCCCCCCCCCCCTCCCCCCATGATGAACTCGTGTTTTTTTTTCTTTTTTTTTCTTTTCCTCCCCAAAACCATCAGATTTATCCCCTTAAAGGAGTTATAGCTTTCACGCACAAATTGCCCGCCCGTCCGCCCCCCCCCCCCCCCCCCTTCCCCCCCCCCCCTCCAACCCCGCCCTTTTGATCAAAACCAGGCCCCCACGTCCTGCAAAACTCCGCCCTCCCCTCACCGGTTATTCGACTTACAGAATTCACTTGATGAACGGATGCATTTCCTTCCACAGCCGTCAGGTTTTGTCCCCCTCAGAAACGGGTTTTATAGTTCCCGCGCACGGACTGACTAACATGACCCTGTTGACCCTGATAGCTACACTGTAGTTGTAAGGGGAGTCGCCGACCTATATCCTTAATGAGGACACACAACTCGTAATGCGCGCGATCGGAGTATCACACATAGCTTGCAAAGATAAGTTTCGACAAAATCTTCGATCTCACAGCTGGAGTGTATTTTCATTTTTTATAATATATTAGCTTCCGTCTTCGGGGACGCGAGTACCGCACAGGCACCTCGTTCGTAAGGGTACTTTGCAACACAGCATCATACCAGTACGTATGCAGTAGTCGTCCTCTTATAGTGCCGGTATGAGCCTGCCAGAAATATCGGCGCTGTAACGGCCACCCGCACTACTCCGCACACTGCCATACGGTCACTAACGGTTGTTCCGGTATGTGCCAAGCGATTTCACAGGCACTATAGCCGACAACCCGCAACACTAAACCGGCACTATAGAGAGACCTCTACTACAGGTATATTACACGAGAAACCAGTAAACGAACCACATATCGTATAAATAGCAGAGTACGAACGAAAAGATCGGGTCGCCGTTGGCCTGCTCAGACCTGACGATAAATGCATGCAAGGCACAACTCTGTCGGTGAACTGGTGCTGGCTGGGATACTACTCCGCGGCTAAGACAAAACCGGTAAGGGCTGTCGTGCAGCTTTGGCAGTCGGCCCAGCACGTGCGAATCAAACTGGTGCAAAAAGTATGTTTTCAACGTCGATCCATGGCATATTTGCGTGCGTGTTCCGTCACACACATCCATCGTGTGCTCGTATTATTTTATACCTGGTAATTATTAACAGCATAAAGTATACCTCAGGTATATCGTACCGTGTTTCGTCTCGGCGAACTGGATATCCGGTCACACAGAAACGCAGGGTTGTTCTATCCTCTGAGGACCCCCGCACAGCAAGGAGCCCTGGTCTAACACCGTCTACCATAGCAGATTACCTGGTACCTGGTAAGCTGGTACTGCTGTGGTATTGCCCTTGTTCCTTGTTCGTACGAGTGGCAGCAGCGGTCTACAGCTGTAGTCGTGCCTACGAGTACTGCAACCAAATGTTTACGTACGCAACGCGGGTTCAAATCCTAATCCTTCGTTTCCACGCGTAGATGGGTTGCCACGTTTCTTCTCCAGTATGTAGTTGACTGCACGGTGGCATTGCACCTTCGAAACAGTGTTACCCAGCATTTGGGCAAGCAAGCTCACCATATTCGCTCCTCTCTGCCGTACTGCTCCTCCTCAAGCTTTGCACCAAAACAGCAGTCGATAAAAGGAGCCGGTGCAGTGCTTTGGAACTGCACCGACGTTTTACGGCACAAACTACTTGAAATTAGAGTGGAACACGTTCTCGAGGAAAGGAGTTCCACCCACAGAAAGAGGCCGAAGCATACCGTGATACGGGGGTATTTTTTACGAAGCAATATCATAATTCATAAACCAGGCCAGAATCGTGCACCTTTTGGGCCTCCCCCCATGCTTCCTCGTGCTTCTGCCGTTTTCCCCCTGTGGCACCAGTACCACCCGGCCCCATAGAACCCTGTTTGCACTTCTTCGTGTCTATGGATCAACACGGTCGTGCCAAAAACGGGTGAATCAGCCATCTACCAGGTATGCATGTACTTATGTACGGTATGATATCCACATGCATTCAATACAAGAAGAGTGACGGCCCGCGACAGGCTGCCTACAGCAGCAGCAACAGCAGCAGTACCACTGCAGTGCTGAAGCACTCGTATATCCCGCATGGGAACAAATACAAGACCAGACGAGAGCGAGCAAAAATAACAATCCATGGCCTCCACGCCTACACTACCGTTTATTTCAGATTCGGGCCAGTGTGTTATAAGGCTTAGTTTGGGAAAGCTATTGGTTAACCTTTTGCAAGTGGTCAAACGGACTAATACCCCACTAATACCTTAACAAATGGCGTCGTCGACAGACCATGGGTTTTTTGGGTCGTGGCTTCAAATCCCACCGTTCACAATAATAAACTTTTCAGACTTTCCCCATGTCGAACTTGAAAAATACTCTCCCCCGTATACCCTGGAAATGAAACCGCTTGGATATTGACAGATCCGCCCGTATATCCGGTTGACCTGGTATCCCGCCGTTTCAGGGGGGGAAAGTGTTATAAGGCTTAGTTTGGGTAAGCTATTGGTTACCCTTTTGGAAGTGGTCAAACGGACTAATACCCCACTAATGCCTTAACAAATGGCGTCGTCGGTAGGACCATGGGTTTTTTGAGTCGTGGGTTCGAGTCCCACACCCACCATAATAAACTTTTTCTGACTTTCCCCGTGTCGAAAGCCAGGCTGTGTGGTGTGTGTGAGGGGGTCAGCTCCACCAAAATCAAGTGAATCGCTGATTAGGGGATTGTTCATATCAACCCCCTCCACCACGAACGCCTCGCATATGTGGAACCCAATCGCAGATGTTCTCTTTCAGGCCGAGTTCCTCACCTCAGATGAAATCGACGCTCGGAAACATGCAAGGTAGTAGAGGGTATTAGTCCGTTTGACCACGGATACAAAGATAACCAATTGCCAACCCAAACTAAGCCAACTAAGGGATAGAAAATCGGTCGGATATCCGGGCGGATGTGTCTGTATCCACGTGGTTCCATTTCCTGGGTATACTGGGGAGAGTTGTTTTCAAGTTCGACAAAGCCGTAAGAGTTTATTATTGGTGGGACGTGAGACGTTGAAAAATACATGGTTGTCGACGACGCCATTTTTATGGTATTAGCCTAGAGGGTATTAGTGCGTTTGACCACTGATAAAAGGTTAACCAATGGCTTACCCAGACAAAGCCTTACTGGTATAACACTTCGTTTTGCGTTCCTGAGCGGGAAGTGCACCACATTTTGGATCTGTGGAAGCTTGTACCAGGTACGGCGATATGGCGAAAATAAATGTTTCGGCCCATTCTGTTTGGGGGGGGGGGGCGTGTAGTGTGGGTCATCACGTTTTCTTTGTTCGCTTTCGGACTGAACTCGGAGTTTTTTTCATTGTCAACACAGTAGTGGTCCCCCTATAGTGCCGATATGTGCACTATAGAGGGAAGTACCGGCACAATATCGGCAACCGGCAATACTCCGCATGCTGCTACTACTGACTGGTTGTTCCCCTCTTTGCCAAACAAGTTCACAGGCACGATATATAGCGGGAAACCGGCACTATCGAGGGACCTCTACGGCATGGCAAGCTCTCGCACCGACACTCGAGCCGATTAGCGGCGGGGCCGAGATGCTACTTTTGGTGGCTGAGCCACACAGGCATATCCACGGGGGGTTCCAACAGACATGTAGGCATGCAGGTTCTTAATCGAACCGTTACATGCAACCGAAGAGACCGGGAAGATCGCTTACTACATGACGCAATACTTCACTTTGATTCCATCTCTTTGTTATCGAACTGGGTCCATCTGCTACGCCGGGTGCAAGACAATGCCGGCCCCGGTCTCCTGTTAAAGTACAGGAGTGTAGGCGTGGGTGTGTGATGTGTGTGTGTTCTCGGAGAGCAGCGAAACACAATATACCTCGAACAGGAGGACACGCCGATAGCGTCAGCTGCGAAACGCTCGCCCCGATGGTGGGACGAGTGAGTGTCAAGTATAAGGCAACGTCGAGGTACCAGTGCGAACCATGAAAATATGGTTCCAGAGCTCGGTAACTCGGAATTCCCAAAGACGCGTTCATTGATCGCCCGAGTTGCTTGTAGAATACGAGTCGTCATCACGGATGCGACACCGGGATGATGGTATACCGCTCCCCCTCGCTTAGAAAAACCGCGAGTAGTCATTGTAGCAGACGGGTAGATGGTCGGAGGGGGGGGTTCAAGCTCTCGTTCTCCGTCCCGGGAGCTACGTGGGATGTCTACCAAAACATATAGCTTCTCGATAGCTCTACGCAGGTCCCAACCACTGTACAGCAGTACACCTACTGTCATCAGAAACTTGAATACCGAACCAGGTTGGATTTCTCGCGCGGGAGAGGGTGCGTTTTTTGCACTAGTTCAGCCTAACGACTCTCAGATTTCTAAATATTTGCGTAATTGTCAGCCTGCCAGTCTTATGTCCGTGCGTCTTATTAGGTGCCCTGTACTGTGGCCGAAAGGCGAAGTCGGTGGGGCTTGTAACACGCATCGATGGGATTGGTAGCGTCGCGTACCGTACCTGGACGTGGCACTGAAACAATGAGGAATCCCCCGCCCCCCGTAGTTGCTGATCCATCCAAAAGCAGCTCTTCCTGCCCTTCTGATCCGTCTCTATGTGTGGTGTCGCCGTTTTCGCGACAGCATTGGTGCCTTTTTTCTAAAGGTTCTCTTGGTTTTCTTCTATTACTTCGGCGGGGGGGGGGGGGATATTTATGAGTTGTCCCGTGTTAGTGCGGTAACCTCTAGTGCGTGGCCCCAGTTAAGTGTGGTGAAAATCGTTTTTCATTACCTCATTACACACGGTGTAGATACGCGCTATAGTGCGAGGTCCCACTTTAGTGCCAGTGCGGGGTCTCGCTATAGTGCGGGTGTTGGCGTCTGGCAAGGTACCGCGCTAGTAATGAGGGACCACGACTGAGTCAGTACTGGCAAGGTACCGCGCTAGTAATGAGCACAAATTTCGTCTGAGGAGTGCTAATGTGGTCACGAGTAATCTCGCCATAGAAGAGGCTCATCCCGCATAGCGTCGGACGGCAAAAGTAATACCTGGTACATAATAGTAACGTTTTCATGCAACTTGCCGATATTCCCCCACAATTTACCTGCCCCCCCCCCCCTCCCCCTCCCCCCCCCACCGCCGCCGCCGACGCCCCAGTTTACGCCCACGGCTAACAGACCAAGGCTGCGGGATGGAATGATATACCCCTTTTTTCTCTACCTGGTGTTCACCACAATACTCGCACGAGTGACTCTGCGCCTCACCGACGAGAACACTCAAGGCGATTTGTCAGGCGCAGCGTAGCTAACCACTCCATTGCGTAGTCCTATCGCAAAGTTAAATCGGCACGAAATCTCGAGACCGCACAGGAACAGGGCGGGGGGGGGTCACCCGTGCGAGTGACCCCGAGCCGCCCTAGAAACAAAAGCGCCGAGAGTTAACCCCTGCTGTGGAATTTGGTCTAGTCAGGACTAGTGCCACGATAGCCCCCCCTAAGAACCAGCGATTTTCTTTCACTAACGTTTCATGGCTGCTCGACACGACGAAGTATGCTATATGAAAAATAAAGCTTAATATGTTTTCTTCGCTTGCAACAAGGATTATCGAACGATGAGGTCGGGGTGGCAAGGGGCAGCCGTGTACCGGGAGATACGGCCGGGAGCTGGTTTCAAGACCGGCTACTTCGTTAAAGAAACGTTTGCGGAGGGGCTACCGTGGAACGCCTCTCAGCAGTGTGTTGTAGTGTTGCTAGTAATTCCTGTGGGACTTCAGAAGGAAAAGGGTATACCTGGTACGAAAGTTTTCCATGGCTATGTCGATAGCATCGGCAACACGAAGCAGCCCCGGTCTGCTTGGGTAGGATATGCAGTCGAAAAAAGAGGAGAAAACCGAGGGTGATTTAACGCCTTTACGACTGGAAATCCGTTTTCGGGGACAAATTACTACCGTTAGGAATTAGTTTATGAAAGGGGTTTTGAGGGGCTCTGAAGGGGGTTAAGGTGCGCGCGCATCACAGACGCGTGCTGCGATCGACAGAGGTAGCCCTTTTCGGCCAGAACGGCTCCTCCTGCTTGGC
Source organism: Undaria pinnatifida (assembly GCA_012845835.1). Classification (NCBI taxonomy): domain Eukaryota; class Phaeophyceae; order Laminariales; family Alariaceae; genus Undaria; species Undaria pinnatifida. The sequence continues at coordinate 5,662,831 of JABAKD010000025.1, read as the reverse complement.
GGGGCTGACCAATGCTGCAGGAGGGGTTACCCCGATATTTACCCCCCGGGATAGGCCACTCGCGCGACTGGCTGTTAACTTCGCCCAAGCCAGACCCAAAAACATTATCTCTTGTCGTATCCCGTGAGCACTTCCTCCGTGCCGGTGAACATACCAAACCCGAGGAGATGGTACCATATAAGCAACAACTCCAGCGCAAACCGGGAGTGGCACCACCGAGCCGATGAAAGCATTGGGAGTAAAATGTGACCCCGCACACCGTAGCGTTAAAACGGCTCTCCAGAATCTAAGGAACTACCGGACGTTGCTGGATGTTTACGGTATCATCCGCTGTATATCTTGGCCGTTTTGGGCTTTGTTTTTTATCGGGTTGTCCTTTTCAAGTTTTTTTTCGTCACACAGTCGGCGGTTTGGTGAGGTAGGGGCCTTCTCGAATCAGGAGCCTCAGAACGTTTGGGTGAATGTGCGTCGTAGCACGCGTTGTGTATGGTGATACTTGTGCCGACGACCGCTCCCCCTAGGCAGTTGGCAAGAAAGACTACACTTGTCGTCGCTTAGGTCGCCAGGATTCACCCCACGCTACAAGGGTGCAACAGATTCTGAGAATTTTCTGAGCTCCTAACAGGAGGAGCTATCTCAATATCTCAACATCACCCGAAACGTTACTTCGAAGACATTTGTTCGCGCAACCCGACCAACGTAAAAAACGATCAAACTAGCCGATAGTCCCCCGCTTGAGGAGGCTCAACCGGCCAGAAACGTTTGACCCGAAAAGAGCGACCCCTGCCGCTCGACGACTCCTAGGTAGCTTCTGTGCAGCAGAAGAGTGGTAACCAACTCGCTGTTAACGAAACACAGCTTGTCGCAGAGGTGATCCCAGACCCGAACATCAACACGGAATAGTAGTATAGTAGTGTGGTTTGAAACCCCTCGTCAACAAGGGGAGCCCATGGTAAGGCTTCCATGCGTCTGCTCCGAGTAATCTTATTGCGCAGCCTTCCTCCCCTCCTACCTTCCCCTGGTCTCTTCTCGTTCATTAGGTCGCTACACCTGAGGCCCAAACATTAATAGTGGTACGAGTTGAACCTGGTCAACGAAGGTAGCCATGTTATGTTGTAAGTGCTCCTTGCTCCTACTTCAAGCAGCTACTGTTCGGTCCTCCTCCCCTCCCTCCCGCGCCTACCCCGTACAGTTACCGCTCAGTCCTCCTCCCCCCCTTCCCCTGCCTCCTCCGCGGCGGCCGCTGCTGCTTCGGCTGCCGCTTCCGCTTCTAAGGCCGCTGCCTCGGCCGCTGCCTCCGCCGCTGCCTCGGCCGCGGCGGCCGCCGCCGTTGCATCCTCCGCCTCGGTAATGGCGCTCAACATCCACTCCAGAATTGCAGACGCGGGCACGTTGTTGGCCCTGACACTTTCTGCGTCGATCGGCTCCACAGCTTCCTGCTTGGATGGATACCAGAGTCATCCCACGGCAAGGGCGAAGCGGAAGTTTCTGAGCTCCTAACATGAGGAACTCAACATCCCACCCGAAGAATGACTTCGAAGGCGTTCGCTCTAGCAATCCGACCAACACTTATTATATTAGTATGCCCTAGTCCTAGAACAAACTGTGCTTGTACAATAAATTTGACTGACCGGTAGTTCCTCGCTTGAGGAGCTCATCCGGTAAAAGGTATACCTTTTTTTGGCGAATAAACTGCAACCCCTACCGCACTATAGAGGGATGACTCAACATGAAGGGAAAAGCGAGAGGGGGTCAACTGCGCGACTAAAAATGCCTACCAGGTATCCGTTTTTTACGTTATTTTTTACGTCTGATCGCGAGCGAAATCCCCGATGCCTTGAAGTACTATGAACTATATTGATTGTAATAGTTTACGGTCCAAAACTGAAAAAAAAATGGGGATCTGGGCGGTTTTGACATTTTCTGCCTCGATCGCCCCCACATCTTCCTGCGTTTCTTGCATGTGTGGAGCAAGGGCAACTGATAGGTTAGATCGGTTCTACACCGGAAGTAGGTACAGAACTAAGGCCATACAGGCTTCGTGCGTGGGTTTCCTTGATTGTGTTCGGCACCCTCAGCTTCGGTAAGTGGAGTTCAACAGAGTTCCTTTTGATTCGGAGGCTTTCTTTTCTCCGGGAAAATTATGAGTAGTCAACGTTGAAACTCACACTCCATATTGTCGTATGGCAAGCACAATAATAAAAATAATAACAGCGTATTTGATAAAAAAAACGTTTGATTTTGCGCCCAGAGCGGCTATTATTGCTGGCGAAAGTGGGTGTGTCCTGATAGACAACTTACCGTAGTCAGCCCTGACTCTATGGTCGCATAGATAGGTTGTTTCTTCGAACCAACTCGCGGTTACGATAGAAGGCGTAAACGGTACAGCAAGGCTTGTCCCGTGCTTTGACACAAGACGAAAAAGCAATCTGTGAACGTCGAGCGTACCTTTGCCTCTGCGGCCAGGGTGGCTGACGCTGCATCTTCGACCTTGAAGACCAAGATAGCCGGCACAAGCTCTGTACTCACGGCCGTTCGCATCTTGCCAACCCAATCCAACGCGCCCCTGGTTTTGCATTTCGACAGGCATTGGAGTGATCGGGTAACAAAAGATAAGGAGATGCAATGCACACTTGATGCTCAGGCGCACAGCAGCAACAGCGGTTCACAAGAAAACCAGTGGGCCGGGGGGTGGTGGTGGTTATTCATACAGCACTGCCCCCCGCTTCGCAACCAACAGGTGAGAGTATAGCGACAAGAGCGGTGGCGCTTGTGCCCTGAGCAAATAACCACGTAAAACATCTGCTGCCATATACTAACGAATAGAAGGGGGAGAGATGGTTCGTGACAGCTATTCATAATAAGAAGAGCGAGCAGCCAGAGAGGCAGGCTGGGATTTACAGGAAAACAACAGAATTTTCGGAAAGACGCCATACCGAATCTGCTGCTTGTAGACTGCACTATTTCCGAGGCGAAAAACTCCAGACTGGTCCAGCATTTATTTTTCCTGCTATTGCCGGAATGCCGTCATACCGAAGCTACTATTAATGCCGTAGACTGCACTGCTTCCCGGGAAAAAACTCCCGACTGGCCCAGCACTTCTGTTTCCTACTATTGATGCTGATAAAAATTGATACTTCGCATTGGTAGATTTTCCTTTGGTGTAGGTGAGTGGTTTGAAGCAGAAAAACGGCTCGTCGATTGTCAATGCGACGTCCAATTAGGCCGAAGGAGGGATCACACACGGCCCGAATTATTGTTGTATTGTTGTCGCGTTCGGCAATGCGGCAATGGCAATGTGCAGAATAATAGGTTCAAGGTCGATGACCCATAATGTAAAACGACGCGGTAGAGGTCCCATTCTGTTTTTGCTGAAAAAAAATCGGAATTACGGAGGTCCTTCCTTAACGCCATTTTTTTTTTGCAATGTTAAAACGTTTTTCATATCTACGCCGCGCGCGCGGGGGGGGGGGGGGGGGGGTCTGTTCATCGAGCTGCATTTTCAGGTTTACCCAGAAGAAAAAAGACATTTTGGGGGGGGTTTACTCGAAAAAAAAACAGTTTTTGGGGGGTTTACTAAAAAAGAAAACATTTTTTGGGGGGGGGGTGAGGTATAGATCTCTTCCAGTGAGGGGGAGTATTAGTAAAAAAAATGGTGGGACTCTACCTTAGCATGGGTCAAAACAAAAACATTCCCCAAACTATGGTCTATGGTGGCAGACCGGTGGTGCTTGGTGATCCAGGCTACGGACGAGTACACAATACCCCCCTCCCTTCGACTGAATCTACGATAGACCCCCCCCCAAAAAAAAACAGCGATTTTCTTTTTCGGACGTTTCATGGCTGCTCGACACGAGGCAGGATGCTATGAAAAATAAAACAATCACATGTTTTCTTGTTCGCAAAAGACGGTCGAACGATGGCGTCGTCGGGGTGGTAAGGGGCACCGTTTTTCGGGAGATATATCCGGGATGTGTTGGTTTCAAAACCAGCGATTTCGTTAAAGGAAAGTTGGGGGGGCTACCGTAGAACGACTCCTTCCTGGGGGCAACGATCTCCACATACCAGTGTTAAGGTATTAGTGGGGTATTAGTCCGTTTGACCACTTGCACAAGGTTAACCAATAGCTTACCCAAACTAAGCCTTATAACACTTTCCCCCCCTGAAACGGCGGGATACCAGGTCGCCCGGATATACGGGCGGACCTGTCAATATATCCAAGCGGTTTCACTACCTGGGGATACCAGGGAGAGTATTTTTCAAGTTCGACATAGGGCAGGTCTGAAAAAAAGTATTATGGTGGATGTGGGACTCGAACCCACGACCTAAAAAACCCATGGTCTGTCGACGACGCCATTTGTTAAGGAATTAGTAGGGTATTAGTCCGTTTGACCACTTGCAAAAGCTTAACCAATAGCTTTTACCCAACCAGAAGTCTTGCAACACCACTCTTGGGGAACCTTTTGTTGCGGTGGTTCGGGATCACTCGCGCGAGTAACTGCCTTGTTCCTCTGCGGCCATGAACCTCTCGTGCAGCTGTGAGTCTGATATATCAATCCGCAAGGGAACGATCAGCCACGCTGCCTGCGCCAAAAAATAAAAAATCTCCCTAAGCCACTTTCGTCCGTGAGGTACATTCAGAGTCACTCGTGCGAGTGGTCAAAACGCGGTAGGGAAAACCGGGGTATGAACATGCATTGACATCCCCCCCTACCCTGCCGTAGCCTTCGCGTCTAGGCATGTTCCTTAAGCCTCCAAAGGGCGTCAAGAGAACGGCGCGATTCTTTTTGGCGTACCTTGCGTCGCACAGGTCGGACCTGGCCTTCCCCACCAGTAGCAACGCCCGCTCTAGCACATCAATCACGCCGGCCTGAGGGGCGAGGTGGAGCTTCCCCATGAGGGCCACGAGACCCTCGACAGCTTCCACTGCCTTCAGTCTGATGCGGTACCGTGCCGCCTGGCAGTCAGGTCAGCGAGAGGGAAAGCATAGACATTTCACGGGGTCGGACGAGTTGCGTAGCCTTCCTGGGATCTTAAGGGGACCTGCACATTAATTCTAGCGGACACGCCGTGTCATCCGACTTGCCTTATTTAGGTTATCTTTCTTTGTACAATCTTTAGGAGTTGGAAACGCGTTGCCCCCGAAATGCGTGACTTTTTATCTTGCACGCTGTGCCATCCGATTTATCGTAGAAGCTCCACGCTATGTTGCTTAGTTCAGCACACGGTATCATCCGGCTTGTCTTAGGAGCTCCATACTTTGAATGTGTTGCTTAATTTGGCACGCTGTATCATCCGACTTGCCTTAGAAGCTCCATGCCATGGGTATGATGCGTACTTCAACACACCGTATCATTCAACTTGCCTTAGAAAAGCTCCCTACTTGAGTGCGTTACGTCATTCAACACGTCGAACCCACGCGGTTCGTCTTAAAATGGTCCATAAGTGCCGTGTGCTGTTTAATTCGACTCGAGGTATCATCCGACTTACCTTGGAAGCTCTCTCCTTGTCTTCTTCCGTGGCGCCCGCGTCCATCGCAGCGAGCGCTCCTTCCACAGCGGCCTCCTCACCCGCGATAACCTTCGCCACGACCATCGCCGGCTCGTCTCCCCGTAGCCGTGGCAAAACACTGGTGTCGTCCTCGAACATGCGCGACTGGTATTCGGGCATGGAATGAAGGCGATGGCGTTGATGGCGTGGAAAAGGGAGGCGTTGCGGGGAGGGGAGCGGGGGGGGGGGTCATGCGGTGGCGGATGGGATGGTTATAGCCCGCTTGCTGCTGCAATAGCCACAACCAAGGCCGGCTCGTCTCCCCGTAGAGGCGGTAGAAAGTTTGTGTGGTCGCCGTCGTGCATGCGCGGCGTACTTTTTCAGGCGTCGAAAATGGTACCAGGTAGTATTTTGGCGTCCGAGGGGAGAGAGGGTGCGGGCGGCGGCGGGACAGGGGGAAGGGAGTCGCGACTTTTTTATTCACACATTGAAGCTAATATTTTTTAAACCCATCACCACACATGGCCGTAATCTTAAAGGCGATAGACTCTCGCACTCCTGCAATGCTGGGACGGAGCTTGTCGGATTTCACCGACCAGGCAGGCGGACGGTGTATTCAGTGTTCGACCAGGCAGGGGGGGGGGGGGTTCGGGGGCGCGCTTTTTCTTCAGGCGTTGAAAACGATAGAATATTTGGCGTGGGAAGGGCACGCGTTGCTGAGGCAGGGGGAGGGGGCGGGGGGGCGTGCAGTGGTGGGTGGGAGACTTTTTTTTTCTCTTCTGCAATAATGTTCCAACTGCGTGACTTCTGCTCGGGCATTGAAAACCACGTGATTTTGGCGTGGGGAGGCGTGGGGAGCGCGGCGACGGCGGCGGCGGGGGCAGGGGGGGGGGGGTGCTCATGGTTTAGAAATTACCCGTCTTGCTGCTGTGAAAACGTCCCTACTCAACTTCCGAGTAGTCTGCCCTCAAAACATGCTGGGTGCAGTAGTGATTGTGTGGTACCCAGCATGACGCGGTGGCTTGCTTGCCACAGAGAAAAAAAAAGACATGGACACCGAGCCACCACGGTAGTTCAGGCGTGAAATCGTGAAATACATGCATTTCACCTTCGACCAAGGCGGGCTCGTGGCGACCGCGGGCCCCGTGCGTAACAACTGGATTTTCACTGCCATAGTAGAAAACGACGACGGCGTTTGCTCCTGCTCAGAAGTTGGCGTATTTTGCATCAGTAGCGCCGCTTGGGAGGGAACTTGGGGGTTCCGCACCCCATTCGTACGGTGTAGTCTCTTTTAAGTCCCGGTAGGACAGCGCCCACGTTTCTGGATCGAGCCTACTTAGAGTTGTCCGGGTGGGATTTTTTTTTGCAAGTGTAAAAAAAGGATTGTTGTTACGGATTTTTTTTGTCATCCTCTCGTCCGAGACGCACGCGGGGTAATGTGCACGGTCTCGCGCCTAAGCAACCGTACCTCAGTTTCACGGACGGTAAAGGAGCTACCGGGCAAGCGTTTCGCGCCGCCTGGGACGGGATGTGTTGGTGCTAGACCCTTTCCGAACGGTGCCGCTTTCTCTTCTAACTCGATTAGAACTGCACCCGCGTTTGTGAGGAGATACTATTAGGAATTAGTGCAAGTTAAATATTTGCGGTTCAAAAAGGGTTAAAACGAAAATGTAATGTGGTACTCTCTCCTCCGGACAAAACGGTTTACACGTGATCGGTCTCGCGCCCGAGTGACCGCGGCTTCAAGGACGGGCAATGGGCTCCCTCGGAAGCGGTAAGCGTCGTCTACTGCAGGTCCCTTCCAAGCGGTGCTTTCTGAGCAAAATGGAAATAGAGTAGCAGATTAGCATTCCCCTTTAACCCTTAACCAACGGGGAACTCACTCGGTCTCGCGCCTAAGCGAACGCGGCTTCACGGATGGGGGAAGAGATAGAGCCCTAGCGGCGGTAGCGCCATCTGGGCCGGGGGTTGCCCCAAGCAGTGCGCTCTCTCCAATCCAAGTTTAAAAATTCCACCGCATTTTTGAAGATGCACTACTTGGGATTAGTGCAAGATATTTTTACAATTCAAAAAGGGTTATAATAAAATGTATAGTCTATATAAAATATATTATATATTAAAATTTTCTCTCTCCCTCGAGACGAACAGGGAACTTGTTCGGTCTCGCGCCTAAGTGACCGCCGCTTCATGGTACGGGGGAAGGAGTGCCCTGGGCAAACGGTGGCGTCGTCTGGAACGGAACTGGGGGGTTTCATGGTATACCCCTTCCGGAACCGTGCGTTCTCTGCTAAACAGAACCGCTTGTTTTTGCTCTATCCCCGGGGCTGAACACATACTGTAAATCAAGTTTTTCCACCAAAAATAATTGTTTACGGCGTGTTGTGCTCGACCGCGGCTAGGTTTTGGGCGAAAACATCGTGGGACAGGGGTCGCCCACGTACGATTTCATGAGGCTGTGACACGTCCACGCGGGGGGGGGGCATTCGGCCGCCTCGTGTGGGCAACGATCGTGTGCTGCGCAAGAGGAGATCAAAGCCTACGATGTTACAATACCTCCACATTTGCTTCCGAGTCTGCTACCCGGTACGGAGGACTACATAGCAATCAGAACCCACGATACAAACAAAAATCCAGAGCCTTTCGCGTGTCGGGTCGGGTCGGGTCGGGTCCGGTCGGGTCGGGTCGGGTCGGGTCGGGTCGGGTCGGGTCGGGTCGGGTCGGGTCGGGTCGGGTCGGGTCGGGTCGGGTCGGGTCGGGTCGGGTCGGGTCGGGTCGGGTCGGGTCGGGTCGGGTCGGGTCGGGTCGGGTCGGGTCGGGTCGGGTCGGGTCGGGTCGGGTCGGGTCGGGTCGGGTCGGGTCGGGTCGGGTCGGGTCGGGTCGGGTCGGGTCGGGTCGGGTCGGGTCGGGTCGGGTCGGGTCGGGTCGGGTCGGGTCGGGTCGGGTCGGGTCGGGTCGGGTCGGGTCGGGTCGGGTCGGTCGGGTCGGGTCGGGTCGGGTCGGGTCGGGTCGGGTCGGGTCGGGTCGGGTCGGGTCGGGTCGGGTCGGGTCGGGTCGGGTCGGGTCGGGTCGGGTCGGGTCGGGTCGGGTCGGGTCGGGTCGGGTCGGGTCGGGTCGGGTCGGGTCGGGTCGGGTCGGGTCGGGTCGGGTCGGGTCGGGTCGGGTCGGGTCGGGTCGGGTCGGGTCGGGTCGGGTCGGGTCGGGTCGGGTCGGGTCGGGTCGGGTCGGGTCGGGTCGGGTCGGGTCGGTCGGGTCGGGTCGGGTCGGGTCGGGTCGGGTCGGGTCGGGTCGGGTCGGGTCGGGTCGGGTCGGGTCGGGTCGGGTCGGGTCGGGTCGGGTCGGGTCGGGTCGGGTCGGGTCGGGTCGGGTCGGGTCGGGTCGGGTCGGGTCGGGTCGGGTCGAGTCGGGTCGGGTTGGGTCGGGTCGGGTCGGGGTAACCCGACCCTGACCATGAGGTTTGAAAACCTCCCGACCCGACCCGATCCGATCCGTGAGATTTGAAAAAACACCCTTCCTTGGCCCAACACGGCTCGACCCTCGTATTTTTAGAACAATTCGTGATCCGACCCGCGGGCCAGGGCATGATCCGTGAAAATCCCTGCATAAACCTTTACCTTCCCCTGTCTTTATTAACCGTATTTGGTTTTGGTTACTGTTTTCCCACGATACAACGAACCCTATGTATTCCCCTGTTTAAGTTTACCATATTTGGTCCAAACCTTAAATATTCCCCTGTGTATGTTTACCATATTGGATCCTGAAATACTATGCTCCCCCGTAATAGGCCGCCCGAAAACGGACTTTCAAGTGTATTTTTGTCGGCGCAGAACTACAAACGGGTGTTCCACATACATTTGTCAGATGGCAACATTGGAACAGTAGTACAAAAGCGAGATAAGATTGATTGTGGATATGGCGCGACCCGAAACGCAAACAAGCGGCGAACCGCCTCGCGCACGCGGCTTTTGATTCTCTCTGATGACAAAAAAGAGGCCTCGACAGCGACACAAACACCACACCCTTGGTCGGAACAGGATAGACCACCTCACCTCCAGGGCTTGGACGGCGGCCTTCAGCTTTCCTGCCCACGCCTTGGCCCACAAGACGTCCTTAGCGCTGAAACACCTCCCCTAAGGACCGCCACGGGGGCACAACAAAGGCATGCGATGTAATATAACGTTGTTTAAACGATGTTAGTCAAGGGCTCACGCAACACCCGTGGAAAACAAACCATTCTGGGCCCAAATATAAGACACACTCCCATTGGATTATAGTTAGGAAAAGTGTCTTGAATTTATATTCAGACTGGTACCTGGTGCGACGTAGTGCAACAACGTCTTTGTGAGTTATGCTCGAGTTTCGCGGAACAACGCCTCCCTTAAGGGGTGCCACGAAGGGGAAAGGCATGCGATGGAGTACAACGCCGTTTGAGCCTATGTTAGAGAGCACCCAAGCCCATCATCCGTACCACGACTTCGGTCTCTGTTCCGTGCATGGAAGCGAACAAAGCGAACAAGCACAATCTACAGCTGGTTATCGCAGAAAGCAGCGAAACACAGAGAATAACCAAATCAGCAGCTGTCTGGCTCTTGCAGTGTACGCAGTAGAAAGAGCAGCCATCACTAATATAACACGTATTGAGAAAGGGGGGGGCAAGGACAACAAATGGAGAAAGGGGGGGGCAAAGACAACAAATGGAGTACTTACAAAATAGAGCTCAAGCAGGAAATTCGCATAGAAGGGAAGCAGACTTTTTGCATAAAATCCTTTTGTTTCCGAGGCGTTCTTTTTTCGGGAATGTTCATGAGTGATCAACGTTGAAGCTCATGCTGCGCACAACTTCCTTCAAGAGCTGTTCATAGATGTTGGTTTTATATTGCTATTATTAATGTTATGCTGGTGCTTGCCATCCGACAATGTGCAGCATGAGCGTCAAGGTTGATCGCTCATGAACATTCCCGAAAGAAGAATGCCTCGGAAACAAATGGAAACCTATTCACAAAGTCTAACTATCATTAATGTTATGCTTGTGCTTGCCATCCGGCAATGCGCACTTCTTGCACAAGGCTATCGCTCACCTGCCCTATGGTGTCGGCGCACAGCACCAGCTGAGCGGGCGCCTCGTTCTTGCTGTACATGCTGGCGGGAACGGGCGGCGTGTTTTCGTCGCCGTTGGTAGCCCCTTCTGCAGCCTGTACGAACGTCGTAAACGATGCACGAGAAAATGTGCTATTGTACTGCCCCAGCTGGAAATTTTCTTTTACTAGGAATACGTTCATTTCGCGGTGATTCCTGATTTAATTAACGCGGGCATTTCACGCATAACATCACTCCTCGTCGGTCGGACCCGGTCAGGGTGACTCGACCGGACCCGACCCGACCCGACCCGACCCAACCAGCGAATTTTTGAAAATCTCCTGAGTTGACCCGCGGGTCGGGTCATGACCCGCGAAAAACCGTGAAAACTAGAGTTGTGAGTCGGCAACATTTGACGACTAAAATCTAGTGAGTAGGTGCCGCTAGCCGACTAAATTAATTTAGTCGGCAAGTCGGCTGGCGAAGCCAGCTGATGGCCAGCCGACTTGCCGACTGAAGTCAGGCGAGCCAAATCAGCCTCCCTCGGTTGAGGGGGCCCCACCCACAATATTAAAAACGCGCTCCGCATGAAACAATCCTTCCTACGAGGATAGAAACCCAATAAGTCGGATAGTCAGCACCTCCGGAAAACGACAAACTATTAGTCTAACTAGTAACTAGTTGATGACTGAAGTCGCCCCGACTCACAGTTCTACTGAAAATAACTTGTACCTGGTAGCATGGAATGGACCTCCCACAATATTGGGTGGAGCCGTCAGTATGGTTGCGGAATTCCGTACTGTAGTCAGAAATATGTTACCCCGAAACTGAAACCTCGATCGCGGCACATGTCACTAAGAATACGGTAGCCACCCAGTACTGCATGTGTCGGATATTACACTAGCTTTTGCATACCCTCTACATGCGTTGAAACTCATTGGTTTAGGTTTCCACCGCCTTGTCGCAGGTTGAGCCGCATACATTTGTGTAGCGTAAACGTAGCCCACCAGATATCCGCGAGCACAGAGCTTGAGGTGTGAGGTATCTCAGCTCTGTTCTTCGACACTTGTTCTATCTACTGCAGCCCTTTGACTCGCCCTCGTGGGCAGCTACACACAAACAGGCATCACAGCGGGGCCTCAACATACCGACATATTGCTACAGCTTCATCTTGAACAGATTGCCTCACTCACTACCCGTCATACCTCGTCCGCAGGATCGGCCTCGCCCTCCTCCTCACCCTCCTCGTCCGCAGGCACGTCGTCTGGCGCTGGCGGTGGTGCGTCGGAGATCCCTATGTTCACACGTTAACAACACGTAAGCCTAGTCTGACCAATTGCATCGAAAATTGTTATTAATAGACAGTATTATATCTGTGCGAGGTCTTGGAGAGAAGCAGCACGATATATAGTCGCAATTAGAGGGTGACATTTTGTTTTATTGTCATCACTTGTATTCTCCAGCTCAACCCGTGCGAGGTTTTACCCTCAGATACCTTCTGGACAAGCTGTGGTCATAAGGATCCTCCCTTTTGTCCCCTAGTACATGGCTTCCTTTTTGTCGCGCATAGGGTTTAGCATTCCCGCTGTTCAGCTTTATATGCATGTCAATTTTCCTCGAATTTTGACATGGAGTCGGCCAACTCATAGCCCTACTTGCGGCTCGTGGTCTGGAGCTGGAGGTGGCGCATTGAAGATACCTATATGCACGACGACGCGAAACACACTAACGCCAACACCAACATCAGCACCAACACCAACACCAACACATAACACCAACACCAACACCAACACCAACACCAACACCAATACCAACGCCAACACCAACACCAACACCAACACCAACACCAACACCAACACCAACACCAACACTAACGCCAACACCAACACCAACATCAACACCGACACCAACAACAATGTCCAAAATAGCAATACCTAGTGGTCAAATCCAACCAAAGAACAGCCCCAAGGGCCTGCCTCACCTCCCGGCTGGAGCCATGAGTCGTAGGTGATGCGAACCACAAGGTACGCTCCCAGCTTCGGTATGCCGAAGAATTTCACCCTCGGATCTCGCACAACGTTTTCGATCAGCAGATGCTCCGGGGGGATGAGCTCGGGCTCGTTTTCGTCGGGGATCAGCTCGCCCTCCTGCGCGGCAAGGCAGAGGAGGTTCGATATGAAAGATATCAAGAGACGTGCCGTGTCGAACACGGGAAAACGGGTGCCGCCGTCAACAGCCGATCGATACACACTGAAACTTAGTAGGTGTTCTCACTGTAAAAGGCAAACCTTTAGACAGGCGTGATGATTTCGTGTCTGTCAAGGGGTGAAAGCGCCTTTGTTCGATATAGAAAATTTCCCTTTTGGGCTATGGGTGGCTTGAAATTCCAGAGGTGTCGCAAGTGGAACACACGTCTTGCAAAAACTAACTAAGAGAAAAAACAATTTGCCACCGCTCTTGTAACCCGGCACGTAACCCCGACCAGGACAAAACTCTCGTAAGAACGAAAGAAAAAACAACAAGCCACCGCGCAAGTAACCAGGTAAGCAACACCGACCAGCCCACACTCGAGTTAGCCTAGCACAGCCTATATACCTTGTCTCGCCGAAAAAGCAGTCCACCAGCACGAAACGTACTGTGGATAGACATGCACTTACCGCGGCAAGGAGTTGAGGGGGCGGTGTGCTCAGCATCATGCATAGCCAGCATCGATGGTAGAGAAAATCGCGCGGAAACCGCCGTTAAATATCAGCGTACGCAAGCGCATTTCATCAACGCGGGCCGATTGCCATTTGAGGTGCTGAACCCTAATGGCACAACAGCAAAACAAGCCAGGATTGGACAACAATAATCCCCCGAAAAGTGCCGAAAGGGGTTCGTATCCAATAAATACTTTTCGTTAGTTGAGTCGTTAATACTTCGAAGTACGTATCCACCCCCTCCTCTTGTTTTCAGGGCTTTTAACGGGTCTCCATCTTCCCCACGGGTCGGGTCACGAAGTTTCCAAAACCTCGCGGGTCGAATCAGATCGGGTCAGGAGTGTTGGTCAAAATATCGTTGGTCAGGTAGGGATGGGTCTGGTCATGAGGCTCTCGGATCGTGGGGCTCGGGTCGGATCGAGTGGGTCGGATCAGGAGATTTCTAAAATCTCGCGGGTTGAGTCAGATCGGGTTAGGAGATGCTCGAAACCTCGTTGGTCCGGTCGGGTGTGGTCAGGAGGATGTCAAATCGTACGGGTCGGGTCGGGTCGGGGTGTGGTCAGGAGGATGTCAAATCGTACGGGTCGGGTCGGGTCGAGTCGGGTCGGGTCGGGTCGGGTCGGGTCGGGTCAAACTGACTCGGCCCGACCGGCGAGGAGTAGCCCGACCCGTGAACAGCCTTGGTTATTTAATAAACACACAAGAATCAATACGTACCTCGTCGAATACTGGTTCCGGCGGAGGTGGTAGCTCGGTTTTTTTCCAGACGTCAAACGTGACACCTTCTTCCGCTGGTCCGTCTTCCTCTGGTTCCTCGCCTTCCTTCAGTCCTTTAAGTTCCTGAAGGCGTGAATGCAAAAACAACGGATGCAGAAAAACACGACCGAAGGCATTATAATCCAAAGGACGGGGGCAGATGAAAAAACGGCAGAGAGAACAGAAACGATGTGTAAGACACGCCAGCACGATACTGTACAGAGAGCCCACACGTGTCAAGGGCAGCAGCACTAGTTAGGCGTGAAGTTATGTAGTCAATCCAACGACAGGGTTCTTTATCGCAGCCCCTCCCACCCACCCCTGGAGAAATTTCCTCCCAAGTAAGTGCCTGCCCTCTGTAGACCTGTGTCTCCACCCGAGCCCAAACGTAGTTGAGGGTAGTAGCACTAGTTAGACGAGAGGTTTCTTACAAATTTATTTCTTGCCATAAATCAGTTAACCATCGGTCGCGCATCCCAATCGATAGGGCGCACCGCTTTCATGTAGTAGGGGGGGGGGCTCGTCGTCGCGGGGTGCAGGATCTGACCGAAGTGAGGGACCACGGACGCGTGCCACGATGGAGGCATCAAGGTATACCCTTTTTCGGCCATTTTTTGCCGGATGACGGATTAGTGTCACTATTGCCATTCTTGTTTCTCAGCATGATTTGTTTTGTACACCTAGGCCATAGGATTATTGATTAGTCGTGGGGTTGCTCTTTCATTTTCCTCACAAATCGGTGTTTTGGGTGGGGGTATATACAGCTCCTCATTAGGTTAGAAGCCTCAGAAAGAAAAAATGGTGTGTACCTCTACCGTAGTATGTGTATCCCCTTTTCGTCGGGTACCTCTACCGTAGCATGTGTACCTCTTTTTTGTCGTGTACCTCTACCGTAGCATGTGTACCCCTTTTCGTCGTGTACCTCTACCGTAACTTGTGTACCCCTTTTCGTCGTGTACCTCTACCGTAGAATGTGTACCCCTTCTTTGTCGTGTACCTCTACCGCAGCATATGTACCCCTCTTCGTCGTGTACTTGTACCGTAGCATATGTACCCCTCTTCGTCGTGTGTACCCCTGTTGGGGACTAAATTGGCTCTGAAATTGATCTCTGGGGTGCGTTATCTGTCATTTTCTGTGCTATGCGGTGATACCCACTGCTTTTATGGGGAGGCGCGTGAAGCAGTACCGCTAAATGCACAAAAAGTTATCGTTTTTGGCCCGCTCGCCACGGAAACTACGGGTAGAAATGGAGAGCGTTGGTAGGTAGGTAGGTAAATAGGTATGGCAGATGGGAAAGCAAAACAATAAAACGAACAACCACCTCTGCCAAAATGAACGCGCCCCGAAAAATCGGGAAGTAAAAAAGTAGTGACAAAGTGCGATATCGGCGGCAAGCGTATCCCCTTGTGGGCTGCAGAAGAAAAAAATGACCGTGAAATCGACGATTACAGCATCGTGCACTGCTGATTGGGCGATGATAAACATTGGCGTCCAAAGTGCAACAGTGCAAGGAGTCGTACAGGACGGATGGGGCATAATTCTACTCGCACTGCTGCGCGCTCACGCTACATACTCGTAGACGCTTGAAAAAGTCCTCATCGCTTTTTTTTTGTGTCGATATACTTTAATCGAGTAAGAAGAAGGGTTTCACCCTCTTGCACAACCGCAAAAAAATAAAAAACACTCGTTCCAAGTAAGTTACCCCCCGAAAAACGTGTGTGCGATTCCTTTCTTATCACTGGAAAAATGAACCCACACAACTTAATGCCAAGTCATATTTCCCAAACAAAACGTGTGTGTAGTTCTGGAGGGATAATAATTCAAAACCGAGCATTCGCAAACAAACAGGTGCGCACTAACCCTCCGACTACGTACGCCCTCCTGGTTCTATAGCGCGACAAGTTAAATCACATTTATCTTTCTCAACATTTTTGTTTCCAAAAAGCGCGTGCGTACGGCATGATAGTTCTGACGAGGTTAAACTGAAAAATCTGGTAAAGTGTCCGAAAAAAGCCAGGTGCACTACGAACTCCAAAAGTTCTGTCTCCGAAAACGTGTGTTTACGTACGTGCTGTACTTCTAACTGGAATTTTCCAGGCAGCAGGGAACAGAAAGGGGACTAAAAATACAAACTAGAGTATGCTTTTTTCACCAAAAAACAGAAATGCGCACCCGTGCAACTATGTCCTCTTGCCCCTCTGCCGCGGCAAGAGAGGGCACCTGTCATATTTCAAGGTTGCTGTTGCTAAAAACGTGTGTGGATGTGATACTTCTAACGAGGCGAAAACTCTAACACAGGTGCACTAACTCCAATTAGTTATCTCCAAAAACACGTATGTGTTCTTGTACGCCGTTCTAAATGCGAAGCTTTAGGACAACATGGAACAGAAAGGGGAGTTAAAAATGCAAAACATGATGTCTCACAAAACACACACGTACAGATGCGCACCCGTCCAACCATGTCCTCCTGCCCTTCTGCCGCGGCAATGTACTCGATAATCTCCTGTCCTTCCAAGATCATTTTCCGCCCAAGCTGAGCACCGGCCGCGCCAAGCCTCTCCCTAACTAAGTTCAGCACCTGTGAAGAAAAACAACGGCAGTTTCTTTTTCACATCTCCGCAAAATTTACGGATAATTTACAGGGATTTTACCGGGTTCCGACCCGGCCCGCGGGTCGGGTCAGCAGGTTGTCAAAAACTCGTGGGTTAAGTTGGGTCGGGTCAGGAGGTGTTCGAAATCTCACGGGCCGGGTCCGGTCGGGTCGGGTCGGGTCGGGTCGGGTCGAGTCAGGAACTTTTCAAATATTGTGGGTCGTATAAACTGACCAGTAAAAATCTCTGAAAAAAACGTGTTTTTGTTTTCTCAGGTTTCGAGCTGATTTATGCAGCAACACAAAGCGCAAAGCGTCCCCCACCGGCCATGGATAGCCCTGGCGTATCTTCTTGCCACCGGATGTGCGGTACGGTGGTCGAAGCGTCTACCACCCCCCCCAACGAAACGCGCACGGGTGTACAAAGGCCCGCTTCCTCCCTTGTACAGTGTTGCTTCTTTTAGGGGTCGGGAGGGTCTGCCCATGCGTGCAAAACTTCGTTTTTATGAAGGGCCAGCAGGGCAGCTATTCTATGTAGTGCCACAATGCTCCGTGGTGGGTGGGCGCCGTCGGCTTCCCTGGAATCCATCTGCTATGTTTGCAATGCTGTTTTCGGTGCATTGCTGTTACACCACGACACTTGCCCCCTTGGACGGCACAGCTTGGGAAGACTACTCCAGATGTTCAACAACCCACACTACGCGATCGAAGGCTGACCGTCCCGGCATTTGTTTTTGCAAGAGCCGCCGGGAAGATGTGGTACGACCATAGACTGTCCAGCACAGGACACCTTACACGAAATACCAGTAAGGGCACCGAGGACAGACAAGCCGAGATATTACAGATCAATAATAGATTCGGAAGCCGCCATGCCGAAGCTAATGTAGAACGTGCACTTTCCGGAAAAACAAACTCCAGCCTGAGCCAGATTTCCTGTTTCTTATTTTGGCGCCCTGTGCTGAAGGCAGTTTCCTAAAAATTACCTACAAGTTGCGCGAAGGGAGGGGGGCGGGGGGGGCCGGGCAGAGAGAGAACGCAAAGGGAATGAAGATGGGATAGAAAAAAACTAACCAACAAGACTTTTTTACATCTGCTGCTTCAAGTATGATGCGTGCTTCCTGCGGCAGGGGCGGGCGTCTAAGCTTTTCTGAGGCTCCTCACGCGAGGACCTCCATACCTGTCCCCCAGAACCGACTGCTGTGCGAAGGAGTAGCCGATGAGAAAACACTTTTCGCGGGAAACCAACGTAAAGCTGTGTTTTGAATGTACGAAATCGCGACTCGAAGGGCGCAATTCCTTGGCCTAGATATTCAACCAGCAATATTTGAAAAAGAATCCGACTATGGTGGGTAGTTCTTCCTGGACGACGACGCGTGCCACGATAGAGGTGACCCACATTTTTTTTTCTTAATACTACCCCTCACTTTAGGAGGTTAAGACATGTCCATCTTAACCCAGAAAACTGATTAAGAGAAAAATAAAACCTGCTTTATCGCGGATGAAAAATCCCATGGCCTAGGTATAGAACGAGAATCATCATGGAAAAAACGAAAAATGGCCTATTTCCGACGATTTTGGGTTAATTTTGGATTAAGGAGCCCCGTCATTCAGAAAAACATTTCCGCCAAAAAGCGGTATACCTCTATCGTACCACGCATCTGACCAAGGCTACGGTATGGTATTAGTCGGGGGGATGTTACGACGGTGGTACGATGGTGTTATGATGATGTTATGACATACCCACATTTTCTCTACCGGATTTTCACCGCTCGCACGACTGGCACTTTTTCGTTTTTCTATTTTTTTTTTCACACTTCTACTTTCCAGCTTCTGGACGAGCCGTGGTCACAGGTGTCGTCCCTTCTCCCCCCCGGTTCTTGCCTTCAATGTTTATCGCGCATAGAGTTCAGCGATCCCGCTTGTTCTTCGATTTTTCATCGAGTATTGCAATCTCGCGCTCTTGCGCTTTCCGCAGGTCAACTTGTGCACAAGAAAACGCCCCTACGAATTTATACGAGTATGCACTCGGAGGGACTCGAACTCACGAAACTGGCCTATACCAGGCTCGAGGATAACCTGATACGCCACCGGGGCGACCGGCTCTGCATTTCACGGACGAAACAATATTCAGGAGATGCTTTTGGTGCAGCGTAAGCTCACCATTCCATTGCGGATTCATGTCGCAAAATCAAAACAGCACGAAAGCTTAAGGTGGCGAAGGAACAGGGGGGTCACTCGTGCCGGTGACCCCGAGCCACTGAAAAAAAAAGCCTCCAAAGGTGAACTCACTCTACCGTAGCCTTGGTTTCAATTGAGACGTCCCTTCATACGGATAACTTTGACCAGAAACTGCTATTATTAGTGCCCACATCCTAGCAATCCTAGCACGCGTCTTTTTTCGTGTGAGCACATTACGTAGTATTCGCGTTTGGTTCACCTTGGAGTACACATCGTCGTGGCACGAAGCCTTCGCTATGGCAGCTTCCACCTCCTGTTCGACGACCTCCTTGGCGTGCGTGGCTGCTTCTTCCACAATTTTTTCCTTCTTAGCGATTTCCTTCGAAAACGTTTGTATTTTTAAAAATTACAAAACAAAAGATGCGTCAATTTTGTCGAGTGAGCACGAAGGCGAAAAACGTGTTGTCGAGTGTGTGCAAACGGTTGAACGGGTAATTAGCAATAAGCGCACATTTCAATATGTGCCGACGATTCCCTTCAAACGCGTCTTGTAGGGTGTTCGATGTGTACGTACGGTTGGGGGTAGCACAATACGTGTCCGGTTCGATCCGCGGTCATGCCTGTTGACTGTTAACACCGCGGAGTAAGCTTCCGGGTTGCCCCCCGCGACTATACGTACGAGCACGCGGCTGCAAAGCCCTGTTTCTATCAGATACTGGTGCCTGCAGGCCTTCACTTTTATCGCGCATAGGGTGCAGCGTTCCCACTGCTCATCGAGCATCATCAAACTTTGCTACATGCTTCCGTTCATTAATAATTTTGCGACTTTTTTCCACATTCGGTTGTTGTTCGAAAAACAGTTTCTCGGGGGGTCAACGGATGATACGAAGTGTACATGCACAGTGTGTTAAAGGTGAACCACAACCACTGACCCATAGCTAGCAAAGTCTACACGCTGTGTTAGATGTGAACCACGAACACTGATCCATAGTCAGCGCTGACTCTGGGTCAGTATTTGTGGTGCGCACTTAACGAAAGTACCGTCCGGAGTCCGTCTGGCTGTAAAGCGCTTGGATCCTAGATTTACCCAAGGGTTAAAACCAATTTCTTTAATCAGCGCTGCCGTTCTACTCAAACGAGCCCCGAAGTGTGCTGTTGTTAAATGTGCACCACCACCACCTAGCTCAAAATAACACACCGCTCTACTATCGGTAGACACGGATGTTATCGAGATGTGCGCACTTTTCTGCTAGCTATCGGTGGACACACACGCGTTGCGTCTCCCACACCCCTGCTGCATGTTTTCCCACTCTGGATAAAAGCTTAACAAGGACCAACAATGGGGTGGTACAGTTTTTTCACGCCCATTCGTAGCGGTATGGCCTAAGCGGGGTGCCAACGGGTCTAGTTGGACTAACGGCAGACGGCTACAGTGGGGAAGTAACAACATATTATTTACTTATTTTTAATCGGCGCCCCTACTCTCCAGCGCAACCCGTCATAGCTTTTGCCCTCAGCGACCTTCTGGACAAGGTCATGCCGTGGTCACGGGTGTCTTCCCTCCCCCCTCCCCGCGGTACATGGCTCCCTTTTTATCGCCTATAGGGTTCAGCATTCCCACTTTTCAGGTTTTTTTATACTCGGCAATTTTCGGTGAATTTTAATTTTGCTCTCTCACGCCATCGCGCTTTCCGCTCGTCAATTTTCGAGCAAGAAAAACTCCCGTCGAGCACGAACATGCACCAAATACACTCGACTCTGGCCAGGGATGCTGTATTATTTTAGTATTTTAGCATTATATCACTATAGACTATAGTACCAGGGTATTATACAGTATTGTGCTCCCATTTTTCCGATATTGAGTCCTCTCGCGCGAGTGGCTCTACAGCTTTGGGACAAAATGGGCCATTTCTATTACTGCTATTACGGAGATCCATTGTTAACAGGGGTAAATGCCCCATCATCATGTTGCAAAAAATTCACCGGAAAATTTTCATAATTTTCGCAATATCTCGGCGAGAACATCGTGTTTTTTTTATTTTTCATTTTTGCGCCGTGACCGTAAGGCCTATGCGAACAATCCAAGCTATCGTTTACCGTTATCGACGAAGAATTGACAGAGTTATGACCCCATAGGCATTTCCCCCTGTTGACAGTGGATTTCCGTACAAGTAATACTAATACTAAGAACACTTCTTGGTGGTGCAGCGTAAAAAAACGAAGTCCATAGTGACGGTGGTTCGTATGATGCATACCACGAACCCGTTCAGCGCTAAAGCATAAGCGTAAGACTGCGGAGGACTATCGTAGGGTAGAGGCCACTCACGCTGCTAAAAGTGACCCCCATACCGTGGCTTTGCATCTCCTCTATGAGATAGGTGGGCATCTTGGGGCGCATCTGCTCCGTAATACACCCCTTCCCACCTCAGACAGGTCACCTATCTATCCCCACTTGATGATCTATGTATCTCAGGGAAGACGAGGATCCGCATGTGGCGTAGCTCATGTTACCGGGTGGGGGCCGTACGATCTGCACGATGTAGCAAATGTTACCAGGGTTGGATCTGTACTCTCTATGTATGTGCAGATCCTGCGCAGCCAGGGTTGGATCAATAGACTACTCTCTATGTGCACATCCTGCACAGCGTCTCATATCGGCAGATACGGGATCTGCTGTGAATTATCTATTCAGATGATCTAGACAATCTACTGCTGTAGATCATGCTCTGTCCGAGGTGTGTACCCTTTCCCCTATTGAGACACCATGTATAGCGGACCAAAAAGGCGACTTGCGGCGACCAAATCAAGCAAGGTCCCAAGGAAAGTGAGCACCAAAATCGCCGAATCGAGTGCGAAGTGTCGGGCCCCCAGAGCAGCCCGGGCTGCTGTGTGTGTGACCGATGCTGTAATTATTGTCATTTCGTTTCGATGTTTTTCCTCTCTGGTGTCCCAAACACCGGAACGGTGTGAGTGTTTTTCTTCTCACCTGTTGCTGCAGATGCAAGGCGTGCTCCTCAGCCACTTCCGCAGCGTAGCTGACGCGCTGCAGGAGCGAGGCATGGGTTTGGAGGGCGACACGGATGTGCACATACAGGGGGCGGGTCTGCATCAACACGTCTACAATGTCGAAATCCGTTGTATAGAGCATGTTGCACAAGACGAGACAACCACCCAAACATGCTTGCCCTGAGTTTAAACGGTTTATCTCTACAGCAGTGGGTAGCATCGAACATGAGGCTCAACTAGTACTAATACACCCTATCGTGTGACACCAGTGCTTCCCCTCCCCGAAATACGCACAACGTCCATCCAGGCACACGCCAACGTCAAGTAGGCGTCCGCGCTGCTTAGGCACCTTACCAATCCCTGGGGTCCACCCCCTCTCGTACCTTCGAGTCGGCCATCCTTCGCGCAATGTAGTCAAGCAGTGCCTCCCCGATAAACTCGATCGGATCCGGCGGTTGGGCCACGACGAGCGATGTCAGTGCCTCCGACAAAGGCTCGCCGACCGTGCGTTTCAAGAAGTCTGCGTCCATCGCGGCGCCGGAGCTTACTACCTTCGCCATGATCTATCCAAGCAGGTTGCGGTAAGGTAACGGGCATTCGCCGTGCTTGCCCGGAGGTGGCGTCGCCGCGTTAACTAGTGTTGATGTTTTCGCTCGCGGTGTTGTCGGAGAATGGCGGATGCCGTAAAACATCAAATATATCAGAAAAGTATTTACGGTTTCACACTTTTGTGGAGTTCCATATAGTTTGTTGGCATGCTTGCAATTGGCTATCATTGGCCTCTCGCCGCTCAACTCAACTATGATGGTTGACGGTCTAGGTACATGTTTGACCCGTCAAAATAAATATTGAAATATTGTTTACTTATATTATATTAGTAAATTCTATAACGGCTTGCCGTCAAGCGACAAAAGCGCCGTCAACCAGCGTCTTTGCCTCTGGTCTTTGATCATGTTGTTGACACGACAATCATAGCAGCAGTTGGGTATTGTAGTTAGTGGCCGTGTGCTGTGTGTTGTGTCGGCTTGAAGCAGACACGCACCACAGCCAGCTGGAAGCTACACCTGTGGCAACGATCGATCATCAGCGCGGCCAAACGCTTTAGAAGTCATGATTGTTTCGGGTGCAACTGCAACCTCATCTCGAATCGGGCTCATCACTAATGTGAAGGTTCAAACGACTACTCGTGCTTTGTCATCGCAACTGACACCGTCGGCACTGCTGTCAAGCGTCGTACCACGCGTTCCACTCAATGGATGTTCATCGACGGGTCGAGTGCATTCCTTGTCTTCTACTTCCCTCTCTCGTCTCCACCTGACACCTGATAACGCTGAGTGGGGAGGTATCAAGGTGAGCGGAGCTGGAACATTGTGGGTTTCAAGTCGAAGTGTTCGAGTTGTACGTCAAGTGGACGGAAACGTAAGAATCGTTTTGAAATTACTACCCTTGTACCAGATACTCCATCAATATCCAATGGTCCCCTATATTTCCACCCAGAGTGTTACGAGTCGTTACCCGAGGATATGATACGTATGATATACTAGTACGTGTTATATGATCGTACGTCGTTACGGGGTGGAGTACGAACAAGGTTCCGGGATGTACGTGGGAGTATCGCAACTTAACACACAGGCGTTCCTGTACGAGCTATGATACTATCCGACGATGTGTGATTTGTCCAACCTGTTTCAAGTACACCTGGTACCCAACTCTTATCACTCCCCGCACACCATTTTTTTTTTTTTTTCGATAGAATGTTGCTGCTGTGTGCGCGGAGGGACATAGACCGCGCACTGCCGTGTCCTGCCTGTTACGAGTTTTTCTGTCGATTTTTGCGCACTTCGTACAAGTATGGACCTCTACAGGCTTCCTCCAAGCTTGCAGGCAGCACTGCGGTTGTTGCACTCTGCATTGGGCGTAAAAATGTGGTGGTGAAAGAATCTGAGTCCCGCGGACATACACTCAGCAAGGTGACTTTCACAAGGGCACTACAAGTACTGCCGTTGTACCACCCCTGTTACACTGCTGTTATACTGCCGTGTATCATGAAGTTGCACGGCACGGGTTGTAGTGCCGTGTATTATGTGGTTGCACGGCGCGAGTGTCGTGCAATGCTGCGCGGCACCTACGACGTTCCCAATGCCAAACCAATTGCGCCGCTCTTGATTGTGCTCCTAAATGAAGATTATGCACGACGACAGGCAGGCGAAGACGAACCCCGATAACGTCCCGTCGGCCGAGTGCGGTGACCCGTAGTTGGCACTGTCTCCGTGGACGGACGTGTTTCCTGCTGCCTCGTCTGATGTGTGCGTGCGTGCGGCGCTTGTACCGGTGTATTCATCATTCATACCTGGCACGAAGGGCAAACGAGTGGGTATTTTATAGACTAGACTAAGCTATAAAACTCGTTTGTGCTGGTTGGTGTTACCTGCCGGGTTATTTGCGCGATCGCTGCTACCCGTTTCTATTTAGTTTTCAACACGTTTTCCTCCCTCTGGATTGCGACACCCCCAGGGTGTCAAGCCAATCACATACATCCCGAGGGGAAGCTTTGTAAATCATTAGCAACACATCACCTGTGAGCTCGATAAGTTTAGGGTCGATACTCGTCCTTGCAAGCTGCGTGATACACCGGCCGCTCGTTTTTACAGATGCGTTGTCCTTTAAATATGTTTTATAAATTGACTCCTATGGATGTTGCCAGGGTGAAAGTATCAACAGCAAATCTATTCGACAAACGGGTGTATGTTGTTCATAGAGAAGATCAATGTTCATTACTCGTGCATAGGACAAGTAAATGCGGAGGCGGGGCACACGGTCGGTTTTCACGCACTCCGCTCGGCGAGGCGAGGTGGGACGGAACGAGGAACCCCGTGAACTTGAGCCGATTTTGTTGTTTCGAGTTTGCGAGCGCGCCGCGTCTCCGTGTATTCTGTTGGTTCGCATTCTGCCTTTACTTGTTCGGAGCCGTTACTGGCATCATAAATGGGATCCTTGTCGACCTGCCTGTTAGCCTTTGGTTTGTGCGTGGTGTGTTTCTGCAAGAAGTACAACGAAGGCCGCCAACGAAAGCTTTACCAACTTGACGTGTTACCACCGCTCGCCCGCCCGCGAAAAAAGCGCCGCCAGGTCCCCGGCGGGAATACAAGGATCAATTACGAAAAAGTGGTGTACGAGTTCGGCAGTTTTCGAAGTATAAAAAACTGTACAGGGGACCATACTTGTGCTCCGCTTCATGCCCACCTTTCTTGCTGCTGCCTGTGTCTGTCCCTCGCCATTTCACCGTACACCACACAGCGCCAGCTTGAGGAGGCGCAGCTGCCGGCCTTGATCCCGGTTGAAAACGCCGACCTAATACTCCAAGTCCACGGTTTCTCCGAACGAGCAAACTGGTGGGCATCTAAATATCACCGCTTTGGACGTAAATGGCAGGACGCCTTGGTCATAGCACTATGAATACCCCTCAAAGTCTCTGCGTTTCCGTCCAAAGTGGTACTCCTCAACTCAGTACAACAGTAGTATTTTAGTAGTATAGTATACGAAGTACACGACGTATACGACTTGGCCCAGCTTCGACAAAATGTTTTAGCCGGGATGGTTTACAAAAGTCAGCTTAAGCTCACCACACTTGCTTCCACATACTTTCGTGCGCATCGTGTGTCAATTTAACTCCTCCATGGTATTCGATAAATTGGATGTATCACGCAGCTTGCAAAGATGAGTATCGACCCTAATTTTATCGAACTCGCAGCTGACGTGTTTGGAAGATTTTTTTCAAAATGGCGGAGAGTGTACACCAATTTCTCGTTACAGCAGGATCATTCCGAGGAGTTTCCAAGGTGACCTACGAGGTTAGAGGATCATTGACTGAAAGTACGCCAAAGCCCAGGGCGGCGAACATATGATCGCACTCCTGCAAGGCGATGGGACCTTCTTGCCAAGTGTGCTATGATAGGAAACCACATGTTGACCCTTTGGTTGGCCGCTTCCCTGCACTAATACGAGACACACATAATATTAAGACTCAAAGAGGCCTTGACCCGCCAAAAAAAAACGATATTTTGATACACTAAAATAGTGTATGCGTCTTTGCTGGAGTTGCCTGCTGTATCATATTTACATCAATATGCGTGATAGCTTCTCCCAAAATAGTACGAGGTGCTTTTTTTTTGTCTCATTTTTCCGGTCACACGGAGCGGTCGAGATTTTGGCCACTCACCCTCTCTCTCATTCCGTTGGCCTGTTGCCGCCGTCTGCTGGCCAGGCTTGTGCCGGGAAGGATCCTGCTCGGGAAGTACCCGGGGCAAATTCCTTCCGATCTGCCCATGGATTGGCAGAATGCCCGTGAGCGCGTCAGAGAGATAGTCTTGCGAGGCGGCGCGACGGATTTCCTCTCGCTTCAGGTAGGGGCGGTAAATCTCACAGCAGTCGCAGGCCATGCATGAGTGGGACACCATGCCCGACGCTGTTTTCGACTGTAGTATCACAAATACCACAGTCGGAAAACATGCACGAGTGGCATGCCATACCCGATGCTGCTTTTGGCGGTACCACAGACTCCACGGTCGCAGGCCGTACATATGGGTCACATAATCTTACCCAATGCTGTTTTTGGCGGTACCACAGAGATGGCCACTTCAGCTTTGAATAGAATAAAAAAAGGGTGGCTGATTCGAGCCCATGTGTTAAGGTATTTCAAAGGCAGTATTTTGTGAAGGAACTGGAACGCATTACTCCACTATTAAATAGGCTACCGGTAAAAGGTTAACCAAATACCGACCCAACCCATGCCTTGCAACATTTATACTCACAGCCTGTCCGTGACCACGGCTTGCGCAGAGCGTCATGGACAAAGGAGTCATGATGGCCGATGCTGTTCTGACCTCAAGACGAAAATAGATGCTAGAGAAGATGCAGTGGCTGCTTATTTGTATGCACGGGGAACCCTCCATAGTGTGTATGTGGTGGCAAAACTTTCTAAAGACCGTCTGTTTCGGGGTTGTGTCGGATCATAGTCGTATAGATAGATCTTGTATCATGCGACGTGAAGGTCGATTCCAACTGACAAGATGGACCACTGCCCTTTTTGTCAAACCAAGTAGCTGAGCCTCCTTCGCTCTCCTCGTACGCCGCACGATGCGCTGATGACACATTTTGCCTTAGAAAACAAAAGGCTGCCGCTGCATAGAGGTCCTTATCTTCAATACGACCCCTCCATATGTGCGGCAGTCTCAGCTAATGCGCTACTAGGCTTCGCACCCCGCGCTACTCGAACCCGGTTCCCACGCCACACGTTCTTGTACCAGTTGATGATTGGAACGATCGCCCAACGAACCAACCAACCAATCGATCGACCGACCGACCGACCAGTTAAATTGACGCGCCACAAGCTCACGGCTGACGTCCTTGAAATATTTTTATAAAATACGTGGGTAGTGTGGTGAGCTTACGCTTCATATTTACCCATCCACCGGAAGGTGACAAACAACAACAATGACAACAACAGTCAACAACAACAACAACAACAACAACAACAACAACAACCGACCGAATGGCCGGACGACCGAACGACCGACCGACCGCACAAAATCAACCAATCAACCGACCAATTAAACCCAACAACCAAACGACCTCTCCCATCCCTATCAGGCAGAACTCCCTCCTCAAGCGGACGAAAGCAAGTGGAGCGCGCCCGCGGAAAAAACAGACGACGGTGTCTTTTTTTCGGGGTTTCGATCATATCGAGCGGACGCCCTGGCTGCCGTGGCGAAAGGCCAGGAAACCAGGAACGGCCAGCCCCCCGAGAAGGCGGCAGTGTCAGCAGCGGCGGGGCTTACGTTCCACCACTTTCCTATTCCGGACTTGTCGCCTGCAGAGAATATGGCGGTGCTGTCGGGACTGGTTGACGATTTGGAGCTGTTGGTGACGGCTGGGAAGGTGGGCCTGACTTGTGCGCGCAACGCAACGACGCTCTTTGTTAGATATGCACCGTAACTACTGAGCTAATCGTCAGCGCTGAGTGTTAATTCGCTCAGAGGTTATGGTGTATATATCTAACATTGTGGTTTGTGAATGGGGAGGGGTATCTGTCTGTCTGTCTGTTTGCAGCAGTCCTCCGCTGCCGTCGTATCTGACCCAATAATCGTTGACTGTTACCTCAGTGGTTACGGTTTGTATCTAACATCGTTGTGTTTGTGAATGAGAGGGGGGGGTCGGTTCTCCAGGATAACTCCGCTACCAACGTAGGCAGTATTCCACCTGCTGCAAATATGCGGCAGTCTTGATTAATCGCCACTTCACAAGGATAGGATACAGTACAGAAAATGAGGAGACGTTTAGGAGACAAAGCGCGAAGCCATTTTGTGAGGTTGGAAAAACAGCCTCGTCGCTTTTTCCGTTCAGAAAGGAGTTTCCGCATATTGATGTCACGCACCTGCTATGTTTTTTCTAGTTTGGCTGGCAAGGGTAAGTCGATCTCGCCAAATAGATCCGACCCATCCGGGCACCACCAGTGTCCGCACGCAGTGAAATAAGTACAATGCGAAAGCTACAAGAACGTGCTAATGGGAGTCGCCTGTTGATTGGCTGTATATTCCAACGTCGCCTGCTAATAGCAAAACGACCCACGCCGTTCTTCACCAAAGCCGAGCAGGGTGACGGTGTCCACTCCTATCCCCTACCCCTTCCTCTCGTCTTGAACGCAACCCGCTTCTGCGCGCTGGCTGACACGTTGTTGCGACGTGAGACCCCGTACGCTCCTTTCTTCGCGGCTTGACCGTTCAGAAACAAACAAAAGTCTATCTATTGGCTCATTGAACTAAGTATGTAGATATTGGTCCATGTTTGGATCGAGGATGGGCTTTTAACTTCATCACTAATGGATGTTTCTAATGACACATTGCGAATGGCGGAAATCTTGCTAGTTTGGCAGTTTTTTTTGCAAGTTTTTTTTCTCAAGCCTCGAAATAGAAAAATATAAATACATTTCCCGCATAAACTGGCCGACCAAGGACTACCGACATATCCCAAGAAAACCCTTTTTTTGTTGCTTTGACAAATCCAAATTCTATCTAGTTACCAATTTGGCAACAAAGTTGACAAAATGTGTTGTTTAAAACGCCGTTAATCAAATTAACATCGATAACCTACCCTTATTGGTATGTGTGATGCAGGTCTTGTTCATCCACTGCTGGGCGGGGAGGGGCAGAACGGGCCTGATCGCCGCGTGCCTTCTGGGCAAGCTCTACCCCCACGTCGGCGCCGAGCAGGCGCTGAACAGAGTGGACGCCTACTACCGGTGCAGGGGCACGGTGGCCGTTGGAAAAGCCTCCCGTGTGTCGCCGGAGACGGAGGAGCAGGAGGACCAAGTCCGCCTGTTTTTCGAACAAGTGCTGAAGCGATAATACAGATGAAAGTTTTGCGTCTCCGGTGTTTTTCGCGAGAACTCCGAGAAAGTAAATTAATTTTCCTGTCTCCGACGTTTCTCGTGATAGCCACGGCCGCCTGTTTTTCGAAAACGTTCTGAAGCGGTAGTAAAACACGAAGCTTTGTTCTGCGACTTTGTTTTGCGCGATGACTCCGAGCCAAAAGGTTTATGAAGAGGAGTGTTTGTTGCTGCAATTTCCTAACAAAGGTATCATGTAGTCTCGTGCTCTCGAAGAAGCCGGGGTGCAATTAATTGTGACGGTTTTCGCGCGAGGGGGCGTTTTGAAGCAGAGGATACTTAAGAAGACGTGTTGGCAAACGCACGGGCTTTGTTTTTTTTTCAGACACCCTCCGTCCCCAGATACGCGTGTTATTGTTGGATATCGTATGCTATTAAAAAGCAGAGGGTCAGACACCAATCTACCAGGTAATCATTATCCCTCACTGTTAGTAAGGTGTGTCCTCTAAAACGTGGGTGCGCATGGGTTAACTGGTTGAAGGTTTTCGTTTTTCATGCAGTCTTTTTAATCGATATGGTACCTCAAGTTTTACTATCGTTTTACTTGAAAATGTTTTATTTACGGCTGCGAAACGCCTTTGCGTCGAAACCCGTAGCAGTTGAAGCGTATTATTCGTCGTGTTGGAACGTTTTATTCTTCGTGTTGAACCTTCGGGAGCGATTGACGCACCGCTGCTCGTTCCGGTTTGGGGTTGACTGTGATTGGCTG
Source organism: Undaria pinnatifida (assembly GCA_012845835.1). Classification (NCBI taxonomy): domain Eukaryota; class Phaeophyceae; order Laminariales; family Alariaceae; genus Undaria; species Undaria pinnatifida. The sequence goes on along the minus strand of JABAKD010000025.1, from coordinate 5,632,885 downwards.
GAATGTATCACAGCAGCAAGTGTGATTGGCTAGAGTAAGCTCCACGGGGGAAGCGGTCCACGCGCCGCTGTTTACGTGAGGTTGTTGTATTCGCCTGGAATGTATCACAACAACTGTGATTGGCTGGAGTGTATGACTGTGATTCGCTGAAGTATATCATTGTTATGGGCTATGGGCTGCGGCGTATCGTAACATCTGCTGTGATTGGCTGGATTTCGCCTCACGGGAGCGGTCCACGAACCGCTGCTCTTTCTGACGTGAGGTTAGCTGTGATTGGCTGGAGTGCATCAAGGGGTCGTGGTATCGAGCCACAGATAGTGTGGAATTCGAGGGTAAGTAGTCCGTCGCGCATGTTTTGCAAGAGTACGCACGAAGCGGCGATGTGGTGCCCAGTGCGTAGATTGCCTGGAGTCGGCAGACCTAACGATGTGGCCGCGCGGATTTTGGAGGGTAGTTTTTACGCCTTGGAGTTGGCCGAGGGCTACGTGGTGGTCCGCAGATATGAATAATAAGATATGTCGAAAAGCAATGCAGCCGTGTTTAACGCCCGTTTTGGGTCCGGGTTGGGGTTAGGGCTAAGGGTTGGGTTGGGTCTGCGTCCGTACCTTGATCCCACCAGGAAATGCTTCCTAGCCCGCAGGCGCGAACAGCCTACAAAATCAAATATCCGCGGGATTAGATCGTTAGGCGAGCTCCCCGGAGAGCGCCGGAAAACTAAAAAATGCATTAACACGTGTTGAGATGTGTCCGGCTGTTATTAAAGTTCGTATTTCGAAAAATATACTTCAAATGACTTTCGCGGAGGCGTCGGAAAAGTTACGTATCTCCGCTACCCTGATCCCTCGCCAAGGTTCGATCGCCCTGCTCCCGCTTAGCACCTTCATCCTACGCCATGGTGATCCTACACGACGCCCGTTCGTTCGTCATTTCTATCTGATCCGTATATGTTTTCGACCGAAGTTGCGAGTTTGGAATCGTTCGTAACTCCCCCAAAAAAAACAGCGCGTATTTAGTTGAGGTCTCGCAAGGAATCTCAGCAGAAGGAATGAGGACCTCTGTAACCTAATTAGGATAGATCTCCCGACCTAACTAAGTCATTTGTAGGCATACCGGAAAGACTAATCACATCTGGACCCCAGCACGCAAGCTTGACTTGTTGGGCGATGCTGGTGCCATGGAGTTCGCAATGGTTGAATCCGCAGCGTTCATCTATTGTGCGTCGCAAGACCGTCAAACCTAACCAGTGTTGAACACCAAGAGCTGAACAAGCAGTTGTAGAAACCAAAAAATAGAACAGCGTCCTATCAGCCGTGCCCATGTAAATCTGCACTCTATCGTAAAATACCCACCGGTAAACGTGTGGACAGCAGATACACTTACTACCGTTGCAAAGTCATATAGACCTATATATCTACTAGTGAAGATTTACATGAACGCGTAGCCGTTCCGGAGGTGTTGGATTGTTGTACTAAAAGTGGTCTTAGAATCCGTAGATTCAGGTGCAGAGGGACGGGCAATCCCGTTCCACGCCGGCAAGCAATCACTGTCGACTCTCGTTCTGCCTGTAGAGGCACCTCTCGTGTGCCTCAAGGCACTTCTATCGTTTACCCTTTCTTGGTTCGCCGTCGAACCTTGCCCCAACCTGGCGTGCACTGCACGCTACACGAAAGACAAGAAGATAAGTTGTTGCAATCGAGAGTCGAACTTGGGATACCCAAACCCTCATCTGGCGTCGACGGCAGGACTCGAATATTGGGGGGCGATGTGGGTCACAGGTACACTTCCTACCGTTGGACCAATGCCACGGTAAGAGGATCCCTTTGGGGCACTTTTTTTTCAGTGGCTCGGTGTCACTCGCGCGAGTGAGCCCCCTGTTCCTTGCGGTCACAGGCTTTCCTGCTGTTTAACATTCTCGATACCTCGTATCTATACGGAAAGGGATGGTTAGCTACGCTGCACCAAAAAAAATCACCGAATGAGTGCTTTTATCAGTGAGGTACAGAGTCCCTCGCGCGAGTGTGATAGTGTGATAGTGTGGTAGTGTGATAGTGTGATAGTGTGATAGTGTGATAGTGTGATAGTGTGGTAGTGTGATAGTGTGATAGTGTGATAGTGTGATAGTGTGATAGTGTGGTAGTGTGATAGTGTGATAGTGTGATAGTGTGATAGTGTGATAGTGTGATAGTGTGATAGTGTGGTAATATATATATATATATATATAGTGTGATAGTGTGATAGTGTGATATCTCAGACCCGGTAGTGAAAATTGGGGGTACTACCCTACCGTAGCCTTGATAGTTGCAAAGTCATATCTGCTCGTGAAGATTTGTATGGATGGTAATAATAGCCGTTCCAGAAGTGTTAGAATATATGTCTTGTGGCACTAAACGTGGTCACCGTGGAGTCTCCGCAGATTCAGGTGGTGACAGAGGGACGGACAAACCCGTTTCAATCCGACTCGTAATCACTGTCGACTCTCATCTGCCTGTAGAAGCACCTCTCATTTGCCTCAAGGCACTTCTATCGTTTGCCCTTGGTTCGTCGTGGAGCCTTGCCCCGACCCGGGGTGTACTACACGCTGCGAAACACGAGATAAGTTGTTGCAGTCGTGGGTCGAGCCTGAGATACCCAACCCTCAAACGTCGTTTTTGAGACTAGGAGGAAATGACGCAGAAGAAACGAGGCGCTACCCGCGCCACGAGGGAGTGTTTTTGTGACCGACGTCGCTATTTAGCACAACACCTTGTACAGACCAAGGCGAGGAAAAATGAGTCAGACCCTTCGTGCTCCCACCCACCAATTATGCCGTAACTAAGGCGAGTATTTTAGTCGCATTGACGGTATTTTAAAAAATCGACAAATATTACATTAAAAACGATGAATCAATCAGGAATCGATGGGGCCTACCTGGCAGATTAGTCTATATGGACAACAGGCACATACATGATGAAATGATATTTGGTTTGAAGACAATGAATCGCGCATGCCAAGAGCTGAGAGTAAGGCTGTTGCAATTCTATTGCGAGGGGAGGGGGGGCGAGTTGCATAGCTGCGGGCACGACGAGCCTCGAGGGTGGTCGAGCGATGGAAAATTCGCGAGGGTTGGTAGAAGCGGGTGGTCGCTCAAAAGGTGTTTCCAGGTCGTACAGGAAATGTCCCCAAAGGCGTGCTTGCAAAACCAGCTACCAGCTAGGCTTCAAAATAATATATCGAACGGGAAAACCGATTATTAATAGCAAACTCCTAGGGGTATACTACCTGCAGTATACGCACACATGGAGATGCCTGCGGGCGGGGCAAGAGACATTCGATACTCGTAGGTTGTGCCCGGGTGGGTTTACTTATGCCCTGAAGGCCCCCCATGATGGAAAACTAACGAGAAGCGGATAGATGCACTTACTTCGTATTCTGCCTAGGATCAAAAATAAAAAGCATAGGCACTTGCTGGGGCATGAAAAGCCTCTGGGGGAAACATGCCTGTTGCCTCTATGTAATCCCCCCGCACCGTCATATATCTACCTGGTAGAACACCGAGTACACACTCAACACGAGACGTCACGTGACTAGCCCCTGTAACCATATCATGTGGGCTTTGCCTGTTTGCTGCCAGGCATGCACATGCTTAGGCTTTTCAGTAAGTCAGGTGCGGAAGCGAGCCCAACTACAGTACGAGTGGTAGTAGTAGTAGTAGCAATACCGTAGTAGTGGTGGTAGTAGTAATGGTAGTAGAAGTGGTGGTAGTAGTAGTAGTAGTAGTAGTAGTAGTAGTAGCAGTAGTAGTAGCAGTAGTAGCAGTAGCAGTAGTAGTAGTAGTAGTAGTAGTAGTAGTAGTAGTAGTAGTAGTAGTAGTAGATTCCTAAACAGAACAGGTGATAATTTGCAATGTTCAGTGGTCTGTTCATCCCCTTTCCAGATGCACGCACGTTTCGAGGGACAAATCACCTGATTAATGGTGCAGGGTCATTTTCACAGTAGTAAGGAGAAGGGACGGCACCGGTGGCCGAGGCTTGTCCAGGCGGCCGCTAGGGCAAAAACTCGTCCTACGTTGAGATGGAAGCTAATACCAATTAAAAAGAAACGAAAAATGGATACGAGTCAACAGCTGAAAACTGTTCGACCCAAGGGGTCGTTTGTGCAGTATTTACAGCGGCGCAATAATAATCTAAAACAGCTGATAATGATAACTGATCGACCTCAGGGATGATTTTTGCAATAATCAAAATCAAAATAAAAGGGCTAAACCGCTAATAAATGGTCGACCTCAGTGGTCTTTTACGGCCATGCGCATGACCACGCTGTCCTCTAAGGTCGACACCGCCAGCTCCTCCTCCGTGATCTTGTACATCTTCTTGAATCTATCTCGCCCGCTACCGCCCTGCTTCCCCCATCCGGTTGCATCCAACCCCTCTCCCAGTTCGCCCAACCCGCAAGGTTCCCCTTCCACGTCTCCCAGTATCGATCGAAACTCCTCTTCGTCGACGCCAATAGCAGCGACCAATAGGCTCGCGTCTTCCACTTCCTGATCGGCGTAACGGACAGGAGGGTAACCGTGTTTAGAATAATACCATCATGTTAGGTAAGATACAGTGGTCGTGTTATAGCGTCCGGCTACAATTCCTTAGGATACTCGAGGAACAGTGAGCGACAGCACTTGAGCAATTGGGATAGAAAATTTTTGGCGCGACTTTTGCAGCAACAACCTCCGCAGCAGCAACAGCAACACCAAAACGAACATGCAGAAGTAGCAGAGCACCCGCAACGACAACAACAAGCACCACCGCCAACAAGCACCAGTACCACCGCCACCACCACCACTACCACTACCACTACCCCCACCACAACCACCATCATCACCAGCAACAACAGCAGCATCAATCAACAACAGCACAACCATGTGTAGTACTCGTAGTTGAGCCATTACGTATACAATACAGAGCTGCGACTTGCTGTGTTTCAAGTGCTTGCACAGCACGTTCACACCTGAACGCAGAAGGTCTGCAGAGAGGAAGTCATGTTCTTAGAGCCGGAGAGCGACCAAACCAGCTCCGACGCCAAAAACCTGCGCATGAAAGGAGGACCACGGAATATTCGCTCTGGCCGGAGAACCATGTGCACTGCTGCGCACTAATCGTGTACTGGTACATCATTACTGAACGGTGCACCACCGTACCGGGGACACACCCCTTGGAATCAGTGCTTACGTTTTAATGCAGCAGCGTCGGCTCCGACTTAGGGCCATTTGCTCGTAGTCGGTCCTTAAACCCTAAATGATTAACCTCGGAGCTCCAAAATAGCATGTGGGCATGTGAGCCCTGCTGGATGCTATTTTTTCGTACATCACAAGCGGGGCTTCGCCGCGGCGGACAAGCTAGCACCCACCGCCGGCGGACAAAAGTCAGACTAGGATCACCGTCCCTTTACGCCTCACCTCGTCTTCATTTTTCCGGCTCTCTCCTTCTCGACGGACAGAGCCGCCGCCGCGCGCAGCTGAAAGACGCTCAACACCAGCCCTGTCCACGGGGGCAACATAAAGCACGAGGTCGAAACAAGCAAATCCTTCGATTGATCAAATACAGGTACTTCTGGAGGGGGACTTGCCGGAAAAATGCATACGACTCGGTGGTCCATTGTGGTGTGTTCGTAGATCGTTATGGCGTTGCACTCGTAGATGGAGAGATCGAGCAGATATCTGCAGTAGTTTTAACATACAGCAGGAGATACATGGGCCAATCGCCTTGCAGTCTTGTGGCCAAGGACTTGGCTGCTGGATACTTACAGCTCGTGCAATACACTTGGATTAGAAGGGTTAACCACACTGGCTGTACATGAACACGTACCAGGTATACATCAGACTCTAATCCCAAGTAAGCTGGTCGCGAAACGGGGATACAATCCTAAAGGGGTTCGACTACTAAGTCTACGTTCGCCGCACTTTACCAAGGACAGCGGGTATCTCTAGGGTATACGTCAACCGTTACATGATACCTGGTAACTTCGTACATTCGTACGAGTACGCCGTACGAAAGTCTGAGTGCCATTGTGGCAACAGTATAAACACGCACTCAAAAGAAAGAGAGCCGAATACTACCCACCGACATGCAGTGCAACTTAACGTCACGTTTCATCAGAATACAGGGCGCACGGAGGTCAACACTCTTGTCTGGAATGAACCTCATTAGTATATCCATTTCTCAGGCCGTTCAAACAGCCCAGCTATTCGGAAACAGCCCAATAAATACACTGACACAAAGCTGACGTACAGCTGTACTGTGTTGAGTATTCGGCTCTTCATGTCGATGGTGCAGTCTAGTACTTGACGATTCTTCAATAATGCCCGAATCGGCATTATCTGCATGAACCGCCAAAGCTCGTCAAAGCCTGGGACAACTCAGGGGCGAGACCGAATACCTTGACGCACACAGCAGTACACCTACCGGTACCGCCTGTAGAGCAATGCACACAACAGCACCACCAGTAGAGAGGCATTTAACCAACAGTCAAACCAGTACAACAGTAGTACCAGTTGACACGTCTGTGCGGTGGTGCACTTTGCTTTCGTAGAAGCTTCAACTACTGCTTGTGTTGGTGCTACTGCTTGACGCTGCAACCAACAACCACGCACTGTCTCATTCCGCCAATAGTAATTCACCAGGAGGGCCCACAACAGTCAAACCAGTACAACAGTAGTACCAGTTGACACGTCTGTGCGGTGGTGCACTTTGCTTTCGTAGAAGCTTCAACTACTGCTTGTGTTGGTGCTACTGCTTGACGCTGCAACCAACAACCACGCACTGTCTCATTCCGCCAATAGTAATTCACCAGGAGGGCCCGGCCAGTATATCGAGAACGGTACGATACCCGGGATAATTTATCCGATTTAGAAAATCGCCGACGTGTACCGTACTTGGGCTACACATCAAGCTTTTTGGGTTGGTGTTTACGCTGGTGTTGGTATCCCCCACCGGAGAATTGGTAGTGGTTTTGTTGCGGGCGATCGGTGGTCGGGGGTTTTACAACTTTCAGGTAGTTGACTTTTCGTCTGCAGCAGCTCTCGTTACCTGTTTTTCACAATTCGTACTGCTGCTGCTGCTGTTGTAGACTGCTTGTAGTACGAAGATACTCGTGGTTACATGCCGTCTACGATAGATACTATATATTACAAAAATTAAAATACACTCCAGCTGTGAGATCGAAGATTTTGTCGAAACTCATCTTTGCAAGCTGTGTGTGATATTCCGATCGCGCGTATTACGGGTTGTGTGTCCTCATTAAGGATATAGGTCGGCGACTGTCCTTGCAACTACAGTGTAGCTATCAGGGTCAACAGGGTGATGCTAGTCAGTCTGTGCGCGGAAACTATAAAACCCGTTTTTGAGGGGAACAAAATCGGACAGCTGTGGAAGGAAATGCATCAGTTTGTGGGGGGGGGGGGGGGGGAGGGGGGCGAAAAAATCATGTCGCACAGATGTAGGGGTTTGCTATACGCGTGGTGCTAGGTCTAGGCGATGGTGCGGGTGGTGGAGAAGGAGGGGGCGTTAGATACTATATACACGCGTGCTTCTGATCTCCAAACGAGTGATACTTCGTACGAAACGTATTATAGGAAGAAGCTTCATCAACACCTATCTGCACTTCTGGGTGAGCTGTGGATGTCGAGTTTATTGTCTGTTTGCTGTGCTTATTATTTGGAATTCCCCCAATCTGTGCTGCTGCTGCTTCTGCGAGGGTGCTGTGCTTAAGTACATAATTGGAGCAGTATTTACCCTGATATCAAACCTCAGCTCTCGACTGTTGCTATTTACAAAGAATTTGTACATGTACGTGCGCGCGGTGCGTGGAAGTCCTGCTACTTGCTTGCTGCACACTCGAAATGCGAGAGTGCATATCATATACCGGTACCAGACACGCACGTACTACGTACAAAACACCCATGATGTACGCTCGTTTTCTCCTTCATTAATCATCACTTGGCTTTCCAGCTACACCGTAGTATTCTTCGAGGACGCCCTCCAGGGCGCATAAACATTTTTATTTTTGGTGGGAAAGAACACCTCGGGGCGTGCTCAGATGTGGGAGGGTGATCTTTCCACAATAAAAAAGGGCGAAAAGTGCCCGGCATGTTGGTCTCGTTTAGTCTGGTCAGTCAGTTACTTTTTTATCTTATATCTTAGACATACTATGACGGAAAAATTTTGAGCGATTATTTCTGGCGATTATTTTTGTAGTTTCAAGGGTCCAGAAATAACTGCATAAGAAATAAGGGGCGTCCATTATGTCTTCTGATTTTTGGAAAGAGGTCTTATTTTGAATTGGTTGGTCTTGTTTTCCCGTTTACCTCTATTTCTTAAATCTGGCACGTACACTGTTGCCGGCGACGTTAGGTCACCACCGCCTCTGCTGCTGTCGCTGCTGCTGTGTTGCTGCTGTGTTGCTGCTGTGGTGTTGCTGTGGTGGTTTGATGGTGCTGCTGCTGCTGTCGCGTTTGTGTGAGGACGAAGCTCTGTCTCTCACACAACAAGCGCGGTATGCTGCAGTTGGTGTGTTTGTGATTCTTCGTTGTGCGTGACGGGTGACGTGTACAGCAGACAGGTATCATACCAGGTACAGACTAGGCAGTGGTGATATGTGATGCTTGGTACGAGGTAGTATCCAAAAGTCAAATAATCTCAGTTCTGAGAGGATGGAAGCGCTGTTATTTCTGGTCTCAGAAATCACCAAATCCGCTGATTTCTGGCCCCGATTATTTCTGAACCCAGAAATAACGATGATATCCTGTCTCAAAATAGACGTTTTTCATTTTTGGCGTCGGAGATGCTCGTTAAAGAGAGAAATCATCGCCCATTTTTTTCCCATAATAGCTGGTCTTAGGGCGACATTATTTTGATGAATCTTTATTATGAGGCAGCCGGTACTGCTATATTTAGCACCCCCTCCCCCCCCCCCCCCCGCCATATATTACGAGCGGTTCTTGGAAGGATGCAGTTCACCCTTCATGCGACTCGCAGAACACCTCACGGCGCGCCTCGCGCTTGGTGCAAGCAATGTGTGCCTGGTTGGCGAAAACCCGACGTACTCCGTCCCGGCATAGTAGGGATGCGAGGATCTAAGGTCATACGACTACGGCCATGCACAAACTGAGTACACCGCCCCCCCCCCCCCCCCCGCCATATGGGCCTCACGAGAAGTGCGGTGTAGATAAAAGACTGTTCTTGCTCCCCGGTGGAACGACTTCTACAAATTAGAAGGGACAGTAGATGTGATGTGGGCAGATGTTGGGTTGCGGATTGCTCTTCTTGTGTATTGTTGGTAATGATTTGAAAAAACTGTAGCAGAATGAGTACAGCACACCAGTTGCCGCTGGTAAAAAATAATCTAGAAACTTGGCGTAAAGGCGCCCAAAGCCACAACGCGTTTTTCAGGCTGGCATAACTGAAGGTACATAATATACAAGTATGGCACAAGACGCAAGAGTACACCTTTGCTCTATTATCCTTCTGGCCTAAAAGCTTCCGCAGTGCCCTCCTGCGCTGATTGGGGTGAGCACTGAGGATATAATGTAGCTGCTGCTGCCGTCGTCGCTGTTGTTGCTGTTGTTGCTGCTGCTGCTGCTCTGCTTCATATTGAAGCAGCTCCCTTTATTTCTTGAGTCACCTTCTCACTATGAACACTCCGAAGGACAGCCTTGTACCTAGTACACAATAGCAATTCCATCACAAGCAGTAGTTGCGCTGCTCTTCGCCTCCTGTACCCTGTACAGCACTACTGTTAATAGACTACAGCATCACAGCATTTGTGACGCTATGTGCTTCAGGGCAGAGGGCACAGAGGCTCTTGTTGGGTACCGACAAACGACAGGCGGCAGTTGCCATGTCCCTGGTTGCTTGGTACCTGGTATATGAGTATTGCAAATATGAGTAGTTTGTGACATATCACTGGCGCTGCTCTTGTCCTCCTGCACCCTGTACACTACTAGACTACAGCAGCACAGCATCTGTGACGCGACGTTTCACAGGAATGTACGGCACAGAGCAAGCGGAGCTCGTGTTCGGTACCGCTTGCACTGCTCTTGTCCTATGATGGGGTATGATGCGTGACTAAAATAATAATACTCTGTCACACTGCTAACTGCTATCATACTGATTTTAGAGAGCTGGAATTCTTTACTTGCCTGCATCCAGCAGAGAGACCTGCGCCAAGTGCTTGCTTTTGAGGAATGTTGCGTTTTTGACGTTTTTGAACAGTGCCAAAGTCAGCGTCACCTCCGGATAACCGTCTACGACGAATTTCTCCATGGCAACAGCAGGCCTGGGCTCGGTATTGCGTCGCACAGAGATGCACACTCCTCTCGATGCGGCGGTGCGGCTCAATCTGCTCGTGAAAATAGCCCCGTATCCCTCGCAGAAAATGCAAACTTCTTGGAGCAGAAAACTGCGAACCGGCAATATTTTCCCCGCATGCTCGCGGACTCGCCGCGCGCGCCCGCGCGCGAGATAATAGCCCCAGAGATCATCTCACGGCTCGCGGCACATACAAGTTGAGAGAGAACAAGTGCTATTAACGCAACTGCTGTGGGGCTTGGCCTATACCTGCTAATACTCATTAGTTGGCGGCGAAGGTTGGGCGGATGGCAGACGAGCAGCCAGGCCACATCAACAGAGACGTGCGCGATGTCGCGAAAGTCCCGCAGGTGGAAGATCTCGTGCGGAACAACGTAGGATCGACGGTCAGGGATAATTCAAAATTCAAGGCTGTCTCCGAGGTATTATACGGGTATCATAGGCACGGGTGTATGGGTGTACGTACTTGGTATGCTGTACGGGTACTCGTATCTAGCACCAAGCGTTTACCTTGCAGCAAGTCGTAGCGCAGATCAGTAACTACTGTTAATAAACAACAACGTGGCTGAAGATAGAGGACCGTTGAACAGGATTGAGGGGTGTATCTTACATTTTCTGTCTTTTTGGCGGAACACCGCGGCAGTGTCCACGGACCTCCACGGCATTCCACGGCCATGTCCACGGCGTTCCACGGACAACCGCGGACACTCCACGGGCTACCGCGGACCTTCCACGGCCTTCCACGGACATTCCACGGGCTTCCACGGAATGCCGCGGCAAGTAGCGGAACACCGTGGAGGCCCATGGCACTAGCCACGGCAATCTCCACGGCAATCTCCACGGCAATCTCCACGGCAGCACCCGCGGCATACCACGGCAAGCCGCGGTGACCCACGGAAACGTTCATGGAAGCACCCACGGCAACGCCCGCGGACACACCCACGGACACGCCCACGGAAACACCAGCAGACTTGTCCAAGGAAACGTCCGCTGACATCCACGGATAGGTCCACGGAAACATCCACGGCAAGACCCACGGCTACGCCCGCGGACGGCCGCGTATGGCCGTGGAAATTGCTGCGGTTAGACGTCCGCGGAAAATGCCGTGGCAATTGCCGCGGACTTTCGCGGACTTCGGGTGTCTTACATTGTTAGTGTTCTTTTCAAAACGATGGCCGTAGCCCTACCCCTAACCATAACCCATACGAAATAACGGTCGGAGTGCCCCCTAGTGACATCACTGAGGTGAAATGATTAGAAATAAAATAATGTGTATCACTGCGGCGTCTTACCGGACTTCGGTACGCAGTTTCCGCGGAAACTGCCTTGGTAATTGCCGCGGACGTCCGTGGGCATGGTTGGTACGACGGAGTTTTGCCACGGACAGAAGCGCGGCACGTCCTGTGGCAATATCCGCGGACTTCCGTGGTAATCGCCGCGTATCGGAGGATAGCCGCGGCAATGACCGCGGACGGCCGTGGAAATTGCTTCGGTTGGACGTCCGCGGAAACCTGCGTGACAATTGCCGCGGACTTCCATGGGTTGTCATGGTTGGTACGACTCCGTGGCAGTTTCCGTGGAAGTGCCATGAGCCGTGGCACTTGCCGTGGAAACCCGCGAATTTCAACGGTATCCCATGGCAACACCCACGGAAATCCACGGAAGCTCCGTGGTCATTGCTGCGGACCTCCGCCAAAATGTCAAATAATGTGAATCCGTGCCAACCCCTCATCCCAAGCCGAAATCCGGGGCCGAAACGCCCCGGGGCAGCGAATCCGCGAGCCAAACTCCGACAAACGACGACACAGGGACTTGAACGATGACAATAATAACGGCTTGGTTTTATACTTACAGATTGAGGGCTAGTATTTCTGGTATTTCGTACGCTCCGCTGCTTCATTATGTGTCATGTTTGTACATGACCTGCCCTGCCAAGAGAAAAAACTCGAGAAACTTAGTCCAAAGGAAGTTAGGAATTCGACGGTTTTTACACTTTATAGTGTAGAATACACGTTTTCTCAATAAGAAATCTCGCCGAAACGTCTCGATTCCTTGTGCCAAACGGCAGGCACTGTACCGTATAACAACACAATAAGACCTGCTAGCACATGCCTTCGGACTTAGTATCACAGCTGGTTTTCTTGACAATGGAAGTATCTTGACGACATCTTCCGGCAGCAGCTATCTTCGTTATGTGTGCCCCCCTGTTTTTGGAGGAAATTGGCTCTGGAGTTTAACCTATGGGCTGCTGTCCTGGCGTTGATACAACTTAGATAGAGGAAGCCAGGGACCTGCGCGTCAGCTTGGTTCAGTCTTTTACTAGTTTTATTTCAGCTCTCGTTTTTGAAATTAGAAAGGAATTGGATTACTTCTTCACGCCGCATATCTCCCAAGGGGTGCTGCCAGTGTCGGTATTAGCATTTCTGCTTTTGAGCAAGGACAATTCGATCAACGAGAAACCTTTTTGGGCGGATTGCGCAACGAAAACGTTTAACTGCTTAGGCAATGACAATATGCTGAACCACTGACGAGAATGACTTTGGGTTTATGGCACAATAAACCATAGAGTAAATTCTACGGAAATGCCTACGAACACCACAACAACCTGAATTTGAGGTGTGCCCACGAAACTTCTCGTAAACCATCGCGGGTTTCTAGTCCGCGTAGGTTCAACGCCTGTTGTCGAACCGAGGTCAGAAATGAGACTGCGCCAAAAGTATGCTCTGTATATGTGTTCTCCTCGTTCTTTGCTCGTCGTACATAGACGGATGCTGCGGTCGCGTCTACTCTTTACCTCGATCCTGCCATCCAGACAGCGCATCCGTCACCAAAGCAGATCCAAGACACATCAAGGCAACCGTCAACAGCAACAGGTGCCGACATTGAGAGGGCGATAGGAGGAGCTCGTTGCAATAAGGGTAGCTCGGAAAGCAGACCGGCAGGACGTGCCGTAGAAGCGCAAACTGAGGTGCGCACGGGCCCAGTCGTTTTCATGTCGGACGTGATCAACTACGCGGGAAGTCACAACCCCAACTGCAGGCAGAGTGGAGATGTGCCGAGGCAGGCGAAATGTAGGCCCTGCTGTGTAAGCTAAGCTACTCCGGAAGGAGGCCACGTGCACCGCTACAACTGAGTTACACGATAGCGGTCTCCCTATAGCACCGGTTGAATAGTGCCGGTTGCCCGCTTTATCGCCAGTGAAATTGCTTGGGGTATAGATAGGTAGTAGTGGCAGTGTGCGGGGCAGCGCCTGTTGAAGCTGTAGTGCCGGTATTTCCCTATATAGTGCACATACCGGCCCTACAGAGGGAACACTACTGTACCCAAAGTTCAACGCCTAGTTAACACCGTATTTCCCTCTTTAGTGACGGTTGAGTAGTGCCGGTTGTCCGCTATGTTGCCTCTGAAATCGCTTGGCACGCTTGGTACAGGTGGGAACAACGAGCAGTGGCAGTATGCGGAGCAGAGCCGGTCGCCGCTATAGTGCCGACATTTCTGTCTGACGCAATCTGGCACTGTAGAGGGACCCCACTAGGATTGTAGTGCAGAACGTTAGGGTGGCCACCTGAAGAGGATCGTGTTGTTCTAGAGTGAGTAATCAACACGTGTTCCCTATTATTATAGCTGTATTTGGACCTTGCCCGTCGATGCACGTACGGTACACAGAAGAAACCTTGCGGTCACCTTTTACAACCGCACCCACGTTATAGGGGTACGAAACACTTGGAGTTAGTGTGAAATAGTCCATTCAGTGTTAGTGTGGAAGAATTCATGCAGTTCTAAAGGGGAAATTACGATATTGCAGTGTAGTCCTTGGGTAACCCCAACACTATTAATACCTGGTAGCGATTCCGCCTGTTTTGATGGCGTGTTGTTGGCAAGGCACGATGTGTCCTTGGTATGGAGGCTCACCCTTCACGTATCTACCAGTAGTATAAAGAGCACTTGCCAGCAGTGTAAAGGGTAATTGCCGGAGAGGGTATGGCGAGGTGGAGAGTGGGGTGATCTTGTCTGAGGCACCGCGTTAATTGACCGTCTGCCGTGTGCTCCTTTGTACGCTATAGACTAGTAAGCGAGAGCACCCGGCCGGCGATGTGTCAAAAACGTTGAATAGTCCGGTTAATGTTGTACAAGGTGGTGTCAAATAGATGTGGGGGGGGAAGGAGAGGATCCGAACAACAATTTTACAAATTGCAGCTCAGCGCCATCAACGGCCATAAATATCATCGCCAGAACAAACGTCAATGCTCCAATCTACGATATCGAGACGAGGCATCGACAGCTGGCTGCGACTGTTGGTATCTGCGGAGAGCATGTATGGTGAGAATGAAGGCTTCAAGCACCGATCGGTTGCGACGGCAATAACCCGACCTTGTGCGTGTATGGTCGCAACACGGACCGGGTTAAAGTTCGTGCAACGTTTCCTACATGGAAAAGCCGCCTGCCATGTTTCCAACGGTGGACTCCTTAGCGGGGGAGGGGGGGTGCTCGTTTCATGCACAGCGGGAGCACCCGGCCGGCGATGTACTCGATATTCATGCATGGCCGTAGTCGTATGACCACAGGGTAAAGCCCTTTGCATACCTATATTGCCGGGATGGAGCATGTCGGGTTGTCACCGACCAGGCAGACATCGCGTGCACCAAGCGCAAGTGCCGTGAGGTGTTCGCCTAGTCGCATGAAGGGCGAGACTCTGCATCCTACTAAGAACCACTTTTGAGGCGAACTGCGGTATTTTGTGCGTACTTTCTCGCACGTCCATGGATGACATGTTCGAATTCCTGGGTTTAGGTTCCGGTCGTGGTCACTTCCTTGGGAGTGGAGTATAAACATAGGTTTGCGACGATAAAACAACATATTCAGACCCGTGTATGAGTGGTGGCCGTCTAGGCGTAGTCATGCCTCGAAAACTAATTGTGGTGCTGCCGCGTACGGCAAGTTTGGTCGTGTGTGTGAGTGTTGCTTGCCCAATATCCGTATGACGGCGAAGGACTCAAGATACGCGCACCCCTTTTGTGGTTACTTACTTTGCACTTTCATAGATCAAGCCAATAACCCAACAGTATCCCGCACCATACGTAGATGATCATCGGCAAAGGGGGGCGCTATATGCAAGATTTCTCGGACCAAAATCGATCAATGATAGCTATCATCAGTATTACTCGTTTAATACATTGCTTCGACATTATTTTCTTGATACGCGCTGAAGGGACAACGTTGAACTATTTTGTAAAGATACAAGGATTATAGTAGTGTGTGGAGATGCTTGTACTTTACTTGGTACTGGTGTTCGCGCAAGGGATTACTCGCGCGGACCTTTTGTCGTCTCGGTGTGACAGGAGAATTCCATCATATTCTTTGCTGGATGCACTGACCAGGCTTTGGGATATTGTGATGATCTCGACAAATGTGCACTTAAAATTGGGTAGCAAGGAAAACGACGAGAATTCCGTCTCCACTGCGTCCAATACAAGACGTTTACCGTTGATCCGATAGCCCGGATATCGCTCTCAATAACGTTTTCATGCATGGCAGCGTCTTAGTGGTGGGTGGTGACACTGGCCACCTTACCCCTCTACCCATTTTCTTCCTGTTAATCATAACACACGCTGTGGTAGGTGCTAATACGGCTGATCAGGTGCGTGTACTCTTCTGTGCACGAGTACGACAGTTGTGTGCTATCCTAACAGTAGAAACTAAGAGGAAAATCGGAAAACATTTTATGAGCTGGAGAGCGGAGGGCTGTTGAGGAGAAGGAGCAAACAAGCACCAAGGAAAGCGACACCAATATTGATACGGGTTGAGTTACCGAGCACGACGAAGACCAATCCCAAATAATCGAAACCTAAGGGAAATCTCCGCACAACCAAGGCGGCAAAAACGCACAGGAACCAACTGATGCTGGTGGAGCTCTTGGGGCAGCTGGCCACGACTAGGGGAGACCGAAAACGGCCACGGGCCGATACCATGTCGGACACATATTCTTGTTCACCAGGTGCGATGGCATTATCCAACACAAAAACCATCTCCTTCTCCTCCCCTGGATACCACCGAGAATCGATAAACGAGACAGCTAGCCTTGGAGCGCCGCGACTTTCATCATCTCTCCAGCGCTGAAGCTCATGAAGCCAGTCAGTTAACGCGTGCTTCGAACGTGGTATCACTTTTCGGTCGCATATGTTTTAAACCATGGGGCCCCTCTACTCAAGAACTGCAGTACCAGGTACCAGGGAGGCCAACATCGTTTGGAAATCCATTTCTATTTTACCATGCCGTTCGTTACATACCTAGGGCTTGGGAGTGTTCATCGAGCTGCGCTTTCATCTCCTCTCAACATCGGCTCGTCTGGGCAAGGTATAGAACCCCTCTCAGCAATATTAGGTGTACCTATGCCGAAGCAGGCGTAGTTGCCCCTTACCCCCGACCGAACAGTGATGGCCTCCTGCGAGCCGTTTGAGAAAATTTAGCAGTCACGCACCACGCGCCACATGTGGGCATCCCGCAAAGCATATGACACTCTCCAGCCGGCGTCGGAGCAGCGCTCAAACTGGGTTCCGAATGCAACCAGCGTACTAAAGGGTTGGGAGCATTGTTGCCTGTGGTATTACCTCTACCTACGTACTGAATCTACGGCAGTGGTGTCCATACCGGCATCATCGCCTCCGCAACCCCCAAGGGTACCCAGGCGGAAGCAGCAAGGGCAAATAAGAAGGAGAACAAAAGAACGAAGAAAGAGACTAAGGGATGAAAGAGAGAACTGCGGTTCAGCAAAACCAGCATACCGCCAGTGGTAGTACCGCAGCGTCGGCCGCCACTGCCCCTCCGAGCGGGGTGGAGCAATCCACAACGAAACAATACGCGAGGTGATCGCCGTAGTTTGAAGTTCCGTGGACAGGTTCGACCAGCTGGTCGGCCTGGTGCCTTGCTACCCTGTCTGTCGTCTCCTCCTTGCTTTTTTTAATAGCGGTTTATCTACTCTCCCGTCCCCCTCTTCGGCTTTGGGCGCCATGCATCCGGGCTGCGCGGCGCTCCGAGCTGTTTTTGGCCTCCTCTGCGTGCCACCTGGTCACGAACCGTTCGGCTGCTTCGAAACCCCCCAGTACCACTTGCTGGCCTTCTTTGCTGCATGGGTCCACAGTACATTTCAAATGCCGTAGGGATTATTCCTTGGAGCCTACCGTGGATCGAAAAACGGCGAGGTCTTTTTTTAGGGTTTGACGCCAGTTGTTCTGTGGCCCACTTGGTCCCGGGTTTTCCCCGCCGGCTATATCCGCAAACATCATCCGATTGGGTTCGCCCCTCGTTTTGCCGTACCATTGCCCGCGTGAAGACCAGCCGCCGTTTCCGGATGGTTGTATAGATGCTCTCGCATTTTATTCTTTTTTTAGGGCCTTATCGTACGAAACGTCTGTGTGGTTGGCACGACGCTCGAAGGCAACTAGAGAGTCTTGTGACCGGAGTTGTCCCCGCCCAAATTCGCGGCAGTCTCCCGCTTCGTGCTTTGCGCTTCGTGCGAGGTTGCACACACCGCCACTGTTGAGCCCACCGGCACTACTAGGTGAATTTGAAATCTTACATCACTCCGTGAACTCAGAAAATACCTTGGACACAAGTTGCAGAGGATGGGTGCGTTGCTGTCACAAACATTAGCTTTGCACGCATCATTCATAATATAGAGGAACCCCTCTGAGCGGCGTGCAGGATGCAAGCGGCTCGGTCGTGATATCATCAAGGGGTTGCCCGTTTCTTGCTCAAAAGCTATCTTCAATTATGCGCAACATCTCGACATCAGAACGTCCAAAAGCTAACCGAGTGCACATATAGAGTACCGAGACTCTACCAAGACTACCACCTGGAAGAGCGTCCTTAGCGGCCCGGCTGTCGTAGCCCTGACTCTCGCGTCCCATCGCTACCTCTTGACACAGCGCTGGCATACGAAACGACCTAAGCACACGGAAGAGTGAGGCACCCGGGCGAGCACAAGTTTTCACTAGGAGCTGGAAGGCATGTTTCTCTGGGGTCCACCCGATCTTGCTCCCATTTCTCTACTTGCTGACCCCCGACTGAAAACCCCTTCTTAGACCAGGAAACCACCGTAACATCCTCCCCAGCTGGTCGGCCAGGGAACGACAGCCACGCGATACTATAGACAGTGTAGACGGTGTTCCAAATTTGTCTACATTGACCAAGACTGAATAAGGAAAACCCGGCCTAGTTACTCCCCCAAGGAAAAGTCTTCCTCAGTACGCACCAGATTGCGCGTGCACCGCAAAGCTAACATAAAGAGGGGAGCGCTGTTTCTTGGACACCCCCGACAGGCACTATGCCAACCAAACTCAGAGGGAAAACCCGGCCGAGTTACTCCGTCAGGAGAAAGCCCTCCCAGCACGCCAAGTGCTCCGCAAAACTACCACACCGAGAGGAGCGCTGTTTTCTCAAACACCACCCCGCAACGCGCTATGCCAATCAAACTGAGAGGGAAAAACCTGGCCGAAAAACTCCGTTAGGGAAAATCCTCCCAGCACGCCAAGTGCACCGCAAAACCAACACAACGAGAAGAGCGCTGTTTTCTCGCCCCCCCAAAAAAAAACGCGCGATTGCAACCAAACTGGGAGGGAAAAGCCCGGCCGAGTTACTACGTTAGGAAAAAACCCTCCCAGCACGCTAAGTGCGCCGCAAGAACCCTCTTCCGTAAATCTGCCCCCCACCTGCATCCCTTCCCCCAACATGACCCGACCAGAAATACGGATCGGCCGCGTCTGGCGCGCTGGAGTGGTGGGTCTTTATCAGCGCCTTCTCAACTTCCCTCTTGTTGCTGGATTTCCCTCCCATGGCGTCTGTGTCGCCCACCTGTGGTTCTTAAAACGGAACGACCGGCGCGCGGGCTGCAGCCGGCAAGGGGCTAGAAGAAGGTCATGGCAGAGAGCATGATCCAGCGGCGACAACCGTGGCGACCCTCAACTGTACCGCTATTGGTATGGAGGCCTCCTAAACAACGGCCGTGTCCAGATCAGTGCCGATTTCGCCGCGCACGGCCAGCTAAAAAACACAAACAACTACAATATGTCTCGGATTCAAAAAATGGGGTCGGTCACGTTTGATCTCGTCAAGACTGCCGCGCACACTCACGACCCTCCGTGGAAGCGAAACGTGCTCCTCGTTATGTGTGTATGCTCTTTCAGCTAAAATTTGCTCGAACATATGCTTCTCGTACTTATGCTTCTTGTATGCTAGAAAAGGCCGATTATGGTGAAAAATTATGGGCATTATGGGCCCGACCCTAAAAATTTTACAGGCGCCGCCCTGACGCCTGATGCCTGCGCCGGGCGCCTGACGCTCACGCTTCATGGCTTGTGCTTAGGGTTATGTCAGGTTGTTGCTCGGATCCCATGTCAGTGATATTTGGTTGCAGGACAGAGGGCGCTATGACAGAATCAGGGATCGCGGTGCTTGTCGCCGAGGCTGACGCTGGAGCTGATATACCACTCAGATCAGGCTGGTGGCGGCGCAATTGGGATCGGGTATCACACGAGTAAAAAAGGACGTTTACTCTAGGGCCTCCGACGACGACGACGACGACGACAACTAGGGGTGCTCTGCTGTTGTAGCTCCTGAAACAGTAGGGTCGTCTTCTGGTGTAGCCAGGAAAGGCGTGAAGAGGAAACTCTCCACGTCGTCGGTAGCCGTTTTTGCCCCTGAGTTTGTCGTCCCCCGTGTCCCCGTCCGTCATCGCAGTTATGTCGTGCCTGGGTATCGTGCCCGTCCTCACGGTACAGCAAAGAAGCTTTTACGTGTGGCAAGTGTGTCTGAATTACGTGTCGTCCCTCCACAGGCTGAAGTAGAGGAGGTTGAGAGTGAGCGTTCATCTCGCATGCGAAGCTTGAGTTGTGATAATGGGGTCCCTGATTCCCCAGTTACTGTATCCGCGTCCCTGAGTGCGAGTCAAGGTGAGCGTCCAAATAGATATACAGCGCCTGCGCGCTTGGGTGTACGTTCTCGGAATGCGAAAGGGAAAAGTTCCCCCGAAAGAAAACATAATCCAGACCAGGTGTGGTACAGCTCAAGGCTGGAGCACAAAATCATCGACTTTTCTTTGTCTTTCTCGTCTCGACGAGTCCGCATCGCCGGCTCTGTCGACGACGCCCCCGTGAATAGTATCACGGTGGACACGGCTACCGATGTGTCGGTTGTTTCTCTCGCGTGGGTACGGTCTCATCCCACCCTGCGAGGTGTTCCTCTTGATCCCATCCCCCCGGCCGCTGTTGCGCTCCGCGCTGCGAATGGCGAGCCAATCAATGTTGTCGGGTTTATTGGTTTTCCTTTAACCCTCAGCGAGCTCACCCGTACGGTGACTGCGCTGATCGTCCTCTCTTTGGGCCTCCATCTTATGCTCCTCGATAATAGTTTCATGTCCGACTTCGGAGCGCGCCTAGATTGGGAAATAAAACTTTGTCCTTTTCGTCTACTGGTTGAACGATACAAGCTGTTCATCGCATTCGCGACTCCGGCCCGTCGTTCAGTAGCAACGATCCTTCCCCGGCGAACCACACTCAAAACGTGTCGGTGGCCGTCGTACATCACGATGCTGATGCCATTCCTGTCTCTCTGTGTGAGAGAGTCAACCTCAAACCGGAATGCGAAAGCCTTGCTGTTGCCTACCCTGATTGTCTACCGCCAGAAGACTGCACTGTTGTTGTCGGACCTCGCATTATAACCGAGAAAGATTTTTCCGATGACTCAACACTTGAACCTTTCAAGAACATTCTCGTCGCCCGTACTTGAGCTACGTGGAGTGCTTCTGATGGCTCTGTTGTCGTACAAATATGCTGTATTAAGAGTAACATATAAGATAACTAATAATAATATTCTGTATTCGTACTCCTCCCGATATTAAAGCCGGGGGGGAGAAAAAACAAAATAAACCGCCTACCATACATATGATAGAGAAGTATACTGAAAACTACAGTAATAGATTTATAAAATAGATGTGATGTTAGGTCTAGCTCAAAATACCCCACCTAAAGTAAAAGTACCAACACTTACCATTATAGTGAACAAGAAATAGGACCCCTCCGAATAAAAAGTCACTCGTATAGTATATTGCAAGTACCAACAACGCAGCTTGCAAATATGAATGTTGACCTGAAATTCGTCGAACCCACGGCTGACGTCCTTGAAATGTTTTTTCATAAAATATGTATATACTCGTATATATATGTGTTTGTTTTTTAACAGAACAATATGACCCCTCCCATTCATTATGAAAAAACTCACCCACATATTATATTACAAGTACCAATAACGCAGCTTGCAAATATGAGTATTGACCCGAAATTCGTCGAACTCACGGCTGACGTCCTTGAAATATTTTTATAAAATATGCAACCCATCTGGTGACGGCGTCTGCCTTCATCAGGCTTGCATTTGGCAATTTGTACACGGCGCCTGTTGTCATCCGTGATAATTAAATATCAACGCCGTCGCAAACACCCCCGACTCCGACGAGGATGTTCGCCGCGCCAGGTCTGACCTTGAAGGTCCTCTGTCTAAAGCATTCACCAGTTCCACGTTTATCGAGGAGAAGAAGGATGCTGTCCTCGACTTGTGCGATAAATATCGTCCCGTTTTCTCTCTGTCGATGTCTGAATTAGGGCGTTCTACAACCGCCGAAGCGACGTTCCCCGTGCCGGAAGGCACCCGTCCTGTCGATCGTCCTCCATACCGTCCCAACCCCCGCACCTCTGCCGTAATTGACAAATGTGTCAACGAGATGTTGGAATGGGGAATAATTGAAGAACGGCCAAGTTCGCGGGGTAGTCCTTGTACTATCGTTGCCAAGAGCAACGGCAGCCCCTGTTTCTGTGTTTATTACCGCTATACTCTCAACCGCCACATCATCCGCAAGAGCTGGCCCATGCCCAACCTCGAGTCCTGCCTGGATGCCGGCTGAGGCGCCCTCTACATTTCAGTCGCGGACGTCCTCAGCGTGTTCTGGCAGCTACCCGTGGCCGAAGGGCACGTCGACCGCACCGCCTTCGTGACACCGAGGGGCAAGTACTAAATTAAGCGCATGCCTTTTGGAGTATCGAATGCACCGTGGCTGTTTCAACACGTCATGTATTTAGCCCTAGGCCACCTTGGCCCTGACTCCGGTATCCTCTCTTACATGGACAATTTGGCTTGTCTCAATCACACGTTCGAAAGCCACCTCGTCTCTCTCAAGAAAATGTTCGCAGCGTTACATGTGGCAATCTTGACACTCAAACCGCCCAAAACTCAATTTGAGCAGAAAGAAGTCGACTATTAATATCTCGGTCATGTCATTTCCGCGAAAGGTGTTTCCGTCAGTACCGACCGCATCAAAACGATTCACGACCTGCCCACGCCAAAATCCATTCAAGACTTACGTTCCGTTCTGGGTATGGCGAATTTCGTCCGTCGGTTTGTCAAAGATTATTCTGACCTTACGGCATTGCTTGTAGAACTGACTCGAAAGAGCTTCGTCAAACGCACGAGTTTCAAAAAGGCCTGGGGTCCGGCACAAGATGCCGCATTCCAGAAACTCAAAGATGCTCTATCCGAAGCCCCTGTCCTCCACTTTCCCGATTTTTCGAGAGATTTGTCGTTCACACCAACGCTTCCGAGCAAGGTGTAGATGCTTTCCTAGCCCAACCGTCCAAGAGCAGCACCGATGGCAAGGAGCTGGATATTGCCGCGTACTACAGCAAGCGTTTTCTCGTAGTCAAAGCCACTGTAGCCCTACGATGAAAGAATGCCTTGCTGTCGTATGGGCTCTGACCCATTGGCGTCCGTACCTATGGGGTCGACACTTTACGTGTTGTACCGACCACCAAGCTCTCACGTAATTGTACCACATGCAAGACACGTCAAATATGCTCACTCGTTGGGCAATTTGTCTTCAAAATTACGATTTCTCCGTCAATCACGTTCCGGGAAAACTTAACGTTGTACCGCATACTCTGTCTTGTATTTTTAGCGAGGTGGACGGAAAACCACTTCCATCCGAGCCGCTACTTGCAGCTATCTGTCGTAACGTCCCCGATGATCAGCCTTTTCATCCCCCCAACCCTCGTCAATACGAACCGTCCGCTAGCAACTTAAACAAGATCGTACCCGTCAAAAGCGATCGCGAATTATTTGCTAGTGCCGTATCTGTCTTCCCCGTCGTCGATGCTGCGAAGTTGCTTGATCAATAGAGGAAAGAACTTCGTCAGTACCTTGACTATCTAGCCAATCCTGCCAAGGCTCGCGTCCCACACCAGCAGTCAAAGTCCAGCATAAGTAAATTCTTCATCCACGAAGGTTTGCTTTGCCGGTCTTACGTCCCTGCCCACCTACGTAGGCGGGGCATCTTTTGACGCCGCAAAACGTCTCACCGATCACCTACGCTACCTACCGGGCACCGACCGGTCACCAGACCATTTCAAGTTGTTGCGGTGTATCTCGTCGAGTACAAATCTAGGTCGGAAGGAAATCGATGTATCCTGTCTGTCATCGATCACCTCACGCGTTTCCTCATTCTGATACCTATTAAGTGTAAGGAAGCTGCGGTGGTGGTTCATCATCTTATCGACCGCGTATTTTCGGTATTTCGGCCCACCGGAAACCCTGCATTCCGATCAAGGGAAAGAATTTCAAAACCAACTCGAGAAGGAATTGCAGTCTGTCTTTGGGTACAAGAAAACACGTACCGCCGCTTATCGTCCGCAAGGGAACTCTGTTCTCGAGCGTGTCCACAGCGCCGTTCATAATATATCGTGTGTCAAAACCGAACGAACCGGCTGAAGTTACGGTCCACTTAGGTCGGAAGAAACGATTCGTCAAACCCAAGTCATCCCTCACCCCTGACTTTGAGGCACTCGATGGCATGTTCCTCGGAACCACCGTACCCGTCCCTGACCTTGATGGCTCAATGCACACCGTCACAATCGGCCCGTATGTCATCGAAGCAATCGATGGTCATAAGCGGGGGGTAGGTGCAGCGTCGGTGGAGAATTTCCAATACCACCTCAAACTTAAAGGTCAACCGCCACAATGTGGTGTATGGCGTCACTACAGCACTCTCCCTCAATGCAAGGAGATGATCGAATCTTACCGTGCTGCAATTCTGTCACAAAATCCTTCGGCTTTCGACCCTTCCGGGAAGAAGAAGCGAACCTATTCTAGATCGGCATCGCGACGAAGGTGACGCGTAGGACATGTATGCGCGCGTTGTATTCTATTTTTTTTGTGATTTAATCGCTTCGGTTTTGCAATGACCGATGCCCGGCGCCCGCGTGTTTCAGTATTTCCTGTAGCCGGCAGCCCTTCATGGCTTTCTTTGATTTTCGTTCGTCTTTTGTCCTCCGTGCGAAGTACCGCGCACGCTTGCTCGTGGTTATCTTTCTTTCGAAGCATGACCACTTTTCGTGTATGTTTTTTGTTTCTGTTGCCTTCTTAGTGAGGTACAATATCGTCTGCCGTACGCCACTTGACTCCCCGCGTCGTTACGCGCCCTTGTGTCCTCGCACGACCTTTGGAACCGGTATCAATTTGTTTACTTTTAGCAATATGGAGCTTTGCTTCGCCAGAAATCCGAGTGGAATAGCCGATTAGTCGGCTTTGTGTTGCATCGTTTGCGTCGCCTGTTGGCACTCCGTCTCGACGAGACCCAGAAGATTAGTCGACTAGTCGTGATTTTTTTTCCGGAGTGGCTTTCAACCACAGCGGGGTCGAACAAGATTCGAGCTTAGTCGAGAGGAAATTCATAATAAACGAGCAAAAACCATTCCTTTTCTACTGGCTCCACGGGCATCACACGCCAAGTCTCTTTCCACCGGAATGATTTAGAACCCTGGTGATTGGATATGAGACTCATGTTTGTTGCAGGGTGCATTTTTTCGCGAGGTTTAGTCTGATTTCGACCTCCAGAAAGGCAACAAACTTCGGTCTGATTTCTCGCTACATACATGCCGTAACCTAGCATCGGCCAAAAGGCAACAAACTTCGGTGTGATTTCTCGCTACATATATGCCGTCACCTAGCACCGGCCTACTCATGTGGCTGTTTTGCTTTTCGCCATGAGTTTTCTTTCGTCAGTGCTTCCGATCGCATCTATTTTATCTGGTCATGATGCGTCGATGTTGCGTTGAACACTCAGGACCCGTCAAAACGTCTTTCGCGTGACGCTTTCAATACGCTATGCGTGTATTTTCCGTGCTAGCCACTCGTCCTACAGACCGCAGCTACGCTGTGTTTGGCTAAGCACATTGTCATTACTCCTCCGTCATTCGATTCTGAACAATACTCTGATTTACTACAACTATTTCCGGAAACCTTTTCGGCACTACATACTTTAGAAGATTTTGAGGAGACTCTTCGAAATAGTGTCTTGGGAAGGCTGGATTACCAGAGCCTGTGTTCCCATTGCTATGTAATTTTGATGGAGTGAGCGCTCTAACACCATCAAAACTGGGGGGTGTTGTGGGTCACAATGCCCTGAACCCAACCTGCCTACTTGCGTCTGACCACAAATCCTAGAACCTTTGGGAGCGTTCCGCACGTTCTTCTAGAAAGATCGTCTCTCGGAGCGATGTCGTTGTCGCCAACGCTCCGAGCCACAAGGAAGGGTACAACATTCCGAGGAACCTCAAGACGTCTTCCCAGACGCTTCCTCGGCTCGTTGCCCGTTGCTTTTATCCGAGAGGAGTGCGAGGGCGAGGGCGCGCCCTTGCACACCTCTCAATCTTCCTTCTGTCCCCATCTCAACCTGAGATTCTGTCTCTTTACCGAGCACCTCTATTCGTCCGGTGATCGTCAACACCGCCCACATTCTGCGACCGTTGCCTGAGAGGGACGCTTGTACACACAGCGTGGGAGATTCACACCTCCCTGCGGTGTTCTCGAGAACTAACCCGTACAACCAGAAGTACAATGTGTATACATGTATGCTGATCGATCAACATTTCGGACCAACCCACGTGCACTCCGTGTGCAACAATTGTAGTCAATAATTGTGTCAACTAACTGGAACAGGACGGAATTATCGAACAACGTCTGAGCTATATAATATTAGTATACCGTAGTGTCCCTGGAGAAGAAGCAACTATACTTTGCAAGCTGTGTGTGATACTCCGATCGCGCGTAACTATATACGATCGCGCGCATTACGGGTTGTGTGTCCTCATTAAGGATATAGGTCGGCGACTCGCCTTGCAACTACAGTGTAGCTACCAGGGTCAACAGGGTATAGGTCGGTGACTCCCCTTGCAACTACAGTGTAGCTATCAGGGTCAACAGGGTGAAGTTAGTGTAATGGAGTGCCCTCCGTAGAAGGATAGTTTATAGATTCGACGTGAAACCATGTCATGGTTGAGGTGAAACCACGGGACATTAGACGTCACATTCACGTCAAGGCCATCATAGATGGGCGAATTTATAGGTGACGATGATGGGACAAGCAGGACGCCCCACATCTCACTACCTGCTCTACCTGCTCTACCTGCTCTACCCTGCCCTATCGTGCCTAGGCCTGTTTCGTCTGTCTTTTAGAGTTTAATGTAGAGGAAATAATATACGTATAAGCTTTTGAGTCTATCCAGCGAGCTATAAGGAGAGACCAAACAAGGGCACCGGAACCCATGAGGAGCACGCTTCCCAACGCCGACCAACCACGCATCCCCCACTCGGAGTACCACTACATTAGTCAGTCTGTGCGCCGAAACTATTAAACCCGTTTCTGAGTGGGACAAAATCTGACAGCTAGCTGTGGAAGGAAATGCGTCAGTTTGTCAATTGAATCCTGTAAGTCGAATAACCGGTGAGGGGAGGGCGGAGTTTTTAAGGACGTGGGGGCCTGTGATTTTGATCAAAAGGGAGCGGGGGTGGGGGGGGGGGGAGGGGGGGCGGACGGGTGGGCAATATAAATCTATATATCTTAGTTCGCTTATCACATATGCACATCCTTACGTCTGCGGATATCTCCCGCCTCTGACCGCCTTTCCGCGCGGTTTCTTCGCTGAGGCGTGCCCCCGCCTCGCCTGCAACCACTGGCTCAGCTGATCCGCCCGCTCGGCGCCGTAGCGCGCGCGCGAGGCCTCGACGTCGAGATCTACGACGAGATCTCCGAAAAATCGTGCCCTGTGAGACGTTTGGTGCGTAGTCTGCACACAGGGCTAATGTCTTCGCGTTATTTCTTCGGTACGTGTTCTCTGACCTCCGACACACGGGGGGGGGTCGATTACCTGGCCGGCGTCGCCATTGTAAAGGCCACTAAGCGAGGTTTGTGCTAGGATCTGGGGAAGAAAAGTTCGTAATCCCCGAGAACACATGCCACCCAGGCGTAGTGGAGAACTGCGAACTCTCAATATTTTTGAACCCCCGGTAGCCCGGTAGTCTATACAGCAGCACGTACATGTACATGATGTACAGCAGTAGCTGAAGCTATGATGAGCCTGCAGCATGACGAAGCTACAAATGGTATATGCACAGCAGCATCACGAAGCTACAAATGGTATATGCACAGCAGCATCACGAAGCTACAAATGGTATATGCACAGCAGCAGCTGTGACCGCGCCTTTCTGCGTAGCAACGCAGAGCGTCACCCAGCTGGGGTGAACCGCCATGCTCTCCCATAATTTCCAGGCTGCCTTCTCGCATTGTTCCGCCGCACACGGGAAATCGGGAAAAATTTGTCGGCATTTTCCCTTTCCAGTATCTCCCATATATGAATTAACAAACTTCGTCTAACTCTTGGCGTTACTTGTTACCCTCTTAATATTTACTATCCTGCGCTGCGACCGGCGGCCGTCCAGGCCGCCGGCGTAGCCCCTTGTATACGATACGATAGTGAAAAAGGTAAGAGAAATCCGACCGAACCTATGATAGATTCTCCGTAGATTCGATTGCAGATCCACTATCACCAACAAATCGTGCGCGTAAGACATGGCCTATTACCTACCTGACATGTCCGCCCGTTTCGATACTCAAGGCAAGCAGTGGCATGCGCGAAATTATTCACCGTCTGTGACATTTGTCAAACACCTGACCAAGTAAGTACTGGTAGCATAGCCTGAACAAGATGAAACCGCGTTCTTCGTGACGCAGAACGGGAATGGGTTTTCAAGAGACTACCTGTTGTTGGTACTACCAATCAATGCAACGTGACAGTCCAGCGAGGTTCGAATTTAGGGGTGAATTCATTCCTCTTGGCCAATGAAAATCGTCGCAATCAACACTCGTAATCTTTCTCGCTCGGAAAATCGAACAAAATTTCCGGTGTTGACCAATGAAAACCCGTCGTTTTTACCAATCTCCCCTACCAGCGGGCCCAGTCCCCATTCATTTTTTTTTTTGGGAACTGTTTAGAATTTTCCCGCAATAAAAACGCCTGACAATTTTATTGAACCCCCTTTTCTCCTCCTCGAGGTGGGGTTAGGTGACACCTGTCCCAGGCACCAAAGGTACCACACCCAGGAGGCTTGTGCCCTCTCAGCATTTACAACCGAGACGCACCACGCGGGTGGCATTCTTGGGCTCCGGCCATTCCAGGAAGTATAGGACGAGCTCGTTGTTTACTCAGGTGTAATAGTGAGTTGATGAGGACGCCCAAAACTATGCAGAAGGGGCTCGCTCCTTCGGCGAAACCAACATCTTTGGCACGGCTGAGCCTGGCTCTCTTGATGCTAGCTGCTCCGCCCGGGGTAGAGGGCTCACGCACTCGGCGACGCCACCCCGTCTCGGCCCATGCCGATCACAGCAAACCTGCGTCCCTGGCGTCTGCGGGGCTCTCCCGCGAAGACTCGTCCATCCCTGGGGTGTCAATCTGGACCTCCAAGACTGCTGCTGCTGAAAGGGTAGGTTTTGCGGGGGATGTGCTTGGCAGGCGCAAGGGTGGTGCTGGTCGTGGCGGGCATGTGGGCAGGTCGGGGACTAGTGGACCTGCCTACTCCAGTGCTTCCAGCCAAGGAGGGGGGTGGACCGGGGACGACTGTCAGGTGATATGTGGTTCAAAATATATTACATTTGGTTGGGGAGGAAGAAGGGGTGGGCACAGACAGCGTGCATTGAAGGATCGAAAACACTATATGGTACCCGAGGTACGGCATGCGCAGTACACCAACAACCAATAGCAGCAGTATATGATACCTCTGCGCAAGCCTGTGATATGCATCCGCGCGTCACACAGCGGGACATTTACAACGTTCAGCAAACAGCAGCACGGGTAGTTTACCAGTACTTCGTACGCGTCGTACGAGGGGATGCTTACAACACAGCAACAGCACGAGTGTCATACCGCCTTGTAGGTATGAGTGTACTCAACCCGCGTTACACGATGCGGCGTGTACAACACACAGCAGCAGCGTTGCCTGTGCGTGCAACGCCGCCTTTCTCGACGGAGGGAGCGTTTACTGGTGTACCTGGTACTTACTACACACGAGCGTCACAGCAGTCAATGTATAATGCTCAACCCGTATCACACGACGGGACGTTTTTTGACACAACAGCGGCAGCACCAGTACATACAAGCAGCGCCAACAACGCTCAACACAGCTGTCATCGTAATGTGAAAAAAGTAAACGATTGCTGCCGACGTACCGTCAACTGTTGATAACAGAAAGTTATCGCAGTTATCACCGATCGCGATCGCCCGCAACAAAAGCACCACCAGATCTCCGGTGGGGATACAAAAACCAGCATGAAAACAAACTGCTGTAGAACCGGGATGTCTGGGGGGAAGCTTCTTCGCGATATCGCGATCGCGATGCGGTGCGGCCTCGGTGCGCGCAGGCTGGGTGACTGAGTGTCAATGCCACCCCCAAGAACGATGTGATGCCAGTACAGCAGGACCATGTTAGAAGAGCATAATACAGCAGCAGCACAGCAGTACGCGTACAGATACACACCTGTACAGGTACAGCTGTTGCTTGGTATTATACCTGGTATACAATTTGAGAGACCCCGTGTACAACACCGCCTTGAAGTTTTACTCGCGCAAACACCACGTTGTAGATGCATTGACCGTGCAACACGGGTGTGTGATTTTACTCGTGCAACACCGTCTTGTAGTTCTTCACCCGTGCAACACCGCCTTGTAAGTTCATTCGTGTAACACCGCCTTGCAAACTTACTCGTGCAACACTAGTATTGTCTGTTTGGTCCAGGCTGACCTTTCGGTCGCCCGTTTAAACATGCAGAAACACCACCGAAACACGCGGCGGAGCTGCGCGACCGCCCCCTCCGACCTCGAGCCGCCCGAAGACGCTAAGGTTGTGTATAGGGTTGCGGTCAAGGTTGCGGTTACTGTTAGGGTTGGGTCTGGGCCGATGTGCAAGATGTAAATTGAGTAGATGGTGTTGCATAGGTTTAACTTCTAGTTTGGTGTTTGCATATTGTAACGGTAGCCCTACTTGAACACATACGAACCAGTATCGTATTTAAGGTACTCGCAGACACTGCCAGGGTATGAACGACTAGGTGTTACGTTAGCGCGTCAGCGCGCGATCGAAGTATCACACGCAGCTTGCCAAATATATTGTCGATATGATCCCAGCTGAAGCGGGTGTGTGTTTTCTCAAAATAATGTTAATAAAACGCTCAAGGGACTCGGGAGGCGAAAAGGGACGAGAAACATGACGATTACAGCGTACCGGTATATGTAGACCATACCTATAATATCAACCGGCGCTGCTAGATTTAGGGGATGACACGTTTTGTGTTGGCCCGTACGGGACCCAGATACAACGACCTAAAAAACGAGGAGAATGGCAGTGTTACCAACCGCGCCTAAAAAGAACGTGCAGCAGCACGAGTGGCACCGTGATGCGTGTGTGTCGCCACGGCTCCTTGCGTTGCATTTAGGGCACAGCCCCCATCCCCTATCCCTTAATCCCTAAGCCGTGCAGCCCGGGCTGGGTCGTGTTGCCGATGATCGCATTTTTTAGGCTCGGTTTTATTTCCGTCTGCAGTCCCACGGAGGTAACAACTCGTGCTGGACACATGCTGCAATAAGAAGTGCACCGTTATGTTTCCGAAGCGCCTCGCTTGAGACGCTCTGTACCTCACACGAAATTTTATTTTGAGTGAGCCGAAAGTGCAACCCGATGGCCAAACAGACCTACCCACCTACCTACTGTATGTATGGTCTAGGTATTACGAAAATATATACCAGGTACAAAATTGCGAAGCAAGGATAACCTTCCGTCGATTTTGGGTTAACGCGTTCGTTCATTGCTGGAACCCCTTTTGGGGGACAAACTTACTTGGATTTAGTGTAGGGAGGGGTTTTGAGGCTCTAGGGCTTAAGGCGCTCCGTCATTCTGAAAAACGCTTGGGCAAAAAAGGGCCGCCTCTATCGTTGCACCCGTCGCTGCGTGTTGCGTGTTCGTTTCATGCTGTACCAGGTATTGGTTTTTGTCAGTCGAACGTTTGTTGTCGACCTGCCACCCGTGCTAAAGGTGGCAATGCCTGGTTGTGTTTGGCCGATGTTTCGCTCCATGGCAACGGCAAATGGCAGCCCCCCCCCCCCCCCCCCCGCCCGAAGCGGGGATGACCGCAGGTCTGTTTGGCCATACTGCTGCTGTACGTGTATCATGACCTCGCACTGTCGTCAAAGGATGTTTTGATGTCATTGTGACGACGTTGAGGTTTGTAGGTCAAGTTATGATGAGGTTTTTATAGGGTTTTGATCACGTTATGACGACGTGTGATGGACGTTTGATGGCGTTATATTGTTTCATGACATTTTAGTACGTTGATGGCGTTTTTTTATGGATTTCTTGGGGCAGACGTTTCGTTGAAGTCTGTGGACCAAAGCGTACGAGAATATAGTGGGCCGCCTCGGTTGGTTGGTTGATAGGTAGCGTGTCTTCAGAGTAATTAGATAAAGCATAACCGTAGGAGCCTTGTGCCCGATCCTCTACGGATGATGATAGTTTTTTTTGGCGTTTTGGTGGCGTTTTATTTTGGTTCTTGCAGGACGACCGTGGGGATCTGGGAGACGCGGACGTTGAGCCTCCCGCGCGAGGGACAGGCGAAGAGCAAGAGGGGGTCACCGGGGTGAGGTTAAAACCGGTACTTTTTAGTATTTAGCAGCAACTTTCACGTAACCACGCACCAGGTACCTGGTATGAGTTTTTTTATGTTATACCCGAGTAGAGGATGATTCTCATAGGAGTGTAGCTCACAGTCGGAGTTTTGTTTCATCGTGTCCCCGCGTCAACTCGAAAGCGTCTCATGTTTTGGTATCATCCCTCTCGTACGGTTCTACTTCGTATACCTGGTAATGTCTAATAGTAACCTACGTACGTCGTCAACTCGAAAACGTGTCAAGCTTTTGTCGTCCCCTGCCTGTTGGAAAAGTTTTGTGGGATTATTATTTAGTCTCTCGCATTAATGTTGTTGTTAATTCTAAAAACACGTCGATTTTTGTGTCCCCTGTCCACTCCCTTCTCCCCTCTACAGGAAGAGTACCGCGGGGTTGTGACGACGGAAGAGGAGGATGAGAACGGGGGGAACGGGGATGCGCCGCCGGGCAGGTTACTGGAGGAGGGCGGGGGGTCCGATTCAGACGAGGGGGAGACGGATTCGGACCGCACGGAAGAGGGCAGCGACAGCTACGAGGACGGTATGTTAACTAGTTAATGCAAATGTTATTGTTAGTGTTTTTTTTCCCCTTGTTTATTTTTTCTTTTGATTGCACGCCAAATAAAACTTCTATTCTTGTATTTGATGTGTCAGCAGATATAAGTCATGGTTGTTATGCAAGGAGTATAAACAAACTCAGCCGCCGAGGTGATCTCCCAAGTACCTGAAGGGTTTTCGATAGATGGTTGTTTTGTTTTTGTCAGGTGGAATGGTAAAAATTCAGGTCAACCTTTTGACGGCTACAAAACTACCCCTCCCTCCTTTCCTCCCCCCCCGCCCCCCCGCCCCCCCGCCTCCCGTACTTGTCCTCCATTTGTTGTTGCTGTGTAGACGATTCCGAGAGCGAGGAGGCGGACGAGGAATCCGCACTGAGGGCCGCTTCGAGGGGGTGGGGAAGGGGCGCCGTTGGTAGCAGCAGCGGCAACAACGGCAACACCGGACGAGCTAGAAGAGGCGAAGCGAACAAGTACGAGGATGACGAGGAGGCGTGTTTTGCCCTTGTCAAAGACTTGTGGGAGGACAGGGTAAGCCGGCAGATATTGCGAGGTTACCCCTCTCTCCCCAGGGGGGAAACGGGGGGGTGGGGGGGTGAGACGGGGGGGCTAGGAGGGGGGTTGGGGCGGGGGGGGAGGGGGGTTGGTGGGTTGGTCCGGAGAGCAATGGGTCTTGGGGATTGGGTTGGGACGTTATCTTGCTTGTGTGTAGGTTTTGTGTGTTTTGCAGTTGCTGTCTTTGTTACCGTTTTACGTTTGTGCGTACCTCGTTGTATCGTCGCAATCCCCGGTCCCTTTTTTCTCGTCACCTTTTTGATATTCGTACTTGTATTGTACATGGGTAATCCTACCTTTGTCCCGGTGTGTGATCGCAGCTATTTTTTAGGCGTGAAGGCCGGGCAACCGATCTCGATCGATCCCGATCCCGATCTAGTAATAGTTCAACAGATCAATCCCGGCGCCGATCTTGATCCCGATCCTGATCCCGACCCCGATGCCGATGCCGATCCCGATCCCGGTCCCAATCCCGATCCCGGTAAGTCGTTACCAGCCGTTTTTTTGAAAAACGTATATATCATGCATTGGTTGTACTACCTTTGTCCCGGTCTGAGATTGAAGGGCTGCACGAGGGCGTCCAATTCCGATCCCAATTCAGATCTCAGTCGATCCCGATCCCAATCCCGATCTCTGTCCCGATCCCGATCCTGGTCCCGTGTTTCCCGTCGCTCTTTCGATTTGCGTATGAATAGGTTATCCTACCTTTATCCCGGTCTGAGATCGAAGAGCTATCGGAGGGCGTAAAGGCCGAGCAGAAAAAGCTCACAGAAGCAGCGCCTACCGAGTGGAACTCCGGCCTCAGTCGCGTTGCTGGCAACACCGGGGGTGGTAGTGCGGCGAAGAAGACGGGGAGTTACAAGGAAGATGGTGGCAGTGGGGAGGCGGTGGTGGAGGGGTGGGAGGGGGGAGGGGAAGACTCGTCGCTTGATTTGCTGTACCGGCTGCTTCTGGCGGAGATGTACGGAAATGGCTCGTCGGGGGGGTTGAACAACCGCTGGATTGAACGAGATTCGCTGCTCCAGGTTGGTGGTGCTGCATCAATCGGGTTTAAGCGTGTGGGGGTTGAGGGGGTTGGGTGGTTGGCTAGGTAAGGAGATGAGGTGTGGGGGGGGGGGGCATGGGGACGAGGGGTGATTGAGAGAGGGGGGTGAGGATGGTGGTGGTTTGGGCGGTTGGGAGGTAGGGATGGCGTGGGGTGTGAGCCCATCCTCCCCATCTACGCCCTCTTCGTTTTCTTCTTCCTTGCATTCGTTTGGCACTCCCCCCCCCCCCCCCCCCCCCCCCACTCAGATCAGATAGTTAGCAGTCGTCGGGAATGCTACTGTCACCACCGTCGGTTGACCCCCCCCCCCCCAGTGATCTTTGTCGACGCCAACTATTAATAGGTCTGGGGTTTCCGGCTACCCCTGCCGCTCCTTTACCCCGATTCCGTTACACTGCACCGGTGTCTACTTTTAATGCTTGTTTGCCCCCTCCCCTCCCCTACCTCCCCTCGTCGCCCGCCCTACCCCCCCCCCACCGCCCCGCCCCTATGCCCGACTGCGTGTCTGACGCGGGGTGTCCAGCTGCGAGGCGCCGCCACCTTGGCCCACAACCCGGAATACCTTCGGCACACTGCCAACCTACCCAGGGTGACGCGAGGGGTTCGCCTGGTCGCGCCGGAAGCTACGCACAGCATGCAGGTCGGTCGGTAGAGCTGGCCAGCCCAGCATGGCTTACATGTATTTTGCTCTCTTCCCTATTGTAGTTGTTTCTGGTCATGGTGTTTTGTGCACGGTTGGTGTTGGTACCGGTGGTGGTGCTTTTGCTGCTGCTGCTTTTGGTGGTGGTGCTGCTTTTGCTGCTGCTGCTCCTGCTGTTTTTGCTGCTGCTGATTTTGTGCAGATGTTGCGCCGTGTTTCCGTCGACGTTTTGGGTGGCAACACAACGTCGACTGCCCTTGCTCTTTGCGCACTTCCTCCACCCCGTGGGGTACTCATTCACTAAGGCTGTGAGTTGGCTGAACTTGGCGTTTAGTTAGTACAGTAGTGGTCCCTCTATGGTGCCGGTTGTCAGCTATAGTGCCTGTGAAATCGCCTGGCACAGGTGTGAACCACGTGGAATACGCATTCACTGAGCCTGTGAGTTGGGTGGACTTGACGCCTAATCATTACAGTAGTGATCCCTCTATAATGCCGGTTGAGTAGTGCCAGTTGTCCCTATATTGCCTGTGAAATCGCTTGGCACAGGTGGGAGCCACGCGGAATACGCGTTCACTGAGCCTGTGAGTTGACTGGACTCGGCCCCTAGAAATTACAGTACCATGTCCCTCAATTTCTACGCAAGAAAAAGTCCCTACGAGCACATTTTGCAGTCGGCGAGGCTTGAACCCACCACCTTGGCGTTATCAGGGACGAAAATCACCTACAGTAGTTCTCCATCGGGGACGCCGACACAAGGCTTATTGTCTGCTGACTCGCAGCCGTAGCATTCACGCCCCCCGCCCGAAACGGCGAAACTGGAAGGGCATAAGCAGCAAACGTTTTTTATGATGCGTACGGGATGGAAAGGACGTAGCGAGCGCCCGAACGTCAAGAAGTGTCTCATGTCAAGAGTAGGGACGGTGCTCCCGTGTAGAAAGGCATGCCGTGGTCATTGATCGAAATGGCCGAGGCGGGCAACGAATGAGTGCGCCCCTCTCCCCTCCCCTCTTTGTAGGATGCCGCTCACCCCGCGATGCGACTCGCCAAACGCCTCACGGCGCTTCGCGCTTGGTATAAGCACGTGTCTGCCTGGTTGGGGCAAACCTGACGTGCTCTGTTACGGCATTGTCGGGATGCGAAGGGTCTGCGGTCCTACGGACTGCAGCCGTGCATGATACGACGATTATACCCCCCACCCGTCCTCTCTCCAAAAATGTAGTTTGACGGCCTTGACGGACTTGCCGGACAGCCGTCAAGGAACTCCACACACTAAAACTAGTATGATAAGTATAAAGACGCCTTGACGGGTCAAAACTAGACCGTCAATCGACATCTTTGGTTAGGAGTGGGAACGGTGCTCCATCTCGAACGGGATGCGTAGTCAATGGTCGAATGATCAATGTCGAATGACCAAGACAAGCAACAAATGAGTACCCCTCCTTGCCCCCCCCAATCTGTGTCTCTGTTAGGAGCAGGCGCTGTGCTCTACCTCTCAAATGGGGTGGGTGGTCAATGGTCATATACCCGAGGCAAGCAAGAAATGAGTACGTTCGCCCGTCCCCGTCCCGGCATAATAGGGATAGGAATGCCTGTGGTCTTGAGCCTACTGCCATGCATGATGAGTACACCCCCCCTCCCCCATGTTATGATATGAGTAGCCCCTCACCCCCCCCCTCGTGCGCCGTGTCAATCGCCGTTGCAGGAAGCTCTCGCCCGCTCGCTGGGGCACAGCACGGGCAGCAAGGTGGTGTTCCTGGATGGCAAGGCGTTGGAATCGGTGAGGGGTGGGATTGGTTACGGGCTGTACCAGGTACCTGGTACGATATATCGGGCTGTACCAGGTACCTGGTACGATATGGCCGTGTGTTGACACACCTCGTGGGATGAAATTCGGAGCTGGTGTCCCAAAACCAGCGAGGCACGAACAACGAAGATAGCGGCTTTCGGAGCATCGTGTCGAGATATGTTCACAGACGCGTCGCATCGGCGTGACGTTTTTTTTCACTCTTACCGGCCGTCAAGAAAGAAAAATCGGCGTTGAAATGCCGTTGGAGGGGGAGGGTGTTTTCCACTGTCGTCGTACACGGTAGTTGTTGTTGTTGTTGTTGTTGTCGATGTTGTTGTTGTTGGTGTTGGTGTTGGTGTTGGTGTCGATGGTGGTGGTGGTGGTGGGGGCTTTTCTTACCTCTGGTGGATGGTTTAAAATGAAGCCTGAGCCTACCACACTTCTACTTATCTGTCGTACGTCAATGGTCAAACGACTAGGGCAAGCAATGAATGAGTAACCCCCCCCCCCCCCCCCGCGAAATTTGCCTCCACACTTCCTGCTTCTCTCGTGTGTGCTGGTAGAGGTGCGAGGAAGAGCGCTTTGGAAAGCCTCAAGTACTGCAAACTAAAATCTATATACTGTACGCATTCCTGGTATGCGAGTGAACACGAAAAAAAGAAAAGCCAGGGCTTCTCACGGCCATGACCCGGCCCGTAGTTCGGTTTAGTGGAGGTTTTTAAAAAACAATCTCGCGGATCGAGCCGGGTCGGGTCGAGAGGTGTTGAACCATCACGGGTCGGGTTGGGTCGGGTCGGGTCGGGTCGAGCCACCCTGAGCCGATCCGACCCACGAGAAATAATTCGACCCATGACCAACCGTGAAAAATCTTCGTTGTAGTGCGAATATATGCGAGCTTAGACTGTTATTAATAGATCAAAGCCTGCAATTCCTGCTGCTCTGGCGTGCGCTGGTAAGTGCAGGGAAGAACCGTGCAGAGGGTGTCCCTAAGGAACAGCTGACGTCAAGACATCTCGCCTTCCTTTCTCCCTCCCAGCCCCCTACGCAAAAGCAGACACCGCCCCCGCCCCTCGCCCCATATAGCGCTGACCCCCCCCCCCCCCCGCCCCGTCGAACAATTCCTCCGAACTTCTCAAATATTATTCGTGTATGGTGG
The DNA here is from genome assembly GCA_012845835.1 of Undaria pinnatifida. Lineage (NCBI taxonomy): Eukaryota > Phaeophyceae > Laminariales > Alariaceae > Undaria > Undaria pinnatifida. The sequence goes on along the minus strand of JABAKD010000025.1, from coordinate 5,594,728 downwards.
CAGGTGCGAGGAAGAGCGCTTGCGGAAGGCGTCCCCAAGGAGCAGTTGACGTCAAGGCACCTCGCCTCCGCGCTTATCGAGGTCGCAGGCCAGGACGGATCGCCGTTTGTTGTGTTCCTCAAGGATAAGGGTAACGCCGTCCTCAAGAGCAGGGGGCTCTGCCAAAGGTGAGGGTAGGGTAGCGTACGGTAGGGTGGGGTAGGGTGGGGTAGGGTAGATCAGGGTAGGTAGGGTAGGGTAGGGTCGGTAGGGTAGGGTAGGGTAGGGTAGGGTAGGGTAGGGTAGGGTAGGGTAGGTTAGGGTAGGGTAGGGTAGGGCATTTCATGGGATGTAGTGTATTGTGACGTCCCAGCTAACGTCTTGAAGAAATGCTTATCAGAACATAATGCTTACCGGCTGTTCAGACACAACGAACAAGGGACCCCCCCCCCCCCGCCCCCCCCCTCTCCTGCGTCAACCGCCCTCCCTCTCGCCCTTGGTTAGGCTAACGGAAGAGATGAAGAACGAGTCATCCAGGATGCTGTTCCTGCTGTCTACCGCTAGCGACCCTTCGGTGCCTGGAAACTCGCCAGACGGGCCAGGGGATGAGGCGGCTGCGCAAGAGGCGCCGCAGCAGGTGAGCGAAGAGTTTCGTTTAGATTCATATGGCGTTTCTACATACGATATATTTTCATGTATGATGTTATGCCTCTACATGTGATATGATACCTCTATATACGATATCTTTTTCTACGAATTATGATGTTGTACTTGTACACATGAGGTTCCATCTTCATGTGATAAGATGTAATACCCTTTAACGTAAGATGCATTCCATCATATACTTGTAATACGATATGATACTCTTTCACATAAGATGTATTCCATCTTCATGTAATACGATGTGACCCCCTTCAGCGTGCGATGTCATATGATACCCTTTACATATGGTATACGATACCCTATTACATATGATATAATCGTATCGTGTCTCTGTTTGCTGCCGATATCATATCGATATCATATCGCTGCTGTCACTATCAACAACAGGGCGGTGGCATGTTCGGGAATCCATTGCAGTGGCCGCGTGGACCCAACAACATGCCAAGTGGGCAGTCCAACCGACCCATGCAGGTATTCATCTATTGGTAACACTATTAATAGATGCCGGCTAAGGGTTGACTTGGTTGAGTTTTTAATTTTTTGCCGTGGTTTTGCTGCACCAAGGTTCACCAGGTATATGGTTATGCTTCGGTCGTGTCGAGTTGTGTCGAGTTGCTTGTATAAAGTGGTTGGTTGTCGTGGTTGTTGTTGTGTTGTTGTTGTGTTGTTGTTGTTGTTGTCAAAATCGCTAGGCGTGACGTGGAAATTGCACTCTTGACGTGGAATGAATAAGACGGCTTCCCCAAATAAAGCTTGCTCTCGCACACCACGGCTTTTCTGGGGGGGTTACTGTGGTCTCTAGCCCTGTGCAACTGTGACTTGAGCCCCGTTCAGAGTCCCAAACCCCTCCCTAAACTAATTCCAAGTAAAATTGTCCCCAAAAGCGGGTTTCCAGTTGTACAAAGCTTTACCCCCTTTTTTGCAAGGCTTTTCACGAGTCATGACCCGGCCGGGGTTAGGGGGTGCAACCCGCGGATCGAGTAGGGTCGGGTCACAGGAGGTTTTGGAAATCTCACGGGTCGAGTGAGGTTGGGTCAGGAGGTTTGGACATATTATGGGTCGGCCCGAATCACCCTGACACGATCCGACCTGCGAGAAGGGACCCGACCCATGAAAAGCCCTACTTTGTTGTTTTCCTTTTGGTCTTTACAAAATATCCGCAGGACGGCGCACCGAAAAAAAACTACATCTTCTTGCAGCAAAACCCGCCCGACGGAGGCGGAGGAGGAGGGAACGGCGGCAGCTACTTCGGAGGGCGTTCCCCTCGCGGAGGCCGCGGCGGGCGATCAGGGGGTAGGGGGGGTCAGCCCGGGCAATCGCTCGGAAAGGGGATGCCGGGTCCGCCAGTTCCGCCGCAAATGCTCGAGCAGGTATGCTTGCTCCTTGGGTATAAGCCAGTAGCCAATCAGCCGTCGCCGTGAATTGTCAATTGCGGGCTACGATTCGTTCCGATGTTTGCCCCCAAGAGACGGTCTATGCGCACACCCCCGAGGCCTCCCCCCCCCCTCCCCCCCGCTCCGATGTATCACCCCCCTCCCCACGGACGCCCCTTCCCCCTTCCCCGACCCCCCCCCCCCCCCCAATGGTGAATTGACTAAGGCAAGCAACAAATGAGTACGCCCCCCCCCCCCGCTACCCCCCCCGCTACCCTTCCGTGATGCCTCCTTTTTCCCGAAGCTCCTCAGAGAGGCGATGAAGAACATGCGATCATCCCAGGAACGAAACAACAACAATGCCAACAATATTAATGGCGATGGTAGTGGCAACGATGGTGTTAGTAGCACGGAGCAGGGGGAAGGGGGTGCGGGGGGGGATGGGGATGGACCGGACGGCGTTAACGGGGTTAATGGTGGAGATATTCCACCCGGGCTGCTGGAAGCTTTGAGCGAGGCTCTCAACGATGACGAGTTCAAGAGCACGTTGGAGCAGATCGGGAAGCAGCTCGGAAAGGACGCCACGCAGGTGCGCGTGCGCGAGGAGGGGCGGGGGAGGGTATTGTAGGAAAGTTTTTTGTTTTGAGTTGTTTTTTGTTTTCATTTTTTCAGGGGAAGGGCGCAAAAGGAAAGAGAAGAGAAAAAGGTGCACGTAATTCCTCTGCTGTGTTCCGTTTCTCGTCTGGAAGAGACCCCCCCCCCCCCCCCCCGCCAGCCGTCCCAACCACTGCACTCTTGTTTTTTGTGGTCTGTGGTCGTCTGGTTGCCTTGAAACGCGTGCCACTCCCTCTCGCGAAGAGGTCGCCGGCAGCATCCTCGCCACTACCCCCCCCTCCCACCCTCCACCTCCCTCCTGAAATAACGCCTTCTCGAAAGCTCACGGTTTCGTTTGGGAGCCTATCTAACACAGCCACGGCCGGCGCAGCTAAGAAAATGCGTTTGATAATGCGTACGTAGGATCCCGAAATGTGCACCAGCGTCATTCCACACCCTAGCAACCCGCGTTGTTGCTTTCGCGCGGCTGCTGTAATTGTCCCATATCATGCGTCATGATTTTTATCTGAAGTTACCAGGTCGGGCTCACGCAACCTTTACACAGCTGAGGATAGCATCAACTGCTCAATCGGTGGAATTCACGGCTGATGTTGTTAAAATAGTTTCACATGTCGGATAGATGAGCTATCTATCCCCACTTGATGACGTAGATATTTCAGGGAAGATCTGTATGGTCTAGCTCATGTTATCCGGTGGGAGGCGTACGATCTACTTGATCTAGCAAAAGTTTCCGGGGTTGGATATGCACTTCTGTACAGATCCTGCACAGCATTCTCTAACAGCAGATACCGGATGTACTGTAGATGATCTAGATTATCTAGACGATCTAGATGTTTTCACGTAAATGTGTTAACCTATTTAGGATGATCAGTAGGTTCAACGGCAACGCCGAACGACTGAAGGGTGGATCTCCGTTTTCTTGACCAGTATATGAACCTACCAGTACCGGATCCAGAAAGATGGAGGCTATGCCGCCTTCCAACAGCAGTGGCTACGTGGTTCGATCGTCGGCGGCAAAGTCTACACTTCCAATAGGAGTCACGCATGAGAGCCACCCTTGCGACCCCCATTAGTTTTTTTTCTGAGGTTTTTCAATTTGGGAGCTCAAGACCTCTCCCAAAAACTGATGTTGAGAAAAATAAACCCGCTTTATCGCGGATGAAAAAATCCCATAGCCTAGGTATAGAACGAAAATCGTTCAAGAAGTAATGGCCTATTGTTTATTTTTTTCCGGCGATTTTGGGTTAAGGAGCCCTGTCATTTCGGAAAAGTTTTCAGACGAAAACGGCTACCTCCATCGTAGCACGTCCCTATCGTAACATGTGCCTATCGTCACTCGACAGATATACGTGGTCAAGGCTACGGATTTGGGGGGTCCCCCCCTTTTGAAGTGCACTGTACGGCAACTTATATGTAACTCTAATTCCAAGTAATTTGGCAACGAAACGGGAGTGTAGTGCTAACGAATACAAGGTTCCCCGCCGGGAAGTAAGTACCTAGGGGAGTGGCGCAGGGACACATTGTTTTCACTACCAGACTCAATAACCATTTTTTTGTTTGTACGTTTTACAAAAAAAATTGCCCGGCAAAAGAATGAGCTCGCCTATTTCCCGCACAGTACTTGGGTGTACTCAATAGCAGTACTTTTAGCACTTTTTGGGTACACTCGACATGGACGCGCCTGCGACCGATCTGTTCTTGAGAAAATACACACAGCACCACTTGATAACACACAAAACTTTTACACTGTATGACATGTATGATTCCGAGAAGAGCGTCACAATTCGAACTCCAGCTTGGGGATCGCCAGGAAGCGAGAAGGGGCACGTGTGGCGTGGGATGCGGCACGTATTGAGAACGAGGGAGCAAGAGGACAATAGCACGTGACATATGCTTTGACAACAAAAGCAACTCGCCGCGGTAAAGAGGGGATACAGCACGCACACGCACATGGTCCTACCTATAGCGCTTTGCTCGCCGCGCGTTGTCTGCTGTCTGCCATCTGCGATCTTCGCAACAACCACAAAACATATACCTGGTACTTTTTAAAGAACTGCCTCTGTGGACGTGAATGTTTGAGGATGGGTTGGTATCTAAATTATTAGTATTACATATTACAAAGGTCCCTTCAAGTCCGCATCAAAGGACACGCGCGCCCAGAGTGGCAGCACATCAGAAACGTGTGGTATGGTGGGGTGGCAAATTATGACAGGCTCCGACACAAGCAACTCGCCGCAGCATAGCGAGTATACGCCAAGCGCGCACGTAAATGGTGTCACCTACCGCTGCTGCTGTGCGGCAGGGTTGTAGCGTTGTGCTTTCCGCATGCTGTCTTCTGTCTGTCATATGCGATCCTACATAGATAGTGTTGCCTACCGCTGCTGCTGTGGGGTAGAGTTGTAGCGTTGTGCTCCCTTGGTATGGTACGATATCATGTACGAAGCACATGAACATAATCGTTTGGGTACTAATATGATATTCAAGCGATCCTTACACTTTACCCCGGCATGTCACTTGACACTTGGCAGAAGCAGCAGTAGCAGCAACAGCGAGAGGAAATGGCGTTTAGGCGGGTCGAGCATCACAGGCTAACGTTGTGCTCTCCGCATGTTGTCTGCTGTTCGTCATCTGCGATGTTACATGAATGGTGTTGCCTACCGCTGCTGCTGTGCAGCAGAGTTGTAGCGTTGTGCTCTCTTGGTATGGCACGATATCATACAACAAGCACACCAACAGGAACATAAATATAAGGACTGTTTGAGTACTAATGTGATATGCAAACGACCCTTGCAATTTACGCCGGTATGTCACTTGACACTGACAGGAGCAGCAGCAGCAGCAGCGAGAGGTAGCGGCGTATAGGCGGGTAGAGCGTCGCAGGCTCCGATCAAAGTAATGCTCCGATCAAAGTAATCACGTACTACAATAGCAGCCACACGCGCATAGAGTTGCAGGCTGCTGCTGCTGCTGCTGCTGCTGCTGCTGCTGCTAGGGGGCTGGACTGCTGCTGGGCGCCATGCGGCAGAGTTGTAGCGGTGTGCTCTCTTGGTATGGTACGATATTATGCAACAAGCACTCCAACATGAAGATAAATATGAGGACCGTTTGAGCACTAATGTGATATTCAAACGATCCTTATACTTGACGCCGGCATGTCACTTGACAGAAGCAGCAGAGGCAGCAGCAGCGAGAGGTAGTGTCGTATAGGCGGGTAGAGCATCGCAGGCTCCGACCGAAGTAATCACCTACTACAACAGCAGCCACACGCGCATAGAGTTTCAGGCTGCTGCTGCAAGGGGGCTGGACTGCTGCTGGGCGACAGGGTCGTAGCGTGGTGTTCTGTGCAAAAATAGGGAAATGTGCGTGTACCCTCTACGAGCAGAAAAACCCGGTTGCATCCAAATATTACGTGCGCACACGGGGATAGGGGATGAAACCCAATCTCCGGGGATGTTGCGAAAACCCGGAGATTTGCCTTAAGTGTGCCCAAGGCCAAAAAAGTTAACACGGCTTGCCACGCGCGACACACTGCACGGATCGCGCCCAAACCTCCGGCATCGTGACCTCAACGGTCGAATTGTGCCCACCCCATCCGGCGTTTCGGAAAAAAGTGCGAGCACGAAAATATATGCCCGAAGAAAAAAAAACGACAGTTAAACGTATACATATCTAACCGCGTCCACTTACGCCCATGCACCGCACACACACCCCCCCCACCCCTCCACCATCCCAGGGGTTTTCGATCATGTTCAGCTCTGGCGCTTACTCGCCCGGCCAGGGCCAGGGGGGTGGAGAGGGCGACGCGGGAATGGACGGGGGTAATGACGAAGCGTCGCCACCTTGGGGAGCAAGCGGACCCGGTGGAAACCTCGGGAAGGGGGGCAGCTGGCAAGGGTCTTCGTCTCTATCGTGGCTTACCAACCTCAGGAAGGGCATCATGAGTGGAGGTGCGCTTTTGGGGGAGACCGGGGGGGGGGAGGGGGGTGCGCAGTTTGTGCATGGCCGTAGTCGTATGACCGTAGACCTTGGCATCCCTACTATGCCGGGCCGGAGCACGTCGAGTTTTCACCAACCAGGCGAACATCGCGTGCATCAAGCGCGAAGCTCCGTGAAGTGTTCGGCGAGTCGCATGAAGGGTGAACCGCATCCTGCTAAGAACCGCTTGTTGGGCGGACTCCGGCGCCATGTGCGTACTTTGTTGCATTTGGATGACAGCTGTAATTAATGGGGGGCGGGAGGGGGGGGGGGGTTGAAAGGTGACGCTTTCTGAGTAAAACCGGAATATTAGAGTGTTACCTGTGGTTTTGTCTCCCGGAGTCTTGATATACCATGCCTTACCGTAATGTTGTGGTATGACTCCCGTCTAGAAGCTTGGTCATGTCCTACTGTTGTCACATGACCCCCCCTCCGCCGCTGGTCACCCCTCTCCTTCCCCCCTCATCATGTAGTCGAGGGCGTCGGTGGTGCGAAGGGTAAGGAGCAAGACGATGTCAGCGCTGCTGAAAGTTCGCACGCTTCGTACGAAGATGCGAATTAAAAAAAAGATAAAAAAAGTAGACACTGTTGTGGCATGACCCCCGCCCCCCTCCCCCTTCCCATCCACCCCGTTGTGCAGTCGAGGGCGTCGATGGTGCGGAGGTTAAGGGACAAGACGACCCCAACGCTAGCGGAGGGCGTGATGGTAGCGATGGTAGGGGAGGGGTGGGGAGGGCGGCGGAGGCCGGGGGGGGGAGGGGAGGGGGCGGTGGGGGCGGCGGGGGCGGTGATGGTCGAAAAGCCGACACGCGCAGGGGGGTGGATGTGGCGCCTTCAGGGTCCGAGATGAGGGCCTTTATGAACCAGTTTGAGGATATCGCTGTCAACCCTCCGCAGGTGTGTTGTTTTGGGTGTGTAGTTTTGTTTTTTTTGGGTGGGCATTTTGAGTGTTTTTGAGTGTGTGTTTCGGGTGCGTATTTTGAGTGTGTGTTTTTGGGGGAGGGGGGGGGGGATGGTGTATTGGGTGTGTATTTTAAGTGTGTGTTTTCGGTGTGTATTTGGAGTGTTCTGAGTGTACTTTTATGGGAGGGGGGTGAGTGTGTTTTGGGTGCGTGTGCATGCATGTGTTTCGGGTGTTTTAAGTGTATTTTAGGTGTTGTTTTTGAGTTGTTTTTCTTGTATGTGATGTGTTTTGGGTTGTGTTCGTTGGTGCTTTGTGTGTTTGGGTGCTTGTGGATGTCGGTATGTGCGTTTGGGTGTTTTGCTTTTTGTGTCCGATGCAGCGCGCTTGTTGTACAATTCCCTGTATTGAAGTTCGGGTACAGTAGTCGTCCCTCTTTAGTGCTGGTGTGTGCCAGCCATATTATTGCCGGCATTATAGCGGCAACCGGCACTACTCCTCATGCTGCCACTACTGGCTGTTCCCATCCGTGGCAAGCGATTTCACAGGCACTATAGCGGGCACAACCAGTACTACGCCGCATACTGCCACTGCTATAAATAGCTGTTCCCGTCTACGCCAAGCTATAACACACGCCAAGCTATAACACAGGCACTATAGCGGGCAACCGGCACTACGCAACCGGCGCCATAGAGAAACCTCGACTGCGCTCCATCTAGGATTGAAGTTGACGAAAGACGCAGCAGCTTGGTGTGGCCGACGCTGTGGTGACTTCTGTTTTTCGCTTTTACGTTTTAGAGTAGTGCCCACGTTTTTGAGGATGTACTGCTGTGTACTTGAGTTTTTTTTTGTATATATTATGCAATATACAGAGGTCCCTCTATAGTGCCGATTGAGTAATGCCAGTTTCCCTCTATAGTGCCGGTTGAGTAGTGCCTGTTTGCCCGCTATAGTGCATGTGAAATCGCTTGGGACAGATTGGCACAACCAGTAGCGGCAGTATGCGGAGTAGTGCCGGGTGCCACTATTGTGCCATTATTTCCCTCTGTAGTGCGCATACCGGCACTACAGAGGGACCACTATAATTTTTAATTTGTGGAAAGGTCTATCATTTTTTTTTTTTTTTCATGGCCCGTGGACGATTAACAAGAAAAAAAATGAAGGCAGGACGGTATGGAAAAGCAAGAAAAAACGAGACGTTGATTGACACACACCTTGGTATGCTACAGCTGTGGCTACGACGCTACCGCTACCGCTACCGCTACCGCCCATGCTTTGACGTGTTTGCTTCGCTTTACTTTTGCTCCGCCAACACCAACATCTTCGCACATCGGACAGCTCATGATACAGGCCATATAGATCATACAGATGATGTACATCCTGTGTCATTATGAAATGTAGTCCGGGATCTGCGTAGTACAGACCCAGCCCAGCAAGCATATGCTGTTACTAGCTCATTCAGGTCGTCCGACTCTCGCTCGGCAAGTTTTTTTTTATTTTCATCCTCCGGCGGATGGGGAAAAATAAAGCGCAAGCTCACCACACTTCCACGTATTTTCATACATGCCGTGTGTCAATTTGACATGTTACTCTGTTGTATTTGCAATCCAGCGCTAGCTGGCGTATCCTCCAGCTGCCGTGGCAAGGACAGCGCGCAACATGATCTATAGACCCCGCAGATGACATTTTACGTGAGGGATCTGTCTGCGTTCAAGGACAGATCATACTTGTCGTCAACAGAGATTTGACCTGTCAGATATGTGCATTGTTTGCGGCGATGACCTGTATTGGCGATGCATATCATTTAGACCAGGGATCTTTTCTCCGCATAGGTCGTGAATAATAATCTGATGTGTCATATGTGTACATTTTCATGCTGCAATGATCTATCTAGACCATGCATATTATACAGACCGGGGATCTGTCGGCCCTGAGAGACGCAGATCGTATAGATCAATAAAAACCCATGTATATCATATAGACCGGGGATCTGTCGGCGCTGACAGACGCAGATCGTATAGATCATCAATAGAAATCCATGCATATCATATGGACCGGGGATCTGTCGGCGCTGAGAGACGCAGATCGTATAGATCATCAACAGAAATCCATGCATATCATATAGACCGGGGATCTGTCTGCCCTTGAAGACACAGATCGTATAGATCATCGATAGGGAGCTAATCTGCCCGATGTGTGAACACCTTGGCAGGATGCTGTGCTTCGGCAGCACTGGGACACGTGGGTGAAGGAGGATGTGGGCAAGCACAACGCGCGCCAAAACAAGCAGGTCAGGAAGCGCGCAATGGCACAGTTATTAATGTGTGGCCTTCGCGGTGTTTTTCAACCCAGAAAACATACCAGACAAATCACCAAATACATATATTTTTCGAAATACCCTATTTTGAAGTGGTCCGCACGTTTCTTTTGATCGAGTTTTCCTCAACTTGCGCCGAAACAAGCCGCGCGCGGACTGGAGCTTTAGCCTGGGTTGGGGTTGGGGTTGGGGTGTTGGGGATTGGGGCTGGCATTAAGGTTAGCGGTAGGGTTGGGTTTAGTCGAATCCCTCTCGTGATTTGTAAGAAGAACTAAGCATAATAACCCAAAATAAGAGCCCAAAAATCATTATAAAGCGAAATATGCTTGGTGCTATATTCAGCATATATGCATGATACACTGATGCATTCCTTGCACAGCGGTCAGCTTTTGTCCCCCTCAAGAACGGGTTTTATAGTTTCCGCGCACCGATTGATTAATGCCACCCTGTTGACCCTGATACAAGCTACGCTGTAGTTCTAAGGGGAGTGGCCGACCTGTATCCTTAATGAGGACACGCATCCAGTAGTACGCGCGATCGGAGTATCGCATACAGCTTGCAAATATAAGTTTCGACGGAATCTTCGTTGTCACAGCTGGAGTGTACTTTTACTTTTATAATATATCTAGATACCTGGTATTATTTTGTGAGTTGAGACCGATGTAGGCACCTCCAACGACCACGTTAGCACCTTTGGACGAAGACTTTTTTTGACAAAGGGTCACTGTTCATGCCTAACGAACCCCCCCCACAAAATGTCGGGAGTCGTGACGTGACAACCAAAAACGCGACTTTTTTTTTTTTTTTTTTTTTGGGGGGGGGGGGTGGTGAAATCGTTGTGTTGTCATTGGAAATTCCTGCCTGACTTTGAGTATTTGTGTTTTTGAAAATTTCCACAGAAAAGTGTGTCATGATTTCCCCTTGACACTTGAAACACGTGACATTTCATTCAGATTTTCAAAAATTTGCCAGAAATAAATCGTGTGATGTTTTTGTTGTCAGGAACCGTGTGTGTGTGTTTTTTTTTCTTGCATTCGTTAGGAACGGCGGTAAGGACTACCCAACCTCGGCATGGCTTACTGTTTACTGCTGTAGTGCTCGACGTTAGACCTTGGTTCACGGGATTGTGCGTCGGGTTGCAGTGTCCGCTTTCATCTCGAAAGTCAGTTCTTGGGTGAGGTATACCTGCTTCGCAAGAGTATCAGGCCAGAAGTAGAACCGCCAACCGGCACGGTTGCTCTTGACTCTCTTGACTCTCTTGGCAGGTGCTGATGACGGCGCTTCGGCGGAACATGCTGGCCTGCCCCGAGCTGCAGCGGTTGGACCCTCTCTTGGCTAGGCACCGTTTGACGGAGGCGGAGACGGGCCAGGTTGTACTGACCTCGCTCAAGGTCGAGCTGAGCAAGGTGTGGGGGGGGTGATATACTAAGCATTTCGAAGCATGTATATTTAGTTGACAATTGTTATTAATTGTGACTTCTATTCTGGTATAATGTTATTTTATACCTATTACGGGAGACCATAGTAAATAGGACCTACGGTACAGACAAAAACCAAAATATTTCCCTATTTTGACTAACAATATTTGGTCCTATTTACTATGGTCCCCCGTAATACTATCTGATAGGGACGTGCTGGTAGGATATTTTGAACTATTGTAGTAAAAGCGTATTTTTGTGTTTGTAAAGTCGACGGGCCAGGTTGTTCTGGCGTCGCTCAGCGTCGAGCTGAGCAAGATGGGGCGTGCGCGCTTGCTTCGGGAGAGGAAGGGACACCGCCACCACTGACATGACTATCTGTAATACTCGTAGTGAAGCTATTTCGTGCCAGAAATACAAGAAAAATAAAAACACGAACGATACCAACAACCAAAAAAAAAAAAACGATAACGAAAAAAACAAAAACAATCAACAAACAACGGCAGTACCACAGTGACGTACATGCAAATCAACAACAATTCGCTAAAAGTATTCACTCGGTAACTCAATTAACCCTGCCGCCGGTTTTGTCTTGATATGCAGGCCGACGCGGCGCGCGAGGAGGGGGGGGGAGATCCCTCGAACCAGCCCCTGGTTGCCCCCCGCAGGACGGCGAAGGGGAGACTGGTTATCTCGCGGCAGAGCATGGAGACGGCCTTCGCGGCGGTGTGCAAGGCCTATGTGCCGCGACCGGGGCAGCCCATGAGCCGCACGAGGGAAGAGGTTACCGCTCTCGCACAGGTGAGTTTGGGTTTTCTTTTTTTTGTGAGGTTGTTTTGTTTTGTACGGGGAGAGGGGGTGATTTTGTCTGGGTACTTTCTTCGGGCGATCCACCTCCCCGCCTCCTCTCAGGAAGGGTCCAGATGCACGACTAACAGGGGTGATTTTGTCTGCGTACCTGCTTCGGACGATCCACTTCCCCGCCTCCTCTCAGGAAGGGTCCAGATGCACGACTAAACAGCGCTCCCTGGTAGCAGTTGCCATGCTTACCTTCAAGCATCGGCGTGGCGTCCTGCGCTGCACTTGCGTCCAACCCTACCCTACCTCTACGTGACCCTACCCTGCCTTACCTTACCCCACCCTACCCTACCCTGCGCTACCTTACCCTGCCCTACCCTACCCTACCCTACGCTACCCTACGCTACGCTACCCTACCCTACGCTACCCTACCCTGCCCCACTCGTACCTTACCCTGCCCCTTCCCTCCCCTGCGCTCCCTTCCCCTTTCCCCCCCCCCCCTCCTTTACTTCAACTCCTCTTTGCATTGCCACCCACAGAACGACAGGCACGAGCAGGCTCTTGTGACGAACGTGATCCTCCCGAAGGACATCGGAGTTACCTACGACATGATCGGAGGGCTGGGCGGTGCGAAGGAGCTGCTGCGGCAGTGCATCACCTACCCCCTCCGCTTCCCGCACTTGTACAGCGAGGGCATAGCTAAGGAGGCTGTGAAGGGCGTGTTGCTCTTCGGACCCCCTGGTGCGAACACGCCTCGGCCGCTGTTGATGTTTGCTCTTTCTTGGTGCTGGGTTTGTTCTTTTTGTGTGGGGGTGTTGACGTTTTTGTGGTTCTTTTGCTCTTTTTGGGTGTTGGTTTTGATGTTTGTGCGGTGTTTTTGGTGTTTTTGTGTAAATTTTGCTCTTTTTGGATATTGGTTCGGTTTGTGCGGTGTTTTTGGTGTTGTTGTGTAGGTTTTGCTCTTTTTGGATGTTGGTTTGGTTTTTCGTTATCGGTGCCGTACCCCGTCCGGTTCTCGCTCTTGCACAGCGAAGGCATCGCCAAATGAGCTGTGAAAAGGGGGATGTGCCGCTGTTCGAACCTCATGGTTAGCAAATACGAATACAGAATGTCTAGCGACGGTCCGTAAAAATGAACGGGCATCGTTCAGGGGCGTACAGCCGACGCTTTGCACCACTATTACGTACGGTGGAGAAAAAGAGCATCGGTCGCGGCCGTTTTTTTTTTTTTTTTTTAATTTTGCGGTCATTACGCGGGGCTTTTGTTGGGTCACGACCCAGCCCGCGGGTCTGGTTAGGATGTTTAAACGATTGCGGGTCGAGTTGAGTCGGATCGGGTCAGGGTTTGTTCGGTACCTCACGCGTCGGATCGAGGTTTTCAATCCTCATGGGTCGGATCTGGCCCGGTCGGGTCGCGTCCGGTCGGGTCGGGTCGGGCCACCTTGAGCCGACCCGCGAGATGTGGACCGACCCGTTAAAGCCCTGCCATATTTACTGTTAGGGAATACCTCGGCCGCTGTAGGTGATATCATACCTGTAGACAGAACAGGAAGAATAACAAGGAAATTACTAGCAGTATGTGTGTGGATTTTCTCGTCCTGCGTCGTTCCTTAGGTGCGGGTTTGACGATGCTGGCCAAGGCGGTGGCCACCGAGGGGAGGGCGACCTTCCAGCGGACTTGTTGTCGTTGTTGTTGTTATTGTTGTTGTTGTTGTTGTTGTTGTTGTTGTTGTTGTTGTTGTTGTTGTTGTTGTTGTTGTTGTTGTTGTTGTTGTTGTTGTTGTTGTTGTTGTCGTTGTCGTTGTCGTTGTCGTTGTCGTTGTCGTTGTCGTTGTCGTTGTCGTTGTGGCTGTGGCTGTTGCTGTTGCTGTTGCTGTTGCTGTTGCTGTTGCTGTTGCTGCTGCTGTTGTTGTTGTTGTTGTTGTTGTCGTTGTCGTGGTCGTTGTCGTTGCTGTTGCTGTTGCTGTTGCTGTTGTTGTTTGTTCTTGTTGTTTTTGTTGTTGTATCGTTGTTGTCTGTTCTTGCTCTTTTCCTTGTTCTTGTTCTTGTTCATGTTGATGCCTCTCGTCTGATGTGATGTGATGGCCCCTTACGCAGGCACGGGTAAGACGATGCTGGCGAAGGCCGTGGCCACCGAAGGGGGCGCGACGTTCCTCAGTGTGGACGCCAGCGTGATCGAGAACAAGTGGCTAGGCGAAAGCGAGAAAAACGCGAGGGCGGTCTTCACGCTGGCCAGGCGGCTCGCCCCCTGCGTGATCTTCATCGACGAGGTGAGCTAGCGACGCGAGCTACGATAAGGGTAGCAACTGTTTGGCCCAAGTATTTTTCTGACTTGCGAGGCTCCTCAACTGGGTGTGCCTTGCGTGCGCCGCGGTTATCGTGGGGGGGTTATCGTGGGGCGGTTATGGCCGGAGGTTACCTCGGGGCTTCTCAGGAGCTTCTCAACTGTGGCGCGTGCTACGATAAGGGTAGCTAGCAACTGTGTGTGCCTTGCGTGCGCCGCGGCTATCGCGGGGCGGTGATCGCAGGAGGTAATCCCGGGCGATGTGCCGCGGGTATCGCGTGGCGGTTATCGCGGGAGGTTAGCTCGCGGGGCGGTTATCGCGAGCGGTTGTCGCGAGGCGACTGTTGCGGGTGGTGCGGGCAGCAAAACCGATTTGGAGCATTTGCACCTCTCGAGACAAGCGTGCGGTTTAGCTTTTCTAACCGCGGCACGATAGCACGGTGTAGCCTGCTGGAGTTGCGGGGCCAAAACGCGGCTAAACGCCGAGAACCTTGTGTCTTCGTGTGTTGGTGTGTGGGCGTGTTTGTGTGTGTTGCCGTTTGATGCATTGGTGTGCTTTGTTGGCATCATACGTTGGCATTTTCCCGTTGTGTTCTATGTGTTGAGTGTTCGTGTACCTTTGTGTGCTGGCGTGCTTGTTTGTGCATGTGCGTGCGTGTGTTGTTTTACCTTCAGGTGGATTCTGTACTGAGCAGCCGGGAAAAATACGACGACACCACCCACGGCACTCTCACCAGCGTGAAGACGACGCTCATGCAGGTAAGAATTACCACGTAGACTCGATGCAGGTACAGCAGGGGGGTGCTCGATTCAAGAGCGCCCATTATGAGAGATAACGGGCTTAAAATCGGCCAAATAGGCGTGTCGACAGGTCAGACCAATTAGCGGGTATAGTGGAGTGTCCGATTTAAGAGCGTCTATACTAAGAGAAAACGGGCACTCGGGAGTGACCAAATGGGCTTGTTACGCCTCATGGCGCCTATACTAGAACCTTCAGCGTACCCAATCTTGGACAGGAGCAGCACGGATAAAAATACGGTAACCGTGGTCTGTTGCGAGAGGCTCTTTAATCGGGTAGTGGCACCCCACTGGTATCCCTTTCCGTAGATGCTGGCAAGACTTATGTAAACTGCTATAAACTCGTTTGGGCTGGTCGGTGTTGCTTGCCGAGTCACTTGCGCAGTGGTTATATATATGATTTTTTTGTCGTAGTTTTCCTCATTTTTCAACTTGCGATACCCCCGGGATTCAAACCAACCCCCTTCCGGGGGGGAACCTTGTTTGTATTGTTAATCGGGGAGAACGCGACCGCGGCGTTTCGGTCGTTGTTTTGTGCTACCACTGTACATACGTACCACGACGACGCGAAGCAAGTATTGAAGTCGATGGCGAAATCGCCGAGAGGGAAAAGGGAGCAGTGACTTGGCGCTTGTTGCGAGCCCGATGACGAATTCGCTGGGGGGGGTAGAGACCTTTGACGTGATGCTTTGCTGCGAGCCTGGTGGCGTTTTTCGCTGTGGGGATGGGGGACCTCGACTATCGCTCGTTTCGAGCCTTGCCTACCAGCATGTTGCGCCTTGTCCCCAGACTGAACGTTCTCTTCTCTCACCTGAACCTTCTCTCGTCTCACGTTCTCTTTCACCGTCTCCTGCTCTTATGTATTTCTCTCTGACTCTCTGTTTCTCTCTTCCCTCTTCTGTCTTCTTATGTCTCTCTCTTTATATATATTCTCTCTTGGTTTCTCGCTCGCTCTCTGTTTGGCTTCTCTCTTGTTGGTCTCGTGCGCTCTATCTCTGTCTCTCCCTCTCTCTGTGTCTCCATCTCCATCTCCATCTCCATCTCCATCTCTGTTTATCTCTGCGACTTTCTCTGTGTCTGCAGTCTAGTTGTAGGTCGATCAATCTCAATCGCGTTCTCATTCTCGCTTTCAATCTCAATCGCGTTATCATTCTCACTCTCAATCTCAGCCTCAATCTCATTCTCCCTCCCGCCCCCCCGCCTTTCTCTCTTCCTCTACCCTCTCGTGGTGGGGTTTTGTAGGAATGGGACGGGCTTCGCACCGGCGGGGACAGGGTGGTAGTAATTGCTTCCACCAACCGACCGTTCGATCTCGACGAGGCCGTGCTCCGACGATTGCCCAGGAGAATTCTCGTCGATCTGCCCGACGCGGAGGTAAGTGGGAAAAGCGTCCCTACGCACGCCTCTTTTTGTTTTTTGTTTCCCCCATCTCTTCCATTCGGTGTATGTCTTCATTTTACTTGTCGCGTGGAGGATTTATCGGGGGGGGGGGTTCCCCCCTCGTCGACTCGCGTGGAGTTTTGTTTTGTACGTGGGAGATAGGGAGGACTTCTTTCAGCCCAACATTTTCTGACTGTTGGCGCTCATCAACTGAGGAAATGGCTACGTACCCAACATTACCCAATATATTTAGTTATATGATTTCCCAGCTGTGGTTTGCTCTCTTGTTTTTCGGTCGTCGTACAGGATTTTCCCAGTGGAGGAGCTACCTGGTTTGGTACCCGCTATCTTTGCAAACTTGTTTTCGCAGTGGCTGGGCTTGCGGGTCGTGGTTTTCGTATCGTACTTTTCTTTTTTGCTTCTATTAATGCTCTAGACCTGCACCCTTGTTGTTTCGGACAAAATCCTCGGAATATATTTGTGATTTTTTTTTGCAGTATTTGTGGTCAGTGGGTTATTGTCTAAAAGCGCAAACGAGGTGTTTTTTTTTAATGTTTTTTATGAAAGCGCGGCCGAAGTATCACAGCTGCTTGTAAAAATGAATATCGACTGCTCAACTGGTCGAATTTACATCTGACGGTGTTCGAGATGTTTGGCAAAACCCCGCAGTCGTATGTTTCGTCGGATTTCTATTAACGTTGTGCTGTCTGTTGTATCGACGAAGACACGGGAGGAGATTCTGAAGGTGTCTATGGCACAGAACCGGGTGGACGCGAGCGTGAACTTCACGGCTATCACCGCTGAGCTCGAGGGCTTCACCGGCAGCGACATTAAAGAGGTGGGCAGTGGGCATTGTGTTTTCGTTTTTTTCCCAATATTTAGCAAAACTTCATTTATTAGCAGTAAAAATACTTGTACGTGCTGTACATTTTATCAAGAGACTGTTGATTTATAGCTAAAGATGCTGGTGAATAGGAACATTTATGTTTCTGATGCTGCGGGGTCATGCTGATGCCAGCACCAATATTTGTATACTTCGAAGTACCGGGAATGATATACCTGGGACCAGATAAGGGTTAGTTGATGATTTATTAATTGTTTGATTGAGGAGGCAGCTTACAGTCGTGATTGCGATACCGCTGGTCGCGGCGGTTGCTACACCGTACGTAGTCACGCTTGAGGCCGCAGCATATATCACAGTAGGGATCCCTATAGTGCCCGTATATGACAGCTGGAAATGTCGGCACGATAGCGGCAAACCGGCGCTACTCCTCGTACCGGCATTACTGGTTGTTCCCATCTGGGCCCGACGATTTCACAGACACTATAGCAGGCAACCGGCATTACTCAACGGGCACTATAGAGGAACCTCTACTAACTGTATGGCCATTTTGCAATCTTTCATGTGTCTTACAAAATTTATTGCGTTCGGTGGATGTATGTGCCATGCAGGTGTGCCGTGAGGCTGTGGTTCGTATCGCGCACGAGAAAGCGCACGAGCTCGACAAGGCTGGCCTGGGGGGGCTCGGAGAGGAGGTTGATCTGACCGCGCAACTTCGGCCTGTTACCATGGACGACTTCGCCGAGGCCAGGAAGAAGGTGAGGACCGCATCCCTCTACTGGCGATTCGCCGAGCGTGTTGTACCTGTGCTGCCGATTACAGTTTTTTCCTCAGGTGTTATTTCACTCCAGAGTTTTTGGAACCTGTTTTGTGACCAGACTAGATTTTGGCGATGAGGTGTTGTGAGTTCAACGACAGTGTTTTGTACCTTTGAGGTATACCAGACAGGCCCGCACACCCGAAACGTTAAAGTGTTTCGACACCAGCAGCCTTGAACGTCGACACGCTATTCTGTACGGAGTACAAACTTGGTACCAGGCAGGATTCAACGTTGACATTACATCCTCCACTGATGACGGTTTCATGACACCTATTTTTGGGACCTACTGCAGGTGTAGACGAGTCCTACGATAGAGATATACCAGTACCTTTTTTTGTTTTGTTTTTTCCCTGGGAGGTATACCTTTTTGGTGGTTTTTTGTTCCCGAGTGACGGGACTCCTTACCCCCAAATCGTTGGAATAAAAGGCCGTATTTTCATTCTTGCTTGGGAGTGTTTTTTTTTTATTACTTGGGCCATACATAGATTTGGTCATCTGGTCGCACTTTCGGTTTACTGAAGATATTGTGTGGGTGGTGTGTAGAGTCGGCTTGGGTCGGGAGATGTTCGAAAGCTCACCGGTCGGGTCGGGTCGGGTCGGGTCGGGTCGGGTCGGGTCGAGTCGGGTTACCCTGACCGGACCCGACCCGTCCCGACCCGCGAGAAGTGATCCGACCCGTGAAAAGCCACCAAAAAAAAACGAGAACATAGGTTAGTCCTCCGTCTGGAAAGAGCGTGCTATTAGTACACGCAAGCGTCGTCATGGGGCGTGCGTGCCGTACAGCTCCTTGCGTTGCTGTTCGGACACCTCCCCCTGCCGCAGCGGCTTCGGCAGCCCGGGCTGCTTTACGTAAAACCGACGCTGTAATCGTGAGGTCACTTTTTTTCGACTTTTCTTGTCTGAGTTTAGAGAAGTCTCGATAGAGGTTCGTTCATCAAGAAGTTCTTTTGCGTCCCTAAAACGACCAGCCTCAGGTTCGTACTGAGTTCTTTTCTCTTGGTGTTTTTTGCTTAGCATCACCTGCTGTATAACGCCAGCGACCGTGGCCTTCCGTCGTTATCCCACAAAAAAAACATCGTCTTATGGCTCTGCTTGGCTCGGTTTCGCGTTGTAGTTTCGTTTCGCATGTTCATTATTTTTAGCAGTGTGTTTTGTTTTGAGTTTTGTTTCGTTTCGCTTTGTTTCGCGCATCTGCTTCGTATTTTACGTTTTTGTTTCGTGTCTGTATTTTTTTCGTTTCACGGGTTTGGTTTAATTTATGTGGCTCGTTGTCGCGTCTCGCCTTCCTTCCTTGCTGTACCGCGTCTTCGTCTTCTTCTCCGTGCTCGTTGCCGCCGATGCCGCCAACTTGTTCTACCGATGCTCCCTAGTTGACCGCTAGCGTTAGCGAGAAGGGGAGAGAGTTAGCGAGGGTGTGGGAGTGGAACGAGGAGTACGGGGAGGTGAAGAAGAAAAGACCGGAGGCCTCGGCCCATCATCTCTCCATGTACCTATGATTACGTACGTGGTACGTTTTTTGTGTGTCAAAACGTGGGTGCACTTTCTATTTTTGAAACGTCTATGAGGGTGGGTGGTTCTCGGCTGCGACGCTGCTCCGTGTTCCTGTACGGCCGCGGTATGATTGTTGTCGCCTCAGGTATGGCCGCGGCGATTGAGATGTACGCGTACGAGGTACTAGGTTACGAAGCAGTCTTGAATCGTAGTAACACGTACCAGGTACTAGGTTATGAGGCAGTCTTAAATCGTCCCAGGTACTGCAGTAGTCAGGGCATCTGTCTTAAATCGTACTAGGTGCATTTAAGTAGTCGCTCGCAATGTGCCATACAGGCGTACAACTGCTAGTTTCAACTGTAGATACGCAGCGTCCGTGGATTCTTTTGTTTGTTTTGCATGTGGGTGGGCGGGGGGGGGGGGGAGGGTATGGGAGTATGGGAGGACGGGGGGGCGTACGATCCTAGCTCTGGTGGCCTCGGCACCGACACACATCGTTTTGTGATCGCTAACATACCGGTAGTATGGTAGGCTTCGGTATGGTAAGGTGTTGCTGACTTGGTATGGTAGTGTTTGGCCACCGATGGGGAACGTCAAGAATTTTTGGGTGGGTGTACTACCGCTGGAGCTTTTTACTTTGTTCGCAGTGTCAACACCTCATCAAACGAACGCCATCGGCATGCTCATCTCATGCGCTCGAAGGTAACGAGCAGGAGAGTCCCCGAAACGGAGAGGGCGGGGCGCTCAGCCCCAATCAAATCGGAAGCGCGATAGTGGGTGAACGGGAGCGCGCCGTTTGCTGGCGCAGAACGATGAGCCTATGGTGGCGATGCTCGTGTATAGCTATATAGTAGAGCTTTTCATGGATTATGACCCGACCCGGGAAACTTCACGGATCGAGTCGCGTCGCGTCAGAAGGTGTGCAAAACCTCACGGGTCGGATCGGGTCAGGTCGGGTCAGGTCGGGTCAGGTCCTGAGTTTTCATAGTCTCACCGGCCGGATCGGGACACTCTGACCCGACCCGACCCGACCGGCCAAAAGTGGCCCGGCCCGTGTGGAGCCCTGGTATATAGCGGTTGCCGATCGTCGGAGCGGAATGACTTATACCGTGGGGGCAAAGGGGTGCTTCTGCACGCTTCCAATGATCGCTGCGTGGTGCTTAGGACGTGTGTTCGGCAACTTTTGCGTCGCTTTTTGCGTGGGCGTTAACGCTGGGATGGGCATGGGCTTTGGCGGGTTCTTGCGCTGGTTGTCTGCGCAGGAAGACGTCCCGGGGGAGGGTTACCAGACAGGTTTAGCGTCGTCTCTGGCCGATCGAGCGGCGTAAAGCAGTGGTGACGGCGGCAGTAGCAGCAGCAGCTGGAGTAACGCTTTTTAGTCCTGCAAGCTATCCCATATCCCATAAAACATGGTTGCGTTTCTCAGCCTAGGCCTGGGGGTTAGCCAGTGTTGTCTGCCTCGTAAAAGCTGGATGTGTCGGACAAGGGAGCATCTTCACCCGTGTTTTCGGGTCGACACATTTGGAATAATTTGCGCGGGATATCTGTTGAAGAGGGTAGAAGGATTAATACAAATGTCCGGCGCGAGCGTACCGAAATTGTGCGCGCCGTGGTGGGTGGGTGGGTGGGTGGTTTTGATGGTGGTGCTGTAGTCCTGAATATTGGTGCGCGGTGTCGCGTGTTGCTGGCATCGATTGATGGGGCTGACTGTGGTGTATATTACATATTGCGAGCACGATAGCTTTCACGCGTTATACGGGGCATGTAGGCGTTCCGATAGCCGGGGAGGGGATCCACGCTCGAAAGAAGACATTGTGGCAGCACATGCATCTATCTGTCTGCCACGAAACAAATTTATATCCTACACATCATTGTCCTGGTACTGCGCATGAAGCGACTGTTGCGAGAAGATGCTTCACATTTCATACGCGCCCGGGACACCGTTGCACGTCTTATCCCTGGGAGCTCTATCTAGCCGGTGAACACCCGACGTGCTCCGTCCCAGCATTGTATGGGTGCGAGGGTCTATGGTCATTCGTTTACGCCCATGGATGGAATGATTGCACCCCCGCTCCCCGACCACCCCACCCCCCCCAACCCTCCTTCACCCCAAGTCGACGTAAAACAGAGTACAGTGGTTGCAATGATCACACCCCTGCCCTCTGATCGCCAACCCGTATTTGCTCATACCACTGCGGCAGTTCGACCGCTTGCGTGCTGTGACTGTCGTCGCGCCAAGGTTTGATCTCTGCCGACACACCACACGACACATGAAGTACGAGAAATAACAAACATTAATTAATCTTGACCAAGGCTGGGTTAATTGTCCGGGAAATGATGCGATCTATACCACCACCGCAAGTTCCTTTAGAGGGGATTAGCTCCGACAAAGGCATCTCCCAGATTCCTTCGTTCTTGCCCGCAACTTGTTTCACATTAAATATCACCAAACCATCGTTTTGAATTTCCTTATGTTGCCGTGCTTGTTGCAATATGCCAGGTAACACCTCCGTTTCCTTCGTCGACCTCCACAACGAAAAACCAACTGTTTAAAGGACAAGCATAATGACTGGACAAAATGGCTCCAAAATTTTGTTTTTTTCGTGCAAGTGTCAGCCCCTGGTCGCCTTCGTACTCGTTTTCTTGGTGCGGGTCCTGTACTTACTCTCTGGAGCTACCGGTATGCGAAGAACAATAACGCGAGCTGGAGCCCGAGGATCGCCGTGGACCAACCACTACACTGACACTCTACTAGGAACATTTTAGAAGTTGAAAATGGGTCAACACATTGTTCAACTTCATCATTTATGCGCTGGCATGATTTCTCTTTCAGCGAGCCTGGCGTTCTCATCACCGTCCATTCTTCACCATCGTTTCACTTCGCCATCACCTTGGCCTTGCTTGTTGTCATCCTGTATGTCGCGTGTCGCCAGCCTGCATCTGCTTGGATTCATCATATTGCGGCAGCGAGTCGGATCTCTTGACATTGTACTTCCGCGGATCTAGTTGTGCTCACATTTCTGCCTTGAAAGTTCATACGTAGTCTAGAGCGTGGCAAAACCCGGTAATCAATACTTTTAATCTCTCCAGGATTTCCACCCGGCTCAGCGCTGAATCGCCTGAACTTCCAGGTTGCCAACAGCGCGGTTAGTTTTCGCATGAGGTATGACGTGTGTACGAGCGAGCAGTGAAAAGGTTTACAGCCATTTGCCGTTCCGCCTTCCACTTTCCAGTTTTTTACACTTTAAAAGTTCTCCTTTCACATGGGAAGTGTTTAGTATAACACTTCACTAGGTGGTTTGGAGTGCGCAACACTACCCCCGGGATCAATTCAGCGGACGAAACCGCTCTAGACTAAGTGAAATATGCATCCCACACCCACAGAGATTATTCCTCGGTATACTCTGTGCCTAGTGCGCGTTGTGACCCTACATCTACGGCAAACTATATGTTTCCGTGCTCCCACGCCCCCTCCGCAAGATACCCTCGTCTCCGACACCCTTCCGCCTACGGTTTGGCCAAGACACTCGCACACAGTTAGTCTCGATTGTGCCCGTCGTCCAAGGTGTAGAATATAATGGGGCTCGTCGAAAACAACCTGGTCTGCTAAATAGACGATGTACATGGATGTAGTTGTATTTGCAGAGTGCATCTAATAAGCAGTATTCGGTTGGACCGTGAAGGTAAGCACGCGTGCTAACCGCTCTTGAGCACGATACGCTGAGGTAAGCAGCTCCCATGGGCGTTACAAATGGTTCGATGATACTATCTGCACAGTGAAAGTAAGCACGGGTGATGCTATCGCTAAATAGATGGGGAGGCGTGGTGAGCGCCTCTGCGTTTTTTTTGTGTAATACATGTCAGCAGCATTGAGTTCAGGCATGAAGGTGTGCACATGCTATAGCCGCTGCTGAACGGTTCGCTGAAGGAAAGCGGCTCGCGGAGGTGTCTTAACCATAGGATCGGTGATAGCATCCAGGCAGTGTAGGTGAGCAGAGATAATGCTGCAGCTGAATAGTAGAGGTGGGATGAGCACCTTCCTGCGGGTGGGGTTGAATTTCTGGGAAAAGGTTTACTCGAAGTTAACTCACGAGTACTGAACGGAACCATGGCGGGTAATCCGTGTACGACCGCAGTATCAGGAAACAAATAGTGTCTGCGGCGGACATCAAACTCTTTCACGAGTGCCCGTAGAACTTTGCCATGCGTTTGAGGACGAATTCGTGTGCTTGGCCTCAGGGTCGGACATTGGACTTGCTAAGGCTTCCACTGCGGCAGCACCGTGTTGTATACGCTGATCGACCGCAAAACCCCAGGGGTCAGGGGGTCTGGGAATATCAAGGGCAGGCATCAGGGCGGGGTCGAACCTAACTGGCTGAACAAGGAAAAAGCACAAGAAGAAAGCTTCACGCCGCTACAGCTGGACGCGTTGCACGCTTTGCGGGAGCGGTACCATGGAGCAGATCACCGGACTCGACCACCAGGAATGCCAACAAAGGGGGGAAGGGTAGCGGCTTCCAGAGAAGAGGCGCTTAAGGCATACCCGATAGAAACAAAACTCCGGAGGGAGTTGCCGGCACCCGCGGCCGGAGAAAGATATTCGTGGGAGAGTTATACGACTTCAGACACCCGTACTGGCGAGTGAGGTATCCAGCAAATGTTTAGCCGAAAAAGGTAGAACAAATACAACAGCCGGGGGGAGAAAAAACAAAATAAACCGCCTATCATACGTATGATAGAGCAGTAGTCTAGTGGAAACTACAGTAATAAATTTATAAAATAGATGTGATGTTTTACCTAGCTCAAAATTCCCCACCCAAAGTATAAATACCAACACTTACCATTATAGTGGACAAAAAATAGGACACCTCCCAATAAAAAATCACCCATATAGTATATTACGAGTACCAACAACGCAGCTTGCAAAGATGAGTATTGACCTGAAATTCGTCGAACTCACGGCTGACGTCCTTGAAAATTAGTTATAAAATACCACACGAAAAAATAAGATAACACGCAGTCCCGTATAGTCCTGTACCACGTTATTATGCGTGAACAGGGTACCCTGGTTGCCCCCCGACTCTGGGCTGAAGAGGGCGTCGGAAAGGCGAACTTGAACGAATACGAAAAACCGACAGTCCTGCGTCTCAGATGGCGGCGTGATTACCCTGATCCTGTCCCGACACTGAGCGGGGGGGTCGGCAAAACTGAAAAAAAATGGGAAGAACCGCCCCACATTCAGACGAAAAACTCGAAACCTCTCGAAAAAAAAAAAAACGTGCCGTAGAGTCTTTTCTGTCCTCCCCCCCCCGCCACACCGGCGGTACGCGTTAGATTTTTGATGGGTGGTTTGCTTTGTTGAGGGTCTGCGCTTCCTTCAACTTCTTTTCTTCGCGTTTTCCTGGCTTCATAGCCAGGCCGTTTATTTAGAGGTGTGGGAGTGGGTTTTGAGGAGCCGCATCTTCGACTCGTCAGAGGAGCTGCATCTTCGACTCATCATTCATGGTCTAGTACCTACAACCGGAACCGAAGTTTCTTAGAATCTCCCATAATTCTGCATATGCGACTCATCAGGGTGGGCTAGTGTTAAGGTACGGGCCCCGTGAAAAGCCGGCAATTACCTGATATAGATCTGTGATAATTGGCCGTTTTCATACGATACGATGGCGTTTTATATTCGAGGTAGTCAGAAGACGAGACTCCTGCCTCCCGTCCCAGTTAGTTGTCGTCTTCGGTTCTGGTGGAAATAATGAAAGCTGCTTCTCTCCCGCTTTGGGCTACGAAAGTGAGAAACACCGGGGACATGTCCAGTTGGTCGACCTGTAGGGATACTCTGTGTCTCACCCCAACCACTTGACAAATAATGGCGTCGTCGACAGACCATGAGTTTTTGGGTGGTGGATTCGAATCCCACCATCCACAATAATAATAGACTAAACTTTTACGAGTTTCCCCATGTTGAACCTGAAAAAGATACTCTCCCCAGTATACCCAGAAAGAAATGAAGCCGCTAGGATATACCGGTATTGACAAGTCCTGCCCGTATATCCGGCCGACCTGCTATCCCGTCGTTTCTTGGGGGGAGAGTGTAAGGCTTGGTTTGGGTACGTGGTAAGCAATTGAATAACCTTTTGCAAGTGGCCGAACGGATTAATACCCCACTAATTCCTTACCATATTCTACTACTGCTACTACCAACGGTATATCTACTCATAGTACATGAGACCTGGTACTTGATACCAGGTTCGCACATTCGATTTCAAGGGCAAAAACGGCAGAGGCCACGCCGAGGTGATACTGCAGACTTGCGAGGACGCAGTGTTAAGGAATTATTGGGGTATTAGTCCGTTTGACCACTTACTTGCCAAAGGTTAACCAATAGCTTACCCAAACTAAGCCTTATAACACTCCCCCCCCCTGAAACGGCGAGATAGCAGGTCGGCCGGATATACGGCGGACCTGTCAATATCCAAGCCGTTTCAATTCCTGGGCATACCGGGGAGAGTATTTTTCAAGTTCGACATGGGGAAAATCTAAAAAAGTTTATTATGGTGGATGTGGGGCTTGAACCCACGCCCCAAAAAACCCATGGTCTGTCAACGACGCCATTTGTTAAGGTATTAGTGGGGTATTAGTCCGTTTGACCACTTGCAAAAGGTTAACCAATAGCTTACCCAAACTAAGCCTTACAACAGCAGGTTGTGACGTCACAGGATTGCAGGAGGTGAGGCGCGATGGACAGAGTGCTTTTACGGCGGCGGGGTATTTTGTGTTTCGCTCGGGAGCAGACGGAGGAAAGCACGAAAAGAAGGGGAACCACGGGGTAGGCTTCGCGATTTGAGAGTCTATTGTGGCAGGGATGGATAAGGGCGACGTCGCCGTTGAGTGCATCAGGGCTAGATTGATTAAAGTTCGCATCCAACATAAAGGGAAACCTAACGGTATGTCTTTCGTTGTAGGCTATGCTCCAACCCTCGATAAGAGCACCAGCGAAGAAGACCACTTTTGGAGCTCACTTGACGAGGTGGTCAAACCCAGTAGGGGCCATCACCTTGTCCTGATGGACGTGAATGCTCGTACCGGCATGAGACAGATCGGGTGGACCGACAGTAAGGTTATGGGTGCGTACGGGCGCGATGAACTGAACGACAACGGAGAGCGACTATTGATTCACGCAACAGACAACAAACTCGCCCTCCTCAACACGTACTATGCTACACCCGTTGGTGGTATACCGTATCCTTTCCACAATCCTAACCGCGAGGAAAATCCCTGTACAGGACTACATACTGACACGGCAAGTGGATAGACGATTGGCACGTAATATCACTGTGCGGACCCCACCCAAGGAGAATGCTGAGCGAGTCGGACTACATTCTCGTGTTCTCGGCGGATCGCATCGCGCCAAAAGTAAGCTCCAGAAGACCTAACAATGTGGCCGCCCGGCTCTTGGAGGGTAGATTTTGCGATCTCTCATTGGCCGAGGGCTGTGTCGTGGTCCGCAGATCAGAACAATAAATAAATTTCGAAAAGCGGCGCAGCCGCATTTCTCCCCCGTTTCTCGCCCATTTGGGGTTCAGATTGGGGTCAGGGTCAAGGTTAGGGTTAGAGTTAGGGTGAGGGGTTGGGTTGGGTCTACGCCCGTACCTCGATTCGACCAGGAAGCGCTTTCTGGCTGGCGAACGCGAACAGCCCACCGCCCCAAAGATTCGGGCGGCCAACTTGTTAGGTGAGCTTGCACCAAATCGCCCAAAGAGAGTCATATAGGAACCAACGGGCTATTGATCTAGCAAGGTTACTGGCGGATCCGCATCTCCGGATGAATCACCAAGAAACGGTAGCCGATAAGTTTTCCTCCCCGGTACCCGGTGCTAATACCGGAAGCGTAGATGACATGACCTCAGTACTACCCAGGACTCCGCTGTCCAATGCGGCCGACATAGCGCCCCCTATTCGGCGCAAGCAAGTACCGAGGGGTTGGTGTGCGACCGAGGAGACGAAAGCGGAGTTGGATGCACGATGGCAGGATAGGAAAGACGCGAGAAAACGGCTTCGTTCTGCTCCAAATGATCGTGGTCTACGGTGAGCCTTGAAGGCGACCAGCAAGCAGCTGAAACGCACGTGGGCGGATGCTGTACAGAGGTTCTTCGAAGATTACGTCATTCAACTCGAAGGGCGTATCCGAGAAGGTGATCAGTTTGGCTTCTACAAACACGTAAAAAAGGGGATGGATGTGGAAGGGAAGCGGGTGTTTAACTCGCAGTACGTCAAGAGCGAGGAAGGTGGGCTGCTGCGAGATAATGCCCCAATCCGGGAGCGGTGGGTGAGGTGGTTTCATAAAGTTCTTAACACCAAGTCGCCGACCCTTGATTCGAGCATTGTGGACGAGCTTAAGCATTGACCCCCATCCATGCAGACCACTGAACGATGTCCCGTCTAGGTACGAAGTAGACGTAGAGGAGGCGATTTGTGCGTTGGCGAATCGAAAGGCGGTAGGGCCTGATGGCCTCCCGGCCGAGCTCCTGAAGGTCTTGCCCGACGAAGAAAGATTGAACACGCTCGGAACCTTCCACGATATCATCGTCGCTGTGGGGAGGGGAGGTGGCGTGCCGCAACAAGGGAGACATGCAGCGATGAAAGTGCTGCACAAGAAGAAAGATCGGGCAGAGTGTGGCAACTTTCATCGTGTCATCTCCCTCGTGGCTCACGCAGGCAATGTACCCCTCAAAGTCATCGCGGGCCGCCTTAGTGACTGCTGCGAGCGCGAGAACATTTTGCCGGAGGAACAGTGCGGGTTCAGACCCCAACGCTTGACGGTGGACACGATGTTCGTAGTACGACGACTGCAGGAACTGGCGCGGAAGAAGAACACCCCTTTGTACTTGTGCTTTATCGACCTCACCAAAGTATATGACCCCGTCGACCGAACCAATCTGTGGGATGTCCTTGATCGTTTTGGCGTGCCAACGAGAATGCTCGCCTTCATCCGCCAGTTCCACGACGACGGCATGCAAGCATGCGTGCGGTTGGATGATAGAGAGTGCTCGGATGAGTTCGATGTGCGGCAAAGTCTCAGGCAAGGGTGCGTGCTCGCGCCACTGCTGTTCAACATGTTTTTCACGGTGGTACTGCGTGTGGCCGAGAAACGCTTCCTCTCTGATGCAGCCATCACGGATAACATGGTGCAGCTCCAACGAAGGAAGGAGAAAAGAGAAAAGAGGGACACCACGCACAGGCAAAGTCGATGGGCGGGGGGGGGAGGAGGAGGAGGAGGAGGTGCAGAGGTTGTGGGGTATGCTGTACGCTGACGATGCGGGCATCGTATCGCGATCATCAGAAGGGTTGGAGAGGATGGTGAGGGTGATCGTGACTGCGTACTCGGCGTTCGGGCTTACGGCCTCCGAGGCCAAAACGGACATAATGCGCCTGCAGACTAAAGATGGTGGGAACGTGTCGTTCACCATCAATGCAGCCGGCCAGATATACAAACAAACGATCGAGTTTGTGTACTTGGGCGGGGCCATCAGCGCGAACAGAGACCTCAGCATCGAGATAACGCGACGTCTTCAGATGGCCTGGGCGTGCTTCCAGCGGTACAAGATGGAAAGCTGTGATAGCCCGGGTGTGCGCTTACGGTTGGTTGCAGGTGCGGTTGCTGAAAGCCGAGGTGATCGAGACACTACTCTACGGTTGCATGACGTGGAGCCCGAAGAAGCTTGACTATGACAGGATACGACGGGTTCACCACTCCATGCTCCTCCGATGCCTCGGATGGCGGAAACAGAATCGCGACCACCAAACCCTATCGTAGGCCGACACGCTTGCCAAGACAGCTTCCG
Organism: Undaria pinnatifida; assembly: GCA_012845835.1. NCBI lineage: Eukaryota > Phaeophyceae > Laminariales > Alariaceae > Undaria > Undaria pinnatifida. The sequence goes on along the minus strand of JABAKD010000025.1, from coordinate 5,565,237 downwards.
AGAGCATAGAGGCGATAGTGCGCAAGTGGAGGATATTATTTGCGGGATTCGTAGCACGTATGGGGGAGGAGCGTCTGCCACAGAGGGTGCTATTTGGGTTAGCTTGGGATTAAGGGCTATCCAGGGGGGCAATAGAAGGACTGGATGGTGTACCTGAAGGAGGATATGTCGGCCTTTGGAATGAAGTTCGAAGAGTGGCGAAAGGATGCACAGGAGGCCGGCAGGTTGTTTCGACGGGTAGAGGAGGGAGCAGAGTCATTCATGCGGAAATGGCATGACACGGGGAGATGCAGAGCTGTAGAGCGACACACAAAGGCCGCGGCAACGCCATCCACCGTCGGCACCTCTAAGCGACCGGGGGGAGGAGGCGGGGGGGGAGGGGGGGAGGGGGGTAGGGGGGTAGGGGGGAAGGGGGGGAGGGGAGGGTGGGGAGGCGGGGGGAGGGGGGCGGCGTCGTGCCCGAGAGACTGAGGTCTGGGTCTGGCCATCATCGTCTTGAAGCTTGTGCACCTTCCAATGGCCGTCACGAGCTAGCGCAACGCCGCCCGGACTTCTTCGCCTTGTTGCGTTCGTCCCCCCAGTGCCATTGATGATGTACTTCGATACCCTCTATGAGCTCAATGCCGTCTTCAGCCAGTTCATAGGGTCTGCTAGTACGGTGATTGTTTTTCCTTCCTTTCCTTGCTTCGTCTTGTCTTCTCTTTTCTTTCCCTTTTTTGCCCTTTTTTTTCCTTTGTTGTTCGCTTTCTTTCCATTTTCATCTTCTGTCTTTTCTTTTGTGTTCTTCTTTGCAGTTGAATTGAGTCTAACGTGCGTATGGGTAGTGATCGGTAGTGTAACATATACGTGGTAGTCTTTTCTGGGTGGCAAGCGGTGTAGTCGTTTTTTTCAGGCGCGAGTAGTGTGACGTATGTACCAGTACATGGACCAAGCACATCGTAGGCTGACTCCCGATTCACTTTTTATATTTTTCTGGCGGAGGCACATATTGCGTCAGCTATGATACATACATTATCGATGTCAGAAATAGTTGTAACTACATGATTGTATCTATCGATTGAAATATTCTATCTTTCGATCCATGCAAAATAACAAATTACGAAGATTTAACACGTTGTTTACCACACCCAAAGACTGGGTTGCATACTGCATCTAACATCAAACCTTCTAGAATAGTAAACATTACCAGGCAGATGATATAAATGGATGTCTTCTTACGACAACTGTCAAATTTGTCCCCGTAAATGATTTATAGTTTCCGCGCACATATTGAAATGTCCCCCCCCCCCCCTCCCCCGATCCCTCTTGTTCAAATGACCCCCCCCCGCCCCTCCTCCCCGATCCCTTTTGTTCAAACGACCCACCTAAAATCAAAATCTACCAGAGTAGTTGTCGTTATTGTTGTTCTTATATTAACTCGCATAATCAAGTCCGTGGTCACAGGACAGCCTCCAGTCACTCTGGAGCTGAGGAATACCCTAGGGAAAAACACAAGCAACCCAAGGTGGTACACGCACATATCACAGCTGACGCAATTCATGCCTCCACCAGAAACATATAAAAGTGAAATCGGGAGTCAGTCTACGATGTGCCAGGTCTATACCTGGTGCATACGTCTCATTACTCGCGCCTGGAAAAACCGACTATACCGCTTGCCACCCAAGAAAGACTACCACGTATATATTGCACGTAGTATCTATCACTACGCATACGCACGACAGACGCAAGTCAATTGGAAAAGGAACAAAGAACAAAAAATAAGAGAGTAGTAAACATTACCAGCCAGCTGATATCATCTCATTATCTTCCTAGCCATCCATGCCGTAGCTCCAACTCATTTCCGCCCTCCTCCCCCCCCCCCCCTTTTTTTTCTTTTTTTTTTCCCCGCCCAGTTTGTTCAAACGCCCCACTTACAATCGAAATCGGCCAGAGTAATGAACACTTCTACGCAGTTGATATCACGTCATTATCTTTCTAACCATCCAAGACGTAGCTTTCATTCCCCCCCCCCCCCCCCCCCCCTCCAACGCCCCCTCCTTCCCCACCACCCGCACGATCGCCTAGACCTAGCACCACGCGTATAACAAGCCCCTACATATATGATTAATACGCGCGATCGGAGTATCACACACAATATTGCAAAGATGAGTTTCGACCAAATCTTTGATCTCACAGCTGGAGTGTATTTTAATATTATATGTGACCTAAACCTCTTCAACCCCCCCCCCCCCCCCCCCCCCCTTTCCCGCTCTCTCTTGCTCAAACGCCCCTCCTAACGTCGAAATCCGCCAGAGTAATAAACACTTCCATGCACTGGATATCACCTCATTATCTTTCAAGAGCCATCCATGCCGCTGCTGCAATTCCCACCAACCCACCCCGCCCCCAACGCCCCCTCCTTCCCCACCACCCGCACCATCACCTAGACCTAGCACCACACGTATAGCAAACCCCTACATCTATGCGAACTAAAAGACCCCCCCCCCCCCCCCCCCCCAACCCCCCCCCCCCCTCCCCCACCCCCCACCTCCCCAACCCCCCCACCCCACCCCCACCCCCTCGAACACTCCGCCCTCTACTCACTGGTTGTACGACTTGCAGGATATACATAATAAACTGGTGCATTATTTCCAAAACCGTCACATATATCCCCTTGAAAGAATGTATAGTTTTCACGCACAGATTGAGCTGCCCCCCCCATGATAAACTGGTGCATTCTTTCCAAAACCGTCAGATTTATCCCCTTGAAGGATTATAGTTTTGACGCACAAATCGAGCTGCCTCGCCCGCCCCACCCCCTCCTTCCCCCCCCCCACCCCCGCTCCCTTTTGATCAAAACCAGACCACCACGTCCTTCAAAACTCCGCCCTCCCCTCACCGGCTACTCGACTTACAGGATTCACTTGATAAACGGATGTATTTCCTTCCACAGCAGCTGTCAGATTTTGTCCCCCTCAGAAACGGGTTTTATAGTTTCCGCGCACAGACTGACTAACATCACCCTGTTGACCCTGATAGCTACACTGTAGTTGCAAGGGCAGTCGCTGACCTATATCCTTAATGAGGACACACAACCCGTAATACGCGCGATCGGAGTATCACACACAGTTTGCAAAGATGAGTTTCGACAAAATATTCGATCTCACAGCTGGATGGAGTGTATTTTCATTTTTTATCATATATTATGCGTGTACCACTTTCGGTTTTTTGTGTTTTTTTCCTGGCGTGATCCTCCTCTCCAGAGTGACTGGAGCCTGTCCTGTGACCACGGACTTGATTATGCGAGTTGACGCGAGAACAACAACAACAGCAAACAAACAACAAACAGCAACAACCAGGGTTGAAAACAAGAACACAAGCTAATGCATAGCCGTATATAACGAAGTGTAAAAGCTACTACTGTTGTTGTAGATAGATTTACCAATAAAGTATTTATGCTGTGTGAATTATGCTGTGTGTTGATGTGGTACTTACTAGTAGTGATAGTTATTATTACAGTAGACTAATACTTTTGGGTTTTAGTCGGGATGATTCAGAAAAAACAAAGAAAGGTTAATCGCCACACTTCCACTTCCACATATTTTCATTCACACCGTGTGTCAATTTAACTCCTCCATCGTATTCGCAAACATAAATGTATCACACAGCTTGCAAAGATGAGCATCGACTCTAAGCTTATCGAACTCACACACAGCTGTCGTGTTGGCAGATTTTTTTTCAAAATAACACCTCCTGTGCTTGCTGCCGATCGAAACGTGACATCGCCGGCAAGCACATAGCGCACACAGCACAGGACAATCGACTCTAAATCTGCACAACAAGTAAGTAGCTCTCGGCACTCTCAAATCGCTACAAGTATTAAATTTTTCGCACCATAAATCATCATGGGCCTCTTCTTTCTACCCCCTTCACAATTCGTTGAATTCTTGCTCACGCAAGTATATAGCGAGCGGCGTGAGCCGCCCGATGGCGGAGCCCTTGAAACATACGTTGTTGTTGTCTCACAGTAACTCTTTTCTTGTCAAACATCTAGTCTAGAGTCCGTGGTCACAGAAAGGTGCTGGAGCCCTAGGAAGATCCAAGAAATCAAATGAAATCAAAATTCGTTCGGGAAATAATACGCTTTAACGCACGATACGAAGAAGGCGCACAAGTGAAATGATCCAATGTGCAAATTGAACTCACATGGCCGCGGGTATCCACTCAACTACAGCATAGAGTTCCCCTGTTCCCACTGCTAACCAACTCGTCGCTACAAACTACCAGGTACAGCGGTTGGGCTGCCTGCACCGTACGAACCGCACGGTAGTCGTGAGCACAGACGAGCGCGCCTGCTGTCTGGAGTGCTGTCAGAGTGACGACCAGCGGGCATGCAGTGAAAAAAGAGCAATCGAACCAAAAACCACTTTACAAAATATCAATGATCGCCCCGTCTTCCCGGGTTATCTGACAGGTTGCAGCGCAGCTACGACGCCCGTGCCTGAAAATTGAAAATTGCGGGTCGTTCCCCACGAAGGGTATGCAACTCTACCAACTCCACAAAAAACAGCGATGTGAGTAATATGTTGTACTACTGCCTCGTCAAAAAACCCTGAAAAAAGACGATCGCGGCTCTCGTGATGATGGTGTGCGTGCGGGTCGTGGGTCTCCGTGTACCATCCTCCTGCTGTGGCTCTTCATGGCCGCCTCATCGCCTTAGCTCACCCGGCCCGCTCATTCGCAATGTGCTCTTCTCGTTGACGCCCAATTAATTCCAATCGGTTCCCCTTTTTTTCCCTCGTCCCAAAAAACAAAACTGCTCCTCTCGCAGCTTGCGGTGCTGATCTGAAAAACAAAAGTTCTTGTTCATAAAGAGTTTAATCCGTCTCTTCCCCGCCCGTCGACGCTCAGTCGCCCTCCTCCTTCATCGTCGAATCCAGCCTCCTGCCGTCCCAGTTCCCTCCACTCAAACCAAGACTGCTCCGTAGTGTGGCTCGTGGTGGCGCCCGCCTCCGCGCACGAGCATTCCGGTCAGTCTACGTAAGCACGAGCATCCCGATTAGTCTACGTAAGCATTGTGCTCCGCCGCTGCTGCCTAAAAAGACGCGCGAATCGTAGGTGACCATGCCTAACGCACCACGTACGCATATATATGGCACTACCCAGGTACTGTTTTACGCGGGCGAGTACGTACTACAGAGTACTTCCTTCTACGCTGCTACTCTGCTGTTGTTGTGCCTCCTGGTGCACAGCGTGAGTTTGTTGTTGTCTTGTGGGCAAGTTGCAAGCGGGGGGAAGGGGGAAGTGAGAAACGGGTGCAAAACCTGGTGCACTCGTCGTATCATAGCAGCACAAGAAAAGCAAGGTTGATGACGTTCATGCTATAGATCAGGGTGCTCATATCTAAGATATACGGACGCGGGACGAGCCCAATCTGATCATCAATGTGTCGTCACAGGCCTATTTAATGAATAGTCTAGTCAAAGATCCCCAAATCCAACGAAGGCCTGTGACGACCGTGGTATTTCCACCAATCAACACCACCTATCAAGCAAAGCTAGCCAATTAGGGAAAACTGGGCTGAAAAGCGGGGGTATCCCCCATGCTCCCCTACAAGCCAGCTTCGGCCTAAAATAATAGCAAAACCAACGCTGGATCTGCTGAGCGATTACTTCTCCCTATTTGGCGGAACTTGAAGCTTGAACTTCTTTACTCGTACTCAGCTGCTGCTACTCTCTGTCCTACGGCACCCTAACGCTTGTCCCGTGCGCTGCTGTGTTATCCGGTGAGACGTCGTACAGTCCTGGCGCGTGGGTTGTTGTTTTCTTGTAGCAGCTTGAACTCAAACATGCCCAATCCGAAAATTGAATGTAGAGGCAGCTTTTCATGTCTGATGTTTAGAGGCAATCCGATCAGGATTAGTTGCCAGCACCAACACTACGGAAAGGCGCGAGAGAGGTGATGATGGCCTGTTTGGCCACCCCCCACAACGAGGAATGTTTGCATCGTAGCTCTGTGGCGTACGGGTAGTAGAAGCGTAGGGTTAAGGTTAGGGTTAGGGATAGTAGGATAGTTCAGCTTGCATGTTGTTTTTCCGTGACGGATGTTCACCGAACCGAACTCCTTCCAACACCACGACTTGTTGCAGTTTGAAGTTGACACGCCGACCTATCAGATCCCTATTAACGATCTATGCCTCACAGGACAGACATGCCCTTGGTTTATATGATCTGCGTGGTCCACAGATCATATTGCCGGGTGAGAGCCGGATGATGTGAATGATCTACCACATGTTTCCTGGGTTGGGTTCGTCCTACTACGCAGATCCTGCACAACATATTATATTGTTTTGACCGATACAGGATCAGATCTACTTGCAAGTACATGCATGTAGATCGTGATCTGAGCTGTCGATATTTTTACATGATATCGTGGATCATGGCTATTGGCCCACGGCCGGTCATGGGGATATCTCCGTACCGCCGTAGTGCCTGGTACGTGCCTGGTAGCATGCAGCACAGCGTTGCTGGTGTTCCCAGGCTATCGCTGCGGGGAGTCGCTTGTCTCCGCTTAGTCGCGGGCGGTCGAATGTCGGAGCTCCGCCCCCACCAACTTTACGTACGTACGGCAGTATTTGTTGCTTCAGCTGGCAGGATCATCTATCTGCTGAAAATCTTGTCATACGACGTACAATACCGATACAAGTAGTCTGCACGGCAGATATGTTCTTTTTTTCTTTTGCCCCCCTACCACCAACTGATCTATGTGTTTTATCTTATAATCTCGACAAGAAGTCGAGGTACAGCAGCAGCATCAGACTGTACCTGGCATAGACATTGTCTTGCCGATAGAGCCACTTTGTCACCCGACTCGTGTAAGTTGTTTTATGACTCAAGCATATAATATCTCTGAACCTTCTACGAGGTGAATACTATTAATGGATTGAGAAATAAATTGTTCTATTAATAGTTCGTAGTAGTACGGGATGCTGCCTTGTTGACCGTTTGGGGATCCATACAGCAGCCGTACAGGACATCCAATAAGAACCAGGAATGCTGGGTCAGGCCGCATTTATTTCTTGTTCCTAGATACGTTATTCACTATTGATGAATTCAGTATGAACTGTTTCCGAATTTATTTCGAAATTGGCTTTCTACTTATGCCCTGTTTCTTGTTACGTGTCGTGTGCTGCTGTACTCTTGGTACAGTATACCAATGGTACACCAGGTCCAAAAGAGCGACACATCCCATACACCGACAAAAAAAAAACACGAGTGCGACCTTTTCCTCCAATGAGTGCGGGTTCAGCAGTACGCGTATATGAGTGTATATGGGAGTGTATATATAACCCATCCCCCTGGGATCCCCCCGGGCATCCCCCTGGGATCCCCCCGGGATGAATTTAACCCAGCCCCCCGGGATGAATTGCTGACCCGGTTTCCTCCAAAACCATCGGGGCATGATGAACAACGAAAATGGCGGCAGTCGGAACACCTCGTAGAGACCTTCCCATAGACGGGTCGCTCGGCGTTTGCACTCGACCCCGGTTGTCGAGAAAATTGGCATTGAAATTCGCCTGAGGGGGTGTGGTATACACCGCCATATACGGGCACCACCATCCGCGCTGGCGTGGTACATCTCCTTACGGTACATCTGCAGTACGCACAGCCAGCCTCCCTGCCCCGGCAAGTCGGGCTGAATCAACACGGCTGATGCTGAAATCGTCAGGAAATCGTCAATAATGCTTGACATGTTTTGCCCCCAAGTGTTGCTCTCCCCGGCCTGGGGGGGGGGGGGGGAGGGGGCGTACTCATTTGTTGCTTGCCTTAGTCATTTGTCCATTGACCACGCATTCCCTTCGAGACGGAGCACCGTTCCTGCTCCTAAAAAAGGCACCTCCAACATTTGGGCGCTCATTACGGTACACTTTCCCATGCATTATTAATAGACCGGTGACAACGAAAGGCCAAAAGTTTGAAATTCCCGAAGATCCCAGCCAAACTTTGCCTGAACGGTCGCCTATGGACCCAATTTGGTATAATTATTCTTTGAAACTTTCCAGAATTCCGCAAAAAACGATTTCTCGCGGCGATCTTGGCCAACATCGACCTGAGAACTTCTCAAGCAGATCTTGGATTAGACACACCGTAATTATTTCGTGTTCTCCACAAGCTTCGTTCGACGAAATCAACGACAGCGTCGTGAACTCTGAACGTGGCGAGCTCGTTAGGGGCTCCGACACCCCCTTGGTGTACAGCGCTCACTCTACGGCGGGTAATTTGTGGCGGGCGCCGATCAGGCATCTGTTAAAAACACATACCAGGTATGGTGCCTGGTGTATAGAAAACTGAGACTAAAGCTCTCTATCGTCTCCCAACGGGCGAAAAACAGAATTTTGAGAGAATGTAACGGAATACCACAGGACAACACAAGCAACCTCTCACACCCTAGGGCATGGATCGAGATGAACTCTTCAGCGCTGTCACCCACAATTATGTATCCTTGTCCGGAACAAAGAGGAGTGACCATGGGTTGTCTCTTATCTCGAGATCGAAGGTCAATCGTGTTTGGTGGGCAGCCTTGATCAAGGCTTGATGAAAAATCAAAAACACATATGGTGCCTGGTGTATAGAAAACTGAGACTAAAGCTCTCTGTCGTCTCCCAACGGGCGAAAAACAGAATTTTGAGAGGATGTAACGGAAGACCACAGGACAACACAAGCAACCTCTCACACCCTAGGGCATGGATCGAGATGAACTCTTCAGCGCTGTCACCCACAATTATGTATCCTTGTCCGGAACAAATAGGAGTGACCATGGGTTGTCTCTTATCTCGAGATCGAAGGTCAATCGTGTTTGGTGGGCAGCCTTGATCAAGGCTGGATGAAAAATCGTCAAACTGACCTGTTGGACCGCATGACCCAAAAAAAAGCCAGAAAAAAAAAATACCTGGTAGTCATGTTTTCCCCATAGCGACGTCACCCGGAATATTTCAGCAAATAACCCCCAAAAAAGGTTTGCAAACTTTTAGGCCAAACTATCGGCTTTCCATTGTCATAGGTCTTGCATAGAAACTGTTTGCTTATCCCATCCCCTTCCTGTTTCGCCGTGTGTGGCCGCCATCTATCTCCTAGGATAGCGATCGTTTTTCGCTACTCTCTAGTTTACCAAACTCTTGCATGTCACATTCGTCTAATTTCCTCATCTCCTCTACTAACACATCCCGTTCCTCCTGTATACAGTATTTCACATCCTCCTATTATGTGAGTCCTACTCTATTGTTGTGCCACACGGGCACATATGTGCATCCACGTTCTCCCCCCGACTGCTGATATATGTATTTCTTCTTTCTGGTCGTAGGTCCAGGTCCCCTACACGAAACCGCAGTTTCAGCTTTTTCGCGTAATCCATTGGGCCATGCAAATACGTTTAAATTCCAATATCTTCCCTCAACCCGCCGTATATCTCCCGAGTGTTTCTCCTCTTTCACCCTATTTCTTAGCGTTCATCGTTCCCTTTCTTCCATGCTTTCTTTTGCTCATGTCTCGTACCCGCCAAGCTTCTCTATGGACAGCACCTCTTCTCGGCCTCCTGAACCCTTCCATATTTTCTCGACAACGTCATCGCATCTTATTTCAGCTCGCCGTTTTGTTGTTTTCTCCCATACAGCCCTATCAGCTATGGCTGGCAACCTCTTTTCTGGCATATTCCTTACTTTCTATTACCATTTTAACTTTCTCACGCCTCTATTTGTTTTTTGTGGGTGCATTCCTAGCTCTGCTCTTAATACTGCTCGTCGTGCTTTAGCATCCTAGTGTCTTTTTAGCTGCTGTCATCTGCACTGTTTACAGATGTTTTCATGAATTTCGCGTTCCCTTCCTGCATACTCTAGCTTCGGTACAATCACATTCATCAGAGTGCATATTTAAATCCTAGTGTCAAGGTGCGCGTCTGTTAGGATCTCGTTCATCTTGTCTACTTGTGTTTTACCCTTTCCTATTACTTTCGCTATGTGTGTATCCCGAGAGCAGTCCTTTGAGATCTCGACGCCAAGGTACGTATACTGGTCTATGATCGGTAGGTCATCTTCTCCCCGCTTTCATTTGAAGGTTGCCGGATTCACCTTATCTTCGTTGCATACAACTACTGCGCACTTTTTTACGTTCGCTGTCACTCTCCTCTTCCTAATGTACTCTAGTGCCTTTTCTATCTGTTCCAGCAACCCTTCGGGTGTTTTTGGTATCCCCGTGAAATTTTCCGCAAACATGAACCCCGATACCGTATCTTCCCCCATCCTGACTCCTTGCTTCGCTGCTTCGGCTGTTTTTTTTTTTCTTCTTTCTCACACTTCTACTTTCCAGCGTCTGGACAAGCCGTGGTCACAGGTGTCGTCCCTTCTTCCCCCCGGTTCTTGCCTTCAATTCTTATCGCGCATAGGGTTCAGCAATCCCACTGCTCGTCGATTTTTCGTCGAGTGTTTCTAACTCACGCTCTCGCGCTCTCCGCAAGTCAATTTTTATGCACAAGAGAATACTATCATGCCATTAATATATAGCTGAAATATATTGGGTGATAGTGTACATCCCTGTGCAACTCCTCGTAAAACATCGTATTTGGATATTTGCCCGTCCAGCATCTCAGCACTTCTCGCACATTACATAGTTTTCATCGTTCTCCACATCTTTCCTCTGATCCCAATTTCCCACATCTTTTTCCACACCCCATTCCTCCATACTGTGTCATACGCCTTCTGTGCATCTTGGACGAAACAGTACGTCGTTAGCCCGACGTATTTCCTACCTTGAATTATCTTACCCAATGTGTACACATGGGTCTACGCAGCTACGGTTTGGCCTTAACCCTGCTTGCCCTTTGCTTATTTGTTGGTCCTTGTCGAAGATCGTTCCCATTATATTGCGGGGGGGGGCGCCCGTAAAGGAAAAAGTGCATCCCATATCGAACAATCCTTCCGACAAACGTGGACAACGAAGGTAGGATAGCCGGCACCTTCGGGAAACGATTAAATTATAGTCCGACTGATAAGTACAACAGTAGTTTGTGACTTAAGTCGTGCCGGCTCACAGCTCTAGAGTGTTGTTTCGGCCGAAATATGTGTGACTGACGGAACGCCTAAACTGAGGAACTCCCCAAGGCTGTTTTGAATACCCTCGGGTGCAGGGCGTGAGACGAACGCCAACCTTGGAAGCTACCAGGTAGTTCTTTGGGCGCTCTTCTGTGTTCTCGTCGTTTTGTGACCGCAGGCTCCATCTGGCAGGAATGCGGTTGTTGAATGGCCTTGTCGCGCACAGGGTTCAGCATCCCCACTTTTCAGGTTGTTATGCTCGTCGATTAACATCCGTTTTTTGCTAACTCGTGCTCTCACGCTCTCCACTCGAAAGATTTTGCGCAAAAAAAATCCCTACGACAGGAGGACGAGTATGCGCTCGGTGAGATAACCCGCAACTTTGACGTCCGTAGGAGCGAGATTCACTTACCACTGTGCTACTCCCTCGGGAACGCAGATTAACCTCTTACTTTATTAACACTACTTTATTGGGTTAGCGAACCATGACCGCACGCATGCGGTGGCCGGTACGTTCCCGCCCGATAACCGCCAACAAAAATCGCAGCCACAACAGCAGTAGCATCTACTACTGTAGTAGTGGCCTGACGACCCGATCATGTCCTTGCACGGCGCTTCGCAAACCATGGCCGTATGCTGGCTGTCACTCGTATTTCTCGCGCCCGATTACCAGCGAAAACGAATCACAGCCACAACAGCAGTCCCGTGGCAGCTTCGAGTGGCTGTGCTTGTACCCGACGACCCGAGCGTTTCATTCCTCGGCGCCTCACGAGCCATGACCGCATGCTGTGACCCGTACCTGCGTGCCCGACGATCAGCGAACACGAATCGCAGCCACAACAGCCCAGTAACAGCCGCTGTAGCGGCGCTTTGCCCTCTTCGTCGTTGGGGACACACCACTTGGCATTATACTACAGTCGCGTTAGGTGTTGGAAAAGGGCTGCAGTTAGATAATCATGGGGAAGCGTCGGTAGGGACATGTCGTGCTGCCGCTGCCACGGAAGCCGAAGGATACACCGGTCAGCGCTGGATTGCGACGGCAATTGAGTTAAATCGGCACGACACGTATGGAAGTGCGATGAGCTCAAGCTTCGTTTTTCTCCATCCAACGGAGGATAAACAAAAAACAGTTGCGGTCGGGCATTTTAGTACTGCGTTGTCTATCAAAACTTACCCTAGCCCTACCCCCAGCCCTTTCAGAACGGCAACAAACTATCCTTCCCTAATTCCAAGCAAGTTTTTTTTCCATACAAGCGTGGACCCAATGCTAAAGACGAGCCGAACATGTCGTTCCACGGCGGGGGAGGCGGCGGCCGGCATTGATGTGTTAATGTCTTTGATGCAAATAGTACAGCGAAAATGCGCCAGTATCCGCACGCCCGCAGGTTGCACTTCACGGACCATGACCGTGTGGTGTGTGTGTGTGTGTGCTGTGGTCGGTACGTGCGAGCCCAATGACCTACGAAAATCGCAGGCGCAGAAACAGTTCGGGCTATTAGTATAATAGCTGTGCTTCACCTATTTTCAATTCCTGAAGGGATCTTGGTCTAACTTCAAGTGTTTTGTCCCGGTGTAGGGAGTGCGGTGCTAAGAGGGTCAACTCCTTCGGGACCCAGGTTTTTCGACCTAAAAAGCGACTAGTCGGGTCTCATCATCCTTGTAGGAAAGCGTGCGATATAGTACGAAGCGTTTGAGGGGATATCAATGTGCTGGGCGTGTGCCGTACGCCTCCTTACGCTGCACTCCAGACGCGTTCCCTACCCCAGCAGGAAGGGCTTCATCGTGTGGCCGGCGCTGTAATGAAGTCATAACTAACATTCCGACGCATTTTCCCTCTCAAACTCCCGAAGGTTTCAACCAGCCGAGCCGAGCATGTCCTTCTACGGAGGCGGAGGGGGCTACGGTCGCAACGATGACTACGGAAGCCGCAGGGGTGGGGGTGGCTACGGCGGCGGAGGCGGTTTCGGAGGGGGGGGGGGCTTCGGTGGTGACAAGATGGGCGGGCTCGGAGCCAATCTCCACCGGATCAGCTGGGACTTATCCAAGTGCGCATACATACAAAAATGCGTGTTGTCGTTGTTGTTGTTGTTGTTGTTGTTGTTGTTGTTGTTGTTGTTGTTGTTGTTGTTTTCGTTGTTGTTGTTGTTGTTGTTGTTTTCGTTGTTGTTGTTGTCATATTGCTATCCGTTGTCATAGGACAGACCCTAAGAACTCTGGAGTCGAACAATACCTGCTACACACCAGCACTGCAGCAGTATACTGTAAACTCGTGTCTGGTCGCTGCCTCGCGTGTATACAGCTCTGCAAGTGTCGGGCAATTCTTGCGTGCCGTGCACCCACAAGAATACTTTCGGAGCGGTTTGCCTGCGTGATATGTACACATCATACGTGATACCTGCTGTGTGCCGATTTTTTGTTTTGAAACAGTGCCTCACGCAGACCTGCTTCCTGTGCTGTCTCGGGATCCTTCTCGACGCCCCTCTGGCGGCTTCTCATGGGTGGACCTGTCGGCGTCTCCCGAGCGCAGGCAGATACTCAATCTGCACCAGAGAAGTGGAAGCGCATTTGCGGAGACCCCCCCCACGCTTCCCCCCCCCTACCCCTCGCCCAGTCTGCTCCTGAAGAGTGGAACCGCATTTGCGGAGACCCCCCCGGCCCCGCCCCCCCCCCCCCCGACTCACCCCCCCCCGCTACCCCCACCTCCCACACATCTCCCTCGCTACGCCCAACCCACCCCCCACCCGCTCCCCCTGCCCGGCGCGGCCCCCTCAACGTGTGTCTGCGTGCATGCATACCCCCATTAGCAACCTGTGCCTGCGTGCGTGCATGCGTACATGTTTGTGGTCTTACACCTTCTGCCACTAACTGGTTCGACGTTTTCCCTCCCCCGGTCCCCCCAAACGCGTGCGTGCGTGCTTGGCTCCGCGCGGGCGGTCTCTCTCGCCGCAGGCTTCCCAAGTTCGAGAAAAACTTCTACATCGAGCACCCCGCCGTGACGGGCAGGCCTGAACACGAGGGGGAGGCATGGCGCAAGTCGGTCGGCATCGTTATACAAGGAGAGGGCGTCCCCAAACCCGTAATGTCTTTCGAGGAAGCTTCCATGCCGGAGTACGTCCTCAAGGAGGTCCTCAAGCAGGGCTTTCCGAGTCCTACCCCGATTCAGAGCCAGGGGTGGCCGATGGCCCTCATGGGAAGGGACATGGTGGGGATCTCCGCGACAGGGTCGGGGAAAACGTTGGCGTTTTTGCTCCCAGCCATGATCCACATCAACGCACAGGTTCGGTAAAACAATAATAATAGGGCTCTCTCTGTGATCGTGGGCTGAGCGAGTGAAATCGAGCGAAGCCAAACCGAGTCAAGTCAAGTCGAATGGGGTGGAGTCGAGTCGGGTGGAGGGAAAGCTTGGCGGGTCCTCCGCTGCTCGCGGGTAGGGACCTGCCTACGCCTGACCGCCCGCCCGTGGCTATGCAACCCAAGCTACCAAGACTCTTCTTCTACCCTCCGGTGACTGACGCTCTACCCTTTTTGGGAGTGAAAAAAAGTGACCGAAACGACGAGGAGGCGTGTCTTGTATCCCGGCGGCCTCTTCCGGCGTTGGCGGGCGCGTGGGCACATGATCGACAGCCTGGGGGCTGCGGGGGTGCCACCCAGCTGGGTGGGATGGCGGTTGTGGTGCTTGCGCGGAGGCGCCTGCAAGAACCAGACAAGACACCAACCACGGTGCCCTGCTTGGCTTCCTGTTTCACGAGCACCCCCCCCACCCTCCCCCCCCCGCGTCGTTCTGTGTCCCGAACCGCCCTGTCTGTTGTTTTTTTCATCTTTCTCTTTTTATACACTTCGGGTCACGGCACAGCTGTTGAGCACCGCAGACAACGGTAACATTCGCGGTGCTGATTGCGTAGCACGGTGCGGTGCGGTGTGCCGTGAACGACAGAACCCGCTGTGCCAATTCGGTAGCGCAGTGTGCAGCGGTACCCTGCTCTGGGCAGGGAAAACGGCCGACAGGTTCGTGCATATCAGGGCACCCTGCCTGTATCCCCATGACGCCCCCCCCCCTCGCACCCCAGCGTCTGATTTGTTAGCGTCGGCGCGGCACAGCGCACGACTACGCAAAGAGGCCCCTTGTTTGTGCTGCATGGTTAGGGGATTGCCGAAGGTACAGAACACGGCCACCTGTTATATGCTACAATAGCGCAATGCCGAAACGAAATAGAGTCGAGACTACAGAGACGAAAAGGTGTCCTCGTCCCTCGCCGAGAGAGACTTAACAGTAATGCCGGCTTGGCCAACGGGGGACGCGATCTGGGCGTGTTGAATCTAGGGAGGTGCGCGCACGGGCAATTCTGCCGCCTGTGTCGATTGTTGGGCTTTCCTTTTTTGGTTTTGATTTTCGGGTTGTGTTTTTGTCTTGGGTCGCCGTCGAAGTGACCCACTCAGACGCCAAGCTAAGCGCGTGGCGGCTCGCAACAACGCCTCGCGAGAACGCCTCGCTATTTGGAACGTCTCGCCACAACACCGCCGCCCCAAGGCGTGTGACCATGCACTATGGCAGCAAGCAGTGTTTCATTTTCAGCCGCTCGATCGATGGCGCCGTCGTGTTGCCGGAATATAAGCGTTGTCCGCCGGAAGATGCCGTGGTCCATCGCGGCACCAGCTTGATTGCGGACAGACGGCATCGGCCAGAGCAACACACGCCGCTACAGGCGCCGGCGCAGGCGCACTCAGGTGCGCCGCTTGGCGCCGTTTGGTGCCTGCTCTCCCCCCCCCCCCCCCCCTTGTTTGCCCAATTCACAAACACCCAACCAACTACGACTTTCTACCTGTCTGCTTTCTCTTTTGGCGTGTCCGCGCTGGGCAGATGATTGCCGCGGACGAGCTTTTGGCTCGGGGTTTCCCCGTTTGGCTCCTTGCGCATTGCACGAGCGTTGATGTTACGGTGGCGCGATACACTCTCTCTCCCCGCCCCCACACCCCTCCGCCCCCCCCCTTACCCCCCACCCCACTCCCCAGGGTCACCTGTATAGCAAACGAATTGGGGTGTGTTGTTGGCGCTAGAGGCTGGTCTTTGCGGGGTTTACTGTAGGAAATACTCTCATGTCTATTGCTGGGGTACGGAACGGCAAATGTTTTGTTGCCCAACCTGAGGAAAACCCGCATAGTCGACTGTTGTCCCCCCCCCCCCCCCCCCTCGCTTCCCTCGTCCTCCCCGCAAGTCGAAAATACCGCATTCGTAGCCTACTGCTGCTCCCCCCCAACCCCCGCACCCAATTTTCGCCCCAAATTTCCTTTTTCGTGCACACAATGCTGGGGCTCGGGCGTGCGGGTTGGTGTCCTTTTTACACGAATTTTGTACACTGAAAACCGGGTCGTAAAGCATTTTTTTTGTGGGTTTATAACGGCCACGACAAGCCCCCACCCCCCCCCCTCCCCCCATGCCTTTCGTGCCCCCTTTTCTGCCATGTGGGATGAGCCCTAGTTCCCCCCTCGTGTTTCTTTCTGGCCCTTTGATCTGTTGATCTTGAAAATGTATTCCCAGATTAATTCCCAGTAATTTTCCCTCCCAGAAAACGCGGGTGGAGTACTGGACGGGTTGACGGTAGCCGTGCGCAAGGATGGGTGTAGGGTGGGCGGCGACTTGGCCCGCCACTTCGGTCGACCTTTGCGAACGAGTTGTTGTTGTTGTTGTCGTTGCGTTTTGTGACGTTTTTGTAAAACCAAATGAACAACAATGGGCTCTTCTTCTTGTTACATTTGTTTTTGTTATCGTTTTTGTCAAAAGTTTCCGGAAAAGTCTCTTTTCTTTTTAAAGGCGTTTTTCATGGCGTTCGTCTCGGACACCTTGTTTAACTCAACCGACCGTGTTTTCTGCGCGTTACCGTCGCCCTGTAGGCACACTAGTTCAGGGCGGGCGGCCGCTTGACCCGTCGCTTGCGTCTTTTTTTCCGAGCGATGGGCTCTGCTTATTTTTTTGTGGGTGTTTTGTGGCGTTTTCGTCACAGTGTTTTGAACTAAGGGCTCTTTCTTTTCCTTTTGTGACATTTTTTATGGCGTTGGTCTCGGATACTGTAGTGTACTCGACCGACCGTGTTCTAGCGCGTTGCTGTAGCTTTGTAAAAACTATTTCAGACGAAATCTTGCCTCAGGTTGGTGGCCTTTTTTCGCGTTTTATTGGTATGGAGGCGCAGCAGAGTCTCCTCGCTTCGTCGCGCGTAACCGCCCTTCCGCTGACTTCGCTGTTACCACCCCCTCCCCTCGATCGTTTCGACTCTCTCCCTCTCTCCCTCTCTCCCTCCCTCCCTCCCTCCCTCCCCATTCCCGCCTCTTTTGAAAACAACGACTATACGCATAATAACGAACAAACGAAATGATAAAACGCGGTTCAAAAACATACCGCTCTATTGATCGATCGGTCGGTCGGTGGGTCGGTCTGTTTGGCTGGCTTGATGGTGGCGGTGATGAGCGCAGCCGTACCTGGAGCACGGGGACGGTCCGATCGTGCTCGTGGTGGCCCCGACCCGAGAGCTGGCCGTGCAGATCAAAGAAGAGTGCGACAAGTTCGGAGGGTCCAGCCAGATCAAGAACACGTGCGTGTATGGAGGCGTGCCAAAGAGGGTGCAGGAGAGGGACCTCAGCCGCGGCGTGGAGATCGTGATCGCGACCCCTGGACGGCTGATCGACTTCCTGGAGAACGGCAGGACCAACCTCCAACGCGTCACCTACCTCGTGAGCCGTTTAGATGAATGCAGCACGATCGGGGTATGATAACACCACACCAGTCCGACAGTAAATAGCCGCCGGTGTATCACGGCAGCTTGAAAATAGGAGTATGGACCCTACATTTTGTAGAACTCGGCTGACGTGTTTAGAATATTTCTGTAAAATGCGAGCTCGATGCGAGCACTGAATGAAAACGGTATGAAACTCCGAGATCTTAGGGAGGGGACGACGAATGACCATCCCCGGGTCAACCAATGGATGTTTTGATCCTCCGATGTATCTGCGCGGGGACACGGTCATCAACAGGTCTTGGGTTCATGATAGTGACACCGCATGGCCTCAATTCCGTATCGAGCTTGTATTTATTGTTCTTCATATGTATCGAGCCTATGGTTATGGTCGGACTGGTACTTTTATGCCGCGACAGGGGTGTGATACATGATAGCACCATGCCAGTTAGCTTTCCAGCTAGCTTTTTGTCTGAGAGTTCCTCGCTTTAGGAACTATTATTATTTTATTTTGTTGAGAAAAAAATGAAAGTGCAACCACCAAACACATGAATTTTCGACGGAAAACAGTGCAAAACCAAAGTTAGCATTCCAACAATATTGGGTGTTGTAGCCCATTTTCAACTCCTAAATTTTCACAGTCCTACAATTCCGAACGTCTTGCGCCCATATCGGGACTGCGGTGCTAGAAGGGTTCGTTGAGGAGAAACGGCAGCAAAAACGTTCTGACCGGAAAAGGTACTCTATGTACCCCGACCGCAGGACGTCTTTGCCCCACCCATCCAGCACGGGCGTTTCTGTCGCAGGACTAACGTGTTGGTACCACAAAGAAATGCGGCGCAACTTGAAATATGCGGTGGAATAATAAACCAGTAACTTACACACATGTAGAAAATATGTAAAAGCGCCCAAGTATGCAACAGCTTCACGTACGATCGAGGTGTTTTGTTTTGGCCGAAGTATGTATATATCTGACAGGGCTCCGAAGCTTAGGAACTCCCCAAGGTTGACTGAATGACGTCGGGTTCAAGGCATGAGACGGGCGCCGAACTTGGAAGCTAGGCCTTTGGGCGCTCTTTTGTGTTCTCGGGGTGTTGTGACCCCAGGCTCGTGTCTGCAGTAGGAAAGGCGGTTGTTGCCTGGCCGCGCGGGTGTTGTGTACGAGCTCGCAGTGTTCAGGAGCGACAGGCTTAACCGCTCGGATAAGCTTTGACGCGGGGAACTAAAGCAGCTGGTTGTTGTGACAGAAAACATCGCTTTTAGCCCCCCCTCCTCCGCCCCCTCGCCTAATGTCTACCTGGTCGGTGGAAACCCGACGTGACCCGTCCCGGATTGTTTTGTTGTGTAGTGCATGGTAGAAACGCATTGAGCGCTGAAATGTTGTAGGTGTTTCTGTTAGGAGTAGGAACGGTGCCCCGCCTCGACAAGGATTCGTGGCCAAAGGTCAACCGACTGAGGCAAGTAACAAATGAGCACCCCCCCCCCCTGATCGGCCTCCTTCCCATGAAAAAAAAAAGGTGCTGGATGAGGCCGACCGGATGCTGGACATGGGTTTCGAACCCCAAATCCGTAAGATCGTGAGCCAGATCCGACCCGACCGGCAGACACTCATGTGGAGCGCCACCTGGCCCAAGGAGGTACAGGGCCTCGCCAGAGACTTCCTGCGCAACTATTATCAGGTGGGGGGAACTTTCTGTGTGGCCAGTGATATTGTAGTACTGGTAGGACGCGTGAACCGATAGTAGGTATACCTTTTTTTGGCGAAAATGGTTTCTGAATGACGGGGCTCCTTAACCCAAAATCGTCGGAAAATAAATAAATAATGGGCCATTCTTTTTGCCTGATTCTCATTGTGTACCTAGGCAATGGGATCTGTTTATCCGGTAAAAACCGTTTTATTTTTCTCCAAATCAGTTTTTGGGAGAGGTCTTAAGCTCCCAAAATTGAGGGAATCTCCGAAAAACAAGTGGTGCACCTCTACCGTGGCGTGTTGTCTCATGCTACGGTAGAGGTGCACCGCTTTTTTTACGTACGTATCTTGCTGGAAATCTGACGTATTTAAAATCGCTGCACACGCCGGACGTGACTAAAAACCTGACGCGTTCGAAAGTCGCTGCACACGCCGGACCTGACTAAAATCCTGACGTATTTGAAATCGCTGCACACGCCGGACCTGGCTAAAATCCTGACGTGTTTGAAGAACAGTTGCACGTGTCGGACCGATCACCGATTTTGAAATCGCTGCACATGCCGGACCTGACCTGACTAAAAACCTGACGTATTTGAAACAGTTGCACATGTCGGACCTTTCAACTGTTTATCCCCGCTTGATGGTCTAGATATTTCAATAGAAAGACCTGCAATTGAAGATCTGTATGGTCTAGCTCCATGCTATATGCCGAGTGGGAGCCGTGCGATCTACATGATCTGGTGCATGCTTCCTGGGCTAGATATATCTGTACTCTAATACGTACGGACCCTGCGCAATATCCCACAGCGGCAGATACAGGATGTACTGTAGATGATCTACATGATCTACATGATCTACATGATCTAAATCGGTGTCTATCTTAAGGTGTGGAAAAAATTGGAAATTAGTCCCGGTTAACAAAGTCCATGGCCTAAGCATCTACCTGTTTGCAGCGAATTATGTTTTGTAACAGAGGTGGAATCCGATGGTATTAGAGTAGTAAGTAATTAGCCTCGTTCGCCAGATAAGAGTCTCGCCCAAAAATGCTGCTCTTGCTTCGTAGCTCCCATGAGAAGGGCTTGCCGCTTCGGACGCATGCTGCGGCAGAGGTGCTCCTGAATGCTTTCCTTCTGAGGCTTCCCGCTTGAGGGTATCGATTTCCACACCTTGCAGTAGCTCAAACAAGCCGCGAAAAATGAGAAGTGCGAATCTGATGAACTTCCCATGGTTGAGGTATACAGCGAATAACAATGCAGAACGATTGTGGGGCGGTACCCCTGTTGGGTTTCTCTCTGTTGTGGTTGTGATGTGGAGGACACACCGAGGTGGGTCGGTGTCTCGGGGCCGCACGGAACGGAGTGAGGTACCCCTGGTAACCTTGGGCTTGTGTGTAATGAGGCGGTACTATCTAGGGGAAGGGGACCTTGTAGCCACACAATATTGCAATGAATTTCCACCGAGTATTAATAGGTTAAGGAGCCCCGTCATTCAGAGACCGTTGTACCCGGAAACTGGTATACCTTAATACCGACACCGTAGCAGCATAAACAGTTAATACCAAGTCAGGAAATCTCTGGGTACGTACGTAGGCCGTGCGGGAAAGGGGGGTGGGAGTTGCAGTGGGTCCCCGTTGGGTTAGGCTTTTCGCTTCGAAGTGTCAGTTTTGCTACGTAGCGATTATTTTGGCGTAGCCATTGTGCTATGTACGTAAAATACTTTCGGTGTACTTGGGCGTTTTAAAGACGACCAAGGAGGTGCGCAGGGCCTCGCGAAATTCTTCGTGCGCGACTGTTACCAGGTCTAAAACACTTACGGCAGGCCGTGCTGGAAAGGCGGGGTGTTCACGTGTTGGGTGTGCCGCGGCCTTAGGCCGCAGGCCGCAGGGAGTTCCGTATGGATTGTGGCGTTTTTTCATGCGACGGGCTTCAGGCCGCAGGGCGTTCGTACTTTGCGTCTTTGATTCCGCATTCACTCCTGAACTACTAGGTTGTTTGATGGGCGACCCCGTGCTCTGCGTTGAACTAAACGAAATCTCCCCTCCGCCCCAAAACAAACAAAACAAAACGCATGTTTTTCGCCGTATGACAAAAGGTGACGGTCGGGTCGCTCGAGCTTTCGGCCAACAAGGACATCCGCCAGATCATCGAGATCGTCGAGGACTTCGGAAAGTACTCCTGCCTCACCCGGCACCTACAGGTACGGCGTCTTCGTAACTTTTTTTTGGGCGGGGTTGTCCGAAGTGTATGAAAGACTTTTTTTGTGTGAGGCCATTTTTTCCCCCCCTAATTTTTGGAAGCCTTACCCGGCATATGCGCGTACGGCGTTCTCATTAAGGTTTGTACGTTCCGTAGATTATTTCATTTTCGAGGTTGATTTGATTTGATTGTTGATTGGTTTGTTGAAATCAAGTTGATATTTCCGTCTCTCCGAATACAGAAAATATTTATTTCGCCAGCCCCCAATCAATAAATGTATGGTTACCCCGTACTTGCGTATTTGAATCACGGCTAATCGGTTGATTAATACAAACGTGCTGCACTAGGCGAAGCTGTGGTTATAACCCACGACATATTTTTTCGCAACCGTCGTTTAAGCACATTGTCTGCGCCAGCTGGACGAGTGGGACTTCGTGCCCTCACCATTCGTTTTTAATCCCGGCACCACCAATACTGTACTACTATAGAGCGCTCCGTAGAACAGAGTGGCAAACTACACGGTACGCGGCAGATACTTGAGAAATTGAGAGCTAACGAAGTTTCACAAGCCGGACATGTCACGATCTAGATCATGTACTGTAGGTCCTCTATCTGTTGATATGATACGTTGCGCAGGGTATACGCAGCGCATTTCCAGTCCAAAAACCGTGTGCTAGATTATTGCAGATCATATGGTTCTGTTTCGGCAACATGATCTATGGCCCATGCAGATCATATAGACCAGGGATATGCCCTGGTACCATTCATAAAGATCTGATCTGTGCGACGCTTGGAAAGTTTGGCTCGACTGTCAGCTTTCCTGCGCCAGACGTTTAGCGTTAGGGCGCACCGAAGTTGGCCACCGGCTTTCGAGCGCCACGGTGCAAGCACGAGTGCTCCAGCGTCCGCGGCGTCGACAACCGAACCATTCTCCATTGCTCTTCGCTGTGACCTTGCTTGGAATTGTGTGGCAGGAGCAGCAAAAGCCCCCCCCCGCCCCCTACACCTCACGACGCTTCGTGTTTGGTGCAAGCAATGTCTGGTTGGTGAAAACCCGACGGGCTCCGTCCCGGCATAGTGGGGATGCGAGGGTCAATGGTCAAACGACTACGGCTATGCAAAGACTGAGGACCTCCCCCCCCCCCCCATTCCTCCCATTCTGTAGGATTTTGAACGATAGAATGGGAACAATGTTGGAGAAGGACGAAAAAATAAGCGACGGGCAAGCAGGAGTTAGGCCAAGCCTCAGTTGCGTAGACCATGTGTACACATTAGGTAAGATCATTCAAGGTAGGAAAGACGCCGGACTAACGACGTACTGTTTCTTCCTAGATGTACAGAAGGCCTATAACACAGTATGGAGGAATGGGTTGTGGAAAAGTATGTGGGAAATTGGGATCAAGAGGAAATATGTGGAGAATGATGAAAAAGATGACGGAATGTGCGACAAGTGCTGCGATGCTGGACGGGGAAATATCGAAATATGTTGATATTTGACAAGGAGTTGCACAGGGATGTACAATTATCACCCAATCCATTCCAGGTATATATTAATGACATGATAGTAGCAGTCGAAGCAGCAAAGCAAGGAGTCACGATGGGGTAAAATACGGTGTCGGGGTTGTCGAAGTTCGTAAAACAACTGGAAGCAGTGCAGATGGCATCAGCAAAAAAGATACTAGGATGCTCAAATACGACAAGTGATACAGTATTAAGAGCAGAACTAGGAATGTACCCGCTTAAAACAAATAGAGACGCGAAAAAATTAAAATGGCAATATAAGTGAGGAATACGCCAGGAAAGAGGTTACCAGCCATAGTTGATAATGCTGTATACGGAAAAATAACAAATGGCCGAGCTGGAACAAGATGGGAGGATTTAGGGGGGGACAGAGGTACTGTCTGTAGAGAGATTTGGCGGGTACAAGACATAAGCAAAATAATAGAAGAGAGGGAAAGGCAAGCGCTAAGCAATAAGATGAAAGATGAGAGGCACGTAGAGATATGGGGGGGGTTGAGGGAAGATATTGGAATGAAAACGTATCTGCACGGCCCAATGGATTACGCGAAAAGCTGGACCTGCGATGTTGTGTAGGGGACCTGGACCTACCAGAAATAAGAAAGAAATACACCAGTAGACGGGAGGAGGAGGACGTGGCTACAAATATGTGCCCGTGTGGCACAGCAATAGAGAGTAGGACTCACATAGCAGAATGTGAAATATACCAGGAGGAACGGGATGCGTTAGAAGAGGGGATGAGGAAATTAGACGAATGTGACACGGAAGAGTTTGGTAGACTAGAGAGTGGCGAGAAAACGATTGCTGTCCTAGGAGATAGATGGTGGCCACAGACGGCGAAACAAGACCAGGATAGGATAAGCAAACAGTTTGTATGTAGTATGTGGAAGAAGCAAAATGAGCGCCCAAATGTTGGAGGTGTCTCTATTAGAAGTAGGAACGGTGCTCCGTCTCGAAAGGGATGCGTGGTCAATGGTCAAATGACTGAGGCAAGCAACAAATGAGTACGCCCCCCCCTTCCCTCCTCCCTTCCTAGTGCTCCGTCTCGAAAGGGATGCGTGGTCAATGGTCTAATGACGTAAAGCAAGCAACAAATGAGTACTCCCCCCTCCCCCCTCCCCTCTCCCCCCTCCCCTCCCCCTTGCGCTTGGTGCACACAATGTAATGTCTGCCTGGTGGGTGTAAACCCGACGTGCTCCGTCCCGGCACTGTAAGGATGCAAGGGCTTATGGTCCCAAGGACTCCGGCTAAGCATGTTGCGATTATCCCCCCCCCCCCCCTCCTCCCCACTGTAGTAATACCTGTTGCTGTCTCTGGAGTGGCCACACCAGAAACGAAGTAACTCATTGGTCGCTGTCATCCATAAACAAGAAAGCAGGCACAGGGTGCCGAAGTCCGTCTTGTACGAACGGTTCTTGGAAGGATGCAGTTCACCCTTCATGCGACTCGTCGAACACCTCACGGCGCTTCATGCTTGGTGCAAGCAATATCTGCCTGGTCGGTGAAAACCCGACATGCTCCGTCCCGGCATTGTAGGCATGCGAGGGCCTAATAGCTATGGTCATACGACTACGGCCATGCATGAATATCGAGTACCCCCGCCCCCGCCCCATTCCTCCCCAACCCCAACCCCCGCCCCTTCCCCATACACCCTCATCCTCCTGGCCTTCTTCCCCTGTGTCCCGTTTTCCCCAAGGCCTTATGTGGATACCGTGTCCCCTTCTACCCTAAAATGTACCGCTTCGTCATGCACAGCTTCAAGGTCACTAGATGTCCCCCACTCACTCTGTTCCGTGTAGACCCGACGCGCCGACCCACCACCTCGGTGTGTCTTGCACCCCACAGCCATCCAAGAGAGAACCTGCCGGGGGCGCCGCCTTGTGCGTAGGCCTTTTAGCAACTACAAACATATCATACACTAATTCCACGTAGTTTTTCCGCAAGGAAGTGGGTACGGCGCAAGAGAGGCTTGATACCTGCGACTACGGTTTGTGGACAAACTACGGCAGTAGTGGTTCCTCTATAATGCCGGTTGAGTCGTGCCGGTTGTCCGCTATAGTGCCTATGATACTGCGTGGCACACATCGGAAATACCTGCAGCGGCGGTTTGTGGAGTAGTGCCGGTTGCCGCTATAGTGCCGGTACTCCCGGGTTGCACGTACGGGCATTGTAGATGGACTACTACCGCTGTACTTGGAATTCGAATGAAAGAGTTCCTTCTTTTTCTTATCCTCCGGCGGGTGGGGAAAAAATCAAGCTTAAGCTCACCACATTTCCACGTATTTTCATACACGTCGTGTGTCACTTGAGCTCAATTGCATATTCGCAGTCCAGCTGGTTAGCTGGCGTGTCCTTCAGTCCCCGTGGTAGCGACGGCGCGAGCTGTCCCCACCGGCGGTCCCCGCTACAACTCCAGCAGCGCAAGCTGTCGAATGACGTCATCAATTTGTTACAGTGGTAAACGGGTCAAATCCCGCATACGTGCACCGATTTTGTTCCGTCTTGGTTGACGCCAATTCTGACATCACGAGTCGAGCGCACAAATTTTCGGCGCGTCGGCTCGAGAATAGCGGCGTTATTCGCAAGCCGACTCGCCGACTACTGTCAGCTAGTCGGTTTCGCCACTAAGCGAATATTTTTTTGCCGTGAAATCCTGCGGACTACGTGGTGATTTTCGTCCGTTACGCACCAGCCGACTAATCCCACCTAGTCAGCTTCGCTGCGGAGAGATGAGTTAGTTTCCGTTGCTCGCCAGCCGGCTAATATCAGCTAGTCGTCTTCGCCGCCTAGCGATTAATTTTGAGTCGTGTAAATCGTACCGACTCAGAGCCTTCGTGATTTGGACAGGCCACCCGAGTCTTCCAGGAATCCACCGCCACCGTCATCTACAGCAGATCCGAAGGACCCTCCTTTCGTCTGACACTCACCGGCCGACTTTCCGATTGTTGTCAGCTACCAGGCAGTGCTGTAGTCGGCTTCGTCACCTAGCTATTTGTGTTTTAATCGTGAATTCCTGCCGATTCAGAGCCCTCGTAGTGAGCTTCGTTTATGACAAACATACAGGGATCACAACCCAGAAAAATCGTTATATTCGTACGGGCTTCATTTTCCTATGATCCGATTGTGACGGGATCACAACGCCGGAAGACTCCTTATCCTTGCCATTTGTAACCACTTTCGAGCCCCCAAATCCCTCCCTATACTGAATTCAAGTAAATTCGTCCCCCAAAAGGGTTTCAAGCTGTAGAGGCGTTAAGGTTGGGTGTTTTTCGTCTCGCTTTTACTTTGCAGCTTCTGACCGAGCCGCGGTCGGTCGCAGGTGCCATCCCGTCTCTCCCCCCGCATGTACGCACATTTTACTCTTTATCGCGCGGAGGGGTTCAGCATTCCCACTGCTCGTTGATGCTAATCGAATCCTTATCTTTGCACGGTTGTGATTGTCGCATGGTACGATTATATGATTGGCAGGACCACAACAACAACGGAAGGGTCCTTATCTTTGTGGAGACCAAGAAGGGATGCGACGCTCTGACGCGCTCTCTCCGGCACGAGGGGTGGCCGGCTCTGTCCATCCATGGCGACAAGAGCCAGGCAAGATGACCAAAGCCGACGATTCACACTGTGTGACTTCTGACATGGAATTCTGCAGACGACGCCATACGTTGATGAAGGCGCTAGAGGGAATTTTGTCCGTTTTTCGATTGTTTTCGTGTTTTCAAGTTTTTTTTTTCAAACTTGAAAACTCAATGTCGAATGCACAGTAGTTGTGAGCTTGTTGAAGTTGGACTTTTTGTCGGCCTTTTTTTTCTATTATAACTCGGCGTTTATTTTACACCTACAGACATACATGCTCACCTGGGCTCCTTCTGCTCACACCACGCACGAATCACATGACAGTCCCGAAGGCCACATCAGCATGTCCACGAACGCCGCGTTCCCCCCCTTTTTTTTTCTGGGGCTTCTGACCTGTATGTAGGGTAAGCAAAACTAATACCGACGAAAATGATCGTGCCAACCCGATGCACGTCGCCATGGGCTAGGAGTACAAAAAATCACAGT
Organism: Undaria pinnatifida; assembly: GCA_012845835.1. Classification (NCBI taxonomy): domain Eukaryota; class Phaeophyceae; order Laminariales; family Alariaceae; genus Undaria; species Undaria pinnatifida. The sequence continues at coordinate 5,537,988 of JABAKD010000025.1, read as the reverse complement.
CCAAAACAAGAATGGCACAAATGCGTTGGTTTTCTTAATAATCGGTTAAGGAGCCCCGTCGTTCAGAAATATGTTTACAAAAAAAATGCTTCCCTCTATCGTAACGGCGGGCGTCTGTCGTGGAGCATTTTACTGCGCCCAGTTCTTCCTCTAGGAGGCCTAAGTCAACCTCCAAGAATCAAGGGGGAGGACCGAGGTGGCAGAGGCTCTGCCTGTGGTGGAGGTGAAAAGTTGGAGCATTTTTCGGCAGGAGCATGTGAAAGGGAGGAAGTGGCTCCAACGGGACGTGCGTCCGTGCAAGGCGTGCGGGGGATAACATCCTGACTCGGACTCGCAAGAGCTCGGACCCCACGTTCGGCATTTGTGACATCCGCGGCGTGTACTTGAGACACGAACGAGAGGCGTTGTGTGGCTGCATGTCAGCAGTTGGGCGCTGTTGTTGCGAGGCAACGTAGATGCGGTTCCGAGCCTTGGCGTTGAACCGATCTTCGACTAGGACCCTTTTGAACCCGTGGGAGATTGTCTCGTGCAAAGCACGGTCACACGAGACAACATCACAAGGGTCCGAGAGGGCCCTCAACGTCGAAAACCAGTTCAAGGCCAAGGTTTGGAGCCCTCACTTGTAGCGGTTCTGTTCAACGTGCGACGATCGTTCTACGAACCTTCCCAAGACCAGTCGTCCACATCTCTGCCCTAACCGAACTTTTACTTTTTTGTGTCGCATGCACATGATAGGACGAGCGCGACCGCGTACTACACGACTTTAAGGACGGACGAACGCTAATCCTTGTGGCGACAGACGTCGCCGCCCGCGGCCTGGACGTGAAGGACATCCGCATGGTCATAAACTTCGATTTCCCAAAGGAGATGGAGGTGAGTAAGCCAAAGTCAGCAGGCACGCATTCCGTGACCGTGAGAGATGGCCCAGCTTGTGAGCGCATCCAATCGTTCCGTTATGTTCGAAGTAGCATGCGCGGTGCTAGTTTATGGCTACCGGGGCAACTGTGGCCACACCACCACCGCCACACCCTGAGAACCATAGTACCCCTGTATCATGCCGACCAGTGAACCAAGGGCGTGCGAGAAGGACAAGACCGATTACCACGAATTCCGTGAGGGAGACTACAGCGAGGGGTAGGGTACTCTCGGTTTTACCGGTGCACCAGTGCTTGTTTGGTGTAGCGCCAGTGGATTTTGCAAGAAATCTTGCCTGGACTTTGAGATGGTGATGTCAAAAGAAGAGCGGTGCGGACGCAAGGGGGAAGTACTCTTGTAGTAACAACAAAAAACGCATTTACATGCCTGTATCCGCTTATTTTGTCAGCACAGCACTGCTCAGTCGATGCTGTCTTGTGCGCTTAACTTTATGAACACAGTAAAGGGTCAGTCTATTGGTCAGTCGAATAAGGTCATGCTTTTTCACAGGTGATGACGGCCAATTGATCTTGCCTTTGTTTGAGCAATACATACAGGTAGAAACGGTTCACCTTCTCCTTCAAACGCTTTTGAGCTTTAGAGGGAAACATTGGTGAATAACACTGATGACTGCAGCATCCTTCACACGAAGGAAACCCGGGATGCTAGATTATTCGCTGGCGACGTTTGAAGGAAACCCGGGATGCTAGATTACTCGCTGGCGACGTTTTTGCTCTCGAACGCCAACATGCGAGCACTTGCAAGACGCCCGCATACCTTGCACTCCCGTGTGCTTGCTGCATGCTCGCATCATGGTAAGAAGGCGTTTTCCCTTTGTTTCGTCGCCCAACACGGATTCAACCGCTTTGCGGCTTCAAACAAATAGACGATGTGCGAGGTGGGGATATTGGTTTCAGGTTTTTGTCCCTCTCCATACGGGTCACGTACCAGCAGTGCGCAGAATGATTTTGAAACGAAGTCGCCCTTGGCCAAATCGTCCTGTCGGCCCTGGCAGCATCCAGGGGCGTGATTGAGCTATATCTCCAAAGAGCAAAAAACGCACGGAGTATCGCGTAAGCTCGCGAAGATGACTGTCGACCATTGGATTGGTGGGGACTCATATGAACAGCTGACCTTTGTAAATATTTTGGTAAATATGGGGGGGAAAGTGGGATTACGGCGTTGGCCATACGAAGCAGCCCGCGCTGCCGGGATCCGGAAGAGGGGGGGGTGCCGGAAGCTCAAGGTGAGGCGCACGCGCTACGATATGGGTGGCACTTTTTTGCTCTTTCCCCCCCCCCCCGGAAAAGGCAGGGCTCGTTGATAACCCCAAATCGCCTGAAAGCCGTTGTTGATTCGCAATGTGCAATGTCTATATTTTGGTAGATGTTCCGAAGACGTCAGCTGTGAGTTCGATCAATGAAAGGGGCGATGCTCATGTTTGCAAGCTGCGTGATACTCCATTTTTCAGTTTTGTACACTTGAGGTAAGCCATGAGGTCCAACGGGCTGCAGTTTCGTTTTTTTTTTTTTTTTTCTCAATTTAGTTTTTGGGTGGGATACAGATCTCCCTAAGGGAGGAATCTCAGTAAAGAAATTCTTCATGCACCTCTGCCGTAGGATGTATCCAGGACTTGTTCCACACGCCCACGGCACGGTGATACCTGCACCCGCTCCGAGCGCTTCCAGGTCGCTTGATATCATCTCACTCGTCGTGTTTTTTCGGCGCTATTTTTGGGTCCCTTACGTGTTGCACGACCAGTCTTACGTCCACCGGATTGGACGCTGCGGACGCGCCGGGCACAAGGGTACCGCGATCAGTTTCTTCGCGAGCAAGAACGCCCGGTGTGCGAGGGAGCTCTCCAGGATCCTAAGGGACTCGGGCAACAAGGTAGACTTGTTACCGTGTTTTCAAAACTCAGAACATACCAGATAAATTCCCAAAAATGCTACGATCTTTTTTTTGGGTGGTTTGCAATATTTTCGTGGACGACGAGCAGGGGCGAGGGAATTCCTTCAAAACGCGACGGACGAGTATCAGTAATCATTGTGTGCCATATACCAAGGCATGTTAGAGTGGTAGCATCAGCACAGCAGCACCGGCAAGTTGTGCTTTCCCCTGTCTCCCACTGTAGTGCTCCTTCTGTGTTTTGTGAGTGTGAAGCGAATCGATACCGCAACGACAACAAGTTGAAACGGTGGGTGAGGGGCGGGGGGGGGGGGGGGGAGGGAGCGCTCAGCGACCTTGCCGAATGCATGCTCGCGCGGTTGAGCTCTCTGTACGGATGTATCTTCTGGTTGTATGCCGCGACGAGTACCACGACAGAAGTGGCATTCTTTAGGCCCAAACAGTTCAGACTAAACGGTACTATGTTATAGCTGTAGCCAATATCGTTGGAATGCCAGTCTTGTTTTACAATGCTGTTTGTTCATCGTCTACCTAGGCCATGGGACTGGCGGTCGGCTTTGCAGGTTCGTTAACAAAAAAAAATCTAACTCAGGTTTGGGCGAGATATAGAGATCCTCGGGATGAGCCGCAGCAACATTTATTTATTTTTTCCTCGCCTTTTATTATCCTTGCACTCCTCTCGCCCTCCCTCCCAGTAGTAACTCAGATGAAGGGTCACTAGGCAGACTCTTCTTCCCCCATCCCCACTACGGTACGTGCCTTCGTTTTTTGTCGCGAGAAAAATTCAGCATTTTCTTCCCTCGCCGACTCGCGTCGAATTGTACCTACCCACTCTGCTAGGCGCTCACAGCAGTTTTTTTTGCATTTTTTCATTATAGAGCTCTGTCTCCTCAAGCGAGAGCCTTCAGAAACAATGTAGAGCTCGTCAAGTATCGAAGAGCCGCAGGAACGATAGACCAGTCCGACAGTAACGATAAGGTGGACATGAAAAACAACAAATGTAAGCTCGATATGGAGTTTAGGCCATGCGGTGCTGCTATCATACACGTGAGACTCGTTCATAATCGTATCACCATGCAGATACAGGCTGGTTCAATTAAAAAGGCGGAAATTCTCTCCTTCACGAAAGCCGCTCGCAATATCTAGTCAAAGTGTGAATATTTGGTATCATACTAATCCCCGTGACCAGTGGAAGAGATTGACATGGACAGTTTTTTTTCTAACGGCCTCGGGCTGTCTCTAGGAGGGAAAATCGTAGCGGCCAACGACAGGCCTTCAAATTTTCAATACTATTCAGGCATTTTCCAAACGCGGACGAAGAAGAAAATGGCGCCGCATTTTGCACGAACCGGTTGGAGGTACTCCAAGGCATCTCTGTAAAATTTTTCCTCAAAACTATCGAAGATCTGACCTGCGTATGTTAAGTATTAAGCAGAGTATAGCGAAAAATTGGATCGTACTCTAAAACCAAAGTCATTTGAGAGGAAATAACCTATCGTACTCACTGTTACGCACGAAATACCAAATGTCCACGCCGTTTTTGAGAGGTAATGACCCTGACATTTTGCACAGGGGTTCTAGATGCCCATCCCGAGGTCTGACCTCCGGGTGTTTTTTTTCGTTGTTGTTTGTTCGCCGAAAATGTTTGGCCTAAGCCGGTGACAATGGAAGGCCAAAAGTTAAAAATTCCCGAAGGTCCCAGCCACAATTTGCCTGGACGGTCGCCAATGAGCCCAATTTTAAGTGTTTGTTATGTGAAACTTTCCACAGTTCCGGAAAAAAGATTTCTCGCGGCGATCTTGGCCAGCACTTGCTCGAGAAGTTCTCAAGCAGATCTTGGATTAGACACCATAATTATTTCGTGTTTTCCACACACTTTGTTCGACGAAATCAACGACAGCGTCGTGAACTTTGAACGTGGCGAGCTCGTTGGGGGCTCCGACCCCCCCTTGGTGTAGAGTGCTCACTCTACGGCCGGTGATTTGTGGCGGGCGCCAATCAGGCATTTTGGTGTGTAGAAAATTGAGACGAAAACTCTCTATCGTCTCCGAACGGGCGAAAGAGAGAATTTTGAGAGGATGTGACAGAAGACCACAGGACAACACGAGCAACCGTTCACGCCCTAGGGCATGGATCGAGATGAACTCTTCAGCGCTGTCACCCACACTCATCATGTGACCTTTTCCGGAGCGAAGAGCAGTGACCACGGGTTGTTTCTATCTCGAGATCGAACGTCGATCGTGTTTGTTGGACAATATTGATCAAGGCTTGATGAAAAATAGAGAAACTGACCTCCTGGACCGCGTGACCAAAAAAAGAGCCAGAAAAAACGTTGTAATCGTTCTTCCCCCATAACGACGTTACCCGGAATATTTCAGCATAGAGCCCAAAAGAGTTTCGAAACTTTTAGGCCAAACTATCGGCTTTTCGTTGTCATCGATCTAAGGTGGTCCAGTTTTTCCAAAAAATCTCAATTGACGAAAAACCAGACCAAAAAAAAAAAAACGACAGGCGAGGTCTTCGCAACGGCACATTGAAGACATGCGCAAACTTTCGCGGTCTGAATCGAAAAAACGGCGTGGACATTCGCCGGGGAATAATATTTCCGTCGTTTACCCCGTTTTAGCACCGTACTCCCGACATGGGGACAAAACACTTGAAGTTAGACTAGGATACCTTTTAGGAGTTGGAAGTTGGGATAAAGCCAGCCTGCAGATCAAACGATTGGAACATCAATAAGTTGACCCGGGGGTGCCTAGGTATCATCCCCTCCCTAAGATGTCTTTAGTTTCGCACATTTTTCAAGCGTTATTAATGTCAGACTTGATGTTTATTGTCGGACGATTAAATACCGGGTAGCATAGTACAACTTCTCAAGCGAGGATCTCCAGAAACGATAAACACGCCCCCACCGTAGCGTGTGTTCTGTGCTGACAAGAAACGCGATCCCCGCTCCACATCGCGTTTGTATGTGAACTTATTCGCCCCCTCTCTTGTTTTGTCAACCTGTCCCTCCCCAAATTTTTGTCACCCGATCCAACGGCATCATCTTGTGAACGTATCCGTCCCCAACCTTGTCGATCCGTGGCAGGTGCCTTCTGAAATCACCAGCATGATCATGGGCGGCGGGGGTGGCGGCGGTCGAAGCCGCTACGGCCGCTGATCGAATAAGCCTCCTCCGTTACCTCTTGGCGTCGGACACAAAAGCTCATGGCACGGCCTCGTGATGGTGTGCGTACACATGATATGTTAAGTCATCGAACAAAAACCAAAACGAAATGACCCTCATGATGGTGTGCGTACCAAGGAAATCATATGCCAGACTACTTCGATACCTCGTGGCATCGAAAACGAATAGCGAAATAAATCCCCCTATGATATGATAGTTTGTTTAGGTTCAAAGTAGATGGGATGCCAGACGAAAGGCTTTGCATTCGTCATTCATTCATCGAAAAGTAAACGACGAAAGTGGCCCCGTGATGGTTTACATACAAAAGTAGATGATATGCCAGACGAATAAGCTGCCGTCACTCCGGCCAGGAGGTGCCGAACGAAAGTATTTCGTCCAGCATCACTCCGGCCGAAAGATGGTAGACGAAATGTTTTTCGTCGTTTCGGTTATATTTTATATAGCGCGACATGAAGGCAGACCATTCTGTTTGTGATTCTGGTTCTTCCGTGAAATGGTGGCATGTTCTGGCGTGGTCTACCGAACGTGTCAGGGAGGGGTCGATATGACGCGGAGGTGTCTCTGGCGCCGCGTTTGGCTTGCGGTACATTAGGTCGGGCGGGGGGGGTGCAAGCCAAGGAGCGCACGTACTATTGTAGCATGCTGGTGCTATTGCTCGTATACAAGTACGCTTGCGACGAAAATAACACCAGGCATAATTGAAAGTGCGTAGTGTACTGGCCTTGTTTCTCGTAACAGGTGCCAGGTATATTATAAGTGCTCGCTTGAAGCAACGTTAAGGTAGTGGGAGGAGGGACGATTAGCGTTTGATGAGATCAGGTAGCGCGCGAGGAAAGAGTCTCAGGGTGGTGACGAGCGGCAGTATGGCAGCTTGCGGTAGTTAGGCTGCCCACCCTTTTCGTCTGTGCCACAATGTGCTGGTGCGACTTTGTTGTGGGCATGTTGTGCCGGTATGTGACGACTTTGCTCTTGACATGTTTTTTTGCTGACATGTTGCGGCAATGTTGTTCGCGTAATATGCACAATATGCTGGTATGTTGCGATTTTGTACGCAATTTGTTGCTTGTGGGATGCGCTTTTGTTGGTATTATGGTGGTGTGGTGCGACCGTACTGCTGCACAGTCAGTGCTGTATCAACTATGGGATGTCGAGACACGTGCAAGGGGAGAGGGATACGAGGGAAGGGGGTGAAGGGATCTCGGCTTTAGTAGAGCTGAAGCTTTTATTTATTTCGGTCCTTACATTCCACGCTAATTTGACCCGTAGTTGCTATTCTTCTTTGACCCATATATTATATTTTGGTTTTTGCTCGAGCGCTCCCGGGGGCACGGCAAAATCAGTGTTCTGCTGCCTGCCTCGCCCATCATGCGGAGGGTGCATGTCTTTGTAGTCTTGTGTGTGTGTTCATGCGTTTTTGGTAGGACGTTGTTGTCGAGAGGTCGTTTCGAGCTTGTTCCGCGCGTACTAGGGCACTGCTTTTGTTTTGTTTTCGCCTGCTGCGTCGAACGATGGCGTCATAACAGTCAGTATACCGCCGCGTCTTCTAATAATACAGCGCATTGTAGACTCCTGCTGTTGATATATATATATATATATTCTGCAGTAGTAGTCTGGGTATTATTGTTGTTTCGCAGCTTACGCCTGCTATTATTGTAGATCTAGATTATTCCCCTTATTTCCCGCTCCCGTGTTGCTTGCGGAGTGTTTTTTTTTTGTTTTGCGAAGGCTGGCGCTTTTTTGTTTTGTTTAGAGTAGGTCTTCCAGTCAAACCCACCATACCTGTTAGCACGTACGCGCAGCTGGTATGCTGGGCTGTTTAGATATCAGAGTGTAGTACCTATACCCGTAGAGCCTCTCTGAAGTACCTCGTAAATGCCATCTACGTCATATTTATTCCTTGGGTGTATACGAAGTATAGGTGAACACGTACGTGGGTACTGGAAGCTCGATGGCACTGCCCGGGAGGAGTTTTCTCTTCGTATGTACGTGCTTCGTGTTACGTTCTACCTGGTACGAAGTAGGGACCCTTACCGACGCGCATGTTTACGCTTGATTGATTAATTGGTTGCCCACTCTGGACGGGCCTAAGAAATAACAAAAGAGGGAACTAACAGCTGATTCACGGGCTAACAGGTTGAACCAACGAAGCCACGCACAACACTACACATAGAACCTGCCGAGCTCTGCGGGCGCACACGAGCTCGTTCTCTAGCGTGAGACAGGGTCCCTGAAAAATTACCTTGGCAGTGAGAGCTCTTCTTGCGGTGGCTGTGGTCGCAGTGAAAATGCGCAGCCCATACGTAATGGTGCTGCTTAAGCCATAGATCTCGGCAGCAGGGTACGCGGGTTTAACTTGAGAGGCACAGATGACAGGTACCCCTTTCTCGCCGAACCTGGCGCGTCTTGCAACGAAAGTAGAGCAGGCAGGAGAAGTTGTTGTGTGTCCGTAGAACCCGGCCATGTCGAGTCGGTGTTGCGGGGGTGTCGTATGATCTCAAAATGTCCTCTGTTCGATCTCGAACGAACCTTGTAATCACGTCACCACACACGTACGTGTAATAACGTAAGCAAGCACTTGGTCTAAGTAACTGTTTTTGTTTAGCCCTCACCCCCATACGACCAGCGATTTCGCGTAACGAGGACTTTATTTCAGAAAAAAAAAGTCTCCGGCGAGCTTCGCGCTCCTCGGATGTGTTGCTCCTCGTTATTATCTTGGCAATTTTGGGACTTTACATCATTTTTGTCTGACGCCTTTTTTCACTCCAGGCATGACTCTCGCCTTTTTGTTTTTGCGATTTCGAACGTTTTTCTGAGTATTCCCATTAACCTCGATTTCTCTTTACCCGTGGTCCACGCCCGTCACAGCTCTCAATCACCAGTTCTATATACCACAGGTACCATACACCATTGATTCATTGGATATAATCAAACTTACACATTGAAAGCAATTAAGACGTGCGCGGGCTCCATGGTGGAAGCCAAGTCAGCACATCGCCTTCGCAAAACAAGAGCCAAGCTCAGCGCCTGGAAGCATTCGAGTCCTCAGCCACTCTCCTTAAGCGGCACTCCAGCTCCTCCTTTCCTGAAGTGCAGAGCGCAACCGCCTTCTCGAACGGCTGTATACACGTGTGATTTCTTCACTCCTCGCCCCCCCTCCCGAAGTGGATATCCTCGCGACGATCTAGAAGCCCAGCAGGTCCTAGGAGATATTTAACCATCTCGCCGCGGTTATCACAATCACACGCTTCGCACGTGATGCCGCGCCTTCCCTCTTGGGACGCGCGACGCGACACCCCTCAGTCGGCATCGCTGAACCACCGCATTTCTGTGTGTTCATCTCGCCAGCATGCCCCCGAAAGCCTTGAGCCCTTGTGATCGGCGGGCATGTCTTCGCTGCCCGAGTTGAACCTTCAGCGGATCAAATCGTGCCTATATTGCGAGATTTAACAGAACCAAGTCAATCAACCCGATTCGAACCTCACCATCATCAGATTTGGAGCCTACTGCTGCAGCCCCTCCACGCTGGAAGCGGCGTTGGGAGATATCCTCCAGCGATCCCTCGTTCAGCTATAAACGCCTCGGTTCTTCTCCCAATCTTGTATTGCCGACACGCGGCACAATTCGCAGCTACCCGTGGCTGCTGTATCGATCCTTACCGAAAAGCCCTTGACAAACTTCAGTGTGTTCACCAGAATTATCGATAATTATAGACACGTCTAAGCCGGGCAAGGTCTATTGACCAGAGGTTATCCCCCCCTTGGCCAAAGTATGTCCGGTCAGCGCCATTTAGGTGCTAGTGGAAGATATATAAGTTATTATTGTATTATTAATAGCTCCGAACACAAGAAAACAAGCGATCTTTAACTTCATCCCCGAATCCCCATACCAAAATCCAGAAAAGGATACATGGGAGCCCTTGTTGTCTTCAGGTCTAAATAACGTTCACACCGCACACCAGATCCCTCAGCAGTCAATCACCACCAAGAAGATCAGCTGTCGTATCTCACCACCAGCACTGCACACTCTCTGGTGCTCCACTATCCACAGCTTTTACCATAGCTCATGTATGCATTATTCCCTGGACTTCACTCTAGGGTCTCTGCCGCCAAACTTCCCACTTCGCTCTCGTTACTCAAGTAGACTAGTTAAACTTTCTCGCCGCTCAAGTGGCTAAGCGTTCTCAGTATTAACAGTTTCTACCAATTCGTAGCTATTCATAGCTCATTTATGCATTCAATTTAGTCTTCACTCTTGTCCCTGTTGCCAGTCCTCGAAAACCGTTGTCGCTACCCAACAAGTAGATCAGGGAAATAGTTGAGCTTCCTCGTTACTCAAGCGGTGTATGTATAAATGTAATTAAGCTAAGAACTCGTCTGCGCTGGTCGGTGTTACTTGCCGGGTGGATTTTTTTTGTTGGTTTTCAACCCCCCCCCCCCCCGTTTCTGTAATATATGGAAGAAGCGTGATGAGCGCCCAAATGTTGGAGGTATCTCTATTAGGAGTAGGAACGGTGCTCCGTCTCAAAAGGGATGCGTGGTCAATGGTCAAATGACTATGGCAAGCAACAAGTGAGTACCCCGCCCCCCCTTTTCTACTTGAAACAACCCCCGGATTTCAAGCCAACCACACGCGGAAGGGGAAGGAGCGTGTATGTACGATATACTTTCGCCCGCCCGACAGGCAAGGCAACATCACATGTTCTCTGTTTATTTTAGCGGGGGGGGGGGGGAGGTGATGGGGTGGCGTCCCACACGAACGAGAATCCTCGTACACATGCGACTCGTGTTACAATGAGTATGATACCATGTCCTGATATATTTATCCTCGTTTTCAATCCAAGCAAGCTACTCTTGACACTAACTATCGCACGTACTGTGCTAGCGGTACATGCATAATGCGAACGCAGCAGAAAGAGTTTCGTCTAATACAAATACCGAGCTTTATTGGCGCTACTACTGCTGCTCCTGCAGCGGTAGAAGTCCCGTACTTCAGAAAAACACATATCTTACCTCCTACTATACTGCGACGTCAATACCATCTTAGGCTTCTTTACCCTAGTTGTCCCATGTTCAAGGTTGGATGGTGGAACATCAAGGCGAGCATAACCGCCGATCACGCGCCGTTGCCCGGTCGCTGGTACTTCACATAAAAATATCTATCGTGTAGTATCGTATCTCCTACAACAAGGAAGAAACACAAGGTGAAACACATGCAACGATACCTGGTAGGCACTTCTTACTTCCTGCTGCATTGTCTATGCACCTGGTAGGCACTTGTCCGGCATTGCCAAGAATAGTCCAATGTCACCGCTGTGCACGGCATGGGTAGCGATGGCTGTAGTAAGTGAGTGCCAACGAAGCGCGCTGTTCCCCGAACTATTTCGTCATTTACGTTAGACGTTCGCGAATTTGTTTTTTCTGTAGCAGTCCACGCTCAAAACACAATATTATCAAACAACAACGCACACATCGGAAAGATCACGATCTGAATCGTAGAGAGTAGATCCTGCATCTGCCGCTTAGAGATGTTGTGCAGGATCTGCAGATAATAGGGTACATATCAACCCAGGGAAGCGTGCGCCAGACAATGCAGGTCGTACAGCCTAAACCCGGCAACATGATGAGCTATAGACCATGGAGATCTGCCGCGAAAGATCTAGGCGATCACGTGGGGATGGGTGATCTGTCCCACGCGTGCAACAACAGGAGTGTCCGAGAGCGATGCCACGGACTGTTGTCGCTGCTTCCTATCGAGAATGGTCTAAGTTTCCCTCCCTTTAAGCGCTTAACTCAGTGGGGCTCAACTAATGAACGTCGAATCACCAAAAAAGAACATACATCATGTGAGTGTACAAACACATTACATATAGCATTCACTCGATAAATCGGAGGCGTGCCATCACACCACCAACAAGTTTTGGTGTCTAGAGCTCCAGAGCTGGACCTGGCAGCTAGCTACAAAGCGGAGGTAGAAATACACGAAAACGAACACAAAACAAGTTCTGTTTCTTTCAAAACCCCCGAAACATGCATCAGGCGGGCGATTGCAGCCGAACCCCGTTCGGCACAAGGGTAACAAATCACAAACTCAAATACAAATAGCCTAACCGATGAGTGACCTAACCCCCTAAGAGCCCATTTGCACGCCCTATGACACACAGCAGTAGGGGGACAAAAATAAAAACTACAACCGCACCCTGTCCCTGTTACTACTGCAAAGTTATCCCCACGACAATTTCAAGCGATTTCTCCCCCAAGTACATGGGTAGACTACAGCTCTACTGTAACAGAATTAAACGAAACAAAACAAACGATATCCACATGTACACGCGGAAAACAAAGCAACAAAGAAAGCTGTCCAACAATCATCCAATTCTGGAGACAACGTACACGCGAATAATAACGATATATTATCATACTGACGAGCCGGGGTGTGTGCCGTGGAGACAATGCTACCAGCGCGCAAAAATAACTGGAGGTTAGCGCTCCAACTAGCGCTCTCCCAATAAAATTGCCATATAACACGCAACATACCAAACCCCCTGGAATAATTCCAGCGTCGATGCCTCCAAAAACAAGGGGGGCAAAAACAACGAAAAAGCCGGCTTCAGGAAGAACTCGCCGACATCTCTCTACAGACGCGTCGCTAGGCGTTTTTTCACTCTTCTCTGTGCTGTCCACCAAGAAAATCAGCTGGGGAAAAAGAAAATCTTTCGAGGGCCTGTATTTTCTTACGTGACGCTAGTTTACGATACACAAAACACAGTATAGAGTTACAAGTTGACCACCGCCGTGATAGCAACATCAGGCACTCCCACGATTGTTTATTTTCTTCTTCGTAGCAACCCTTGTACTACTGAAAAAAATATCCCACACTCATTCCAAGTAGTTTGCCTCCAAAAACGTGCGTGCAGCTTTGGAGGGGTTAACGGAAGCATGCTTCCACATTCACCCGAGAAGACCTCTGGACTAAGTAGCTTCCGGAAAACAAAGAAAAACTAAACAACGGTTCAAGACACTTTGTACGACACCAAGCATCAGCAGCGTCAGCAGTGGCAAAAAACACGTCAGAAGCGACGCAATCCGCCGCAACCTGCTACTCGTCCGTCAGTGTGTTTTCACACCCAGACATCGCGCTCATTTTGTTCAGGCCAGGCGTGCTCATAGACTCGGGGCCAGGGCCAGTTTAGCAGACTCCTGCAGAATTCCCTGCAGCTGCTATGCGCGCTCAGCCCGGCCCAATCACCGTAAAACACGCAAGATAACAAACAGCACACCCCCTTGAGATAAACTTCAGTGCCATTTTTGTTCCAGACCCAGTGAGGCACGCACACTGAAAACGGCGGCTTTGGGAAGATGCCGTCGTCGAGATCTGCCCATAGGCGCATCGCTCGGCGTTAACCCTCTCCCCGTTTGTCGAGAAAATAACCGTCTCGGAAAAAGCGCCGGAATTTGTGTGTTATCTTGCGTGTTATCAGTACACGGTATCAAGCAGCAGCCGACCGACTGCAAAGGAAAATCAGCTTTTCGGTTCGGAAGCGCCGGAATGCCTTGGATTCGCGAGCTATCATACTGTACAACAGTATTGAACACCCCTTAGGAAAACAAGCACTACCAGTACGAAAAGCGAAGACGGGCTGAGATTTACGGTGGGAAAATATACATTCAGCCAACACACTCAACGTCGTGTAGAACGCACCCAATCTCAAATACGAAATTCAAGCCTGGACCAGCTTTCCTGTTTCTTGCTACGTAGGTCTTCTGTGCTGCACGTATGTCATATCCGAATCGATCTCCGGGCATTATGCGACCTCACACAGGGAACGAAACCTACTATCAATACCTCTCGCAGTGGCGGGCATTAAAGGTACGACTAAGAAAACTTTCAACATTAGATAGCGGTGTTGTCGCAGAGCTACTACTAGGTGCGACGGGCGCACTATTTTGCCTCTTAACCTCGCCGCGCCTATCCTTGGCACGGAAAACACGGTTTCACTCTCTTCCTCCTCTTCTTTATCTATTTCTTGCTCCCGCTCCTCCTCCCCTCCTCCTAATGTTGTGTCTCTTCTTTTGATCTGGCCGTTCTTGAACCGATTCATCTACTTCTTGTTCCCGCTCCCCCCCCCCCTCCTCCCAATGAAGTATCTCTTCCTCTGACCGGGCCGTTCTTGAATCGATTCAGCCTTCGTCATCGTCCTCCTTCTCGTTCTCGTCCTACAGTGTAACTGTCCTCCTCAGTCTCCTCCACTTCTTCGTCATCGCTCACGCGGTAGGCAAGGGCACAGTCGACGGGTTAGCCCGTGAGACGCTGAGCACCGCGACTCCGCGGGTTTCGACGTCAGCAGGCACTTCCCCGGGTGCTGCACACAACACCATCAACAATCATTCCGGGGGATAACGATGAATTAGTTGACAAATAAATTAAGAGGGGTCATTGAATATTCTCGGCATATAGGGAAGGCGGTAAACTAAAAAAAAATGCGGGTTCGGGGAGACAATAATATACACTGTAGTACCAGGTCGGACGCATCTATTACGGGGGGGGTACAGTAGTAATCAGGACCAAATATGGTTAAATATAATAAGATCAAGGGAATATATAGGTTCTTGAGAAAAATTTTCACGGGTCATGAGCCGGCCCGCGGGTCGGCTTAGGAGGTACTCTAAAAAAAACGCGGATCGAATTCCGGTCGGGTCGGGGGGTGGCGGAAATCTCACGGGTCGAGTGGCGTCGGGTCAGGAGGTTTCCAAATATTACGGGTCGGCTCGGGCCACCCTGACACGATCCAGCTGGTATGGTATGGTATGGTATTGTATACCGAGAAGGGATCCGACCCGCGAAAAGCCCTGGTTAACTTTGGGTGGATATCGTGGGTTTTGATTACCGTGACATTACATTGTTTTGTTCGGGGTGAGGGGGTCACAAGGGGGGTTAGTTCAAAATTATTTACTTTTCGGGATTCGGGGAGACGGTGTACAAGAAACAGCGTCGGAAAACGGCCATCGCCAGCCAACGTGATGACGAACCCTCCCCCCGCCCGCAAACAGAAACAGCAAGCAGAAAGCACGGGATGGGAAGTGAAGGACGTGAAAAACAGAGATTCGGCATCAAGTGCAGCAAGCGAAGCCAAGGACAAGCGTTGGGCGGCGAAGACACATGGAAAGGGGGCGACGGCACGGGAGTAGAACAGTAGAACAGTCTATAAAAAGTAAACATAATAACAGGCGTGTGCGCTGGGGGGGGGGGGGGGGGGGTAAGGTGGGAGGGTCAAGGTCAGGGTGGGGTTGGGGGTGGGGTTGGGGAAGAAGCGTGTTCGACGTCGAAACCATCCTTATTTCCGGTGGCTGGTGCGGTGATGTTAACGGCGCTACAAACCATGGTGGTTTACGAGAGTGCCGTTCGTGGGATTGCGGAGGACGACCCTGTATTTTTTTTCGTTCTCTTTTTATCCCCCGGCGGATGTGTACAACATGTCACGCTTGCCACGGTAGAGAGGGTATTTTCCGGCTGAAATATTGCGACGCGACTCCTTAACCCCAAAATCGTCAGAATGTCAATCTCGTTTAGCAATACTAATCGCTGTATACCTGTACCTACAGTACGCCATGAGATTGTTGCATCGGGTTGCGCGTCGTCTTTTCGTTACCAGAATCGCGTTTGGGGTGAGTTGCAGAGCTCCTCAAGTGATAACACCTCAGAAAAACAAACGGGTGCACATCTGCTGTAGTTTTTTCAGTAGAATACGGAAGGGGTCCCCCGATTTAGGTGGTCTGAGTACGGCCGTATGCCGATATAGGGCGGTCAAGATCACTCGGCGCGACTGGGGAATTGCACTCACAAACACATGAAGTGAAGAAGGCGGCTTCCCTCATCAAGGTGGCCAAAAACACTCGGCGCGAAACACACAACATGAACTGAATAACGCGGCTTCCCTCGATAAGGCGGCCAAAATCACTCGGCGCGACTAGGGAGTTACGCTCACAACATGGCGTGAACAAGGCGGCCCCCCTCAACAGGGCGGTTATATTTAATGCTCTGACACCCCACCGCCTTGCTGGGACCCCTACCGGCACACGCCACCTAAAATAAATACATGGGGGTTTGTTGTCAGAGGTGCGGCACTCTACTGCACTGTACTTCAAAACCAGTGTGTGGGTTTCTAACCAGATGGCCGGCCACGAAAAAGGGCAGTGCTAGTGCCTCACCTTTGCAGTGTCAACAAAACTCGGTTGCCGAAGCAACGGCGCACACCTGGGACTTATCACGATATAGATCAAATAGATAATATAGATCATACAGATCATATGGATAATATTAACCATATAGATCATATAGATCACCCATATCATCTACAGTAGATCCTGTATCTGCCGTTATGATGTCTTGCGCAGGGTCTTCACATAGAGGAAACAGATCCACCCCTGGACACATTAGCTAGATCATGCAGATCGTACGACTCTTACCCGGTAACATGAGTTGCACCACACAGATCATCAGATTCTCCCTGAAACATCTAGATCGTCAAGTGGGGATAGGTAGGTGATCTGTCCGACGTGAGCATATGTTTCAAATACGTCAGGCATTTAGTCAGATATAGAGCTCGTCAAGCGAAGAAGGGGACAACGGTCGTCCAACGGAACGAGGCAAAGCAGCACAAACGAAGACTGTTATGTGTAGACCTTGGTCTAGTTTCGCCAATTCACAATGCTCTGCTCACGTTTAACTCGGGATTCGCCAAACATCGCTTCGTTTTTTGTTTACTTTACTATTTCATGTTGCGTTTTATGCTTTCTTTCTTTGCTTTTTTTTAAGCGTCAGTTCACCACGCTCTGCTCACATTTAACTCGGGAGCGTCCAGCTCAACATAGGACGGCTGGTCTGGCCCATAGCTCTCCGCGCAGGAGTCACACGGGAAGTTTTCCTTGAGAAGCTTGCAGGAATTGATCAGCTCGAAAACTGACTCCTTGCATGTCATGTCCTGCATTGGGGGTTTGGGAATGTCGCCCCCGGGCATTGGAGTTGCAAAGAAAATAGGGCGAGGGGGGCCGGCGGAGGGTGGCTGTTGCACAGTACCATAGGGGGGATTATATACATATATGCAAACGATTAGAACGCACGGCTAATGTGGCAGCGGATATGGTCGATGTTTGTGTGTGTACTACACAATATTGCGTGTGTCTTGCGTGGTTGAGATCGGGAGCAGTAAAAGAAAAGAAAGCAACGCACAGCAAACCAGAGCAGCAGAGCAAATGAAAGCAAAGCAAACCAACGCAAAAGTAAAGCAAGGCAAACCGAAACCAAACCAAACCACAGCAAAGCACACCAAACCAAACGGCACAAATAACTTCCTCACCTTTGCAGAGCAGACGTCGTCGCAAGACATGGACGATCGCTCCCCGCCGACGACACGCATATGGCCACCACCACCACCACCCGCGCCACGAAGGCTTCCGTGCACAGTCCCCATTGTTGCTAACTCCAGGTCGTCGGGCTTTAACTTCTCGTATTTAGACTGTCCATTGGTCGAAAAAGAGGAGCGAAAGGCCGTACTATTAATAGCGGGATATTAAATACTACCAATACGATACAATCCTAGTGGGATCCCTCCATAATGCTGGTATGTGCACTATAGAGGGAAATACCCGTACTTTGGCGGCAACCGGAGCTACTCCACAAACTGCCGCCACTGGTATTTCCCATATGTGTCACGCAATGTCTCAGGCACTATAGCGGACAACCGGCACTACTCAACCGGCACTATTGAGGGGCTACTTCTGTGTCGTGAAAAAAATCACAAAGGTCAACCGCCGATATGAAGTCAGCAGCTTAACCAAAGGCTTTTCCGTCGCTGGCCCGGAGTAAACGCACCCGTTTTGTTCCGTTTCGTCCGGTTTCGTTGTCTTCGGTTTTGGCTCGGTTTCGCTTCGTTACGTTCCGTTCTGTTCCGTTTGGTTCCGTACTGTGTCGTTTCGTTCGGTTTCGCTCGCTTTCGCTCGCTTTCGTTCGGATCGGTTGTTCCCTTCTTTCGTTTTGCTTCGCTTCGTTTGGTTATTTTCGTTTCGTTTCGTTTCGTTTCGGTTTTGTTCCGTTTCGTGCGGGTGAATTCCGTTCGCCGCCTAGCAACACGAATGCTCTGTGCGGTGTATCGTAACGTAACAACTGGCTCGTCCCAATATTCTAACCTTTGCCGCGTTGATGAGCATGACGCGTGGCCGCCCACCGTAGCGGAAGGTGTGCATGCCCGCGTGGGAGGCTGGCGACACCCGGGGCCGAAGCAAGTAAAAGAGGAGGGTAGGACAAGCAAAGGTAAGAAAGGACAAGGCAAGACAACGCAAGAGAAAACCAAGACAAGGCAAGAGAAACAAATATAAAGCAAGATACGGCGAGACAAGGCAATATAACATATCATAAGGCCTAAAATATAAGATACGGCGAGATACGAAAAGGCAGGACAATGTAAAGCAAGGCAAAACGAGGCAAGGCCAGGGAAGATAAGATAAGGTAAGATAAGGAAAGGGAGGGCAAGACTAAGCGAAATGTATGCCAAAACAAGGCAGGGCAAGCCAAGGTCAGTCAAGGTCAGCCAAGCCCAGACAAAGCAAGGCAAGGCAAGGCAAGGCAAAGCGAGGCAAGGCAAGGCAAGGCAAGGCAAGGCAAGGCAAGGCAAGGCAAGGCAAGGCAAGGCAAGGCAAGGCAAGGCAAGGCAAGGCAAGGCAAGGCAAGGCAAGGCAAGGCAAGGCAAGTCAAGGCCAGCCAAGGCAATTCAAAGCAAGGCGTCACAAGAGAGCGCAACACAAGACAAGGCAAAGCAAGACAACGCAGTAAAAAGAAAGACACAAAGGAAGACCTAGCAGGACACATCAACTCCGCCTCGCGCTTGATGCACGCGATATCTGTCTGGTCGGTAAAAACCCGACGTGCCCTGTCCTGATATTGTAGGGATGCGAAAGCGTATGGCCTTAGACAAACCACGGCTATGCATGAAATGAATACACCCCCCTCCCCCCTCCCCAACCCAAACCCGAACGTATTCCGCGCTGCAAGCTTCACCGCCATTATGCTATTTTGGTATGTAATGATGACGATGATGTTCTCACAATATCTTTCCCCTCAAAATCTAGCTCGTGGTCACAAACAAATACACGCCGCGGTCCATCTCGTCCTGCCGAGGGAGAGCTACACCAGTCCCGAAAAATGATACGCCCCCCCCCCCCCCCCCCCGCCCCCCTCTTTTTATCGCCGTATAGGCCACCAGAGAGCCACTAGAGCGAGCGGCCCTGCACCTCACTCAACAGCCGGCTGGCTCCATTCTGTCTATTGGCCGAGCTTGACAAATCAATTCTACGTCGGTGCACGTCGCGAAACAGGGTAGTCGCTCGTGCGAATAGAAACGAGTCGGCGCGGAAATAAAGCCTCTCAAAGTGCCCCCCCCAACCAGTGTGTTCCTTGGCAGTAAGGGTCCAGGTTTCGTCGATAGCTCACCCCTCCACCATTGCGTACCCCTCTGGTATCGCTCACCCTTACTGCATCGCTTTACCTCTGTTGTATTCGTGCCAGAGGCCGAAGAAATCCGACAGGGGCTTGAAGGGAGGTCCAGACCCGTGGCCAAAACGGTCTGCCTGCTCTTCGGTCTGCCGCAGCGAGTACCACAGCACCACGTCTTGCTGCCGCCCCGCAACTGCGGCGAGGTCCTGGCCAAAAAGGGCACCGAGTACGCACGCAACCGACCACACAACCAGAAAAAAAAAAACGCCATGCGGGAACGCACGGACGGACGGACGGACGGACGGAGGGAGGGAGGGAGGGAGGCCGAAAGGCCGAGCAAGCGGAAGGCGAGGGTCACAACGATGGCCACGAAGGAGCACGGGCCCAGCCAAGTAGCACGACCAGCGTACGTGAGGCAGACATAGCAGATTACACGAGCAAACGGCATTTCGGCAGCTGTCAGCCGAGTCAGGCGAGTATAAATTGGTCCAACTCGCAGCTCAGGTAGATAGTGTAAACACCTACCAGGTACGATATGATACCAGGTACAGTATAATGTGATAGAAAACAAAGCGATCCTATCTCCACTCACATCCAGGTTGTTCACGTGGTGAGCCCCCGATATTCGGGCCTCCACACGTCGCTCATAGTTAACTTCAATGCCCTTCGCGTACGGGGGGGGGTCCGTGGCAGCCCTGGCACAAGCATCGACAAGGGCGTTGCCATTAGCCATGGGGCATAGGCAATAGATATAGGGCATACCATGCAAATCTTGGACTTGGGGCATAGACGTTAGACATAGGGCATATAATGTAAACGTTGGGCATGGGGCATAGACGTTAGACATAGGGCACAGACATTACACATAGGCATACCATGTAAACCTTAGACATGGGGCACAGACATTAGACAGGAATACAAGGTAAACCTTAGAAACGGGGCATAGACATAATAAATAGGGGAATACCAGGTAGAAAATGACACAGGGCATGTATATTAGACATAGACATACGAGAGAAACGGCACAGACACTAGACAAAGACACTGCTGTGGCATGACGATAGGCTGTCACTTCTGCTGACGGTTGAAGTATATTTCTAGCAGTACATATAAATATGCCTACAGCAGTCAAACTGTCCTGTTGACCGTGGCGCAACCTGCCCAGGGGAATCGCCGACTCAAATTCCGATGTAATCTTCGCGAAAGAATGCATGCGAGAGTGCGCGACAAACAGACGAACCACGCCGCTTGCAAAGCTGAGTATCACCCAGTAATTTCAGCCGAATTCACAGCTGACGCACTTGCAATAACAGTTGACAGCTGCGGACATGCTTTTGACATGTGTGGGGCTGTTCGTTGATGCCTTCCAATAAATGTATATTTGAACTTGCAGGTTCCAAGTCTTACGAAAAGCTAAAAGCGTTGTGGAAGAAAACGACAGCCTAAGGCTCCCGCGGGAACAAGCATCGTTTTTTTTACCGATTTCAACAGCGAGGTACCTGGTATGTATCCACATAGCCCCAAGCAACAGAAAAAAAAAACATCGCACAACGCAGAACCTGTCAGACGCCGCCGGCCACGAGAAGGAAGGGTCGGTGTTGTAGTCGATGTTCTTGAAGAGCTTGTCGTGCATGTCCTGGTTCATGAAGGTGCCCTTGATGCCGTTGTGGTAGGTGCGAGGAACCTTGTGTGCGTCACAGCAAAGGCAGCAAGCGCGAGACCAGTAGGTCAAGGTAAGAAATTCCTATAGTGATGGATATCGGAGTTCGATATGGATATCGGAGTTCGATACGATAGCGATAAAAACAAGAAAACCGTAGTCGGTTAGAGTCCGATCGTCGATACGCCCGAACCAACGTTCGGCATAAAGAGTACGAGAACGCCAGGCGCTGGGGGGCAAAAAGCGTACGATACGATACGTAAAAAATGTCCGATCGTAAAGCGTACGGGCTGGGCCAGCCAAGACCGTGTCGACACAGGAAATCGGCCACGCACGGTCTAAAATTACGCAGGTGGGGATGAAAAATTGACGCGGTGTTGTTCATTCACCCACCAAGACGTGCCTAGGAGTTTTGTTCCTTTTTTTTTTCGAGGGGTAAGACCAAAAATGCTACCCACAATATGTATTTATATATGCCCCTGAAACTCATCTCGAAAACAAAAAAAGCCAGTGAAAACATAGTTTTGCACGGGTGTCACGAAAACGGTGTTGGAATTCCAGGTGCAAAAATTCAAAATTGAGCTGTGCATCGACGTTTTTCAGGTCCTCCTTTTTGGGCGTGTACTGGGCAGCGGGTGACACCTGCAGTATGAGATGTCGCGATGCAATTGGTCCCTACCGTGTACATGCATGATAGCCTCCCGAGCGATGTCGTTGGATAGGTTTGGAAGAATTGCCTTCAAAAGTGATGTGTTGCCGTTTGTAGCGAGCAATATACGCTGCACCCGGATATCAACACCTACTATCGACGCGATCAACGAATACCAGAGCCCAGCGAGATATTTTCGTAAATTACTCCCATTTTCGGCATCCGTATCAATGGTGTTTCCGACACGTAGTGCCTCTGGCGACTCGGCAAATGCAACACACACCTCCACGCCCTACACTCTTCAACTCAAGAAGAGTTCGGGGCCAGCATCGCTGCACACCCGGCTCGGACATCGACCCAGATTGAAAATAAAGAAAACGCAGAGCGATGTTGTATGCGCCATAGTCGGTGACGTTCCCAGGTCTCTTATGTCGGATGTTCCCAGACTATTCGCGACACTTGCAGCAATCTCTATCTGCGAAAAGAGTTACCGAATGACCGAGGCTGCCTCCTTGTGCTGCCGCACTATCATCTACTTCCTGCTGGGCTGCGGGCTAGCGGTAACTTCCGGAGCGTCGGCGGCTCGCTTGGCGTTTTGATTTCGCCCAGCATGAGCAGATCCCGATCGCGTTGTCGTTCGAACACCTCCAGGATCGCCATCGCTTGGCTTCACAACCGTTTGCGTTGCAAGGGGCTGGCTTCCGGCAGGAGTGCGCCCTCGCCCACGGGATGTCTGCCGATCTCTGCACCCCCGCCACTACTCCCGCTAGCAACGCCCTCGTCGGCGATGTGGAGCAACTCAGACAAGTTCCCAAACACGGCTTTTGGAAGCCGAAATATGTGTGCCGCGTTCGTCTGCACCCTAGCCTTCAGCCCCCTATCGCGCCGTCGGAGATGGAACCTCCGGCCTGTGAATTGCTTCGCCGCCTT
The DNA here is from genome assembly GCA_012845835.1 of Undaria pinnatifida. Taxonomy (NCBI): domain Eukaryota; class Phaeophyceae; order Laminariales; family Alariaceae; genus Undaria; species Undaria pinnatifida. The sequence goes on along the minus strand of JABAKD010000025.1, from coordinate 5,515,251 downwards.
CTCCATACGCCTATCCCAAGCACGCGTGACGCACCGCGCATCTCGATCGCTCAGGGTCGTTGGCCTCATCCCTTCCGCACGTGTCACGTCAGCCCCTTCCGTTTGTTGTCCATTGAAACGTATCGTTGCTTCCACCTCCCGGAGACTGCCGAAATATTGATATTGCACCCGCTCGGTTCCAACTTTTATTTTTCGCTCCGAGTGTAATTCATTTTCAGCGTCTATTTCCCCACACTACCATCCAAGTTGACCCTCGGGTCTGAGGTCTTGCTTCACTCCTCGTTGCCAAGCAGGCTTGATGCCATGTTCCCGCCGGCGGTGCGATGCGCAAGGTGTCTAACGGCAGCTGTGCGGTACGAGGTAGATGTACGTTACTGACATTTTTTCAAAACATGTGTATTACGTCGCCACAAAGCGGTTTCAAACGCCTGTTTGATACACACACAATTCAAGCATATTTCAACACGAAGTAATCATTCTGTCAAATGATGCCCAATCACGTGGCCCTGTAGCGTTGCATACGCACGATGATTTGCCGAATACAACGGTACCTCGATTTGAACCTGACTCGAAGCAGTAGTTTACGAGATACGACTCCATCATTAATTCTACTTTTTATGGCTGGCCCAGCTCGTATAACTAAGAGAGTGAGGTAATACGTCGGTCGCCTGTGCTGGACGATTCATGATGAAAGACGTACGACAGCGACTCCTTATCCAACAGCGCCAAGCCAGCGTCTAATGTACCGCCGCCCACAAAGAGGCAGAGAGTCCAGCACTTCCATGAGGGCACACACCCCGCATCATAGCACGCGAGATCGTCGTTATCACACACAGGTTACAAGTATGAGTTTCGACGGAACCCTCGGTGCCATACGTAGGTGACTTGTCTTGCAAGTTTGTAACAAAAGACAGAGCAATCGCGGCCAACCCGAAAAGGCCAGCGTCCATTGTAACGCCGCCCAGAAAGAGATAGAGAGCACAGCACCCAACACCGCACGCCATCAAACGCAAACATGAAGTCAGTAAACTCAATCGCGACGCGGTGCGAAAACCAAACCCTGTAACACGCGGTTTCAGGTCGGCAAGCCCCCCCTCCCCTCCCTCCAACATATAGTTCACCTCTGGAAAGACGCATTCTCGGCTCCTGTGCTGCTTCTCATCCCTCAACCAGTGGTCCCAGTGTTGTGAAGGCCAGCGCGGTATAAGCTGAAAATCCATATCGTGACAGCATGGCAGGCGATTGCATTAAAGTGAATACCGTACAGCACAGTACCGTGCGGCGGCTGCCGTACAAAGAACGCCGTAGGGTGAAACCCGTACCCGAGTATACTTAGAGCGCGAGCATAACATGCGATTACGGTACGGCGACTACCGCAGGGCGTTTGCCGTACGGATAATATCGTGCCGTGAAAACCGTGACAAGCACACGTACAGCGCGTGAATATCACATACGATTACGGCAACGCGATTATCGCACGGCCAATGCCGTACCGAGAACATCGTACGGCGAAACCCGTATGGAGTACACGTACAGTGCGAACGTCATATGCGATCACCGTACAGCGACTACTGTGCATCGCGAGCACAATATGCGATTACCGCACGGCGATTACCGCTCGGCGAATACCGTACGGCGATCACCGTACGGCGGTTACGGTAAAACGATTACCGTACGGCGAATACCGTATGGCGAATACCGTATGGCGAATACCGTATGGTGAGTATCGTGCAGCGAACACCGCACGGCGAATATCGTTGGGCGAATACCGTACGGTACATACCGTACGGCGAAATTGGTAAGGATTTTACCTTACAGAGCGTAAAATATACCCGAATACCCCACGGCGATCATCAATAGCGCACGAACATCACCGTACGGAGAAAACCGTAACTACCGTCTACGGGTCAAGCGCTGAAATCATGTTCGGATGCAAGCAGCTTTGCAGTACGAAACGTTTACGATATACCACGTACTTACGTCGCTTTCGTTGGTTGCCACAGTTGTTCCATCGTTTGGGAGGGAAAAGACGCTCGGAAAAATACGAGGGGATGGAAGGCTCTTGTTCTTTCCGGACACCGGCAGTATATGATAGGGTTTCAAACAAGCGCATTCCAACCAATTTGTATAACTTGGGGCAAGGTTTGTACAGCCAGGGCCCACCTCTTCGTAGAGCTTCCGGGTGATAAGCCAACCCAGCCCGGGGAAGAAGAGAGTGCGCTGCAGCTCCGTCTTGTCCCAAACCTGATGATGACGCCAGAAACAACAGCAACGGACGGACGGACGGACGGATACATTGATGGCGCCATCCCATCGCCGGCAGACGACAAACCACACCCACGGCATAATACCAGGTACAGTAGATGTTAACCGCTGTTGGGGGCCTTAGAAGCCCTTCCGTCTCTAAACCCTGAAGAAAACAAGACTAGACTACTACCCCAAGCTTTTGACTCCGGTAGCGCTAGCCATCACTATATGTCCCTAGTGTTTTCAACCCCCCCTCCCCCCACCGCAAGTAAAGTAATAGGGAAGAAGTTGGTCATATGCAACAGAGCAGTACGATCGTAGGACGAGGAAGTATAAGACGCCATAAGAGAAAGGAGAGAAGTTTACGCAAGATACACATCGAATACAACTACGGCAGGATGGAGGAGTATGCTGCGGCTAGAAAGAAGTAAAAGGGGTGGTAGAGAACAAGAAGGGATTATGGAAAGACGTAACTTATAAAACAAACGAAGACTTTGATGGCGATGAAGCAGATGTGCATAGGGATAAGAGGGATACTGGGTCAACAAGCAGGAGAGGCAAACACGGGAATAGCTACATTAAGAGCACAGAACGGTAAAATGGTTCGTAGCTTGAAGAGGAAGAGGAAAGTACTTGTAGAACATTACCGCAAGCTAGGAACGCCCACAGCCAATGAAACGTTCGACGCAGAATTCGAGAAGTAAATCAACGAGTGGGCAGAGGCGAACGCAGGTGCGTCAGAAAGGGAAGACCGTGGTTCCGACGGGTTACAGAGAGAGTTCACAAGAGAAGGAGTAGATAAGTGTGTAGCTAAACTTAAGGATAAAGGCAGCAGGGACAGATGAAATAATGAATGAATTTATGAAGTACGGGGGGAAAGGAATGCTTACCATGACGGTTATGTTGTATAATTGGATATGGAAAAACGAGTACGCGCCTAAGAGGTGGAGAGAAGGAGTAGTAGTAAACTTATTCAAGAAAGGAGATAAGGCTGACCCGGGGCACTACCGAGGAACAACGCTATTAAGCACCGTAGGCAAAATCATTCTGAAAGATTTTGAACGATAGAATGGGAACAATGTTGGAAAAGGAGGAAAAAATAAGCGAAGGGCAAGCAGGATTTAGGCCATACCGTAGTTGAGTAGACCATGTGTACACATTAGGTAAGATTAATTCAAGGTAGGAAACACACCGGGCTAGCGTCGTACTGTTTCTTCCTAGATATACAGAAGGCGTATAACACAGTATGGAGGAATGGGTTGTGGGAAAGTATGTGGTAAATTGGAATCAGAGGAAAGATTTGGGGAATGATGAAAAAGATGACGGAATGTGCGAGAAGTGCAGTGATGCGGGACGGGGAAATATCCAAATATGTTGATATTTTACAAGGAGTTGCACAGGGATGTACAAGTATCACCCAATCTATTCCAGGTATATATCGATGACATGATAGTAGCAGTCGAAGCAGCAAAGCAAGGAGTCACGATGGGGGAAGATACGGTGTCGGGGTTGATGTTTGCGGATGATTTCGTGGGGATATCAAAAACACCCGAAGGAGTGCAGAAACAGATAGAGAACGCACTAGAGTGCACTAGGAAATGGAGAGTGACAGCGAACGTAGAAAAATGCGCAGTATGTATAGTTGTATGTAACGAAGATAAGGTGAATCCGGTAAATTTCAAATGCAAGTGAGAAGAAGATGAACTACCGATCGTAGACCAATATACGTACCTTGGCGTAGCGATCTCAATGGACTGCTCTTGGGATGCACAGATAGCGGAAGTAATAGGAAAGGGTAAATCACAAGTAGGGAAGATGGATGCGATCCTGACAGACCCGCACCTTGACACTAGGATTAAAATATGTACTCTGATTAATGTGATTGTACCAAAGTTAGGGTATGCAGGAGAAGTATGGGAAAGGGAACGCGAAGTTCGTAAAACAACTGGAAGCAGTGCAGATGGCATCAGCTAAAAAGACACTAGGATGCTCAAGTACGACGAGCAATACAGCATTAAGAGCAGAACTATGAATGTACCCACTTAAAACAACTAGAGACGTGAAAAAGTTGAAATGGCAATATAAAAAAAAATAATACGCCAGAAAAGAGCTTTCCAGCCGTAGTTGATAATGCTGTATAGGGAGAAAATAACAAAGGAGCGAGATGGAGTAAGATGGGATAACGTAGTCGGGAAATATGGAAGGATTTAGGGGGAGACCAAGAAAAGGTACTGTCTATAGAGAAGGTTGGCGAGTATTTGACAGAAGCAAAGAAATAATAGAAAAAAAGGAAAGAGAAGCGCCAAGAAATAAGGCGAAAGAGGAGAAGCACTTAGAGATATGGGAGGGGTTGAGGGAAGATGTTGGAATCAAAATGTATCTGCACCGCCCAATGGACTACGCGAAAAAGCTGAAACTGCGATTTCGTGTAGGGGACCTGGACCCACCAGAAAGAAGAAAAAGATATACCAGTAGACGAGAGGAGGAGGACGTGGCTACAAATATGTGCCCGTGTGGCACAACAATAGAGAGTAGGACTCACATAGTAGGACAGTGTGAAGTATACAAGGAGGAACGGGATGCGCTAAAGGAGGGAATGAGGAAATTGGACGTGCGTGACGTGGAAGAGTTTGGTAAACTAGAGAGTAGCGAGAAAACGACCTATATCCAAGGAGATAGATGGTGGCCGCACACGGCGAAACAGGACGGGGATGGGATAAGCGAACAGTTTTTATGTAGTATATGGAAGAAGCATAATGAGCGTCCAAATGTTGGAGGTGTCTAATAGGAGTGGGAACGGCGCTCCGCCTCGAAAGGGATGCGTGGTCAATGGTCGAATGACTAAGACAACAAATAAATGAGTACCCCCCCCCTGTAGAACTCGTTGGCGCTGTCATCCATAAGCAACGAAGTAGGCACAAGGTGCCGAAGTCCGTCTTACGAGCGGTTCTTGGAAGGATCCAGTTCACCCTTCATGCGACTCGCCGAACACCTCACGGCGTTTCGCGCTTGGTGCAGGTGATGTCTGCCTGGTTGGTGAAAACCCGACGTGCTCCGTCCCGGCATAGTAGGGATGCGAGGATTTATGGCGATACGACTACGGCTACGCGACTACGGCTACGCATGAAATGAATACCGCCTCCCCCCCTCTTCCCCGCAGTCGCCCAGTCCCGGCAAAAAAGAAAAAACGCACCCTTTCTTCGTTGCTGTTGCCGTTAAAAACGAGGGAAGAAATAGGGTTTTTCACGGGTTGGGTCACTTCTCACGGGTCGGTCGAGTCAGAGTAACCGACCCGACCCGACCCGTGAGATTTCGAACACTTCCTGAACCGACCCGACTCGATCCGCAAGCTTTCGAAAAATTCCTGACCCGATCCGCGGGACGGGTCATGACCCGTGAAAATCCCGGGAGAAAAAACGCACCCTTTCCCTGTAGCCGTTGTCGTTCCAGGCACTGAGCACGAGGGTGGTCGGGTCTCGCTCCAAAATCGGCGCATTGGCCTCGAAGAACTCCAGGAAATCGGGCGAGAACAATAGGTCGTCCTCGACTATGATCACGGCTGGAGCCTACGAACGACGAGAGGGAGGAGGAGGGGGGAAGGATGAGGATGAGGAGGAGGAGGAGGAGGAGGAGGAGGAGGAGGACGAGGACGAGAGGAGAAGCAGGACAAACGTTTCATGGGTATGTATGCTACGACAGGGTTTGTGCCTTAGTAGTAATAGAGTATGTGTGTTAGCAGGATATGCGTATTTAGAGGAGGATTTGGAGGAAAACAAAAAGGGGAGGAGCAGAAGGATGATAAATCTTAGAAGTGAACGTTATTGTTAATTAGGGTATGCGCATGTAGTGAGACGTGTGAGCGTATAATTGTGTCCAGTGCAATATGATCAGTACAATAGGGTGTGTTGTTGCCTTCAAATTGAACCGGTCCTGGCTCCAGCAGGAGGAGGAAGTTGGACCAAAGCGCGGGTGCATGTTCAACGGGGTTATGACAGAGAAATGAACAGCAAAACAAGATACAAACAAACCACCCTCCCCAGGTGCGAGGGTGTATGCTCTTACGACTACGACCATGTATGATATGCGTACACCCCCCCTCCTCGTTCGCAACTCCTCTTTAAACAACCAATCGCCCCCCCCGGATGCGAGGGTCCATGGTCTTAAGACTACGGCCATGCACGATATGGATACCCCCCCTCCCCCCCCTTTCCCCCCGCCTGTCCGCAACTCCTCTTTACAAAACCCACTACCTCTGGCGCCCTCGCGAAGACGTGATCCAGGGCAAATTTGTAGTGGGTCGCTATTCTCGCGGCTCCATCCCCAGCCCTCCCCCCGCCCCTCAACCCAGGCGTTTTAGTGTTCTGCTGCAGGTACAAACCCTGCTTTCGCACGAGCTCAGCGACCTAAACAGGAGTGGCGGAGAGGGTGGGGGGGTGGGAGGGGCAGAATTGGAATGGGAGTAGAGGGTAGAACGGGGCGTGGGGTGGGGGGGCGCGGTAAAATGGGAGGGGGGAGGATGCACCCCTCACGCCCTTATCCGCCTCACGGACTCACCGGCTCATCGGACCCATCCTGTAGAACCATGATATTAGACATGTCCATGCCTCGGACGCCCCGAAGGCTCTGCAACGGCCGCACAAAGGACGGGATGAAGGTAAGGGCAAAGCGTAAGGGTACTCAGTAAAAGGTGGGGGAAGTGTGACGGATGAGGCACAGCGAGCAACCCCACTGCGTGCACTGTAGCAGCACATCGATCTGTTCCCACCTCAGATTCAGGATGGCCAAAAATATCAGGGCTTTTCACGGGTCATGACCCGACCCGCGGGTCGGGTCAAGGGGGTTTCAAAATCTCGCGGGTCGGGTCGGGTCGGGTCATTACGTTTTAAAATCTCACGGGTCGGGTCGGGTCGGGTCAAGAGGTTTTCAAAATCTCGCGGGTCGGGTCGGGTCGGGTCAAAAGGCTTCAAAATCTCGCGGGTCGGGTCGGGTCGGGTCAAGAGTTTTCAAAATCTCGCGGGTCGGGTCGGGTCATGACCCGCGAGATACGGGCCACTTCGCGGGTCAAGCCATAATGACCCGTGAGTTGTTTTGGGCTGACCCACGGGTCAAACCCGCGGATCTAGCCGGCGGATCCGCCTTTTTCAAACTTACAGCTGAGAGCCACGTTGATGCCGTGCAGGCGTCCCGCGGGTCAGGCCCGCGGGTCCGCCAATAAAATACAAACATTTTTTCGGCTTCCTGCCTCCCTCGTGCCGATGCTCCGATCATATGTCATCACAGCGTGCAGAACAATCACCAGGCAGTACCTGTCGCTACTCGTACCAAGGCATACGGCAGTGTGACGGGAATCCCGTTCCTACTGAAGCCGCAACAACAACAGCAGTAATATTACGGTCATACCAGTACGAAATGTCACCAAACAAACGTAAAAAGGCAAGGAAGGACAGTCGTCGTCGAAGCAGCAGCAGCAGCACTGGCAGCAGCAAGCACCTGCAGCAGACGCCGGATTCTCGCGGATCGCAGCCCCTGCTGACAGACCCACCGCCCCAGTTGTGGGCTTGCTGCCGGAGGCGGCTCAGCTAGGCTGCTTGCCGGGGCTGGAGATTGCACAGATAGAAGATAGATACAGCAGTAGTAGTAGTAGCTAGCTCGAGAATTATCATACCAGTACGAAATGTGACCAAACGTAAAAAAGCAAGAAGAAGAGCAGCCGTTGTCGAAGCAGCAGCAGCAGCACCCTGGCAGCAGCAAGCACCAGCAGCAGACAACGCATCCTCGCGGATCGCAGCCCCTGCTGGCAGGTCCACTGCCCCAATTGTGGGCTTGCTGCCGGAGGCGGCTCAGCTAGGCTGCTTGCCGGGGCCGGAGATTGCACTTGTAAACAAGTTTTATAACTAGCTCGCTCGTCGGGTCGCTCGTCGGGTCGACCTGGTGGTCTAACGGTACGGGCATGTCCATGCATGTGGGTTGCGGTTTCTTTCCTATTTCTCGCGCGCACACCACATGGCATAATCATCAGCTGCAAACAATGCCGGTAAAAAACGCAGAGAACACGACATACTGGGAAAAGTACGAGGGATCAAGGACCAACCAACCGACCGAGGTATACATGCTTTGACCCGGGACTTTTTGACTTTGACCCGTGAGAAATGTCACGGGTCAAGTTAACGTGACCCGCCAGACGACCCGAATCTCGCGGGTCACTCGGATTGTCGCGGGTCGGGTCGGGTTGGGTCGGGTCGGGTCAGGACGATTTCAAAATCTCGCGGGTCGGGTCGGGTCGGGTCAAGACGTCTCGAAAATCTCGCGGGTCGGGTCGGGTCGGATCAAGACGTCTCGAAAATCTCGCGGGTCGGGTCGGGTCGGGTCAAGACGTCTAAAAAATCTCGCGGGTCGGGTCGGGTCAGCGATGGCTGATACCATCGCAAAAAGCGCGCGCACACGTACGCAACATGTTTGTAAGCACGCATGGACGTTGCGTTATATGTAAAACGTAAAAAAAAAGAGGAAGCGCTTAACGCGTTTGACACGATGGCGCACGAAAATGCGACACAAGGCGGTGATGTTTGCAGATGCCGTGGCGGCGGCAACTCCTCGCGTGGCACACACCTGAATCGTTTGTCGCAGTAGCGCTTCCCGGTTGCAGGTGAGCAAGACGATCGGAAGCTTCTTGCCCTCCGCCAAAAACGTCTCCAGCGGACCCGCCTCCTCCCCCCCTACCGCAAACTCCATAGCAACTCCGTCCGCAGGGTCGCGATAAGCGTCAGCGGACACCTGCGCATTTGCGCCGGTCCCTCCCGAACGACCTCGGCCTCCTTCTCCTTCCCCCTTTTCTCTCCCTCCCCCCTCTCCTGCTCCCCCTGCTGCATCTACTCTTGCATCTGCTCCTCCTTCTCCCCCCCCCCCCCTCTCCCTCTTCTCCTCCTCCTGCTCCTGCTCCTAACCCCTCCCCTCTTGCTCCTAACCCCCCTCCCCCCCCTTCTCCTCCTCTCTCCTCTCCTCCTTCTCCCGATGCCGATTGCGCCGCTCCGCCAATATCATTGGACGTCTCCTCTGAATGGCCAACCTGTTCTTCCGTCAGTCCCCCGGCGTCATTTCTTCGCCCCGCCGAATTTCGTCCAAAAACCGTTTTGCCCCGCTTTTTAACCCCGGACGTTTTCCCGGAACCCCCATCTCCGATGTCCTTGCTATTTCCAACCCCAAAATGTTTAATCGGTACCTGTGCTGGCCCACCCACTTCATCCGCGCGTTTTGGAGCTGTTTGAGCCGGATCAGTCCGATCGCGCGATGGTTCTTTTACGGTGAATCGATCGTACTGGGTGGGGGAGACAACCATAGAAAGGGAGCGACAATGCGAAGACAGCGCGTACCAGTTCGGTCGGAAATGTATGCAACTTTCGACATACACAGATTGAAGACGCATTCGTAAAAGAGCCATGGGGTAACTGGTACGCATGACAATGGCGTCTCGGAGACAGATTCCTTGGAAGTATAGCGACACATAGCGTTTCCAGTGGTACAAGGCTTGAGTAAGGTCACGTGAACAGGGGGACGGGGGACGAGGCTTTGGGAGTTCCATAAGGCGATGTCGTAGTTTCGCAACGGGTGGGTGAGCGGGTTACCGGAGGCGTTTCGGCACCGACAACGTGGCGGGTAAGCAATCGGGGCAACCGGGGTGCCGTGATTCCTCTCCGCAAGTACCACAATCGCCACAAGCACATAAACGCCGCAAGCACCATACATGCCGCAGGCACCATAACCGCTGCAGGCACCGCAAGCACCGCAAGCACCGCAGGAATTAAAGGAGCCCCCCCCCCCCTTCCCCCCCCTCCGTTGCTTCCAACCTAAGATGTATGAAAATGTGCACACAGCACCCAAGCATGTACGCACCTGCCAAGGGTCTGACCCGTCCTCGACCACAGAGGCGCTGGTCATATGTATTCGAACCTAAAAACGGACAGACCCACACAGAGGAAGCAAGACGGACATGGACTGAGAACGTGGCGAAAACGAGTAAAGGAACAAAATAGCAGCACGGACCACTCAGATCGACATACAATATCAGCACACTTCGTATCAGGCCCATTTCGCCCGTCGTCGGCCAGGTTTTGTTATCGGCTTTCGTTAGGCTGTCGCTCGGGTTTCGCCTGGTCTTCGCCTGGCTTTCGCCTGGCCTTCGCATGGCCTTCACCTGGCGTTCGCCTTGCCTTCGCTTGGCTTTGGCCCTGGCTTTGGCCCTGGCTTTCGCCAGGATTTCGTTAGGCTGTGACCATGTCTTGGCCAGGCTTTGGTCCGGTTGTCGACAGGCTTTCATAATGTTTTCGCCAGGCCCTAGCCAGGTTTTCATCTTTTGCCAGGCTTTCGGCAGTACTTTGCCCGTCTTTTGCCAGGCTTTAGTCCGCCAGACTTTCGTCGGGCTTTCGGTATATTTTCGGAAAGCTTTCGGCAGGCTTTCACTCGGCATTTGCCAGACGGTCGGCAGGCAGGCAGGCAGGCAGGCTTCCGACGGCCTAATGCCCACCTGCTGGAAGGCTTTTGCCAGGCTTTCGAAGACTTTCAAGATAACTGCATAATATATACATCTACGCGTACCTGTTGACAGACTCACCTGTGTGACAAACCCAAAGCAGACCGCCACAAGCATCGCGCCTGCCCACACGTGCCATTTGCAGAACATGTAGTCTCCATTTCTGCCGCCACCGCCGCTTCTTCCTTTGCGCCGCCTTTCATGCAGCCGCGATGTTCTATGCCTTTTCCCGTTTACTCTTGGCATCCCACTGTTGGCGTTGATCGTGACGCCAACTTACAATAAGCGCCGCTGGCTTGCTGTGAGTGTAGTACAGTGCAGGATGCCGAACAAGAAACAGGGCAAAAAGAAAGGCATGATGATATTTAGAGGAATATAATAAATCCAGGGGTCGTTATACTGAAGTTAGGGCGGAACGCGCCCTCTCCCAAATAAGGAACCAAGCCTGGGTCAGTGTTCCTGGTTCTGAATAGAAATAGGTGTCCTGTGCTGTACTTGCTTGGTGAAACTAGTTGTTGGGATGACGCAGACCCGATATGCCAGTAGGAGCAGGAGCGTAGTCAGAAGCAGCAGCAACAGCAGCAGTAATAGCAGCAGCAGAAGCAGAGGCAGCAGCAGCGCTAGCAGCAGGAGCAATAGCAGCAGCAGGAGCAATAGCAGCAGCAGGAGCAATAGCAGCAGCAGGAGCAATAGCAGCAGCAGGAGCATTAGCAGCAGCAGCAATAGCAGTAGCGATAGTGGCAGCAGTAATGGCAGCAGCGATCGCAGCAGCAGGAGCAATAGCAGCAGCCGTATTATAGCAGCAGCAGTAATAACAGTAGCAGCAATAGCAGCATGGGCACTAGAAGTAGCAGCAACAGCGGCAGCAGCAGCAGCAGTAGCAACAATAGCAGCAGCAGCAACAAAAACAGCAACGACAGCAACAACAGCAACAACAATAGCACTGTTTGCTGGCTGGTTCGGGAAAGGCCCGTAAAGTTGACGCATAGAATGCCAAGACAGACAGACGGCTGTCGTTGTCGTCGTCTTCGGTGTACTCCAACCACGTACCACCAGCAAAGAGCACCGACACCGAGTATATGATGCTAAGGCCCATCCCCAGCCCCCGATTCGAGCCAAGGGAGATTCAGACCATGAAATGATATACGTGAAGGTCCGCTTCGGCGGCTGTATGGCACCCAACAACCGCATATTGGTGGCTAATCCCATTCGGCAGTTCGATAGGCAGAAGTTCAGGTCCGACGGAGATTGCAGAGAGCGAGCAGTCGACGGGATTGTCGCCAACTTCCCCAAGCAGCCCACACAGCCTGTTAGTTATATAGAACTATCCACTAGACCACTGAGCCACGTGACTCAGTCGTCTAGTCGACAGTGCTACATAATCAATGAGAACTATTTTTTCGAGTCCGTAAATTGATTCTCACCGACATTTTACTAACAGGGGTCTCCGAGGCTTCTCACCCCTCGCCAGGGGACTAGTGTCTAAGAATACACTATCATAACTATTCATACATGTCTCCAGCTGGTACGCCCGAAAAATATATATATGAAGGAGGTGGGCGTCGAACTCAGGGTGTGTCTTGACTTATCTCGACCTTGTTGAAACGGTTAGAATGGAACGAGGGGTATTCGCATTCGTCCGTTCCAGTTCAACCGGTTTCTGTCCGATGTGAAACTGGTGAATTCTGGGCAACCGACCTGAACAGATAATAGCCCAACTGACTTTTGCGGCGGGACCGTGCAGCTCAACTCTACGGCAAGGGTGCCGTCACGTGGCCAGCAATTGGTCCTGACAAAGAGAACAGCTTCACCCGCAAGTGTATCGCAAGGCAAGCCTCGCAGAAGACGGTGCTAGCCATTCAAGCGGCACAGTCGGGACAGATCTAGGAGTTGTTATATTGCCCTCGTGGCTCGACGAAGGCTACTAAAACTTCTACGAACATCGTTGAAACACTTTTGCCACAGTATGTTTCGCCAGAGCCTCGTTCGCAACTCAATTTTTCGCCTCGTGAGTCTCCTGGTCAGGCCATGGCGATATCGTGTGGCCCCTGCCGCGGGCAAGCCCTACGGCGTCCACATACGCTCCACCCCGTGAGTCCTAAGTCATCCCATGTGCACCCATACCCGCGGGCCTCCAACGTATGAAGAACCACTCCCAGCACCAATCAGTTGCCGTAAATCTCGTTCCAAGTGGGCCGTTCGGTTTTTCAACAAGATGAACTACTCCGGAACATATTCTTCCCCTTCCAAAGTTGACGGTCAGGGTGGGAACGCCAGGAATCTATTCAATTTGACAATCAATCAAAAGCAGGCAAAATTAGTTGTCGTTCCAGGTTCCAAGCGCTCCAAAATGCCTTTTGCGGGGAGTTAAGACACCCCCTCACGACCCCCCATTACTAGTTATATAGGACTATCCACTAGACCACTAGTTACGTGGCTGATGGTCTAGTGGATAGACTATCTGATTCTGAGTCTAGTGTGCGTGGGTTCGAATCCCGGTATTATCGGGGGGGGAAAAAAGGCCCGGAGGTTTTCTAGTATCCCTAGACACAAGTACGTGGCGAGGGGAGAGTCCCGGATATCCCTCCTAGTACAAAGTCGGTAGGGTCCAATGAACTCAAAAACACATTCTTTGGTTAGTTTTGTAGCCCCGGAGATCCCTGTGCAAGTGCTTTATCGACCTACGGAAACCAAAGGACTTCTTTGCCCTAGCACTGTTGCGGGTGGTGCTCGCACGCTTTGGCGTACCAGAAAGGATGCTAACTGCTATCCGCCAGTTCTACGATGGCATGCAAGCTCGCGTGCGCACTGATGACGGTGAGTACTCGGAAAGGTTCGACGTCACGCCAGGGTTGCGGCAAGGATGCGTGCTATCGCCGCCTCTTTTCAACGTCTTCTTCGTTGCTGCGATACACGCCGTGCTAGTACGCTTCAGTGAGGACCCAGACATTCTAAGGGATCTGGTTCACCTGGATGACGATGGGGTGGGGGAAAACGGGGAGCCGTTACATCGTGTACGAAGCGCAGCCTGAGGTATGCTCTACGCCGACGATGCAGGAATTGTCTCCAAGTCAGTGGAAAGCCTTGCGAACATGATGGCGGTCATTGCGAACGTCTTCGAAGGAGCGGGTCTCACGGTGTCGGAGAAGAAGACGGAAACCATGCTGCTGGGGACACGGAACCAGACACCCCTCACCTCGCCGCTCGTCATCGCCGCAGCAGGCCAGAGGTGTGTCATTTTTGCGGGGGGCGTGCAGCGGGCAAGCCTGAGCGAATAACCCGACGGGTGATGTTCGGGACGATCGCCGGTCGGGACAACCCGGAACCGGGTCAGGCAGGAAAGACATGGGCCCGATGCCTGGTAGACGACATCGTGGTGCTCAGAGCCAAAGAGGGATCGACGAAAACCTCGCCTTTGTAGTTCGGGGTAGAGACGATGTTATGGCCCACCGCGGCTAAACAGACTGACAAGTCACACCGGGGGGTCGTCAAAACGGCGGGTGGTTTCCGGGCGGGGCGGCACAGGGCCGAGGTGGAAAAAAGTTGGGTGCGGCATGCAAACGAGGAAGCCAAGAAGAAGGGCGAGAAGCAGAATTGAGGAGGGGGGGGGGAGGGGGGCGGGGGTGGCGCAGCCGTACTGATACCGCTGTCGATGAAAGCAGGAAAAAAATGGAAAATCGTGTAGTAAGGTACCAACGTGACTAACATATGAAGTCTGTGGCTAGTTGCTGCCCCCGAATTCAAATTCGATTTCAAGAGAGTTTCGATATTTTGTTCGCTGTTGCTAGGCTTGTTTTTCGTTTTTCATTTTTGGTTTCATGTTTCCTTGGGGGGGCGACAGTGGCAGCACTGAAATCGGAGGCCGCTGTCGACGGGAATAGGAAGGAGGTGGCAGACCGTGTGGCTAGCCTGGAGGCTCGTCTAGATAACAGAGAGCTGAAAACTATGCTGCTCGTGCTTCCCCTCTGTGGCACGAGTACGAGTAATTTGATTTTTATTAGCCTTATTCCTTTCTTTCTTCCTTTCTTTCGTTCTCTCTCTATCTGCCTCTCCTTTCCTTCCTTCTTCGCGTTGATAGTGATGCACCGCACTCGTCCAAAGCCTACGCGGCACATTACACGATGAGAGAGAGAGGACATCCACGGGAAAGAGGGTTCATATGTTTCGTATTGTCTCACTGCGTCCTTCTGTATTTGTTTGTCTGTTTATATTGAAAAAAACTACACTCCAGCTGTGAGATCGATGATTTCGTCGAAACTCATCTTTGCAAGCTGTGTGTGATACTCCGATCGCGAGTATTACTCAGTCTGGGTGTGTCCTCACTAAGGATATCGGTCGGCAACTCCCCTTAGACCTACACCAGTGTAGCTTGTACCAGGGTCTCTTTTATGTCCCATTCCAGGAGTCCTTCTGCATTCCCCTTTGTTTTTAGTTCTGATTTAATCTACTACTACTGTAGTTTCTGTTTCGGGTCGTTTGTTGCAGTGCTATGATTTTAATACCCGGCATGCTGACATTTCATTTCCTTTCTTCTGTTTAATTTTGATTATTCGTTTTCGGTTTACCTGGTATCTGTTTCAGCCCAAGTCTTACACAGTCGGATCCCTGAGTCGAAAAGGGCCTTTTCCGACTGAACTATTTTTCGACGGGATTCTTCTTATCGTCAGTTGAGTCAATTTTATATTTGTACTTTTTCTGAAGGCGGTTGGTATGAGGGAGTATGATACTGCTGTATGATATTGGAAAGTCAGTTGGAAGCTCTGTGCTTCGTGCGTTCTTCGCGAGCAACGCGTGCTTCACGCGCAACGAGCCCTCGACCAAGCGGCTCGGTGGCGTTGGACTTGGCCCGCATCCGCCAAAGTTACGTTCGTTCGTGATGGTGCACTCGGCCGAGAGTCGCTCAAGCTACAGCAAGCGTAGCCGTTGTCGGAAAAATATCATCATACCACGCACTGTTGCCATCTGCCATCTTATGATACACGCCGCTGGCGGGCGGGACTAGGCATGTGCCACGCTGACTTGCGGCGAGAAGCATCAGCAGTGATAGCAGCCACGCCAGCGTTGGCGATGTTGTATGATAGGGTACTGTGGTACCTGGCATGCTGGGTGTTTGGACGTGCGTGTGTTGTGGTGGTGGGATGAGCCGAGGGGTTAATACGTACGCGTTTTCGACTGATAAATCGGACTCGCAAATCCAGTCGAATCGACGATTTCTTTCAACTGGATGCGCGACACGGATCGCCCAGGCGAAAAACCTTGCAAGAAAAAAAAACTATTTTTCGACTGTGTAAGAAGACCGATTTGGTATGCAGCCGAAAAGGGCCTTTTTCGACTAATGGATCTCGACTGCATAATAATTGGTCTCATAGTTAGTCGGTCGCCCCGGTGGTCTACAGTAGTGGTGCCCCTCGAATACTACTAGAGTTGGTTCTGGGGTTCGAATCCCGCGTAGGTTGGACTTTTGAGTTTATTCGCAAAATAAAAAACGAAAAGGAAATCAGCTGCTGAGAGCGCCTATTAATAGCAGCGCGGGTAGGCGCCATTCGATGCGAGTCGACGACGGAAGACAGGGCTCAGGTCTTCTCGCGCCAAAAATGAAGGCACGTACCGTAGTGGGGAGGGGGAGAAGAGCCGACCCTGGGCATGAGTTCCGTCTAGGGACGGAGAAAGAGAGCGAAAAGTGCGAAGACAATCGATGGGATGGGCAAAAACAAAAAGAAAAAACACCAGACATCGTATTACTGCCGTCCCACGAGCTCGAGAGAGTACGAGGTGTTCGAAGCCTCTCTCTACCTCTTGAGCTACGTAGTTCAGGCGCGCGACCACTAAAGTACAGCGCCAGGTAGAGGCAACTAACCAAAGATGTGCTGGATATTGAATCTCGTCAGCAACGCAGATAGAGCGTTCTAAAATAGTAGACTTGAGCTAAAAAGTCGTCTGCGCTGGTCGGTGCTGCTTGCCCGGTTTTTCTTGAGCGGTGGCTATTCATTTTAACGTCGTTTTCAAGAGTATTTTTGCCCCTTTTCAAGGCAAGCACAATTCGACGCGGGTCTGATGGAAGATTACCAAGCATTGAAGTCTTCTCGCGAAAGAAATGATGGCGCGTATCGTAGCGGGGAGGGGTGAGAAGAGCCTGCTTAGCGACCCTGCATCTGAGTTACGTCTACTGTAGTCTAGGGAGGGAGAAGGAGAAAGAAAAAGGGCGCGAAGATTACGGATGGTGATGAGCAACAAAAAAAAGCTTGCGACACCCCCGAGATTTCAAACCACATTCCGAACGGGAAGCAGGCACGACCTGGTTCCAGGAAAATGCATAAAATTCAAAAGTCCACCTTCGGGCAACTCAAATGGAATACGTTCAATATGTCAAAACTGAAGGTATCGAAATGACCGCGTAACAAGGGGAGCACATCGTTGAAGAGATTTTTGGCGTGCGAGTTATAGTTCGCGAGACATGGGCATTGTTCGTAATGCATGGGGAGGCGTTATCTCGTAGGGGTTTAAGCTTCCTTGTAAAATCTGTGTAATTCAAGGGTACGCGCGGTAATGGTTGGGTCGGGAAAATGCGGTCGGGTCGGGAACGGGTCGGGACGGGAACGGGAATCCCGAGTGTATTTCGTTCCCGACCGCGACTACCCGACCCCTTCCCGACCTTGGTCTCTGTTCCCACCGTCTACTATCCCGACTTACGGCATCTTGTTCCCGTCCCGGCTATTTCCCGTCCCGCCGTAAGGTTTATTCCCGTAAGGTGTATTCCCGACTTTTCCCGTCCCGCCGTCCGCCCAGTTGTTCCCATCCCATCCCGACGTTCGCACACAGTTTTTCCCATCCCGCACCTCACCGTAGTGGCGGATGTTCCCATCCCATTTACCATGGGTTTCCCATTGACCATGGGTTGAGTCTTTTCCCCATCGAATGGCTACGAGCTGGGCCGGCCAAGAGGGTGGGGGGTGTGTTCAACCGAGGCTGCACAGCCCAATTTATGATCGTTTTCCACAAAAAATTGACAACCTGTTCCACAGACATACGACCATGATAGCTATGGTTCTTTTTTTTGTTTGTTTGTTTTTTGCCGAGTTATGCCCGATGAAGGATTTTCGATATTTGGATTTTGCGTGAAAAAATGAGAAAAAAAAGAAGAAGAAAAAGAACCACAGGCGTTATCTTCATATGTGTCTTGCGGACCATTTGTGAAAACTTAATCAAAAACACATGTGATTTGCACTGTGTATGCGCACATCGCTGTACACACCAGTCTCGATTAAATCTGCCCAAGATCTTGTCCGATATTTCCTGTTTTGTTGAAGACAGAATACCGACCACATCCAACCAAAAGACACTCGAAAGCAACCGTGTTTGCCGAGCGAGACACAATCATGAAACAAATGCGTTCAGAGAGCGAAGTCGACGTATTATTATAAACAATGAAAAGACACTCCAGCTGTGAGATCGCACATTTTGTCAAACCTCATCTTTGCAAGCTGTGTGCGATACTCCGATCGCGCGTACTACGAGTTGTGTGTCCTCATTGAGGATTTAGGTCGGCGACTCCCCTTGCCAACTACAGTGTAGCTATCAGGGTCAACAGGGTGATGTTAGGCAGTCTGTGCGCGGAAACTATAAAACCCGTTTCTGAGGGGGACAAAAATCTGACAGCTGTGGAAGGAAATGCATCCGTTTATCAAGTGAATCCTGTAAGTCGATAACCTATTATGTATGTACGTACGAGTCCGTATGTTGTACGTAGCTCCGCCGCCAGCTGTCTGCAGCGTTCTCCGCGTCTGTCCGTGAAGTAAACCATATTGACTGCTTTCGTGCCGGCTTCTGGTCACGTGCGCGCGTGTACAACAAACGCAGGCGCAACTTCCCGGTGCTTGTATATTCGAATACTCTAGGCACAGAGGTTCGCAGTCATCGCTGCTTGGTTGGCGCGCTTGGTGGCATTTTATGTGTGAGGCAGCATCAGTGTGACCATGTGGCGACAGCGAAGCAAACCCAAATTTGAAAATTGCGCCGAAAAAAAATTAAAAAACGACGGTTCACCTTCTCTAAATCCAGTACGATATGGTGCCGTGAAGTTTTCTAAACGCTGGAACCTGCTCTGTAGCAAAGACACGTGGTTGTGCATACGCGCGTTGATCGGCCGATTCTAACAATGTTTTCAGTAACATTGAGCTCCCAGTGGTTCCAATTTTGTGGCTGGAACACGGAATGTTAGTTTGACAGCCGGCCCAGCTCGTTCTACTATGGATGCAACTGACTTATTGCAACTTGGATTATTCAACTTTGGATGCACCAGCTGCAGCAGTAGTAGTAGTCTATTATAGTCACAGATATGTAGGGGAGATTGATAGGTTTCGCACGGTTCAGGACGTTTTCTGCACGGTTTCGTGTCAAAAGCCAAAGATGTTTTCGCTAGCTTGGTTGATCTACCATTGTTAATGGTACTTGTATTTCATACATGTAAATATCTATTGCTATTGCCACGACGGTTTTCTCCGCCTGACATTCCTTTTTTCCTGTAGGAAATAATATCATACTAGTCTATACCAGTACGTACGTTGTATAATCCAATTTCATACTATACCAGTACCTACGTTGTATAATCCAATATCATACCAGTACGTACGTAGACTGCACAAGTGGTAGCAATAGACAAAAAGCACTCGATATCGTTTTTGTCCTTTCAACCTTTGTCTCCAGCCCGCGTTCTCGAGATCGATCGTGTTCCCAACCATTCCGGACTGCATCTCCCGGCCATATCCCGACTACGTTCCCGGCCGATTTTCCTACTACGTTCCCGACAGATTTCCCGATTGGGTTCCCGACCGTTTTCCCGACTATGTTCCCGACCGATCCCCGACGATGTTCCCGACTATGTTCCCGACCGCTTTCCCGACTATGTTCCGGACAAATTTCCCGACCTGTTCCCGACCCGTTCCATGATCCCGTCCCGCCAAGAAATCGTGGAATCCGGTCCCGTCCCGTCAATCAAATGGCTTCCCGCCTTCCCGTCCCATCCCCGTCCCGCGGTCAGCAAATTGGAACATTTTCCCATACCGTCCCTCGGGAAGACCCCCCAAAAAAATTAGGGCTAAACGGTTACCGTCCCCTACCGACCGGTGCCTTCGTTACCACGCGTACCTTTGGTATAATTTGTGTATTCAGCTTGTATACCAGGAATCAGCCAATACGCCGAGTATTTCGACACTAGAGATGTTGACATGATCGCATCAACAAGGGAAAGACGTCCATGACACTTGTTTTGTTCGGTGAGTCGTACAAGGCTGTTGAAGAAACGCCTCCCAAAGTACAAGAACAATGTATCGGGCTCTTGGAGAGCCATATTACAGGGAATACTTTACTCTGAACGGGAATCATTCTCGCGCCTTGGTTTTCGAGGGACGGAAAGCGATGTTTGGCGGGTGAATGGCATTGTTGGGATTTATAAAATCATTGAATTAAACCTAACACTAACCCTAACCGACACAAAATACCGGTCAGAGTGGCCCCTAATGACGTCATAATGTCGTCACTGGGATGAAATGGTTGAAAAAAAACATTTTTTTTTCCACACCCAGCTACTTTCTGCTGTAGCTTCTGGACAAGCCGTGGTCACAGCAGGTGTCGTCCCTTCTTCCCCCCCGGTTCTTGCCGTTCAATTTTTATCGCGCATAGCGTGCAGCAATCCCACTGCTCGTCGATTTTTCATCGAGTGTTGCTAACTCACGCTGTCGCGCTTAAGCAAGTCCATTTGTACACAAGGAAAAGTCCCCATGAATTTATACGAGTATGCACTCGGGGGGGATTCGAACTCACGAAACTGACCTTACCAGGCTCGAGGATGATAACCTGATACGCCACCGGGGCGATCGGATACAATGTGCATCACTGGCGTTTCGCACGGTTGTGCTTCGTAAGAATACAAACCGAGCCACTACGAAGTAATCTTTTTTTTTTTTTAATGCGTTCGTCAGGGAAGGTCAAAGCGACCGGCGTTTGGCACGACTGTGCTCCGCAAGAACGCAAACCGAGCCACTATCATTAGTGGTCTTTCGCTTTTAAAATGTGTTCGTCCAGGGAAGGTCGGAGTCGCCAAAAAAATCACAAAAAAACAGGACAAAAGGTAAAAATGCAACTGGAGAAGGGAAAAAACGAACCAAAAAGACCAACACAGAATCGTTCTGCCAAAGTTCGTTTTCAACTGCGAACGACCTTTCGTGAAATTTGTGCAACTATTATCATTTTTTTTAATAGTGTATTAACAACCATATCGTAGGTTCAACTCACATACACCACGTATCATAAATTAATTATAGATGTACCACGCAGCTTGCAAAGTCGAGTTTTAACCATTCAAACGGTCGTACTCACAGCTGCCGTCTGTCAATTTTCATAAAAACTTCCAAAAACCCAGGTGCAGAAGTGCGAAGACGAAATGTTACGACTTTCGCTGGAACCGACTCGTACGAAACTGTGAACCGACTCGCACGAAACTGTGAACCGACTCGCACGAAACTGTTAATACGAGTTATTAATAATAACTTTGTCTATCAACAGGTGGAGGTTTCTCACACCAGCCATACAAAATCAGACTCGAAGGGTGCGCCAGCTAGCGTTGGGCTGCGAAAGCAACTGAGTTAAATCGACACACGACGCGTATGAAAATACGCGGAAGTGTGGTGAGCTAAAGCTTTATTTTTCCCTATCCGCCGGAGGATAAAAAAAAAAAAAAAAAAAAAAAAAATCAGACACTCTGCAGGTAGGTTACCTGGTACCTGGCAGTCTACACACCGACACTCGGATTGAGACTCTTGCTTCGCTAACGCTAGTCGCTCTCCATATTGCTGCTTATTAATAGTTACGTTTTGCCGATGAGCAGCAAATACTCCGCTCGTCGCAGTGCAATCAAGGTATAGTCTAGATCTATATGTGGTGCTGCGCTATATCACTGGTGGAACGCGACATGCACCTCCTCGTCTGTCAACGTGAACATGTGTATATCGAGAGCGCCATGCCTAAAATACCTCAAGCATGCTGCCATATGATGGTTACGTATGAAGAGCAGTGGACGGGCATGTCTCTCTGGCACAGCAGCAGTACATATTTACTGCAGGTCCGCAGAAAACCTCGTGGGTGCTCAACCAGGTGACAGGTTATGTATGGTCCATCGAATGTTCTTTTTAACACAAGAGCATCGGTAATAGGCGATAGAGTCAGAAATCGTGCAATATCAATCCGACAAACAATACCTGAGCAGCCTGAGCAGCAGCAGCAGCAGCAAAGGATAAGCTCGTACATGGTGCACACGAGATAGCTCCTTTCAAACGATTGCACAAGCCAGTAGCTGCAGCAACACATAACCAACCACAGCAGATAGCACCCATATTTTGAAATTCAATGTCAATTTGCCTGCTCACCTTTGCAAAGAAGATGACCTTCGGAAGTACTGCTGTAGCGAGTACTTGTACCGTTGTTCCGTCCCTCTTAGCACCTCGAAGTACGAAATCAACAGCACAGGACTTGCAAAGTACTCCCGGCAGCCTTACAATCTGGCATGCGTATCACCAGCGATCCCAAGCCAAGGGTCCAAGGTTAGCTTAGGCGGCGAGAGTACTTGGATTATGGCTGGTGTGTACCTAGCTCCAGCCACAGCTCTGCAGCACACAGCTTTGGGTCTGCACGCCTGACCTCGGACGAATCCTGGGAGACCGCTATCACCCCCGGTAGTATAAGGCCAATAAGGTGGAACTCCTTGTGTTAAATCGATCGTACATAAAGATAAAGCTGACGTTTCCAAAACTACGAAACGTCCCAGTATTTTATTGTTGTCATGAATCCATCGGTTGTCAGTTTGCCGTTTGAGTTTCACTCCAAGCAGGAGACGGAGAGACCAAGGCCCGCTATAGGTATTGTGGGCTCGGGGCGAGATCCCACGCGCCCACTCGACGCACGACAGAGAGCAGCGGAGTGCAGCATAGCAGGGGGGGCAAAAACGAGGCACCAGGAAAGGAAAGGCTCCGGTGAGCCAGCTCAAAGCTTTCGTGTTTGAGGTGGTTTCGTTCTATTAATAGGCAGGTTTTTCATGATCCCCGGATCCCACGGTATACGATTGATGCCTCTGCCTGCTGACCAGGAATGGATCTGAGTGAGCGCTGTGCGAGACTAAAGATCGGGCATGCGAGTGGTAGAAAGGAAGCTGCCTTTGGCTACGGCTTTTCCAGAAAGTTGTGAAAACTCATCATGCGAGGTGAGCTGGAGAGGGAAAAAAAGCAGTGGTGAAACAACCCAACAGCAGTAGTCTAGTATTGATAGTGTCTCAACGCGTCCGTCCCTGTCTGTGATAATAGTACCAGGTACGATTCATTTCCGATTGAATTGCCAAAGATTTACTACTACTGCGTCGTCCCAAAACCAGCTGTCCAGCGCAGGCCAAGCGTGTGTTCGCGGTGGCAGGGGGGGCAGACGGCAAGGACTGCGCAGCCATCAGCATCGTCAGGATCACGACGCCTACACTCCGTTCGAGAACTATGCCCCCCCTTTCCCGTCACTGCTTCGACCCGACGGGTGATAGGAGCGGTGCTTGATCTTTCGTCCTCCTCCAATCTTCATTTTTCGTTTTTCTTCCTTGTCGCAAAAGGCACAGCAAATTAGATAGTCCGTTACGTCTTTTCTGTGACATCCTCGTACAGAAAGCAAGACAACTGTTATTACCGCATACAACACAAGATAGCTCACAATCTCGAAGAAATGCCCAACGACCTGGTTTTCTAGACAGCGGGGAGAAATCGCGAGACACCGAGCAAAGAAAGCGTCTCCGAGAAGATCTCGACGAGCTCTTTCCGAAGCCACCATTTTCGTTGTGTGGGCCCTACCTTGCTTGTGTTTGTTGGAGAAAGTCGGCTCGGAAATGCATCTCCGGGGGGGTGGTACCTTGCGTATCACGCGGCACAGCACCATGGTTTGTCCAGAAAGTTGCCAAGTGATGACGAAAACCAACAGAAACAGTTACCAGGTATACCATACGATACAAGCCAGAATGTACAGACAAAAAGAGAGTGAAGATTGCGATTGTTTTGGCTTCGGCGAACATGGAGGACAGGAAAAATGAGGATCCTTGGATATAGGACGAAGGGAGCACTGCTCCTCGTCCCCCTTGAGCCGAAGCAGTGACGGGAAGGGGGTGGCGTACTCCTTGAACGGGGCATAAGGGGCCACGATCCCAACTGTGCTGACTGCACAGTCCTTGCCGTTTGAGTCCGCCCGCGCGCTATACAGCTGCACATATTATATGCGGCATCTCGAGCTTGAGGACCAACGCCCGAAAGGGTAGGGTGACCGTAACTTGACCAAGTCCGGCGGAAGGCTGTTTTCTTATGTCCGGGGTTTTTGTTAGTGAGTAAGCTTGCGCAAGTCCCAAGCTACCCTGAAGGATGAGTTTTCGGGTGACTATCTCCACCGCACTTGGTCCCCAGGGATCAAGTCGGGTCGACTTACTCGCGCGTCTGCATACAACGGCAGCTCGCGCCGCTTGAGTAGTAACGATGTCCGCCGGTAGGGACAGCTCGCGCTGTCATTGCCACAGGAACTGAGGGATACGCCATCTAAAACTTGATCGCGAATGCAATTGAGCTAAATTGACCTACGACATGTATGAAAATACGTGAAAGTGTGGTGAACTTCAGCTGTATTTTTCCCCATCCGCCGGAACATACAATAATGTAGTACGCAGCTTGGTTTGGGTGAGCTATTATTGGTTGACCATTTGCAAGTGGCCGAACGCACTAATACCCCACTAATACCTTTACAAATGGCGTCGTCGACAGACCATGGGTTTTTGGGTCTTGGGTTCGAATCCCACCATCCACAATAATAAACTTTTATGACTTTACCCATGTCGAACTTGAAAATACTCTCCCCGGTATACTCAAGAAATGAAACCGCTTGGATATTGACATGTCTGCCCGTATATCCGGCCGACCTGCTATCCCGCCATTTCAGAGGGGGAAAGTGTTATAAGGCTTAGTTTGGGTAAGCTATTGGTTAACCGTTTGCAAGTGGTCAAACGGGCTAATACCCCACTAATTCCTTAACGAATGACGTCGTCGACAGACGATGTGTTTTTGGGTCGTGGGTTCGAATCCCACCATCCACACTAATTAACTTTTTCAGACTTTCCCCATGTCCAACTTGAAAAACACTCTCCCCGGTATGAAACCGCTTGGATATTGACACGTCCGCCCGCATATCCGGCCGACCTAATATCACGCCGTTTCGGGAGGGCAGAGTGCTTTAGGCTTAGTTTGGCTAAGCTATTGGTTAATATTTTGCAAGTGGTCAAACGGACTACTACCCCACTAATACCTTAACAAAACGAATTGTTGTAGGCGAACTCCACGTGCGGCAACTGCGCATCCCAATCGTCTTGGCGTTCGTTGACGACCATAGCCAGCATTTTGAGCCATTGTGTGGTTAATGTTAAGATACGGCCTCGAAATGCCTGTAATTATCCGAATTTGAGATCTTTTGGATGGGTTTCGTATGATGAAGGTTGGCGTTTTATATTCGGGAAAGTTAGGAAATAGATCGGAGGCACGTGCCTCCGATCTCAGAAGCTATCCGGGGCTCTGGTGGAATCGAATAAAGCAACGTCTCTACGAAGGAAAATAAATTGAGTACTCTCCGAGGGCCTGCTCAATTGGCAGACCTGCAGGGAGCACTCTGTGTCCCCATCTATAATCTTACAAATGGCGTCGTCGGCAGGACGATTCTCACGACGTAGTACCGGTGGCGGGAACTAGTGCTTCAAGCGTGGTTTCCTCCAGTCAGATAACTTTTTTTTTTTTTTTCCTTTTTTTTCGACGGCGAGAACGCGCGCCTCCAGCGACGTTCCCCTCGGTCATGGTCTGAGTTCGGCGACGGGAACCGCGCTTCCAGCGCCGTTTCCCTCAGCCGCGGCATAAACTTAGCAATGGGGGTACGCGCTCCAAACGCCGCCCCCATCAACTATGGCGCGCTTCCCCCCCAGGCACGCGTCGCGCAACAATATAGCAGCGGTGACGGCGCGTCGCCTTTTATACGCGTACGTGTTCATCCCCCCCTCTCCCTGACCAGGCGGTGGCGGTCAGTTTGAGGTGTGGGACGGTAGATCCTCAAATACTTTTTCTGACCACGACGTGGCGGTCGATTTGATTTGTGAAAAGGCCAACACTAAAACACCGATTTGTTTTGCGAGACTCGATCCGGTGTTTGCTCGCGATAACAGCGGGCGCTCTGTCCTTTTTTCCATCAAGGAGGAGTCGACAAGATTCGCTACTTTTTTCCATCAAGGAGGAGTCGACAAGATTAGCTAGCTCGTCTCCCTTCTCCAAGATGCATAACGGAAAAGAGCCTTCTCGGGTAAAAACATTATTGCCACTTGCCCGAGTCCCGCTCCAGAACACGCCTACAGGGTCTACGAACCCTGCTTTGTCTTTCAATACGCTAACCCACGTGTTTCAGGCTACGTTTGCCCCAGTGGCACAGGAAGAAGGTCCTACACAGCGCGACGGGCTAGTGGTGACGCCACGGCCTCCAGCCTGATCAGCTGGACGCTATTCCCGTAAATTTACGGAAGAATCGCGCCTCTCGTCAAGCAGAAACAGCTCAGAGCCCCTGCCCCTTCGGGCGCAGTTAGAGCAGTTTTCTTGCGATTATACGCGAAAGATCGAAGAGGCCACGGCGCGAGAAACCGTGGGTTAGGACTCGCGTCGCGCTCCCGAGGCCTGGTGTTCCTGAGGGGGACACTACAGGCCCAAAGAGCCGAGGAGTGGTGTTTCCAGAGGGGGACACTGCAGACCCAAATGTCCAACGAGGCTACCGACGGGTTGGCACCGTCGGTGTTGGACTCTTTTTCGGGTACGGCGAGGGCGGCTTCTTACGAGTTTCCGCCAGCGAGTGAGGAGGACCCGAGGCGAGAAATCCCGGGATCGGACTCGCATCTTGCTCCCGAAGCCTGGTGCTCCCCAAGGGGACACTACAGGCCCAAAAAGCCGAGGACTGGCGTTCCCAGAAAGGGACATTGCAGACCCACAAATGTCCAACGAGGCTACCAACGGGTTGGCACCGTCAGTTTTTGCCATTTTTCGGGCGCAGTTAAAGTGGATTCTCGCGCTTTTCCGCCAACAAGCAAACAAGACCCGAGGCGAAAAACCACGGGTTCGGATTCGCGTCGTGCTCCCGAGGCCTGATGTTCCCAAACGGGGACACTGCAGGCCCAAATTCCAACACGGCTTTTGACCCTTCTCTCGAATACTCCACAGACAAAGTGGTGTTATTCCGGCAGCCCCCATCGTGGTCGCCTTCGTCGTTTGCCGTAGACGACGGGCCATATTCTTGCGCGGAGCAGTACATGATGGCCGAAAAGACCAGGTTTTTCCAAGACCATCGAGCAGTGGGGCTCATCATATCGTCGCGTCGTCCGAGCACACGCAAACGCATCGGTCGAGGCGTGCGCAACTTTGACTCCGCTGTTGGGGACAGGGAGAAGCAAAACGTCGTGTTATCTGGCACCTATGCCAAATTCACGCAGGATCCAGCCATACAAAAATCACCTTTTGAGCTCTGACAACAAGCTTTTGGATGAACCCAGCCCTCTGGACCCAGTGTGGGGCATTGGTCTCCGGGCGGATGGCCCCAGGGCCAACAACCCATGCCAGGGGAGAGGAAAAACGTGCTCGGTGAGGCACTTTCTGCCGTTCGAGAAGCTATTCGCGACAATGAGACCGGGTCGGCGCACCCGGCCTCTCCTAGTCGGTTCCGCACCTGTACTGCGAATGCAAGAACCAAGAAATCTCGTCCGCGCCGCGGCCGAGCCGTTAACAGCGGCCAGCGCTCGCAAAGCTTCTCCTTCGGCATTCCCGACCTATTTCTCGGGCGCGTTGGCCAATTAAAAGCCGTGGACTTTTGGAGATAGCTTCTGGCGTCGGCACTGACCTTCCGCTGTCAGAACACGGCCCTTGTTTCGTCGAGGGTACTGTGACGCTGGACGGCGTCTCGTTCACTATGAAAATCGCGAATATCAGTCGGGCAGCGCTCGACTCGGAGAGGCGCTGAACTCCTCTAGATTTGGGGACCGGCAGCATTGTTTGGCCTCCCAAACGCCTCCGAGGGTACTGTGGGGAACAAAGTGCCACATATCCTCCGGCCACAAGACACAGGCGAGCATTGGCAGAGTGGAGGCCCTCAATGCGCGAGTCCAGCGGTAGCTTGAGTTCGTCACCGCGTTCGATTGCACGTTCTAGTTCCGCAAAGGCAGCACCAACGGTATCGCCGATTTTTCTGGCCCGTTTTCCAGAGCCTGCTACGGAGTACAACCGTAGTGGCTTGACAAACTTCGAACCCGTGAGGTTTACAAGTCCCAACCTCATTAGAAATAGCGGTCTCTACCTCCTACGGACCCACGGGCTGCGCGCTCCCTCCTCGCCGATCCCAGGGGTCGGTTTGGGTGGACTCGCGCCCTCGCCGAAAGCACTGTCTTGGGTGGGCTCGTGCCCCACACCGGAAGCACAGCTTTGGGTGGACTCGGACCCCTCGCCGAAAGCACTGTCTTGGGTGGGCTCGTGTCCCGCACTGAACGTGCTGCCTTGGGTGGGCTCCCTCTCACCTCTACCGCGTTTCACGATTTTCGTACACACGAGCCACGTATAAGGATTGACGGCCTTTCTGCTTCCCCGGGGAGGTAGACTCCATAGGCAGACCGTTAGAGGTGTGGGAGTGGGTTTTGAGGAGCCGCATCTTCGACTCATGGCCTAGTTCGTAGAACCGGAGTTTCCCCGAATCTCCAATATTTCTGCATATGCGACTCATCAGGGTGGGCTAGTGTTAAGATACGGCCTCCAAAGGCCTGTAGTTGTCCGAATTTGAGATCATTTGGATGGGTCTCGTATGGTAAGATTAGCGTTTTATATTCGGGAAAGTTAGGAAATAGATCGGAGGCACGTGCCTCCGATCTCAGAAGCTATTCGGGGCTCTGGTGGAATCGAATAAAGCAACGTCTCTGCGAAGGAAAATAAAGTGAGTACTCTCCGAGGACCTGCTTAATTGGTAGACCTGCAGGGGGCACTCTGTGTCGCCATCTATAACCTTACATTAATGCGCTCCATACCACCGTTACCGCTTGAATGGTAAGAGTGTTAAGATACGGCCTCGAAAGGCCTGTAATTATCCGAATTTGAGATCATTTGTGTGGATTTCGTATGATAAGGTTCGCGTTTTATATTCGGGAAAGTTAGGAAATAGATCGGAGGCACGTGCCTCCGATCTCAGAAGCTATCTGGGGCTCTGGTGGAATCGAATAAAACTACGTCTCTACGAAGGCAAAGAAAGTGAGTACTCTCCGAGGACCTGCTCAATTGGCAGACCCGCAGGGGGCACTCTGTGTCCCCATCTGTAATGTTACAAATGGCGTCGTCGGCAGGACAAAAACGCCATAGAACCTTTTCTGTGGTTGGTTTGCCGTAGAGCCTTTCCTGCCCCCCCCCGCCATACCGGCGGTATGCGGCAGGTTCTAGAGCCTTTTCTGTCCCCCCCCGCCACACCGACGGTACGCGGCAGGTTTTTGACGCGTGACTTTTGCCTTGTTTTAGGGTCTGCGTTTCTTTCAACTGTTTTGTCGCGTGTTCCTGGCTCCATAGCCAGACCGTTAGAGGTGTGGGAGTGGGTTTTGAGGAGCCGCATCTTCGACTCATCGTCTAGTTTGTAGAACCGGAGTTTCCCCGAATCTCCAATATTTCTGCATATGCGACTCATCAGGGTGGGCTAGTGTTAAGGTACGGCCTCGAAAGGTCTGTAATTATTCAAATTTAAGATCATTTGGATGGGTCTCGTATGGTAAGATTAGCGTTTCATATTCGGGAAAGTTAGAAAATAGATCGGAGGCACGTGCCTCCGATCTCAGAAGCTATCCGGGGCTCTGGTGGAACCGAATAAAGCCACGTCTCTACGAGGGAAAAGAAAGTGAGTACTCTCCGAGGACCTGCTCAATTGGCAGACCTGCAGGGGGCACTCTGTGTCTCACCCCATAACCTTACAGGAGCTGGTGGCGATTTTTTTGAACACCAAGAAGTTCATATACGACGTGGGAAAGCTTGGAGCAGAACTGGAGGCCGTTGTCCGATAGGATGCTACGTGGACACCCCCAAAGGGGAAGTACCGGTTGATTACGATGTTGGCCGTGCCTTCAGCTGTAAATACAGCGGCGGTGACGGCGAACATGTCCACACGACAGCTAAACCGGTCGGTGAAAAGAAAAAAACAGGCTTTACCCTGGGACGTGACCGGCAATGGCCCAAAACAGTCCACGCTTACCGCAATGCCCGGTCTCGGAGGGAGGGGAATCGAAATGACGGGCCATCGAATCGTCAGTCGCGGTGTCTTCCGCGATTGGTAATTCAAGCAATCGCACAACCACCGATGGGGAGTATTTGGTGCGTTTTCTAGACGACCCGGGACCGATCAAGCTTCCGCTCTCTCCGGCTCACTACACGACTTCGACAGGAGGAGGTGTTCAAGGTTCCTGGTGCCTTCAACTCCGTCGGGGTAGATCAGTGGCACGCGGGATTCAAAGTAACGTAGATGAATCTCGAGGCGCGGACGTGGCTGGTTGACGTTCAGGCCACCACTGCCCTTGAGTATTTGATCCTGTTTTCCCTTTTTTGAAGTTTGCTTCTTCGGGAGATATTCGTTTTTGTTCCGGGTTTGTAAATCAGTTTTCCTGGGGGGATTTTCCTGTAATTCTCCACCCGGTTTCGACGTCGCCCCCGCAGGGTGAGGCACGATGTCCATTCCGCGAGCGCGAGTTGGGTTTCGCACATAGCGCGTCTTGGTACGCTTTGCGACCGCCTGAGGTTTTGCTCGCGAGGTCGTTGACTCCCGCTGTCGACCCCAGCGTTTCGCATTTGTTTTGATTCATATTATTTCTGCATAGTTGCCGTTTTCCTTTCTATTGCCTCATTCCCCTCGCTACCATGCGGAAAGTGATAGCTCTCGCGCCTGTCGATCCCGCCATTCGCTGGCGCGTTCTGTACCCTTTTTCCCGTCTTCCGTTTTTCGTTTGTGGCTGCAGTGGCATTTTTCCTGTGGCTTCGTAGCCTCGCGGGATAGAGGTGTGGGAGTAGGTTGTGAAGAGCCGCATCTTCGAGTCATGTTCTAGACCGTGGAACCGGTGCTTCCCCGAATCTTCAATATTTCTGCATTATACGGCTCATTATGGTGGAGTAATGTGTTATGGTATTGCCTTGGGAGCATAAGATGTGGGATACGGCTGGACATGAAAGAGTTCAGCATGCCTTTGAAGGCATGTGCGCATAGGAAAAGGGGGATGATGCTTTTGCCTCGCGGAATCGCACGCTGTTCAGTTCGTCCGTGGCGTGTGTGGAAAGAATACAAGAGCTTTTATTTAGTACAAGTGAGTGACCAACGTGGAATGTGCTTAGTAGAGAAACCTGCAAAGGGTGGCCTGTGTCGTTAACAGCCTCTTAGTCCTAATATACGACGTCATCGTTAAAATATGTTCAAAACAAAATCTCGAGCTGCCACGTCCTCTTCGCTGACCCAGGCCATGGGATCGATAGTTGTTGTTCTCCAGGTCAGTTTTGGGGAAAGTGTAGACCTCCTCAAACGAGACGCCTCAGAACATTAGGTGATGCCGACAGTAGTGTTACCCCTAAAAAGCATGCGTCTGCTCTCTCGTGCATCAACAACAGTGTGCACTTCCCACCGCATTCCGCTCTTCTTGTGCAACAGCAACTGTAACGCAGCTATATGGGCTACCGCAGCTATTCATATATGGGCTACGAGCATGGCAGCAAATAAAAGCTATCATCGCCCGTAGTACCGCGGTGCCTACCGCAAATGGTTTTACAAACATTGAAAAACGACAGCTGTGAGTACGACCGATTAAATGGCTTAAATATTGAAAGCTTACCAGACTGCTTGCTGTGGACTGTGTACAGGGGCGCCGAAGTTCTCACCCTCGCTCACCCTCGCTTGCCCGGCCCATCGGTTCACTACGCGGTGGTCATTACGTCACGACGTATGTATACCCTGCAGCGGTTCCCATTTCACCCGAGCTTCGACCAGTGGTCCTCAGGGGACATCCTGGTTCCCTTCCCGGGTGCCCTAGGTGGATGCGTATGGATCTTGCGGTGGACATAACAGATGTTGGTTCTGCAGTAGAGTATCGTACACAGCGGGCACGCATCCTCTCTGCCGATAATTCTACACTATCTCCTATATGTTGTTTGTCTCGTCTGTGATCAGGTATACACTAGTGGTTCTAGCTCGGGTGATTCAGCCATGCTGGCCCCGAGCTGAGTGGTCATCCACACCTATAGACTAAAGAGCTCCGACCATGGAATCACGGCAGAGCCTTTCATCAATGACCGGATTGAAGCGGAGCGCCCCCGGTTGAACAGTCGGGGTCAGATAATTGGACTCTTACGTCGGTCCTTGTTCGTGCGATACCGCCATACAGCAGCAGGCGCTGACTGTAAAAATGGTGAAACTTCCAAACGTTGACTAGGCATTTGCTGCTGCAGCCTCAACCTTACACGCGCCTTGTCTCGATGCGAGCGGCATGCAACCGAAAAACAGCATTATCTATCAAGAAACATGTCACAACAGCAGTGCCTACACCATAACACTTACCACAGCACCATCACGATCGATAGAAGTCCGACATTCGCGACGTATCTTGGAGGCTCACCACAGGTTGACCTCTTCGGCACACACGTCCCCTTTACCCGACTCTGTCATCTATGAAACTGCACCCACGTTTTTGAGGACAAACCGATTGGATTTTCATTTTTTGAAGTTGTGAAAGGGTCAAAGCTGCTTGGCGAGTGGATAGTCAGACCCCTCCCATAACCGCCACGCACGAAGCACAGCTTCATTCTACAATACATTGTGAGTGCCCTGATCCGTCGTTCGACCGAGCGCTACTAGGTAGTGCCTGGGACCGCCTGGGGTTCTTCACACCACACACCATAAAACCGTTTTACAGATTACCACGGCCGCAATCGAAACCACACCCTTCAACCTAGGCAGGTGACAAGCGGAAGGCACGTCATCCTACCAGACACGCAACCAATTGCAGTACGAGGTAGACAGCGCCCCGTAAAACAATCACGTCCGCTTGGGCATGAAGCTTGCCGGAATCGCGCGCGCGCGCGCCTGAAGCGCCACCCCCCACCCAACAGCCTGTTGCCCTTGCTCTGCCTCAGAGCCTTGCTGCCCCGACCCGCCCGCGCTACTTTTCTCTCCAGCCCCCTGCGATCGCCATGCTCCGCTCTCACCATCTATACCACCACTGCGACCTACAAACCTCCCTCGCGTGGCAGGGGTTGCTCCGCCACGCCCGCGACCCCCACCCCCTTGCAGCCCACCGGCACCGCCGCTGCCGCCGCCGCTACCAGCAGCGGCATTCCACGCTGGCCCTTCATCGCCCGCCGCCCACGTGACAAGGGAACGCATCTTGTCTCCCCGCGCTTGCCTCCGGCGCCGCGCGGCCCTCAGCCGCCACAGCGAGGCCGTCGCCTCCTGCTTGGATGCTGCACCCCGCCTTTCTAATGCAGCCGCCCCGGCCGTTGAAGCCATGGCACCGCCCCCCCCGCTGAGCGTCCCAGGCTGGTCACGCAAAGACCAAGAGCCAGCCATGTCACTCCCTCCCCCTCCTCCCCCCCCTCCGCCACCGCCGCTACGACCCTCGCCATCTTCGTGCCCTCCGCTCCCAGCGCCACCTTGTCCCAGGTGCTCAACCAACGCCTGCCCGTTAGGTGACACGCTGATCACCCCAGACCCGACAGCATCGAGCAATCCGTGGGGTAGCGCCATCCTCGGCGTCGGGACTCTAGTCCCACCCCCTCGGAAATCTGTCGAGTCGGGGTTCTTTGTGGGAGGGTGTGCACCAAACGTTTCGGCGTCGCGGGCAGGGTTCAGCTCGAGCCCAGCCACAGCTGAGACTCTTACGCCCGCGCCCTTGAGCGTGTGACGCTCGCGCACGACGGTCCGCAAGCTGTCGAACAGCAGGGACGCAGCGGTCCTGTTTTTTTTGTTGAGTGAGAAAGGTGCACAAAACCACCGCCACACGGGGGGTGGGAAGGGGGGGGGGGGGGGGGAGAGGAGGGGAGGGCAGCGGAGGTTAGATCAGAAAAGCGCCAAGAACATATAAAACCGGCGTGCAGCAGTCCTTGCTGTTGAGGACGAGGGGAGGGGGGTGGGGGGTGTTAGGGTGGAGTGAGAGAGATGCATGAAACCACCAGGGTTGGGACGGGCGGCGGGGGGCGGGGGGCGGAGGGGAGGGCGGGGAAAGAAGGGGAAGGCGGCGGAGGGTAGACTGGAAAAACGACAACGGCAGAAAAAAACGACTGGTTGGAATGTGCAAGTGGACCTGGCGAGACAAACCACGGCCTCCCAAATTATCCGGCACAGACTATACCTTTGTTTTATCAGATTCATCGTCGATCTATTCATAGCGAAGATGTCAACACCTTCGATTTTCCCGACAATCTCGGGAATCCGCTCCCGGACCATCCCCAGGATTCCTTCCCGCACAAATCGGTACGCGCTCCTTCATAGCGCGCAGCGTTCTGTACGCCAACGAACACCGCACCATCTCGCGACTTGTTCGTGTGCACCAACACTTCAGCTGATGTATTGAATAAAAATAATACACATGCGTCAGCTGTGAGGTAGACCGACTGAGAGGTCGACACTCATGTTTGCAAGCTGCGCGATACGTCGACTGTGCGTGCTACTATATTTACCGCAACTTTTCCGTGTGTGGTTGTAATAGTTTAGTATAAAACAAAAAACTCCTCGTATCCTGTATTCGTTCGAACGGGGAGAATAAAACGGTTTACCCGGGACCATCTTCCTTGCTCCCCCCCCCCGCCCCCGCTCTATGCAAATCGCCGAACACCTCACAGCGATTCACGCTCGGTGCACACGATGTCCGCCTGGTCGGTGAAAACCCGAGGTGCTCCGTCCCAGAATGGAAGAAATTGGAATGTCTACGGTCTTACGGACTACCGCCACGCATGATATGATTAGACCCCCCCCGCTCCCCCCCTTCCCCACCTTTCACAACATTCTCACCGGTGAATGGCGGTATCATATGAGTACGTGTCCAGCATAGCCAGGATGACGTGCCGGAATTCTCCGAGGCTGCTGCCGGCGTGGTCGCTGACCACCTTCTTCACGATGGCCGGCAAAGGGACGTAACCTGCGCGTTTCGCGGAGAGGATACAGTACGCGACAGCACTTTCCTATTTTAAGAACTGGGGAGATTACAAGTTTTGCCCGACTTTTTCACGAAACACTAGTTAAAAATAAATACTGAAGCGTGTGGACGGCACACCCTGCCTGATATAAGAATTTGAGCCTGCCCCCCAAACTAAGAACCAGTTTTTAAGTGGTGTATGGGCAGGCCAGCAGGGTCCAGGTTTTCACGAGTGGGCGACAGCAGCCGCACGCCTCGGTAGGTGGTACGTTACAGCCGCCACATACCAGCTTAGTTACCGCAGCGCATTTCGCAGCACAAGTAGCAGCAGCACGAGGTCGAGCTTGTAATCTATAGGTTTATCCGAGCGGGCGACAGTAATCACACGCCTCGGTAGGTTTTGCGCCACAATAGCCACCCTCCAACTCAGTGACCGCTAAACGTGTCAGGAGAGGGAAGTCTTCGCCTATGATGGACGGCCGTCTATACGCAATATACGGTATTTATTAAAAACGTGACCGACGGCGCCCAAAACTGCCGTGTCGCGACATCCATGGTGACCCCAGAGCATCGAAACCGTACCACGGGGCGGGTCCGATCGACACCATAATATGTTGATAGCAGCAGTAGCAGCGGCGGCAGCAGCAGCAGCAGCAGCAGCAGCAGCAGCAGGGTATTGCCTAGCTTTTACCTTACGCCTGCCCCTTGACATGGAGCGCGCACCCAACGTCCTTGCCAAAAAGATACCGCGCGATTCTTACGGCGATATAAAGAGCGGGGGAAGGGGGGGTTAAGATGCCACATGGATGATTTCGGTACCATACGACAACGACGGGGGAGCATTTTTAGGGATTTAGGTATGAACTTTCTATGTCCTGCCAAAGTGTCCGGATGTGGGGGGTTCCGCTTCGTCTTAGCCTCTTTAACGCTGCACCCACGTTTTTTTGAGGACAAACTTCTTGGAATTGAGTGTGGGATCAGTTTTGCAGTACTAAGGGCAGTTCTTATAATACCCTGGTAAATTAACAAGTTTTGGCAAAAATTTCCACTTTCTTTTTATTTCTAATTAAACCCCACGAGTGTTGGAAATTTGAAAAAAGAAGCTTTCCATATATGTTACATGCTGCTAAATTTCCATACTTTCCATTTTTTCTTGCATCTGTTTGGAAACCAACAAAAACACAGGTGGAAAAACGCGATTTTGTCGACAAAATTTTCTTCGAAAAGAAACATCACTGGGGAGACGCTGTAGGAGAGTGCTCGCTAGCATTCTTCGCCGTTGACAGTCTGCGAGAGACACCTCTACGCATTTTCGCATCGGGAATTCTCCTGACATAGCAGAGAACAGCACTCTTGCCACCGACGAGGCCACAGGACTCAAACACACACAACACACACTCGTTAATACCTTACAGGGCACCCAATGAGAAACAGAAACATACTGACCCCGGCTGGGTTTCTTATTTGGGAGAGAAAGCGTTCAACATATAAACTTCAGTATAACCGCTCTCGGGCTTCTTATATTCCTGTAAATTTCAGCCTCTTATTACCCTGTTCCTTATTAGGTGCCCTGTCCTATACACAAAACACATAGCAAATACACACAACACACAAACATGCACATCAACCAACCCACCCGCCATACTACTCAGCGTGCGCTGGAGCAACGCATCCAGCACCCCGCCCATCACAGCCGCCGTCTGCGGCAGCTCTCCCCCTCCCGCCGTCGCCGCCATCGCCGCCCTCGTTGCAGCCCTCCCTCGCCCAGCCAAACCCCCGCCCCGGTCGCCCGACACCGCCACCCCTCCTAGACCCCCAGTGGCAGAAGCAGTATAAGGGTCACTACGACACGCGGCACCTTTAGCGCTGAGAATTTTGTCCAGGGTTTGAAACCACAAGCTAGCGCTAAGGTCCAAGTCTCCGTCGTCATCGAAGGGGTCTGTTGCGAGACGCGAACGTGCCTGCGGCTCAAGCACGAAAAAATGGGAGCGTGCGTCGGGGGGCGGGGGGGGAGGGGCGGGGGCGGAGTTGCTCCAGTGAGTCCTTTTCCCTGTGGAAAAACGATTCCAGACTAATCCCATGTAATTTTTGGCCAAAATCGTGGGTAGGGTTCTAAAGAGGTGAGGGGGGGGCGTTGCTCTGCCACCGAAACAATTATCCGGTACTACTGCCCAAGTAGCTTGTCCCGAACCATGTGGATGCGGTTCTCTCGGGGCTTAAAAAGGGGTAGCGTGAGTCAGGGGAGGGGGGGGGTGTAATCGTTGCCGTGCACATGGCCGTAGTCCTCAGGACCACAGACCCTCGCACCCCTACAATGCCGGGATGAAGCACGCGTCGGGATTTCACCGATCAGGCAGGCAGTGCTTGCACCACGCGAGAAGCGCCGGGAGGTGTTTGGCGAGTCTGATAAAAGGCGAGCTGCATCCTACAAATAACCCGCGTGTGAGGCGGACCTCGGCACCTTGTGGGTACTTCCTTGCCTATGGATGCCAGGGAGGTTGCTCTGCTTAATCTTTCTCCCACCAGAAAAGGGTTCCTACACTATTTCCGAGTACTTTGTCCCCAAACACCTTCGTGCGATCATAAAGGGGCTTCACGGAAGCGGCAGCGTGAATCAAGGGGGGAGGGGGGGGTTGCTCTGCATAAAGCGTTTCGACACCGCCAAAATTATCCCACACTAATTCCAAGTAGTTTTTTCACAATAACGTGGGTGCGCTTTTGAAGGGGATAACGCCAATCCCTCTCATGTTAACCAGAGTACATCGTGTTGTGACAGCGGACCCGCACGCCAAACACAGCAGTTCGCGTGCTCGAGTGGACAGCAGTGCGGTCGATCTAGCGCGCAGCTTCAGCTTTTTTTCTGTACACAAATACGTCACCCTGATCAACCAGCACTACAGGGAGACCCCCACCGCAATCGACGAGGCAGATATGACTCCCACAACGCTGTTGCCTACATCGAGCCCCCGGCACGCACGAGTCTTGCGCGCACAACCAACGCGGGAAGACCTAAGGAAGATAGGATACCTGTCACTAGTAACAGGAACGCGCAGCAGGGTGTTTGTAACTGTCTCCGGGCGGCGACCGATATGTGGTCGACAGGGGACATCCTGGTTCCACCCCCGGGATTCGTCCGTGGATGGGTACGTATCTTGCGGTGGGCATAACGGATGCTGCTGCTGCTGCAGATCGTCGCACACAGCAGTCTGTTCTCTTCTCCTCTATGAACAACGATAACAATTTCTCCTATCGGATATTTTTTCTTGTGTTATTTGGGCAATCATCTGGCCCAGGTGCTTCGGCGACACTGGCCTCGAGCGGAGTGGCCACCCACACCTCTAGGCCAGAGGTTGACAACTACGTTGAACTCACCTCTCCCCCCGCAGAGCCAGTCCCGTTGCTAGCGCGATTTCTAGTTCCGGACGGCCGTAGCGACGTTGGTCCGACAGGCGCTCCCGTGGCGGGGGAGGCACGCTGGCACATCTCGATCGCCACCATCAGGCTGCGGATAGCCTCTCGACCCTGCGACGCCGGAGACAAAGCAACCCACGAAAAAAACGTAATGACCCTTGGAAGCAACGTCAGCATTCGGCGCGGTTGGTGTCATTCGGACTGCGTTGGACGCAGCGTGCGGCGAGTGTAACGGACCGTACTGCACCCGGATTCCACGAGCATTGGGTGGTCCTACACCCTGTCGTACATAGAACGCGTCGAAAACAAAACGTGCAAAACACAAACAGCGACGTCTACGATCCCCCCACTTCCTGCAGACCTTTCAGCGCGACCCCTACGTGGCTAAATTGACACAAAGCACATCGCTTAGCGACCGAGCGAATTCGGCTACCCTTCACCAACACATTGGCGAAAGAAACAAAAACAAAAAAGAAGACACACTTCGCAGCCCGAGCGGATTCGATTACCCTGGGCGAGAAAACAACGCGTCAAAAGAAGCAGCGACGTCGACGCAACCCTCACCTCCTGCAAACCTTCCAGCGCGACTTTGCTCGCCCACCTCGCCCACGCCGCCGTGCCCGCCCTAGGCGCCCCACCATTCCCCCCCCCAGCCCCGCCGCCGAAGCCCCCCAACCCCGACCCCGACATTGACTTCGAGAGGACAGGCCGATGCCCTTCTCCCGTCAGGGGACGCTTCGACGGGGACCCCGGTACCATAAACGCCATTTCTGCAGCCACGTCTCTTAGGCTCGCGGCTTGCAAAGCCGTACGTAGGGACGCGAGGCGTGCGGAGAGCGTGCGCAGTGCCAGCGCTAGCGCGCCCGGAACGTCCCCCTTTCTCTCGAGGAGGTAGGCCGTGGCGTCGGCCACCCCTCGCTCCTGGCACAAGGCGAGGGTATCGTCCAGGCTGTACCTGTGGGGGTGAGTAATTTGTGGGAGAAGACGTTCGGAGCCGTGCTGCGATAGCGGAATGTGGGCACTCTGTTAGCTAAAAGCATGCTCTGATCGAAGGGGCGCCCTAACAGAGGAGCTGCCCGATATCATTACAATACCATCGGAGTATTTGCACCGTTTTGTGCCGAGCCCATGAGACTGTTCAACGGGTTGCATTTTCATATTTTTTCAAAGCTGTGGCGTCGGCTGCACCCCTCGCTCTTGGTAGAGGGTTAGGGTATCGTCGAGGCTGTACCTGTGGAGGAGAAAAACTGCCGGGAGACGGCATGTTTTAGTAGATGTCAGGTCACACCTTTAGGAGTTCCTATGATAAACTAGTGTACAAAATGTAGACCACCGTTCGTCACAGGAATAAACCGACGTTTCCTGACACCTTTGAGGAGGAGAGTGGTTTGCGGGAAAAGGCGTTTGCTTTGCGGGGTTGACTTTGCATGGGTGGGTTGCTGTGAAAAGGGCTGCACACTTTGTTCGAGGGATAAGGGGGAGGGGGGGGTGAGGGGGGTAGGGAATAAAAGGGAAGGCGAGGCAGCAACATTCCTGCGTACGTCGATCCGCCGGCCCTTTGCGAGTTGTGCTCGCGTACGTACGGAAGCAAAGATGTATGTGGGGGGGGGTAGCTTGCAGCCAGCGGCGGCGTCGCCCTAACCACGTACGCGTAAACAACGGCCGACCCACCATTGGCGTAACCTTGTCGGCAAAAAAAACGCACCAAGGAAGCAAACAACCCCCCCCTCCTAAATAAAACATAAAGAAGAGAAACAAGAACACGCATGTACACAACGTACATAAAAACCCCCAAAAAACAAAAAACAAAGCACAACAAGTGCAAAAAATAAACAAACATGTCATGTCCAGTCCATCAAAAACAGGGCAACTATAACTACAAAATCATGTAAAAATACGTACCCTGTACTGCCGGAAAGGAACGGGTACACCTCGTAGGGCCGGAACTTTACGAGCAACCGGATGTGGAGCGACCTGTCCTTCTCATCCAGCCCAGCGGCGAGCGCGGGCGGTGCGCGCGACGGCCTCCCGTTAACACCTTGAGAAGACGTGCCGCCCCACCTCCGCCCCGCCCGCTGCTCCTTTTCCCCGGCACTAGCCGCGCTTTGGGAAAGAGATGCCGCAGATGGCGACGATCCCTGACTGGGTCGGAGCAAGGCGTCGAGATACTCGAACTGAAGCGTCGTCGTGGATGAGAGGGCCTCGAGCGCAGCCTTGTGGTCGCCGCGAAACGCCTCCCCTACGGTGAAAACCGCCTCCGCCTGTAAAAAAGACGCAAAATAAAGAAGCGAGTAGGCGGTAGTTGCACAAGGGGGGGCGAAGGTGGTGGACGGGGGGGGGCGCCGACCATGAATAAAACGCGAGTTGGCAAACATCGATTAAATTCGACGAGCAGTGAGAACGCTGTACCCTCGGCGCGATAAAAAGACGGGTGACTGTATGCGAGAACGTCCATGGAGTAGCCCAATCGATCAGCGGGTATCGTTCGAGAGAGATATCGGTAGCATGGTCGCTGCTACACCAGAGTCTCCAGGCGGCGAGGGCGAGGTGCGTGGCGTATAGCTACCCTTGTCACGTGACACACTACGACAAGGTACCATAAACCAAACCAAACCACAAAAAAAAAAAGTCGAAATCTGTTTCCAACCATTTCTTCTCACAATTGGGACTCCGGAGGGGAAATGTGTGGGACACAAAAGAACGACGATTGCAGCATCGGCCACACGAAGCAGCCCTTTCTGCCGTTTCTGCTGGGGAAGGGGATGCGTGCGAACCTCAACGGAAGAAACTGCTCGACACGTGTCCGGCATGCTGTTACATGTAGTGCTTGACGCTCCTCCTAGAAGGTGGATGCTATTGCAATCGTCGTTATTTCGGTCGCTATGTGCGGGTGTCACAAGGATTACGGTGACCAATCTATGGTTGCCTGGTGGGACGCGCGTCCCCACTTGCCATCGTCCGAGACGGCAATTCGGAACGGTTTACGGAGTACCCCTCCTCTGCCCCAAAGACAGCACAACCCCAAGCACATGCGAAAGCAACGTTTAAAATACTCCTCCCACTCACATGTCATTAAAAAAAAATGACCGCTTCTACAACTCATGGCGGCGGGGGTG
Organism: Undaria pinnatifida; assembly: GCA_012845835.1. Taxonomy (NCBI): domain Eukaryota; class Phaeophyceae; order Laminariales; family Alariaceae; genus Undaria; species Undaria pinnatifida. Next base: position 5,473,691 of record JABAKD010000025.1, on the reverse strand, counting down.
CCATATGATGGATGAAGGGGTGGGTGGATGGATGGATGGATGGATGGATGGATGGATGGATGGATGGATGGGGTGGATGGATGGATGGATGGATGGATAGATGGATGGATGGATGGATGAATGGATGGACGGATGGTAGGATCCGATCTACGCCCCGCGCGCTGCATGCCTGCCTGGTTGGTAAAAACCCGACGTGCTCCGTGCCGGCATTGTAGGGGTGCGAGGGTCAGAAAGCTACGGCCATGCATGACAATTAGTACACCCCCCCCCGCAACGCGGTTATGCCCACCTTATTCAACTCCATCAGCCGAGGAAGCTCCGATAGCACCACCTCCCTCTTTTCCAACAACTCCGCCTCCGCTCCGTCTGCCGGTTCCTCCTTGTCGCCACCACCTCCACGCACGCTGGGAGACCCTCCTTGGGAGGGCGAGGTGCGTGTCTTGGTGGAGGGCGTCGTCGACGTGCTCCTGGCGACCTCTTGGCGGATGAAGACAAACACTTGCATCCTGCAAGAGGGTGGAGGTGGGATGTGGAATGCGAGAGACGGAGTATCGGTCGACCGTTGCCGCGGTAAAATACGGGAAGAGGCTTTTTCGTGCGAGGGAGGCGTTGCCGCGGCTGCCCCGTCATACAAAAGATTTCGCACCCGCCCCCCACCCACCCCTATTTCCCTCCTTCAACAATTTCGGAACAAAACGAAAACAGGATTCGATTTCAGAACTCGGTCTTCCCTCGTCTAGACCCCGCCAAATACAAACGCATCAGTGGAAGGCACAAGCCAGAAAGGACCACCTCAGGGTTAAAATCATGTGGAATCTGACCAATTCACTAATATACGGAAGAAGTCCGATCATTTCAAGTCTGGCTTTCCAGCGAGGACAAGGAAGGCACAGAAAAACACAAGACCTTCCCTCACACCCTGCAAGCGTAGTAGTCATTAGCTGCACGGTCATTCTTTCATAGCGTTAAAAAACAAAAATGTTTCAAATACGTCAGGTATGAGTTCGATCAATTCAAGGGTCGATACTCATCTTTGCAAGCTGCGCGATACCCCGGTCATGGGTTTTCACTCTTTGAAGATATATGAACCACCTTGGGTTTTGTCAAGGGCGATTTCGGTCCATATTCGTTCTGCGCACTGATACATTACATCTTGTATGCAGAGATGCAAAAGCTCAAATTGTTTTTTTGCATGGTATTGTACATGCTACAAAAAGGCCTAGACGAGCATGCGGATGGTGCCGGGCACAACAGGCGCAGGGACGCGAGCTACGGCATGGGTGCCGTAGCACATGCATTTTTATGACGGTCCTCACGTATGAGCGAGGTACCTCAACCAACCACCGACTTCGTGGGTTAAACGCTAGCGTGTTTGCGAGATGCCAACTTTGGTTGGGTAGGAGTTGGGTAGGGACACATTTACTGTCAGTACTGAAACCGTCGAAGGTCACAATCTAAGGCCAACCATCCATCCCAACCCACGAAAAATCAGCGATATTTTGGGTCAGAAGCATGTTTTCCTACAATATTTTACCTGTTTTTTTAATGGGTTGCTTGGCCTTGGGGCTAATATGACATTCCTCGGCTTCAATACTTTTATTACATGCTTTATAACCCAACGGCAGTTTAGAAATCACAGCAACGCGATAAACAACTCCGATACACAATCCGATAGGCGAGGGACCTGAATAAATAAAGTTGAAAAAAATGCAATGGATCCGCATACATTGGGTAGCTCTGCAGTCGAGGAGCCTTGACAGTGACAATAAAGTAACCCTTATCCCCACCGTGCCACGGCTTCCGCACCTGAAAGTGTCTTCCGAGTCCTGCAGGTAGCAGCGGACGATCCTCGCGAACTCTTCCAGCTTGAAGCCCCTCTGTTCCCCGAGTGTAACCGCCTGGCAAAAACATCAGCCAAACACCACGGCTCAACAAAACACAACACAACATAATACAGCACAACACTACACAACACAACCCAACCCAACCCAACCCAGCCCAACCCAAACCAACCCAACAACCATCACGATGGGTTCCTCCATTTTTTTTCTTAGGTGCGTGCTACGGCGACAGAGGGGTGTACTTCATTCTTCTGAGGCTCCCGCGTTGAGAAGTCTATCTCACCCCAAAAACAGACATCGTGAAAACGTGATGGTGCACCCCCCCAAAATAACCCCATTGTCTAGTGTACAATGAAGAACATAGCACACGTCGGACACATGAGCTATCTATCCCCACCTGATGATCTAGATATTGCAGGGGAGATCTGTATGGTCTGTATGGTGTAGCTCATGTTACCGGGTGGGAGCCGTACGATCTGCATGATCCAGCACATGTGTCTTCGGTTGGATTTGTGCTCTACATGAACAAATCCTGCACGACATATCATAACGACCGCTACAGGATCTACTTTGTAGATGATCTATTATTAATAATAGATCATCAATATGATCCATATGATCTAGTACATAACCTATATGATCTACATGAGCTATGTGATCTAGATAGGCATCTGTCCGAGGCGTAGTACGTACTAAAGCGGAAACTTTGTTCCAACGATATTGGCTAGCTGTCCAGATGAGGACCGCCCTGTCAGTTTACACCAGTTTCTTCAACAATGTGCTACCACTCTCCAAAATCGCAGCAAATTATTCCATGACAACTACTGTTGGAGCGGATCACCGGCGTCACAAGGTGTGATCAAAAGCTAACATCGACGTGAACGAACCCCCCTCCCCCCCCCCCCTCCCCCCTCCACCAGATCCCATAGTGCGAATATGGTAAGGCACCCACGAGGCAGTTACATAGTAATATCCATTGCTGTCTTTGGGGTGGCCACACCAGAAAACAAAGTAACTCATTGGTGCTGTCATCCATAAGCGACAAAGTAGGCACAAGGTGCCCAAGTCTCTTACGAGCGGTTCTTGGAAGGATGCAGTTCACCCTTCATGCGACCCGCCGAACACCTCACGGCGCTTCGCGATTGGTGCAAGCAATGTCTGCCTGGTTGGTGAAAACCCGACGTGCTTCGTCCCGGCATAGTAGGGATACACGGGTCTATGGTCATACGACTACGGCCATGCACAAATTGAGTATACGCCTCCCCATCAGACCCGCCGCCGTGTGCCCCAAGCACCTCGAGAAGTTGGAGATATCTTACCGCTTTGAGAAGGATAACTGCGGCCCGGAAAAATCGGCTTTTCTCGGCGAGCGGCAGCAATGTGTCCCTATCTACCAAGGATAGCGGAACTCGCTGGAGCAGGGTTACCAATCTGGCGGCGCGAGGAGGAAGGAGGGTCACGGCGAGGGGTTAAAAAAAGTGCGATGTCGTCGTGGCGCCTTTCCAAAAGTAAGCTTATGGCGTTTACAGGTACGAAAAAAAAAGAGGATATCCAGATTTGTAAGAACATACCAGGCAAGTTCTTGACGCCAGCCGGACGTGCTGTGACAGCGGATTAAACTCTTTGGGGCTTACGACGGAAAATACGTCTAATACAAAAGACGACTATCGCACCGACGACACAACAGGAACTAACCCGGGCTGCTAGGGTTGGGGATGAAGATACATTCCCCTGGTACCAAAAACGCTACGTACAATGCAAGGGGTTGGGCAAACACGCGCACAGCATGAACGATCGTATGTTACTCCCTCACACAATTCAATGGGACGGATTAAAAGACCGCATTCTTCGTTGGTTTTATCGCTTTAACCTGGGCCCCAAAAGGTGTTACCATTGTAGAGAGGCGGTAGAGAAAACGAGATGATGAAGGACGCATCCCCCGGTAGAGGTGAACCATTTTCTCTGCGGCTCTTAACCTTACTATCGGAGTTCCATTTACCCCTCCCAGGGCTGATTTGGGGGGGGGGGGGGGGGGGAGTGCTACTCCCATGGTCTGAATATGCAACGAAAACTATCCCATAACAAATACGTAATGAAATTCGACGATTTTATTACTAGGTTAAGGAGCCCCGTCATCAAAAACGGTGTTGGCCAGCGAAACAGTGCCACCTCTATCGGGGCATGCGTCAGAGATGGAAGGCGTTAGTGCTGATTCGACACCCCGCCCCGAACGGTTTCGCATGCAGCTCCGGCCATGAGTTGTTTCAAAACACCCCGAGACCCGACAGGCCAACGAGGAGGCCTTTTGCGTTTCGGCTCTGAAGGCTGTAGGGGTTGAAGACTAATTCCTACGATGAACGCACCGGGCTCGAAAACCCCGTTCGTGCACGGTGACGTGTGCAACGCTCGTACTGACGCATATCTACCTTGCTAATATATTAGGACAAGCAAATGGCGAAGAAACCGTACATATAACACCCCAACAAAAAGCAAGCGGGCCCCCCTCTCTCCTATTGCGTTGCCTACAACAAGCCTACGATGCTGGCGTGATATATCGGGTATAACTGAGCGGCACACATCATCACACCGAACTGTCACTTCAACATTTTTTTCGAGCTGGTCCAGTGCGTCGGCGGTCAAATGCCTGAACCATCAGCCAAGTCGGCTGACTGATTGCCTTCCCGACTGAGCGGAAGTCACCTAACACGATCATAGGCGATGGCTATGGTGAGCGGTATGGCGGCCCATCACCCCTATGAAAACAAGCAAAAACACAAGTTCCACCACAGCGCGCGCTCGCTCGCTTCCCCTTCTCCCTCCCACCCCATCCCTGCGCAAGCGAACAAGCAAGCTCACCTGGCCTGCCCACTGGCTGCCGCGGCCGCCCCGCCACCCCCCACCTCCTTCGCGACGCCGACAAGCACTGCGTTCGTTAGCCTCGGCCCCACCCCGACCAGAGACAGCTCGAGATATTTCGCCACCAAATCGAAAAAGCGGGGGCGGGCGGCGGCCCACCACTCCTGGCCGTCTCTGTCTCGCAGGCCTGACGAAGGGCTCTCGTGCCACGCCGCGCCGCTCCTATCATCCTCACCACCACCACCGATACCACCACCGCTACCGTTTCTTGCCCCCCCCCCGGTCCCCGAAGAGAGGCTGCCTCGCGGGCTGTGCACGAAGGCTCCCGCGGATAGTCCTGCATGGTCGCCCTGGGAGTTACGGTCGACGCCATTATCGGGGAAAGGCGAGTCCGTTCCCAGCATCATCGCTTCCATCGCACGGTCGGCTTGATCCGACAAGTTAGGCGCTAGTACACACGTTACCGCCTGCGCATGAAGGAGGCGGAAAGGGGGCGGGAAGGGGGGGGGGGTTGTGGTTAGGTCTAGGGGTGAAATTGTACGAATGCCGGTTCCCCCGCTCACATGAGGGAATTGTCGAAGCCGGACCAAGTCGTACACACTACGAACACTGTACGGAGTTCGGGCGAGATTAAGAGATTCTGAAGTGAGGATCCTACGAAAAATTAAGGGCATTCCTATCGCAGCACGCATCTGGGACGGAAGGAAAGGGGGCGTAACGACATGATAATGTGAACGAAGGCCAGCGCGTGTTGTGTTTGCGCGTGCTCCGAGCCTCGGGGCGCTGACGTCCCCTAACCGGACGCGGCGTCAAGGGCGTCACGCTAGCTCTGCGACAAGCCATAACGGCATTGGCGCAGAGGGTGAACTTGCTCGGCAGACTCCCCACAAAGGGCAACATGCGTCCACGCCCGTACACAAACACAGGTACACACAGGCACATCAACAAACTCGTACGGGGTATAACACAACGCGCATACGCACACAAGCGCACAACGTACATAGTGCGCACACAAAGGCACACAGACACACAGGCACACACCCTCGTAGGTACACAGCACACGCGAGCACATACACGTACAAACCCACACGCATAAAATGCACGCACACATACCATGCGCATACGCACATACGCACACAATGCACATACGCCACACCTGCACATACACACACGGCACGCTAGGCGTCTTCTGCCTGCAGAATCCCCTCACCTCAATGATGGTTTTCCGCGATGGGCACACGTTTTCTACCACCTCCGCCGAACCCCCCGCCCCCCCGCTTTCCGTCCAGGCCTCCATACCAGCACCAACACCCCCATCCCCCGCCCCCGCTGCCATCCCCGACGCAGCAACCACCGGCGCTCCGGCCCACCCTATAGCCCTCGCCCGCCCCTTCCCAATCCTTTTCCCCCAAACACCCCCCCTTCCCTCCATCTCGTCCCCTGCTCCCCTCCCTCTTGGCACCGTCGACGATGACTTTCGCAAAGACGAAAGCACGGCGGAGGCGTTCGAGACAGAGGGTGGTATAGTACCATCCCCTGTTTCTGGAAACGTCGCGTCGGGCGAGTCCATGGCGATGGAGAGCACGTCTATCGCGGCCCCGGCGTCGACGTAAAGCAGGATGGAGAGATACGGAAAGACAGCACCCTTCCAGGGCGAACGAGATTTGCGCTTTTCCATCAAATGGGCGTGTTTTCCCGGCCGTCCTTCCCTCCCGATAGTGCTCGTGAGAGCGGTCGCCGAAGACAACGACGGTTGGACGAGGAGATGGAGAAGGTCTGCACGCGCCTGCGATTTTGTTTTTGGGGGGTGGTGACTTGTTTAGGGAGAGCCGGGGGGGGTTATTTGTTTAGGGAGGTGGGCAGCACGGAAAGGAGGGGAACGAAGCCAGTAATGGGAAAGTGGGAGGGGGAGATACTCCAACGTGGTCCTTAGAAGGAACTATTATACTCTACTCAATCCGCGAGCGATGGTTAATAAATACGATTCCTTTCAACGGACACGCTTTAAAAGATGTTCAGCGCGAGTGTCTTCCCTCCCTCCCCTCTCCCCCTTCCCCCCGGCGCGACCGTAACGCCTCCACATCGGCCTACCTTCGCCGTCTCCCCCGCCGAGAGTGGCTCCGAGCTACCCAACATGCGCCCCCGAAAGCAGCGCGTGAGATACAGCAGGACCTTATGCCCAAGCTCATCAAAGGTCGGGTCTGCAGGGTAGGGGCAGAGCTCCGCGCCACCATCGCCTAGCCCTCGCTCGCCCGAGGAGGGGGAGGAGGAGGCGCGGGAGCTCGCGCTGCCAGCGGGGCCATTGCCGGACAAAGAAAGGGCGGCGTGAGGCCGATCCTGCTCGGCGATAGACATGATTTCTTGTAGCACCTGGTGGGAGATGGGAGGGGGGAGTGGGGGTGGGAGGGGGGGGGGTGGGGAGGGGGGGGGGGAGGACGGAGGATGGGAGGGGGGGATATGGGTATCGGGGGAATGACCGGGGGGGGGGGTGTACCAATTTCATGGATAGCCGTAGTAGTCTAGACCCTCACGTCCCTACAATGCCGGGACGGAGCTCGCCGGATTTTCACCGACCAGGCAGACATCGCATGCACCAATCGCGAAACGCCATGGGGTGTTCGGCGAGTCGCATGAAGGGTGAGCTGCATCCTGCAAAGAACCGCTTGCGAGGCAGACTTGCACACCTTGTGCGTACTTTCTTGTATATGGATGACAGCTTCGAATTAATATTCTTGTTTTCTGGCGTGGCCATTTCCAGAGACAGAAATAGGGATACTATGCAACCGCCTCGTAGGAGCCTTACCGTATGCACACTACGTGATATAATCCCCCTTGCGCGGAGTTAAGGGTCACCACTCCGAACAATATGATCTAACCCGACCACCATCTTGCCTACCGCAAAAACACAAAAACGCGAAAAAGTCGGAATCAATCCTGGTGATCTAGCTAACGTAGTGAGAGGCATGTTTAGCAGCGTCGTTGCCAACCGGCGTCAACCCCAACCACGGAAGGATATGGGGGGGGGGGGTCGAGAGAAGCGTCAGGTTAGGGACGAGGGTGGTGGTGACAATAGCCGATTCTATATTTGAGTAAATCGCGGCAAAACGGTGGCCCAGGAAAACATCGGTGGGGCACATGTACGCATGCAACCCGGTTGGATACTACGGTGTGGCTGGAACGCTGGCACAATGATGGGCGGTAAGCAATCAGCTATCGAGCCGAGGCGATTGAGGTGACAATGTGCTAGTTACCCCTGCACCCGTTTGTGAATGAGTCTCGGCATCCGTCACTCTCCAAGCCCGTGCTCTCGAGCACGGTTCTCCCCAACTACAATAAACGCCCTCACCTCGTCCACTGAGGATGTGTAATCGCCCCGCGATGCGCGTACGGCGAGGAGCGCGGTGAAGAGACGGTGGCGTCGAAGCAGGGGTAGCGCGCTACTGAGGTCTAAAGCGCGGGGTTCCAGTCGAAGCACAAGACGCTCCGCTGCTATCATGTCGCCACCGCTCTGTATCGGCAGAATGATCACCAACCACAGGAGCAGCAGTAGCAAAAGCAGTAATAACATCATCAGCAGCAAAAGCGAAACCGTCAGCAGCAGTAGAAGCAGCAAAATCAGCAGCAGCAAATGAGCAGCAGCAGCAAATGAGCAGCAGCAGCAAATGAGCAGCAGCAGCAAATGAGCAGCAGCAGCAAATGAGCAGCAAAACACTAACAGCAGCAGTAAAAGCAGCAACAGCAGCAGCAGCAAAAACAACAGCAGCAGCAGCAGCAAAAGAAGCAACAACAGTAGTAGAAGAAGCGACAGCAACAGCACAGCAAGCAAAGAACACTGGGTCGACGGTTTTAACGCTTTTTCCAACCCTGCAACTGCTCCTAGTCTAACCTCAACAGTCTTGTTGCCACTTGGGAGTGCAGTGCTAAAAGGATAACACGATGGGGACGCGGTACAATACACACGCGGCCCGTAAAAATGTAAGGTCTAGATTTTGGCGTTTGAGTCCGGGGCAGTAAGGCTGTGAGTGTTTTTTGTACTTCACGGCTAGTTACTAGTTGGGTGGCCGGGTGAAAGCCAACTAACTCACTGATTTAGTTTTTACCGGGTTCTAGTAAACACCACGCGTCGTGCCGTTAACGCGACAGATGCACAGACGCAGACATCCGCAAATTTCCGCACTACAGACCACTACTGTATGCACAACGTCGACGGGCTGGATACGACACACGGGGGCGTTGCCCACTCACGCCCGCCCGCATACAGATCATCGCCGTTGCTGAGTCCTGGCCATGTCTTGGACCTAGACTAGCGACCCACGGCAGCGCTTGGTTGCACAGCACACACCTCCCGCCTTCCTTACCCAGTACGCTTGGGATTGCATGGCCAAATCTTCTTGCGGTATTCTGCGATGTATACCTCTGTCTCGTAGGTGACTACCACACAACTTGTGTCTCTGAATAAGGCATACCATGGTGTAAGCTAAAGCTTTTTTGATTTTTTCACACTTTACTTGACCACTTCAAAAGACATCCCACTCTCAATCCAAGTACTTTGACCCTCGAAGTATGACTAGGGCGAATGATCGACACAGACGCTGGGTTTGCTGGGAGTCGATAGGCGGGGTTGGCGTTTCCGGGGCCCGATGGGCGTATCGGTCGTCGTTAGGAACGCTAGGAAACGGTAAAATAAATCCAACGGCAACGTTCGACGAGAGGTGCGTGCTACGAAAGCTACCATAGGAGTACGGGAGTAATGTGAAGAACACACACGCACCTGACATCGGTCGATGAAGGCTCCGAGGGCCTCGGGGGTCAGCGTCTTGAGCTTGCCCGTCAGCACGTACGGTTCCAGGGTGTCCAAGAACACTCTTCGGCAGCGTTGCCGCGAACATGCCCATGAGAGAGAGGGCGATTGGTAGAGAGATGCAGAGAAAAAGCGTAAAAGACAAAAGAGAGGCAGGCAGGCAGGCAGGCAGGCAGACAGGCAGACAGGCAGACACAGATATACATAGAGGGGGGTGGGGAGGTTACGATGCTGGTCTGCGGTGTTGGAAACCCTCGAAAGGAACGTCTTCCTCGACCCTCTGCCACTACCAGGGGCTATTCGAATCAGACGGCAAAAGAGGAAGGCGATAAGATACGCAAAAAGTTCTTACGCAACATATGGGAGAAGCGTTATGAGCGCCAAAATGTTGGAGGTGTCTATACTAGGAGTAGGAATGGTGCTCCGTCTCGATAGGGATGCGTTGTCAATGGTCAAATGACTAAGGCAAGCAATAATCAAGAACCCCCCCCCACCCCCGCTCCCCGCCGTAGCAACAGCCAGGTGAAAAACAAAGCACCACCGTGCACTGCTAGGCGTACGGGCAAACACAACGTGAAAAACGAGGGTGTGACAGCCTCCGCCATAGACACTACAGTGGGTGATTCCGCAATACTATACAGAAAAAATGCCAACCACTACGCAAAGGCGTGCTCATAACAGCATGTGCGCGAGTTCTGCGGGCAAGGGGACGGAACAATAGAGCAGGCCATTGATCGTGCACAAAGTACTTCGCCGAACTCGTGTACAAAAATGGCTAAACGCCTGCGCAGCAGCACCCCCGCCCCGCCCACCCCTCCCCCCCTCACCCCTGTTGTCCTCGCGCTCGGAACGCGTTGAAAACCTGCCCAAAAAGCATGTCCAGTCGCCCGGTAACCGCGCAGTACTCCATGCACACCCCTGCCAGCATCTGGAAGTGGCTGTGAGCCAAGTTAATGCGCGAACCCATCCCCCCTCCGCCCCCACTCGGCGGCAGAGCAAGGCCAGGAGCCGAGGAAGACTCCGCCGCCGGCGCGTTGTTAATCGCGAGCCGAAGATACTGCGCGAGGAGGTCACTTATGTGCTCCGCAGCTTCCGACCTCGGCACTGGTCTCCGCTGGGGCTGCTGTTGCTGCTGGAGTTGATCACTCATCGCCCTAGCCGCTCCCAATCCCATGCCCCTCTCCCCGCTATCCCTACGCCAGGCATCCCTCTCCCCAGTGCCATTAATCATCCCCTGCCCCCCCGCTCCGCCACCAACGATTGCGGAACTCCCACCCGCCCACGCGTTCACTTCCCCGCCACCTCCACCGCCTCCTTCCGACGTGGCTAGCACTGCCGCCGTGGCAGCGGCTGCCTCAGCCGCTGCCGCCGCAGCCGCGTTTTCCGCCGGAAGAATTTTCTGCTCGAAGTGGTCGAGCGCTACCGCCAGCGCCTCCAGCCATTCCCCGGCCTGAACCAGCGACTCCACCCTCTGCGACCAGCCCTGCACCCTCACAGCTCTCAGCTCCTGCCTGCCCAGGAGGTATAGCCGTCCTTCACAAGCTCGGAAGGCGTTGTGGTACGTGCCGAGAGGAGCAGGGGCTGGCGTCGAAGTCGCACCCGAACCCGCCGACGGGGATTGTTCGGTCCCCTCCTCGCTGGGGTTTCTACTAGCGCTATCCTTCACCGCACCACCGGAAGCCCCGGCTAGGGACGCCGTCGCATGCGATGAGTTCGGCGGAGAAAGGATTGGTGAAATCGACACCCCGAGGGTGGATAGACTAGCGTGCTCGAGCTCAGTACCGGCACGCGTGTCCAGCACGCACAACTCCATATCTGTGTCTAGATAGGCTAGTACCTGGAAAGCGAACGGCGGTTGGGGGGAGGGGGGTATTGTCAACAAAAAATCGATACATCTGAGGACATCTTGTACCGGTAATCATTTCCCCCCTCGTGTGGAGGTAGCGTCAACAGAAAACCTACAAATTCGAGGACAACCTGTAACAGTGTCCCATTTCCCTCTAATGATTACCAGGTATATGATTGCTCGGGGTACAGTTATGGTGGCGGACATGTCGCAGCTTAAAATGAAACCTCAACAGTGATGGCGAAAGTTCCGCGAGTGACAAATAACACACCAGAACAGTAGCAGCATCGAGTGTGACACTAGTCACAGGATCGTCATCGACGAGTCGGCATATGGGGGGGGAGGCAGCGTGCAAAGCGAGGCAAGCCCGCAATACCACTGCAGCCCAACGGGTACAACGTTTCCCGCTGCCCACATCTACAATGTTCACCAACAGTTCTTTTGTTGGGGAGGTGTCGAGCTCCCCATGGAGAAAGCCCGAGAAAAAATACAGTAGTCATCCCCTCTACCCACCACTAGGGCTGCGAGGTTCCGGGACTTCACGCCTAGTTACTAACGGGCTGGCGAGGTAGGCCAACCAACTGACTTGGTATTGCTTGATATAAAAAACTTTGCGAGCCACAATCGCATCATCCAGGTACACATGTCAACCCCCAACGACGAAACGCGCTGTCCGTGAAATTCGCAAGAGCATAAAAAAAAACACGCAACTCGGTCCAAGCGCAACGCCCGGCACACACACGCATGCCTTCAGACGCAGACATACGCAGACACACGCAGACGCACGCAAACGCACGCACACACGCACACACGAACATGTAAGCATACGCGCGAACGCAGTGCCACTCCTGCCCCCACCGCCTCGCCTGCTCACGAAGCCATTCCACGGCCACCACTGGCGCACTGGCGCTCAGCTCCTTCACCACCGCGAGACTAGGCCACCGAACTCCCCCCCCTCCTCTTCCTCCTTCTCGACCTCCCCCCCCTCCTCTTCCTCCCCCTCGACCCCCTCCCCCCCTTCCACTGCTGTCCAAGTCGACGCGCGTTGCCGCAAGAATCTGGATGGAGTTCCCCCACCCCCGAGCCAGCAGTGCCATGGAGGGCGCGCGCGCCCGAGCGGCCGAGGGTTGGGGAGGCCCCCAGGACAGGCAGGGCGGGGGTAAGTGGTCCCCGGCGCCCGCTGCCAACGGGGGGCGGGGCCACTTGTGCACGACTTTGACCTTTGCAAGGAGTGGCGGGGGAAGGAGAGGGGGAGGGTAGGGAGAGAGGGGGGAAGGGAAGGAGGATGGGTGTACTCAGTTTGTGCATGGCCGTAGTCGTATGACCATAGACCCTCGCGGGAGGGAAGGGCGGGGGGGGGGGGGGGGGGGGGGGTACTCATTTGTTGTTTGTCTTAGTCATTTGACCATTGACCACGCATCCCTTTCGAGACGGAGCACCGTTCCTACTCCTGATACACCTCCAACATTTGGGCGCTCATTACGCTTCTTCCACATACTACATAGAAACTGGTTGCTTATCCTATCCCCTTCCTGTTTCGCCGTCTGCGGCCACCATCTATCTCCTAGGATAGCGATCGTTTTTTCGCTACTCTCTAGTCTACAAAACTCTTCCATGTCACATACGTCTAATTTCCCCATCTCCTCCTCTAACACATCCCGTTCCTCCTTGTATATTTCACATTCTCCTACTATGTGAGTCCTGCTCTATTGTTGTGTCACACGGGCACATATTTGTAGCCACATCCTTCTTCTCCCGACTACTGGTGTATCTCTTTCTTATTTCTGGCAGGTCCAGGTCCCCTACACGAAATCGCAGTTTCAGTTTCTCGCGTAGTCCATTTGGCCGTGTAAATACGTTTTCATTCCAACATCTTCCCTCGACCCCCCGTATATCTCTACGTGCTTCTCCCCTTTCACCTCATTTCTTAACGCTTGTCTTTCCCTTTCTTCTATTATTTCTTCTACTTCTGACTTGCACCCGCCAACCTTCTCTAGACAGTAACTCTTTTTGGTCTCCCCCAAAATCCTTCCATATTTCTCGACTACGTCATCCCATCTTGTTCCAGCTCGGCCATTTGTTATTTTTTCCCTATACGGCATCATCAATTATGGCTGGCAACCTCTTTTCTGGCGTATTCCTTACTTAATATTGCCATTGCAACTTTCTCACGCCTCCATTTGTTTTGTATGGGTGCATTCCTAGTTCCGCTCTTGATACTGTATTGCTCGTCGTGCTTGAGCATCCTAGTGTCTTTTTAGCTGCTGTCATCTGCACGGTTTCCAGTTGTTTTACGAACTTCGCGTTCCCTTCCCATACTTCTTCTGCATACTCTATCTTCGGTACAATCACACTCATCAGAATACACCTTTAATCCTAGTGTCAAGGTGCGGGTCTGTTAGGATCGCATCCATCTTGCCTACTTGTGATTTACCCTTGCCTATTACTTTCGCTTTGTGTGCATCCCAACAGCAGTCCTTTGAGATCTCGACGCCAATGTACGTATGTTGGTCTACGATCGGTAGTTCGCTGTCACTCTCCATTTCCTAGTGTACTCTAGTGCTTTCTATCTGTTTCTGCACTCCTTCGGGTGCTCTCTGATATCCCCACGAAATCATCCGCAAACATCAACTCCGACACTGTATTTTCCCCATCGTGACTCCTTGCTTTGCTGCTTTGACTGCTACTATCATCTCATTAGTATATACCTTGCATAGATTGAGTGTTGGTGTACATCCCTGTGCAACTCCTTGTAAAATATCAACATATTTGGATATTTCCTCATCCAGCATCACAGCACTTTTCGCACATTCCGTCATCGTTTTCATCCTTCTCCACATCTTTCCCCTGATCCCAACTTCCCACATATGTTTCCACAACCCATTCCTCCATACTGTGTCAAAGGCCTTCTGTACATCTAAAGTACGTCGTTAGCCCGGCGTCTTTCCTACCTTGAATTCATCTTACTTCATGTGTACACAAGGTCTACGCAACTACGGTTTGGCCTAAATCCTGCTTGCCCTTCGCTTATTTTTTCGTCCTTCTCCAACATTGTTCCCATTCTATTGTTCGAAATCTTACAAAATGTTTTGCCTACGGTGCTTAATAGCGCAATCTCTCGGTAGTTCTCGGGTCAGCCTTATCTCCTTTCTTGAATAAGTTTACTACTACTCCTTCTCTCCACCTCCTAGGCGCGTACTCGTTTTTCCATATTCAATTATACAACATAACCGTCATGGAAAGAATTCCTGCTCCCCCGTACTTCATAAATTCATTCACTATTTCATCTGCCCCTGCTGCCTTTTTACCCTCAAGTCTAGCTACACATTTATTTACTCCTTCTCTTGTGAACTCTCTCTGTAACCCGTCGGAACCACGGTCTTCCCTATCTGACGCACCTACGTTCGCCTCTGCCCACGCGTTGGTTTCCATCTCGAATTCTGCGTCGAACGTTTTGTTGGCTGTGGGCGTTTTTAGCTTGCGGTAATGTTCTACAAGTACTTCCCTATTCACCTTCGAGCTACCAACCATTTTTACGTTCTGCGCTCTACATGTAGCTATTCCCGTGTCTGCCTCGCCTGTTTGTTGGCCCAGTATCCCCTATATCCCTACCCACATCTGTTTCAGCCCACCATTGGTGTCTTCGTTTGCTTCATGAATTAAGTATTTCCATAATCCATTCTTCTTGTTCTCTGCCATTTCTTTTACTTTATTTCTAGCCATAGCATACTCCTCCCATCCTGCCGTAGTTTTACTCGATGTAAGGAGGGAAGGGGGGGGGGGGGGCTATGGACCACTGACCGACAAGTGGTCGGCAAATCCACGAACGTATTCGTGTTCTCGTGTTAAGCCAACGCGGTCTGGTTGGCTAGCCTTCATTGGGGGACGGGAGCAGCACCTGGACCATGACTACGGTACATACTGCAAATAAGAGGCTCGAAGAAGAGAGGTGCGTCTGTGGCTGCGGCGGTACGGTAGTTTTGAAGGCGTTCTTTTCGAGGGCGTGAACGACGCAGCAGACGCCAGAGCATTCCAACCAAGCAACGCATCGCAACGCGCTCAAGGGTAGGCCCCGACTGGGCCGTACGACAGACCACAGAGCAACCCTTACTGAGCCTGGGCCTTACGGCGGAACATCGCCGGGCTACTTCAACCATCGGGTGCTCTATAGCTTCCGAGCAATCCAGTATCCAACCAAAACGAAATGGGTCGACCGCAACCACCGCGCCGCGCATGGGCGGTGCACCGCCCGCGAGAGACGCCGTCTTACGTGCGACGCCTCGCGCTAAGGGAAACATAGCCCCCTACAGTGCGAAAACAAGCGCATCGTATGGAAGCCAGCAATAAAATCACAGGACGCTTACAAAACCAGTGTTGAAAACGACGGTATCATACCTCAGGAAATATGCCGACAATGAAGGTGTTCTTCCACGAACTCATAGCCATCATGCCAATATCGTGGAAACCTGGGGACACCCTCGAGCCCCCCCCGCTTCGTCTCCCGCCTCCCGCAGCCGCCGCGCCTGAGGCGGAAGCCGCGGAGTCCGTCCAGCTGGGCAGGACGCAAAGAGCGGGAATCGGGCCAGCCGCGCCTGGAATGTGAAGCGGACAGAGTGGGGGGGCGGGGGCGGGGGTATATCGCAAGCGGCGTAGGTGCGGTGGCGTCACGTCTTCTGGCTTCATGGCAAGCGGTGTACTTACGGTCCCGTGCGTAGATACGAATGCCAACGGAGGTCTCATCCACGGGAGGCCGCCACCTGGCGTGTGGACGAATGCGCCGGCAGGTCAGGCGTAGGCGCTCTTATCGGAAGGTGCGAGCCCATAGGCCTTTTCATAGCACGCCACGAGTACCGCAGTGCTATTCATGTATAGGCACTCACCATCCATCAAGCACTCTGTACCCACGACTCACTTGGTCCACATCACTGTCCGGAAGCACAACTTGTTCTATGAATACGATTATTACTCGAGCAAAATTTTGTTACGCGTACCAGGTATCCAATAAACAGGTACACTGCTATTCGTGTACCTGGTGTAGTCCAGGCACTCACCATCCAACAAGCACCCCAACGTCCCACTTGATCTCACATCACTCTCCGGGAGCAAAACTTCCCGTACAATCTGTAAGGGCAAGCCTGAAAAGTCCTAGCCCAAGGCTTGACCTTGAAGCAAACCCTTTCAAGACCGCACCCCCTTCGCCGTACCTGCGATCGAACCTCCGCGCATACCCTGCTTTTGCACAAAATAACAGGTACTCACCATCCAACAAGCATTCGGTGTCGACGACCCACTTGGTCCACATCACCCTCCGAAAGCACAGCTTGTTTACCACGCCTTCGACATCTGCAGTGATAGCCGCGGGGTCGGAGCTTGCCCCCCCGCCCACTCCCCCGCCGCCCCCAACCCCTTCCCCCCCGCCACCTCCTTGCACGAAACACCTCACAGATACTACAGCGGAGGAGTGCAGATCGACGACGGTCTTCAGCACCACACCTCTGCTCCGGGCGAGCGGGCGGACGAGGGGAGGGGGGGGCGTACTCATTTGTTGCTTGCTTTAGTCATTTGACCATTGGGGGGGGGGGGGGGGGGGGGTAAGGGGGGATATGCGGCGAGGTTCGCGACTGTGTCATGAACACCGAGACTGCATGACCAGCTCTCCTCCGTCTATTGAACCCTTCGGGGCTGACACATGCTACGGTAGATGTTGACCGATTTGTTTCTGAGACTTCCCACTTGAAGAGCTCTCTATCAAATACCTCACACAAAATCCGCTTTTGAGAAAAACGAAAGTGCAACCCGATGAACAATTCCCAGAGCCTTAGGTATGCAGAAAAATCATATTGCGGAAAAATGACGACATTCCGACGATTTTGGGTTTAACCCTTTTAGAACCCCCAAACCCCCCCCTATACAAACTTCAAGCAAGATTTCCCCGAAAAGGGTTTCCATATGTAAAAGCGTTAAGGAGCACCGCCATTCGGAACAATGTTAGCCGAAAAAACAGCTATCCGTACTGTAGCACGCGTCCACTTCGGAGGGAAAAAAAGTGCCGATGTATTTTTTTACAATTACGCTGTCAGCGTTATGAAGCAAATCGGTTGCTGGGGTAGGGTATCACAGATACAGCAGTATCAGAACTTTAGAGCGAGCAGTCGCCCGAAACGAGCGCCGCATGATACTTCCTACCGTACTACCAGTACGGCGTGCTTACACAACAAAATACGGGTGATAAGAACCCATTTGTCATTTCTTTGTCGTAGCCATATCTTGGCCCCAACGGGGTTGGTAGAAGGGAGAAAGGAACGTCGCTTCAGCTGGCACCCCTCTCCACCTAGACGGAGTGGTTCTCCCGCTGGTATTTCAACAAAACGAGAGCAAAACACGAGTACAATAAGAACACCCCCCAAAAACGACAGTTTGACTCGAAACCGGCCGCCGACCGACGTTCTTGGTTCACACCACAAAAAAAAATGCCTGCATGCCTCTTGAACTCCTGTAAACCGACGCGCTCGACGGCCCTTCGAGCATCACGCGCATGAGAGTGGGAGGTCGTCTCTTCCAGTCGAACGCTTCAAACCCTGGCGGTGCAACACATTTGACATGAACATTCGCGCGCTGTCCATTGGTAGGCCGCCGCGCGGGTTGGTCTGTTGACGACCTTGCCCCACCTCAGATAATCCCACAGCAAAATCCGCCCACTTCCGTGTCCGGCCAAGAGGCAGTCGCTCGCCACACACATGTCCAGTGACGTCACGGGATCGTCGGCGGGGGCGCCATCCGCCCCTCCCCCCCCCGCGCTGCCCAGCACGTGGCGAATTTCCTGAAAGGACAATTAGTGTTCAGGCAGTACAATAGCACGATACATAGCACGATACATATGGGTTTTAGTGTGGGAGTGGCGAAATTGTACTAGCATAATTCATACCAGGTACAATCACTACAGTAATTCAAAACATTAAGCAAGTTCCACCGTCGAGGGAGACGATGTCAGCGAGCGAGCAGAACGAGCACGCAGATGGGCGAGGAATAAGACGGTACGAACACTGAGTTGGGTCAACTTATGTGCTACCGGTGTTGCCGCTGCTGCGTTGGTGAACAAAGCCGGGTGGTTAATCTTGTTGCACTTTCATTTTTGCTCGAAAGTCAGAGTTTGTGTAAAAGAGATATGGAGCTCCTCAAGGATCGTGCCTTAACCCATTTAGCACCGTAGTCCCGACGTGGGGACAAAACACTTGGAGTTGGACTATACTAATTTTACGGGTTGGAAAAGAGTTACGAGAATTTAGGCGCCTCCCTATCGCAGCATGGGTCCAAACCAAACCCAAATCCAATCAAACCCAACCCAACCCAAACCCAACCCAACCCAAACCCAACCAAACTCAATTTAACCCAACTCAAGTCAACTCCAATTAACTTGACCCGACCGAAACCCAATCCAACCTGAAAGTGATCGAAGAGCAGGATTAGCCCCCTTGACGTCCCCACGGCGATAAACTTTGAGTGCGCAGCCGTCGCGGTGCAAACCCCGGGGCCGTGCTTGCCGTACGCCGCGTTCCTCGCGAGTTGCCGAGACGCAGCGTCCAAGTTCTCCATCCGCACCACCCCCACGCCCCCTCCTACACCGCCGCCGATTCCTGGAAACCCCGGGGAAGGCTGCCCAGGCGGAGGCGGCGGAGGCGGGGCACGCATTCGCCGTTTGACCTGGTCGTGTTGCGGTGTTGCGGCGGCGAGTGGGCTAATAACAGTGATACAGGGCGGGTACGAGAGGGGGAAGGGAGCGGTGCAGATCCCATGGTTCGGGCATTACGCGAAACCTGTTCTCGGCCACCAGACTTCTAGCACTAGGTCATGTGAAGCGCCAAGGGCGCTGCATGCAATGCCCCAAGACCCACTATCACCACCGCCACCTCTGACGCCAACACAACCGCTACCACTACAAACAACAATGCCCCTGCCCACCGCCACCGCGCTACTACGATCGCTATCACCACTACCACCACCACCACCAGCGAAGGCAGGACCAAGACAAAACAGAACAATCCACGGTTCCAGTACCCGTATAACCATATCAATACCTCCAACGAAAAACAGCGACCGAGGGCGCACGACAACGCCTCCTCCCTCCCCCCGACAAAAACCAAAGTGACCAAAAACAGCCACCGAGTCCGCCCGACAACCACCCCTCCTCGCCCGACAAAAACCAAACCTGCAGAGGGCTGATGACATCCCTGTTCCCGCCCCGAAGCAGCCTCAGTTCCCCCGCCTCCGCCTTTCTCATTGCTCCTGTCAACCCCCAATCCCCGCCCCCAGACACGCCTTTCGCGTCCCCCGCAATTGCCGTTGGCAGCAGCGCCCCACCCGGACGGCCAGCATTCGACACCCTTCTCGCTCGCAACGACCCTAACCCCCCATCTCCCCCTCCTCCGCCAGCCGACGGTTCTCCCGCCAATGCATCTCCAGCCCCCCCCTGAGGCGCAGCAATGCCCTGCGTGTTTACCATCGAGTGCGAACCACTACCACGGTCCACGCTGACACCTTGCACAGTCGCGGTCGTCGAAGAGCCGCCGAGGCTTGCTCCACGATCTCGCTGCCGCGACACCGCGTCGATATCCCCGCCTCCCCGCCCGCCGCCGCTGCTACCGCTGACATCGGTTGTAAAGGACCGCCGGCGAGACGCGCCAGTCCCCGCCACGGTCGGCCAGGAAGGCATGCCTCCCCCAGCGGAATGCCCTCTATCTTCGCCGACTTCCTGCTCCATGGACTCGATAATACGATCCACGTCTAGGCTCTGCAGGTTCGCATCGTCATGCCCAGCGCCTGCATCCCCGTACCCCCGGTATCCACCGCCTCCATACGAGTCGCCACGCGCCCCTGTTCCGACGACCTTCGTCATGGCGCGATTTCCGCTAAACCCTGCGCTCACCACGCGATCTGCGGTAGAGGCGGCCATCTCTTC
Organism: Undaria pinnatifida; assembly: GCA_012845835.1. Taxonomy (NCBI): domain Eukaryota; class Phaeophyceae; order Laminariales; family Alariaceae; genus Undaria; species Undaria pinnatifida. The sequence continues at coordinate 5,453,391 of JABAKD010000025.1, read as the reverse complement.
CTCGCTCTCCTTCAAAATCTGCTGCAGCAGCCGCGAGTCTTCCGAAACTTGGTCCCGGTTGAGAAACGCTGTCCTCGGCGGAGCTCCCGATAACGAGGCCTCGTCGTCATAACTATCGTCGCTGAACACTGCACCGAGGTCTTCTTTATCGTCGTCGTCTTCGCCAAATGAACCGGGGCTGAGGTCGTCCCCTTCCCACTCGCCATTTCCCGCCTCCCCGTCGAAACCCCCGCCTACCGCATCTCGGTAGGGGACGGGGGATCGGTCTTCTGCCCCCTTGCGGCCACGTCGGAGGCGTGGAGAGCCACCGTCCGCGAGGGCATCACCTGTTCGCCATCGGTCTAGCTCGTGGTCCTGGCCCGGCCTGAGAAAAGCCGTGTCGGGGTAGGGGGAAGAGAGAAGGGCGGGCGAGTTGTGGTGTGGTCGATCGGCCGGTCGGTCGGTCGTCGGCGTAGTATCGCAGCAATTTACTGTCGGCTGTGGGCTGTGGACAAGAACTGCTAAGTTTTTTCCGGCAGCACAATTAATACAGTGGGGTACTCGGTTAAAGAGCGCCCATAACAAGAGAAAATAGGAAATACGAACTTTAGGATGTTCAAATCCGCTTGCCATGACATGTGACGCCTACACTAAAACCTACCTGGTACATGATTGTGCCTCGTATACTAAAGCCGGTATGATACCCCATCTGAGATAAGAGCGATACGGAGATAAGAGTGATAACACTTGCTTGTTCAGAGAGTCTCTTAAATCGGGTGCCCTGTCGTACCTGGAACGAGCGTAGGCGTTGTGCGTTTGCGCCCATGTAAGCCTAGGCTGAAGGCATTTCGGTGTATTAGATTTCGATACCGATATGCATAGCCTCCTGCGCTGTTGTTAGATACCCTGGTGCTGCTCTATTGATGCGCACAACCTTAACAGCAGTTTCTGTTTTGGCAAGAGCCAGGCGTTTAAGGTAAAACCTACGCCAGCAGCTTCGAGGTATAAACTATAGCAGGAGCTTTAAGAAGGTACATACGCGTTCCTTTGATTCTCGAGCTGGCCAAAGGTTGAACTTCCTGCTCGGGTTGGCGGATAGAACGCGATTACATCTTCGGGGTCTACTTCGTACTACCAGGTACAACCTTGTACGAACTATTATGATGCAAGCAGAACTAGTGATCTAGGATATAGTATACCGGGTAATTGCCGCGTACGTCATACCTGGTATCTGCTATGTACTACCAGGTACAGCAGAACCCACCATATTACTGCTGTACGTGGCAAGTGTACAAGCATGGCTCTACACCACAGCAGTATTAATAGCGTAGTTAATGTTATGCATACCGGCACCTGGTAGATATCATACCAGCTATGATATCAGGTACGGGTACTCCTATTATGTTATGTGATAGCTCATCGACTATTGATAGACTTGAACGCATAAAATGTTTCTACCAACGACGCTTTTTCCTTCATGAAGGCGACACAACAATTGACAGGTCGTCTACATAAGTACTACCAGGTAAAAATAATGCTGTAATTTAGGCTGTTGTGGCAGATTAGGACGAGCACCAGCATACCATACACTTTACGTAGTACCCCCGGATTTTGGCACGTGGCTCCCGACATATCGAGCCATGACATGCAAACACTACTCTTACGACACGTTACCGCGCAGTTTTTTTTTTCTGGGTACGAACGAGTATGAGTATTGTACTACAAGTAGTACGTACTGCCCGTCTCGTCTTCTCGTGTACCGTGTGTTGTATGCACGGCGGTAGTGGTAACCCCGAAGTATGCCAGCGTCGGCCGCTATAGCAACAGGGCCATCTCCCACAGGCACGTAAACACCCACCCACGAACTATACCACACCTTCCACCCACCCACCGACCAAGCCATCCACCTACAATATTTCACGTGTTGTTAGCAGTGCGGCTCTTACAAGACCCGACACCTGCGTCTTGAGCACAACCAGATGTTCTTGGCTTAGCGTGAGAGCAAGACAAACATGATGTCTGCTGCTGTGCAATATGCAAATAAAAGCCTGCGGTTATCCACACCATCAGTACCAAAGCAGTTGGGCGTCATAGCCACTACCTGCTACAGCAGTACAGCAGAGTAGGGGAGGGGAAGCTCCTGGCTCAAGCTGCGACCCATATTTGTGCTTGGCACGCAATCGGTAATCCCCGTGCTCCTGCAAGTTTTACGTATCAACGACGTAAGGAGACATACCAAGCGAGCGAAAACGTGCGCTGCCAAGCTGTCTGTCTACCAGGTACCTGGTAATGTTTATGGCCGAGTGTTCCAAACTAAAACCGTTAGAAGTTGTTTGGTGCAGTATGGTGCCAATCTAGGAAACTTAAGGCAAACTTGTTGTCGGTCAAGGGGCAAAAGCCTGGCGAAAATACTGTCTCCTGATGTTGCCAGGTAGGTGCCAGTACCTGGGTGCATACAACACACCGTACGCGCTAAGACGGGACGGGCATTATTACTTTTTTTTTTTTTCACACACATATACTTTAGCTTCTGGACAAGCCTGGTCACATGTGTCGTCCCTTCTTCCCCTCGGTCATCGCCTTCAATTTTTATCGCGCATAGGGTTCAGCGATCCCACTGCTCGTCGATTTTTCATCGAGTGTTGCTAACTCACGCTCTCGCGCTTTCCGCAAGTCAATTTGTGCACAAGAAAAAGTCTCCACGAATTTATACGGGTATGCACTGGGGGGGATTCGAACTCACGAAACAGACCTATACCAGGCTCGAGGATAACCTGATACGCAACCGGGGCGACCGGCTAACACTATTAAGTGGTATGAACTACTCGTATTCGCTCGCTGAATGTTTCTCACCCACGAAGGTGCGGAGGGATATTATCGTCAGAAGCATCGTGGTGATGGAGCAGCAGTTCGTCGTCATCAATGTTGTACCCGCCGTCGTCCTCTCTCAGGATATCTTCCAAGCTCACGCCTTGAACGTTCAAACTCTCGTCCTCCTCGCTATCCGAGGCATTCAGTATAGCCTCAACATCCTGGTCCATCGCACAGCACCAGTGTCACTCCAGCAACAGCTTGTTGGACTGCAAAAACGCAAAAACGGGCAAGGACAATAACCAGTGCAAGGTATACTTGCTTGTTCTTCTGGTGCACTATCAATCTTATTGAGACGACCGTGGTTCCACTCTATGCTAGTTGTCTGCCCAGTGCCAAAGAGAGGCGGAGCTGGCTGCCTGCAGTGTTCGTAGACATGCAGTGTCCTGAGAACTTGCCTTTGACGCGGGGGCAGTGTGGACAGTGTGGACAGTAGACAGCAAGCTGCAGTGTAGTGCTATGTAAGGGTTTCCAAACCTGAGAAGCTGTTATATGTCGGGGTTATGGAACCTACACCCCGACCGGATAGCGCAGCTGAGAGCCGCAGCAGTGCTCAGCAGCAGAAAAATAGAGTGCGGTGAGCTGAGAGAGGTAGGAGGAGGTGATCTAGTATGGCGGCTAGAGGCACCTTCCTTTCTGTGGTAGCGGGAGTAGTCCTACAGGCCCATCAGGCGGCATGCTTTAGCACAATTGCACTGCTGCCATTGCGCACAGCTCACGTAAGATCACAAGCATCAAGGACGGCGGAAGCAGAACCACCAGCGGCAGCACAACCAGCGGTAACAGCGCCCGCGCAAGCATCACCAGTTGGCGTGCACACGAGATGGACAAGCCGAGGCACGCACTGCGGTCGCGGGGTGGCCCCGATGGCGGCAACAACGAGGCGCTCGACTACTGCCTCGTTGCTGCGGCTGCAGGCAGTTGAGGATCCAGCGGCAACCGAGAGAGAGCCGGACGCAATAGACTTGGACATCGAAACTCAGGCAAGTGGACACATACATGAGCACATGAGACCTGATACAAGATACCTGTGAGGCCTGACGCCTGACACCCTGTGATCAAAGATTCAGGATACACGTACGCCAAAGAAAAACAAACGTGCTCTGTTAAGAGCTTACGGCCGCATGTTCCTCGCTAAAACCTAAAACCTACCAGAGGTACCAGGTATGATAGGAGTAGTTGGGTGTCTGTCCAAAGGAATTGCAGCAAGCAGTAGCAGATTAGATGTGAACGTGCTGTCTTCCGAGATACCAGTGTATCTGCATGGTAGGATATCATACCTGGTACCTGGTATGTACATGAGATCTCAGACCTGAGAGGTGAGAGATCCTACGGGGTTATTCTAGAGGTGCGGTGGTGCGGTCTTATCACCCGTCTAGCGGGAGCCCACCACACCCTACTGCAGACGTGCTGCGTGCGTGTCGGAGAACACCTTGGATGGCTCGGGTACACCCCCTGCCTCAGCACCCCGGACTGCTTCATGAGATTGATGCTGTACGAATCGTCACTTTTCCCCCCGCCTATTTTTCGCCTCCAAGTCCCAAAAGAGTCGTACGCAAAGCCTGTGGAGCTGCGCGGTGCGCAAGCTCGTCACTGAATAGCCACAGCTCTATGATGCGTAACTCTTACTGCTATCGGAAGACCTATATATAACGTGGCAGTCTACTCTAGGGCTACAGAGAGTAGTTGTAACAGATAACGTACTGAGGACGTAAATGTAACGCTATTGGCCGGAGGGAAATGCCGCACGTTAGCCATGTACGACTCACACGTGCTGGTGATGAGCCGGAGAGCCGCAGGAGGTCTACCGTGTACTGGTACTCGTGCATATACCGAATCTGCTAAGACCGGGCTCGAGATTAGTAAATACGCTAGTATCAGATACGTACCTGGGGGTATCTCGAGAGAGCGGTATAAAGCGCTCGAGCCACCAAGTATATGCCAAACACAGCATGTAATACAAGTCTAGCCCCAAAACTGAAACCTCACAATCAAAATTAACCCCCCCCCCCCCCCCCCGCCCGTCCCCGTGTAGGGCTTGGGTGCAAAAAGCCTACCATAATGCAAGTCCAGATTCGCAAACAAAAGCATCACAATAAAGGTATCCCCCCCGTTTATGGCTTGCGTGCAAAACGCTCGCTCGAATGCTCGAACGCGGCCGTGCTTGCGTATGATATGGTATAGGTGGAAGCGGAGCGCATCATGGCCCAGCTGGAGAGCGAAAACCAACGGCAGGACGCTGTCCCCGACGACGGAAGCCCGAAGTACATGCCTACAACAGAGGACAGTGACCCCATCGTCAGGGCGCTCAAGGCGGTGCTTAAGTGCAAGGAGGTCACAGGTGCGCTTCCGTAGGATGAGTAGGCGGTGGAAGGACAGGGAGGGGGGGGAGATGACTCGATGGATAAGGGGCGGACGAAGTAGGCGGTGGATGCGGGCGGGGAACGCCTCGATAGAGGCAGTACGAGGGGGGTTTTGGAACTGCATCCACGTTTTTGGAGACACTCCACTAGGATTTGTGTGGATTGTTTATGAAGTAGTGTCAGGGCAGAGTGCAAGGAGGTCATGGATGCGCGGAAGATGAAGTCGGTGGAGGGGGGGGGGGGCGATAGATAAGGCACAAGGGGAGCGCGTAATATAGCAATCAAGAAAACATGAAAGGCTTCGGTGGACCCTGAAGACGGCGCTTAAGTGCAAGCAGGTTACACGTGCGCGTCGGATGAATTAGTTGGTGGAGCAGGGGGGGGGGGGATAGAGAAAATATGAGAGGAGGTGTGAATGCCTCAATCGAGGATGCGGAACGCTGGGTTTACAGCGGACTAATCTGATAACTTCGGCTAGGTGCGCTGGCTGTACATATTAGGGAAGTGGAGCTTCTCTTTATCCTTGCTCCTCGCGTGAAGGATGTAACCATGTGCCCATGTAACACGCGATATAACGCTCACACCCTCGGACGAACTTCAAAGCTGATTTTCTCGACGAGGTGGAGAATACAAACGCCGAGCGACGCGTCCATGAAGAGGTATCAAGGAGAGATCTTCCCCAAGCCACCTTTTTCCTTCATGCGTGCCCCCCCGGTTTTGGAAAAAATCGGCGCTGAAATTTATCCAAGGGAGTGCGTTTTCTTGCGTGGTTTACGATAACCCATCGGACATCGGACAGCGGGATAGCCGCCCGTGAGCCTAAAGTGTCTATAGCTTCGTGCGCATATAGAACATGCAGCTCGAGCCGTTTCATGGACAGGTGTCCGTGTTGTGTTGGCGTAAAACAGCGAACCATTCCATGGAGGCGGTGAAATAGTTCAAGACTGCTTCTATACTGACAACAGCCCACTATGTTTTGATGCAGCTCGAACCGTTCCATTAGCAGACGCCTCAAGTAGTTCAAGACTGCTTCCATACGAGCAACAGCCTGCTTCCGTCGTGATGTGACGATTTTGGCATTCTTCCATACAAACAGTCTGATGTCGGCGCATAGTGTGATGGTGTTAAACCAGCTCTATGCATACCTCGGTTTTATATCATGCATAATGTGATTATGTTACCCGCTTCCATTCATACAACAGCCTGGTTGACGTGTTTCGGTGCCATGCATAATGTGACTATCCGTGCAAACAACAGTCTGATGGGTGCGTTTCGCTCCCGCGCATAATGTGACGATCCACGCAAACAATAGCCTGCTTGACGTGTTTCGGGTTTCGGTGCTATGCATAATTTTTCCATCAATAAATACACAGCCTGGGAGCTGCTAGACAGCCGATGGAACGGGAACGAGGCATTCCGGTGGACGACCGACAAGGGGCCGTTTTTCGTGAAGTTGAACAGAGTGGAAGACATCAGCGTCTTCATGACGGAGGTGCGTGCGCTCGTTTCTTTTTTGTCTTCTATTATAAAAAAAGCACGACGACAGGTGCCGACGTGAATCCAAGTAACTTGACGTTTTTCCCGCCCATGTATCATCGAGGCTCCGTGTACCGGTGTACGCCGTATTATGTTTTCATTCAAGCGGCCGGCCGACCATTTTTGGTTGCTGTTTATTGAAAAATGTGCGATGTTTTTACGTTACATTCGTGCGCTGCCGGATCTTGTTGAGCTTCCAACGCAAGATCTATAGCCTGTAGCGTAACTATATTATTCGCAAGACCATCCATGCAGCCCTATGATCTAGCGACCCTTTTCAAGAGGTGTTTCCTAATTTTCCGGAACTACGACCGCGCTATTGACGCGCTAATGCCCGCTCGATAAGCAGGAGTGTTTTATGTATTATAAGATATCCCTTCGGGGTGTAGGTTACACGCGTAGGTCGGGGCGAAGCAAAGCGGGTGACGCAAGGTTAACACCAACGTGACAAAAAAAACCGACAGGAATAATGCTTTATACAGCAGTGGAGTTCCCAATTAAGTGCTGTGTACTTTAGTCCGGGGTCTCACTTCACTGCGATGAGAATTGCTTGTCACGACTTCGTCCCACTTCGGTACGGCCGCACGTGGGACCGGTCTTTTGTTTTGGGTTTTGGAGGTCCTAGTATTGTTCAGCAGTGCATGCCTCCACGTAATTATGTAGAGCAGTCCGATACAGGGTAACAGCAGTATCAACACAAAGCCAATACAACAGAGCCTAGCAGTGCTTCTTCTTACAACAACTTTATATTCATATTACTGCGCTGTTGTACTGTACGGCAACAGTGCTATAGGTTTGGGATACGATCATCGTAGTCCTTCGGTGATGGATATAATCGAATAACTGTTGCGCACTCTGAGTCTGTGGTTATAGCCGAGCTGTGAAATGCTGGTACCGCAACAGATGTACCGCAGCAGTTTAGACTTCCGCCTTTCGCGATGCTGAAGAGTGAGCACGTGCATTCATATGATGGGTGGATGAATCATACACAAACAAACGTATGTATCCCGCTCTAGTGCGGTACCGCACTCTATCGGGTCCCTCTAGTGAGGCACCGCATTAATTTTCGTCTGCCACGGCGCTAAAGCGGAACCCCCACTGAATAGCGGCATGATAGACAGGAGTGCGTAGTTTATACTGCTGCTATTGGTAGTATGCACGACGATGAACAGGCCCCCAGTTTAGCGACACGCGTAAGGTGAGGAGGGTGCATCAATGGCGGACGCGAAAAAAGTGAGTAGTGCATGTAGCAGCTGCAACAGAGAGAATGACGGAAGTAGCAACATATAGACAATGGCACCAGCAGCAGCAAGCATCATAGCAGTAACAGCAGCAGAGAAAGGATGGCAGCAGGATTATAGCAACGGAGACAACAACAGTAGCAGCACCGCAGAGGCAACACGCACACACATGCTGCACGGAGGGGTACTCACACGTTTAACATGCCAAGCAGGGGTGAGTGTGGTATGCCATTGTGCTTGTAGCAGCATCAGAGAGGATGGTCGCACTAACAACAGAGACAACATCACCGGCAGCAGAAACAGAGAGAGATGGCGATACTTGTAATCGCAACATATATAACAACACCAGCAGCAACATCAGCAACACGCATATTACATAACACGTTCCTGCATTCTACTGGCACTCAGACGGGTTCAAAAACATGAGTAGCACTACTCTTAGTCCTTGCAGCAATAGCAACAGAGAGAAACATGGTGGTAGGGGCAATAGAGGCAAACAGCGCCAACAGCAGTTATAACAGAATCGCAGCAGCAACAGGAAAATACCTGCGGTATTAGTAGTATAGCAACAAAGATAGCAGCACCCCAGCAGCAACACGCATATATATACCATGGTGTGCTGCAGACGCATCATACACGTGAATCGCACAGCTGATTGGCGTACAGCTTGCCCGTTGATGGCTTCTGACAGTGTCGGGCTGTTCGGTATCGTTTTTAACAGCTGTTGATATGCCTTGGATTTCTCCGTGACGTTTTGAAAACCATTGTAAAGCATTCGTCATATAAAGCGCGTTTAAAGTGAACGACAGCCTATTTCGCGAAAGTTTTTTTTTTTGCATTTTCATAGTTTTGTTAATAAACGTGATGAGCGCCCAAATGTTGGAGTTGTCTCCGTTGGGTAGAAACGGTGTTCCGTGTCGAAGGGGAATGCATGGTCAATGGTTAAATGACCAAAGAAAGCAAGAAATGACCCCCCCCGCCCCGACCCCTTCCCCTGCCCGCGGCGTTCTTCTCTACAATGTCTGTCCAGGCTGTTAGCTTGAGCGCTTTGGCGAAGGCTGACGTGATGCAAGTCCCCAAGCCTCTCCACCTCGGAAAGCTACCGAAGTAAGCCGGCGCCTCAAATCAGTTTTCTAGGCGGAATGAACATGGTGGGCTTTAACTTTCGCCCCCTTAGGAGTAACCGCATGCTTTTGGCGGGCAATTTCTTGGAATTGTTCAGGGTGGGATCGTATTAGTAATGGACAAAGGGTTGAAACCAGATTCCCGTTGAAACCCTTCCAAGGCGTTCGGCGACAAACTGAGAAAAAATCACGAAAACCTGGCCCGGCAGATACTGGCCAGCTACTACTCCGGAGTATTAATAGCAATAGCACACTGTTAGGCCTGGGACTGGCAAAATTTTAGACGTAGAATTTGGAAAAAAAATGTCCCATGGTCGTTCTCTGGGAAAAAAACTCTTTAGGAAATCAACCAATCAGCGATGGGGGGAAAGGCCCCACATCACCTACAAAAAATTATTCGTGAAAACAAAGCCTGTGCCGCTTGCTGCTGTTCTGCGGCAAAAAAAGTTGGAGCGTGTGTAGAAAAAAAATAGCTGCTGCTTCTGCTGCTGCTGCTGCTGCTGCTGCTGCTGCTGCTGCTGCTGCTTGCTGCTGCTGCCCGAGGTGCTGCTCTACCCCCCGCGTGTAGCAGCGTACTCAAGGGACAGCTAGCGTAGGCGGAACACATCTTCTGGGGGACCCTCCGGCAAGATGGGCCGACAGCAGACCTGTGCATCTGAATTCCTCCAAGACGGTGGTATTATGCAGCAGCAGTGCCGCAGTTTTTCCTTTTTTGCGAACCTCCGGCGTCTTTCCCAACTCTATCTCGCGTGCCTCCGATGCAGCACGCTTCACCTCCAGCTCGCGGGAAAGTTGCTGCTGTGCGTGTAGCTCGACTCGAGTTTGGGCCAAGGCTGCATCTGACTCGTGTCGGAGATCTTGCTCCAGGTTGAGTTTGCCTTTCTCCTCGGACAACTGTTGAGAGACATCTTGCAGCAAAGACTTTGCCTTAGCGGCCTCGACCCGGCTCTCGTCGCGCTGCTTCACGACCCGGTCACGGATGCCCTCGGCATCCTCGACACCGCCGCGCTGGATGGCAAGCGCCCGGCGTGCAGCCACGCCCGCGTCTGCCGTCGTGGTCTCGGTACGCGCCCGATAAGCCTCCTTGACCTTTGCATTTTTTTTTTTTTTCCTTTCGGTCCCGTGCCTTCAGGTTTTTCGAGTTGCCCATGGCTAATTTTGCACAATCACTCTGCCAGAATGACCCAATGAGGCCAACTTTGTTTGCGAATTTCTCGCCGGCTATTTACTCGATTTAAGAGCGGATTGCTTTGCTGTCTCCTCCAAGTCCCGGCGGAGGGAAATACGGGTATTTTATCAATATCCAGTTGCATTAGTTCGACCCCATTGAGCAAGAGACGAATACAAGCAGAAAACACGAGTTTTCCCGCACATTTCCGTCCGATTAGACTTCAAAATACAACGGAAAATTCAGAATAATCCGTATTTCCCTCCGTTTACACTGATTACACGTGTCTGTTGAATTTCAGGATCCAACTCGCCTCCTGTGTTGCGTATTTTGTGATACCCTGTCAAACATTATTTCAGTCTAAAACCAAGTAAAAACAGTGTTTGCAATTTTTTTCTCCGAGACATTTTTTCGGATTTTTAGGTGGTTTTCGCCGAATAGATCTGCCATTTTTTGGGGTCAAATCGACTTCCAGTCCCAGGCCTAACTGTATGTGCGCGTAGTCTACCAATCTGCCAGAACCGTCCCGTGTTGTATCCACTTGATATTGCCTCTGACGCGATCAACCAAAGCACCGCCATGCTGCTGCAACCCATGCCATTTCTTCAACCACAGATGTGAACCAAAAAGCCTGCTTTTTTTTTTTTTTTTTTTTATCCTCCGGCGGATGGGGAAAAATAAAGCTTTAGCTCACCACACTTCGACGTATTTTCATACGCGTCGTGTGTCGATTTAACTCAGTTGCTTTCGCAGCCCAACGCTATCTGGCAAGCCTGCGTAATTCTTTCTCGCAGCAATTTTTTTATTTTTCGTTAATTATTCACAGAGTTAAAGTCATTTTTGCAGAAGCTAGGAGTGTTTCCTGCTAAAGGGGCTGGCGGTTTGTATTATAGGTAGGAAGAGTTGGAACGTGGAGGGTAGCCTTTGCGGGTGTTGACAACCTTTCATTTTGACGTTTTATTCACTATTACTAGGGGACGTTTACACTGTTATGGCGGAGGCGACAAACGGTCCGCAGCGATTGGAGTACTACCATAGCCCTTTTGTGTACGTAACTAGGTTGGGTTTTCGTAGACCGGGGCAAATAACGACAATCGAAACTAGCTATTACTATTAAACAAACAAGCGCATCGCAACTCCTAACCCAAGTTTTCTGTGCGGTACCGCTGCACCCTTTTTGCTTACGCCAACCACATATTTGGCTGTTGTTGCGCCTGCAGAAACGCGGTATTACATATTCCAGCAGCGCATCACCGCACGCATCTGCCAGATAGCAAAACAAAGTGTGTATGGGGAGATGGATAGGTAACAGGTATTTGGTTGGACAAATCAGCACGCCGCCCTCGTTTGGCTCCCCACCGCCCACTGCCCCCTTCACGTGAAACTGCCGGCTTTCGAACCGGCCCGATTTCTCCCTCTACATCTCCTTGTTTTGCTGTCAAAAGGGTAGGAGATATCGGCCCCGGAGCGTTCATGATCTTGGAGCACTTGGCACTGGTGCCCTTCGGTCCCATGCGTCCAGGAAACCAAGCCGCGCTGGGCAACAGCTTGGCCGACCTCCACCTGAGCACGGTGCGGTTGTTAGCTTTTGCTGCGTGGTCGTTAGTTTGTGCGGCGTGATTGCTAGCTCGTGCGGCCCTCATGTTAGCTTCTACGGCGTGGTTGTCAGGTTGTACGGCGTGATCGTTAGGTTGTGTGGCATGCAATTGTTGGCTCGCACGGTGTGATCGTTGGCTCGTGCGGCGTGTTACTTAGGCTATGCGGCGTTTGTTAGCTCGTGTGCGTGATTGTTAGCCTGTGCGGCGTGATCGCTAGCTTGTGCGGCGTGGTCGTTAGCTTGTGCGGCGTGATCGCTAGCTTGTGCGGCGTGGGCGTTAGCTTGTGCGTCGTGATCGCTAGCTTGTGCGGCGTTCTCATTAGCTCATGCGACGTGACCGTTAGCTTGTGCGGTGTGATCGTTAGCTTGTGCGGTGTGATCGTTAGCTTGTGCGGTGTGATCGTCAGCTTGTGCGGCGTGATATTTAGCTTGTGTGGCGTCATCGTTAACCTTTGCGCGTGATTTTAGTCTTTGGGGCGTGACCCTTAGCTTGTGCGGCGCGAGCGACAAACATATTGTGCCGTCCGAGCGATGGCTACCTTGCACGGCACGAACTGATCACTTAAGTCTCGGAGTGAGCAGCTTTTAAGTTGGAGTGTGCCAGAAAAAGCTTTTCGGTGGCTTTTTGCGAAACGCCCCTACCTTATCTCCGTTCGGCAGCAATTTGTTTTAGCACGTTTCGGTCTGCCATATACCGCTTGCGTGTGCTGTGTAATTTGAGCCTATGGCCCACAACAGTAGAGCCCTTCGGTTCCGCCGTCCCAAGGGAGAGAGGAGTGGGCTATACACGTTCAAACGCGTATTGTTCCGTGGAGCTGACTAGCGACGGTGTTATATTGTTGGCCGTGGTTGTCTCCTTCGGCCAAAACACAGCGTAACGATAGCGCTCTGTGTTGTGTGGTGGCTTGCGGCATTGGCGCGTACAGAAGGGCTCGACGCAACCTCAACCTTCCCACGGGAAAATGTCTTGTTCATACTTGCTGCAGGAACCGAGTGCCCCCATAGCGACCAGACGTCTACTCCCGACTCATCGTGTTGAGCTTGCAATAATCGCTGTTGACAGGTTGGCACATTTCTACGCTTGTGCACCGCAATTCTTTAGGCGTATGTGACCCGTCAACGCTTGCGGGGGGGGGGGGGGGGGGGGGGGGGGGTATTTAGCGCCTACGCCACTGATGTGATCCGTCGGCCCGTGTCCTATTGTCCGCTGTCCCACAGAAGCACGACGAGCTGCACAAGGGGCGGTTCGGCTTCCCAGTGTCGAACTTCCTGGCGCTGACGCCGCTGAACAACGCGTGGTGCAACACCTGGACCGAGTTCTTCGAGAGGCGAATGTCGGACCAGATCGAGGGTCTGCTCAAGGTGCCGCGCGCTTGTCTTAGCCCAGAAACGTGATGCGCTACCCTTCAGTTAGTTAGCCCTGCGTCGGTGGCTGACGTTATGCTTATTTCGTATTGCAGGGAAATATACTGTAACACCGGTAATCAGAAGCCAACGTGGTTCGTGATAATAGGGGAATGCAAAAGGGTTTTGTTTTGTAGTTTATATGGATTCTGATTGCCATGGTTTCCCGTACTTTTAAATAGTGAGAATAACCATCCCTTGCGCGCGTGTTGAAGCTGCCTCGGTAGGCGCGACGTACTGTAATACATAGCATCACGACCTCGGCGTCAATCGGCTCGAGTGTTGGTGAGAGCTTTGCCGTATCGACCAAGAAAACAGTACGCTTAAATAGATACCCCTCGATGGAGCGCGAGAAACAGAAGCCATGCGCCGAAGAACTTGCAAGATAGCGACGTATGCGCCTCGATACGTTCGCGGTACCGCTGCAAGTGCGCGTACGTTTCTGGGTCCTTTCGCGCACTCTGTGTGCTTGTCGTTCAGACCACACGCTATTCAGTTTATGACTGCCAAAGGCGAGAACCGCGACGGGAAGATGCGACGACAACGCCGTAAAATCGTACATACAGCTTTCCATTTCAGGTAATTCTGAAGACTACACGCCTTCACCCCTCCAGAACTGCGCCCGTGTATTTTTGGACTAGCTACTTGGAAGTGGTGTAGGTTGACTCTTGCAGTAGTAACAAGCTTAACGCGTTTACCTCTTCCCCCCCCCACTCCTCGACTCGTGTGCTGGACTTGCACTGGGTGTGCAGGACAAGGCGTACGGTAGGGCCGCTTTGGTGGCTGGGGAGGAAGACACGGAAGATGTGATGCGACGCTTTCGAGCGGTGCAGGAAAAGGTTGGCGAAATTCTTGAAGGGGTTCACGCCAAGCCTTCGCTCCTTCACGGGGACCTGTGGATAGGTAACCCCCCCTCCAAACAGTCTGTATAATGTACGGTTAAACGTATTGAGCGCCACCTGTCGGAGGTGTCTCTACTAGGAGTGGAAACGGTTCTTCGTCTCGAAAGGGCTGCGTGATCGATGGTCAAATAACGTAAGGCAAGCAACAAAAGAGCCCGCCCCCCCTCCCCCTCCCCCCCCCCCCCCCCTCCCCCCCCCTCCCCCCCCCCCCCCCTCCCCCCCCCCCCCCCCCCCCCCCCCCCCCAGTCAAGTCATCCCCTCCCTCCACCCCCCCCCTGCTGCAACGAAAAATGATTCACCACTCATTTTCTCGTCCCTGAAGCACGTTCGATGGTTTCTGTGACACCATACACCGTCCGTAGATTGCATGTTTGCGTGCTCCAAGTCCAAAGTTCCTGTTTAAGCGGAGGTACTCAGAAGTGGGGGCAATCCGCGACACTTTTATTTGTTTTGACGGCCAGCTTCAATTTCTCCTTCACGGCGAGCTTCACACCGGTCTCGGCGGATGCTGTAACGTTCGAGATACGCCGTACCTATAGTTTGTTTGAGTGCAAAATAGAAACGAGCGTACCGAGAGTGTGCGTGAACACTACGGTGTGTTGACGCCTGCCGCCCATTCCCGAATAAACACACGCAGATGGAGCACTACTACCACTGCAGTAGCCACCCCTTTCCGCATTCGGGCGAAGACGATATACTGGACTGGACGGCTCAGGAATACAACTCGATAATCGATCTCACAACTGACCATTTTTCATTTTTTTTACTTTTTTTTCGTTTCCCCTATCCTTCGGTCGGCTTCCCCCCCCCCAGGGAACACTGGAGCTACGGTTGAAGGCCCCTGCATGTTCGACCCCGCGAGCTTCTTCGGGCACTCCGAGTTCGAGCTGGCAATCATGGACATGTTCGGGGGCTTTCAGGAGCCTTTCTGGAAAGCGTACCATGACAAGGTACGGTCGGTCGGTCGGTCGGTCGGTCGGTCGGTTGGTCGGTCGGTCGGTTGATCGATCGGTCTGTGGTGTGGGTTTCACGTTTTCGCTATACTGTACAGTACAGCACAGTACAGTGCGGTGGAGGGCTCCCTATAGTGCTGGCATGTGCCAGCCCAAAATACCAGCTCTATTCAGAGCATTGATACTATCGAGAAAAGAGAGTTCCAGTCGTGCCAAGCGATTTCATCGGCACTATTGAGGGAAGTGACACTAGTCAACCGGCACTATTGGGAGCCCCCCCCCACCGTAGATTGTTCTGTTCTGACTCGTTTTTTTATTTTTATTTTCGAGGCATTTTTTGCGAGCCGCTTCGCTCTGAAGGTCACATCACAGGATTTAGAGAAGATTTGTTGCAGTTTGAGGCCTCGAATTGAAAAAACACTGGGGCGCACGGGCAGCCGGAGCTGAGCGTATTTGGTGGTGATCAAATTCGGTGTAGCGGGTTGTGCTGATTACATGCATGGCCATAGTCTTGAAGAGCATAGACCCTCGCGGGGGGGGGGGGGGGGGTACTCGTTTTCAGTTGTTTTCCGCGTCCGAGGGAGACGACGTTACACGGCGTTTGCATGCGTACAGCCGTTTGATAATCCCTGTTCTCGTTCGAGCACTGTGGTCGGCGTTCTTGCCTGAGGAGCGTTGCAACTCGGAGGATGATGTATGACTTGAAATGGCAAGTAGATCGGCAGTATACCCGGCAGAAATCCACTGCGTATCTGAAACTGCAGCTCCCACGCTATGGTTTCGTTTCCTTATCGTTGAACAGACACCAAGATACTTTTTTGTAATTATCTTGTTGAACTCCCAACCGATACTTCTGTTGGGTCGAACTCCCTGAAGGACATAATTTTTTCTTCTTTTTTTGCCCAGCTCCCAAACAAGTTTTTTTTTTCTTCTTGTCGAACTCCCAAACGACAACTTTGTTTTGTTCTCGTGGAACGAAATCCTAACGGACGTTTTTGTTTTCTTGTCGGACTTGAAAATATCTTGTCGTTTTCTTCTCGTCGATTTCCAAAACATATTTGTTTTTCTTCTTATCGCACTCCTAAACCTAAACGTTTTTTCTGTTTTCATTGTTGTCGAACTCCCAAGCAGCTTTTTCATTTTTTATGGTTGAACTCCCAACCCTTTCTTCTCGTGTTTTTCTTGTCGAGCAGATACCGAAGGAGGAAGGATTCGAGCGGCGAAAGAAGCTGTACAAGCTGTACCATTACCTCAACCAGCTCAACCTCTTCGGCGATCCTAAGGTCCGGGAGACCGTCGAGACCCTCACGGATGAGATTCTCAACGGCTGAAGCCTATCTCATATCTGGGCAGCGGTGATTCACGTCTTGGCTAGATTGTTCAGTTCTGCTTTACAGATTTTCTTTTTGCTTTAGGCATTGTTTGTGAGCCGCTGCGCCTCGAGGTTTACATCACAGCTTTCGCTGCGAGGGTTACATCACAGCTTCTAGAGAAAAACGTTGCGGTTTGATTCGTAGAACTGCAAAACAAGTGCACACGCGGGCAGCCGATGCTGAGTTTGTTTGGTGATAATCGAATTCGGTGGGAGTTACGATTATTACAATAGAAGAGGAAGATGACGGTTTTCACGCAGATTCCGCTTGTTGTCTAAATATGTGGACGAACACTCAGCTCAGGGTCAGCATCGCTGAAGCACCCGAGCCCGGAGGTGTATCCAGGGTGTAGGGAACCCGAGGATGCAAAGAAAGGTGAACCTTGACGAGCCCTGGCGACCACAAGCCTTGTCGTCTAACGCGCGGCCCCGGTTGAGTGTTGTGTCCTCGTATCCGACTTAGTGTAGTGTCCTTATATAATGTGTCTTCACATCCCGCTGAGACTGTAGTGTCGTAATTTAGTCAAGTTACCTGGATCGGCTGGTCGCCAGTATTTTTGCGGGACGGGACAACCAAATCACACGTACGTCCGCAGCGGCGCATTTTGAATTTTTCACCGTCCACGGGAACTCCCCTCGACTTGCGTCTAATTTGCCCAACCCCCCCCCGACCCATAATTTCGAGCGCTTAGTTGTTGCTGGAATAGACGCGTGCAGCTACAATTTTAGCAGTTTCTGGTCACTACGGAGCGTCGCAACACAGTAGTGATTCTTCCGTAGCGCCGGCATGTGCTAGGCGGAAGTACCGGTACTATAGTGCACTACTCCGCATACTACCGTTGTTTTCCCGCATTTGCTAAGCAATTTCGCAGGCCCTATAACAGGTAGCCGGCGCTACTCAGCTGTCACTATAGAGGGACCACTACTGTCAAAACACTTGGCAAAATACTTGATTTGTAGTCAAGGGACACCTTAAGTACATCCCTTTTTGTCTAGGATGCATACGGGTTTCACCTGGGCTTTTCACGGGTTGGGCCACTCCTTGCGATCGGGTCGGGTCTAAATGACCCGACCCGACCTGGCCCGTGAGATTTCGAACACCTCCGGATCCGATCCTTCTCTAAGCGCGGGATTTTGAAAACCTCCTGACCCGACCCGGGGGTCGAGTAGTCAAGCAGACCAAAGGAATCATTCGATTCTCAACCACAAAACACAAAGCAGATGTTACGTGATGAGTTCATACGGGATAGTAATAGTAATAGTGCTAGCTTACACATATTTATGCGCTCAGGATACCGCCATTCATATTGCACAAACCAAGTTACTATTGCGTCCAATCCTACATACCAGGTTGCTCCTTAAGCCAGCGATGATGCACAGCCAAACGTTGACTACTGAAATAGTAAGCTGATTCACACAATTAACAGATTCACGAACAAACGAACATATAACACTAGTTGTAGATGTTCAGAAGTTCATGATTTTGTGCAGTAGTTGTTGAAGACGGTCCTTGTTCAGGTGCTTGGTCCCGATGTGCGCCAAATTGTCTTCCGTTGAAATGTAGTGGGTGGTGGTCGTGTTTGCCTTGGCCAGCTCACGGATGTAGAAGAGGCTCAAAGCGATGTGTTTGGTGCGATAACTGAATGCACGGTTCCCGGTGACGTGAATTGTGGCCGTGTCGTCTATTTCAACGGCACTTGTTTGAACTCCTCATCAAATCCTAGTTCGGTGAGCATGTTCGAACAGAACACCGCTTCCTTAATGGTTAGAGCAGATGCAACCAGCTCAGCCTCCATCGTGGACATTGCGTTCAGGCTCTGAACTCCTGACTTGAAGCTTACCGGGGCTCTGCACAACATCATGATGTCACACGAAGTCGACCTGTCGTTGTCGGGTTGTTGCCCCTGTTGGAGTCCGAGAAGGCTGTGAGTTTGAAGCCTCCTTTCTTGTACCCTATTGTGAAATCTGTTGTTCCAGCCTGATAATGCAGAAGATGCTTAGCCGCCCCTTGGTGTACCAGTACCTCAGGTTTCGACATAGCACGAGCGAGTTGACTCGTAGCGTACATGATGTCGTACCTTAGAGCTTGAGCGAGACACCTGACCGAGCCGGTGATGGCCTGGTACCGTTGGGTCTCTTCTTCGTTGAGCAGTGTGTCTTCCGGGTGTTTCGTGGAAAGCTCGGAACCGTAGCCTGAAGTACTAGCGAGGTTGCAGTCCGCCATGCCAAACCGATCCAAGATCGACTTGGTGCATTTCTCCTGGCTGATAGTCAGCGTACCGTTCTCACGGTCTCGCGTTACCTGCATGCCCAACACGAGCGATACGTGGCCCATGTTCTTCATCTTGAACTTGTCTATCAGCTTCTTCTTGGTCATCTCGATCAGACCCACTGGATTTGTAAATCCTGTGTCCTGGTGGAACTGTAGTGCGTGGAACCAGCTTGAAGACCTTGAAGTCTTGCAAACGCTTGATCTCTTTGTTGAAGGCAGCGCTCCACAGCTCAGCATCAATCGTCTTCATCGCTTCCTGAAACGTCCTCGGAGCGTTAAGTTGCACGGTCATTGCGGCGTACGCGCATACTCCGCGAATTGTGGGAAATCATCCTTGTGAGCGATATCCATAAACTCCCCCTTCGCGGGAAGTGTGAATCCGAGACGATGTAGTTCGCTGAGCGTCCTGGCGTTAGGCGCGTTGGCATCCGATTTGGTTGCAGGATGTTGCGACGTAGTACCACCACGTCCACCGCGAGATGCAGCACCTCCGCGAGATGAAGCACGTCCACCACGCGACGCTTAACCGGACGGCGCAGGACCAGAAGTACCAGACAGCGCAGAACCCGACCACTGAGAACTAGACGCCGGAGAATCCTCACCTGGCCCTGAGGGGCTAACTCTCTCAGTCGAAGCAGGATTTTCCCCTGCAGGAAGAGCAGGGCTCTCTCCCCCAGGAGGAGCACCCGATGGGCTTTCAGCAGGTGGGGTCGATGATGTGTGGGTCGATGTAGTTGTCGATCGCCCCCCTGTCCACCATCATCGTGATGGCCAGACGGCAGAGATCCGCCATCGGCTGTGTGGTACCGGCTGCCATGAACGCACTCAAAGCCCCGTGCGGCCAATGGTGGCTCGGCTGGGCCGGCCCCGAAGCATCAGACTCAGGTGCCGCTGGTTTGGCGGATGACTCCGCAGAAGCAGCAGCCGACGCATCCGCAGCAGACGCAGCCCGTCGGCCAAGGAAGCGCACCCATAGCTCTAAAAGAGGACCCAATTGTTGGTGGCTCGGGCTGAGGCGCTTGTGCCAGGTGAGCGCTCCCTATGTTTGTGCTCGCTTGGTCTTGCAGCATAAGAAGAGCCAGGTTCGCCCGCAGCTACTGAAGTTTCCTCTGCTTGTAGCATTCCGCGTCCCTGTGGGAGTTGGTTTTGTGCAACGAGCACCACTTGGGCGAAGCGTTGCCTCCTCCACCTTTCTTGCCCTTCATCTTCCCCCGTTTGGGATTACTCTTCTTAACCAGCTCCGGGCAGTCGCGCTTGAAGTGGCCGTAGGCCTTGCACTGATGGATTTGATCAGTGCTATACGCAGTCGCAGCCATCGCTGCTCCACGCCCCACTACCGGCGGTGCCGTCGGCTTCCGCGTCTGCTGGTCGATCAAGTAGTTTGTAGCAAGCTGCGTGAGCAGCTCGTAGTCGAAGGCGTCTCCCGGCAGATAGCTCTTATCCTTGACGAACTGGAACTCCGGCGTGAGGGAATCAAGGAGCAAGTGCGTGTAGGGCTCATCGGAGACCTCCTCCCCCATGTCCTTCAGGCGGAACCGGAAGTCGTCCATGGTGGCGATGAAGTCAGTGGGATCGTCGCCTATTTTCATTTTCTTCTTGTGTGGAGCTGCTCCCGCAACGCACGCCGAGCTTCCTTGGTGATGCTGTCGAAGAGGTCTTGCAGGGCCTTCCACGCTGCTGGCCCATCTCCCGAGAAACCGTTTGTTTTGCTTTTGTGAGCCTTTACTGTAATGCATGCCGACCCGGTGATCGCGAAAGAGAGCACCGAGTAAAGGCGTTTGTTCGCCGTCTTCCACGCATTGGCTGCGGTGTCGGTGGGGAAAATTGACCACGGTTAGTAGCTCCGGCGCGTAAAGAGAAATTGCTTGGTGAATCTTCTCACTTAACTCGCGGTAGTTGGCCTGTCTATCGCATTTTCCAATGGCCTCCAACGCTCGGTTGATCCCGGAGGTAATTCCTCCACATGCGTTACATGCTAGATATTATAGTAAGCATTTCCATATCAATATTATACCTGGTGGAAAGCGTGTTCACTAACTACTCGAAAATACGCTGTAAAACGCTTTTTTTATTGAATGACATCAAGACGTACGCAAGCCATGTACAGTAATCAAAAGCCGAAACAGAAGATTAGAAAAAACAGCTGAACACACTGCAGCAGGCAGCATCAACATCCAACCACCAACCACAAAAAGCACGAAGCAACGCTCAGAAGAAGGTTTCTGCTCTGAACGAGTCTGCGGCAGCACGCAACAACGCCCGGAAATATTCTTCTGCGCGGGACAAGGTTGCGACCTTGGGAAAAGGAGTGGGTAGCACATAGTGGGAGAACGGTGCTACGTGAGGGGGGTCAACCTCACTTTCACTACCGAGTTAAGGCTATTAGCGCCATAGGCCTTGTCACCCAATAAAAAACGCAAGCGTACTAAATAATTCGACGATGGTGTATATCCCGATCCGCCGCAACAGAGCAAGCACAAAGGCTTTCGACTTGCAATTTATAGGGCAGGCACTCGCGCGAGAGGCCCTGGACTGCTGAAGTAAGAGCCCCAAGTGACAGCCTAGCTTTAACAGTAGTGACTGCTGCAGTATCACCCTATCATACCGTAGCCTTGGTTGAGACAAGAAGTCGTCTCTCACCGCGCTGGCCAGTGGTTGTTGCGGAAAACCCGGCGTGCAACGCAGAGCTCGCAGCAGTAAACATCAACGACTAACAACCAGCGGCCGAACGTAACAACGCTTGGAAGGAGGCTTCTGCTCTGAACAACGTTGCGGCAGCACGCAAGCAACTCTTGGAAGGAGGCTTCTGCACGGGATACATGTGCGGAATGGAGGGGGGGGCGGCAGATACGGAAAAAATCGTCGTCTTGTGCCGTGGTGGCCGGTGCTCATCGCGGCAAGAACTCCAAAATCTGGCTCAACGTTCGAAATTACGTGAGAGAGACGTGTGTGTTGTCTGCAGCTATCCGAGTGTATCTGGGTCCACCTGCCGAGTCGAGTCCGCCTGTGCAGCGATGGCCCCGGGCTCCTGCTGGGTTCAGGAATGTAGGTCTATGTGGTGTTGTGGGTGGCTCTCTTTTGTCGCGACAACGCTAGATACGGCTTGAGGCCCCGTCTTGGACCTCAAACGCGCGTGGTGAACACGAGAAAGGGTGCTACAGCCGCAGGATTTCGCGGGCGCCCGCGGGAAATACGTGTTTGCATACGGACACATTTTGATTTTTTGCCAAAGAGTACCCTAGTAAACTAGGAAACATACTTGTGCTCCATAGTGGCCCCAATCGCCAATCTGTGTCCCGATCGGACGAGCAACGCCAGCTTGCGTGTGGAGACAAAAAAAAATGCCTGTTGGCACCGTATTTCGTTCGGGTCCCATCGAAGCCCATCGAGAACGGTGTGTGGCGCAGCGGTGACATGCTTGGCAAGTGAAAATTACGAGGTACACGGCGCACTGTTGTGCAAAGAGTGCAAGCGAACGCATCATCCTCGACAGATAGATGGCGGCGCGCAAGCAATAAAGAGAGCTGGTTTACCTTCCCGTCGAAGAAAGTGAACATTTTTGTTGTTGTGTGTATCTCCATTAATTTTTAATTTCCATACATATGTCGTTCGTCGTCCAATACCAACCATTAACACACTTAAAAATAGAAAGCTAGAAGGTGGTCTTCCAGTTGATATCCGCCCAAGAGCGTAGTTTCTACATGTACGAGCAGGCCTTGCAACAGCTCGACTCCCCCTTCAACAGATGTATACATCGACCTTTCTCTCGGCCGTATCAATCACTGGTCAGGCACGACGTGCAGCATCGTTCCTGACATACCAAATAACAACATTTTACAGGCAAATATCAACGGATCCTCCGTTAGACGAGAACTGTTCACTACTGCCCCTTTGTTTTGCACTGGGCGCTGACATACGCCCCAACCAGCACTAGCTAACGCCCGCGTTCACCCTTGTGTTCGCGTGGTAAGACATACGCGACACTAGAGTATGCTGTCAATGGGCGAGTTCCGACCACTGGTTGTAAAAAGCGCTTCGATCAAAACAATTCAAATCCAACCGCTCGTCGTCCTGTCAGTCCTCGCTCTCTCCCTCGCCCAACGAAGCTACCAAGCACCAAACACAAGCATGGTGTCGTTTTCATAGTACTTCCCTGGCTCTTAGTATGTTAGATTATAACCCATCGCCGGGAATGGAGAAACATAGCTTGTTTTTCCCAACCACTCTGTAGGCCAAAGCCTTATGAGCGCTGCAATGAGTTCCATGAACGTAATGAAGCCACACATTTCGCCCTTTGCTCGCCCCCTCACCCATTCCGTTCCCAACAACACCAACGCCTGTAGTTGTAGGGTCACGCATACAGCAACTATATGCGGACGTGCATTGAGTGGCTTTAGCCCTCTCCTTGGCCGTCGTTTCGGGTGCCTCTTGACAGTAATATCCAGCAGCCATTGCAGCTTCAGTGGCAACAATACTCGATGAAAAGTCGTATATATTTGATCGAGGCGAAACCGTACCTCCCCTCAATAGGTGCACGATCGGTTGTCACACCAACGCTTCACTTTCACTGCCGAGGCTTCCTTCTGGCTGGCATTACTTTCCTTACCCGCAACCCCATACACACAGGATTCGGTACACGAGTGAGCCGGAGAACCGATTATTTCGCTGTTTCGCCTATCAATCACGAAGCCACACTCTCCACGCCGTTAGTCAATCTTATGAGATCGATGGGTGAACACGGAACGACGATGTCGGAAGAAGTATCATGCGACCGAAGGTGGAGAGCCGCGCCGAAGTATCATACTGCACGGTAGAGAACCGCCGTTTTTCGTTTTTATATTAGCCAAACACGACCCCTCCATGGACGCACACCGCTCACAGCCGCGAACAACAAACTGCCAGCAGTGCCAGGAAGCGATTTACGCTGATGGTGCTTGTTATGACGCTGAGCGCAGTAAATGCGGTGTCTCAGCCCAAAAAAGTGCCATCGTCAGTTGTCTAATCCTCCTCCTCATAGTCATCGTTGTCGTCCGTTGAAGAACATCCACAGGTGATCGCGGTGCCGCTAAACCCTCGTGTACCAGCAAAATACGGCCCCTCTATGGAAACACATCGTTCACAACAGCGATCAAAATACTGCCCGCAGCGACCAATACGAAGGTATTTTCGCTCGTGGAAGTGACGCTGCTGATAGCAGCGTTTGCTGTGTCTTCACCGAGGTGCCTTGCAGTTCCGGAGAGCCGCCATCCTTCGCTTAACAGTAGCTGAAGACAACCCCTCTATGGAAGCGCACCGTTTACAACCGCGAGCAAAACACTGCCAGCAGCGACCAACAAGAAGTTACTTTCGCTGGTGGTGGTGACGCTGGACGCAGCACTCGAGGTACCTTCCGCGTCAACAGAAGCCTCATCGTCGTCTACGACCGGTGCTGGAGTGGGCGCCGCGGTATCCTCAATGGAACACCCGCAGGTGATGGCGATGTCGCATTCTCTCGAGGTGGTGGAAGAGCCGTCGAAGCTAAGGCCCCAGTTGGTGACATCCGCTGGATGCGTGTCTTCCGCGGCGTTGAGGTCGAGGTCGAAACACAAAAATGAGTCGGAAATGTTTTGAGTCGCGGTGTCTGCCGCTACGCTCGCGAAGAACCAGATGGGCTACACGGTATGGCAATAGGAGCAACAGCCAAAAGAGAGCGTTAAGAGCAGAAACATATATTAGAGCAGTGCGGAAGGTATACCAGGAGCATTAGACATAGGGGGCGTTGTGGACGAGGGATGACGTTAGGGCAGCGTGGAAGAAAAGCAACAACAATAGTAGCCATAAGAGCGTTACGGATGAGGAAGGATGTTAGTGCAAGGTTAAGATGAAATACTCGTCCAACCTGAGGTGTAACCCCAGATAAACCCCTTTAAAACTCTATCCACGTTTTGGGGACAAACTCCTTGCATGCGGTGTGGGATAATGTCTGCAGTAGTGCAGGATTAACGCGTCCGTTATTGCAGGGTTGCAGCATTCTAAGTTTTTCCCCATTATTTCCCCGATATCAGTGGCTTCAACGGGGTGAAATAATTGCGCGGTTACTGTCAAGCTACCCTAGTCGTTTTTCGTCTGTTGTCATGTTCCCTGTGCGCTGAGTTGTGTTCGCGCGATACTGACTCGCTGGACTGACACGTGATTCACGCAAGGGCAACCGATGATGGCCATGCTTTGACATGGAGCCGCAATGATCAAGGCACCCAAGACAACATTCGATGCTGCTAGAGACTCGACCTATACGTAATGACAGAAAAAACACCTCAGCCCCCATAGTGTTTGGAGCGCATTAACCTTTCCCCTCTTGATATCATACTATATTGTTAGAACGTGCTCAAGTGAACGGGACACAGGGTGCTGGATACCAATAACGCCCACTTCTTGATGAATTTTTTTCGTTGTCGTCCGAATTATTCGGGGGTCGAGTATAGAAGTAAAAGCGATGGAGGGGAAGCCGAAGAAAGTTTTACTTCCCCCGCCTGTTTCCGACGTCCGCATCGCACGTCTGAATCGTTCCACAAATCTTTCTAAGAACAGTGTACGGATATTAACTTCGTTATCAACGCCTGTGGTGCGTGTATAGCTATAGCTTCCAAGGGGAATACGCATCATAGGAATCACCAAGAACAATCAGCATTCCAATTCTAATCAGCGGCGTTCTCCAACACATCATAGAAGAAGCGCTGATCTTGGGTTGTTGCTATTGTCTCACGCATCATATCGTACCTCTTCGTATCCACCGTTGTTGTCCGAGGCGTAGAACGCGCCCCCCGCGGCCGTCAGATTCCCATCAATCTTGTACAGAGACAACTCGAGGTCATCATCCATGGTATCGGCGACCTCATAGCACCCTTCGTAGTTCTCTACCGTGGAGTTAGACCCATCTTCAGTCACCACGAATTCCGTTACCAAGAAGTCCACCTCGTCGCAGTCGACAAGAACGCGATGGATGGTGGCTACACCCCCCCTAGCCCCGTCCTCGGTGGTGATGATGCCCTCTCTGGAGCTAGCAGCGTTTGCCGACGTTGCCGCGGGGAAGGCTACCAGTAGGACGGATAGAAGTCCCAGCACGGCGTTGATGTTGGATGGAAGCTTCATTCTGAGTGGAGGGGGGGGTACAAGATCGATCGATGGGGCGCAGGAAGGATAATATTAAAAACAGAGTGCGTATAAAAGTATAGACTGATGTCGTCGCCACACAACCGAACACTGTACGGGGTATCCGCGGTCGATGCGTCTCAGGAAGAATAAAGTTATACCTGTAAATCGTTCCGCGCATTAGAAATCAATGCATCCATCTGCCGTTCGGCACATATGTCATATACCCCTTTCCCCGAAGGAACCACGAGGCTCGTAATTTCTCATTCATGGTAGTGGGTAAAACTAAATAAAACAATGAAAGTACTACTGCTGTTGTACGTTATAGTTTGTTAGAAGAAGGTGGTAGCGCATGCGATTTTGTAGAGTTTGCCAAAGCAACACCCCCATGCAGTCAGGGTGAATAGGCTGCAGTAGGCAAACACGGGCAAACTCGAGAGGGAAACTGCATGGTAACCCCCTTCTTTACAAAGCGCGATGCGATGCCACAACAGGTAACTCATATATATCCCGGCGCTGTGTGCGGTAATTTTAACGCTCAACTTTCGTTCGAGGCTGAATGCATTTCGGCCAGTTATTGTTAATTGTACATACACATGACAAATGAAAATACGTTGCAACTGTGAGATCGGGGATTTCGTCGAAAGTAATCTTTGCAAGCTGCGTGATACTCCGACCGCTACCGATCGCTCGTGTTTCGGGGTGTGTAGGTACTCACATGGTGGATATTGGTCGGCGACCCCACCGCCGATCCCTCGTGTTTCAGGATGTGTATGTACTCATCATGGAGGATATAGGTCGGCGACTCCCCTCAGTGCTAGCTAGAACCAGGGCCAACATCAACATGGCGATACCAAGACGTCTAGTAGTCTTTAATCACTCAGTGCACGGAAATTTTTAAAGCCAGTTTTGACGGGGGCAGCATCTGACGGTTTTGGAATGCGCCAGCTGTTTATATACAATAAACGGGAGAGGGGGTTGCTATTTGCGGTAAAATAAAACGTTCACGCATAGCATATTACGCCACGGACTAACTGCGTAAAGGGTACGATTTATCATTGCAGTGAGCGAAGTCTTGGGCGAAACGTGCACGATTGAGCACCCATAGGTCCTGTTATAAGACAAAAAATAAAGGCCTTATGCCAACGCCCGGGAGACCAGCCCTTGGGAATCCGTGTAAAGCGATAGACTAATACATGGTGACTGCAGTATTCTATATATTTATATTATGTCCGGTATATTAGTAGTGTGAGCGTACGGCATAAAGCATTTATTTACACACATACATATAGTAATACGATCTTGCATGATTCGCGCGTGCTCTACATCATCGGCTGT
Source organism: Undaria pinnatifida (assembly GCA_012845835.1). Classification (NCBI taxonomy): domain Eukaryota; class Phaeophyceae; order Laminariales; family Alariaceae; genus Undaria; species Undaria pinnatifida. The sequence continues at coordinate 5,426,143 of JABAKD010000025.1, read as the reverse complement.
ACTATTATTAATTATTAATATCGTAGATAGGGTTCGACAACACGATTGTCATCCCCTGCATATAGATAGCCCTTCATCAGCAGCCCGAGTTGCAAGGTGGGGCTGCAGTGCTGCTGGGATCGTCATTTTGATTCGTTGCGTTTTTCATCCGAAATTCCACAAGGGCGAGTAAGTAATTTTGTTACTATGTATAGTATGCAGAGTTACACTCTCTTTGTTGCATTCTCCGTCCTCGACACACCTAGGTGAGCCCGAATCCTAGTAGTGCCAACCCACTGCCCCATCTTACTGCACGACCCCAACCCGAACCGCCATCTGTCGCTCCTGTTGATATTATTATTAGAAAAAATGAAAAAATCCACTTCATTCAGCTAGCTGTGAGATCGACCCAAAAAGGTTTTGATCAAAACTCAGCTTTCTTTGCAAGCTGCTTGTGATACTTCGATCCCGCGTGTTACGAGGTGTGAATACCCTCGTGAAGGATACAGGTCGGTGACTCCCCTGCTCATCATACGACATGCCAGGGTCAACAGGACTAGTCTAAGACGGCAGCCTTGTTCTGCGCACGAAAACCGTATAACCCGCATTGAGGAGGATAAAACCAGACATCTATCTATCTATGTGTTATGCAGGTTCTCGGGTCCATAATTCGTCGTCGCAGGCGGCGAATAAACGCAGCGTGCAAAGACGAGTATTGACCCGAAATTCGTCGAACTCACGGCTGACGTCCTTAAAATATATTCTTACAAAATATGCATACAATATTTTTTTGAAATACGAGGCAGTGTGAAACAAACGCGTTTGGCGGCGAATTGTAAAGAAAAAGGGTAGTACAGGTATTTGTTGCTCAGTTGTTGGTCGCTGCTTTTTGACAAGAAGTTGAAGAAAATGAAGTTACGCTATATTTTAGGGAGGACAATTAGTTGTTCTTTGGAGTAGAAGAGCTAGCATTCGTATGATGATATTAGACTTTATAATATAGCCATGCATTTCCTTCCACAGCTAGCTGTCAGATTTCCCCCTCAAAAACGGGTTTTATAGTTCCCGCGCACAGACTGACTGACATCACCCTGTTGACCCTGATAGCTAAACTAGCTGTAGTTGCAAGGGGACTCGCCGACCTATATCCTTAATTTTTAATGAGGACACACAACAACCCGTAATACGCGCGATCGGAGTATCACACACGGCTTGCGAAGATGAGTTTCGACCAAATCTTCGATCTCACAGCTGGAGTGTAATTTTATTTTTTCAATAATAATGTAGCCATCCAATTACAATGTACACTACGAAAGCTTCGACAATGTTGGATCATCCAAAAACGTTCCAGAAGAAAGTAGAAAAGAGATGTTCACTATTATTAATAGTATCGTTGTTAATCCGGGAATAATAATATCACTGATTTATATAAAGGAAGAGAGTTTGTGTGTGGCAACCACTATTATTATAGTCTATGCTTCGACGGCGTGCTACTGGTACACTATTAATACGGAGTACTATATATATACTGTGTAAACGGTAAGGGAAGGAGGGTATGCTGGGGGGTTGCATGGCTAACAACATGGAGGAGCAGTCGCGCGAGGTACCAGCGCTGTGGTATGAATTGATATTCGCCCGTAACCCTTTAATTTATCCGTAGCTCTAATAATCCCGAACCGTGCCCCTACCAGCTACTAGTAGTACCTCAACCCCACGAAATCATACTACGTCTGGCCATGATGACGGGCAATTTTCGGATTTTTGAAGACCATATACGTGTATACTGATCCCGAAGGATGGTCGGTCGCTATACCAACGCGGCTGCTCTCTATTATTATGCTGAATAGTGCATTACATATCACAGCCGTTTCCCAAAAGCGAACCCCTGGGGCCTTGCACATATCACAGCCGTTCCCCAGGAACGAACCCCCGGTGGCCTTGCCTGTCTATATGTATCTAGTATGTAATTTGTCCGATTGCCACTGGCTTCTCTGTTGGCGACGCATGCCCGCTCTCTCACCAGTTTAAAAGCAGAAGAAGCATACGTTATACCGGCTCTCTCACAATAAACCGGAAATTGGGCTCAGGCTGGCTTTAATTGGCGCTACGAAGGCGCGCGCGAGAGCACGCTTTCTTTTTCTTTTTAGTGTTGAACTTTATCCCCTCGGTCCATCGTACAAGAATAGTTTCTACATGCACGATTTCTTGTTTTCCGAGTATATGTTTCGTTCGGTGTATACGATATCTAGAGGATCACAGAGCCCGCCTCTACTGAACTATGGAGTAAACAGCTCTTCTTACTCCATCCAGGTCAAGGGGGCCAACTTTCTCCAATGACTTAGTTAGAGGGGGCGACCAGGCTGTCTGAAAGCCTTCTCCATGTTTTTCTATTTCTTTGGGCTGAGTTTGCTGTGGGCTGCTCTCTTATGAGCGAGCCGGTACTGCTATACAGAATAATGCAAAATGGAAGAATAGTGTGTGAGCACGTGAACACCCGCCCAACGGGGCGGCAGGTCAGCAGGTGCGATATTATTTTATAGAAATATTTCAAGGACGTCAGCCGTATTATTGTTCTGCGCCAAACGATAGCACAATAATATTGACCAAGGCTACGGTAGGGGGGGTACCCCTGTTTTCACTGGATGGTGTGTTTGAGCCAGTCGCACGAGTGACTCTGTACCTCACGGATAAAAATTGTTTAGGCGGTTGTTTTGGAGCAGCTTAGATTACCTTTGCATTGCGGATTGATTTCGTCAACATAAAACATGAAGAAAACGTAAGATCGCAAAAGAACGAAGGGGTTACTCGCGCGAGTGACCCCTAGCCACTGGAATTTAGGGCCAAAAAAGGCACCCCCCTACCGTAGCCTGGGTCTATTATAAAAAATGAAAATACGCTCCAGCTGTGAGATCGAAGATTTCGTCGAAACTCATCTTTGCAAGCTGTGTGTGATACTCCGATCGCGCGCATTACGAGTTGTGTGTCCTCATTAAGGATACAGGTCGGCGACTCCCCTTACAACTACAGTGTAGCTATCAGGGTCAACAGGATGAGCACAATAATATATAACGGGGTGCTTGAGATGGCACAACAACAGCAGCAGCAGTATTATAGTACAATGGTATTAATAGTATTAATAATAATAGTGTAGTCCAGGACACCTACTGCCCGAGTGCTACCTGGTATGTAATAATTCGTCGAACTCACGGTTGACGTACTTATTTTTTTTTATAAAATACAGCGATATACTCGGTTTTTCCAGGCGAGAGTAGTCAGACGTATGTATGCACCAGTCAGTGTGGACCTGGGACATCGTAGGCTGACTCCCGATTTTCACTGTTTATATGTTTCTGCGGAGGCATGAATTGCGTCAGCTGTGATACATGCATGTACCACCTTTCTTTGTTTTTTGCTTGTGTTTTTTCCTGGGGTATTCTTCCACTCACTCCAAAGTGACTGGAGCCTGTCCTGTGACCACGGACTTGCTTATGCGAGGTAATGTGAGAACAACAACAACAGCACAACACCAACATAAATAATCAGAGGTGCTGACGACCCACAGGCTGGGTTCCTTATTTATTTGAGAAAGGTGCGTTCTACGCTAACTTCATTCAGTATATATTTAGACTATTTATTTAGAATATTATGTGTTTGTTTATTTATTTATTTATTTATCACACTTCTACTTTCCAGCTTCTGGACAAGCCGTGGTCACAGGTGTCGTCTCTTTCCCCCCCGGTTCTTGCCCTCAATTTTTATCGCGCATAGGGTTCAGCAGTCCCACTGCTTGTCGATTTCTCGTCGAGTGTTGCTAACTCACGCTCTCGCGCTTTCCGCAAGTCAATTTGCGCTCAAGAAAAAGTCCCAACGAATTTATACGAGTATGCACTCGGGGGGTTTCGAACTCACGAAACTGACCTATTATACCAGGCTCGAGGGTAACCTGATACGCCACCGCGGCGAGCAGACTATATATCGGCTCTCGAGTCTCTTCCCTTCCTGTCAATGATCAGCCTGACTTTCTTATTGCCTAGGCTTGCTTCTATATAATATTTGGTGGCCTGCGTTGTATCCCACCACCACTGAGTGGTGGTTCGTGTGTATCAGCTGCAACCGATCGGCTCTAATACTACACGAGTGTACCATGTACGAAGTATAATACTATAGGGCAGCATGTATCACAGGTATTTCATACCGCACCCTTGTACAGGCTATAATAATAAACGATTCGTTTTGCTCGCGTTAGTCGCTGCCAAGCTTGTTTCTTCCGTGACTACCGTCGAAACGAAAGGTACACGCCTTTTTCTTTGCCGATATGCTGACCCACCCCATGCACTCTCACCTCACGCAGAAGATGCACGAACGAGTTCGTAGTAGCGCTCTGCCTTTGTTCTTCCTCTTCTATGCTGCAGTACGAGAGTGGTGGTTGTTTGATTTCTTGTGTGCGCGAGCTTCCGTCCGATCGATGCTGCTGACTACTGTTGTTATGGCGGCCAAATACAATATTTCGTGAGATGTCTCAGGCGCGGCTGTGGTTAGTGGTGTGTGCAATGTGGGATGGAGGTGCGAGGGTGATGATGGTTTTGAGGTTTTGAGCGGGCTGAATTGGAGATCTGGTCCTCCGTTGTCCCGATCCTGCGGTAATACACTGAACAACGTCGCGATCAAATGTTTCGCGTCTTTCCACAAGGAAATGCATTTAAATTCCGCGCCTTTTCCACGCAGAAGAAACGGAATACTTTTTCCCTTCTGGAAAGGCCCAAACTGGTACTATCGGTGACGATGGGGCCAGAACTTACGCCACACGTTATTATTAGCACATTGTTACAATTTATTACATTATTATGACAGACTGCTGCTGTGCTGTCATTTCCAATTAATTATTGCATGCACGCCACACAGCAGCAGTAGTATCAGCAGCAGCAGTGGCACGGTATAGCCGTCCGGGCATCGTATATACACCTCATTATCTTTCTAGCCATCCATGTCGTAGCTACAATTGTTAAGGAATTAGTAGAGTATTAGTCCGTTTGACCACTTGCAACTGGTTAACCAATAGCTTACCCAAACTAAGCCTTATAACACTCTCCCCCCCTGAAACGGCGGGATAGCAGGTCGGCCGGATATACGGGCGGACCTGTCAATATATCCAAGCCGTTTCATTTCCTGGGTATACCGGGGAGAGTATTTTTCAAGTTCGCCATGGGGAAATCTGAAAAAGTTTATTATGGTGGATGTGGGGATCGAACCCACGACCCAAAAACCCATGGTCTGTCGACGACGCCATTTGTTAAGGAATTAGTAGATTATTAGTCCGTTTGACCACTTGCATGTGGTTAATAACCAATAGCTTACCCAAACTAAGCGTTATAACACAATTCACCCCCCCCTCCCTTTTTTTTTTTTTTTTTTTCCCTTGTTCAAGTGATCCTCCTAAAATCGAAATCGGCTTGAGTAGTAAACACTTGTACGCAATTGATATCACGTCATTATCTTTCTAGCCATCCATGACGTAGCTTTAATTCACCCCCCCCCCAACGCCCCCCAACTCCCCTCCTTCCCCACCACCCGCACGATCCCCCAGACCTAGCACCACGCGTACAGAAAGCCCCTACACATATATATGCGACCTGAACCTGTTGAAAACCCAGGGCCTTCCCCCCCCTCCCCCCCCCCTCCCCCGCCCCGCCCCCCTTTCTTTTTTTTTCCCCCGCTCCCTCTTGCTTAAACACCCCACCTAACATCGAAATCACCTCATTATCTGTCTAGAGCCACCCATGCCGCTGATCCACTTCATGCCCCCCCCCCAACGCCCCCTCCTTCCCCACCACCCGCACCAACGCCTAGACCTAGCACCACGCGTATAGCAAATCTCTATATCTATGTGATCTAAAGCTGTAGAAAACTCTTTTGCCCCCCCCCCCCCCCGCTCCCCCCCGCTCCCTCTTGTTCAAACCCATGCTCCCACTCCCTTCAAAATTCCGCCGTCCCCTCACCGGTTATACGACTTACAAGATACACTTGATAAACTGATGCATTTCCTTCCACAGCTGTCAGATTTTGGCCTCCTCAGAAACGGGTTTTATAGTTTCCGCGCACAGACTGACTAACATCACCCTGTTGACCCTGATAGCTACACTGTAGCTCCAAGGGGAGTCGCCGACCTATATGGACACACAACCCGTAAAACGCGCGATCGGAGTATCACACACAGCTTGCAAAGATGAGTTTCGACAAAATATTCGATCTCACAACTGGAGTGTACTATTATTTTCATAATACATCGTATAGGAGGGCAAAGCACACACCCACTACTAGTTACACTACTGTGTGTTGTACCCCCTTACTTTGGAGAACGAACTCCACTCAACCATACACGTTTTGAGGACAAACTACTTGACTTGGAATTAGTGTGGGATATGTTATAAGAGGGGAAACAAAAATACACCAGGCACGTGTAACTACGAGTATATGTATGCAAAACACACAACAGGTACCACGTGCACCTGGTATGTATCATATCGGTATGTGCATAACATGATAAAACGACATCTCACAAGCAGAACGCACAATTTGTATGAATTTGGCGGGCGTGCACGCAGCGAGCAGCGCACCAACGAATTTGGCAGGCGTACCGCCCATTTTGTCCGCGAAATTTCAACGTGCACAGTTTCGTTGCAGCACACTGTGGTCGGCATATTGACGTATTTCAGTCACGTACTGTATAATGTGTATGCAGCTGTGTACAATGCGGCAGTCGAGTGCACAGTCTGGTCTATGAGATTGTTTTTTGTTTTTCTTCGCCCCATTTAATATGCTCGCACTCCTCTTCCCGCGCTCCCGCCCAGTAGTAACTCAGATCCGGGGTCGCATAGCATATAGACTATATATAAGCATGTGAGCATGTACGAAGTACTATACTCGTATCATTGTACGTATCACTGCTGTAGGAGTGGAAGCATTGCCGCATATGGTCCACCACTTGCGCACCGGTTCTCACGAAAAAAGTGGTTCACGCTCAACGTCACATCGTCACCCCCATATACCCGATCAACATAATAATATAATAATAGGGTTTTATAGTTTCCGCGCACAGATTGATTAACACCATCCAGTTGGGACCCTGATACAAGCCACGCTGTAGTTCTAAGGGGAGTCGCCGACCTATGCCCTTAATAATGTGAGGACACACACCCAGTAATAATACGAGCGATCGGGGTATCACACACAGCGTACAAAGAAGAGTTTCAACGAAATCGTCCTGTTGTTAAAATCTTCAATCTCACAGCGGTTTTACTTTTTTTTAATAATAATAGCAGATAAGAGACATCATTAGACCTCCAATTTGGGGAAAACAGGGCAAGCGAGCGTCCTGTACATTAGTTGGACATGCCATGGATTGTCATGGCACGTCATGGCACATCATGGCACGCCATGGCAACTGCCATGGCAACCCATGGTATTACATGGCAGTTTCCATGGACTCTGTATGGGCCATGGGTCATGGGAGGCCATGGCAATGGTCATGGGAACTTGTCATGGCATGCCATGGTTATCCGTGACATATTCCCGGGGACATGCCACGGATGCCCCATGGCCCCGTCTTGGTGAACATGCCATGGTTGCCCGTGGCAATACCATGGGTGAACAGGGATAGGGGATAGCCATGGTCGCTCGTGGTATAGCCATGGATGACCATGGGTTGCCATGAACTACCATGGTACTGTTACTTCCATGTACTACCATGGCACGTTTTATGTTTCTAGAAGGTATACCACGGTACGTTGTCCTGTTAAAATCCACAATCGTGCTATGGCATGCCATGCCAATCCATGGCGCAACGCCGTGGCACGTCTTGCTGCAATGCCATGGCAATGCATGTCGCATGGTTCAGGGTATTGCCCTCGCATGCCATGGCAGGAATTGCCATCGCATGCCATAGCACGTGCCATGGCATACCATGGCTTCCCATGGCATGCCATGACCCCTGTCCAGAAAATGTAGGACATCCGGGTTCGGGAAATAAACAGCGTTGGTTGGTACTGCGGGTGTGTCGTACACGAGGGAAATGTTTGGCAGGGGTGAAAGATAAAGACCCAGGCTACGGTAGGGGGGTCCCCTTTTGGGCCTTTTATTTCAGTGGCTAGGGGTCACTCGCGCGAGTAACCCCTTTGTTCCTATGCAATCTTACGTTTTCTATATGTTTTACATTAACGAAATCAATCCGCAATGCAAAGGTGATCTAAGCTGCGCCAAACCATGTGCCTAAACAATCTTCATCCGTAGGGTACAGAACTACTCGTGCGAGTGTCTCAAACACACCAGCGAAAAAGGGGGTACCCCCCCTACCGTAGCCTTGGTCTAAACTCATCAGCAGCATCTCGACATCACCAGCAGCAGTGGTGGCGTATCCCTCCCCGCCTGCTGTCTAACAGTTAGTTAGTTGTGTTGACCAGTCGATGTTGGCTGCAGTCTTATAAAAAAGACCCTCACACGACTTATTATGCGCGGCTGGTCTCTATTGGAGTGTGGGCTTCGAGAACCTTACTTAGATGTATGTTGATGTGCAGTTAACTCGCACGCGTAAACTGAGCATCTTATTTCTACAGTAGTAGTAGTAGTAGTAGCACTAAAATAGACGAGGAGACATACAATTAATTGTTGTTCGCGGGATTCGTGGCACGTAGGGGGAAGGAGCGCCTGCCACAGAGGGTGATGTTTCGAGAGCTTTTTGGTCGTAAGGGCTACTCAGGGGGGTAAGAGAAGGACTGGATGGTGCGCCTGAAAGAGGGTATGCCGGCCTTCGGAAATGAACTTCGAAGGTTGGCGAAAGGCTGCACAGAAGGCCGGCAGATGGTTTCGACCGGGTAGAGAAGGGAGCAGAGTTATTCACGTGGAAATGGCATGACGCGGAGAGCTGTAGAGCTGCAGAGCGACACGCGAAGGCCGCGGCTGCGTCATCCACCGTCGGTATCTCTAAGCGGCCGGAGGGAGGGGGGCGGGCAAGGAGGGAGGGAGGGGGGAGAGGGGGAGGGGGGAGAGGGGGGGGGGGGGGGGAGGGGGGAAGAGGGGGCGCCCTGCCCAAGAGACTGAAGTCTGGTTCTGGCCATCATCGCCTTGAAGCTTGTGGGCCTTCTAATGGCCGTCACAAGCTAGCTTAAGGCCGCCCTGACTTCTTCGCTTTGTTGCGTTCTCCCCCCAGCGCCATTTATGCACTTGATACACCCTATGATCCCAATGCCGTCTTTAGACAGTTCCTAGGGTCTGCTAGTATGGTGTTATATCCTTTCCTTTCCTTGCTTCCTTTTCTTGTCTTTTCTCGTTTTTCTTTTCTTTTCTCATCCTTTTCTTTTAAAATTTCTTTTGTTTTCTCTGATTTTCCAATTGACTTGAGTCTGTCGTGCATATGCGTAGTGATAGGTACTGCGTGTAATAAGTACGTGGTAATCTTGTCTGAGTGGCATGCGGTGTCGTCGGTTGTTCAGACGCGAGTGGTGACATGTATGTACCTGGACCTGGCACATCGTAGGCTGACTCCCGATTTCATTTTTTTATATTATTATAGCGGTGGCACGCATTGCGTGAGCTATGGCATAGACTATGCGTGTACCATTTTTGTTTTTTTCCCTGGGGTATTCCTCCACTCCAAAGTGACTGGAGCCTGTGTTCTGTGACCACGGACTTGATTATGCGAGTTAATATGAGATCAACAACAACAATTCGTGCATGCGGCAAGATTCGAGTTTGTCCGTTCTCCTCGTCGATTCCAGCTTACCACACCGTAAGTGTCTGGGAACGTTGCAACAACGTTGCTAGGAACGTTTCTGTAGAACAGACTGTCGGCCAGTACAACAGCCCGCAAAAGAAACAGTACATCTACCACCGGTCGGAGCCTCGACTCGCATCTTTCTTACAGCGGTCTCATTACAGGAGCGCTCTATATATTGGTGTGTTTTTTTGTGGAGTTCCGTGAGAGCTACCCTGCCACGCGCTCTCACCTCGGCATCCCACGGACGGCATCCCACGGGACTTCCCATGGGACCAAGTGGGATCTTGCGGACTCCCGACGGACACCAGGCGAGATCCTGCGTGTTCCAAGGGAACCCCAAGGGGTGTCCCATGGGTTCCTTCGTGTTCCTAGTGATATCCGTAGGGTCCCGCGTCATTCGCCTCTATGAAACTCCCACGTGAAGTCCCATGCTTCCCGTACTTGCCGGCGGTGCATCCAAGCTCGTGTTACTTAAACAATTTGCATCGATTGAATTGTTCTTCCAAAGATTTCCCGCGGGTTTCTTCGTGTGGAATTGAGATTATCCATCCCGCGAGTTCCCGTGAGTTCTCACGAGTTCCCGCGAGTTTTCACGAGTTCCCGCGAGTTCCTACGAGTTCCCGCGTGTTCTCACAAGAAGACCCAAATGGTATATTATTGCTTATTCACCTGGCTTCCCGTGACGTATGACGAGCTCCCACAGGATTCCACAACGTTCGGGGTTGTTCCTACGACAAACACTACCCCCTAACCCTACACCTAACCCTACCCCCAACCCTAATCCTAACCCTAGAGCTACGGTATCCCGTGTGGACGTCGCATGGCGTCGCACAGGATCTCACGGCATCCCACGGATGGTCCCTGCCGCAATTTACACCTGGATTCTCAACGTGGATACCCAAGGGGGTCCACGACGTCCCGCAAGATCCCCGGTGAGATCTTATGGGATCTCGCAACATCCTGCGGCATACCGTGATATCCCAGCTGCTGTGAGAAGCCGCGGAACCACGTGAAATCCAGCGGCGTCCAGCGGCACCCAGTGGGACTTTACACGGGTACCAGCCCAAGTGTCCAATAATATTGTAAATCATTGCACTATCCAAAGCAGTCACCGGCCTATAAACAATGCCTATAAACAATGTAACCTGTACGTGCGTTCCATTGATTGACCTCACCAAGAATGCGCATATAGACTTTATTCCGTCGTATTTACACGACACCTGTTAATAACACACCGTCGACCGAACCCTCCCGTGGGCTGCTTTCTATTGACAGGGCGCTTTGCTGTATCAGCGAGGTTGCTCACGGCCGCACGGGATTTCCACGACGGCATGCGGATGCTTTGATAGGGATGCAAATAATTGTCCTGAGGCTCCTCACCTGAGGAGCTCTGTTGTTCTTCTCACATTAACTCGCATAATCAAGTCCATGGTCACAGGACAGACTCCAGCCACTCTGGAGCTGGGGAATACCCCAGGAAAAAACACAAGCAACCCAAGGTGGTACACGCATAATCACAGCTGACGCAATTCATGCCTCCACCAGAAACATATAAAAGTGAAATCGGGAGTTAGTCTACGATATACCAGGTCCATACCGGTGCATACGTCTTATTACCCGCGCCTGAAAAAGCCGACTATAATACCGCTTGCCACCCAAGAAAGACTACCACGTATATATTACACGTAGTATCTATCACTACGCATACGCGCGACAGACGCAAGTCAATTCGGAAAAAGAAACAAAGAAAAGAAAAGAAGACAAAGGAAAGGAAAGAAAAGAGAAGAAAGCGAAAAAAAAATGGAAAAGGAAAGAAAAGAAAAGACAAGAAAAGCAAGAAAACACAAGACCAGAAGAGGAAGCACGGAAAGGAAAATAGAGAAAAATGTCATGGCTCTGGTCTATATCTAACAAACCCCAAAACTGATCTTGAGAGTTAAACGAATGTGCAACCTGGTGAAAATCCCGCTGGCCTAGACGTAGGTACACAACGAACACACTTTTTTGAACACAAACATGAGTGATGCCCAGCGATACCATCGCCAGTTGAGCCCCATCACCCAGAAACACAGCATGGTATTGGCCAACAGTACAAAGTACTGGTAAACCCCTATCGCAAGCACGCGTCTGCGGGCATTTGTGCGCTGGGCTACGGCGACGAGCCGGCAGTATTCTCTCTGACAAGCAAGTAAGTGTGCTCGCCCCACGACTACTATACTTACGTTTGTTTACGGTATTACCGTTCGTGGGCGAGGAATGCTCCAGTGCAGATGTCGTCACGGAGACTAGGGCGCACTGGCGCATGCTACGTTAAGGGTTCATCCATATTTCTTCACCGAGGCTCCTGTGGACAATGGAGCACCAAAGAGTGTGTAGTGCTAGTAATAAGAGATGACAGCTGATCTTCTGGGTGGTGACTGATTGCTGAGGATCTGATGTGAGCGTGAACTGGATCTGAAGATGACAGGGATTTCCATTTATCTTCTTCTGGGTTCTGGTATAGACTAGGGATTCGGGAATGAAGTTTAAGATCGCTGGTGTTTCGTGCTTGAAGCTAATGCACAATATCTCTCTCTTACTGGCACCTGAATGGTGCAGACCAGCCCCCCTCAGACCAAGGGGAGATAATCTTTGGTCACTAGACCCTGCCTGACCCAGGCGTGTCTATAGTTATCGATAACTGAGGTGAGCGCACCGCAGTTAGTCGGGGTATTTGATTCGCGATGGATCGAAACAGTAGCAGTGATCAAATACGCCGCGTTCTCGGCAGTACAAGCCTAGGAGAAGGATCGAGCCGTCTGTAGCTGAACGTGTGATCGCGGGAGGCTATGTTCCACCACCGCTCCCAGCGCGGAGGAGGTGCATCAGCTAGCGGGGGTTCGCAGGGCTCTACATCTGCTGATGGTGAGGCTCGAATCGAGTTGACTTACTTGGTTCTGTGAAATCCCACAACTCGGGCACGATTTGATCCACTGAAGGTTAAACTCGGGCAGCAAAGACACACCCGCCGATCACGAGGGCTCAAGGCTTTCGGGGGGCATGCTGGCGAGATGAACATGATACCGGAATGCGGTGGTTCAACGGTGCCGACTGAGGGCTGTCCCTTCGCGCGTCCCGAGGGTGAAGGCGCGGCATCACATGCGAAGCGTGTAATTGTGCCCAACGCGGCGAGATGCTGCAATCTCCCCTGGTGGGCGTCTAGATTGTCGCGAGGATATCCATTTCGGGCGGCGGAGCGAGGAGTAAGGAGAGCACGCGTATATACAGCCGTTCGAGAAGGCAGCTGCGCTCTGCATTTCAGAAAAGGAGGAGCTGGAGTGCCGCTAAAAGGAGGTGGTGGAGAACTCGAATGCCTCCAGGCGCTAAGAGCTTGGCTCTTGTTTTGCGAAGTGTATATGTGAAGTTGGCTTCCACCATAGAGCCCAAGCATTTCTTGCGTTCAAGGTGTGAGTTTGATTTGTTTTTTAGAAGATATTTTTTCATGAACTACTTCAAGTAGAAACTCGCTTTTGGGGGCTTTGTGGACAGTGGAGCACCAGAGAGTGTGTAGTGTTGGTGATAAGAGATGACACCTGATCTTCTTGGTGGTGATTGACTGCTGAGGATCTGATGTGAGCGTGAACTGGATCTGAAGACGACAGGGGCTTCCATTTATCTTTTTCGGGGTTCTGGTATAAGGATTTGGGGATGAGTTTTAAGATCGCTGGTGTTTTCGTGTTTGAAGCTAATACACAACAACTTATCTCTCGTTCATTAGCACCCCTCAGGTCAAAGGGGGATAATCTCTCTTCAATAGACCCTACCTGACCCAGGCGTGCCTATACTCCTCACTTTAGGAGCTCTATACCCACACCTGAAGTTGAGACAATACAAAAACGAATGCGACCCGGAACAAACCACATTCTAAAACGCGAATGGTGTTCCCCAATGACCACGATGATACTGTCAGTTCCTCAGGTTAGGAGCCCCGTCAGACGCGTGCTACTAGTGGTACAATAGAGGTCGCACTTTTTGGCAAAAATATTTCATGGAAAACTGGGCTCCTTAATTAACCCAAACTCATCAGAATGTCATTGTTTTTGAATTTGAGAAAAGAAAATCCGAGGAATGTGCTTGGTTATTGGGTTGCACTTTGAGATTAGTTACATCGATGTGTTTGACTCAGAGGACTATTACTTATTGTAGGGTATAGAGCTCCTTAATTGAGGACCCTCAAAAAAAGGGTGCACGTTTACCGTACTTTTTTTACTACGAGTAGCATGTGTGACAATGTCGTGTTTCATATTTGTTTTGGACAAAACGTGTGCTGCCTCCAACGGGACACGCACGTCGAAATGTGGATAAAAAAAGTGGGGGGACGCGATCAGGCCTGGGTTGGCACACCAGTCGACGGGCAGAAAGAACCACCGACCCAAAATATCAACGTACGGTGACGATGCAAGTTAAGACTGTTTCGCGGCTACCTTAGGAAGTCTACAGGTAGGTTGTGTTGATGGTGATCGATCATGGCATGCGAGGCAAAAGGGTTCCGATTCGGACATTGGGAGACTGATCCAAGTCTGAAATTGTTACGATGTGCCTACGGACGAAAGGCAAGTCAACCGTGTCACTGCATTCGTCCAAGTACAGCGCAGGAGAGAGGAGGCACCGTCAGCTGTGCCACTGCATTCGGTCAACTACAGAACATAGTGCAAAAAGACGGGTGAGGTTTTGTACGATAAATTAGTGATTATACGACACTGTCAGCGGAGACGACGACTAGACAGAGCGAAATTGCGTGGGGTCCGCGGAGGGCCTGGTCGTGCTTTTTCAGAGGTGTAGCGTGATTCTCAAACTGTACGGCCGTTTGAATATGATGCCCGCATTGGCCAAAGGTGTGTGGATGCTGAAAGCCCAGTTATTCGGCGTTTGGATGCTGAAAGTCGAAGGGATCTTGAAGTCGAGGCAATTGGGGCCCTACGATTGCACGGGAGGGTGCCGTGGAACCCGAGCAAGGCTTACATCGACAAAATTCAAAGCCAACAACCCCCACCCCCCCTGGATGCACCGGTTAGTGGGAAAGGACGCGCACCGGATACGCCACTTCCTTCGCCGACGCGCTTGTTCACTATAGGCTTTGAAAACATTTTAGGTGACGGTGTGCAGATGGGGAGGATATGTTTATACGTATAAATCACGAACATTAGGCTACGGTGCGCTGACAGAGTGCTGTGTTCATTAGCAGGAACGGCCAGCTGAACCGTATAGATAGCCAGCGCTGACCAAGCTACTCCTAGGTTTAGACCCAACTGTTCATAAGTCGTAAATCTCCTGCTAAACGATAATGATGTCAACAATAGATGAGCACCCCCAGTATGCTATTCGTCGTTGTAAATAATTACCTGTTTGAACCACTCGATCAACACCCACTTCGGTAGTTCAGCAGATATGCCAACAGAGTCGTGGTCTCTCATTAGTACGGTGCCTTACCAGACGACAATGCCGGCACTAAAGTGGGCGTCGGGTTGGGGGGTGGTCCAGCGCGAAGGGCGCCGAGGAAGAACGGAGGACCGGTTAATCGACGGCATGCATTACACCTACGTTTGCATGCATCGGGCTGAGGCGATATTACAGCGACGGGGAGCCGAGTAAGAACGGAGGATCGGATAAATGGAAGGCGCACGCTGTCAACAAGTCGTGAACGGGATGTCCGTTTTGCGCCGGCGATAGATATGTATCGGGCAGGGGGAGGGTTGCAGCAGCATGCGCCAGGATGTACGTTCTTGGTGCGAGGGGACTGGCCGAACTAGTATCGCGCAGAGGGTTCATTGTGCGGGCAGAGATCGAGCTGCCGGAAGGCTCTCTGCCGTATCAATGGGAATACCGCAAGGAGCGTCCCCTGTGGAGGAATCCTTCCGTTGTGTGTGTCTTATCCTACGCGAAGAATCATGCATGCCTCGTATCTCTCGATACAACCCAGCAGGGCAAAGGTCAAAGCCACTCAACCACACCCAGTAGTGATATACCTGGCACGAGTCGCGCGTTCGCCTCTCGTGTATGCATATCGCCACGCAACGTGCTCGCTTCACTGTTAAGCATTCGCGATGCTTGTTCTGTCAATCAGCAAGCTGGATCTGATGGTAGGAAGAGACCAATGTGCTCTCTCTGCAAAGAACTCACGACGACGAAGCGAGCCTGTCTCGGAAAGTAACACGCATAGGATATATCGCGATCTAGATAACCTACAGTAGATCTGATAGCTGCTGTTACGAGAGGTTGTGCAGGGTATGTAAAGAGTACAGGTCCAACCAAGGAAACGTGTGCTAGATCCTGCAGAGTGTACTGCTCCCGCCCGGCAGCATGAGCTACAGTAGACCATGCAGATCTCCCTAATAGATAGGTGCATCCTGGTTTACTTGTTGTTAGATGGCTCGGCTTCACTGTAACATGGTGAACCCAGGGACTCTAGTGACGTGGTGAACCCAGGGAGCCAGCAACGACGAAGGCCACGGTAGGGAGGATACTCCCACTTTCACAGGCCGGGTATGCACCTCTCGCAGAGTCGCTCTGCACCTCTCTTAAAAACGGAATACTCGTTTTTCGTTTGTCGTAGCGTGACAAACAATCCCATTGCGGGAGTGCATAAAATTCATGAAAACCGAAATATCCGAGAGGTAAAGACCAAAGCTACGGTAGGGGGGTTACTTCTTGGGGGCTAGTTTTGCAGTGGCTCGGGGTCACTTGCGCGAGTGACCCGCCTGTTCCTTTGCGATCTTAGGCGTTCGCCATGTTTTAAGTTTGCGATGTGAATCCGCAATGGAATGGTTAGCTGCGTTCCGCCAAACCATTCGCCTGAAGTGTTTCTGTCAGTGAAGTACAGAGTCACTCGTGCGAGTGGCTCAAACCCGGTAGTGAAAAAAGAGTAAGGTTCCCCCGACCGTAGGTCAGCCACTCGCACGAACATTAAACGTGACCCGTACACCTGGTCCAACGTAGTGAACCCAGAGGGCCCAGCGACGTGGTGAACCCAAGGAGCCTGGCGACATGGTGAACGCAGGAAGGCTAACCTCGCGGTGAACCCAGAAGCCCTAGCAAAGTGGTGAACCCAGGAACCCCAACGAAGTTGTGAATCCAGGCAGCCGAGCAACGTGGTGAACCCTAGGGGAGACTAGAAAAGTGATGGGCAGGCAGTAAATAGGTAATAATGCATGTGACGGCAGGGGAACACCCTTAATTTGTGAAGCTCCCCGCTTGAGAGGCTCTGTACCTCATCCAGAAAATGGCTTTGATAAACCCAAAGCGCAACCCGATGAACACTCCCGTGGCCTAGGTATTTAACGAGTAATGCTATTGAATACAACTTTCTCTCCAACGATGTTGGGTATAGTAAGTTAGTCTATCAATAATTGACAAGCCCCGTCAGTCAGTAAATGTTTTGGCCGAAACGTGCCTACTGCAGCATGCATCCCTGGCAACCTGATGCACCCAGAAAGACTAGCACCCTAGTGGGCCCAGAAGGGTTTGACCATCGGCTGAAGACAAATTATATCAGGGAATCAGTCCCTTTAGAACTCCACCGACGGTGTTGGGGAGAAAATACTTGGAACTAGGGCGGGAAATGTTTCGAGCAGTTACGGAGTAAGATAATCCATGGAGGTAAGCATATGGAGGAAACAAATGTGGGTTAGTGTGTTTCGTGTGACTGTACGTGGACGTTGGGAGGTACCGTTTCAGTGAGTATTTGGCGCGACGGTACGTGTGCCGCACCGGCTGATGGATATTTTGGGTGCGTCGCCAAAGGGGTTTAAGAGGAGTTCACGGTGAGCGTACTGATATGTTTCGCTGCCGCCACCACCGCTCTATATGTATGTAGATCACGTGTGTACGTATACTCTTTACCGGGGAGAAGAAAGAGCCCTGCACACTCGACGAACGCATGTGTATAGATCTATGTTGTTGGGAGAGCTTGTTTGGAGGGCGAAAACGTCGCCCATCTTTTGCGGCGACGGATCTGTTATTTGTGCTTACACACATGTGTTTATGAGAGCAAAAACGTCGCCCAGCTTTCGCGGCGGTGATGGTAATATTTTTGGATATATGTATTTATAGACGCACAAGAGTCGTCCTGGTGGCTTCATAACGCGGCGGCTGAGGTCTGTATGTCGTGAGGAGCGCGGTGGGATCTGGACAAGATGTAGGCTGGTCGGTTTCTATTTTTTTTTTATCCTCCGGCGGATGGGGAAAAATAAAGCTTTAGCTCACCACGCTTCCACGTATTTTCATACGCGTCGTGTGTCGATTTAACTCAGTTGCTTTCGCAGCCCAACGCTAGCTGGCGCACCCTTCGGATCCCAATGTAGGTATAGCGTGAGCTGTTCCTATCAGTGGTCTTCGTTACAACCCCGGCAGCGCAAGCTATAGTTGTATACGGATGCATGCGTGTGTATGTCGACCCGGCCTGTCCCCTGAGGGTCAGGTTCGGTGGAGATAGCCACCCGGAATGTAATATTTTCTTCGGAGAGCGTACAAGGTCAAGGACTACCGCTCTTTAACCACCGTCCAGGCAACGCACCATCGAACAGGGTGCACAGTAACTCGTTCAATCCACGGAATGCCGACACTCACATACATCGGGCTGGGATGGTGTTCCAGCGACGATGAGTCAAGGAAGAACGGAGGATCGGTTGGGTGGAAGGCATGCACTGCTACTGGGCCGTGACCAGGACGTCCGTTACCGACGCTCACATACATCGGGCTGGCGGGGTGTTGCAGCGCGACTGGGTGCCGATGAAGAACAGAAAACCGATCAATTGCCGGAATGCCTTCTAGCCAACAAAGTTCACATGCGTCGGGAATGGTGCGTGTTGAGGCTGTGGAGAGCCAAGGAAGAACAGACGGCCAGTTGGATGAAAGGTGCATGCTGTTACTGGGCCGTGGATACCCGTTACCAGCACTCAGATGCGTCGGGCTGGAGGGATCTTGCAGGGACGGGGCGCCGAGGAAGAACGCCGATCGTCGGAATGTCGGCTTGGCACCGACGCTCATATTCGTCGGGTTGGGGGGGTGTTGCAGCGACGGGGCGCTGAGGAAGAGAGAGGATCGCTTGGTTGGAAGGTGCACACGTATTTCCGTATCGTGACCGGGATGGCCGTTTTGCACCGAGGATAGGTCTTTGCGTCGAGGGTGTTGCGGTAGCCTGGGCCAGGATGCAGTGCGTTCATACGTAGGGACTGACCGAGCCATATCGGCTGCAGACACCCGTCGTGGTAGGCGCGGAATCGCCCGTCCTGTTATCGTCGTATCTCTCTACTAAGATATTGCATGATTGTTTTTTTCGGGGGCCCCGGGGGGGGTGTTTTTCCATTTGGCGCCGTTGGACCTTCCATTTTGTCTAATAATGGTCTCGTTGGCTCTACTTACAAAATGATTGGACTGAGTCTTATGACCACGGACTAAATTATGACGATCATGTCATGTGAAAACAATAAGTACCATCCTGCCGAGGGAACGCAGAGCACCAGGTAACTTGACATTATTAGTAGGCGTTCGCCTCGCATTCATCTACGAATGGCAAGTCTGGGCAGAGGGGACGAGGAAACAAAGCTATCCTCTTGGCGGAGGTACACTAACGCCGCCGGTAAGGGGATACCACCACCATCACATACATATCAAATAAACACCAATAGGCAACCACTGAGAATATGGGCACAAAGCTCCACCCACCACACTGGAGTTCCGCCGTCCTGCTCTTCAACACACCGTGCTTTTCCAGTTGGCCGCCCAAGGGCGTCGTTCTTTTCAACATACATCGAACCATATAATATGTATCTACTCCTCGACAAAGCAACAAGTTAGACAGATAGGTGTGTGAAATAATAGCAGGCTCCGAAACCAAGAGTTCAGTTCATCCTTCAAAAGCTGTATCCATATCCAGCATCGCCTCCGCCGACCGTCTAAATGACTTGGTCAGGTCAGGCCTAAACTAACAACGTGCAAAGAGTGTCCTTCGAATGCCAACAAGAAGCAAAAATTAAAACCGTCAGGCAATCGCCCGTTCGACGCACGACACGATCATAGTCTTACCACAACTTCGGCGCACATTACAACAATGCAACATTACAACATCATATTTTACAACATTACAACACTACAAATCTGCCGTTCGAGAGACGGTACCGTGGCTGGTAGTAGCTCTATCGCAAGTTTTGCGCGCGGCGGTCGCGAGTGCAGAATCATTGAGTACAGCTCACTGTTAGCCGCCAGGCACGAGCAACAATCACTGACTGGCTTGTGATTGCCAGCATGATGGAACATGAGAAGAGACGCAAAACACCCATATTTTCGGCCAAATATCCTACGCGCTACGCTCGAAATACTATCCACGCCACTGAAACGTTGTCACCATTTCTTTCCTCGGCAACCCCCCCACCCCGTCGCCCAGCTGCACCAACGACTCTGTTATCGCTCTCGATAAAATTAGTG
This sequence comes from Undaria pinnatifida, assembly GCA_012845835.1. NCBI lineage: Eukaryota > Phaeophyceae > Laminariales > Alariaceae > Undaria > Undaria pinnatifida. The sequence goes on along the minus strand of JABAKD010000025.1, from coordinate 5,405,934 downwards.
TGGCTGTCCATTCATCAAATAACCGGATTCGGAGGTGTCGGAGTGCGCGGCTTCAGCCCTGTCCTCCTCCACGCTCTCGACTCTCTTGACACCTACCTACAGTTATACCTACAGTTATATACGTAGCCTATATTAAATCGCAAGAGTGGTCGTAACCCCTTTAGAACTGCACCCACATTGTTTTGGGGGGAAATACTTACAATTAGTGTGGGGATAATGTGTGCACGTCCAAAATGAACGAATCAACGCGTTTACTACTGCAAAATGTATCCCACACTGATCGCAAGCAGCGTCCCCCCGAAACGCGTGTTTAGTGCCAATCTAAAAGGGGTCACAAGTAACGTTTCTAACAAATATATAGAGAACTCAATCGACACAAAACCGCACCACCCCTAAAAAGGGTAGTGAATGATCGATTATCCAACTAACGTTCAATTTTACGGCCCAGCTTTCCCACTGGCGGCTAAGTGTGTACCGCCCCCGCCCCCCAACACCATGCCCTGTCTCGGAAAGGATGCTTGGTCAACGGTCAATTGACCAAGGCAAGCAGCCATTGAGAGTAGCCCCCCCCCCCCCCCGCCCAACGCAGCAAGGGTGCGAGGGTCTATGGTCATACGAGCTACGGCCATGCATGAAATGAGTACCCTCCCCCCCAACACCGTGCGCAGGCGAGGCTACCACAGTGGGCCGAAGACTCTTTATTTTTGTTCCTTCGCTTGCGAATCACACTGGCACACTCGTAGCACCGTCTGCCAAACCTCCAGATTTTGTTCAAACCTCCATATTTTGTTCGCGTATCAATCAATACTACCCAAACGAAACGTCTATGTGGGAATGAGCATAACGCGACCAAACCGCGACTAACCGCCCCCGAGGTACCCTACGGTCGAGAAGGTGCAGCAATGGGCTGGTATTTGGTCTTTAAATGTCGCCGTCCTAAGGCAGCGACAACACAGAACGTGGTTTGCATACCACAGACCGTAGGCAGCACAGACCCTTAGGCAACGATAAAACAGAGCGTGGGTCCGCCTACTGCTGTCAGTCGGTGGCAGCAGAACAGAACACGCCCCTACATATCGCCGTCCCTGGGCGGCAGCTAAGCAAACCCCTCCCGATTTACGCGCGAGCAGCGTTCGCTCACAACCAATTCACAACCTAGAGAATATCGCCGCTCGACAAAAAAAACATTGGTGTTGCTGAACCTCTCACAACAAAGAGTTCGCAACCAAAATTATACTCGACGCAAACCAATGGCGACGTCAAGTCGCTCACAACCAATTCGCAACCGCGAGACCAACGCTGCTCAGCGCCATGGCCACGTAAGTTCCGCCGGTGGTGAGGCCGAAGGCAGCATTCGTCCCTTCCTCGTCAACATCTTCGACTGCTGGTGCTGAAGTGGGCGTCGCGGTTGCGGTTGCCGCAGCCGAACACCCGCATTGGAAGGTGATCTCGCACTCCCTGCTCACGTCATCATCCCCGTCTCGGGAGATGCCCCAAGTGGTGATGTCAGCGGGGTGCGTGTCGGCGGCGCTGTTGAGCTCGAGGTCGAAGCACAAGAAAGAGGAAGTCGCGTTTCCGGCCGAGGTACCCGCCGCAACCTCATCGAAGAACCACTTCGGCTGCAAAAAATAGAAACACAGGAATTACGGGGAAAATGAGTTAACGCATATACAACTGGAAATCCGTTTTTGGGGAAAATTTACTTGGGGTAAGTATAGAGAGGAGTTCTGGGGCTCTAACGGGACGCCTCTACAACTGGAAACCCGTTTTGGGGGGAAATTACTTGGTCTTATTGTAGAGAGGGTGTTGGCGCTTTAAAAGGGGGGATAAGGACGAGAGGAAAACATTCGTGGGGGGAAGATGAAGAATGTTAGTTAGGACGAGGAACAATGCTACGGCGAGATTTGGAACTCTTTATAATCTAATGTAGTGTGCTCCAGAACAAGAGGACGTTCCCCGCCATGAATTTTACCCCGACCTCTCCGAGTGGAACTCCGATCAGGATTCGAATTCAAGGTTTCATATCGGCATGTGGTTGGCTTGAAATCACGGAGGCGTCGCAAGTTGAAAAGGGGAAACACAGGCGTTCCTATCTATGAGCTTGCTTGTACTGGGTATAACACAACAAGAAAAAAACTTGGAAACCAAAGAAAAGGTTATCAGCATCGCGTAATGCAACCTGGCAAGCAACACGACACCGACCGACCCGGACGAGTTTATACCGTAGTTTATATAGCAACAATAATTGCCGAAGAAGGAGTTAAGGGCGAGTAAGAGAGTTATGGCAAGGGCAAGGTTTACGAGCGACTGTTAATCGGATTGATACGTATCGCGTACGTTATACGCTAAGACGGAAAACGAACATTCAGCAACAACAGAAGTTGCCCAAAAAAGGCAGGTACTGGCGAGGAAGAACGTTACCGTCATGGGCAGGGTTACGAGCGGAGGAAGGAGGTACGCCCCTATGGGGCCGTTCCTAGCGAACGCAAAAAATCACAATTCCCGACAACAACAAAAATTACGATTCCTGGCATTTTGAAGTTTTGAACTGTTGTTGTCACGTTTTAAAAAAAGAAATCACACTTGTTTTTAACAGGGAATCCCGAAATCAGTTTTGTGGATTTATTTTTCATCTCTTCAAACTACTCAAAAAAGCAGGATTTCTGCCAAATATCACAAAAAAATAGTCGCTAGAATGTCACGTTGTATTGTTGCGATCCCTGATGTGTTTTGTGCTCGTTACGAACGTCCTATACACTTTGTAACCCACGTGTAGGGGGAAACTTTCCAACAACACGACGTACGTACAGTAATTGACGAGAGTTGGAATAACACGCGTGGTCGATGAATCACGCAGCTTGCGAAGCTGATATCGACCGCTCACCACCTACCTGGTCGAACTTACAGCGAAAGCAACAAAAACAAAATTGTAATATAATATCCTGCTGCCCTCTGAGATCCTACACTATTATACTACTAGTAGCGACACCTGTTCTTGTAGACTGCTACCGTACATCACGCGTGAAAGCACGCCAACACCGCGTCGGACGGTTTTCCTGGGCGATTTTCTCGACAAACGGGAGGATGGATGCAAAATGCCGAGCGATGCCTATTATCTGCTACCGTACATCACGCGTGAAAGCACGCCAACAACCCGTCGGACGGTTTTCCTGGGCGATTTTCTCGACAAACTGGAGAATGGATGCAAAATGCCGAGCGATGCCTATTATGGGAAGACCTCGACGATGAGATATTTCCAAAGCCACCGTTTTCGTGATGTGTTTGCGTTTTTATTTAATAATCAGTTTCAATTTCCGCTGGTCAAGAGGTTTTTACCCTCAGTGACGTTCTGGACAGGCCGTGTGGTCAATGGTGTCTGTCTTCCATTTTCCCCCCCGTTGCGTGACTTCATTTTTACCGCACATACATACAAGGTAGGGTTAATATTTTTTTTTCAGCTTTGGATGCTTGTCGAATTTCGTCGAATTGTGCGTTCTCCCCTATAGTTTAGCAGAGGGTCGTCTCGGAAAAATCACCTCAGGGGGTGGGCGTGCTATCTTGCGTGTTATGTGGTATGTTACTGCGCTAAACAATCACAACCGCGTGCTCGTACTGTAGGGGTTAGGTAGCCCTTCAATTTTTTTTTAGGGTCCTCCCCCCACTTTAGGGGTTCGATGCCTCTCATGACATGTCTCTCTTCGCCGAAACACGGACTTGAAAAAAAAAAAACAGTACTCGTACGTAAATGAAAAACACGACAAACCAATCCTCTGGTATGACCTAAAGTTGAAGAGCGCTTGAGGAGGAGCATTTGAGGAGGGAGGGAGGGAGGGAGGGAGCCCAACGACAGCCAGATTTTTTTTTGGCGAAAAAAGTGCTACGAGTACGAGTACATACAGCAGTATTATACCCCTGCTGGGCGCTTCTCATCATACCTCGTTGTAACCGCCGAAGTTGTCACCGGCGTAAAAAGCACCCCCCGCGGCCGTCAAACTCCCGTCGATCTTGTAGAAGGTGAGCTCCTCATCGTCGTCGTTGACACCAGCGGCCTCGTAGCATCCTTCGTAGTCGGCTTTGGTTGTGCTAGTGTCGTCCTCCGTGATCACGAATTCTGTAACCAAGAAGTCGTCTTCGGTGCAATCGGCCAGCTGTCGGGAGAGAGTCGCCGTTGCCGCGGGGAAGGCTACCAGCAGGACGGACAGCAGCCCCAGGAAGGTGGTGGTCTTGTATGAAACATTCATTTTCTGAACTGAACTGAACTTGGAAGGATTAAAAAGCCTTTCTTCCTGGATTGCGGTAGTAGAGAGAGGGGGGGGGGGGTGAACGGCCGATGTAACACACACGAAGGAAGGAACACAGCGTCAGATACACACACGAAGGAAGGAACACAGCGTCAGATACTTAGGAAGCGAACGGTCAACGTGATATATACGAAGGGCAGCAGCTCCAGCAAGGTGGTGTTGCCTCATTGTTAAGGTATTAGTTAGTGGAGTGTTAGTCCGTTTGACCACTTGCAAAAGGTTAACCAATAGCTTACCCAAACTAAGCTTTATAACATTCTCCCCCCCTGAAACGGCGGGATACCAGGTCGGCCGGATACACGGGCGGATCTGTCAATATCCAAGCGGTTTCATTTCCTGGGGATACCGAGGAGAGTATTTTTCAAGTTCGATATGGGAAAAAGTCTGGAAAAGTTTTATTATGCTGAGTGTGGGATTTGAACCCACGACCCCAAAAATCCATGGTCTGTCGACGACGCCATTTGTCAAGGTATTAGTGGGGTATTGGTCCGTTTGACCACTTGCAAAAGGTTGACCAATAATAGCTTACCCAAACTAAGCCTTATAACATCATATATAGTCTATGGAGCGTTCATTTTTATGAACTAACTGAACTGAGCGTGGAAGGATCAAGCACACAGGTTTTGCTTGATGTGAGTTGTCTTCATGTGTGTGCACACCAAAACGGCATCATTTTTTTTTTAAATAAACTGTCATACCCTCAGAGATCCGCGCGGCCAGATTGTCAGGTCTGCTGAAGATATCCAGTCTGCGATAGGATATATCGTTGATTGTGCGGTGAGCAACACACGTTTTTATGGAGCGTGTGGGATTCACTTTTCACCTTTACCCCTCCTTTATGTCGGACTTGAGACTATAATACCTGGTATACTGCTGCGCCGTATGATACTACTCACAAGTCGAAGAGCGGGTGGCAAACCTCAATCAGTACGTGATACTGCTGTGTGCTTGCTGTGGTTTAAAACCTCTCTGAAACCTGAGCGCAAATGATGAAAAAAAAGGCCGATCGATCACAGCATCATCATCATCAGCCACATGAAGCAATCCGAGCTGCTGGTTTAGCAGATAGATGTGTATGTGTTCGATGTGCATCGCAAGAAGCTACGAGGCAAACGTGAGGCATAGCGATACTCGGATTGCGTCAAGCTTTTCCTAGACGCTTGACTTAGAGCGCCCTCGCCGATTTTTCCTCTATACGAGTGGGTCCCATCGCTGGAAGCAGCACGCGGAAAACCCGCCATACTGCTGCTACTACAGGTAGCTCTATCTAAAACCCATGTCTAGCGATCCTAAGCCTACCCAGTACGTCTACATCCCTACGAACTCGTGCTGCGTCGCGTTGCGATGTCTTGCGTTGTAGGCTGAGAGTTGGGTACGGTTTGGCACGTGGGCGCTGGTCTCTCTTTCGGTCGGCAGCCATCATGTGATCAGTGCATGATCATCGTGCGTATGGATTTACCGACAAGTTTGTTGGCCTGATTTCCAATTGTATCAAACTGGACGGGAATATAATACCCATGTAATTTTTAGTTTCGATATTACAAATGTCTTATATTTACGTCCAAAGTGGTATCGATATGGACTTAAATTTAAGTAACGTTTACATATTAGTATAAATGATAAAGTGGCCCTTATGTTACGTACCAAAGCGGTACAATACACGAAGTAGCCATGCTGAGTAAGATTCGAAACGGTGCTGCTTTTGTCGCCGCTGGCTTTACGTTTTGTTGTTGACAACGTGTGCCCGTTCTCACTACGTATAATACCGTGTGGACACCCCCGGGCCCTCTAATTGAGGGGGGCGCTGACGGTACACTCTTACACACGCTACGAGTATTCTGCCTCTCGTGATGGCATGTATGACAAGCAATTTTTTTCGCGTCTAAAACACGGTGCTAAGCATTTGGACGAAAATTTAATAACCATTGAAATATTAATATCGATATAAAACGATAATTAATTTTGCGGCCAAATCAGTACATGTCATCTTTTATTACAAAAAATATCGACATGCGCACCGCGCATTACGGCTACCAGGCACATATTTTCATCATGGACGTGACTGGTGTATGATAGTCCAAAAGGGGCCTACTACCACGAGTACGACTTTATTCCTTCCCCAACCCACCTTAGATGTCGTGCTCGTGCTGCTGACCTGTAGTGTTGTTGTCGTAAGATGCTTCTTCTGTAGCAGTAGTCGTGCCCTTCACGATGCTTCGAGTCTTAAAGGGAAATGCTAGAATTGCTGCTGCTGTGCTGTTGTGTACTGGTGCTGGTGGGGTGGGCGGCTATGGGCAGACCCAGACCGAGCTCTCTCGCTTCTTGTTATCATTGTCCCGAAACAAGAATTTAGTTCCGAACCACAAGGAAACGGCGGATATCTTTCCTTTCGGATATCTTTCTTTTCGGATATATTTCCTTCCTCTTTCATATTTAATATATATTTTTGTTGGGGTCTTGTCCGTTTTCCTCGCCGAACGATGTGATAAATTTCTTTCATGGTTCTACTCGGTAATTATACCGCCAACGTATGCTTCGTCGTTTGCGATCGAGCAAATAATAGAATAATACTTTGAATCTAACTCAAGGATATTCCAACCATGCATCCCATCCCCATCGGCTGCTGCTGCTCTTTATCCATCAGCATTCCGATACTTGTAGAAGACGTCTTTGGAGGGAGTCGTCTCCGTCGGCACGTACGTGTGCAAGCAAGATAGCACCCCCCCCCCTAGCGAAGAGTTCCCAAGAACGTTTCCCGCAAAACTATCACAGTACTGTACCGGTAAAGTTAAAGGGGAAATTCGAAGCCACCAGCAAAGCCACAGAAAGATCTCGTCGAGTTCTGTTTGCACTATATTTAGAAGAATGTGTGTGTACGGATCGATACAACATACCAGGTAGTCGTGGCCTTTATTATCGCAAGGTATTTACCGTTGTCTTTTTCCTGAGCCGGCTCGGCTGGTACATCCCTGGCGTCTCAATACCTCCCACTTGAACGCCGCGTTCTTCCATTTTACTTGCGGAATGGTCCAACAGCTTTTTTTCTTTGACTTCTTTTTCTTTCTTCGCGAAGTGTCATCACATACATACCAGGTTCCAGGTGACAACTTGGCTCATCAGCTAGCTCAGCTCAGCCCGGCAGCGCACCGCAGCGCTAGCTAAGCAACGTAGCGCCGTGCTGTGCCTTGCGGTGCCGTACCCTGCCGTCGGTGCGGTACTACGTGACACTGCAAGCTTTGCTGCACCTGGCTGGCACTTACTCTTTCGTACATACGCCAGGGCACCTGGTATCAAAGTTGTCCCGCGACAGGACCTTGTGGTATTATCATTTCTCCGCAGAGAGCCCGCATGGGATCCTTGATACGACCTGTTGTTATGTACGTCTCTAACTTTGGCACGAGGTATCAGCCCCCCCGTACCCGTACCGATTCTACCTTTTGTTCTTGCGCCTCGTTGGCTCCGTGGCGAATTACATGCTGCAAGTACCTGCTTGTTGATTCCACCGCGTGCGAGCCGTATCGCCACTCGCCTGCGTACAAGATAGACGACAGTAAATCGATGATAGGATGTTGATATTTATTTTTATTGTAGGTTGTTCCGAGGCTACGTGTCCGATCGCCGACGACATCGTCGTGGGTCACGGTGGATCTGTCATCTGCAGTAGCATTCAGCGAGGCAACAGGGACAGGGGTAGAGACCGCATGCTCGTACGAGTAACAGCGAACAACAACAAACAACGATGATGAGAGAGCGCTGGGGGGCGCTCCAAGTACCGTGTGCGTACGGCACTATTTTTTTGTTGTTAGTTGCGCGTGTTCCTGGCCCTGTCCACATCCTTTTTTATAAAAAATTGCAAAACGTCACATCCTTTGGTAGATGAGGAAACTTGTCGTCTTGCCACTACTACTAGATACAGTAGTGACCAAGGCTACGGTAGGGGGGGGTACCCCCTTTTTCGCTGGTGTGTTTGAGACACTCGCACGAGTAGTTCTGTACCCTACGGATGAAGATTGTTTAGGCACATGGTTTGGCGCAGCTTAGATTACCTTTGCATTGCGGATTGATTTCGTTAATGTAAAACATATAGAAAACGTAAGATTGCATAGGAACAAAGGGGTTACTCGCGCGAGTGACCCCTAGCCACTAATATAAAAGGCCCAAAAGGGGACCCCCCTACCGTAGCCTGGGTCAAAAGTACTATGACAACTTGGCAACCGAGGTACGGGCGGTTGTCTACACGCCGATGCGCCTCCAGCACACCGCCGGTAGCACGACTACGCGACTACCATCATATAAGCTCGCAAGAAGATAACGCACCACCCCCGAGGACGAATTTCCAAGCTGGTTTATTTTCTGGACAACGGAGGGAGTGCAAAGGAATGCCGATCGGCTGCCTTTTTTTTGTTCGTATGGCATTCACTGTGATACACGCGGGCAGTAATACTACTGAGCCAGTGTGGCATCTATTAATACCTATTTTTCTCCCCACTAACCCAACTTGTAAAACACCAGAAGTAGTGTAGTTGTTGTAAGTTGACAACAAAGTAACGAAAAATACAAGCGAAACTGGGACGCTGGTTTCTTCTTGTAATAATGATTTGTGGCTTGAAGGTCCACTTCTCGTGGGTGGTGCCTCCAACGCCGACGTCCCCAACCCGAAAAAAACCCAACAGCGGGTCGAACTTTTTCACCGAAACTGGTACCAGGTACATGGTACCAGGTATGTATTAATAGCTAGTGTACCTGTGTTGTGCGTGTTTTTGTGACAAGGCGTCAAATCTTATCCTGAAGAAAACGTGCATTATCTACACTACTTCTATGACTCCTACCACTTCGCGTTGGAAAGCCGTCAAAAAAAAAATCTAACCACCTACACATTGCATACGTACAGATTGTGGTGTTTTTGAGCTCAACCTCCTGTCCGCTGTGACCTGGGTTGAAGATATGGTGGAGGTGGATCTATGCTTAGTGTTGAGGCTGTCTATGCTTGCGCTCGGCGGTCAAGTGAGATAGCTGTCTGCTTGGGATAGGAGGGTGGGTGGGAGGGGGAGGGGGGAAGGGCGAGGGGAAGGGGAGAGGAAAGGCGAGGGAGGGGGGGAGGGGGCAGTGTCCATACCCTTTACAACCAATGCCTGCTTCCTTGCTGTGGTCCCAGTGTAAAGTATCCGCAACATCGACCGGACGGGCAAGAACGACCTTGCCCTCCAGAGGCGAAACGAATGGCATCCCCACGGCACGCTTTAAAAATGGCAGCTGCCCCGCCGACAGCTCGGCGAGCTGTTCAATGTTCTTTGCACGCAGTAATTGGACTGCGATTGCCGCATGGCTTCGCACGGATTTTACCGTGGTCGTCTTGCTTTTGCTACTATCAATATTACGCTAGCACACTCGAGGAAACTAACTGCAAGATTATCATCAGTGCGTCAAAGTGACACTCCCCTCTCCCGCGTCATCCCATGGCCTTCCCAGCAACCCAGATCCCCTAAAAGCAAAACCCAAAGTTACAAGTCGACAGCAAGTATTCGTTCTGTCTCCCCGCTGAAATATTGCTGCCGCTGTTTGCTACGTTCGGGAAATATTACAAATGGAAAATAAATACAGGAGTCCTACGCTTCAGGGTGAGCAGGTCAGTCCATCAGTACTGGAACAAAGCATAGCTCTAAGGTACATCTACACTATCGCGCGTGTTTGTTACTCCTACTGCACGTAGTGCTCACGAACTCGGGTTGCCAGAAAATACTACAGTACGTGCCGACCTCTTGGCCCAACATTGGTCCACGAATTTCCGAGCTTTTCGCTGGTCGGCCCCCTTCTCGACTTGGGTTGGGTCAGGGCGACCCAACCCGACCCGATCTGACTATTGAAATTTGAAAACCTCCCGACCCGACAAGACCCGGCCTGTGATACTTCGAACATCTCCTGACCCAACCCAACTCGACACGCGAGGTTTTGAAACCCTCCTGACCCGTGGAAAACCCGTACCTGCTACGCATTTGGCACCAACCTTGCCGGGAACAAACCCAGCGCCAATTCGAACACCGATAACAGAACGCGGAGGGGAAGGCTAAGGCGGACACATAAGCAATAAATTGTGTCGTAGGGGGCTATCTTGGGAAATCCTCGCGGGAAAAAACAGCCCCAACCGACGACAAACGCTCTCCTCCCTTATCATTCCCCACTAATCCCAAGGTGTTTGTCCCTGAAAACGAGGCAGCACCTATTATAGGCATGAAGCCCATCGAGTAAATGAAGCATAGCCCCAGTTATAACCTGGTAGGAACTGACCGCAGACTACACGGCACGTCTGTTAGGTAGTCTCACGCACGGTGTCTTGGACGTGTGACGCAGTGACTGCATCTCAGCTTACTGCAGTACAAGGTACGCTCAAACGAGAGAAGCAAAGCGAGCACGCTGTCGTAACCCTTCCATTGCTGCAAAATAATTCCACACTAACTCCAACTCGTGTGTCCCCCAGACAGGGGCGCAGTTCTAAAAGGGATGAACTAGAAAGGGTGTGACTTGCCTCTCAAGAGGACCAAACTAAACTATCTACAACAATAAAAAACACTCGATAGGCATTCAGCTGAACATTAAAGGTACTTGGGGAAATGCGGAATACAAACCCACCCTGAGATCAGACACGCCCTAAAGGTAAGTCCTTCCTATGCCCTAAATGCGACAAACAGCACAATACAAAACGCAGGCCTGCAATAGCCGTCAACAGCACTACCGCCTCCGCCTTCAAAGCCATAAATGTGATCGACACCACCCCACAACGCGGGCGTGTCGGGATGGGCGTCAACAGCAGTACCCCCCCTGGGCCCTCAATACCTGCGACCCCTAATTCCACCCCGCTCGAGGAGGACCGGCTTGACCCAACTGGTATCCGCTGCCAGCAGCCGCCCCTCTACCACTACCACTAGCACTGCCATTACCCCCACCACCACTACTCCCGCCACCACCACCACCCATACCATCACCACCAATACCACCGCCACCACCGTCGCCACTGCCAACATCGATATGATCTGGTGTGTCTACCCCAGCAGGCCCCGTCCAAAACCCGGATAAACTTCCAGCAATCTGGTGTCGATGCGCTGGCCCCGCCCTCATATCCCTACCCGACGTCTCCTCTAGCAAATCTCTGACCGTCGCCGAAGCGCCCCCCAACGGGGCCATCCCGCCCCTACCCGCAGTTTCCTGTAAAAGACCTCTCACGGTCGGCGAAACGCCCCCCATCGAAGCCATCCTTGCCCACAGAGAGTGTGTGGCATACTGTCGTGCTCGCTGGTGCACTTGTTGGTTGTTGTGGTGGTAACGTTCGACTTGCTGATCTTTCAGCGCTTGGGCTCTGTGCTCCTCGGTCCTCACCTCCTCATCGTAGTGTCTCTTAGCTTCTGCCTTACCGGCGTCGTCGAGCTTTTCCAGCGGGTCGTCCTCAAGCAGGCGTTTGTTCGCTACCCAGGAGGCTTTTTTCGGAAGCGGGGGCGGGGAAGGTTGGTTGGTGCATGTCAGGTATGTATAGGGGCGTTGTTGTTGGTACAGTATAACGACAGGGAATCGAGCACGCTTAAAGCCTTGGCTTCGAGGTAGATGGAGATTAAGCATTATCAGAGCAGACTGTTGGTCTACCGGCAAGGGGGTCGTTCTGTAGAAAGCCCCGCGGTATCACCGAAGCAAGCCATCGTACGTACACGAACCGTTACAGAGAACGCCGTTCATTAGGGGCGAATGAACAAGTGGACAATCCCTGGCTTGCAAGTCTTGGTCATAACACTGTATTCGCACCGTGATAGCAGACATCAACGGCAGTCAGTACATACTGAGGCAAATCCGAACTTTCACAGTACTGCAAAATTTCATGGACTTGATTCAAGTCAGAACAATGCATTCGAACATACGCAAAAAGCACGCATCCATAAACCCAACATGAAATTCTACGATATAAATGTCAATGCGAGCGAACGCTTTTCCGGACCCTCGCAATATCTTCCCAAGAGCGCATGGACCTGATTGAAGTCAGAAATATTCATTTGTACAACACTACCATGCACCTATGCCCATAGACTTGATTGAATTTAGATCAAGTGAACTCGTACATACTCAAGAACGCGCCGCGCCTATGCGCATGGACTCCATAGGAGCCAGAAACCTGACTTCGTACACAACAACGACGTGCCTATGCGCATGGGCTTGATTGAAACCAGAAAACATGTATCCGTACACAAAAGCGCCGCACCTATAAACTCCGGATGGAACTCCTTGAGCAGGTGCGCCAGCAAGCTGTCTTGCGAAGTCTCTCTATCTTCTCCGCTGACCCCGGTCCCAGCCCCAACCGCGGCGCTCGATGTCGCACCAGTCGCCGCCGCCCCTGCGGCCCCGCCCGACGATGACTTTGGTTCTGACTCAACGCCCCCACTGCCACCTCCTGCGGTCGTCGCTGCCCCTTGCAGCGCCGCGGTGGGGTCGTGATCAGGTAGCAACGATATGGCAGCGCTGCGATGCATGGAGGAACGGGGGGCAAAAGCAGCAGAAACAGCAGCGGGGGGGGGGGGGGGAACCATCAGACACGATTCTCATATTTGTTTAGCCTTGTACTAATGCAAAAAAAAAAAAAAGACAAAATGCAAAACGCAAACAGTTTCCCCGAAAAAGCGTTGGCACAGTCTAAAACGGGTTAGGGGAGCAACGCCTAAAGATTCTTTGGGAATAGAAAAACGTGTATGTATATCATAGGGTTCAACTCGTCTAGAGTCTGTCCTGTCAAGAGACACGGTGGCAGGGCTGGTGTGATTTGATCCTTCAAGTATAAGGGGAGTTGCACCGTACAGCGGCCGACAACCCAGCAGCACATGAAGTTGCACCATCAATATCTACACAACACGCAAGCCAGCCTCTTAAATGTTTGAGTGACTACATCGAACAACCCAACGTTTTCCCGCACCGCCGCACCCTTAGGAAACATTTTCGAACGATACAGGGACTGCAAGGACAGTGGATTGCCTGGACTTGACGGTCACGGAATATTTGGGTGGCTGGGTTAAAACCAACTACCTATTGAACCTTTTGGGCCCCAAAAAACGCGAACAAAACGATCAAGATCTGAGGATTCATCAACCGGCCAGTGTGAGCGCGACAGCAGCGTGAGTAGGGATCGTACTGCGCGCGCGCCGTACACCTCCTTGGGTTGTGTTTCGGAACGCAAACTAAACACCCTTCTAAGCCGGCAACTCGCTTTGTTTCGTGTGATCGAAGCCGTAATCGCCAATGTATTTCGTCGACTTTTCCCGCTGAAAGTCCGAAAGGGGTTATAACCAAAACACCATACGCCGAGCCAACATCGCGCGAGTCAGGCGCAACGACTCAAACCTCCGACAAAAAAACACACACACATCCAAATAATTGCAACACCTAGCCAAGTGAATAACCACTCCTGACGATTGTTAATATGGGGAAATATATTCACAGTAATCAGGAACAAACATGGCTAGAAAAACCAGGGGGTTACATAGGTTTTGGTGAATATCGTGGGTGCTGGGCTCTGACCAATACTGGTCCAAGCTATGGTCCTCCTGCCATTCGGGCGGAGGGGCCAGCCTATTCCGAGTGTTCATGGTGATCAGGACCAACCATGACTACTAACAGCAGGGGAAATATATAGATTTTGTGGTAGACCACATTACGAACGTATCATGCTATTAATAGTGCGCAGGATATTTCGTGCGCACCGTCTGCACGATCGCCTCCCAACCTGTGCTAACCGAAGTAACATATGCCTCTACATATGCCTAACGAAGTAACGTAGTACTCGTATTATTTTATGCGATAACCAAAAAGCCCTACTCGCATAGATAGCATCAAAATAATACCTGATAGCTATCATATCTGGCATTTTTAGTCGCAATGGTATATGTAGTCACTATAAAATAATCGTCATGGTGATACATGGTTGCACATATAGATTATAATATTATATCTTACGGACAACTGCTCGGTCCATGTATAGACTAATAATACACCACGAAGCCATAAAACATTGTATACCACCGTTCTGATATGCACCTGCCGTAGTATTTATATTAATCGAATTATCTTATGCGATAACCAGAAAGCACTACTCGTATAGATAGCATCAAAGTAAAGCCAACATCACGAAATAACAACTTTCCTCCCTTCCACTTCATATTTCATCTTTGAAATATTGGGCATGTGCATGTAACACGCAGGTAGAATATTTGCTATCATCCACCTCCACTCCCCGTCACCATCGCCCCCGCCCCGCTGATACACGCACACAACCCCCCCTCCCCCACCGCCCTACCGAAAATGAATTTTGCTAGAGTAATAAACACTACGAGACAGGTTATATCACCTCATTACCTTTGTAGCCATCCATGCCGTAACTCCAATAACCCCCCCCTCCCGCCCCCCACGCCCCCTCCCTCACCACCTGCACCATCGCCTAGACCTAGCACCATGCGCATGGTAAGTTCCTACCAGGTATACATTTATGCGATCTAAAGCGGTTAAAAATCCCCCTTCCCCGTTGCCCCCCCCCCCCCCTCTCGAACCCCCCCCCCCCCTCTTCACCGGTTGTACGATTTACAGGATATACATGATAAACTGATTCGTTCCTCCCACAACCGTCAGATTTGTCCCCTTCAAGGGTTTATAGCTGCTGCACAGATTGAGTTGCCTCCCCCCTCTACTACCCCGCCCCCGCCCCCGCCCCCGGCCCCCACGCCTTAAAAAATCTCCGCCCTCCCCTCACCGGTTATATGACTTACAGGATATACTTGATAAACTGATGCCTTTCCTTCCACGGCTGACAGTTTTTGTCCCCCTCAGAAACGGGTTTTATAGTTTCCGCGCACAGATTGATTAACATCACCCTGTTGACCCTGGTACAAGCTACATGGTACTTCCAAGGGGAGTCGCCGACCTATATCCTTAATAAGGACACACACCCAGTAATACGCGCGATCGGAGTATCACACACAGATTGCAAAGATGAATTTCGACGAAATCTTCGACCTCACAGCTCGAGTGCATTTTTTTTTTCAACATGCAGGTTTTGGGAGTATCGTGGGTTGAAGATTACTGTGGTCGTTCGTAATAGTCAGCAATCTCAGTCCCAGCGTTCGTGCATCTCCACTACACCAAACGATAGCAGGTAAGTAAATCACCAACAACGGGGGCAGACAACCACTTCTGTCGGGAGGTGCGTACCTTGGCGCTCGCCCGACCCCCAACCCGCCGGCATCACTCCCACCACCGTCCCCTCGAGGCTGGGTCGCCCCTTGTCCACCCGACTTCGGGGTCTCCTGCATCCTGCATCCTCGCGGTGCATCGCCTGCAGGCTCCTCTGCGAGTCCGAGGATGTCGGCCAACCTTTCGTCTTCGACGGTCATGTTCTCGGCATCCTCCTCGGTCATAAGTATCGCAGCCGAAGGTTTCACAGCAGCCGGGGGGATGAACTGAGCATCCCCTGGCTGGTCTCCACCCTGGGGAAAGCATAATGACAGGCAATCGCGGTTGTTGCATCAAAAACCGGTCGTCCCGAAAAGCAGGAAAACATGTCGGTGGGTGTATCAATTAACCGGTCGTACCGCAACACAGGAATAGCGCACGCCTCGGACAGATGATCTACAGATGATCTATCTTCACTTGATATCTAGATGTTTGCGGAAATATATGTATGATCTAACACCATGTTACCGGGCGGGAGCCGTACGATCTGCATAATCTGGCACACTCTTCCGGGGTTGGATCTGCACTCCACACATGCGGATCCTGCACAAGATATCACAACGGTAGATACAGCATCTACTGTAGATGATCTAGATCGTCATCTATCCGTGGTGTGGACTAGATAATCTAGATTGTGATATTTCCGAGGTGTGGAATAGATTATCTAGATCGTGGTCTACCCGAGGTGTGTAATACCAACACTGGCAATGAATGAACTAAATACCAGCCCCAACCGTGAACCAACATTGCATTGTCAGCGTACACACGTCGTGTCAAAAATAACAATCACGGCAAGACAAACATAGCACGCTGCGTTGCGCGCTTATGCCCTACGTTGCAGCCCCGGGGCTATATTCTACGAAAATGAGCCAAGGTGAGCATATACTTCGAAGTATAATACGTGTACATATCACTTTGATTAGCATATATTCTCCTGAGGTATTCTCCCACTCCCGGGTGATCGGAGCCTGTGCTGTGACCACTGACTAGATGGAGAGGATGAGTTAACGCGAGAACAAGAATCATCACCATAAACTGCTTTTCATCAATGCGAGGCGATGCCCCCGGATCACCACTTCTCTCGTACCTCGTATCGCAAGTACTCAGCATCCAGGCTGACCGTGTGATCTGCGCGAGAGATTTTCCGTCCGGGATTTCTTGCATCCACCACCCGTCCCGCCAAGGCGTGCTTGGTGATCTGTCGCCAAGCAAAAAACATGCGTTTAACCTTTTTACTACTGCGGTGTACGAAAAAAACAACAACTCCAATTCCAATATAGCAACGTTCAAGGCAAACACAGCTTTGTTTTGCCTGTCGCCTCTCAGAAAAGTCCTAACTATGTCCGAGCGAATAAAAAGTTGCCTCTGTCGCCACGCAAACCTGTCACAGCAACGTTGTACCCAAGTTGTGAAGTACTTGTTCGGCCCCGAAAAGGGTGGGCAGTCCTAGAGGGGCATGCAGTACTACGGGGTTCTTTTGCCTGAGAAGCACAACCTGCCGATGGGGTGCACTGTTCTTCCACTGCAGAGGTACAGTGGAGCCTGTCTTGTTACCGCGGCCTAGATTAGGGCCATGAGGAACGTGTTGGTTGTGTGGCACACAGTGACTGGGCGGTCTATTAATATTAACAGTGAATAATGCTATAAAGTTAGGGTCAAGGTTAGGGTAAGAGCACAGTGACTTAGTAGACAATGCTTAGAATCAAAACAATGCGAGAACAACACCAACAGCAACAGCAGCAGCAACAACAACAGCAACAGCAACAGCAACAGCAACAGCAACGGCAACGGCAACGGCAACAGCAACGGCAACAGCAACAGCAACAGCAACAGCAACAGCAACAGCAACAGCAACAGCAACAGCAACAGCAACAGCAACAACAACAACCACTACCACTACCACAACCACAACCACAACAACCACAACCACAACCACAACAACCACAACCACAACCACAACCACAACCACAACCACAACCACAACCACAACCACCACCACCACCACCACCACCACAGTAGCAACAACAACTACTGCGGGTCGCGAGATTGGCCGAACACGTCGACCAACACAATGTAACAACAACAACTGCGAATCGCAAGATAGGCCGAAGATGTCGGCTTGTAGACAAGACATACCGGTACGGATACTACGGCTGGAGTGCATCTGAAGTGCCTGAAAACCTCGTCAGTTGAGGGGAGCTCAATAAACATTTACCCAAAACTGACTTTGAAAGTACAACCGGATGAAGGACTCCATGAGATACACATACTCTAGGTGTTTACCGGTAATACGCATGTAAATTTAACATCGAATTCCAATTATATCAGCTAGCTTGCTAGTTCTTTAGTCTAAATGATGAAATTCAGGAGCCCCGTCAGTCAGAAACATCGACGAAAAAGCGATATATACAGGGCGGTGTATCGGTAGCATTTAGAATATTTCATATATCGTAAATCGGCGCAGCCGATATATTGTAAATCGGCGCAGCCGATATATCGATGCTTTGTTATCGGCTGTATCGGCGAGAGCGTAGCCCCATCAGTCGGAAACATCTCGACCAAAAAGTGGTATATATAAGGCTGTGTATCGGTGGCATTTAACGATACCTTATATATCGTATATCCGCTAAGGAGCACCGCGAAGCTGACAACATCTCGACTAAAAAGTGATAGAAGATATATACCTCTATCGTAGCACGCGTCGGGTTTATTCGCCCGAAAAAAAATGCCAGCCTGTCGACCGGGTACACATCACTGCGAATCTCGAGATAGACCGTCAATGCCGACACCCAAAACTTACGTACGCGCCTGGAAACTGAGGGACAAAGCAGCAAAAACACCAATGTGCTCAGAATAGATTTAAGCAGACAGACTAGTCCACTGAGGACAGCTTACGCAGACAGGCAAACCTATGAGAATGATACACAGGCCAATCTACAAATAATGTACCACGCAGACAGCACGCATTTAACCCCCCCAAAAAAAAAAACTCCTTTGGGACAAACTACCTGGACTTAGATTGGGAACATATTTGCAGTGGCCAACGGGCTAGCACACGAGTCCAACGAAAGACAGCTCTCTGAATCGACCTTCAGCACGCAACGACCAGCTATGATAGACCCCACAACCGAGAACAGAAGACACCACAACCGACTGGCAAGGACGCCTGCACAAACCTTCCTGTTGTGCATCTTGTTCTAGACATCAAAACTGGCAGGCACAGGCGCATATACCAACCTGTTTGTTGTGCATCTTGTTCTCCAAAGACTTGGCCATGACGAGACGGTAGACCTCCACTGGTTTTGTCTGGCCAATCCGATAGCACCTGCAGCGAAACAATTTATACCGCACATGGTGGCGGACGAGGACGGTTGAACGTACAGTGGTGGGCCCTCCATAGTGCGGTCATGTTCCAGCCGCGAAGACCGGCACTATAGCGGCAACCGACACTTCTCCGCATGCCACCAGAACTGGTTGTTCCCATCCGTGCCAAGCGACTACACAGGCACTGCTACGGGCGACCGGCACTACTCAACCGGCACTACAGAGGGGCCGCTGACCTAACGACGAAATCTAAAGCTCGCGAGAAATATCACATTTTTTCATAGATCAATTGTGGGTTGAGCACTGGCAGCCTCAACCAGGAGACTATATTCTGGCCTAGTAAGCAATCAGTAGGCTGGGTTGCATCAGCATACCCATCACCATTCCGACGATTGGGGTAAAGGGCAGTAGTATACCGCCAGCAGACGAATTTTGTGGGCTTCAAAACCCTCTCTTCAGTTGACTACGTATCGACGGCTGATGTTGCACCTTTTTCACAACAATACGGTGTGTTTCTAGGACGCACGAAAAACAAACCTATTGGGAGCATCTACTGGCAGGCTCCATCAGTAGATAGCTGCTGCCAATAAATCACTTCTGCCGGTACATACTGTGCCAGTGCCTAGCCCTTGCGAACCCATCGACTGGTTACACTGCTTACGCTTCAGCTGGGGATTGTAAAAAACCGAGAAAATCCTTGCTGCCTCGATGAGCAACCTCGTTGCC
The DNA here is from genome assembly GCA_012845835.1 of Undaria pinnatifida. Lineage (NCBI taxonomy): Eukaryota > Phaeophyceae > Laminariales > Alariaceae > Undaria > Undaria pinnatifida. Next base: position 5,386,333 of record JABAKD010000025.1, on the reverse strand, counting down.
CAGGCCAGTGGCGAACCGTATGGTGAAAAAAATCGGGATTCCAACGATATTAGATATCGGGCAACCTGGCAGTAGTTCTTCAGGCGAAGAGCCCTGGCGGTCATGAATAAAACGTTGGTCCGAAACTACTACATCTATCGTAGTCGCGTGCTACGATAGACGTAGTAGTTTCGGGCCAACGAGAAATCTGGATGAAAAAAAATTAACTCCTTAACCCAAAATGGTCGAAATCTCCTTCTTGTTCTGCCAAACTGAAACCGACTGTCTTGTAGTACCCTACGAACCACGGGTTTGTTTCATCGGGTTTCGCATTGTCGCTTTGTTCAAAATCAATTTTCGGTTTAAAGTATAGAACTCCTCAAGCGAGGAGGGAGCCCCACAAAAACAATGGTTAGCGCACCTCTACCGCCGCATGCGTCCGTAGAGTTAGCTCACGGTCAAGGCTACACTTTTTGGGGGGGGAAACGTTTCATCAAGTGAGAAACTACCGGACTACCGGAGAGTTTCTTGCTTTTTTTGTTCTGTCCTCCGGCGGACGGGGAAAGATAACGCTTAACACACACTTCCACGTATTCTCATACAGGTCGTGTGTCAATTCAACTCAAGTCGCCTTCGCAATCCAGCGCTTGCTGGCGTGCCCTTCAGTTCCCATGGCAGCGACCGGTTAGCCCGATACTTTCACGAGTACGTTTGCTTCGGGACTACAGCAGTAGCGCATACCAGGTAGAAGTCTTGGTCGGGCTGGGCGAACGACTGCCTTCGAGGTCGTGATTCGGGTGATGTTGATAGTGAGCCAGCTCCTCATGTTAGGACCTCAGAAAGTTATTAGAATCTGCTCCACCCTTACCGCGGGATGCTTCCAAACGCTTATCATAGCGCAGCAAACGTCCCAAGCAGGAGAGCATTTCTAAGCTTCACCTGAACATTGCCTGGAGGTCGTTGGCGGGGTTCCAGCTCGTGTCCATGAGGACCACTCTATTGGCGGCTACGAGGTTGATGCCCATGTTGCCCGCCCGCGTAGACACCAGGAACACTCCGGTTTTCTTGTTACCGCGGTCGTTGAAAGACTGGATCATAGCTTGTCTGCGCAAAAAAAAAACACACACACATACAAACACACAAACACGAACAGCCAATTCAGGGTGCGTTCAGTTATAAAGGGTCGAAGCAAGGAAACTGGACCAAAAAAAGGGCACAGAAACCGGCTGAGAAGCAAGGTAGACAACGCTGACGAGTGCTTCGATATAGGGGGGGGGGTAATGCAATGAACTATATATGGGATAACATTTTGGGTATGGTATAGTCTTGTGCGTATGGGATAGTACTTTGGGTATAGGATAACCTTTTGGGTATGGGGTAGTCCTTTGGGTCAACTCAATATTTTCGGGATTCCGGAGACCAAAGGCGAGGTCGCCAATGGACACCCGTCCCCCGATCGACGCATTCACAACTCTACGATACAACGCCCCCTCAAAAAAATAGCCCACATACTAATTCAACACATTCAGTATTCTCCGCCGTCGAAGCAGACGATATTGCGCACCAGGTTTATTGGTTGCCGATAGAACAAGAAGCCAATGTTGACGTATACTTCAAATTAAACCATCAATGGACGAGGTAATCAAATGTTGACGTATCTGGCATGTTGCAGACCACCAACGGACAAGCTAGCCAACGTTGACGTACGTACCAGGTACCCTATTGGTCATCAACAGTCAAGGTATATCGTACCGGCCTTCTGACAAGCAACCGATACCAGATACATTATTTTTAACCTCGATTTCGTTTTTCGAGAAAGGGTGTGTCCTACACTAGCTTCAGTATACCAGCTGTCGAATTTCTTATAGTTCCGTAATTTTAGGCGTAAGTTTATCGTGGGGCTGTTTCTTACGAGAGGCCTACTGTAGTAGTGTAATGTCCCATAAGTTAGGTGAACTATGTACAGGCCCTTAACCGCGTCCGATTACGTTTGTTGTTTTTCTGTTTTATCGTTGAAGCATGTTATAGCCATCTTTCACCCCCTCATCCCTCGCCTCTTTTTTGATGCCGTGGTTCCGTCCAGCCGATAGTAGTGCCTTCCATTTTCCCATGGCCCCCAGCTACCCGCTCTGGCCGTCTCCGTGAAATTGTCCCGCCACGACGGCGGCGGGGCAGCCGGGGTTTTGACGAACCCTCCCCATCCTTTCGTCATGAGGACCCTCTCGATAAAATCGAGGACAAGGCGCCGCTGGCTGAAAACGAGAACTTTATCGCCCATGGTGACGGCTCGCGCGATGATCTCGAGAAGAACAACCATCTGGGGAAAAAAAAACGGCAGGAACGATACGCCCGAAGAGGATCGTTACAGTGGTGTACGTTTACAACAGTAATGCGTAAACGTATGCAAAAAATGGAGTAAAACTCGATGTTGAAATAAAGATACTTTGTGCGTAATGATAGTAATTTGAACGATTTGACTATTTCCCGTCTCTACGGCACAATAAATGCACGTGCACGAACGAGTCGAGAGTTGGGAAATGGAGGCGAGGGTGGGGTTTCAAGGTGTGGGTAGCGCAGGCGGGGGTGTTGAACGATGACGATACGTATCGCAGCAGCCGTCTACCAGCGGCTTAACCCAGTGAAAACAACACCCATAGTTTGGGGGTCGAAACCACTTGGAAATAGTACGAAATGTGTTTTGCATGGCAGCGGAAGGGTAAAACAAAGGTCTCAATAAATCTACCGGTGCATATAGCACCCACATTGCAAAAGGCACGCAATCAGAGGCTCCAGCGCTCTTAAAATAGGGACACCAACATGCATCGCTGCTATAGCCCCTGGTTATTGGACGACCGATGCAAAAGACGTCACGCACGCTCAGGGGGGGGCTGACAGTCGGGAACTTGCATTGGGAGGGTGGCGTCTTAACCCTTTTACTACTGAAAAAAGTTGCACAAACTAATTTAACGTATTTTGTCGGCAAAAAATGTTGATGCAGTGCTAAAGAGGTAAAGTAGGTCAAAAGGTCCATCCATTTTCAGACATCCGCCAATGTGAGGGGTACGCGCACTGTCCGGGGAAGAAGCTGAAGACAAGGAAGCACGCACAAAGGAAAAACGGCACAGTTTTCCAAGGGTTTCTTTAGTACGCTACATGCTCTAGGGTACCCGGTTACCACATCTCATTGTTTATGGTGATACTCGGGTACGTGCCCGGGTACCCGCAGAGCACATGCCCTACCAAATACACCCTGGCACACTTTTCACCTTGGCGCTGAGTTTGACGTCGAAGGTGTCATCCAGAGGCAGCAGCCGAACCTTGCCCTCCTTCTGCTTCACCCTCGGTCGCTTTCTCTTCAGCTGTCGCGAGGCTGCAGCTACACCACTCGCAGGTCCGCGAGATGAATGAGCTCTCTCTGGATCGGTTCTCTCTGGAGCAGCCCCCACGACACCCGTAGCGTTATCTCCCGTCGCCGTATCTCTCTTCGCTGGGTCCGCAGCGGCCCCAACCGCAGCTTCGCCCTCTCCCACCCTACTAACCTTCTCGGGAGTATCGTCTATGCACACAATCTCCACGCCCTCTACCTCCAACCTCGGCCGCTTCGGCGACGTCTCCGACAAGCTCGACGCCGGCGTAACAAGGCCTCCTCCGGTGGAGCTGCTACCGCCACCTCCCGCCATCTCCCCCTGAGACCTCGCCTCTCCGCAAACAGCATCGCGGTTGCTGCCGCTACCGGCATCACCTCCCGCACAGTTGTCACCACCGACGCCTTCACCACCGCCACCGCAATTGCCGCCGCTACCATTACCACCGTTGCTGCCGCCGTCACTACCTCGGCCGCTAGCGCTGGCGCTGGCGCTGGTGCTGCCGCCATCATTGGTTCCTGACCCCGGCGACCTCAACTCCACGGCCGGCGTACTGGACGGCGCCGCATTCGGCACCGTTACCGGCGCGTCCGCATCCTTTTTCGACCCTGCGACAACATGTAAGCCCGGTGCCTCGCGCAAGATGGGAAGACCGTTACTCGCTTGCCGCTCCAGGTCGCGTCGCATGTGACCAACGGCACTGCTGCCTGGCGGTAGAGAAGCACTATCGCCAGGTCGGCCAATGGAACCACTTGCTGGAGCATTGTTGCCGCCATGGCCGATCACACCATGGAGGGGGGGATCACCTGAGCCCTCTGCCCCGAAATCGATGTCGTCGTTACTCGAAGCGCGGGCTGGCACGGCCTTGCCCTTCTTCTTCGGGCGTTCGGCATTGCTATTGCCACTCTCGAGACCGGCCTAGGAAAAAACAGGGTGGCAAAGACGAAATCCATCAAAATGTTTCAATGAAGCGCGGAGCAGCGGCAGCGGTGAACAAGGGCTTACCGAATACTTCCGTTGCCCAGACACGGACGTTTCACCTCTTGGGGACTTTCACGGGACTTGGGTTGGGGAACCATGTTTAGATAAAAGTGCTAGGTTCAAAATACTTTTCTAGTTTAGCCGCGTGTCGGCGTAAGGCACCGTTTCTGTTGACCCTTTATCTCCTGGAAAACACAATCCCACAAAAAAGAACACTTGGTTTGCCCTCAAAAACGTGGGCGCAGTCATAAAGGGGATGAGAAACGTCTGGTCATGGACAAATATATTTAACAAAAAACACCCCGAGGCTGTTTCAATGGAAAAAATTGGCACAGCCCCGCACCCGACAACTCGCCGTCACGTCAGCAAACCGGCCCGGGAACAGAAAAAACACAGTTCCTCCTCCGATCCATGCCGCCAGAGGCGCCCTGTCAAACTCACTTCCGCGGCATTCAAAATGTACGCAACTGCATCCAAACCGTAACCGTTTTCACACAATCGGACGAATAGTGGATGGCAAAAACCGCAACCCTAACGTACATCGTCGGAAGTATCGCGGATTGTGACGGCCTCGGGCGCTTCGCGTTCTTCGCCGTCCGACCACCCTCCTCCTTCTTCCGCGGCAGCCCATTCTGCTTCTGCCTTGGCCTTCGCCGCCTGTCGCTCCTCCTCGGCCTCGTACACCTGAGGGTGCGTCCACATCAGTTGCAACACCGATAGCACTCTCATCAGAGACCCTTTTCTGGATGTCCGCCTGAGCAGTGTGGAGAAAGCGCATGCGAGGAAGGAGGAGAGCGGTATCAAGGCTTGAGTTTAGGTTAACACAAGTTCGAGTTTACATTAGATTCCTCGTATATCTTCATTGTAAGGAGCACTTGCTAAATAGACAAACGTGATATAATAATTGGCGTCCTCCACGCCAGCAAAAGCAGCCAACCCACCAGCGCAAACATACTGGAGCCTATCTTGCGACCACGGATCAGATTAAGGCGATGGCATATGTGAGAACAACAACAATGACACAACAAGCACACCAACACAACTTCATAACCAACACCATCACTAACGACAACACCATCACCACCCCCACCAGCACCGCCACCAACACCACGACCACCACCAACACCACAACCGTCACTACCACCACCACCACGAACACCGCTACCCCCATCTCCACCACTGCCACCACCACCACCACCTTCCGCAAATAAAGGGCATAACCGCGGCGCATAAACCCAAGTGGCTTTCCCGTACCAACAGCCTTCGACTCTCACTGAGATTCCCTGAAGATCTTCTGCGTAAGCGCCTTCTGTTTCTTGGTGAGCGTGACCTTAAGCACAATCTCCTCTTTGACGATGTGCGTCGGGAGGGTCTTGGCCATGAACGCTACGTCCCTCCGCTGGACGAACCCCCTGAGAGTCTCGTGGAGAACGTGAGACCGCCCGTGACTCCTCTGCTCAGTGCGACACGTACAAAAACACGGGGTAAAAAACGCCGCAGTTAGCATTGCGCAAAATGCAACACGAGCAGGCGAGGCACACAGGAATAAAACACGACGGCAGCGTAGGATCGCGCAAAACGCAACACGATCAGACCAGAGGTATCACAAGATTAACGCCTGAGGCGACGCGATCCAAGAAGCCACAGTATCGTGCAAGGCACAACACCATCAGACGAGAGGTCTCGCAAAATTAAGGCGAGAGGCTTCACGAGCCGAGAAGCCACAGTATCGTGCAAGGCAGAACACTATCAGACGAGAGGTCAAAACAAACGTGAGGCGAGAGACGTCACTACCCAAGATGCCACAGTGTCGTGCAAACCAAAACATAATCCGACGAGAGGTCAAAACAAACTTAAAGCGAAACATCACCAGTCGCGACACGACGCAGGCGACACGTAACGACTACCGGCGAGGTCAGAGGTCAGAGGCGCTGAAAACAACGTGCAAAAGAGGGAACGTTTCGAACAAAATTATCCAACTCAAAGCTGTTTTCCGTTTTATAAGACATCCCTAGTACCATTCTTCAACGACCCATGTGCAAGCAAAGAATAAAAACAAAAATGCCATGCATCAAGAAGGCGATATTACGAAACGCAGCAAACGCTGTGGAACGCAGCAAGACGATGATGTTATACAATCGTGGATGAAACTGCGATTCAGCATCCCCTATAAACTTTAATTCGTATAGCTTGCGTCGACAATACATATTGTATTGTGACCGTGTTGCAGGCCAGCGGCGGAAAAACATCAATTTAGCAGATTTCTCTTGCGAATTGGAGCCTGCATTGTGGCTACAGACTAGATTATGGCATAGAGGCAATGTGACAACCACCACCACCACCACCACCACCACCACCAACAACAACAACTACTACTACTACTGATGGTATGCTTCCAAGAAAAAACGAGCCAGAAGCAAGTTGTTGTCCTTCACGAAAGAGCAGCACACCTTCACGTCATACGGCGAACTGTCGATGAGCATGCCGTTGATGATCGGAGCTTCAAAATAGTTTTTGAACCTCTGGAGGTCACCGAGCATGCCCTTGCGCACGAAGTCAACCATGGTGTAGTACTCCACAAGGTTGTTCTGGAGGGGAGAACCCGTCAGCGCCACCCGCCGCTTCGTCCTCATCTTCTTGATGGCAATTGTTACCTGGGTACGTTCGGTCGGCAATGCATCAAAAATCAAAATAGCCGGACAGCAATATTCAACGGGTATATAAAGTAAAGTACTGGTACTGTTACATGCCCTTGTCTGAGCAAATAGAGCGGAACGCGAGCTGGGTATCATAATTCATTAAGTTCCACAGTCGAGGGATAACTAACTCTATAGTAGTCGTGAGGAAGTTCGTACGATTATTTCTTCAAGTAATGCATCATTAACAACATTTAGCCAGAGCGATAAACTCGTCTGCGCTGGTCAGTGTTACCTTCGGGGTTTCTTGGGCGGTGGTCATTTGTTTTTCCCCTAGTTTTTACAAGAGTTCGTCCCCCTTTTCAACCAGCGAAACCTCCGGGATTCGAAGCGAACCACATCCCGAAGGGAAGCTTGTATGTAACTATTTCTATTGATTATGCATATCAGATATGTACGAATTAAGGAAGTTCACTAGTTTCTCCCTTGAAGGGAGCCGGTATGCCCGGAATAGAGAAGGTAGGACGTTTTCATACCTGAGCCTCTTCGTTCTTCAACAAATGGGCTTCGTCCGCTACCACCACGTCAGGGCCAGGGTCCACCAAAAGCTCACGGGACAAATCCCGCTCCTCCCCCGCCTTCGTCATGCCCCGGAAAACCGAGTACGACATCACCAGAATCCCCCCCCTTTGCTGCCAGATCTCCATGTTCAGGAGGCGTTCTCGCATGTTCCCGCTGTGTATGAAGTCCAAAATTTTGGCGTGATGCAGTTAAAATTCTGACATAATTCACTGAAAACATTGACACATGTATGCTGATTTTTGTATTTTACATTAGTTGGGTGATTTTTTTTTTCCTTCACATGGTGCATGCAGTTCCAACTTTTGGCATGGCACGGTTTTCAGCGTTTACCAAATGGCGCGCGGAGGATCCTCCCCGGAATGTATAAGGTTTCGTACAGAAATTGTTGCCGGTGTAGTGCGGGAGAAGAGGAGTGGGGAAGGGTGACGTAAGCTACGAACAGGGGAGCACAAAAAAAAATGGAGGCTCCTTACTTGAGGGTCTACCATGTGGATACCAGGTCCTGTCCTCTAGATTGTACCACCTCCTCATCACTAGAATCCTTCAAGGCCATCCTGGCTCTGCGAGGGCGCTCTGAGGTTTTCCCTCATCGCTGACCCTCGAGCGCGCGGTTACGCACATAACCACCTCGGTGTGTCTCCACACCTCCGTCTAAGAATGAGATCAACCCGCTACGGGACTACCGTCCCACAATTGGCGTCTCGGCGGGGACTTTCTGTGGCAACAACTCCATAAAAAATCCCTTGGCGTGGATGTACAACGAGCAACCTAGCAAAAGCTCGAAGATAATAGAAGGGATCAGCAAGAAAAAAGGGACAAAATTGCAAAATTTTAGCCGAATAAAATGGTGCTCCAACAGTATTGGGCTAGTTCCTCCATTTAGCAGGGCAAATCACGCGTCGGATCGCTTTTCGCGGGTCAGGTCGAGTCATGGTGACCCGACCCGACCCGACCCGACCCCACCCTCCCCGACCCGTGGTATTTGATATCCTCTTGATCTGACCTGACCCGACCCGACCCGTGATATTTCGAGCACCTCCTGACCCGACTCGGCTCGACCCGCGAGGGTTTGAAAACCTCCCGACCCGACCCGCGGCCCGGGTCAAGACCCGTGAAAAGCGCGGCAAAGTTAGGAGCCCCGCCCCGTCAGACTGACTTATTTTGGCCAAAACGCGTTCGTACTCCTGTCGCGCCAACCTCGCCAAATTTAACGCTTTTTCAAGCTTCAGACTAGCTCCCCACCTGTCGATGACGAACACCTTCCCCCGGGGGTAGTGGCTGCCCAGCCACTGTTATCGCAGACCGTGGTGAAAAAGGAAGCATGGAGAAGGTCGGCACGCATCGCGGGGGCGTTAGATCGAAGAATTGCGCCAGCTTGAGCAAAGGGCTGGGGTCATGACACGGCATTACGATAAAAACATCGGCAGCATACTACCTCGGTAGCAACTACGACTGTAAGCGAGCGCAATGTAAATAATACCACGCGGCTGTCTTAACACCGGAGGTCATTTTTCGTTTATTTTATCACTATATAATATATATATTTTACGACGACGGTAACATTTGCGCATTAACTGTCGGGCGGGGGAGACGAAATACGCGGTTACGACCGGGGAAACGTCAACAATGCATTCTGCCGAGCGAGCGCGAGGGCCGCCAAATTGGCAAACATAATTTTTAAGCCGTCGTGAAGAACGTGGCGGTGGCCTGAAAATCGAGAACGATATTTCGAAGTTATCGCATGCATCGTTATCGACGTCAACCTCATCGGCGGAAGGCAACACGAATGGACCGGGCTGTTTGGTTTCTCCTTACGTGGAAAAAAACGCTTGCACAATATATATATAAATAATCCACGTTGGCAACGAACAAAACACTCCATCATCACCCACATTTACGTACCTTCTTGAGTTCCTCCTGCCAGTTCCTCAGAACGTTCTTCGGAACGAGCACCAGACACGTTCGCAAGAAACACTTCGACGTACGCTTCCCCGACACCGACTTGGAACTTGCGCTCTGCGAGCGGTCGTCACCGCCAGGGGCAGAGCCTCCCGCTTCCGAGGTATTTTCATTCGCAGGTTGCGTGGTGGGGCTCTGAATAGTTGCCGCTTCCTTCAACACCTCGTTCGCCAGTAGTACGTGAATCATGGCGATGGCCTGGAGGCAATCACGAGGGGGGAAACGGGGAGAAGACGAAAAAAACTCTCACTTACCCACCTCGTTAACCAGTGGCACGGGAGTCATAGGCGATGGCCCTGCAGGGAACCGAATCATGAGGGGGGATAGTGCCACTGCCCTTTAGAGTGCCGGTGAAATCGCTTCGCATGATTGCAAATATATTTCCCCAATAGCGTCGGTGCCCTGAATAGTGCCGGTATATTGGACTTGCTCACACCCGCACTATCGGAAGCCCCCCACGTGTAACAAAAGAGTTAACCGTGCTCGCGCAAACCGCGACTCCAAGCTCCCTGCACACAGCAGTTACGCGTACTCGGACGTAAGCCTTGCGCTAAAAACCGCTCCACCAGGCAAGGCTGACTGCGCAGTGCTTGTGCTCCTCTACGGGCTGCCACTGTTTTTTCGCGAATTCGGTATTTTGGGCGACAACATTTTTTCCCAGTTCGCGTTCCAAAAGTTTGAAAATGGCGCGACAAATTTGGAGGCAAAATCAGGCGATTGGGACTTTTCGAGACTTACACCCAAGTGTGTCTGTATATCATAGTGCGCTTAAAAAAACAATTTCAATGTTATTGACACTGCCGCGTACAAAGTGGTGCACCTCAGAGCATGCCCTCCAACGTGTAACCTATCATTGTGGCCTTGACATACACAAAAGTGGCCTCAGACAAGAACGTACCCCCCACCTGCAACGTTTTGCCCAGACCCATGCAGTGCGCCAAGATGCACCCGTTTCCCTTGGCCCCCTCTCCCCCCTCCCTTAGCTGCTCCGTGTTCACCACCAGATTGTCGTACATAAACTGCACACCTTGCACCTGCAAAGCAGTGACACGCTCATTTTCAAAGCTCCGTGCAACTTAGCGTTCAAAGCACGAGGCGCTAAAAACACCCTGACTGGAGTCTAAAGCTCTTATTTTTTTCTTCCTTTTTTTGTTTCCCCTCATATAAAAACGCCTGTACTTTTCAAGCTATCGCCCGTATTCTCGCGCGCGAGTTACCTCTCCTATCTGCAAAAAGAGAAGGTTACGCCCGTTCTTGATGCGGCGGCAGGGTTCGGGTTATAGTTTGGTGTCGAGTGACCCAAGCGCATTCGTTTTTTTATGGGCCTCTAGGGTGCAGTGATATTTCTCTTTCGATGGAACCAGTTCGCATCAATACGGTGTGAAACACGCAACATAACACCCCCCCCCCTCCGAAGAATCCAGGCGGGTTTCCACGACAAACGTGGAGGGTGCAAACGCCAAGCAAAACGTCTATCCATATATCTTCCCAAAGCCGCCACTTCCATACAAATTACTTGTCCCCCTCAAAAAGGACAAAACCGTCTGAACACCATCCCACGGGGTGTGCTTGTTCGATACGGTACATCGACCACACGGTCAGTCAGCCCCGAGCCCGGCTTCCTTCGAACCTGGTGTTTCAAGAGGTGCCGACCGAGGAAGGGCGCCACGGCCACCACCTTCTCCGTGCCTTGGCCCGCCTCGGGCGGAATAACCTCAAGCACGTGCACGTGGTCGGGATTCACCGGCTCTTCGTCATGCGTGGGCCGGAGCAGCGGGTGCAGCTGTCGCACAGCGCAGGAGAAAAAATCGGAGATACGTCAACGCGGCGGCGCACAGAGAAAGCACACACATGCGAAACGCACAAAAATTAGCCCACACGCGACACGTAGGAATATTTAACACACATGAGAAACGCGCAACAAATAGCGCACATGGGAAAAGCGCGACATAGGCACAGAAGGCATAAAGCACATTAGCACAAATAAATGTGAAACGCGCAGCATTTTCACAAAACGCGAACCGCGCAACATTGGCGCACATGCGAAACGCGCAACATTAGAACACACAGGACAGATTATATCGCTACGCGTGATCTGTCTTCCAGGGCAGGCAGATCCCTGCTCTATATGGCCCTGGTCTATACGATCTGCATGGCCTACAGATCATGTTGCCGGTTGAGAGCCGCATGATCTGACTTATCTTGCACACGTGTTTGTGGGTTGGATCTGTACTACTGTAGTTGAAAGATCCCGGACAACATGTCACATTCACAACAAGGAGATATGTGTGATGATCACTTACAACGTAATATTCGTGGTCGTTATTGATCTTACAACTAGATATATATAGACGATGGATGTGTTAGCAATCTAACACTAAATCGTGCACGATAAGTATTGTAATACAATGTCATCTTATGTTAGGTTCTGACTCATGAAAATTTACTAAAAAAACGGACGACCGGTGTAGCGCGCAGCTTGCATGGATGACTATCGACCCTAAATTTGTCGAACCCATAGCTGACGTTGCTACAAGAATTTTATAAAGTAGAGGATCTGAATTATCTCAAACATGACTTGTCCGATGTGGGCAACATTAGCGTATCCGTGCAGCGCTTGCATTGCGTATTTTCTTGTCTGCGGGTGGAGAGATAACCCACCGTACACGGTGCACATCATCGTGAGTGCGCGACCCGCTTTGTTCGTTGTGTGCATGCCGCAATTCGTTAGAAGGGTCTGCCTGTTGGGCTACGGAGCCAGCTGTTTCGTTAGAAGGAACTACCGCCTAGTATATCACCCAAGACAACAGACCCCCCCGGATGGAATTCAGAGCCCATTTTCTTGAGCACAAGGGGTACATACAACCACAACTGTGGCGTTGGAAAGGTGTCGTCGAGATCTCTCGACAGGCGCATCGCTGTGCGTTTGCACCCCCCCCAAGTTGTCGAGGAAAACAGCTCGGAAGTTCGTCCTTGGGGGGAGGGGGGGTATATTTGTGATTTACGGTACATAGCTGCCGGGCTACGTAAGAATGACTAGCTTTTGGTTGGCAGGAACCGCCCGTTGGCTACCGTCAAGTTAGCCAGTTGCTCGTTAGAGTAAGCCTATTTTACCCGCCGGGCTATGGAATTATACTACTATAACTACTGGTATTTAGTTAGTCGTTCGTTAGAAGAAACTGCGATATCCGTATGGATAGTCTACTTATCTGCCCGCTAGAACGAGCTACCGACCGCATAGTGAGCACTGATTAAGCAAAGTCGGCGTCCCCGATGGAGTAGTAGATGGATCTCGTCCCCACTGCCGTCAAGGTCGCGGGTTCACGTCTCACCAAGTCCATGCTCGTGTTAGTGGGGATTTCTTCCTTGCGTAAGGTCGGACGAGAGCGGAAAGCGCTAGAGCGTGAGTAAGCAAAATCTGGCGAAAAACGAAGGGAATACAAAGCTAAAAAGCGGGAATGCTGAACCTTGCGCGCGATAAAATGAAGGCAATCCATGTGGGGGAAGAGAACAAACCTGTGACCACGGTTTGTCCAGAAGGTCGCTGAGGGCAAAATATCGTACGGGTTTAGCTTGAGAGTAAAAGTTATTAAACTAAAGACAAAACTTAAAACGTAGCAGCATTCGGCGAATTTCGACGAGCAGTGGGAAAGCTGAACACTGCGCAATAAAAATGAACGCACATACCTGCATGTGTCGATTAAGACCCCTGGCTTTGGGGGGAGTCCACACTGCGCGCGCTGCGACCTGTGGGACGGGGGGCAAACGACAAACAAGATTGACGTATGGGAAAAAATCGACAAGCGAATATCAGGCACAACAAAGAGCCGCGCATCGAAGCGAAGCGAACCGAAACGCGAAGCAACGGTAGGGAACAGCATGTTAATGTACCGGAAATAAAGATATATAAAGTCCGGCACTGCTTTAGAAGTTTGTCTTCGCAGAACATTCGCACTCGATTGCACATTATACGTCGTAGGTACCTGGTAAATCTACAGCAGCATAACAACACCGACAATACACAATACACTATACTATATACAATATATACTATACTTAAAGCCCTATAACCCTGTCGGAAGTTCTGAGAGCAAAATCAGCGTTGGAGAGTGACGACTACAGCCGCGGCCACACGAAACAAACCGGGCCGTGGGGATAGGCATTGCGCCCGATTTGCAGCGAAGGAACGCGCAAGACCCACGCGCGCAACATGATGGTACTAATAACGCCCCACGCTTTTCTCGTTCTAACCTAGGTCTCTATGCCTAGGTCCCAAGAGGGACAATGAACCTGGCACGCTAGCTGTTGTCCTGAATCCGCGGCACAAAAACGTGATACGCTACAGCGCAGGTAGGACCTGTCAAATAGCCTCGGCCAAATGTGCGTACTGCAGCTAGCAAAACATTCCGGCGTTGTGCATGGCGAATCCCCACAGGGGCGTATGAGCTTCGGCGTTCAGTCAAGCACTCGTTTTCAAAAATCGGACACATCAGATCATAGACTAGATATTTCAGTGCAGATAGATCCCTGATCAAAACGACCTACGTTATCTATAGACTGTGTTGCGGGGTGGGAGCCGTATCCTCTGCATGATTAAGCAACCTGTTTCCCGGGTCGAATCTGTACTGCACAGACGCTGCATAACGTAACCTAACCGCAGATATCTTATAGGATCTAGATCATCTAAATCATGATCTGTTCGATGCGTGCAAATTTTCGATCAATGCACGCCTCGTCCGTTGACAACTCGGTAAGGGTGTACACGCTCACCAAACCGATAAAGGCGGGTGCGGGGAAGGAGGGGGGGGAAGGGTACTCGTTTGTGCTTGTCTCCAGTCCTTTGACCGTCTGACCACGCATCTCTCTCGAGACGGAGCACCGTTTCTACGCCCAATAGAGAAATCTTCAACATTTTGGGCACTCAGCACTTTTTTTTCCAAATATGGCATTGAGTGTTTTGCTTGTCTTATGGGGGGCTTGCAGTCCTCACGCTCTTACCCGCTTTAGTCGCTCCCGCTCTTTATGCTGCAGCCCTTCCACCTAGAACAAAAGAAAAAGAGCGGTGGGGGGAAGCGTATAGTTGAGTGACACCCATTCACGCCATCTAGTACATACGCGTGTCGGACATGTACTATTTGACAGATCATCTAGTATGAAGCTCATTGGGTCAAGTTCCACCGCATTTGGGGCAGGTTTCACCGCACCTGGTCGTACTTGTTGAAGCTCATTGGATCATGTTGCACCGCGTCGTTTCAGGTTCCCCCCAACTTGGCCCCAAGATGAAGCGCAATTCGTTGTATTAAGAATCTACTAGATATCCGCCATAGCTGCAGCAATTGTTACCACTATGGTTGTTCCGCTATAACTACCTTTGAGGATATACAACGCCCGCTTTGATGGTTTGGTCAATTCCACAAACACACGTCCAAGAAAAGATAATCTTGGAGTCTCTACGGCTGTCTCGATACATACCGCGAGAAAAATACATGCATCTCAGCATTCCGTTGTCATTTCAAGAGGTTTTCGCACCTCTTTCTCTTGCTGCTTGTCCAAGGGTCCTTCGACTCTTCTCCTCCGAGCCGGTTGAGTTTGCAAAAACATAACCTCGTCGGAGTCGGAGTCGGAGTCGGAGTCGGCGTCAGGGAGCCTTTCTCCCGCTCGTTTCTCCTTACCGACCTTGTCCTTTTCTTTCGCTGTTCTCTCTTTCCCGTCCTCGTCCAGCAAAGCCAACCTGCTGTCAAGGTCAGTCCCATCATCGCTGGAATCGCTTGGCAAAAAACGTTTTTTCCGTTGTCTTCTGCGCGTTCTAGACAAGGTTTTTTTGTAGCCGACAACGTCAATGCGGCCGCTGCTGGTACTGCAGCTGGTACTGCTGTTGCTGCTCGTACTGCTGCTGCTGCCGCTGCTGCTGCTGCTGCTGCTGCTACCGCCGCCGCCGCTGCTGCTGTTGCTGCTGTCGCTGCTATCGCTGCTATCGCCGGAGCTCCGTTCACCCCTCCTACCGGACCTGCGCTTGGAAACCTTCTTCCGGGAACCGTCTCCTCTACCATCTATTTTCCTGCTCTCGTCAGAACCCCTATCCCCCGCTGCCGACGTCGGCCCTTCCCGTCGGCCATCCAAGCCTTCTTGTGCCGAGGAAGAACGCCTCTCCGACTCCGCCCTCCCGTCGACAGAAGAATGCGGCGAGCCGCTCGACCCACCTCCTCCACCTCCCGCATGCCCCCGTCCAACCGCGCCGCTTGACTCCGCTTCTTCACCGCTGCCTCGCGAACTAGCCTTCCTAACCCCATCGCCCTCCCTCCTGTCTCCCCCCCAGAAACCATCCAACGTGCTGCTACCAGCAGCAATAGCCCCCTCTGCTTTTGGTTTTCGAGGAATCCCATCACCTCCTTTTTCTCGGGAGCCAGCGCCGGCAGCGCTTGCGGCGCCTGCGGCGCTCTGTTTATAACAGAGCTCCGACCGGTTTCGGTCGTTGGATACAAATTCCGGGCCAGAACTCTCGTCGTCGTCCGAAAACGTCAGATCCACAACGGCTTCCGCGATGGCCGGTCTTCCTACCGCCTTCCCCTGCTGTCCCCTATCCCCGGTGTTGTCGCGAACCCTGGGATTACCATCACCATCATCGCCATCTGCGCGGTCGCTAGCGCTACCCTTTCGTGCGCTTTGCTCCTCCTCTGCCTCTGACGGAGGGTCAACCGCCGCTATCCCCGCTTCAACGGGCGGCCCTTGACCACCAACATCGCCGCCGCCGGCATTTCCTTCGCCAGCTTTTTCGGGATCTACCGTGTCGCCTTGGGCTTGGACTTTGGCGGCAGCGTCAACCACGTCGTTGTCACCATCCTTAACTCCGTCGCCACCGGCAGACCCTGGTGTTGGCGTTGGGTGTCCAGGCGTAGCAGAAGCCGATGGAATAGTCTTCCCGAGGACCACCTCGCAAGCTTCCCGCGCAGAATCACGCGTTCCGGCTGCGGCGTCTGCATGCTTGCAATCCTTACCGCCTTGCGCTTGACCCCCCTCTGTCGGAACACCCGGAGCGCTACTGATGTTTGTACCGCCAACACTCTGCGTGGAATCGCCCGTGCCGTCTTCGGTGGGTCCCGACCTACGCTCACCGTCGGCGTTGTTTTCGCCTTGTCCCCTTTTCCCATCTTTCTTTTTCCCACCCTCCTCTTTTCCATCGGGTCGATGATCTCGCCTAGACGATGCGCTCACCACCTCCTCAGCGATCACCGCTAGTTTGCACAACTCGTCAATACCCGCGAAGCTTCCCATATTTGGTCCCGGGGCCTTTTTTGCCGTTCCCGGCAAAAGGCTACCGGTAGGAGATGCCCTCTCTCCTTTGGCGCCGTCAGCAATACGGTTCGAATCCTTTGAGTCCTCCTTTGCCCCCTCGGAGGCCCACACGACATGCTCGACCGTATAGACTTCCTCCACGACAAAGCCAGCCGCCTTGGCGGCCTCGAGGCAGGCGTCGCGTCCGCATACCCAGATAGCCTCGGGTTCAACGGCATTGGCATTCTGACCCAACTGTGACGCACCGCTTGCCTTCGACTGAAAGTTTTTCCCATTGCACCCAGCGCCTTTACCATCGGCTCCGCTACCGGTGCCCCCGACACTGACACTACTGGCACACATTTTTCTCTCGGACTTCACCCCTGGTGAGCCATCTTCATCGGCTGGGCGAGCTTCTGAGCTGTTGCTGGAGGCCAATGCGCCACCGCCACCGCCCCCTCCGTCGCCACGAGGGCGGTGTTCGCGCAAAGCAGGCCCTCCATTTTCACCACCACCGCCACCGCCGCCGCTCCTGCCAGCTACAATCTTCTTCTCGCTCTGGGCACCAGAATCTCCGTCACCATGCGGCTTTCGCATGTGCTTCCATTCTCCGGGCATCGTAGATGTACACACGAAACACTTCGTCCCGCGGGGACCGGTTCGTACTCGAAGTGTAGCGATACGAGCTGCTCGCTTCTGTCGTCACCAGGAAAACGACGAGAAATAGGCATACATAAAGAGGGGGGAGTCACATGTGCAGGGGAGGGGGGGGGGGCTCATCAGAAGAAATACTAGAAACTAGGCATAGAGGGCGTTAAGTGAGGGGGGTAAGTCGCAGGTGCGGCGGGACGGCTCATCAGAAAAACAATCATTAGGCAAGCGTAAAGAAGGGGAAGCCGCAGGTTCGGTGGGGGGTGTCAACGCTTCAACGCACCGAGCACGAGGAAGATTGCAACATACGCAACGATAGATTTAGGGTTCCAAATCCACGAACGGTCGTCACGGAAAGTTACCGCAACGTTAACCCTAACCCTAGACGCGTGCTACGATAGAGGTGCACCACTTTTTTTCTCAATACTACCCCTCAATTTGGGAGCTTAAGACCTCTCCCGAAAACTGGCTCGTGGGGAAAAATAAAACTGCTACCGGATGAAAAATCCCATGGCCTAGGTATGCAACGAGAACCATGCAAAACAAATGGCGTTTTTTCCCGGCGATTTTGGGTTAAGGAGCCCCGTCATTCAGAAACCGTTTCAGAAGAAAAGTGATACCTCTATCGTAGCATGCGTCCCTAACCCGATTAGTCGTTAAGGCAAGCCGCCATGATCATAAGAGATCGGTGCGCACGAGCGTACAACAGACCATTAGCGGAGAGAGCTGTAGCGTCGAAACAACGAGAAGGTACGGGCTGGGCTACGATGTCTGCCTACGCAATTCCAAGTAGCGTCGAAACAACGACAAGGCATGGGCTGGGCTACAATGTCTGCCTCCGCAGGTCCAAGCCTGCTCTAGCGCCTTTGCTTCTATGATAGATAGAACCAGCCCAAGACTAAATGGCATCAAAGTACCATGCGCAGTCTAGAACTACGTTCATCCACTTTATTGCGTCACGTTCACCGCTACCCGCCTGCTCCACAGCCTTTGCGTTCGCGAAACACAACGCGCCGAATACTGTAAAGATTCAAAGTCAAAGTGCCATTCGCAGTCTATAGCCCCACAGCGACAGTTTTCATCACTTTTAACCACGTCAAAATTAACCGCTATCTCGGGCGCGCACATGCACGCATACCGCACCTTCTCCAGAGCCATGGTCTCGTGTGCCCGGTCAAAAAACAAGCTCACAGCGAGCGTCGAGTCTCCCTTGGCTTCCCCCAACAACGCTTCCAAATCACCTCGACCTTCCGGCTTAAGGATATGTTCTTCGTGTCCAACGCCCAAAGCCTTCAAAAGGGTGGCTAGACCATCAACCGAAGCATCGTCCACACGAAACGGGTGCGAGGAAGATGCGTCGGGCGCAGGCGCCGGCGGTGGCAGGCCACCGCTCGCGTCGACGGCCGCTGCCGCAATCGAAACACGATCCCCACCAGCTTCCACGCCTCTTCCGCCCTCGCCTCCACCGCTACCTTCGGCGTCATCAACGCTGCCGCCAGCGCTGCTGCCGCCGCTGTCGCTGTCCTTGCTGCCGCCGCTAACGCTGTCTTTTCCGCTGTCACTGGTATCGTTCTCCTGGGGGCTAGGGATATCCAATCCATCAACTTCACCCAGCGCCGCTTCAAAACCAAGAGGCGACTGTGACATGTACATGGCCCCACCCTCCGGCGCAACGATGGATTGCTGCTCATCCTTCGGCGCATCATGTCCAAGCACGCTTCTAGCGGCTCCAATCGCAGCCGCGGCAGCCGCAGGATCAGCAGCCGGAAGAGGAATGGTCACCCGATCATTGTCACATGTCACGTCAGAAGACGCCGCCCGCGAAACCTCGATCCCAGAACCTGTGGCGTTATTCCTACCGTCAGTGACACCCTCAGTCCCAGCGCCGTTTTGTCCACTTCTGTACTTCGTGGGCTCTTCTACCCGCTCAAGCTTGAGCTTCGCAGCCGACGGATCGATTTTTTCCGCTACTCCCGCTTCATCGCCCCCGGTATCCTTACAGGCAAAAAGCCCGCCTTTGCCGCTGCTAATGGCCTTACCACCGGAGGCCTTTTTAACCGCAGCACCAACACCCTTCGCGCGTGGGGCCTGTTTCCGGGTTATGCTACCCTTGGGCTTCGGCGCCCGTGGCGCTCGCCGCGGGCGGTATCGACGGGCCTTGGATCCAGTGGCCACGGCGTTTTTGCGTTCTTTGTTGACCGCCGCGCTGTCGTCGACTTCGCTTCTCCCTTTCATCGCGGGGTTCCCTTCGGTGGCCATCGCCTCATTCAACATTCGGGTCGCTACCTGTAGAGGGAGGGGCCAAGCACGCGGGTGGGGGGTGTGGTGTGGGTGTCGGGAGGCATCCCACGGTAGGGGTTGCAGCATCAGTCCCTGAGGTCCTCACATGAGGAACTCAATATCTCACACGAAAAATGACTTCGAAGGCATTCGTTCGCACAACCCGACCAAGCTTCTGTGCCTTAGTCCAAAAATATGTTGTACTCGTGAAATTACTTCATTGACCGGCAGTTCCTCACATGAGGAACTCAATCGCCCAGGGACGTTTTGGCGCAAAACCTGCAACCCCTACCGTGGGATGACTCTCGGGAGTACTGCAAAAATGATCCTGCTGTAATCAAATCCTACATAGTTTTGCGCCTGGATGTGATTGCCAGGTATCAGGTACAGCTAAAGCTATTTTGAGCGGGCTTGTGCACTACTATGGTTGAATACGGGTCGAGACATTGAATTTTGTTTTCTACGCCAGCCCAATGGCCCGGGTCCGATTTTTGAGGGGGGGGACGCTTCGCATCCGCCCTACCACTTAGGCTAAAAGCGCAGAGGTTTTATTGCAAAGTTTACGAGAGAATCTGAGGTTTGGTGGTAAATAGAGGATGATATGTTTGCATGTCTCAAAAATGCGATCGAAGCCTCCGGTGGGCAGTGCGGTTGGAGCAATTATCGTCTAGAAGTGCGAGCACACAGTGGAGCAAAAAAGTAAACTGCACGAGTAAACTGCACGAGCATAAGACACCATCGTAGCTGTCAGGCTAGCAGGAGCAGTGCACGACGATCTCGGTCACTCACACACCTACACAGAGAGGAATGCAGGACCTGCCCGCAGTTTTCCTATATTAAGCACGTTCTTGTCAAGGTAATTTCCACGAAAATTCGGATTGGGGGCAACTTCCCTGGTTGAACGGTGTTGTTATCTAGGGTCGCCAGGTTATTAGTAATAAAACAAACAAAATACTGTGACTGATATACGTCAATTTTGGTATTTTCGGTAAAAAGGTACACGCAGCATGCACCCACAGTAGCGGTTCGAACACAGTTCGCAAGCGAGAGTGGGACGTCATGGAAGGTGTAGTGAGAGGCCGTGCTTTTTTTCTATACAGAACGGAAAAACTGGTTCCACGCTAATAGATAAGGGAACATCTAGCACAATATAGTAATTCAAGCACGAAAGCGCGTAGATTCCCGTAAAAACATGTTCGTGGTCGTCTGTATGGCTACCGCCATCAGGCTTGTGACTGTCACCGTCGTGGTAGTACCCACACCCGTCATGGCCTGCACCTTGTCGCGCCATCTATAATTCTAGATCTCGTGGCAGGTAACCGCATGGTCAGTACATATCATACCAGCTATATTCTAGCTATTAATAGCTGCTAATATATACCTACAGGTCAGCATGGAAGTATCCGGGAATGATGATGCAAGCGGCACGTATATAGGTCGCACAGCAAGAATCACAGAGACTCAGTAAGTGGTACGTACTACTGTTGTTGCCCTCTCGGCGTGCTCCGAGAATCGTAATATATTCCACTGCCGCCGTTGCTGCTGCCAATGCTGCTGTGCTAATAGCACCGCTGCTGCTTGCTGCTGCTACTACTGCTACATTGTATATTTTGCGGCTGCGGGTCTGTGTTTTCGCTTACTTCCTGGTACCGGCACGTACGAGTACGAGTGAGTGTGGCATATGTCTTACCACGGGCGGGTTCACCCACGCTTGCTTGTCGGCTTTGCGTGACTATCGCGCTCGGTGAGGCCACGCCTATGCTTGCTCTTCGGTGCTGTGATCTATTGTGCGTGGATTCGTACAGGCAGCATGGATGCTGGCGCGGCCTGCACGGCGTCAACTCGCTTCTGATTGCGACTGCGGCGCAACAGGTCTATATTGGCCCGGCCAGGTCCAGCAGGATGACTTTTTCGCGTAGGCCAATCGCACCAACTTGTACGACATCGTACGTATATCAAACGCACAACATAGCTCTATCTTCACTGGTGTTGGTATCCCGGATGTTTGCCGGCGAATAGTATACGATCCGTGAAATTCACCCATGCATTTTTTTCAATTTTACCCTCTTTGTCGTCGCAGTCGCTAAAAGCTGGCGCGGATTGCAATTCCGCCTCGTTTTCAACACGTATTCAACACAAAATGCTCTGGTTGTAGCAAACAGCGCACGCCCGTACTGACGGCAGAACACTATTGCAGATATCCACTGGAAATAGGACGGATTAAAATGCAATAATAAGAAAATTCTCCAAATTTCAGTCAAGCTTTCCTATGTGACGACGGCATTCGTGTGCGCCCCTGTAGAGTGTAGCCCCAGGCAACGTAATCTTCACGAATAAACACTAAATCGACACGCAGAGATTTCCTCTCCCCCCCACCACGTACAGTTGTGTATTTCGTCCCAGTCACGATGGAGCTTCGCAATAAGGAGCTCCACAAACCTTGGCCAGGCGAACGACGGTGCAGCTCTTGAACACCACGTCGACTAGCAGGTCGCAGGGACGCACATACATTGGACTCATTTATAACACTGATACCGGTAGGATTTAGGGCACTGAGGGGTATCCGGTTCTAAGACCCCCTTGGCACAGGCCAGCGTTACCGTTCTTACGGGCCACTCTTACGTAAGGTTGGGTATCATGCAAATTGTAGTATCGGCGTCACAAGGCGTGACACTTCGATTTCACCGCCCGTAAGTCAGTTATATCTTAGTATGGACGCCCTTATATCGGGTTACCCACTAGCAACCCAAAAGAAATATGTATTCTAGATTGGTCCAGCTCGCATATATATGTAGAGCATGTGCCCGTGTCTTGCGATTGTTGGTCCCCCGCGAGTCTTACCGCCTTTGGAATGCCGCGATTTGTGAAGCTCGATGATAGGTACGCGCCTACCCCGGTGCCTAGATCTTCGACCTGTGCCGGAAAAGCGGGCACGGCCGGGACACATGGGCGTGGGCAAGTGTGTCGGGGGTAACGGAAAAGGTGAGGGCAACGCCGAACAATACGGCGGGTACACGAAAAACAACGCGCGGTGCCATGTCCATTGCAAACACTAATTCCGTCCATGGTATAACCACGTGTGACAATGAACCCACCTCGACAATTTTCAGTGAAAACCCGGTCCGAAATAGTTTCTCCAAAATTGTGGTGGGGCGGTATGATACATGTGTCCATGGGGTTGATTTCACAGCGTACCACTCCGGACGGAAATGTATAAGGGGTCGTTCGGGGTACTTGCATCAATACAAAACAGCCCTTGCATCTCGGAGGAGTGTGGTATCTACTACATCAGCCAAAATCATTATCAGAGTGGCTGCCCTGCGCCGGTCAGGGTACTGAAATGAATACGAAACAGTCCTTACGTTTCCGAGCAGAGTGGTATATATGAACTCTGCCCAATACGTCATTGGGATGGTTGCCTTGCGCGGTACAGGCGAGAACGGAAACAACGATCAGTGGCACGCAGATCGTCAAAAGGCGAACTTTTTTTAAGCTTCAATTTTTCTGCCGCCCAATCGCGTCGCCAACCTCAGCAGCATCGAGCTGGGCGTTGGCCACGTCCAGAAAAACGAGCAGCCCGCTCAAGTGCATACTCCAGGACTACCTCCGTCCCCACGTTGTCGCGATATGCACGGCCATCCATCTCGCTCATACTCAAAGCAGTTACCGACTTCGGCCATAAGCTATAAACGGTAGTCTCCGACCCCCGCGCTTCATTTACCCCTGACCCCCCCATCTGAGAAAAACGCCTCATATACCAGGTATGCCACTAAAACCCACCTGAAGCCCCCCCCCCGCCACCGGCCACGGATGGAGAACCCTAACTCCGCACAAGGGTAATGATCGCATAACGTAGTGTGAATATGGTAAGGCACCCACGAGGCAGTTACATAGTAAAACCCATTGCTGTCTCTGGAGTAGCCACACCAGAAAACAAAGCAACTCATCGGCGCTGTCATCGATAAGCAAGAAAGTGCGCACAAGGTGCCGAAGTCCGTCTGACGAGCGGTTATTGGAAGGATGCAATTCACCGTTCATGCGACTCGTCGAACACCTCATGGCGCTTCGCGCTTGGTGCAAGCAATGTCTGCCTGGTTGGTGAAAACCCGACGTGCTCCGTCCCGGCATAGTAGGGATGCGAGGGTCTGTAGTCATACGACTACGGCCATGCACAAACTGAGTACCCCCCCCCCCCCCCCGCCACCGGACTAAAATGCATCACATATACCAACAAAACCCGCCTGGAGCGAGGCAAAGCCCAATACAAATTTCCAACCCTCTCAACCAGCCCTCCACGGTATTTTTCGTTGCCTGCGCGTCACCCCCCACTACCTGAACAAGACGCATCACCAATATAATACTCTAACAAAACCCAACTGAAGCGAGGTAAACGTCAAATGCCCCCCCCAGGCTGACGACTGCGGCCAAGCAGTGTATGAATACACACACACACCCGATCGGTGCAAATCCAAAGTGCTTCGTCCCGGCATTTTAGGATTGCGAGGGTCCATGGTCTGACAGACGACTGCCATGCATATCAATGATTACACCCCCCATCACAAAAACGCGTCACCAATACCAACAAAAACCACCTGGAGCGAAGCAATGTCCACCGTCCACGTTCAAACCGTCCCACAACCAGCTGAAAGCGGTATTATTTATCTCCTGCGCCCCCCCCCCCCCCCCCCAAACGAATGAATACCTCCCCTCCACTCTTTGACAAAAAAGCTTTACCAACACCAACAAAACCCACCTGGAGCGAAGCGAGGTCTAATATTCCCGTCCCGACCGTCTCGATCATGGACATCATGCTATTGCTGTCAGCGTTCCGCAACGCCGACAGAAGCTCGGCCCGAAGCCGGCGCCAAGTATTTCTCAAGTCAGCCTCGGACGCGGAGCCCCAAAAACCATCCGCGGCCGAGCCTTCCCCTGTCGTCACCAACGGGGGGGAGGGGGGGGGGGGGGGTGTACTCGTTTCATGCATGGCCATAGTTGTATGACCAAATACTTGAGGGGGGGGGGGGGGGGGGGCGTACTCGATACTCATCCATGGCCGTAGTTGTATCACCATACCATAGACCCTTGCATACCTACACTGCCGGGAAGGAGCACGTCGGGTTCCCATCGACCAGGTGTTGCTTGCACCATAAGCGAAGAACCTTGACGTGCTCGGCGAGTCGCGTAAAGGGGGGGGTAATCAATACCATGCAAGGCCGCAGTCTGTAAGGCCGTAGACCCTCGCAGCGTAACAATGCCGGGATCAACGAGCGGCGGGGGGGTATTCGTTTGTTGCCTACCTTCGTCACTTGACCATTGACCACGCATCCCTTTCGAGAAAAAGCACCTTTCCACTCCTAATATCGAGACCTCTAACATTTAGGCGCTCACTTCGTATTTTGCCATGTATTTACACGCAACACTTACTGCTCATGCTATCCCCTTGCTGCTTCTTCGCCTTTTGTGGCCACCGTCTATCTCCTAGGTCAACCTTCGTTTTCTCGCCGTTATCGAGTGCACTAAACTGGGGAAGAATCGTTCTCAGGATCAATCCCATGGTCGTTCCCAGGTGAGAACGGGAAAAGCGGCGGAGGAGCGCGCACCGGTGGGAAAAAACGGTAGGGTTGCGACCGCACAACGCTAACCCTTTTGGGAACTGAGCCATTCAAAGGTAATGGTCGCGGTTTTGGGGCAAAACGTTCCTGACCACTTGAGCTCCTCAAAACGATCGGTTAGTGTGATCATTGGACGGGTACATTTGTTTTAGGACTAGCGCATTAAAAACTCGGTCGGGTTGCGCGAACGATGGTCTTCGAAGCCCTGTTTCGGGTGAGGTATTGAGCTCCTCACGTTAAAAGCCCCGAAACTTCTGCTGGAGGACACCAGCCCTTGGTAATGATTTACCCTGGTACGTTCATTGTTAGGTGTCCTCTGTGCTATATCTGGTATACTCGTAGGTGGGGCCCAAAAAAGACAAAAACCGCTGCACGAATCTGAACGAGCGACCGACACCATAAATCGTAAGAGGGAGGTGCAAGAGGATTGAAGCATTACTAATAACGCCATACTCGCAACAACAATGAGCGCAGTTCTGCAGTTTTGTCCTGCAACAACATTAAGCGCGGCTCTGTATGTGCTACACGCAAGCAGGAACGGAAGGAGCTGGACAGAGAATCACTGAGGTTAGCTAGCTCGCTAGCTCTGCCGCGCACAAAATCCCGCCAGCTAGCTAACTCTGCCGTGTGTGTAGTAATGATATGGGTTTCTAGATATCGTGAGGGATACTCAACGGGGGACATGTCAAAGATGCGGGTACCCAGGTGCCCAAACCCGCTGGTTTTATTACGGGTACCCGCAACCCCAAACCCGGCAGACTTCAACTCAAACCCGAACAGCCACGGGTTTTGACTAACCGGGTCTGACCCGCCGGGTACCCGGCCGAGGGTTGGTCATCCGCAGGACACGTCTACTCTGCTGAGAAGTTGGCTGTCTCACATGTGGAGTAGACGGCCTTGATTTGCCTCTCCAGCACCCGGCACTCCGAAACCAGATCTTCTCGGTTGGATGGCGGAGATTTTTCTTCGCCGCCTCCCCCTTCGCCATCAAGCCTACCCAACCATTTTGTTCGCCAACGATCGAAACGGCGTTCAGAAAGAAAAGTTTATGACACGATTTATTTGTTCATTATTACGCCGTCAGGTCTAGTGCAGTTTCACCCAGGCATTTTGTTCGCAAACAATCGAAATGTCGTTTAGCAAAAACTTCATGACACGAATGCGATACCGTAAACTTCATGAAAAAAAAAGTAAGAGGTCCTGGTGTTTTCTCCCGCATTTGCATTCTCTTCTCGCGCGGCCGAGTGTCATTTCTCGCACTTTCGGCTGCGGGGCACGCAGTGGGCCTGCCGGTACCACACGACGCACGTCTGGATTCTGGCCGAGCTCCATGGCACGGGAGCTCTGGGCGTTCAAAGTCGCGCGAGCAAACTAGTTTTCAAGCGACTGCGTTCCGTGTGGCCGAGTTGCGCAGGGCCATGAAACCCTTTTTTGGTGTTTGCTATCTTTTGTTTTCGCTCTGCTACTCTGCTTCTGTATCACACGGTCGTCCAAGCTCCCGGCAGTTACGGTACAACAGCAGCCGAGTTGCAAGCTGTTCCCTTTGTGACAGCCAGCCACAGACGGCGCTTCTGTGTGTACGTGTATATGTGGTGCGCTTCTGTGTGAATGCGAGCTGAATGTCTGCTGTGTGCTGTCACAGGTACACAAACAATCAAGAGAGGTGCAACTACGTTTCCAAAAGTAGCCACGCAGCCAGGCGCATCCAATAAGTCAGTACACAGCAACAGTACAGAGGCCGGAGCAAACCAACAGCCGCCCTCCAAGCTCTTGACTTTGTGGCAGTAATTGCAGTGCTTGTGTCTGTGTAAGTGGTGCACAGCAAGAGATCGAATCACCATCACATTTTTACGTCCAAAGCAAAAACCAAACACATATCACCAAAAATCATACCAGGTACCAGGGGGGCTTCGCCGCGGCGGGCTGACGCCCACCTGCGGCTCCGCGCATGCCCGTAAGACAGGTGATAAACATAGCGGAGAGGGATCGTAGAAGCGACAAATTAATGCCAAGGGGAACGGTATGTTATTAAATCAGTTCAAAGTATTGCAAGTATGAGGTGGAGCGAGTGTGGAGGGGAGGTTCGTGTATATTGAAGGGAGAAGGCAATGGAACGGTCGGGAGGACGGGAATCCATTATTATCGTACGTATCATATGCCCGGTGCATACATACATACGAGTACCGGCGGGTAGTATGGCAGGACTAATACAACAGCAGCAGCAGTAGTCGCCGAACTGCCTTGTACCTCGAACGTACTGCTGCTGTCTCATCATTTTTAGTAGTCCAACAATATGTACCTGGACCTCTCTCCTCTCTTCTCCCCTTATGCGAGTACTCCTATGCATGTATTGGCCACAAGACTCATGAATCACGCAGCTTGCAACGTTGAATCTAGACCGAACATATGTTGGAACTCAGTATCGACCGCTTAATTGGTCGAACTCACAGATGACGTACTTGAAAAAAAATAGCAAAAAATGAGTACAGCACACCCTGTCAGCCGGCAGCCCAGGCACGGTGCAAGCACGCCAGAGGCCTCCTCCGACACAGTCGGGGTCGGGGAGCAAGATTAGGGAGTTTGGGGCCGAGGGGTGGTCCTCATCGCAAGCTAGCACGGCAAAAGCTCAAAAATACGTCCAAGAAAACCTGAGGAACCTTCTCCGAGCAGCAGCTATAATTTTTTACATGTATTTATACAGCTCAGGCATATCATCTTGGAACGCAAGTGCTCCCGATTTACAGCTAGCGATACTCCCGGGAGGGAAGCTTGTATGTAGAAATATCAACATTGACAGTGTTCATGAATAAAAATACCAGGTACAGTAGAAGTGGTCTCTCTGTAGTGCCGGTATGTGCACTATAGAGGGAAGTACCGGAACTATAGCGGCAACCGGCACTACTCCGCATACTATCACTGCTGGTTTTTCTCTACATGTGCCAAGCGATTTCACAGGCACTGTAGCGGGCAACTGGCACTACTCAACCGGCACTACAGAAGGACCACCACTGTAACAATGCAAAAGGGGTCGTACGCCGCGGGCGTACCATGACCCTACTCATAATGCTGCGCGCTGACACTGCTCGAACACAGACGGTTGATGAGCCAAAAGCTACAATTTGCGTGGTCGCAATCAATAGGTACCAAAAAAGATTGCCGCTTTAAAGCTGCCTCCACGACTTGGGGGACAATGGCTTTGAGTTAGTGAAGAAATTCATTTCCATATGTTACAGTACACTATTAATAGTGGCCCCTCTATAATGCCAGCATGTTCCAGCCGGATATACCGTACAACGGCAACCGGGACCACTCCGCAAACTGCCACCACTGGTTGTTCCCATCTGTGCGAAGGAATTTCACAGGCACTATAGCGGGCAACCCGCACTATAGGAGGATCTTCACTCCATGGCAAAGGCAAAACGCATACCTCGATGCCGCCTCCAAGCCCCTCTCGTGCGTGGTCAGACTCGTCTTAATCCAGCGAACCACCATGCCGAATTGTGCCGCCCGCTGTCCCGTCAAGCCCCACTTTTCGACGTCCTCGGTACGCGGGCGCTCCACGTCAACCATCTGGATTCGTGGATCCGTGGGTTCATGGTGGCAACTTGTCAGATATCGCGCTCTAACTAAACTCTACATATGTTGAATGGATGGTACCACACAGATTCACATTTTACCGACAATCTCCCCAGTATGCGCGCTGTTAGTGCTTTGCCTGTACCTGCTGTGATTCGAATTATTGCGTGTCCTGTTGGCGCATTGGCCGCGCCTGGGGTGAAGCGAGCATTGCGTGTCGTCGGTACTTTAGTCGAGTGCAAGTCTTCGTAAAATGTACCTGGTAAAGACATATCTGATACGTTGGGACCTGTCGTTTGTGACCGCGGACTAAAGTATAGCAGCAACAGCAGCAGTAGCACCGGGAGCAACAACAACAACAACAACAACAACAACAACAACATTATACCACAACCA
The DNA here is from genome assembly GCA_012845835.1 of Undaria pinnatifida. NCBI lineage: Eukaryota > Phaeophyceae > Laminariales > Alariaceae > Undaria > Undaria pinnatifida. The sequence goes on along the minus strand of JABAKD010000025.1, from coordinate 5,357,044 downwards.
CAACCACAACCACAACCACAACCACAACAACCGACCTCGTTCCTTCGGAAGGACGCCGCCGCCTCCACAGCAGCAGCCACCATCCTCCGCTTGCACCAGCGCAGCCCCAACCCCCGAATGCCGTTGACTTCGCCCATGGCGTGCTCAAAGAACACAGTGTCGAGTAAAATATCGTCGCTGTCTTTGCCGCCATCACCGTCCGCACCGACTGTGGGAACTCCGCTTTTTCTGTTTCTTTCTCGACGTGCCAACAGCCAGTCCCACAACTCATGGCACTTTAGAAGCAGAACGCGCGCCAGGCTGAATGGTCGCAGTGGAGAAGGAGAACGATGGAGAGAGAGAAGGGGAGGGTGCACGGGCCTTAGTTCCCGACCACAAGCAAAGCTGTTCAAGGGTCGTGTCATCTCTCGTCGTCGCGGGTCGGGTCGGGTCGGGTCGGGTCGGGTCGCGGTGATCCGAACCGACCCGTGAGGTTTAAAACCCTCATTGCCCGACCCGTTCCGATCCGTGAGAATCCGAATTACCTCCTGACCCGACCTGACTCGACCCGGCGAGGCTGTGGAAATCTCTTGACCCAAACAGCGGATTCGGTCATGTCTGGTGAAAAGCCCTGAGAAAAAGAAACAGGGTCCGATCCATCTTGTGTACAAGTATTCGTGTATACCTCGTGTACAACATCATCCTGGTGCGATGTGGTTGCCCAATTTCGTGCCCACGGGAGTCGAGGTATCGTCAATAAACCATCCTAAGTGCACGGATATGCCCACAGTCCACACAAGACTGAGATCTACGCGCGTGAGAACTAAGTCGACGTCCGGCTCCGGATTTACACGGGCTTTCTCGGAGACGGGTTCTTTCGTGTGTCGCTTTCTGCTGGCTGTTTTAGTCGGTGCCCCCATGTTGTAGTCGTGGGGCGTCACACTTCTCGCACGTGGAAACATGCCGAGTACGGGAAGTTCTTCAGGTAAGGGTCCTGTCAGTACTAGCTACAGTGCGCAGAATGACTAAGGACCGAAATCGTCATTGGCCAAAATGTCCTGTTGACCCTGGCTGCATCAGGGGAGTCATTGACTTATTCCAGGCATCCTTAAACACGAACTTATCTGTTCAAACGCGCGGCCGAAGTAGTACGCAGCTTACAAATATGAGTATCGATCACTCAACTGGAAAAACTCAAAGCTGACTTATTTGAAGAAAACAAAATGTTGGCTAAACAATGCTACCCCGGTCGTAGCTCGCGTCTGTGGTCTTCACGGCAACAAGTTTGCCGTGTTGCAAGACACTGGGATTGGGCATGCTGCCCGCGACGCGAAGCACCTATTTTTTTATTATCTCTCGTTCCCTCTCTCTGTCTAAAAGGGAGGGGGAGAGGCCGGGCGAAAGAGAACGGAATACACTTGATACGAGAGAGAGAACCAGAGAGAGAAATAGATAGAGAAATAGAGAGATAAGAGAGAAAGAGAGATACTAAAGAGAGGTAGAGAACGAGAGCGAAAGAGAGATAGACCTTCCCCAGCGAGCAGGGTAGCAGGAAACACTGATACCAGCTACAAGGTACGTGGTATGCAACACCGGCAAGGACATGCATCACACTAAGAGGTAGGGCCCGACACGACCCGCGCAAAGCCAGTTCACGCATCCAAAACAAAAGCTAAAGCTCCGAACAAACCAGCAAAAAGCAAGGGCTTCCCTCTGCTAGGCACAACATTTTAGGACGGCAACACGTGCGTACACCGCGCGCAGAGGCCGCCAACAACTGAGGGATCAGGAACAAGTCCTACGCGCACAGACCCGGCCGAGACATGCCCCCTTTAATCCGCAAATAAACGGCCCGAGTATCACACAGCTTGCAAAGATCAGTATCGAACCTTGAATTGATCGAACTCACACCTGACGTACTAGAAAGTAATTTTACTAAATAAGCGACTGGCCACAGTGCCCGATGTATCGTCGTATGTGCGTCGTAATGAGCCATCCCTGGTACATATGCATGCGAAATACTGTAAAACACGCAACATAGCACACACCCTGATGCAATTTGCGATTCCATGTTCTCGAAAACGAAGGGGGCACACAGAGTGAAAAACGCATGCGCTCTGGAAGCACATCGTCGAAATACGTGCACAGGCGCACCGATCGGCGTTTGCACTCTCTTCGTGGTCGAGACACATGCTGCTAACAGTACCGCCGAGGTGGCCCATATGCTTTACCCTGCAAGGTTCTATACTTGATGAGCTCTACCCCTCACCCAAAAAAACGATTTTTGAGTAAGCTTAAGATTGCAACCCGACGAACAAAAACCCCAAAATGGCCTAGGTATACCAACATTTAATATGCAAAATAAGGATGAGGTCCCGACGATTTCGGGTCAAGGATCCCCGTCAGTCAGAAAACCGGTTTTTTTCCAAAAAGCGCCACCTCCATCGTAGCACGCGTCTCGACAAACTCAGCTCGGGAGTTCGTTCGAGGGACGCGGTGTTTTCTTGCGCGTGATATGCACACGGGAATGTAACCTATGCGCCCCCCCCCGGGTTTGGAGCAGCCGTCCGCGAAGAAAAAAGACGTCAGCGAATTTCGAGAGAGAACAGGACGCTTTGACTCACGTGTAGTTTCCCTCATCGCCAACGGCGATCTTCTCGAATTGCTCCAGAATCCCCTCAATCTTCCGGCCTGCCGGTTCCTTTTTTTCTGCCTCCTCCTCTTCCTCCTCCTCGTCCTCATCCATAGGCTCCACGCCGTCTCGAGCCCCCCTTCCTCCAAACACAGAATCTTCGGGCAACACAGGAACAGCGAGGGGTAACGAACGCCGTCTTTGCAATGACCGCCATATACCAGTCGGGATTAGGGAACTACTCGAAGACGACGCCTGTGGGGACATTGCGTGTGTGGGTAGAGTCTTGCTACCTAACACTTGACACTGATAACCCTAACAAAAAAAAAAGCCTACAACCCTAAATCTGTGAATTAGCTGACGACAAGTAGCCGACCAGATATCAATCAGCTACAATGGAATTTCCCGTAACAACGGAACTTGCACGCGGAAACTTGCGGAGGGCTGCGTCTTTGTGTCTTTGTATCTAACAGGCACGTGTTTGAGCTCGACATCTGGTATTTGTTGATCGACACTTTTAAGTCAAGGGGTTGGCTTTTACTCCGCCACACAACTAGCAACTAACCCGTGACATCCAGCTCACTATCAGCCCCACAAAAAACGCCTTGCAAGGGTATAGTGCCCATCTATTTGACGCATGCTACGGTAGGGGTGCCCCAAAAAGTTTCAAGGTTCTTCACTTGAGGAGCTTCTACAGCTCACCCACACACAAAAGAACGAGAAAAGCTAAATTGCAAGTGCAACCCCATCAACAATCAAACCCCATGGCCTAGGTATACACCTAGTAAAATATTGCGCAAGACCAATGACATCCCAGCGATATCAGGTGTTGAGTTTTTCCAATCATCGCTTTCTACGTTCCACCTCAATTCGTACGAGACTTTTACCCTCAGCGATTTTTCTGGCTAAGCCATGGTCGCAGGTGTAGAAAGAAAGTTCCTTCTTCGCGGCACGTGCCTTCATGTTGTCGTGCATAGTTCAGCAATCCCACTGTTACATAATATTTTTATGTTCATCGATCTTCATCGAAGTTTGCTAACTCACGCTCTCGTTCTGTCCGCTTGTTGAATCGAGTGCAAGAAAACGTCCCTACGAGCACAGAGTATGCGCTCGGGAAGGCTTGAACCCACGACTTTCGACTTTAGCATGGACGAGATGCGCCTACTAGTCCACAGGGGACGCCTGCAGGAGGTCTGGCATTCAGAATATAATTATTCAAAGAGTGCTGAGCCCTATCGTAGCACGCATACTGTTCACCGTCTCACCGCTCGCGGTCTCGGCGAACAAGGCAGTCTCAGATAACCCTCTGTCCCCAAGAGCTTCGATCAAGACAGGTTGAATATCCTGGAGGGCGTCGAGCATGTACTGCCACATCTCGTGCACCCTCTCCATATCAGCACTAAAGGGGAAGCCCAGAGGCGGGAAGACGGGGGGGGGGGGGGGGGGGGTATCAGTGCCTAAACGATTGTTGAGTTGACCCTTTTAGCACCGCACTCCTGACATGAAGGCAAAAAACTTGGCGTTAGACCGGGATAACTAGGGGCCGGAAATCACCCAATAGAATAAAGGAGAGGGGGGAAGGGGGCGTGTTCAGTACCTATATGAGCGTATATTGGGTTAGTCCCGCAATTAGGGCGCCGTCAGTCACACCGTTAGCATGTCCAACACTAAAACCAGTATAATATGTCAAGACGGTCTCCCTTCACGACTCACGACCTAAATTGCCTACTTCCGACATATTTGGGTTGGACGGCAGGGTGTTAGCAGTGCACACGTGCCCACGCTTTAGGTTGGTCCACACGATCACACTTTCGAACGTTCACACCTGACTTCAGCCTCTGCCTCTTCCGCTGCCATGTTGGGCTTATCCCGTCGGATTTCTGCCAAAACGTTGGTCCTGCGTTCCTCCACGGCGGCGTAATCCTATGCACGAGCGGACGGTGGGAGGGGAAGCGGGCCATGTTATAGAATAACAAGCATAGCAGAAGCCGCAGCAGCGACCGCAGCGGCGGCATGAGCGACGGCTACCGTGGGCCTGCCTGCCTTCAGGGCACAATTTAGGCGACGAAAGTCCGAGAAAGCGGACCAGGTCCATGCGAGCAGTGAAAACAACAGCATCAACATGTATGCCACTAACACCAAAAGTTACAACATCAAACAAAAAGCCTTCCTCACCCATCCGTCAAAGCCGTGTTCTAAGCTTGCAACAAAACAGGCAGGACAACGCACGCACCATCTGATCCAGCGTTGTGGCGATCTCGTTTTCCACCATGATCGTTGCATCTATCAACTCCTGCGCGAACGCATCGTCCTCCTCATCCCCCTCCACAAGGGTGGCGAGACCGGCGCTTGGCTGTGGACCTCCAACTTTGCCCTCCAAGGGCTCATGTTGAAGAGGATTATTGGAGGATGATGCCGAGGGGTTTCCTTCAGCTGCGAGGCGGGGGGGGTTGGGGCTGGCTGCGTCTCCGACTTCCGAGTCGGCGTTTCCCGGGGATTCGCTCTTGGAGAGCCTCGAGAGGACTCTGGACAGCAGAGGGGGATTCTGCTCGGCCTGCGTAAAAAGGGCCTGTAGGAGTACGCGAAAAAAAAACGCAGATTTTTGTTCCAGATTTTTGTTCGCAGGTTTTTGTCGAGCGTTTGTGTCGAACCATCAGGTCCGTGATGGGCACGTGTAAGAGCGAGGCAGGAGGAGGGGAGGGACGGGAGGGGGTGGGGGAGGGGGAGTAAGCATGGACGGCGGGTCAGGGTCGAAGCGCGCGAGCTCGCATCCTTTTGTCGTAAGCAGCGGACAAAGGTGAAGGAAGACCGTGAAAAAAAAACAGGCACAGCACAGCGCGCAAACACACCCAAGCATATACCCACGCAACCGTCATATACCCGCACGACCTACCATAAACCCTGCAAATGACGTCACCCATGCGACCTACCATATGCCCATGCGACCTATCAGATACTCATGCCGCCTACCCTATGGTCCTTCCGTTACCTGCAAACGAGCGAGCGCGCTCTCGTCGCAACAAGGGCACAGCCAGTCATCGTCGGAGGCTTCCACTCGCGCTGCGGTGCCCTCACCCAGCTTGTCGACGCAGTTGTCACAAAACGCCCTGCGGCACATCGCACGAAAGGGCTTTGCACGATTAGTGTGCATCATGCGGCCGGGTGGGGGGGGCGTGTTCATCCACGAATAAGAGCAATAGTGGTAAATGAGGGTTGGGGCTAGGGGGCAAGAGTGGCAGATGAGGGTTGGGGCTAGTGGTGCTCTCGCCTAGCTTGTCGATGCAGTTGTCAGCGGCGCGTCGCACGAAAGGAGTTTACACGACAAGCACCAATGGCAGAGCATCCGCGGCAGGGATGCGGGCGTTGCTGACAGAGAATGGACGAACTGTATCGAACGCCTGTAACCACGCGAGGGGCGCAACAGACTGTCCCGCGTGCGACAGATAAGAGACCCGCTCGGTTCGACATCGCACTCCGCGGGCGGGGCAGAGCAGAGTAGAGCACACTTGAAGGATGCTCAAACGAAACAGGCCCTTTTCGTCGAGAGCACGCGAGACGCTACCGCACCTGGCATTCCGCAACGCGCCCACGGTGCGCAGCACGACGCCGACGTCACTCGAGAGATCCGTTGGCAAACTACGATATTCTCTACCAGCTGTTGGCACGGGCTCTCACTGATAGCGTCGATTTGGTGGGTCGATCTCGCATCGTAAGACACTCACAGTCAACCAAGGACACGAAAAATAGAAAACACACTAACCATCGCACCACGATACCATACCACGCGCCACACCGCACCGCACCGCACCGCACCGCACCGCACCGCACCGCACCGCACCGCACCGCACCACACCACACCACACCACACCACACCACACCACACCACACCACACCACACCAAACCACACCACACCACACCACACCACACCACACCACACCACACCACGCCACACCACACCACACCACACCACACCACACCACACCACACCACACCACACCACACCACACCACACCACACCACACCACACCACACCACACCACACCACACCACACCACACCGCACTCGGCGCCAGCAGCTTGTGCGTGTACGTACTGCATCCTACACGAGCCGGACTGGCGAAGACACACGGCAAAGTATGAACACCTTATGACCCGGACCAACGTTGACCAGGAGTTAATGTCAGAACAGCAGCGACATCAACAACACGGACAACTACCACAAGAACGACAACAACACCCCAGCCGCCACAGCGACAGCGACAACAGCAACAACATTAACAACAACGACGACCATAAAGATAGCACAAGCACCACCACCAACAACAACAACAACAACAACAACAACAACAACGTACCTCCCGCAGTCGTCTCCATCGCAAAGGAACAGTTTCTTGTCCACGTCCTCCGCGCACCACGTGCAGTATTCGTCGTCCAACTGTCCACCCTTCGCTTCTAGGACCTCGCGAAGACTCCCCAGGCACCTTGTGCGCGCAATGGTGCGATGCATTTGGAGTAAAATCGCAACAAAAGGGTAAATTGTTGAACTTGAACTGAACTTTCCAAGAGCATGTTCGGTAGAGTACGCACCAAAGCTTACCAGGGGAATTTCAGTTTGTTTGGTAAATACCCCATCGAAATCGTCGGTACCGTTCGGTTCGGCCTCAGTACCGGTACCGGACACTTCAATAAGTTCGGTACGCCCACCAAAAATACCCTCGGTACCGGTATATACCACCGATTATATCCGCAGAATTTTCAGTTGAGATTGCAGTTGCAGTTGAGGTTACAGCTGCCGTCCTAGTTCAAATTGAGGTCGAAGTTTAATTGAAGTTGCAGTAGCAAATGAAGTTGCAGTTGCGGTTAACGTTACAGTCGTGGTTATACAGCACAGGACACAGAAAAAAGAGCACGAAGAACGCGAGGCTGAGGTTTACACAAACATAAGAAACCCGGAGGACGTTATACTGAGTTCTTTGCAGAACGCACTTAATATCAAATAAGGAATCCAGCCTGGACCAGCGCGTCTATTTCTTACTGGATGTGCTGTACTGAAAGTGTAGGTATATGTGCGATTGCAGTTGCACCGCCCGGGGGGGTGCTGGGGCAGCGGCAACGGTGCCCAACATCGCCCAAAAACACTGCCCACGCTTTACACCCGCCGGGCACAGCCAATCTCTGGCACGCAAAACCCTATCATAGGCTCTCCTGCATATGCGGGTCATACACGTGGAGGAATGGGGACTTTTCGTACGCTCTTCCGACGGTCTCAGCCCATTTCAAGAAGCGCGTCGCACAAATTTGTTTCCCCCTCGTACGCTCGGTGCTGCAGAACCACTGACGCCAGCGATTGTCTTCGAGGACATGGTTGGGTGGGGGAGAGTGTGCTTGTGCTGGAAAAGCTTCGAGGGTCGCTGCATCTTCAACGTTGGAGGTTTGCTGGAGGCAGAAGGCTCGGAATTGCGTGGTCGACGGAGCTAAAAGTGCGGCCGTAGACACTCGGGTCTTGGAGGCTGGGGCAAACCGAGACATCGGAGGTTAGGTTAACGGCAGACGCCGCGTCTCTCCTCATCATGTAAACTTCCTTCGCTGGTGCTTGGTCCAAGACGTGGATGCATTCGTTGTTGGCGGTGTTGGGTTGGGGTGGGTCGGCCCGGCATCACAGGTCACTTGTAGACAAAGCCAGAGGAAAACACACAAAAACACAATACACACCAAGACACAGGAGTTACCACCGCTTGCGATAATCACACCACACTCTGCGCATTCATTTTGTGCGGGAAGCGAGGGCATGCGTCACCGAAGGATGCGTTGCTCTATATCTTACCTTGGGCACACCGCGACACCCGGTACCGTGGGGTGCTCTTCCACCTGAAACGCCCCAGACGATAGGTCTTGATAGCAGACGGTGCAAACGAAATCGTCGCTCCTATCGAATAACGCCGCGGAGGGGCACAAAACCGAGGGGGAGGGGGGCGTCAACGAAATGCAAGCAACGTCACGATAAGGCGTTACAATCGCTTGGGGCGTTGGGGGGGGGGGAGGGTGGAGGTTGGCGTTCGGAGGCATTCTGTTCACGATTGACGACGGCAGGGACGCCTGCAGTCCCGCACGATGAAGTGACCGCGGCGGCAGCAGCAGCAGTAGAGGCACCGTCACGAATCACTACAAATCTCTCCATGGCCTCGAGCAAAAAAAAACAGTGACCGACGAACAATCCGCGATCAACGGTAAAAAACACATCCTGTGATGTATGGTGTAGAGGCGGTGCGATGTGGCATGCAGCAAGGACGACGGTCTACTAACAACGGTATCAAAACGCGTCGACGGTCACTTGCAGAGGGCCATGTGGTGTCTGGAGCCATCCGGGCATGTAGGTGCATCTCGGGGTTTCCCGCTGATGTGGGGCCATGCAAATTTTTACTCGAACCATGACATTTAACGTCACAGGAATCTGGGACCGTCTGCAAGCCCCCGTTTCAGAAAAACCCCCGAGGATACGCCAGTATGGCCCAGCCACCACAGCCAGCACCGTTGAAACACCCCATCTTGGTGATGACCTAGTAAATGCAATTGTAAAATTCCACACATCGGACAACTCATGAGTTAACTCAGTTATGTTCTTTGACTCACATCCCCTGAGTGTGCATAACTGAGTTATCGTCTTAACTCACCACCCCTGGGTGTGCATATCTGAGTTGTCGCCTTAACTCACCATCCCTGGGTGTGCACAACTGAGTTATCGTGTTTAACTCATCCACCGGAAGTGTGCATAACTGAGTTATAATCTGTAACTCACCTCCGCGGAGTGTGCACAACTGAGTTATCGTCTTTGAATCACCATCCCTGTGTGTATTGCTGAGTTATCATCTTTAGCTCACCCCCGCGGTGTGTGCACAACTGAGTTATCATCTTTAACTCATCCGCTGGAAGATTGTTATACTGGTAATCTTTAACTCGTCCCCGCGAAGGGTGCACAACTGAGTTATGCTCTGCAACTCAGTGTGGTATACCTCATGAATAACCATCATAAGTATTACGTACAAGTGGACGTAAGATGAATACCACCGCAGCAAAACAACTAGCGCAAGTCAGCGAAAGGGGGAACGTGATTTTTGTTTCTTTCGTGTCTGCTGCCGTTACACGTGCGGGGAAAAAACTGCCGCAAGTGCACTATGAAAACAAGAACAAAAGCAATGGCTCTGGACGAAAAGACGTGCGAAATATACAATTCACGTACAGAAAAATCGCCCACATCGGACAACAACTCATGAGTTAACTCAGTAACGTTATTTAACTCACACCCCCTGAGTGCGTATACCTTGAGCCATCTTCTTTAACTCGCCGCCCCTGAGTGTGCATAACTGTGTTGTCGTCTTTAACTCACCATCCCTGGGTGTGTATAACTGAGTTATGGTCTTTAACTCACTCCCGCGGAGTGTGCACAACTGAGTTATCGTCTTCTAAGTCATCCGCTGGAGGTGTGCATAACTGAGTTATAGCCTTTAACTCGCCCCCGCGGAGTGTGCATGACCGCATGATCGTCTTTAACTAATCCACCGGAAGTGTGCATAACTGAGTTATAGTCTTTAACTCGCCCCCGCGGAGTGTGCATAACTGAGTTATCGTCTATAACTCCCCCCCCGGGAGTGTGCATAACCGAGTTACGATCTTTAATTCACAAGCCCTGCGTGTGCACAACTGAGTTAAGTTCGTTAACTCACTGCTGAGTTATGACAAAACGATGTATACTGAGTTAACCTGAGTTGAGTAGTCCAATGCGTGAATATTTCACTATTAACCGTAATAGTATTCGATAATTTCAATTTGTAACCGGTGTGTGCAATGTTTAATAGCAGATTTTCTCACTGTACCCGCCATGTGACCCAATTCCAACCAGGAAACTCGGAGGTTCACTCACGACGTCCCCTGACAACCAAACAACAGCGAAAGGTAAGCATGCATGCAGCAGCACAGCAGTGGCGTACAGCATCGCTGGCGAGCCCCCACCTCAAGCCCACCCGATGGGTAAGCGGGGAATGCAAATAAGCGGTAACCTACACCTCCACAGCAAGAGCCCGGGGCCAGCATCACTGTACACCTGACTGAGGAGCAAGTGTTGCTAGAAGATGGCACCGCTGGGGTATGATAAGCAGCAGGCCACAAAAGAGTACAAGGACATCAGTAGCACACCGGTAGTGTTGGTGGAGGAAGCGGCAATCGTCGTGCGAACGACAGCCTAACCACTCGAAAACACTGCAGCCATATATACACATTACTGAACTACAGCAGTAGTCAGTATCGGTACTAGCCGTAGTAGCAGTGGCCGTAGTTGTAGACGTTGGGAACGACTCTCGCTCGGTTTGACGCGACACACTCGACGGCTCATCACTCGAACATACCGCAGCTATGTTACTGAACTACTGGTACAGCAGTCAGTACCGAAAGTAGCACAAGTTTCAGTAGTGGTAGCAGGTGTAGGTGTCGGGAAACGATCGTCGCTCGGTTTCATGTACCGCGTTTTCTTTAACGGTGTACCGCTGTGTGCGTCTGTCTGTGTGGGGTCTGAATCCTTTGAGTGTTTTGGTTATGTATCACGTGCAGCAGTCGTGTTTGTGTGAGCGCATAATGCGCGAATTCTTAGGAGACGACAGCCGTTGGGCGTTGGGTCCCTCGACCAAGTCGAGCCGAATACCGCACTAGATGAAAAGCTTGTTAGAGCCTCAAATGTTACCACCGTTGTGTGATATACATCGTCGTATACGGTACGCCAACTTTGCAACTGCGCCAAACAAGCAACACCCCGACACCATGGTCTGCTGCCTGTCTGCTTGGAGCTGATGCGCTTACGTGATTCAAGCCTACAATTTGTACACACGTGTGGCGTACCGTGTGATGGGGCATGCTCTTCGATGTCCTCGCGGATTTTGCACTTACATGTAGGCGTGCGTGTTTTTTTTTTAACTAGCATAAACCAACGTAGATACCTGCCGAGAGGTCGCCACAGTCACTGGAGGTGTGGGTAACCGCTTCTTTGCGTCCCCCATACCCAGCAGAAATGTGGGTTTATATATCATATAGCAAGCACTACATGAGGACCAAAACCAGCTGAAACTTCGTGAGTGTCGTTATCGTGATGAAACAAGTCAGTGGAGAGAGTTGTTGCGTCTGGGGGTCAGTCAGGACGTCATTTGAGGAAAATATATATAGAGTAGGTTTGGGGTTTCTGTATATGGGCGGACACGAACGAACACGCTTTCGGAATATCGGCGTTGACAACCTTCAGAAGCTAGGGCTTCTCAAGGTATAACATACAAAAGGAGCGGGGCCATTCTGCTCTCGAGCGTGTATATCTATCCCTCTTGGCGTTCGTCCACGCCAATATGAAGGTCGCCTCCCCGGGTGATGTCGGCCTGGTCTTGGTCTTGGACGGGGTTGGCCGAGGCCGGGACTCGCTTGTTCTTTCGTGCATGTGGCAAGGACGTGCCTTCACTAACCTCTCTCGCGTTAAGCGAGGGGAGATTTTATCGAGTGAGATGAGGGAGCTTGGGTCGTTCTCGTAGAGGACCCTGGGCTCCCGGTTGCGTTCGGGTTTGAAATTGGCGAACGTCAACCGTTGTGAAGAGCCATTAGTATTGATGGCAAGTCTCATAGACCGGGCGTTTGTTAGCGCGTTATCATGGTTGGCATTTTTGATCGAAGATTGACGGTACCCACGTACCCTGTCCTTCATATTGGCGTCGCTTTCGAAAGCTGTATTGGATCCGGCCGTTGCGTCTTCCGTACCGTCCGGTAGCAGTTTCGGCGGATAATCAAAGAGCTGTTGTGTGTTGTCAGATGCGCACCGCTCGAAAACCTGGCTGCGGTAAATCTGTCTAAATATTTAGGCTACAGGTATCGGGTATAGTATACCCTATGGCCTGCTTCGACCACGTACAGATGAATGAAGAGAGGAGTATAGTTATTGTTCGCTGTAGCTAGGGACTTGCGCAGCAGGATATTGGTAACTGTCGTCAAAGTGTGTGCGTTGGCGTAACGCACCTTCAGGTGCTTATTGCGCTGAACCCTGTAGCGCGACACCGCAATCCCAACCCGAAACGTTCGCCAGCGGAACAACGCAAAATCATAGCCAAGTAATGCCCTGACACACGCGGTCTGAGTGGAGTCGCATGTTCACGAGGAAACCAGTACACCAGCGCAGTCCGAGGGTTCGAGTACGAGTAGTCGATGGGTAGTTTTGATCGTGCTGCGCTGAGTTCATCGATTGATTGATCCAATGTTTTTCGTACTACAGCAGTGGTGACCCGGAACTTATGAAAGAAAGGCTCAAACTTTCGGGGGGGAGAAAAAATCGGGTGTAAGAAAGACAGTTGAAACTAAAGTAGGCAACAAGATAAAAACCAGCTCTACAAGAAAGAGCCGAGTTCGACGCCCACCCAATATAAGAAAGGAGGCCGTGCCGGAGGGCGGCGCAAAATAAGAAACAGCAAAAAAGGCACAACATTTTTTCCAGCAGCAGTGTTATCGTTAAGAAAAGCTGTGATACACACGCGGAAATGCAAAATAATTCAAGCTTGTTGAGCGTGGGGTGCTTGTGAGATAGGGACTGGCTTGCTTCGGGGGGGCATTTACACGTATAGAGCACAGCACAAAGTTCTAGGTGTGAGTATGATTACCGCGTTATGCTCTATGCTGATAGAAGCAAGAACAGCTTGAATTTGCCGTTGCTGTCGTACAGCACCGAAGGCGCCGCTGTTGGGGCGTTGGCGCTGCCAGAGGCAGCGCAACAGAAGGGGTGTGAGGACGTCGGGACGGGCGCTGACTCCTAATATTCGCAGCGCGGAGATTTCAGCTTAGACGGGGGGGAGTGGATCCGTTGGTATGTGTTGTGTTATTCTGCTACCAAGTTTGCACTTTAGACGGGCAGTATATGTTAGGATTGAGGCAACTTTTGAGGCAACATTCAGTTGCCACAATGTTGGTTTGTGCTTTGTCGTAGCTCATGGTGGATATACTGCGGCTGCAGGGGCTTCGCCCGGGTCTGCAACGTTCTGCACATTGTTGATTGGGGAATCCAAGATAGTACCCCCACAGCAAGAAGTATGGCACATATTAATATTAAGTAGCGGTACGGCCACGGCTCCGCCCATTACGCTAGACCTACGTCGCCCACAGTGATAGGGTAGTGTATAATGGTACTCGTAGTGTGTGCTGTGATGTAGTACTCTCTGCACGGAAAAGTACGGACCATTGAGTATAAATGAAATTTCCAAACGGTCCTAAAATATCCGTCTGTAGTCACTCTGGTATGAACTTCATAGCAACAGTAGTGAGCGTACTGTAGCTCTCCGCCACGGGGAAACAATACCAAAAATCTACCACCATTACTACTACAGCAGTATCAACTCCAAGTGACTGCTGTTTAGTAACTGCGTGGTATGGATATTCTACAGTCGCCAGTGTGCACGTCTTACGCAACCCGGCCAATCAGTAAGCAGCCGGTAGAGGTGGGGTTTCCACAAAAGGCGGGGCGCTATCGACTGGAGGGGTCTCCGCTTTCGTCCCGGGGGTGTTGGAATGTAGATGTATGAAATAATTTTGATCCGGGGATGGGAGGTGGGACCTCGACATTGTTCCGAGGGGCAACTCTCACCGCGCGCTGGCTCCTTGTGAGCCTCAGCCAAATCAGCCAATCAGCAATCAGCCGATGGGGGTGGAAATCCCACACCGTGCGTGGAGGTATCAACCCGGGGATCATCGTTTTCGCTCCCGGGATATTGGAGTTGTAGACTTATGGAAGATGGTGATCCGGGGATGGGAACTGGTCGTCCCTGGGTGCGGCGCGACCTCGACGTTGTCCCAAGGGGTAACTCTCGCCGGCTCCATGAGCCCCAGCCGATCAGCAATCAGCTGACGGGGGTTGGGATTCCACACCATGCGGGGCGGTATCGACCTGTGGTATAATTGCTTTCGTGCCCGGCGTGTTGGAGTTGTAGATGTATGGAAGGATTTCTGATCCGGGGATGGGAATTAAGTAATCATCCACGGGTGCGGCGGAACCTCGACGTTGTCCCGCGGCGCAACTCTCGCCGACGCTGGCTCCATAAACCGCAGCCGATTAGCAATCAGCCGATGGGGCTGAGGTTTCCACATCGTGCGGGGGGGGTATTGACCCGGGGGATCAGTTTTCGTCCCAATGGTGTTGGATTTGTACATGTATGGAAGGATTTCTGGTCGGGGGATGGGACTCTATCCTCTCCGGGTGTCGCTAGCTCCATGAGCCCCAGCTAATCAGCGATCAGCCAATGGGTAAGGGTTTCCACACCCTGCGGGGGTGTCGACTCGGGGGGTCGCTGTTTTCGTCCCCGGTTGGTGGGAGTTATAGATAATTGGAGATATTATCTGAACCGGGGATGGGACCCTATCCCTCCCGGGCGCGGCGGAACCCTCATGCCCCTATGGGTGGAATATTCCTGTTCAGCACCAATCTTACACAAAAGAGCGAACGGTCTCTGGCAAGAATTTGACAGACCAATCAGCGGCCCGAATCGCAATTCGAAATTGTGCGCTGGGATGATGGCCGTTAAGACCCAGAAATGCCTCGGGATTGTCGGCAACGCCCAGCACGCGACGGCCACGACTCGGCACGACGTAAGACATAGTGTTCTGTTGTCTGTTGGTTGTGCGCCCTACCTTCTCTACCCATTCCGCGGGGCGGGGCTGGTGCGCGATGGATCGCGAGGCCATGATGACAGACAGACAGAATACTAGCATTTAATCATGCAGATACTCGCGTGGGTACACTTAGGTCGCGGCTGACCTGTACCGCATTGAACGTGACATGTGGTTTCGCGGTACTTGAAAAAAAGAAAAGTACAACAAACAACGCTGAAAACGATTGTCAAAACACAAGAGCAAGAGACGCTGAAAATGTTGGAACTTAAGGCGGGAGAAAATATAAAACGCGTCTACATAAGGAACTACTTGGTACAGGCGCGCAAATTACACCTGGACGCCGAATTGACGTTTCTTCACCATTACTACGAGTACTTAGTACTGCTGTCTTGGTTGTACGAGCGTTATTCGCATACGGTACTCCTATACGTCTTGCGTACAATATGCATTTTAGGTTTTTTGAATGCTGTTCTCCGGCGGCCAAGGTTTTTTTCTCGCACTCTCGGCTGCGGGGCACGCAAGAGGGCCTTCGGTACATGACGACGCATGTCGGAATCCCGGCCGAGCTCTGTGGCGGTGCTCTGAGCATTCAACGTCGCTGAACTGGCTCTTTTTTTCAAGGGGTTGCGTTGCGTCTCGCTGAGCCGAGTAGTTTTTTTTATTTTATTTCATCCTCCGGCGGATGGGTAAACATAAAGCTTAAGCTCAACACACTTCCACGTATTTTCATACACGTCGTGTGTCGATTTAAAGCCGAGTAGGTGTAAATGAAAAACCCTACAATTTGTTGTTCTTTTACAATTACCCGCTCCGCTCTCAGATTGTTTGCCCGCTCCAATAGTTTGCCCGCTGTACAACATCAGCCCAATTGTTTTCACCCCCTCCTGCTGTTTGCTACGGTGCAGCTACATACAGCCAGAAGCAGCACATCTCTCGAGCATCATACGTATCTGTTGCACCTATGATAGCCGTGTGAGATACGTTGTACACCTCGCAATGAACACGTGACACACCTCGCCTGTGACAAAACTGTCTCTCTCCGCCCGTTTACCTGAGAGGTTGTCACCTAGCTACTATTTCTCGAGTTGTTGTGCTTCCCGCGCCGCATCTGGGAGGTAATCGTACCGAGCAAGATCCTCAGAGCAAGGCCCATACTGCCGCCTGCCTCGTTTCGCCGGGCCGCGCGGGGCCCACAGAAACCCATATTTTAATTGCGAGGAAAGTAAACAAATATGTCGATCGACAGAAGCTACTGCGAGTAGGTCCTTCCATAATTGAATACCATTACACCCCCCACACTAAACATAGCATATATCTCGGACTATGTCAGGAACCCCGATGAGATTCTGCCAATTCTACCTCCGACTCCATTTTGGTATTGGACACGG
The DNA here is from genome assembly GCA_012845835.1 of Undaria pinnatifida. NCBI lineage: Eukaryota > Phaeophyceae > Laminariales > Alariaceae > Undaria > Undaria pinnatifida. The sequence goes on along the minus strand of JABAKD010000025.1, from coordinate 5,340,373 downwards.
TATGCAATGATCGCGTTGCTCTCATCGTTCCATCTGGCGGTTTCCAAAGTGTGTGAGTTTGGCAATTTCCGTGGGATCATTTATCGTTTGTTGTAGATTTTGAGATGGAGAGAATCGAACACTCGACCTCAATGTTCAAAATCTCACCGCCTGCCTGCGACGCCAACGTGAGGAAAGTAGACTAAAAAATGTCGATCGACAGAAGCTACTACGGGTAGGCCCTTCTACACTCGAGTTCCACCACATAGAGCTTTTTCTCGCTCTGCTGCTACTGCTGTGCTACTGCATTACACATGGCCCTCCAGGCTCAGTATTGGTGGTCGTCACGGCACAACAGCAGACGCGCTGTGAGCTCTCTCCTTTGTGACAGCCACAGACGGTGCTTATGTATGTATGTTGTTTGTCGCTTCTGTATGTACCAGGTATGTGTGCGTGGCGTGTGTGCCGTAACAAAATCAGTACGCAAGAACAGCACAGCAGCAGCAGCAGTACAACTGCAGGAGCCGTGTCTCAAGCTCTTCATTTTGTACCAGCAGTCGCGCTGTACGGTATGTGTGTATGGTTGGTACACAGCAGGAGGTCGAGAAGCCGAGCCACGACAGCAGCACTTTCACGTCCAACGCAACAACCGAACACAAATGGTCGGACCTCATGCCTGGTACACGAAGCCTAAGGCAGTAGCAAACGCAAAAGTCGTACAAGTAGCACGGCTGACGTCCTTGAAATATATTTATAAAATATAAAGTCTATACATATATATTTGAAACAAAAGAATAGGACCCCTCCCATCCAGAAAAAACTCACCCACATACAAGCTGGGCCGGCCAAGAAACCCATAATCCGTCAGTCGGGCATATCTTTTGAACGACAGTGACCCACTGCAAACTGAGCATATCCTCGTGATCAGCTAGATGCGGTGGTCATTTTAAGCCCTCCAGCTTGAGAATCTGCGAAGTTGGCGCCGAAAAAAGTGTTTGCCACTCACGTTTCCTAGTTTGAGCATTTTTTTTCATGATATGTTTGTGTTGCTTTTTCTAAAATTGCTCGAAATACAAAGTGGATGGAATTGGCTTCATTTTTCTGGGCATGTACATCTTGGGACGAGGAGTAGGGACATATGCTTTTCATTTCATGGGTCACTTTCGTTCGAAAGTTATGGATGAATCCCTGAATTATGTGTAAATTTGTATGCAGAGGAACTTCGGTGGAAACTTGGCCATGCACCTCTCAATTTTTGAAGTTAGGACCTGAAATTTTGACACGTGATTTGGACCGAGCCCACCAAAACAGTACTGGGCGAGCTCAAAAAAAAAAAAAAACTGCCGACATACGGCCAGCTAAACGTTTTCCATGATCATAAAATGGACGAAAAGTCAACGGATTTTCATTTTTTTTTGTTTTGAGCTCGCCAAGTAGTGTCTTGGCGAGCCTGTTCTGAATCGCGTGTCAAAATTTCAGGTCCGAACTCGAAAAACTGAGCGGGGCACAGCGATATTTGTCTATTTTGAGCGTCTTGGCCGGCCCAGCTTGTAGTATATCACAAGTACCAACAACGCAGCTTGCAAATATGAGTATTGACCCGAAATTCGTCGAACTCACGGCTGACGTCCTAAAAACATTTTTATTACAGTAAGCAGTACTAGATTAGTAATTTTTGTTGCGATTTCATACATTTAATTTTTTTGTGTTCGTTAGCAACGGCCCCATTACATCATTGGCAAGGCTGTGTTCCCCCTTTTCGACTTGAGACGCCCCCGGGATATCAACTTAACGCCACCGAAGAGGGAACTTGTTCACTACACACGTTGTACACATTACAGTTGGAATGGGGTACGATGCAATACGACAATAGAGTGGGACCCCCCTCCCCCCCTCCTCCCAGCGTCCTTGTCCCTTGTCCGAGTTGTTGTTGTTGTTCTCACATTAACTCGCATAATCAAGTCCGTGGTCACAGGACAGGCTCCAGTCACTCTGGAGCTGAGGAATACCCAGGGAAAAACACAAACAACCCAAGGTGGTACACGCATATATCACAGCTGACGCAATTCATGCCTCCACCAGAAACATATAAAAGGGAAATCGGGAGTTAGTCTACGATGTGCCAGGTCCATACCGGTGCATACGCCTCATTACTCGCGCCTGGAAAAACCGACTGTACCGCTTGTCACCTGAGAAAGACTACCATGCGTATGTTACACGTAGTATCTATCACTACGCATACGCACGACAGACGCAAGTCAATTGGAAAAAGGAGACAAAGAAAAGAAGAGAAGATAAAGGAAAAAAAAGAAAAGAGAATAAAGCGAAAAAAAAAACGAAAAAGGAAAGCGAAGGAAAGAAGAGACAAGAAAAGCAAGAAAAGACAAAACAAGAAGAGGAAGCAAGGAAAGGAAAAGAGAAAAAATAAAAAATGTCATACTATTGAAAGCAGACCCTTGGAACTGGCTGAAGACGGCGTTGGGCTCATAGAGGGTATCAAGTGCACCATCAATGGCACTGGGGAGAGAACGCAACATGGCGAAGAAGTCAGGGCGGTCTTACGCTATCTTGTGACGGCCATGGGAAGGCCCACAACTTTCAAGACGATGATGGACAAACCCAGACTTCAGTCTCTCGGGCATGACGCCCCCCCTTCCCCCCTTCCCCCCCGACCCCCCCCCCCCCCCCTCCCCCCTCCCCCCTCCCCCCTTCCCGCCCTCCCCCCTCCCCCCTCCCCCTTCCCCCTCCCCCCGGCCGCTTAGAGATGCCGACGGTGGATGGCGCTGCCGCAGCCTTTGCGCGTCGCTCTGCAGCTTTGCGTCTCTCCGTTTCACGCCATTTCCGCATGAACAACTCGGCTCCCTCCTCTACTCGTCGAAACCATTATGCATCGCCGAGTGTCTACCAGGTACACTTACGACAGTTAAGGATTTTGGATGATTGTACATGTGTACTCGTGAGTAGTATTATCATGATTCAAGCGCCTCAACAAATAATGGCGGTACACCAAATATGAATTTAGTTTCGATTTTTAGTGCAAACACCAAATGCAGCACAAGCGGTTGCCTCGCATCCAGCAGGCAGTTTAGTTCACTGCTGCTGGCCAAAAGTCGCGGGTGGATACGGAACGCAGCGTTTCATTGCGACGCTAGCGCGCTGCTGTGCTCTGCCGCAGAGTGGACCAGGAATCTACGTCAAAAGCAAAGCAGTTCACGTAAACGCAGGCCACCGACCGGGTATGGCCAGAAGCAGACATGGATTCAGGCGCAAGTTGCCAACACTCGTGCACTACGCTCACCGTGAGTCATCAGGCAGACTGTCGCCCATGCTTTCCTCTCAGCCCCAAGATTGTAGAGCCCTGCTCCTGGGGGTCGGCAGGCCCGCTCTCACTCCGACGCGCCAGTACAAATATGCTGTGCTGCTGTGTGCTGTGTGGGTTTTAAAATTGAATTTTTCCAAAATTCGCGAAGCCGTCACACTACTGCGCGAAGGTCAAGGACACGGCAGAGTCCTGCAAGACCAGATTTTCCTTTCACGTGGTCAACGTAGGCTAGAAAAATTGAGAGATGGTCCATCCGTGTACAGAACAACTCTGCTGTTTCCCGCGCCCAGCACTGCCCAAATCCGCCCCCCACGCTGGTGCAGAATGCGGTATGGTTGCGCATAACAGCCCCTGTAGCCTCTGCGGAAAAATGCGTTGCCGTTATGAAACCCTTTATATCACCTGTGAATAAAAGACATCTGTGGTACTACTACTAATACCAGGTATACAGAGTAGTAGCTTGTTGGGTACGTACGTGTCCACGTGTCCACTATCTACTACTCACGCGTTTCGCGCTGAATCAACAGATCGCTTCCCCCCCAGCTTTCAGATCTTGTGTGTTCGAGCATTTTCGTAGACTTGGGTGCAATGAGCACGCTTTACGAGCAAAATCGTATGATGATTCTGGTGATGAAAACTTGAAAAATGAAAAAATGAAATTTAACAATAACTCCACCTACTCACGCGTTTCGCGCTGAATCAACAGATCGCTTTCCCCCCAGCTTTCAGATCTTGTGTGTTCGTGTTTGGTTTTCGGCGAGGAATGGCGAGCATTTTCGTTCACTTCTTTGGTAAAATGAGCACGCTTTACGAGCGAAATCGTATGATGATTCTGATGAGGAAAACTTGAAAAATGAAAAAATGAAATTCGAAAATGAACTCCATCGGCCGCAGTAGTTACGCCGCATGGGCCTCGCTGCTCGTGCCGGGACCCGGCACATCGCATTCGCTCTGCTAAGGCGGCTACCTAGCTACCGAGGCGCCGGGTGATGAAGAGGCAACTTCAACTCGTGATATGCGCGATGACGACATGCCTGGCTGCTATGATGCAGCATCACCAGCAGCTGCTCTTAATGGCCTCGATGCAAGAGGATAGTGACGCCGACGATGAAGATGACCGCGATGATGACCACGGCAATGATGACAGTACTGAGGAACAACCCAAGGCAAAGCGAACTCGTTGCTCGTACGGTCGACCGGACTACAACAGCAGCGGATGGGCGGTGATGCTCAGAGAGACACAGCTCCTAGCCGACCCGACTTCACAAGAAGCTAAGAGCTTTCGCGCGAGCTTTCGTGTGCCCTATCCGTTCTTCTTGGATCTGGTGAAGCAAGTGAAGGCCAGCGAATGGGAGGGCTTCATGGCAAACACTACGGGCGTGGGCAGACTCAACTACATAGCCGTGGAGCTCAAGGTAGGTGCCTTTATAGCGTGTGTGTGGTCCGTGAAAACCTTGCGGAAACAGCCCTTGTTTGCCTCGGTTATGGTTCAGCGAGCTTCTATGTTCACCTGATCGCTCGGCCCGAACAAGGAAAAGGCAACAAGAGGGTCCGTATTGTCGTGATTTCGTGAATTTTGGTGTATCATTTGTGATACTTTGAAGTACCAGTCTATGGGTCTAAATATTAGTCACCACACTACCCGGAAAGATGACATTCCGGGTGGCTACGTATCTCCACCGAACCTGACCCTCAGGGGACAGGCCGGGTCGACATACACACGCATCCGTATACAACGGCAGCTTGCGCTGCCGGGGTTGTAACGAAGACCACTGATAGGGACAGCTTATGCTATACCTACAATGGGATCCGAAGGGTGCGCCAGCTAGCGTTGGGCTGCGAAAGCAACTAAGTTAAATCGACACACGACGCGTATGAAAATACATGGAAGTGTGGTGAGCTAAAGCTTTATTTTTCCCCATCCGCCGGAGGATGAAAAAAAAAAAAGCAATTAGCCGAATTCTTGTATACTCCGTAACAAAATTAGAAATACACTCCAGCCGTGAGATCGAAGATTTTGTCGAAACTCATCTTTGCAAGCTGTGCGATACTCAATTTTTTTATAGTCGGATCCGTCAGTCGAAAACGGCCCTTTTCGACTGGAGCCCCTGTCGGGCTTTCTCAGGCCATTTCTTTTGCAGTCGGATTTGTCAGTCGAAAACGGCCTTTTTCGACTGAAGCCCAAATCGGGCTTTCTTACGCAGTCGAAAAACTCGACTTTTTCGACTGGATTCTCCAGTCGAAAAGCTCAGTCGAAAAAGTGTTACACGTGTTTTTTAACCGATCGCATCGCCCATCCCACCACCAAACACACGGCCACACAGCCACACGGCCACACACCCGCACCAAGTACCACACTGCAGTATCATACAATGCGCTGACGCTGGCTTGGCTATCCCAGCTGTTGCTTCTCGCAGCAAGTCAGCGTGGCGCATTCCTAGTTTTGCTCGCCAGCAGCGTGTATCACACGACGGCAGCAGCGCGCGGTCTAGATCCCATGCTGCCAACAACGGCTGCGCCTGCTGTAGCTTTGGCGGCTCTCGGCTGAGTGCAACTCCACGAACGTAGCTTTGGCGGCTTTCGGCTAATCCCAAAGCCACCAACTCGCTTGGACGAGGGTTCGCCGAGCCGTTGCTCGCGGAGAAAGCGCGAACCACAGAGCTACCAACCGATTTCGACTGCTGTACAGCAGTACTCCCTCACACCAATCGCCTCTAGGAAGAGCACAAAAACTATAAAATCGACTCGACTGACGATAAGAAGAAGGACCAGAAGAATTCCAGTCGAAAAAAAGTCCAGTCGAAAAGGGCCGGGCCGTTTTCGACTGGCGGAATCCGACTGCATAAGAAATGGCCTTACACACAGTCGAGACATGGCAGGCGAAAAATAGTTTTTTCGACTCAACTTTCTTCTTTTTTCGACTGTGGCCATTTCTTACACAGTCGGATTTGTCAGTCGAAAACGGCCTTTTTCGACTGAAGCCGTCGGGCTTTCGTACACAGTCGAAAAAGAGCTTTTTCAACTCAACTCAACTTTTCTCGATCTCATTTCGCGACTTGGGGGATCCAGTCGAAAAAGTCAACCAGTCGAAAAAGTCAACTTGTCAACTTTTTCGACTGGATCTGCCAGTCGAAAAACTCAGTCGAAAAGGTTTTACGCGTGCTTTTTGAACCCATCGCATCGCTCGTCCCAGCACCAAACACGCGCCCACGCCCACACACACATACCAGGTACCACACAGCAGTATCATGAATACAGAAGCGCCGACGCTGGCTTGGCTATCACTGCTATTGCTTCTCGCCGCAAGTCAGCGTGGCGCATTCCTAGCTCCGCTCTCGCCAGCAGCATATATCACACGACGGCAGCAAAGTATCGATGTCATTTTGCCAACAACGGCTACGCCTGCTGTAGCTTTGGCGGCTCTCGGCTGAGTGCAACGCCACGAACGTAGCTTTGACGGCTTTCGGCTGAGCCCAACGCCACCAACCCGCTTGGACGAGGTTTTGTCGTGCGCGAAGCACGCGTTGCTCGCGGAGAACGCGCGAAGCACAGAGCTACCAATCGATTTTCAACTGACATACAGCAGTATCTCCCTCACACCAAACGCCTCTAGGAAGAACCGAGGGGGCCCGCGGGCTGGGATAGCATACACCTAACTACCCCCCCCCCTCCCCCAAGGGGCCGAAAAGAATAAATACGCACTTTTGGGGGGGGGGATGATTAGTCTAGTGTGTGGCAATCGTTATCGTTCCGAAGAGGCATACCCGCACATGAAGGCAAACAACGTACCTCGTATATATACACCAGGTATAATACGACGTATTATATTTTTTGGCGGTGGCGACACAGCAGCAGTGGTGTACAGGATATGTACCAACAAGCGCAGGTGGTAGCAGACGAGGTGTCAATGACATAATCAGTCGCGTTCAAGAGTTGGTGCTGAAGTTGTCAAGTGCTACCGAGATAGTACCGGTGCTGTACGGCAGTACAACCGCAGTTAACAGGAAGGGGGTCTAACCACGAAATAGGTGCCTCTTCAAAACAGGGCACGCAAGTCCCCCCAACGGCAACGTTAACACACACAAAGCAACGGCTCGCAGTGTTCGACTGCTATATCTGCGGGGAGCGTTACTATACTGCTGCTGCTGTAGTGCCAAGATTCGCCTGTGCGAGCAAGGATTGTGCTGCAACTCGGCCACAAGGTAAGGCAAAAAAAAATACTGTGGTGGTGCCCTCGTGGTACCACATGGTACTACCTCACAGGTACCACAGGTACGAGTTTGATACCGGATGTACCAGGTACCAGATAGAATATATGGTGTCAAGGCTTTTTTACCACACAGCTACAGGAGGCAGTTATTGTCCGCGCGCCGCGAAAAAAAAAAAAAAACTGCCGATCCTACAAAGCTACTGCTCCACCTATTATTATAGGAGCGAGCTCATAACTGCCTTGTACCACTAACTAAGGCTGAAATCGCCGTCGCTACGCAGCCGCCGCGTGGCTTATAAGTCGCCTGCCAGTAGTAAATATAGCACTACTATATGAAAGGCCTTGTATCTAGCAGGGTGGGAGGCGCGGCTCTCTACCGTCCCCTGTGTTCGGTTTTATATAGGATTCAGTATTATGGCGTTTTAGCACTATGGAAGGCATTGTATCTAGCAGAGAGGGGGAGACAGCTCTCTACCGTCTCCTGTGTTCAGTGCATATGTTATATATATAGGATTTAGTGTCGGTTTTTATAGTATGGCGTTTTAGGGAGGAGACGGTGTCAGGTATCCCCCCCCTCCCCTGTCGGGAGGCTCGAAGTTGAAAAAATTGACGTGAGGTGTCGGCAAAAAATCATTCGGGCGCCCTCGGAAGAGCACAAAAAAATGTAAAATCGACCCGGCTGACGATAAGCAGGACCAGAAGAATCCAGTCGAAAAAAATCCAGTCGAAAAGGGCCATTTAACAGCATTCGAGGAATTGAACGACGAAGGCAGCGATACCGCGTTTCACGCCTAGAATACCCGTCAGCAAGTATACACACAGACAGACAGTCGGTCTGCGAACCTCGGATCTAGGTACTATCATGCATGGTGTAGCAGAAGCTGGCTCAGTGCGCGTCTCACAGTGGCTACGTAGAGAACATGCAGCATACATGGCCACCCCCTTGCTGGCCCTGGATGCTTGGGTGAGTCGAAACATCAAGAAGCGTGCTCGAGACGTCTCTTCGTGGCCAGACTTGATGGAGGGTAAGTCTGCGTGGGCTCGGAATTATGCGATCGAAATATGATGAAGCTCGGAATCGGATTCACGCAAGAAACGGCAGAAGTAAGTAGCACACTGTTAGTCTATATCGATATCTTGGCATTACTTTACATTCTACACGCGTAGACTATAAGTTGTGTGGTAACGGTTTTTACTCTATCGAATATTGAATGGAACAAGCCGAAGTGCTGCCCTGCCCTACCCGGAGCATGGGTGCCGGCGAATGCCGGCACCCATGCGGAGCCCTTGTACCATACTAAAATCCGTCAAGCTAAATTACGCAAATATGCAACAGGGTTGCCTTGACCATGCTTATAATTAGCAAGCCAACAAAACTGACTATGCATGCTTTACAAGTTGCTTTACAACGCTAGTCCGACCACTCTCATACTTTCCGATAAATAATCGGCGTGTTCCCCTCTATATCTTTTACGAGTACTACAAAGAGGCTTCGCTGCGGCGGAAAGGCGCCCGCCTGCGGCTCCGCGTTTGCCCGTAATGGCAGAGGATCTAGTGCGTAAGCAAACCCAGGCAGTGAATGCGACAAGAGTGCTGCCAAGATTTTGCATTGAAAATAAACCGTCTTCGAGCGAAGAGAAAGAAAGCACTGGAAAACAGGGCTTGTCATGGGCCTGTGTTGGTGGGCCGGCCCGGGGTCGGGCCGGTCCGGCACGGCCCGTCATTTTTTCGTATAATGGGCCTCGACCCGGCCCGGCCCATCAAATTTTCATTTGATGGACCGTAGCCCGGCCCGGCCCGACCCAGCCCAAATGTCCCGACCCGGCCCGGCTCATGCCATTGGCAACCTGGCCCATAAAACCGGGTATGCCCACCATTTTGGGGGCCGGCCCGTGGATTTGACCTGACGGCCCACGCCCGGCCCATGTGTTGTACCGTGCAAAAAGGTTCGTGCCGACGTGTTTTTTTAAGAGTAGCGTTTGTTTTTCTTTGTTGTGGTTCTTGTGGATCCCGTGGGCCAGCTGCATGCGGCCCATAAGGCGTACGTATTCACTTGTACCCACACCATGCTGCTCCACTAACTGTCTTGTCTGATGGCGTCTGCCCCGACTGGTGGACCATCTCCTCGTGCTGCTTCTGCGTAGCTCGCAGCAGCAGCAGCAGCAAGCGCCTGCAGCTGCAACAACACATGTTGCTACAAAACCCGTTGCTGCTAGCTACAGCAACAGTAACAGTAACTGCTGCAACAACTACCTGCTTGCTATCTATCTGTCATCCGAAGAGAGCGAATATAACGCCAGGAGCGGTGGTCTTTGGTCGGGGGTTTCCCATGCTACAGCATCAGTCCTCGCTCCCGGCTCTACAACGTCTCACATGAAGGTGACCGTCGCTTCAACTCTCGGTCAGAAGATGCCTCCTTTCACGAATCCTTCACCGGCGGTTCCGTCCTGACCAAACCAGGACAAAAGCGTCAAATGCTGCCTGGGTCACGGAGATGCCAAGGATTGTCCTCTGTACACCCTAAACGGCACCAAGGCTTTGACCAGACATTTGCACGAGGGTCACGAAGCACAGTGGACTTTAGTTATCGCGGAAGCACATCTGCACCGGCGAAGAGTCAGTACGAAGAGGTGCTCGTGTAGATATATACTGCTGTAACTCTCGTCAAGCTTGTTGTGCATGGAGTAGTATTCACGGCCGAAACGAGTGTGTGTGCCTCATGATTCTGTCTACGCAAAGGGCAGGCTGCCCTCGGGCTTCCTGTTGTTTATTACTGCTGGTTGTGTCCCGTTTTGCACATCTCATGGGCCGCGGCTTGGACCGGCCCGTGACTACACGTGGGCCGCTTCATGGGCAGGGTCGACGCCGTATAGTACCTGGTACTATTATTAGAAGCATTATAGCAGTAGTACGCCACATTTGATGGGCCACAGCCCGAGCCGGCTCGTGAAAAAACATGAGACGCGTCATGGGCTAGGGGGAGCGGCCCATGCAGATATCCACATCTCATGGGCCGCGACCCGGCGCGGGCCATCAGATTTCGAGACGAGTGGGCCGCAGCCCGACTCGGGCCATAAAGTTTTCAGATGATGACCCGGCCCATAATATGTTTTGTTTTGGGACACCAGGCCGCGGCTCGGCCCGGCCCATCTCTACGCCCAAACTCTCCGCCCAGCCCGACCCGGCCCATCAAATTTTCAAGCCTCTTGGCCCAGCCCGGCCTGGCCCATAACATTTTCAATAGAAGGGCCCGGCCCGACCCGGCCCGGCCCACCTTAATTTTTAGATCGACCCGACCCGACCCGGACTATCGGCCCATGACAGGCCCTGCTGGAAAGTAATAAAACAAGGATCGCATCCGGCACAATATGTAGCATTCGAACCAAAAGCAAAAGCACAGCAGCTGATTACCCACTAGGAAGCAACACGATCAAGGAAAGCCGACCTAAAAGCTTCGGAGACGACATCATCACTACTTATTGCTGTCATCTACCTGGTAGTTCATTTACCGTCTTCCATCTTGGGCCTACATGAAAGTGGTACTCGTTCGTGCAGCAGCAGCTGTACTCGTTCGTGCAGCAGTAGTACCACTACGAGTACTCGTATGACATTTTGCGCTCGTTCGGACAGCTCAACCTGCCCTATACATCTCACGTTGGCGACCAAAAGTCTAATGCCCGCCAAGCACCCCGAAAGGGTTCAACCTGCCCTATACAGCTGACGTTAGCGACCAAAAGTCGCATCTTCGCCAAGCACCCCGAAAGACGTACCTACCGGCACTTCTAGGTTTCGGAGCGTCTGCATGACATCAACAGGTGTGGCTTGGCTTAGCCCTTGGCACGACATGCTGCAGGGCCTCCGGCCCCGGCCGACCCATGTTCTGGAGATGACCCGCCCACACGAACGTTTCCGTGGTCATCGACTTCGACCCCTTTCGAAGTGCACCCACCTTGTCATAGACAAACTACTTGGAATTAAAAACAGGACTTTTCCGGAATCAGAAAATGGGTTAGCAATGGTGCCTGCGGGGCAGCGGAACGAACAGCGCGAAGCACGTGGCGTTCCATACAGTTCCCCAGCCACGGATCCACATGGGAAAGGGTGAGTGTCATCCCAAGCAACACGCGTACTCGATATAACGCAGAGCCAAGGTGAAAAGGCACTAGATATGGGGCGTTGTGATCCGTAGCAAGCGGAAGGCGGGGAATGGGCATGAGTGCCCCAGTGTCCATGCGAGTGTACGCCTTGCGAGTGGTCGCTACATGACGAGGGCTCAGTGTATTGTCGTCGGAAGCGCTGTGCTGTAACAGCAGACTGTCTGCTCTTGCTTGACTAAACAGGAGCGACGCCAGGGGCAGTAACAGGTTGGTGGTGTGCGGCTACACCAGCATGCGCGACAGAAGCAGCGGAAACCAAGTTGAAGGGGCAACGTACGATTCCTCACCCAGCCGGTCCCCGACACCAACGCTCCGGACAAACATCGCTCTCAGGCTCATCCTATTAAGCCCCTAACCACCGCGAAGACCATCGTGGTGGTCAGTGTGTTGCACGGTTCTGCTCTTGCTTGACAATAACAACAGGGATAGCAACAGGTCAGTGCTGTGCTGCGACATCAGCGGACGCGTCAACAGCAGGCGCGGGCACCAATACCGAAGGGGAAACGCATTGCTCTTCGCCCAACCCATCCCCGACACGAACACTGGGGACTGTATCACCCTCAGCCGCATACCTATCCCATTTAGAATAGCACTCATGATTTTGGGGAGAAATACTTCGGAACTTTTGTAGGTTGGTTTGTCCGGTAGTACAACGGTTAACCCCCGGGCCGCCCGAGGGTCATGGTGATGGCCTGTGTCTTGGCTATGGGGACGGACCTACCGCTCACCCTGTTGAGACCTCATCCCAGGCCAAGCACCATGCGGACCTCCAGCCGCGGCGGGGGCAACGTACCTCACCGGGGCAGGGGCAGGCGAAGAGGAGGAGCAAGAGCAGCGACCTGAGCTGGGGCAGCTACTTCCGGCATGCAGAAATATATCCTTTGCCTACTCGTGCGTGAGCTCTGGCTTCTCCATCACCACGTTGTTGTATACAGTGTTAGCTTGCATTGCATCTGGAGGAGAATCGGGTCCTCCATCGGGGCTGACACAGCCGGCTGTACGCCAGGGTCGACCGCGACCGCAGGGGGGCAGTGCTAGCGGCAAGGGCAGCGACGGCAAAGGCAGCGATGGCAGGAGCAGCAGAGGCAGCATCAGAACCAGCAGCAATAAGAGCAGAAGCGACAGCAGAAACCGCTGCAGCAGCAGAAACCGCTGCAGCAGCAGAAGCAGGAGCAGAGGCCAAAACAACAGCCTGGTCATTGTGAGAGTCAGACTCCCGCGCCCTGAATTGCGTAGACCAGCTGTCCCCTCGCTCTGACCCCGCTTCCCCTAGCCCGCCAGGCCACCCCCTGCGTGAGTTCGCGTCCCGCGTTGACCTCTCGAAACATGTAAACGCTTTTGGAATCCCCAGGTTCCCGCCCGACTTCTCCTTGGCAGGTCGACCATTCTCTGAACAGGGAGGCCGGACGGACGGAGGCCGTGAAGCATAAGAGCTCTGTGTTTTTCTTGCGAACACCGGCTAAGCTTCCTCAGCCGGGGCTTGCAAACATAACACAGAGGCCCTATCCTTTTGAGGTCTTGGTCCTTCTGGTCTCTGTGTCCGGAGAGGGGTCGGCCTGCCGAGAAATGGGATGGGCACCCTGGGAAGCCAGGGGTAAATAAACATTTTGCGATGCCAGAGCGGGACGCGTCTCACGCGCGGGGGAGCCTGCGAGGGAGAGGCGCGGGGTCAGGGAGAGGAGACAGCTGCTCTACGTGAGTCGCGTCCCAATGAGGCCACGCAAAATATTTTTCGTTCTTGCATCCCTGGGTTCCCGCCCGACTTCTTTTCAGCAGGTCGATCCTTCTCTGGACTTGGAAGCCAGACGGACGAGGACCGTCAAGGACAAAACCTCTGTTATTTTGCTCAGCCGGGGCATGCAAGCAAAAAAACAGGATTTTTCACGGATCATGATCCGTCCCGCGGGTCGTGTCGGGAGTTTTCAAAAACTGTTGGGACGACTCGGGTCGTGTCAAGAGGTGTTGGACATCTCACGGGTCGCGTCGGGTGGGGTCGGGTCGTTGGAGGTTGTATAATATCACCACTCGGGTGGGATCAGATCGGGCCGGGTCTAGTCACCCTGACCCGACCCGACCTGACCCGCGAGAAGTGATCCGACCCGTGAAAATCCGTGCCCAAACAGAGGCCTTGTTCTTCGTGGTCCTCGTCGTTCGGACCTCCATGTCCAAATAAAGTGATAATTGGGGTGGAAACCTGGGGATGGCAGTAGCGAATACCTATTTTTCTATGCCAAATCGAAACGCGACTCACCCGAGGGTAAGCCTGGCGCGCTAGGGGAGGCGCGGGGTCAGAGCGAGGGGACAGCTGATGTACGGCATCCACATCCCGATTTGGCTCCTCGCGACGTATTTGCTTCGCCTCTAGCGTCCCCGGATTCCTTCCCGACACCTCCTCGCACGTGGACCCTTCTCTAAAAAATGGAGGCCAGACGGACGAGGGCCGTCAGAGAGTAGGCCCCTGTGTTTTGCTTGCAAGCCCCGACTGAGCCCCCACAGCCGGGGTTTGCGAGCGTAACACGGAGACCTTTCCCTTCACCGCCTTCGTTTGTCTGACCTCCATGTCTACAAAAAGGTCAGGAAAAAAAAATGGTCAGGAACCCGTGAATGCCAGAATCGATTAAATATTTCACTAGGCAAAATCGGGATTCGGCTCAAGCACGGAGGGGGGTGGCGGGCTAGGGGGGGCTGGAATCAGAGCGAGGGGACTGCTGGTCCGCGCGAGACCGAGCGAATAGTCTGACTCTGACATCGACCAAACTAATGTTTGACTATCTGCGACCGCCGCCGCGATCAATCAGGGCGCGGGGACTGTTGGTCAACGCAAAACCGAGCGGGATAGTCTGACTCTGTTCACGACCAAACTCATTTTTCGTTATCTGCGACCATCGCCGCCATCTGTTCGGAGGCGGCCTGCTTTTTCCGCCTGCAAGGCACGAGTGGAGAATTGATAAATTGAACTTCTATAATGGATGTGATAGATGACGACAAGAAATAATGTAGGCGGAAGAGATGCGGGGATATTCAAACGTAACGTCTGTAAGTCTGAGCAGGTCAGGTTGTTGTCGGAATTGCCGCAGTGGATTATATGAGTCCAGGAGCTGGATACTAATACAAAGGACACGCTCACGAGACCACTGTTCAGACAAGGCGCCCGGTAACAAATCATCCAAAATTTCCAACGCTTTTCACGGGTCGAGTCACTTCTCGCGGATTGGATTGAATGAGGGTGGCCCGACACGACCCGTGAGATTCGAAAACCTCCTGACCCGACCTGACTCGACCCGTGAGCTTTCGAACTCCTTCTGACCCGACCCAACTCAAACCGCCGGCCAGATCATGGCCCTTGAAAGTCTTGATTGTTCGAGGGGTGAGGAAACATAAAAAATCACCCTCCGAACAGCACCGCGACCTGTGCCGGCTGAGACCATCCGGCGAGCTCGTTTATATAATCACGAACGCGCTGGGGCGCTGCATACTTGATGTACACCCCCCGAATTCCACGGCTGTCGGATTATGTCTCCCTCGCTGCGGTTTATATACTCTCCGTGAGCAGAACGACTTGAACCAGCCTGTTGGTGTTGTCACATTTGATAGTGCTGAGTAAGTCACGTTACATCTTCCTTGTGTGATGTTTACGTATACCACAGGTGTTGGCCGTCCTCTACGTCCTCGGCAAGGGAAACTCCTTCGACGACGTCTCCCAAATGTCCAGGCTAAGCGTGCCGACGGTGCAGCGAATCTTCCACGCCTTCATGGAGCACTACGCAACGGAGCTTTACTCTACGAACGTCGTGAAGCCGACCGGACACGCCCTAGAAAACACGTTGAAAGACTTCGATACTGCCGGGTTTCCCGGAGCCGTGGGCTTGACAGCTGTCACTCATATTCACTGGCAGCACGCGCCGTTCTCTGCCCGGGAGTACTACATTGGGAGGGAGGAGGGACTGCCGACACTAGCCTACGAGTGTACAGTTGACCGCTCCGGGCGCTGCCTGGCAGCCGCGAAGGGCGTTCCTGGGGCACAGAGGGACAGTTCAGTAGCCCGTTCAGACGAGTTCGTGAAAGAGGTTCGAGAGGGTGACTACAAGGACATGGAGTTCACTCTTAAGGGTGAGGACGGAGAAGATGTGAAGGAGAAGGGCCTATACCTTCTTGCCGGCGGAGAACACCACTTGGTGAGGTGTCGGAAGGTTATATTAATAACAGTTTTAGGAGGTTTTCCCTCCTCACACCACCCAATAGGAAAGTAGTGAAGTCATCTCTGGCGAGAAAATGCGTTGTATCCCGCTGCGTGGCAGGGTATATTGTTGTTTGTTTTAGGCATCATCTCAACGTAGGAAACTCGCATCGTCACCAAGGCTGGAAGCATGACAGCATATCCAGTTAAACGGAGGCGCCCACGGTGTGCGGTTGCCCGAGTGTGAATTGCTTGCGGGATGGTCGATAGCGTAGAACTACGACGGCACCGCAGTAGAGCCCCCCAAAAAGCCTTTCTCACCGTTGTCCCCAGTCCAAAACACACCTTGTCTGAGTAGACGTTCGCATGATGTCCGAGTGGTATCGTACGACATCAAGACTGAGAAGCGTTTCGATATTTCGGAGTGTTGTTGTTTTCGTATTGTTAATAGTCCCTGTGATAGGCCGGTCCTTGGTCACGGCACGGGCTCCAATACCTCTGAATGTTATTGCTGTTCTCGTGTTGACCCTTCCCCACAATATAATCTGCGGTCGCAGGACAGACTCCAATAACTCTGGAACGGAAGAATATCTCTCGGACTCGCCACCTTGCCTGAGTTTCAACAAAAAATTCGATCTCACAGCTGAAGTGTTTTTTTGTTCCTCGTTTTTGTTGATGAAAAGCAACCCCTCTACCTCTGTCCGCTCTCACCCTTGCCACCCGCAGTGGAGGTGCCTGCAGTGCCCCGCGAAGGCCCCGACTACCCAAGCGGAGCTAGCCTACAGGTGGTACCACGAGAAGGTTCACAAGGACGCAGAAGACTTCTTCGGGACTCTCAAAGGTCGGTTCAGGATATTGAAAGCCCCGTGCCTCTACAAGAAGAAGGAATGTGTCGACAACGTCTTTTTGACCTGCTGCATCCTGCACAATCAGCTGCGCAACTTTGAGGGGATCGAACTCCTCGAGGAAGGGGTAGACTGGAAAGGAGCTGACGGCGCCGTTGACCCCCCGGAGGAGGTCAACGAGGTTGTCACTCTTCCCACGCCCCGCGCAACGACGGTGGTGCCGGAGAATATTGAGATTGAGAGCGATTTCCACTCGCTGAGGAAGAAGCTGGTAGCCAACTTCATGTTCAGAAAGAACCAGGGAACTCTCGATGAACCCGTTTAGAACTGCGCTCCCTGTTTCCGGGTCAAGCTGCTTGGAATTAGACTGATAAAATAGTTTATTGTAGTAACAGATTAACGTATACCAGGTATATGGCATTACGCCCCCCCGGTGCTCCCCCCCCCTGGGGAACACGGCTAAAACGAGTGTTTCGCGCCACTTTGCATGGAGTTGGGTTTCGTTGACGGAGTGGGTGCGGAGTTAGTCTGACTATGATCGTGTTGGGTCTTGGGACCTTGTTTCGTCCGTGTAGATAGGCGATGGGGAATGTGGCGGAAACGCGGCAAAGCACTTCTTGCTTTGCAATTATTTACTCTTTTAGCGCCCAGGTATAGCGATCTACCAAACGAGGTTGTGCGGTCCTAGAGCGCGCGGCAGTATGATACAAGTAAGATCATGCTGCACGCGTGTGTCGTATATGCATCCCCCTACGTTTCACTTTGGATGCATCCACTGCCACAGTAACCCGCGCTTGGTGTGACTGATGCTGTATCCATCATTGTTTTTCGTTGCTTGTTCTCTCTGAGGCCGATTGGGGTCAAGGGTGGCAGCCACCACTTCCTTGGGACGCAGGGGACGTGCGGGGGGGGTGGGGGGGGGGCAGAGGGGTAATAATTGAATCAGGCATAGCCATAGTCCGTAGGACCATAAACCCTTGCATCCCAACTATGCGGGGACGGAGCACGTCGGTTTTTCACCTACCAAGCAGACATTGCGTGCACCAAGTGCGAACCGCGGTGAGTTTTTCCAAGAGTTGAGGAGGGGGGGGGGGGTTCCTTTCCATACGCCTTGCATAGTTGATGCTATTTTAATTGTATCGTACGTGTGAGATGGATACAACGCGTTCCAAGCGTGTTTTACGGTTGTGCGAATAGGTTTTCAGGGACCATCGTTGAGTTCGCTTTTTCTACTGATCTGTTTTGCTTCTTGTACTGGTAAAAGGTTAGACTATGCCTGATGCGACACTCATGTTCTCCGTGACAGCGAGTAGAACGCTTGTGGGTTCTTGCCTAGCAGGGGGGAGAGAGAGGCCGAGGGGGTGGGGTTAGTGTCCAGGTAGAGTTGTTGATGGACTATATCGTGTTCACGCGCTAAAGTGACACGTCTTTGTTTGCCTCGCTGGCTACCGTCAGTACATCTTCTGGGTGTGGCAAGATTAAAATGTAACCGCGGTTCGACGGCGCGTCTCCGACTGACGGGAACTGGTTTACGTTTTCTTTAGCTGATTGAAGTGTTCGCCATGTCCGTAAGAGTTACCCTGGTCTGTGTTTTTTACGTAGTCATGAGCTGTTCCCCAGTATTTGAGGTTCTCTGTTGCGGAAAGTCCCGCACCACGACAACAATCGGCAGCAGAGCCACAGCGCATCGTCCGGCAACAGAAGTCTGGAGACGCTGGCGTATGTTGGGCCCTCGCAAGAGGTCGCTTTAATGTACACTTCTGCACTACGTAGAGGAGCGCAATGTACACGTGGCAAGCTATTTACCGGGAACGAGGCTTAGCACCTGTTATACGAATACTGCGCGTACCTACGGGTGCTTGTAGTTGCAACGGTGGACGCTGTTATAGTAGCTGTTAGATATGCGAACAACAAAAGCTCGCTGTGACAGTTTGCGACAAGATTGGAAGAATTACCTTGTGGTATCTTGAAATGTGTCCAAAACGTTGGACAGCGATGCTTTTCGCTGTAGTTCAGGTGGTAAGTGTGTAGTCTAGACGAAAAAGGAAATGATGAACAGAGATTATGAAGAGAGTAGTCGAGGTGGCTCGCCTAAAGCACGCTCTACGACTAGAAATGCCGTACGGACCTTTCTGCTAACCGATCCACAGCAATGGTGATCCTCGCTACTTGTTCGTGGTACGAGCAAGTGCCGACTACTGTTGAAAGTTGTTTGTCCCAGTAAAATTTGAAGGGAGCCCTGGGATAGGGGCAACACCTACTTACCTTGCTCAGATGACAGCAAATACGTCGATTTTTTCGCGGGTGTTTTCGTTTGGAAACGGGCCCCCGATAACCGAGCAAGCCCAGTCCATAGCAGATCACAAGCAACCCTCCTACGTGAGGAAGTGGAAGGGGCGTTTGGACTCACGAAACATGGAGAGTGCATCTAATCGACGTTGTCCAGAGCGACGAAAATCTGCACGCTCACAACCACCCCACCCCGGCTAGGGGTGGTATCCGCATATATACGGCCCGTGGCGGCCGCCTGCCCCTCACCCCTCGGGAAGAGGACTGCTCGTTGTGGTTTAATCGCTGGCTCCTATTTCGGAGATCCCTTGCCATTGACCATGCGCGTCCCGAGACAAATGTGACACGGCACACATGAAGGAATATCCATTAGCGCCACCCCGAGCTCAAATGACACCCGGTACAGAGTAAGTGAAAATGTGGTGAGCTTAACCTTCGTTGTAACCCACCCGCTTGAGGATTAAATATGCAGTTCTCACTTGAGGAAGGTGTCTCATGAATAGGCCATCTTTGGGTAGCCACGCCTCGACAGCGTGTACGGCGGCGTAGCTCGAATACCTTGAGTCATTCAGGCGATGCTCTACACCACGTGTTATTACATATGGGACAGAAAAGAACAAGAAAAAAAAAACAGGTTCATCCCCGTGATACTGCGCACAGGGAAGAACGAAGGTAGAAACGAAGCCCATGTTTATCCGGAACCTTACTGACCATACGACCATCCATCGTTTTGTTTGCTGCCACGCATGGGCGGGTGGGCAGTGAATATATCCCGATGCATGCCGAGTCAGTATTGAGCATCGTCATTTCGGGCACTGTATAGATCCAAACGGCCACTCAAAAGGTCTGTACAGTTACATCCATCACCACATCACCAAAAACAGCGACAAGTATGCGGTTTCAAAAAAGTCCGCTACCCCTCAAGCTCGGGCCTTCAGGTCATATACCCAAACGGGAACAACAAAGCGAGACTAACCAATTTCCGGCTGGAATCTGGGCTTCCGAACATTTCCATTCATTTCTCGACCTGCTCCATTGACAAAAACAAACGAATAGAAGAAGCAAAAGTAATGGCTCTCACGTCACGTTGTACATCCCAAATCAAGCCAAAATCACGAGAGAAAAAAAAAGAGACACAATCTGCATCCTGGCACAACGCCTGATGGAACCGCTTGGATGCAACACTTTGATAAAGAAAAAAAATGGCGTCTGAAGTTCTTCAACAGGCAAGCAGACGAAGCAACACAATAACCCTCCCTCCCTCCCGTCGCAAGATCCGCCGCTACTATCGAAACACCTACAAACAACGCGTAATTGTTTTTAACTTGAAGCTGTTGGTTGATGTCGTGAATGATAATTGCTAGAGAAAGTTCCAACAATGTGCTTAGTAGGGTAATCGGAGTATATGCTTTGGGGTACCCGGGTATCTACCCCGAGCATCACCTAAACAAGAAGGTTTCGTACCCAGGTACCCCAGATTATATAACCTACCAGGTGAACATACCGAGGTACCTCAGAGTATACACCCTATACTAGACATACCCGGATACCCCAGAGTGTATACCCGACCTAACATACCAGGTTACCCTAGAATATACACCCGACTAAAAATACCCAGGTATCCCAGAGTATATACCCTGCCAAAAATACCCGGGTATCCCGGAGTGTATACCTCCTAGTCATACCCGGGTATCCCAGAGCATATACCCGACTAAAAATACCCGGGTACCCTAGAGTATACATCATGCTTGACATACCCGGGCACCCCAGAGTATATAACCTACTAAACATACCCAGGTACCCCAGAGTGAATACCCTACCAAGCATACCCGAGTACCCAGGAGTATACACCCTTCAACGCACACCCGGGTACCCCAAAGTGTATACGCTACTTAACATATCCGGGGATTCCATAGTATACCTGGTATACCCTACTGACTACCCGGGTACCCCAGAGTATATACCCTCCAAAACACACCCGGGTACCCCAGAATATATACCCCCCAAAACATACCCGGGTACCCCAGAGTAGTTACCCTGCAAAACACACCCGGGTACCCCAAGAGTATATACGCTACTAAACATACTCGGGTACCCCAGAGTACATACCTTGCTAAACACACCCTTGAAAGGATATAGCAGTCGAGAGACACGACCTGTCAGTGTTTATGACACGCACAATAAAGAGAAGGGAAAGGGCACCAGTACAGCGGTAGAGAGCCATCAACAAACCAAGAGTTGGTCGAACTAAACGATGAGTCACCAACAACGCTAGCATCAGTCGATCATCAGTCGGTGATCTGGAAACGTGGAGGGCAGCCAACATATTAGCACCCCCCTATCTCAATACGACCATCGCCACAATCATGGAAGGTGCTATGTGGGGGGCGGGGTGACGATGATGCTATGAATACAACCGCCTTGCGCGGACTAGCAAAACCTCAGGGACCGCCCAACCTCTACAGTTACGTCTCACACGGACTAGTTATTGCCACAGTGTGCCGTAAGGCCCTCCTAGACACAACACTTCGATAAGCCGTGAGGGCCTCTTTGGTACACTATTTCAATATTTCGAAGATGTTGCTGCTAATCGATGTTGCTGCTGCCGCGGCTGCTGTGGAGCGGCTTGGTAATGCTAATGCCGCCGCCTCTGCCGTCGAATAGTCGACGCTGCTGCTCGCGCTGTTGTTTAAAGATCGTTGCTGCTGTTGCTGTTGAATATCGCGCGACTACCAATCTACAGCCTGCGTAGGTCAAAGGGCAATCGGATCACCATGTTTGGCGTTCGAGCGCGCACCCTCCCCGTTCCCCTCGCCATGGACCGCTTTTACTTGTGGGCAGTATGCCCCAAACTGCTCGCTTAATAAACGCCAAGACATCACGCGAAGCTCATCAAAATGCCACTTCCCGGTTCCCACTTTCCAGTTCTTTCCCCGCCTGCCATGAAAATGACAAGTGTGGTGGATTCTGGTTGTGTATGACCGATGGTGTTAGAGATGCACCACAACCACTGAGGTAACAGGCAGCCCTGGTTATCATCAAATAGATCACTGAGGACCTATTTCTAACAATGCGTAAAACTTGGAATCCAGGCCACCGTCAACGCCGTTGATCAGCTGTGACACCGACCGTGCTTTTTCGGCCAATCTGATGGATTCCCCGTGGACAAAACGCGGACCAATAGAAAAAAATTGCAGATACGGAATCGTTCTCTCTACACGCATCATAGAAACCAAGAAAAGGAGTGAGCACAGACTGTAGACCAAACAAGTCATGTAGGTGCACTCCAACACCCAATCTGCACTCTGCATATTGCAGCATGAGCCAACACCAGGTACACGCTTTGGTTTGTTTTGTGTTTTTTCCCCGAGGTATTCCTCAGCTCCAGAGTGACTGGAGCCTGTCCTGTGACCACGGACTTGATTTGCGAGTTAATGTGAGAACAACAACAACAAAAACGACAACAATAACAACAACACGCTTTGCACGTTAAAGCACGGAAACAAAACAAAAAAAATGACCCAAGAAATTTCATCGGAATCAACCGGGAGGTGAAAATAAAAAAGGGAAGAATAGCAAGTTTTCACGAGTGAGTTTGCGCACTGAAACCCCCCAACAAGGGTTTTTACCCGGACCCAAAAGGGACAGCAGCGTAATTCACTGGGAGGTGGTCATAAACAAGACAAAGCGGCAAGCGTTCACGAGCGAGCAAGAAATTGAGACTCAAAACCCAACTTAAACCCCGCTATAACTGCACCCACATTTTTGCAAACAAACTACTCAGAAGTAGTGCGGGATCTGTTTTTCAAGAATTAACCGGGGTTAAACGCTAGCAGCTCCCAAGGCTGCCACAAGGTCGTCGATTTCCACATCGACCTTTGGCGCCGGCGCAGTTTCAACCCCTTCTGAAGCTCCCACGGTCCCTTCCACATCGTCCTCCTCGTCCTCGTCCTCGTCTTCCTCCTCTTCTTCGTCCTCATCGTCTATGTTGTCGTCCATTTCTCCCAGGGCCCCGAGCTGACACGGAGTGGGAACCAAAAGACAAGAGTGATTACGCGAGATATAGGTTCCCCGAATTCCGACGAAAAGTGTCAAGTTATTCCCCGCCTCCCCAAAACAAACGATTAATAGGTAATTAAACAGTTGCCCCTATTAAACCGAAGGGTGTCTTGTCGCTGTCTTCCCAGACCTCTATGGCGGGTACGAGATACCGTTCAGGTAGCAACACGCTTGCCAACAAATCAGTACCAGATAGATCCCAACGACGGGACTCCTCCCTTGAGGAATAAACCAATAATCTTTGCGTTTCCACGAAGAAAGCGGCAAAATGACATCCGCGTTACTAAGTGCAACGCGCGCAAGCAACGCATAGTGATCTCTGACCAACGGGCGCTCAGATCGCACGCACTCATCACCCACCGCTGCAGCGTATAGTATTAGTGGCTTCTACTGCTGGAGATCACCAAAGCATCGGCGGATATTTGCTGGACATTGTAGTGCAAGCACAACTTAAGGTACTTTTTGGGGGGTTGTTGCTGTGTTGTAAGGGCGGTGTACTTGAATATGAAACCGCTAGTGCAGGGAGCTTGAACGTCTGGGGTGCGAGATCATCATTCCCTTTGTGCTTCCTCTACCCGAATCCCTCCTCAGCGCCGTTACTGTGTGCTCCACTGTTGCAATGCCGATAGAGCCTACATTCAAAAAGGTTACCAGAAAAAAAAACACACCGGAAATAAACGGCGACATGGCTTACCTTCCCAGAAGACTCCAGAATTCGGTTCAGGCGCGTGAGTCCCTCCTCACTAACCATATTCGCGTTAACCTCCAAGCTCTGCGAGTTCGAAACGTCAAGATTGAAATATGAGCGTAACGATGAGGACACTATGCAAATGATACCGTCAAAAATGTGAAGAACAAACGAGAATCTCACAGATCTTGGCACCCTTGCCCTTACCCTTGCCCTTACCCTTGCCCTTACCCTTGCCCTTACCCTTGCCCTTACCCTTGCCTTACCCTTACCTTATGCTTACCCTTACCTTATGCTTACTCTTGCCTTACCCTCACCCTTACCTCCAAGTCCTTCTTGTCTCGAACACTTCGCGCAACGGCCAAGACCCCCGAGGTGAAGATCTCGTTCGAGCTAAGCTGGACCCTGCGAATGGCCGGCGTCGACGCCAATGCCTTGGCCACCTGGTTGGTCCATCGGTCGGAGGGGCTAAGGGGGGTGAGTATTAATTAGCTGTGTGCCTGAGTCATTTGACTGTTGACCACGAATCACTTCCGAGACGGAGCATTGTTCTTACCTCCTAGAGACCTCCAACATGATACGGCATCATTGCGTTTTTTCATATATGCACATGTACTACATTTTTCTTTCTTCCGGGTGGTATGTTGCCACAACGAAACGGTTGGTTCCTATGCGCGCGGGGGGGGGGGGGGGGGGGGGGGGGGGGCACGTTGCGTTTATTTTCCTGCACTGAAGGATCAAACGTGACAACTAACCATGCGCCCACACAAAAATAGTTGACTTTGCATAACGTGAATGTTCGCGTGGAACGGTTTTGGCAGAGCCAGAGCGCTGCCGCGTGGGGCGGTCGGCCGGGCACACCACACCACACACCACCACCAGCCAAAGTTTGCTGCAACAGCAATAACGACAGCAGCAGAAACAGAAACAGAAACAGAAGCAACAGCAACAGCAACAGCAACCCCACCAATAGCACCAACAACAACCGAATATGTCTGTCGACGATCTAGTGTAGTCCATTCAAGACCTCTCTAGTCACGATGCTAGATTTAGTGTAATTGTCCGTCACGGGGCAATAACGCCGTCAACCGACATATTCGACAACAACAGCACGCGCGTAGCGAGCGAATTGGAGCCCAAGGTGCTGTCGGTATAACGTGGGTCGGTTTAATGAAGCACGTCGCAATCGCAAGGAAGGCGGACGAAGAACTCAGGTCGATATCCAACCGAGAATCTCGTTCATGTCTGGTAGGTATATACGTTATGTATACGTTACACAGACAAATGCGGCGTAGCCTGTGAAAATGCGTTGCCGGAGCCAAACGCGGTGTAACTTGAGCCTAATGCGGTGCAACCTGAGCCAATGAGCTCTAACACGTGTAGATAATCTGCTGCAGTATAGATATCGGCGTAACACACCGCTTTAGCGCCGGCCGAGCCAATCTCGTTGTCCTCGAGGCCGAGGTACTCCAGCGACGCCTTGGTCGCTGCGCAAGCCGCCACAGCAGCACCCCCCTCCGCCGTCAGCTCGTTCCCGGAAAAATCGAGTACGCGGAGTAACGGGGCCGTTTTGGTGAGTGCCTCCGCTACCGCCGTAGCTCCGTCATCCTGATCAATAAAAACGTCGTCCGCGGCACCCGAGAAGCGCATGAAATGGCGTAATGATAGTCGGGGTTAGGGGTCCTAAAACCGGGATGGCTCCAAAATCGCCCCGTAGATGACGTAAAGATAGTCGAGATTAGGGGTCCTAAAACCGGGGATGGCCCAAAATGGCCCCGTAGTCACGATTTAAAAGGCCTAGGCAGACGCGATACATCGAAAGTTCGCGCACGGCACGCGAGAAGCGCATAAAATGGGGTGATGATAGTCGAGAAGGCGTATTCATTGTCATGCATGGCGGTAGTCTGTTAGACCACAGACCCTCGCATCCCTATAGCGCCGAAGCGGAGCACATCGGGTATCCACCGACCAGACAGACATTGCGCGGGGCGCGGTCCCGAAACCCGGGGATGGCTTCTGAATGCCCCCGTTGTCACAATTTCAATATCGCTCACGTAGACGTGATCCATCGAAAAAGTCGCCCGCGGTACACGAGGAGTTCATGACATAATGCGATAATGGTCGGACGTGGAAGCGCATGAAATGGAGTGATGGTAGGTGGGGGGGGGGGGGTGCTCAGTTTGTGCATGGCCGTAATCGTATGACCATAGACCCTCGCATCCCTACTATGCCGAGACGGAGCACGTCGGGTTTTCACCAACCAGGCAGAGGGGGGGGGGAGGGGGGTGTACTCAATTTGTGGGGGGAGGGAGGGGGGACTAGTCACGTGCTGCGCATAAAATAGGGTAACGGTAGTTGGGGGGGGGGAGGATAGTCACATGCGTACCGTATCGCATTGTTCAGTTGTCAGGAGTCGGAAATGGCGGTAGGAGCTGGGGGGGGGGGCGATACCGTGAAAGAAAGTCAAAACGGTTTTAGAATGTGTGCAGGGCGTAAAGTCTTATAATGGTCACTTGTCTTATTAATAATCGCACCGCAAGCTCAATCAGGCATCGCGCTGCGTGTGGCCCAGACAAGCAAAAAACGCAGCATACTGCTCAAATCGCCTACCCTTTCGCCATGCTCCCAGTTCCTACCCAGAAACCACGGCAGCCTAGCCCCTGATTTCTCCGGCACAGAGTACTTCATTTCCGACCCTAGGCAGGGATTCTTCGTCCCGAAATTGTAGTATACACTCTATGATAACCTTCGAATTATTGACACCGCGCATTTTTTAAACCCATGAATATCGCACGTTAGCCTCTTTTAACTATTTCTTCCTTGAGCACTGCTGTGCACCACACCCTGGACAATATGTTCCAGGTCAATAGGCAATCGACAGGATGCTATTCCAATAGGAGACCTATTGTTGCCCGCGATAGGTATCGATGGGTACTTTTCGTAGCCTATTGGGGCCCACAATGGGTATCGATTGGCATCTTCAATTATCTACTGTTTGGCCAATAGCCTATTGTACCTATTTATCTCAACGTATTGATATAACAAGTAGGTATCGAGAGACTTTCTAAGGACGGTATTGTTTGGGTGATAGGATATTGGCGCTGAGAGACGGAACCTACGGATGTGTCCGATAGGTGTCGATATACCTTTTACCAAACCTATTGATTCGGAAAATAGGTATCGATACACCTTTCACAATTCCATTGTTTGGGACGATAGGTATTGACAGACCTTTCACCATTCTATTGCTTCGGGTGATAGGCATCGGTACCTAGACCTTTCGCCATTTTATTGTTTCAGAGTTGGAGAGCAAAGGCGCTCGAAGACAGCCCGTCTAGGTACAATCAACTCTAGTTCGCCATTCATCATCCACGCCGCACGCCCCTCCAGCCCAGCGGGGGATCCCCGAAAACGGCGCTGTCTGTCCGTGTTGTGCCCTCAGCTCAAGGTGGATGGTTTCAACAACAAGGTGGTGATTACTCCTTATGTGTGTTAGATGCGAAGCTCAAGCCTGCAGTGCTTTGGGGCGACCTGTTTGTGAGCCGTCGAGTTCCTTCTTATACCCTGGATAATACCCTATCGAATAGGCTATTGGGCTAACAACAGGTCGGCAACTATGAGGATCGATACCTATCGCGGGGCACAATAGCTCGGCTTCGGGGTCTATCGATAGCTATTGTAAGCAACACTAGAGTTTGGGCAGTGGCCACAATAGCCTATTGTGCGGCCGATATGCTTGCGAAGATGTATATCGATAGGTATCTTGGGCACCATAATTTGAAAATAACTCCCAACAGGCTATCGTTCGAACAGTACATTTGGATCGCTACCAGCCATTACCTATTGGTTAAAGCGATTGGTGTGCGATGATATTGGTCGAAACCTATTGCTAAATTTAGTAGGTTTGCAAGGGTATCGATCGATGCCTATTGCCCAATTTAATATGTTCCCAAGGGTATCGATCGATACCTACTGACAAATTCAATAGATATATATTTGCAAGGGTTCCAATCGATACCTACTGCTTGTAAATGTATACCCTCGTACTGTTTTTTAACATACCTATACGTGCCGTATACCCAGGCTATTGTTTAAATGAAAACCTTGGATGATAGCAATGATATGTACCTTGACCTACTTCTTGCCTTTGTTTCAAAACAGCAGCGTTACGATAATACCTGGTATTAAAATACGTGTTAATGAATCGATAGGCTTGTGAATATTTTAATCGATACGTAAGGAAAGGAAGCAGTAGATTAAAGACCATGTTGGGAAGAAAATGGGGAAATGGTTGGCAGAAGATACCACTGCTTTATGGAGGGATTATCCGACTTCATATATACTACTGCTTTATGGAAGGATATTCGATTTACATCGGAACGGCATCTACGCTATATTGTCGGAGGGCAACAATAATAATACGTATCGATATTCAATTGATCGATATTCGATACACCAACTTGTGGACAGACCAACTGGAGTACTCAATACATACGGGGTGGACAACTGTGCAGGGCTTCATACTACTCATAGCGATAATAGATATTGATCGACCCATTCGCATATCTATTGATCAAACAATAGGTATCGATCGACACTTTCACGTACCTATTGGTCACAGAAATAGGTAGTGTGACATAACTATTGCAAGAACAATAGCCTATTGTGCCGATTTATCAGAACCTATTGGTCGAAGAAATAGGTATCGATAGACAGATTCATACACCTATCGTAATAACAATAGCCTATTGTACCAATTTCTCTAGACCTATTGGTCCAAGCAATGGGTATTGATCGACAAATTCGCATAGCTATCGAACGTGTCAATAGGTGTCGATATGCAATACCCCAACCTAATGACATTCAATAGGCATATTCAATAGGCTATTGTCCGGGGTGTGCTGTACACGCGTTTCGAGGACAAACTACTTCAAATTAGCGTTCGGGAATGTTTCACACCTCTGACAGATCACGATCTAGATCATCTAGGTCATGTAGACCATCTACAGTATATCCTTCCCATAGCTGCCGTTATGAGATGTTGTGCAGGACCTGCGTGTGGAGTACAGATCCAACCCCGAAAGTGTGTGCTACATCATGCAGATCGCACGGCTCCCACCCAGCAACATGAGCTAGACCATACAGATCTTCCTGAAAGATCTAGATCATCAAGTTGGGATAGATACAGTAGCTCATCTGTCCGACGAGTGGAATGTTTGCAGTGGTGAAAAGATCAACACCAAAAAAAAAAAAGTGTACAAGTAGTTGTCGCCGAGAGCTCGCACAGCAGGATACTTGTAACTATCGTTGACTTGTGTTCGTTGGTTGAGAGTTTGGAGCGTCGTATACTGCTGTATACTAGACTAGCCTCGGTCGGCGGCGAAAACAATTTTTTTCTATACCAATATGTCCATAAATACTATTGGTACGAAACGGTGCTTACTTTTCCGAAGAGTGTTATATAGCCAGGCTTCAGCCATCTTGAAAGGGACCCCTGTTTAGGGGCTGTATAAAAAAAAACTCGCCTTTGAGATAAACGTTATAACGCGTGCTACGATAGAGGCCGGTTTTTTTTTCAGAATGGCGGGGGCGCCTTAACCCAAAAATCGTCCGAATGCCGACCTTTTTTTTGCAATATGATTTTTCTGCATACCTTAGGCCATGGGTTCGTTCATCGGATTGCACTTTCAGCGTACTCAAAATCAGTTTCTTGGGTGAGGTGTAGAGCTCCTCAAGAGGTTAGGAGCCTCAGAAAAAAACAACGGTTGGTGCGCGTCTCTACCGTAGCACGCGTTGCACGCACTACCTAATATACACCCACCTCCAACTTCAAGCAGGTTATGATAGCCCCAAAACGAGAAGGCATACGAGGGGACCAGCAAAGACCCCTCAAGTATTCTCGAAGCAGAGAGCCCGTTAAAATCGGTTGATAGACCGTGTCTTGGGTCCCGAAACTCATCGAGGTCCCCTTAAAACTGCGCTCTCGCGTTTTGCGGCAGAATTTGGAATTAATGTGGGATGTTTTCCAGTAGTTAACCCTTGGTACTATTAGGGGGGAAAAATCCTACACTAATCCCTAGTGTTTTGTCGCTCCACCATCTATCTCCGAGTGTAGCGATCGGGGGGGGGGCAATGACGACGAGCTGGCAACACCAACACTCACCTCGAGCTCGCAGTCCCTGAGGTTGACGTAGGTCAACGAAGGCTGGGCGGCGAGGACCTCCGCCAGTATCTTCCCCCCCTCTTCCCCGAACGTGTTGTCGGCGAGATCTAAGCGGTCCAACAGTCCCGAAGACACGGCGGGACACTCCCGCAATGCCTGAAAGATCCGGTGCGGGGGCCCAACAAAAAGAAAGCCAAAGCCTCGGTGTCAAGACAAGCACATGGATAGCAACAAATGTTTTAATGAGTTTTTCACGCGCATTCACTCGAACGAGAACGCGATTCCACATACGGTGGCCTTACTTGATTAGCCGTATGACGGGGGGGGGGAGGGGACAGAGGAACTGTGGCTGACATTGGCAAGAACCCACCACCAATTGAACTGCTTGTCAACGAAAGCCAGAGCGGAACACTGAAGTCCAAGACAGCGAAGTTCAAGCGGACAAGACCTCAAGAAATTTAGAGCCCCCACCTATCTATCTCTCTGCTACCATCTCCCTGGATTCACCATGTTACAGCAAGGGGGGGCTCTCGGGCCTTGATGCCTGCTCCCGAGGCTCTCTCACATTGACTTCTTGGATTACTTAGCGAGGGAGTATCCACCCAGACTTGAGCATTGAACGTCCGAGTCCGCGGAGCTAAAGGGTTGTGTACAGCGCGGGGGAGGTGTACTCGATATTCATGCATGGCCGTAGTCGTATGACCATAGACCCTCGCATGCCTACAATGCCGGGACGGAGCATGTCGGGTTTGTACCGACCAGGTAGATATTGCTTGCACCGAGCGCGAAGCGCCGTGAGGTGTTCGGCGAGTCGCATGAAGGGTGAGCTGCATCCTACTAACAACCGCGAATGAGGCGGACATGCATATGGACGACTGCTCCAATGAGTTAATTTAGTTTCCGGTATGGCCACTTCCAGAGACAATCATGGGAGTACTATGCAACTGCCTCGTGGGTTCCTCACCATACACACTACGTGATACGATCATTCCCTTATGCGGAGTGAAAGTTCTCCACCCCGCACAAATGATCTAACTCGACCGCCAGCTGTGACCGACCGCCAAAAAAAAAAAATGGTAACCTGGTGGTCTAGCTCATGTAGTGAGCGGCATCTTATACAGTGTCGTTGCCAACCGACGCCAACCCAACCTATATATAATATAGGCCAGGCGGGACGGGGTTATCGCTGGAGCATTGCCCCTTGCTCGAAAATACACTAGACGGCCTCCTTCGCCAGGCATCATTCGAGGTGGCTTGAAGCCAGTCGTAGCACAAAAAAAACACCAGGTACAGCACCAAAAACAGCTACGAACCTATAGGGGCATTCGTGCATCAGGTTTTTACAAATCACAACAGGCCGTCGACCCAACCCAACCCTAACCCCAACCCTACTACACGCTACGGATACCAAGATACGCCCCGAGCGAGACGTTGCCGCGAGTTTTGAATTTGCTGCAAAAAACGTGCGGACCACCTCAAAAATCGTTGTACCGTTGGTGCTTTAATTCCAGAATCACAGAAAAATGCATCGACGACTACTCGTTGACCAGCTCAGGGACACCCTCACCAAAGCGTTCATCAAGCAGATGCCCACCGTCATCTCCACCACAATCAGGACCAGCGAGATACTTGGACAGATTTTTGTCAACATGCGTAATCAGGTAGAGCCTCATACCCGCACGAGGTGTGTGCCGGGAGACAGTTGGGTATGATACAAGGTATTTACGTTTGAGAATACGGTACCTTCTACAGCATCACTCACGTTAACCACGGCGGCTGAGCCGTCTCGGCCTGATCTTGTCCCGGAGAAGCGGAAGTCTGACAGTTTCGGGCACAGCGGAAGAACCTGTTCGGTAGAAAACAGGAACGACAACGAAGGAGGCGCGGGTCGAACCACCAAGCAGGCGGCGCAAGTGCGCGGGTGTAGGTGGGTGGGTGGTTGGGTGTGTTCAATGCCATACAGGCCGCCGTCTAGATCCTGGCATCCCTATAATGCCCGGACGAAACAGGTTGTGTGTGGGTGGGGAGGGGGTGAAGGTGAGAGGCCCGATCTTGTCATGGAGACGCAGAAATTGGACAGTTTCTGGCCCAGGAGAAAAATTTGCTCCGCAGGAAAGATAGCAGGTTCCGCATTGTTTTGGCACGATTGGGAGTTTGTAAGCGCTTAAAAGTAGCACAATTGGATGGTTTTTCAAGCATGACGAGCGTAGTTGGGGGGAGACATGATAGCATATTGTTGTTATGCCCCATACCTATTAATAATGAAAACCGTTGAAAAAAACAGGGGAAAAGAGCAGAACGGATACAGGCCTTGCAGAGAGACCACGAAGGACGCGCGGGTCACCACCAGGGTCACCACAACCAAGCAAGCGGTGCAAGTGGCGGGGGGGTACTCGTATCACGCATGGCCGTAGTCTTAAGACTATGTACCCTTGTATCCCTGTAATGTGGGACGGAGTACGCCGGGTTTTCACCGACCAGGTAGGCATTGCTTGCATCAAGCGCGAAGCGCCTCGAGGTTTTCGGCGAGTCGCATGAAGGTTGAGCAGCGGGGGATAAGGGTGGGGCGAGACATACGACTTCGCACAAACCAACCGCGCAGAAAAAAGTAGAGCTTGGCCATTTCTTATTTACTTCTTGACAATTGGGACTCAAACTTGGGACATCCATTGGGACTTGGGACTTGGAAGGACGAACGCCCCAAACTACAGACTATAGCAGCCAACGCCATGTAGTCGGGCGGCGAGACAGCAAACACGAAAAACGAGGTGACTCAAGCAATCGACGCCGTCATCCAAGCCACCAGTACAACTGAAAGAGCGAAAACCACAACGGTAAACGGATCAGGGTCGTGGAGCTGGAGCTTGTGGTGGCGATCCCATTTCGCGTCACGCGTGGGAGACTTCGTGGATCGTCCCTACTACACGTTTATGAACGTGTTTAAAACACTTGGAAGCATATACGCGGCGTCTTCGCTGGATTCCGGACGTGCGCTATCCCGCCTTGTCCAAGAACGTGTGAGTGTGGTGATCCACCAGGCCTTCCATGCGTGGTGCGCCAAACGGGACCGTCGACGCAGGCACAAGCTGCCGCGCCAAGGACGGTGGCGCGACAACAGACCCGTTCGCCGCAAGGGCGACAAGAATAGACGAGGCTCAACGAACACCGGCCGATTTGAATCACCCTCCAAGCCCCGAGCCCCGACAGGCTTGAGTAGCGCTCACCTCGGCCAGAGCCTTTGCCCCCAGATCACCGCTCATGTTGTTGAAAAAGTGCAGCGTTCGCAAGGCGTTGGGTTTGGTCGCCACCAGTATGTCCTGTCAAAAATCGCCGTCGAAAAAAAAAGCAGTGCGTCGTTAAGGAGCCGGTACAATATCACCGAAAACAAAACGACGCGCTGCTAAGGAAGCGGTATAACAAACGGGGACAGCCGACACACGTTATGCACGTGGTAGACAGACAGGCAAGACAGGAGCGGCCCATATGAAAACCACACAACTTAAGTTATAATCTCCTTGATACCTCAGGGAAAAATGTCCGAAAATATAATACCGATCATAGCATTGGACGCACGGACAAGTAAGTCCAGGATGCCGGGGTAAGTCATGTATCCCAGCGCAACGTTAGGGGCTACCATGTACTTACAAAGCAGTGCGTAGTATGCTCATACTCGTTCTATCCAAATATCAACTCATCCACCCACCCTACCGCCCAACCACCCACCCACCACCCACCCACCCACCCATCTACCCCTCCCCCTCCCTCCACCCACCCCCATCTATGAAAAAAAACCGCGAACACTCTCTTACCCGGACCGTCTCCATCGCCGCCTCCGACAGGCCGTTGTTGCACATGAAGAGCGCGCGGAGGCCCTCCTTCCCTTCAATCGCCGGCCGACACGCCTCCACCCCGTCAGGCCCCATAGCATTTTCGCTAACGTCAACGTGGGCTAGGTTTTCCCTGTCCCCCACCCCCCCGCAGACCGCGGCGAGGACTCGGAGCCCGACCTCCTTTGGCCTCCCAGCGATGATGTCGCTGAAGTCAACCTGTCAACGATATTTTTCAGCCGCGGCCGTGCGTTATGTTCATATTTTCAAGTTTTATCCTCAGGCGGACGGACAAAGTGAAGCTTTACCCCTTTACTATTAATACTGCAAAAAAAACTATCCCACACTAAATCTAAGTATTTTTCACTGCAAAAAACTATCCCACACTAAATGTAAGTGTTTTTTCACTGCAAAAAACTGTACCACGCTAAATCTAAGTCGTTTTTCTCAACAACGTGGGTGCAGATTTTGAACGGTCAACACTATACGACCAGGTATAAACCACGTACAAAAACGTTAACGTAACTCCACTCCGTGACAAGGCAGAATAGGTGGTATTACTTCCACATATCTTACGGTTTTATCTTTTACTACTGAGAAAACGATCCCATACTAATTCCAAGTATTTTTTTCAAGACTAATAGCCTAGCCGATTTAACTGGTCTTACCTCCCGAAAAGTCTGAAAAGTCTTAAAATAAACCGGATGGTCTTTCATTGAGAACAGAACTGTATAAGGTATGATCCACACACCTCGGTAACAGCTGTCATCTTCTTGAGGGCCACGGCGACGACGTCGGCGGCTTCCGCAGAGTAGCTCTTGTTCGACAGTCGCACCGTCGTGATCAAAGCAAGGTCGCGATCGCCGAGCTCAGC
The DNA here is from genome assembly GCA_012845835.1 of Undaria pinnatifida. Lineage (NCBI taxonomy): Eukaryota > Phaeophyceae > Laminariales > Alariaceae > Undaria > Undaria pinnatifida. The sequence continues at coordinate 5,305,783 of JABAKD010000025.1, read as the reverse complement.
ATCGACCAGCTCTTGCGCTCGAGCCTAGCCGTCCAGTCGGCGGAACAAACGAATGTGGGAGTGTGGGAGGGGGGGATGGGGGACAGCTAATCATCGTCATGCATGGCCGTAGTCTGCCATACCATAAACCCTCGCATCCCTACAGCGCCGGGGCGGAGCACGTCTGATTGTCACCGATCAGGGTCGCGGTCGCCGAGATCAGCATCGACCAGCTTTTTGCGGTTCAACACGCGGAACAAACAAGTGTGAGAGGGGGTTGGGGGTGGGCGGCGGAGGGAGCGTGGGCGTAGTAATACAAGGGTCCAGCGACCAATCCGTACAAGTAAACCCATCATGTGCCGATGTGCTATTTACCAGGTACGTCTTTAGATGTTGTTATTGTGGTGTATTGCTGCTGTTGCCACTACGAGTATCTAGTTCTTGTTGAAGTTAGCTGATTGCTACAATATTCCATTGAGTTTTATGCTAGCGAAGCTTGTAATGACTTGGCTGGGTACATTTGGTTAACCTTTTAACCAAGTCATGGGTGGTTGGTTTTGCCTGGGCGGCATTTCGCATTTCATTTCACTGTATGTTGTTTCTATTAGTACGTCCGCACACGCCCTTCAACACACGTCATTCCAATGCTCACTGGCAGCGACTGTAAATATCCTTGGCTCGCTTCATTGAGCGGGTGGCGTTAGCCGAAAAACCCTTACCCTGTACGAAGTATACTTGTTAGCAACACGCAAAATAATGCTGTCGTCGGCACACATGACTTGTTCACTTTTCCGAGTTGCTAGATAAATAGGCAAAACACCGTCACACTTTTACACGCGCTTTCGGTAGTCTGACACGAAGAGAAAATTGCACTACGTGTTGGTTCGAATTATGCAATTCAGTGAGCCAACAACGATTAGACACTACCAGGTACTCGGTACGACAGCACAAATGACGTGCGCAGGGACTTCCATTTCACGCCCTTCCTGATTACTGGACTGATGGCAGGACATATTCCACCACCAACGCGGTCGGTGCCTTGGCCCGTCCCAGTCCCTCCTCTTCGTTATTATAGCGAAATACGACTTCTTGTTGCTGCGACGTGTCATATGTTGAGAGACATGATTACAAGATTAGAAGTCCGAGCGTTGTGACAGAACGATCGCTGTGTGCGACACTCTATTAACCCGTCCCGCATGTTCGCTAGAGGAAGACGGCTTCTGCGCCACTGCAACGTTACATGTTTGACAAGACACGATTTCGTGCGATTAGAGCCCCGAACGCTGAGGTAGACTGATCGCTGAGTGGAATAATATTCTACAGCAGCAGCACCAGCAGCGGACGTATATACTCGCCGCAATATCCATACCCATCTAACTAAGAAACCCGGGGATGGAACCAGGACATCCCTTGACGACTACAGGCGTCTACCGTGGTTTTCCGCCGCGCCGCAGACGTTTCGCCTCTGACCGACGTTTCTCCTGCTTCTGCTCCTTCGCCTTCTCAGGTCGCTTTTTCTCGAAGCAAATGGCCGCCAAGAGCAACTATCCAGGTGCAACATCAATGGACGCTGCACTTGGAGGCCAATTGCTGCCAAAACAATCACACCCAGAGGAAGAAGGGGCGGGAGGAGCGTCACAACGCGAATCGCCCGCGCGGCGACGGAAACCACAGTCAACTATAGCGTGCAAAATAGGCAACAAATCATCGCACTTCCATGCAAAACTTGGCAGACTTTGACTCGAAGACAAAATAGCACGAGTATGCACTGCCAGGCATGCACCTTTGTGTGCAGAGGCGACAGCCATTTAAACGCTACTTATTACAACAGCCCGTAGACGTAGAGGAGACTTCCTCTCGATGACCTTCCTGGCTACTAGCCAGAAAACAGGAAAATATCCCAGCCAACGCGGACGGTGCCCTGGCTGGGCCCAGTCCCTCATTTTCGTCATTACAGAGAAAAAAAGGGCCCTGGTTACTGCGACGCTTACGGCGGTTTCCGTCGCGACGCGCGGACGCTTCGCGTTGTAACGCTCCTCTCGCCCTTGTTTTTTCTCGTCGCGCTTCTTCTCGTATCTCTGGAAGGAAACGGCCGCCAAGCGCAACCGCCCAGGTGCAACACCAATGGGTGGTTGGTTCCACTTGGAGGGCCACTCGCTACCGAAACAGCCGCGGTCAGAAGAAGGGGCGGGAGAAGCGTCGCGTTTCACAATGCGAAGCGTCCGCGGCGCGACAGAAACCGCCGTGGCGGTGGCAGCTACAAGAACCAATCTTCCTAAAAAAAAGCCAAGAAGGGGACGGGGCCCGGTCAGGGCACCGTCCGCGTTGGCTGGGACATTTCCAGGGTTTTTCACAGGTCATGAGCCGATCCGCGGGCGGGGTCAGGAGGTGTTGGAAATCTCACGGGTTGAGTTAGGTCGGGTCAGCGCGTTTTTTGAAATTTCACAGACCCGGGTGGTGGTGGGGTTAGGAATATTTTCAAAATTCACGGGGCGGGTCGGTCCACACTGAACCGACCTGACCCGTGGGAAAGTCCTTGACCCGTGACAAGCTCTGCATATTTCCTCCTGTCTATCCAGTAGCCAGGGGAGCCTGCTGCCGCTATTTCGGTGACAAATGGCCTGGAACAACTGTGGGAAATGTTTGCAGTTCGATATACAGGGATAAGAGAAAGGTCCCATTGCACACCAGTGGTAGAATGAAGTAGCGTCCATACCTGTGCATCTGACGCTGGAACAGGTGTGCAAGCGCCTTCCTCGCGCAACCTTGTCGAGACGATCACTCCTGAGAAACCTTCCAAAACGTATCATCGCGTATCGCAGATGTCACCGCTCCTGAAAAAGCCAACGTCACTACAAGCAACTATATGCATATGAAGGAGTGTTGTGCCGTGGGTTAGGCAGGAGTCCACCGGAGACCCACTGGGGACCCTGTCGTCGGGGACGTCCCTTCACGCGCTCCACCGATCACCAAGCTCCCGCCCATCTACCATATCTGCGGGATACGTCAAACATGCTAACGAGATGGGCCATTGTCCTTCAGAACTTCGACTCCACTGCCAGGCATGTTCCGGGAAAACAAAACGGAGTGTGCATCATACGTCGGGATCTACTCGTTCTCAAGCCCCACCGCTGCACTCCCCGGTAATTGGATCAGACGGAGATATTAGGACCGCACACACGTGGATTTTTCCGCCAAAGAAAACCCCAGTAAAATGGGAAACTGTAGTCACGATAACAAGCAACGCTAAATGTTGAGTCGCCGTTTGGACGACTCAGGCCCGGATGGGATCAGGATGGGACCAGGTCCGGGTGGGGTCAGGTTGCCAGGTGGCAGCAGGGTTCGGTAACAGCGTCGATCTGTTAAATTCTCTGACAGGCTTATGTGTCTTCAAATACCTCCAGCCCCATAAACGTCGTTCTTCCAAAAAGTGCTTTACACCTGCATATGGGCTCTTCGTGAGGATATGTTATCCAGAGGCGGGAATACTCTCGCACTTCATCATAATACATTAGCAGGGGGAGTCACCGACCTGTATCCTTCACGAGGTTACACACACAACGTAACACGCGCGATCGAAGTATCACACGCAGCTTGCAAAGCTGAGTTTTGATCAAAAACCTTTTTGGTCTATATATCTCACAGCTGAAGTGAATTTTTTCATATTTTAAATACATCGAGTGCTCAGTGCCTGGCCCCACGAGGTAGCCCGAGCGACCCGAGAAAACTGATGGCCAATAACGGCTTACTATTTTAGTGATGCCCGTTCTAACACGTCGACTCTTCGGAGGAATCGACCCATCCGGGTATTTCTTGATTGTTGTAGTCCCGATTAACATTCGTAACAATTTTCACTACGGAGGAAGTCGTAGCGTGCTGTTTACGATATGAATTCCGACTGTACCCAGTGCCTTTACAAATGAGCTAAAATTGTGTGGCCTGCGGGTGCTCTACCGAGAAATGACCATGGAAGCTCTCTGGAATAGCAAAAACAATCGGCTATGGGGCGACACGCACTTTTGATAATTATGTATAAGCGCAAGAGCGTTCATCTGTAGAGCGCAGGGGTCTGGCGTTTTGGATCCACGCTTTAGTTTGTGTATTCCCTGGTAGTGTGTGAGGTGGGTGTTCGAAGAGCTTAGGATCAAGTGTGCACCGTCCGACGCCTGATGCAGAACGTTAGATCTCACTTGTCGGTCTTCATTCGATCAATACAGGTGTGAGTGTGCCTTTCATTACAGCAAGAGCAGAAGAGAGATCACTTCGGGACAGTAGCGATCGACGTCCACCGCATGTTCCATCATAACTCGACAGCACTAACAACCCGAGCATCAGGCCTGGGCTGGACCTCCGCTGGCCTCCCACATATACAGGGAGTACACAGAAACTGCGTACAAACCCGGTAGACCCATGTAGCCCACTCTAAAAGTTAACTCACACCATAACAACTGCTTGTTTTATGCATACTGAATTGCACAGATGTCTGGTTTTGTCCCCATCAATGCGGGTTATACAGTTTCCGTGCGCAGTACAAGGCTGAACGTCTTAGTCCTGTTGACCCTGGCATTAACAGGGGAGTCACCGACCTGTATCCTTCACGAGAGCATACACACCCCATAACACGCGCGATCGAAGTATCACGCGCAGCTTGCAAAGCTGAGTTTTGATCAAAATCCTTCTTGGTTGATCTCACAGCTGAAGTGTATTCTTCTATTTTTACATACAAAAACGTAAGAACAGCTGTCAATATATAGGTTTGAGCACGGCCTTGATACTTCAAGCACGCAAGACTGGTGGGCTGGTTGGTGTGTTATGTGATACCCTCTGGTACATACCTACATCAGCAGGGGGTTCGTACATGCTCCTCGTACGCCCGCCTTCGTCTAGAACAGCAGCAAGTACTTGTGAGTCGTGAATACATGCACTTACTAATAGTACGAACTCATATATATACACCGACATACTGCCTGACTCTGATTGGTCGTTGGTATGATATGTGGTTTGGTGGTGCAGTACATGGTACATGGCAGCTGGCATAAATGACGCCAGGTACATCCTGGTACTGCTGCTGTGTCTGCCGCGTGTGCGTTCTTCACATGTAACTGTCATTTCCATCAATCGACACCCATCACCCCCAGTGTTCGTGCCGATCCATACATTCCCGGCCCCAGCGACCCGGGCTGCTTCGTGCGGTCAACGTTTAATCGTCAGTTTTCTCGACGTTTTCGGTGTTTGCCCAATGCAGTTCCAAAGCAAAGCTGCAACAGCTTGTGGACAAGACTACGGCGGTTACGAGTATCATATGATATGATAGCTCCTTCCGTGCTTAATCGGGATGCTCGTGCGCGGAGGCAGGCGCCACCACGAGCCACACTACGGCGCAGTCTCGGTTTGCGTGGAGGGGACTGCGCCGGCAGGAGGCTGGATTCGACGACGAGGAGGAGGGCGACTGAGCGTCGACGGGCGGGGAAGAGACGGATTGAAATCTCCCTGAATGAGAATTTTGTTTTTCAGATCAGCACCGCAAGCCGCGAGGAGCATTTTGTTTTTGGGACGGGGGAGAAGGGGTACCAATTGGAATTGAGTGTCAACGGGAGCAAGTGCGAAGGAGCGGGCCGAGTGAGCTAATGCGATGAGACGGCCATGGAGAACCACAGCAGGAGGATGGCACACGGAGACCCACGACCCGCACGCACACCATCATCACGAGAGCAGCGATCGTCTTTTTTCAGGGTTTTTTTAACGAGGCAGCAGTACAACATGTTACTCGTACGTCATTGATTTTTGTAGAGTTGGTAAGAGTTGTATACCCTTCATGGGGAACGACCCCCCGCAATTTTGAATTTTCAGGCACGGGCGTCGCAGCTGCGCTGCAACCTGTCAGATAACCCGGGAAGACGGGGCGATCATTGATATTTGTATGGTGGTTTTTGGTTCGATTGCTCTTTTTCACTGCATGCCCGCGGGTCGTCAATCTGGCAGCACTTCAGACAGCAGGCGCGTTCGTCTGTGCTCACGAATACCGTGCGGTTCGTACGGTGCAGGCAGCCCATCCGCTGTAGTTTGTAGCCGCGAGTTGGTTAGTTGTGGGAACGGGGGAACTCTATGCTGTAGTTGAGTGGATACCCGCGGCCATGTGATTTCAGTTTAAGCATTGGATCATTACACGTGTGCGCCTTTTTCGTATCGTGCGTTTTCAGGCGGGAAAGCGTAGCATTTATTTCCCGGACGGATTTTGATTTCATTTGGTTTTTCGGATCTGGCTCCAGCACCTTTGTGTGACCACGGACTCTAGATGTTTGACAAGAGTTAATGTGAGACAACAACAACAATGACGGCTCCAAAATCTACCAGGTACGTATGTACGAGTCGGTCGCCCCAGTGGCTTATCAGGTCATCTTCGAGCCTGGTATAGGTCAGTTTCGTGAGTTCGAATCCCCCCGAGTGCACACTCGTATAAATTCGTGGGGACTTTTTCTTGTGCACAAATTGACTTGCGGAAAGCGCGACAGCGTGAGTCAGCAACACTCGATGAAAAATCGACGAGAAGTGGGATTGCTGAACCCTATGCGCGATAAAAAATTGAAGGCAAGAACCGGGGGGAAAAAGGGACGGCACCTGTGACCACGGCTTGTCCAGAAGCTGGAAAGTAAAAGTGTGAAAAAAAAAAAAAAAACGAATTGGAAGTGTAGCCTATTAAGTGTCGGATAGTCAGCCGGATACTGCCCCCTACTGCTGTGCTCTTCACGCAAATATCCGGCGCGGTGCCAATTTTGACGCCATGCACTAAATACGCGCAGAAGGGGCGTGCACCATGCAGCAGCAGCGGCAGCACCATTGTTGGGCCCGGAAGCACAGGTGCTACCCTTGGAGTGCACCCCCACTATTAATCGTTCCACCTCCAAAGGTACGTATACAAGGTGCCTCACTCACTACGTACTGGTGTGGTGTATATACTCTTCAAGCATCGCATATATCCGGTGCGGTGCCAACCTTGGCACCAACCATGGTCCACACAAAGAAGGGACGAACGGGTGCGGCATGCAGTGGCGGCACCAGCAGCAGCATTGTTTGGGCTCGAAAGCAAAGGTGCTACGATGCCATTGCGCCTGCTTTCCCCCTTGCTTGTTGGGTGTTCGTTCTTGCTACTCCTTACCTCATCGACCATCTCTCGTTTGTCATCGGTCAGATCGAACAGCGCGCTCCTCGCTGTGCTGGTCATCGCTGCCATTTTCTCGCCGCTATATAGAGCTCCTCCTACTAGTCCTCTTCAGTGTGATGTTATCCCCTGTGTGCGAGCTCGACCGGTGGCTCCCTTGTCTGTGGATTGGAGTGTGTGGGCAACCTCACGCAGCAACAAGAACAACTTCTTCGTTACCATGTTTGCCATTGCGTGGTTCTGCATTGAAAGAGGCGTTTTTATACGTGAAACCGTAAAATCCGTTACGACTTACGACATCACCACACGACATCATCACCTCATACATTCCGTTTTACGAGACGGCGATACGACCTTTTACGAGACGTACGGCGTCACGACGATACCACGTTACAGCTTCACGATTCACGACGTTATACACCAAAAAAAATATGTTATAAACAGCTTACCGTGCAACCTACCAGCACACATACATATGTAAGTTACTTCTAAACGACTTTTTATTATTCGTACCTGTGTGTGGGAGGAAGGCATCTCTGGGTCTGTAAGGTAAACAAGAATAATATCCACATTCCACTCCAGACTCGTCAGACCGACAGAGCAGCCATATCTTTCTTGTCACACCGGGCTGCCGTGACTTCCGTTTTACGAGTTACGCCGTTACGACACACCACAGGTACCTGATAGGCTGTACGTCATGACACTGACGCTACAACTCTGCTGTGTTTGTTTTTTACCATGCATTGCGACTTCGGGCCGTTTCGGCCGTTCCTGTATTAATAATAGCGAGCGGTTGGTTGCAAAAGTCAGCGTCATTCACATGTAACCTGGTACGACCTGGTGCTGCTGTATTTTTGTTGGGTGTTACTGGTATGTTTGGAAGCTGCCTTGAAACCACGTGCTTGGATACTTGTTAAGATACGGCCTCGAAAGGCCTGTAATTATCCGAATTACATACTACTACTTACTATTTTATAAAATTAGCAACCATATCGTATCGTAGGTTTAATTCACAAACACCATACCATAGTCTATATATATGAAAAAAATATAATAATAATAGATATTAATAGATGTACGAGTAGTATGTGTCGAGCAGCTTGCAATGTTGAGTTTCAATCATTCAATCGGTCGTACTCACAGATGACGTTTTTCAATTTTTTATAAAAAATATTATTTGAACGACGTCAGCTAGCTGTGAGTTCGACGAAGTTAGGGTCGATACTCATCTTTGCAAGCTGCGTAATACTATTGTTTGTTATGGCGATGTGAGAGCAACAGCACAACATACTACACGTACTACGTCGTGCGCTGATACTTTATGTGATATTATTTATACATGCATACGTTCATTTGCGAGGCAACGTGGCCGTAGAAGAAGCAAAATTGTTAACATCATCCACCTGGTACCAGATCAGCTAGCTGCCGACCCGACGCAGAGTAATTTGTTTTACCGGGAGCCGGTTGCCGCTCCCACAAAAAAAACTCATGCAGAAGAACAGCGTCCATCCGTCCAAGCGTCCAACTTCAAGCCGGAACGGAACCCAACGGGCGACCATATTCGGTCCCTCGCATGAGGAATCCTCAAGCCAGGCCGGTATTCGTCTCTTACAACAAAGAAGATGGAAACAATACGATTTCAGCCAACTTCAGCGTTATGTATTTAGCTTTTGGATATCATCATGTGGCTGGATGACTGTGGTGCCCGTCAGCTTTGTTTGCTTTTGGGGCCGAAAGTTGGAGTCATTTTTTACGTACTTGACCCCGGCGTTCGGAAAGGTGGCAAACGGCTGACGACGCTCATTTGGGTCGGAGTTGCTAGCAGATACACTTTTGTTTCCATTAGGCTGGCGCCGGGATAACACCTCCTGCGGGCTAAAGCAACAATGTGCCCGTGGTATCATCATTGGGAACTGAGCGCATTAACTGGCATGTTCAAGAGAGGCCCCACGGTCAAATGTATCGTCGATCTTCAGGCGCTGGCGAGCGACTCCATGATCGTGACGGTCGCTTTCTTTCGCGGAGTAGCTGCGCGAAGTTGTGGGCCGACCAATCAATGTTGTACAGCGCCAATTCGAAAATATGTTTTCATTAAAGATACGTATAATAACCAGAAACAGCCGTCGACGTGAAGTCAACGGAGACGGTGAAGGTTTTTCAGCCGATCGCCCGCACCTAATACATCATCACCAACGTATCTTCCATCGCTGGTGGCAACTATTATTATTATTATTATTATTACTTCGAAGTATTATTATTATTATTATTATTTCTTTTGCCATCTCACAATCAATGTAGCGTGAGTGTCAAAAACCAGAAACATGATGAAACAACCGTGTGGCAACCATTATTATCATTAGTGTTGCACTTCCTCGATCCGGTCGAGCGCAAGCTCTGCCTACTCCTCCCTGACGACGCCATTGTCAGGAAGGTGGGACCTCTGCAGTTGCCCTCACTGAAAGAATCACTAATGATCTCATATCTCCCCTGAACGCAGAAAACGACGTCCTCTGCGGCGGCCATTCGCGCGCTGTGGCCGGAGTACTCACTGCTGTACCGTCGAGAATCTTTTATTTTTGTAAGAGTGAACAAAAACTGCCTTGTTCTCCTCCTCCTCCTCCTGCTGCATTCCTTCCTAAACTACTACTATTTAATACAGAAGTTTTTACTTTACAACTAACTATTGATCCAACTTTATTATGAGCTGTTTTTTAACTGCTCAACGGGAGACAAACATATTTTTCGTTTGTGAGACTCCAGGCTCAAGCCTGCAGAACTATAACACCGTACCAGCCTCACGATAAATATAAGCAACAGTTGGGTGATGTTAAATGTAAGCAGCATCTCAACACAGTCGAAACGGGGCGAGTGGGTTAAGAGCAAAAAACGGTTTAGTATGCATTAGGGGGGGGGGGGCGGGGCATCGTGAAAAAAAAAACAGGGTGGCCAGGGGATGCCTGGATGCCATCCCCGGGGTTTTCACTTTTGCCATCATTTTGGGCCATGAGGCTACTTACTACATACAATAGTAAATGTATGGCCCCCAAACAAGCAGTGCTCAACGATGCCACCATCGCCATTATTAGTCACACGTTTTCCCTCCATCTAAACACAAACAAATGTGAACAGGTTCAAAACGTTAAGGAAACCCCCCCCAGAAAAGCAGCAACAAAACGCACTTCACTTCATCGCATTCCGCTCCCTCGCGCGTGTGGCACCATACATCGTGGGACATATGTTGCACGAAACAATACACATTTTTATTCGTAAATAATCGAGGGCTACCCTCCTTGTCTTTTTTTTCTTCTTTTTCTTTTTTTGGTTCTCCGGCGGAAGGGGGGAAAATACAGCTAGAGCTCCCTACAATCTCACGTATTGTCATACATCTCGTGTGTCAATTTAACTCAACTGCATTCGCAATCCGGCGCTAGCTGGCGTATCGTCCAGCTACCATAGCACTGTAATGACAGCGCGAGCTGTCCCTATCGGCGGCCACCGCCACTATGAATACTGCAGCAGCCCAAGCTGTCGTGGAATATGGACGCGTGGGCATAATGTCGACCCAACTTGATCCCTGGGGATCAGGTGCGGTGGAGAGAGCCACCCTGAACCCCATTGACGTAAACTCCTGGGAGAACAACTCTCCGTGGCATTTCCATTTCCTGCTCGTATTAAAAAGCGCACTTAGACCGTCAAAAGACATAAGACATGTACACAGCCCAACATGGTCAAATAACACGTCTCCACCTCCCGCAACGCCCAACGGCAGTCCAAGCTTATAAGATCAACATACACTGCTCCTGCGATACGTACTGTCTTCGATGCCCCCCCCGATCTTTACTCCCCACTCCACCCCACCCCAGCCAACCCCACCTCAGCGACTACTACGTGCAAACGGGCTAGTGAGAATGGCAACAAGCGATTACTTATTTCTCAATTATCAACAGTCTCGAACAAGACTCGAACAACAGCCAGCATTAGCGAACGAACACCCTGAAGAATGCACCATGATCGCCCATAAAATAAAAATCAAGTCATAGAAAAGAAAACCTGCAGCCCCAACGAAGACACTCCTCTCCGCTGACAATTGCAAACGTTCAGCTTCCCCACCCCCCCCCCCCGCGCGCACCCGAAGACGCGCCGTGGCCGGTGCAGTCTCGATCTCGAGTGATCGAGCGAACAGGGGAACCACAACAATACGGTAACATCACTTTAACCGTTCGAAGGAACTGCCTGCTGAACTACTGCGGTCACCTGACAATGCAGGCTAGTGGGTAGTGCTATAATACCAACAATAATACCAACAGACCTTCGCTGATTGTGGCAGCCCTTCTCAAGTTCTTGCCGCGTCCAACTCGGGGAAACAGCAGCATCACTTACAATATCACACGAACTTCAGACTTCGAATCCCCACAGAGCGACAGCTACCACCGCTGCAACAGCGTCGTGATCATTCGGAACCCGTCCAGGATCCCCGCCTTCTTATCCCCCTCCCCGGTAGGGTTGACCGCCGTGTACACTTCCCTCCACCCCAACAGCGCCACGAAGGTGAACACCATCGTGGTAATCGCGAAGGGAAGGGGAGGCACCTCTCCACCCTTAGACAGCGCGCGCAAAAATATGGCGAACGGAATAGAAACCCCCCACGCCGGGACCAGCGACTTGGCCGCATCCCCAGCGGTCGCCGTCGCCGTCTTCGTGTACGCTCCCAGTAGCGGGGAAATCGCCAACCAACCTGAGCCGAGCGCGGATTGGGGGGTGGGGGGGGGGGGACGAGAGGTTGAGGATCGGAGAGGGGGTGTAATCATTGTCATGCACGGCCGTAGTCTGTCAGACCATATTCAGGGATCGGAGAGCGGGGTTGGGAGCCGGGAAGGGTATCGGGCGGGAGCCGGGGGAGTGGCAGGGGGCTTACAGGCATCGCCACCAACACCACCAGCAACACTGCCACCGCTAAGTCCACCACCACCACTAACACCAACACCGCAACACAATCACCAGCATCTGCACCACTAACACCAACACCCACAACAACACCACCACCGCCGCCAACACCCCCAGTACCGCCAACATCACCACCCCCAACGCCCCCACCGCCACTCCCACCAACACCAGCACCAATACGAACACCCTAACCACTGCCTCCCCACCACCATCCTAGCACCACGATAGCCCCAACTACCCCCCCCCCCCCCAACACCGATACCACGCACCTACAAACAAGGGGAGGTCGGCAAAAAACACCCCGAGGTCGAACGCTGCCATCCTGAGGCTTGCCCTGCCAACATCAGCCCCAACATTAACACCCCCATCACCTCCAACCCTACTACCATCGCCAACAACCCGCCCCCCAACCACCTCACTAACACCACCACTACCACTGCTAACGCACCCACAAAGAAAGGGAGGGCGGTGAAAAGTACCCCGAGGTCGAACGCCGCCATCCCATGGCTTGCCCTGCCAACGTAAGCGAAAAGGGTTAGGGCAGCAATGTCTCCCACAACGAGCCCCTTCCTATCCGCCAGGACCCCCCAGCTCTTGTCACCCTCCGCCACGTCCGACACGTCGAGGCCGGCCTGTCCCCTCCATGCGGTGTCCACCACCTGCGAAGGCGAGGGTGGGCCATCATTATCATGCATCGACGTCGTGTGTTGAGATCATACCAGTATACCCTAGAGTCGACCAATGCTCGGAGGCGGAGGCGGGGGGGGGGGGCTCATTTGTTGTTTGCCTCGGGCATTTGACCGTTGACCACGCATCCTTTTCGAGACGGAGCATCGTTCCTGCTCCTAAGAAAGACACCTGATAACTAAAACAACACCACCAATATACAGCAGCACAACAATATGTAACCCCGGAGGGGGTTGCATTGCGTTGCGTTGCGTTGCGTTGCGTTGCGTTGCGTTGCGTTGCGTTGCGTTGCGTTGCGTTGCGTACCGTTGGCTGGTGAAAGTGAAAAATACTTTCAGCACCAGCGCTTTAGCACGGACAAGACAAACCCACCTCTAGGTCCTTCTCGTCTTCGTCCTCGTCAACCTTGATCCCTAGCTGTCGCTGGATGGCGGTGACCTCGGCCAGACTCCGCTCGATGGAAGCAAGCTGGACGCCGTAGGGAGGGGGGGGGGGGGGGGGAAGAAGAGCGATACGCGTGACAGCCGGACAGCCGGGTGGGGAGAGGGGAGGGGGGGGGGAGAACGGAGGGGGATAGGGCGGAGGGGGGGGGGAGGGGCGGAGGTTGCATCCAACGAACGTCGTGCGATTAATAGTGCATCCAATGAAGGGCTGGCGGCAAAGAGTACATCCAATGAAGATGGCCGGCGATAAAAAGTACGCCCAATGAGCGGCCGACAACAATGAGTGCATCCACGGAACATCCCGCAATACAGATTGCATCCAGTCAACGACCGGCGATAAATAGTGCATCCAATGACGTACAGATTGCATCCAAATCAACGGGCGGCGATAAAAAGTGCATCCATTGGACGTCGAGCGATGCTACTGCATCCGATGAACGGCTGGTGAAAAAAAAGCAGTTCATCCAAATAAAACGCCTGGCGATAAAGAGTACTGGAACGGTGTTTGCGAACTACCAATTTTGGTCAGGTGTTACTCGTCCCGCCAACGACGCCATTTGTTGAGTAACTAGAGGGTTGGTCCGTTTGACCACAGGTAAAAGGTTAAACAATTTCCTACCCAATCTAACCCTTACAGCAGTAGGAAGTAGGTAGGAAAACAAATACTGCTGTTAGAATTGAACACGTCGAACGTCACCATCAAAGGCCAACCCAAACCACAAAAAAACAGCGAAAAACAATGGTTGAGAGGTACGCCTTCCTGCCATTTTTCTTATTTTTTTAACCTATTTTTTCGCGGGTTGGTTGCCCCTGGGTTATTATGAAAAATGTAACGATATCACATTCGTCGCCTTCGAATATTTATTTTTCAACATTTTTTTCGACCCAGCAAAAATTTGGAAATCGCAAACTCCCTATTAATAGTATGTGCAGCGAATGTCTGGCGATGCAGACGTCCTTAGCGTGTGTGGTTTGGAGTAAACGTCGAAGGAATTCCTGGCTGGGTAAACGGGGCACAGCAGTACGAGCTCTCGTAGTATATTACAATGTCCTCACGACAGCAAGCACTACATACGCAACAAATACACGGAACTACGCCAAAGTTCGCCGAGTATTTCGGGCATGTTGTCGTGTTTTTGTTTTGCATGCTGAGTTTTGAATAAAAATCGAAGGGGGTTCTGGCTGGATTAGCGGGCACAGAGACACCAGCTCTCGAAGTACATTACAATATCCTCACGACAGCAAGCACTACATGCACAACGAAAACGCGACACTACGCCAACAGTCACAGCGACTATTTTTGGCTTATTGCCATTTTTCGTTTTGAATGTTCCGCTTGCTATGTTTCGGGAAATACGACATACCGGGTGACTACGAGAACTCGTACTGTGTGCCTTTTTCCCAGCTAGAAACCCCTTCGACTTTTTTACTGAAACCCAAAAAAGTCGTGGTGGCCTGTACAGTATAATCACACCTATCCTCACAACAACGAGCACAAAACGCAAAACAAAACGACGCTATTGACAAAAACCCCGACAGCTTCGAGCTCTTGTGTGATTACTTAGCGACCAGAGCTTATGCCGAGGAACAAAAAATCGCCCCGCGCTTACCCCTTCTGCCTTCCGCGTCTCTTCGGTGGTCAAGCCATCATCGCCGGTGACCGTCTCCAAAACGGGGACGTTTTCTTCCATCGCCTGAAAATCGCGAAAAGTGACGTTCGGGTTCACGGTCGGGGTGGGGGCTTGCCGTAGTTTCGAGGCGTGCCGATTGAACTGTTTCACCGCTGCAGAAACTATCCTACTCTTAATCGAAGTAGTTTGCTCCCAAAGGCGAGAGTGGAGTTCAGAAGAGGTTCATCGTTAATGCAGCGGTGGTCTCCCGATATTGCCGGTATGTGCCAGCCAACAATGCTGGCAGCAAACCGGACACTGGCACTATTCGGTTCAATACCGATACCTGGGTACAACTGCAGTATAGTGGGTTCCAATCGTGCCAAGCGATTTCACCGGCACTATAGCGGAAACAGGCACTAATCAACCGGCACTACAACAGGGAAACCCTCGCTGTGGTATCATACGGAAATTAGAACAAGTGAGCCGCGTGCCAGGCATCTCTTACCCTTCGCAGCGAAAAAGTACAAGGACTCACCGTTTGCTGCTACGATCGTCTACATCAATTGTAACAGTTCTACCGGGTAACGACTCTGAATCGTGGCCTTTCGCGTGCCTTCGAAATGCCGGGTGCGGTTGTCGGCCCCGTCATTGAAGAAGCTTCGACAAGGCTAGGGACGAACTACTACCAATACAGCAGTAGTGTGAACGGCCATCGTCTCCCTTGAAGGCGGACGCGCATACAAAAAATACTCACCTCGGCAGTCTGCGTGCTACATAACATCGTATAAGGTGAAACAAGTCATTATCATCGGAAGGCAAACACAGAAAAAAAAGGCACGTATACAGTAAGGGTCCCCCCAATAAGGCGGTCTGAGTAAGGCGGTATCCCGATACAAAGCGGTCAAAATCGCTTGGCGCGTCTAGAGACTGCACTAGTAACCTGAAATGAATGAGGCGGCTTCCCTCTATAAGGCGGTCATACTGTTCGGGCACACCACAGCCTTATCGGGGGACCCCTACTGTTACACTACTACCATAGACTTAACTATAAAGTCGTTCGGGCTGGTCGGTGTTGCATGCGCGGTTACTTGCGCGGTGGGTGGCTTATTGCGGTTCTTTAGTTTCCAAGGGCGTTTTTCATTACTTCCGCGGTGGGTGGCTTACTGCTTTTCTTCAGTTTTGAACGGCGTTTTTCATTACGTCCGCGGTGGGTGGATTACTGCTTTTCTACAGTTTTCGAGGGCGTTTTTATTTACTTCCGCGGTGGGTGGCTCACTGCTTTTCTTCAGCTTTCAAGGGGTGTTCTTTATTGCCTTGACGTCTGGTACATTAATTAGCCCATGGGGACGCCTGTGTTACCTCGGTTCAACTTGCGACACCCTCGGCGTTCAAAGGGTGTTTAAGGCCTGTACAGCTGGAAACCTGTTTGGGGACAAAATTACTTGTAATTAGTGTAGGGAGGGGTTGTAGAGCTCTAAACAGGTTAAGGCAGTCACATCCCGAGTGGAAAACTTCTATACGACCACCAACACAGCTTTTTTTACTCAGAAAGTACCTGCGAGGCGTCTCTGTCCCTGGCGACGTTCCTTAGCTGCTGCTTCTTCGCGTCGACCTCCGCCATCTTGGATTGGATCGCGCGGATCTAGCACGCGCGTTTTTCAGCACGTTCGGCGAAGGCGACAAGAAAAATTGGTGGGAAGGTGGGGGGAACGGGAGGAGGGAGGACGGGAAGTGTGTGGGTGGTTTGCCCATACCATGTATGGCCGCCGTCTTAAAACCATAGACCCTCGCATCCCTATAATAGCGGGATAGAGCACGTCGGGTTTTCACCGACACGGCAGGCGGGGGGGGGGTGGAAGGCAAAGGGCACAACATTCACAGGGCGTGGCACATGATTTATTCGCGTATCCGTGTTTAGTTAGATGGCCCCTGCACGGCCTAGGACTGACCGGCGCAATCGCGGCTTCCCGGAGGGAAATATGGTGGCAGAATTGGGGTGCGCGCGAGGGCGGGCGAGGGCGGGGGAGCGGGGGGTGATCATTCCATGCATAGCCATAGTCTTCAACACCATCCCTCGCATTCCTACAATGCCGGGACGGAGCACGTCGGCTATTCACCGACCAGGCGGACATCGCGTGCACCAAGCGCGAAGCGAATTTACGTGTTCGGCGAGTCGCATGAAGGGTAAGCTGCATCCTACTATGAACGACGTGTGAGGCGAACTTCCGCACCTTGTGCGTAATTTTTGCATACGGATGACAGCTTGGAATGGCTTGGGTAATTTGTGTTCTGGTGTGGGAGGGGGCAGGGGCGGTCATTGGAGCTTTGGAGTCGCTGGGCATGTAGGAGCAACTATGGACGGAGGGGGGGGGGGAGGGGGGGCGCAAGAGTAATGGGCGTGGGATCGCACCACCTACGCCCAAGCTCTCAATCGCGACCTCGTATAATTGAGTTAAAATAAAACACTACATGCATGAAAAGGCGTGGAGGTGTTGCGAGCTTCAGTCTTTAGTTTTCCATATCCGCCGGAGGACCGCAAAACAAACCAAAATTTTAGTTTAACCAAGGTAAGGTTTTATCTCCAAATGTGTACCTCTCTTCGTCTCTCGTACCCATGCGCGATGCGCATCTTTCTCTTCTCCGTGAAAAAAAGGTGCAACATTTCTAAAAGGCACTTCAAGTACATGAAACGTAATCCGAGTACGACGACAAGGATAACACGTACGAAGTATACCAGGTGCAATTACCATGCATGAAAGAACGTGTCAACAATACCGTGCTTCGATTTCGGACGGAACAAATCTTACCCAAACCTCGTTTTACTTACGTAAAATGTAGCTACTTCTAACTTTTCAAGTTTTGTATGAGAAACGACGCTGGCTTTCTAGTATGAGTACGTTGATTACCAAATTGACACGAGACATGCATGAAAATACGTGAAATGTGGTCAACTTCAGGAATTTTATTTTTCCCCATCTGCCGGAGGATTAAAAAGAAAAAAAAGTGCTTACCCCCTCCACTCTTTTTTGTTCGCCTTCGTCTAAGGTCGATGGGTCCAGCCTAACGCTATCGAGGTCGCGGTCCTGAGAGAAAAACAAGCGAGACAAGCACGGCCCAGAGTTTACGAGTTCACGACGGCGGCGCGATATTGGGAGTTCATGTGGGCAGAAGGGGTTATCCATACAGGGAGCATTATATAGCAATCACGTGCGTATTTACACCGATGACAACGACGACAATAAGCATGAACATGACGATGATGACGGCGACGATGACGAACATTGCGATGCTTTCACATTTGCTCATATCCTGAAATCTAGCTCGCAGTCACGAAAAACAAAAAACAGACTTAAACGTCCCGTCCGAACAAAAAAACAGATGTAGCGACCGATAAAGTGTTGAGGTATACAGGTCCATGTGAGCGAGCGCATTTTGCCAGCCAGTCCTTGGCATACTCGCGCATGTTAGACGCAGAAACTGAACAAAAAAACACAATTTTCGACACATCCAAACAGCAACGATATCGATTCGTTTTCGTCATTCACCGGTATACAGATACACTACACTCGATTCACTTGTATTTCTTTTAATTAATGTGCCGGCGTTCCCGGTGGCCCAATAATATGCAGCGAAACTATTGAGGTCGAGGTCGTAGGTTCGAGTCCAAGGGAATCCTTCTTACAAATCGACGGGCCGAAAGAGCGGAAGCGTGAGTTGGCGAAATCGATGAAAATCGACGAGAATAAAAGGCTGAAAAGTGGGAATGCTAAACCCTATGCGCGAGAAAAATGAAGGCATGTACCGAGGGGGAGAAGGGAGACAAAGACACCTGTGACGGCGGCTTGTCCGAAGGTAGCTGAGGGTAAAACCTCTTACGAGTTGAGCCGGAGAGTGAAAGAGATTCTTACAAAACAACAAAAACAACAACAACAACAACCACAACAACAACAACAACAACAACAACAACAACAACAACAAAATGTATACCGTCGACATGTTTGCGTACCCAGCACTGACGCAAGTGCCTGGTGTGGGAATGACATACTATCACCTGTGATACCGTTTTCACCACATGGGCGTTTGTCCTTAGCTGCACGAGTACTCCAAGTGCCTGTTAAGTAGGGTACCAGCTACTCCATACTACATACCTGGTATACTTCGGGGTAACCCGGGTATCACGCCTAACTGTTTAGGGGCAGTATAAAAAGGCAGATACTAAATCTTCCCACAGTAAGGTACCTATTTGCGCACTCTGGTTGGCGAGGGGAATCTTAAGCGGCCCATTCAACCTAGAGTCTTTCCAAGCCAAAAGCGTCCCGATCCCGCCGAAAATCTTTCCAAGCGCAGCATCCAAAGCGGCCGACTCAACCTAGAGCCTTCACAAGCCACAGCATCCAAGCACAGGCCACCCTAAGGCGAACGGGTTCGGGTTCGGGTTTGGGTTCGGGCTCTAGTCGGGTGGTCGACGTTAGGCGGCACGGCCAAAAAAAAACAAAGATTTGCTATCAAGCTTCAAATAGGGCTCTTTTTTAGGTCACACTCGGGTAGGTACCGGGGATACTCTCTGAGTATATACGATGGGCACTCTAATAAACACACCAGCGGAGTCCTCATACACCATCTTGAAATACTTTCACCATTCCGCCATACAACAGAGCAGTACGAAGCGCAAAAAGCACCTTCCAAAAAACGGGGTTCGACCGAAAAACTAGTGTTTTTTTGCCTTTTTTCGGAGGGCGAGAAAAGAGCCGATCGAGCCACCGACTCGGGATACTCTTGTCGTATATCGATGCGGCTTGTGACCAAACCACGCCGACTTCCCACACCACGCTACGATATGAATAGGAAAACTGCTTGCCGTACTAATACGAGGGAAAAAAGTAGCCAGGACAAAATATGGCTGGTAGTGTAACAGTAGGGGTGCCCCAGTAAGGCTGTGGTGTGCCAGAGGAATATGACTGCCTTATAGGGGGAAGCCCCCTTACATATTCCAGGTTCTGAGTGCAATTCGAGTCGCGGCAAGCGATTTTGACCGCCTTGTATCGGGGTACCGCCTTACGCAGACCGCCTTATTGGGGAACCCCTACTGTATACCTGTTTATACCTGTTTTTTATGTGTTTGCCTTTCGGAAATGATGAGTTACCTCACCCCCCGCGCATATTCAAAGACAATTTCCCTTCTTTTGTAGATTTTGGGATGAAGGTGGGAATCGAACCCTCGGAAAGTAGACGAAAAAATGTCGATCGACAGAAGCTACTGCGAGTAAGCCCTTCTATACTCGAGTTCGACCACGGTAGTGTTTTTTGTCGCTCTGCTGCTGCTGCTGTGCTGTTGCACTACTAATGACCCTCTAGGCTCAGTACTTGTGGCAGTCACGGTGCAACAGTAGCCGCGCTATGAGCTTTCTTGTGACAACCATACACGGTACTTCTGTGTGCACGTATGCGTATGTATGTACAAGGGCTCTGCTCCGCGTGCGGCTGACGACGCCCGCTACGCTCGCGCAAGGAAGAATACAACTAAATGTGAAGGCGACAGAAACAAGAGGCCCATGATTTGGTGCATCTAGCGATTTGATAATGCCAAGAGCTGCTTTATACGCAGAACTTATTGCCCTGTGCTGTGTGTGCTTGTTGGCGATGTCAAGTTCTGATCGCCAGTACGGTGGGTGCCAAGTTTCGGGAAAAAAAGGAGAACCGAGAGAGGACAATCAAATAATGAAGAAAGCGAAAAAAAGACGAGTACCCACCTACGCACATACCGGTTGGTACAGTATCGCATGATACCTATTACTAGTACTGCTGTATGTTCGAAAGAAAGCACAGCGCAGCACGGCACAGCACCGTACGGCATTGCACGGCGCTGCGCTGCTGCGCTATAGCTGGACTGAGCTGAGCTGTGAGAGCATTTTGTTGTTATTCAACATATAGCACCTGGTACGTACAGCAGTAGTACCGGTGGTATGACACTTCGAATGATACTTGGCATGTAGGGAATCAATAGTACAGCAAAAAGCACGCAGCACGGCACAACACCGCACTGCAGAATCGCACCGCACGGTATGGCACGGGCAGGGAACGGCAGGGCGCGGCCCCGCGCGGCACTCGATGGCGCTGCGGTGCGCTATGCTGAGCGGAGCCGAGTTGATGATGCGCCAAGCTAAACCGAGATTAGACCTCTGGTATGACATGAACTCACCACGGCACAACACGGCACAGCACCGCACAACACTGCACAGCATCGCACAGCAGTACTGCACCGCACGGCAGTGCACACCACGGCACGCCAGGGAACGGCACTGCACGACGCTGCGCTTCTGAACTAGCGATACGCTGCTGAGCTAGCGCGGCTGTGCGCTGCTGGGCGGAGCTGAGCCGATGATGTGATGAGCCAACCTGAGATCATCAGAGTGAGACCTCTTCTTGTATTATATGTTATCTATGATGAAAGCTTCGTGGAACGACAAAAAAAAGCGAAGGAAGATATCAAAGAAAAGCTGGACCGTTCCGCAGGTTCCGAGAGGAGGCGGTGTCAAGGTAGTACGTGGTATTCCCCAAAAACACATTTCCA
Source organism: Undaria pinnatifida (assembly GCA_012845835.1). Lineage (NCBI taxonomy): Eukaryota > Phaeophyceae > Laminariales > Alariaceae > Undaria > Undaria pinnatifida. The sequence continues at coordinate 5,284,387 of JABAKD010000025.1, read as the reverse complement.
AAAAACAGGAGTTCTGGACTTGAGCCGATAGTTTGGCCAAAAAGTTTGCACACTTTTTGGGGGGTTATTTGCTGAAAGATTCCGGGTAACGTCGCTACGGGGAAAAAATTACATGAAATTTTTTTTTCTGGCTATTTTCTGGTCATGCGGTCCAACAGGTCAATTGTCTATGTTTCATCAAGCCTTGACCAACGCTGCCCACCAAACACGATTGACCTTCGATCTTGAGATGGAGACGACCCATAGCCACTCCTCGTCGTCCCGCACGAGGCCACATGAGTGTAGGTGACAGCGCTCAAGAGTTCATCTCGGTCCATACCCTCGGGCGTGAGAGATTGCTTATGTTGTCCTGTGGTCTTCCGTCACATTCTCTCAAAATTCTGTGTTTCGCCGTTGGGAGACGATAGAGAGTTTTTGTCTCAGTTTTCTACACACCAGCCGCCAAATGTGTTTTTAACAGAAGCCTGGTCTGCGCCCGCCACAAATCACCCGCCGGAGAGTGAGCGCTGTACACCAAGGGGGGGTCGGAGCCCGTAACGAGCTCGCCACGTTCAGAGTTCATGATGCTGTCGTTGATTTCGTCGAACGAAGTGTGTGGAGAACACGAAATTGCGCCGCGTCTAATCCAAGATCTGCTTGAGAATTTCTCAGGCCGATGTTGGCCAAGATCGCCGTGAGAAATCGTTTTCTTCCAAAATTCTGGAAAGTTTCAAAAAAAAAATACCAAATTGGATCCATAAGCGACCGTTCAGGCACAGTTTGGCTGGGATCTTCGGGAAATCCAATATTTTGGCCTTCCATTGTCACCGGTCTGAGAAGCGCTGTTTCAGGCATCCGAGCCCGCTTAGCCGTCCGGAGAGGAGAATGTCTTTGAAATTAGTGGGGAAAGCGAAAAAAAAGGAGGCCTCTCAGGGCCTCTCAGGAGATCGATATTTGTAAGTAGTTGTTCTCAAGAGATGGATATTTGTAAGTAGTTGTGAAAAAGAACTTTCACACTTGAATATTGAGAAAATAAGATAAAAGCGCTGAAAAGCACTGTTTCAGGCATCTGAGCCCGCTCAGCCGTCCGGAGAGGAGAATGTCTTAAAGTTAGTGTGGAAAGCGAAAAAAAAATGGAGGCCTCTCAGGGCCTCTCAGGAGATCGATATTTGTAAGTAGTTGTATGTATGTGCCCTTCTATATGCACCAGGGATGTGTGCGTGGCGTGTGTGCTGTCACAAAATCAGTATGCAGGGGCAGCACACAGCCGTGTGTCCTTGTAATATATACAACGGCTCCGCTCCGCGGGCGGCTGACACCGTCCGCTACGCTCGCGCAAGAAAGATTTCAACTAAATGTGAAGGGAGCAGAGAGAAGAGGCCCAGGATATAGTGCAACTAGCGATTCGATAATACCAAGAGCTGCTTGTGCGGAGCTGATTGCCATGTCTGTGCTGTGCTGTTTGTTGGCGATGTCACGTTCTGATCGGCAGTAGTACGGGTGTAATTTTCGAAGAAAAAATTGCGAAGAGGACCGAGATGGAGAACAAAATCAACGACGAAAACATAAAAGACAAGTACACGCACGTACTGCCGGTTATCTGGTACCTGGTACTTTGCCTAATACCTGGTGGTACTCTGTGTGGTTCTAAAAAAAGTACAGGACTCCGCCGCCCGCTACGCTCGCGCACGGAAGAATGCAACTCAAACATATGTAAAGGGGGCAGGAAGAAGATGCCCGTGATTATTTGGTGCGAATAGCGAATATATAACAATGCCAAGAGGTGCTTGTGCAGAGCTAATTGCCCTGCGCTGTGCTGTGTGCTTGTTGATGTCACGTTCTGAACGGCAGTACGTGTGCTATTTACGGGCGGGGGGGGGGGGGGGCATGGGGACCGAGAGAGGGCAATCAACTGAAGAAAGCAAAAAGACAAGTACACAATGCGGACGTAAACCTGGTACCTGTATCATACCTGGTACTACTACTGTATGTTCACAAGAACGCACAGCGCCGCACGACACAGCACCGCAAAACGAAGGGCAAGGCACGGCACCGCACTGCGCTGAGCTGCACTGCTGAGCTATATATAGCCGGGCGGACCTGAGCTGGGGGTGCATTGTTTGTGATCCAACAACGTAATATGTACAAACACACTTGGCGTATGTAGTATTAATAGTACGGGTACGTGGTATGATACTTCGAATGCTACTGGCATGTATGTACGAACTAGTAAAAGCACAGCAAAGCACGCAGCATGGCAAAGCACGGCAAAGCACGGCAAAGCACACGGCGCTGCGATCTGCTGAGCTGGCGCTGCGGTGTGCTGCTGAACTGAGCTGCAGGGCACGGCAGGGCATCGCAGGGCACGGCACTGCACGGCGCCGCGCTGCTGAGCTATAGCGCTGCGGTGGGGTGCTGGGCGAGATCTCAGCTGATGAAACTTCGTGCAAGTACAAAACAAATGGTGGAAATCAAAGAAAAGCTAAAGCTGAACCGTTCCGCAAGTAATGCTCAGGCGGTAAATTAGCGGCAAATGGTAGGAAGTTCAACTTACTAAACAAAAAGGAAGAAAAAATTGCGAAAGGTTCAAAATCGTGTAGGCAGAAAAACCAAATTGGCAGGAAGCAGCTGAAAGCCAAGAAGAAGAAAAGCTGGACCGTTCCGCAAGTAAAACACGGAGGGGGTGTCGAAGTGGGACCCCCGGAAATGCCAGGGGCGCACTAACCGAGCACTTTCAGCAGAAAGATATCTATAAGTATGTTTATATATATGCCCGATTTTCGAGGAGGTCGGCGCGGTAATTTAGTTGGGGGTGTACGGCGGTTTTCTCTCATTTCACCCAAACCGGTTCCGATTGCTGGACGCACCTGTGGCATCGTCTCGGTTGCTTATAATGTTAATTTTTGGAATCCGGATTTATTTATGTAGAATTGACGGCGACGTGTTTATTTTGCTCAGTTTTTGTTGTTCAATATATCACTTGATGTATGACATTGCTACCTGGTATCATATGTGCGATTAAGCAATCACAGCTCACAGCCGACGTTTTGAGGCGCATACCTGGTCTCAAGTATCGTACATGCCAAGGTGCCACTAGGTACCTTGTTGTTGTTGTGCTCACATTAACTCGCACAATCAAGTCCGTGGTCACAGGACAGGCTCCAGTCACTCTGGAGTGGAATAACACCTCAGGAAAAAACACGAGCAAACCAAAAGTGGTACCCTCATAGCCGAAGCAATTCATGCATCCGCCAAAAAATGAACAAATGAAATCGGAAGTCAGCCTGCGTGCGTGCCAGGCCCATGCTTGTACATACGTCTCAAGACTCGCATCTGAAAACCGACTACCCCGCATGCCACGCAGGGAATCCAACCAATGTACAAGTCCGACGAGAGGAAAACAGGAACTACAGGTAGTCGCAAGGAAGAAAATAAAGAACGAGATAAGTAGAAAACGAACCAAGGAAAACACTACGCACGTAATAAGTTACTGTGGTATTCTTCTGCTCCTTCGCTTGCCATTCAATGTAAGTATTGGATTAGAGGAGGCCTCCGGCCGCAAGCAAGAGATCCTCGCCCGGGATAAACGCCCGCACTACGCTCACAATCCCGAGCTTAGTACGGTATCGTAAATCCCTATTCGCAAAGGTTGTACCTAAAGACACTACTTTTGCCAAGCTGGGTGGGAGGGATGGTCAGATTATGCATCGTCCCCTCAATTTTTCTCGCTTTTGGTCCGGTGACGAAAACAATGCGTCAGAAGTCCCTTTTTATTATCGGATCTCAAACCATGGAAGCATGTCTGATTCGATTTTATTTGCTCTCCGATTTTACTGTAGTATTCTTCTGCTCCTTCGCTTGTCATTTAATGTATGTATTGGATTAGATGAGACCTCCTGCCCCCGCCCATGATCCTGCCGATGCTTTCTTGTGCCGTTGGCGGTGATCATTGTGGACTTTTGGGCTAGGTCGCGTATCATCTCACCCATACTTACGGCATATCTCGCTTACCGCTGCTTACACGCGGCAAAATCGTCCTGAAACGCTTGGGACAAAAGGACGTCCATGGCTATCGCGTAGCTATTGTCCCGCACCCGCTGAGAACCCCCGTCGCGTTTTTCTTTCCCCTTTGAATTCGCTTCCGCGCTGGTAGTTGGTGAATGTAATACCGTGCGACGCGCTCGGTCTTCCAACCTCCGATCTTCATTACCTCGTCAACCGCCGTACCTGCGAGCGACTTGCTAAGCGATCCGCCTACTTTAAACGAGTGCATCGTGAAATGGTCGGACAACCCTCTTGCGCGTAGATGTGCCTGCACCGCGGCCGTCATGCGGGGTGCAGTGATCGCCACTGATCCCCTCTCACCGTTACATTCCGCCACGGGGAACGAGTATCCCGCGGTTAAATCCCAACCAATCGCAAGAGCCGCAGAGATGTACTCGGTAACCCCTCGAAATGCGCACGTCTGCGGATTTTCTGCGTCTGCCAAGACCATCACTGCTTGTACCGACTTCCGCAATGTTTTTCCCGAAAAAGAAGTTAAATGCCAAACCTGCCGACTCAGGCAGTCGGAGGACCCGTGAGGCCAACGTGAAAGAGAGGTCGAATCCTCGCCTCATGAAGTAAAAGGCCAACGAGAATTACGCGATGTCACGAGTAATTGCGATACGGTGGGACAACGATTCCGCGAGCTGCGCACGCACCCGCATGGTCTGGAGCAACTGGGCTAGAGTATGCGATAGCATCGGTGCTGCCTGCTTCACGGGGACGCCCACCTGTTTCTGTTCCTCGCTAACAAATGTAAGGTAGGATTCGACTCATACCCTGAGGATTGTTAGGCTATGTCCTAGTCGACGCGCACGACTCGGTCGGCGGCCAGGGGGCGGCCCGCGCAGACGGGGGCAGCAGCAGCTTCACCGGTGACGACGTCAGTTCCGCGGGCAGCACAGACGGCGGCAGCCCCGCCCGAACCTCGACCGGACGTGGTTACGCCTACCCTCGTCTCTTCGACCACCAGGTTCAAGGACCTGCCTTGCGTACCCCAGGGCAGCCTGGGGGCGGGTACCGTGTGCGAGGCCTCTCGCGTCTGGACCGCGGATGGAACGGCCTGCAATGCGGGCTCTCAGGCCGAGCTGGTGTTCCGGATCAACTCGTTGGCGACCACGCTGCCACCGGTACCAGGCATGCAAAATGTTTAGGACGTGCTGCGGCAGGCAGCGGATATTCGAAATGCAACCGTTAGTTCCTCTGCATTCCGGAACAGGCTCGCCTTCTCTGGGACTGCCGAGTACGCCGAGCGCTGCGTCGACTAGGACATAGCTTAACAATCCTCAGAGTATTATCGTCCCCTCAACATTTCTATCTTTTGATCCGGTGACGAAAACAACGCGTCAGAAGGGCGATATCATATCCCTTTTATTATCGGATCTCAAAGCATGGAGGCATGTCTGATTCGATTTTATTTGCTCTCCGATTTTACGCGTCCGGTCTATGCCAGCAAAAACGGAATAAGATTACCACATATATCTATTACACGTAGTACCTATCACTACGCATAGGCACGACATACTCAAGTCAATTGGAAAAGGCACTAAAAATTCGTTTGCGCGAACATCACTACAACGTGCACCCACCACTAATACACTCTTCCCGCTGAGTACTACTCTTTCTTTGGAGCAATGCACTAGCTCATGCCACACGTTTCCTCTAATAAGAGCAGTGGGGTTCATCTATGTAAGTACGCGTAACACCATTGCAGGTGGAAACATATGTATACGTGTGTTACCTGTGTCTCCCTTTTCGCCTTGCGACGCCCCCGGGATTTCACGTTACCCGCATCCCGAAGGGGAATCTTGTAGAGGGTATCAAGTGCACCAAGGGCACTGGGGGGAAAACACAGCAAGGCGAAGAAGTCCCGGCCGCCTCACATTAGCTTCGTACGGCCATTGGAAGACCCACAAACGTCAAGACGGTGATGGTCAGACCCAAACTTCAATCTCTTGGGCAGGACGCCCCCCCTTCCCCCCTCCCGTCCCCCCCTCCCTTCTCCCCTCCCCCCTTCCCCCGCCCCCCCTTCTCCCTCTCGCCGCTCAGAGATGCCGACGGTGGGAGGCGCTGCCGCGGTCTGTGCGTGTCGCTGTGCATCTCTACACCTCTCCGCGTCCTGCCATTTCCGCATGAATAACTCTGCCCCCTCCTCGACCCGTCAAAACCACTTGCCGGCCTTCTGTGCAGCCTTTCGCCACCCTTGGAACAAAATTCCAAAGGCCGACATATCCTCCTCCAGGCGCACCATCCAGTCCTTCTCTTGCTGTCCTTAGTAGCCCTTACCCCCAACCAGCTCCGCAAACATCACCCTCTGTGGCAGACGCTCCTTTCCCATACGGACCACGAATCCCGCGAACAGTATCCTCCGTTTCCGCACTGTCGCCTCTATGCTCTCGGATGCTGTCTTGGCAAGCGCATCGGCGTACGAGAGGGTGCGGCTGGCGCGCTTCCGTTTCCGCCAGCCGAGGCATCGAAGGGGCATTGAGTGGTGGACCTGTCGTAGCCTGTCGTAATCAGGCTTGTTCGGGCTCCTCGTCACGCACCCATAGAGTAGTGTCTCGATCACCTCGGCTTTCAGCATCCGCACCTTCAACCGTAAGCGCACACGGAGCGATCATAGATTTCTACCTTGTACCGCCGGAAACATGCACAGGCCCTCTGAAGACGCCGAGTTACCTCGACACTGAGATCTTTATCTGTCCTGATAATCCCGCCCAAGTACACAAACTCGATCGTTTGTTTGTATAACCTGGCCGGCTGCATTGATGGTGAACGACACCTTCCCCCCATCTTTCGTCTGCAGACACATGATCTCCGTTTTGGCCTCAAAGCCCATAAGACCGAACGCCGAGCACGCATTCGCGATCACCGTTATCATCCTCTCCAGCCCTTTTGGTGATCGCGATACGATGCCCGCATCTTCTGCGTACAGCATATCCCACCTCTGCACCCCCTCCTCCCCCTTCCCCCCCCGCCCGTCTATTTCGCCTGTGCGTGGTGTGCCCTCCTTGTCCCCTTTCTCCTTTCGTTGGAGCTGCACCATGTTGTCCATGATGGCTGCATCGGCGAGCAAGCGTTTTTCGGCAACACGCAGTACCGCCGTGAAAAACATGTTGAACAGCAGTGGCGCGAGCACACACCCTTGCCGAAGACCTTGCCCCACGTCGTTATCCGAGCACTTCCGATCATCCAACCGCATGCATGCTTACATGCCGTCGTGGAATAGGCGCATGACCGCAAGAGTTCTCGGTGGCACGCCAAAACGAGCCAGGACATCCCACAGAAGGGTTCGGTCGACAAAGTCATTTGCTTTGGTGAGGTCGATAAAGCACAAGTATAAGAGGGTGTCCTTCTTCCGCTCCAGTTCCTGCAGTCGTCGTAGTTCGTCGTGCTACGAACATCATGTCAATCGTCGAGCGCTGGGGCCTAAACCCACCTGTTCCTCCGGCAAAATGTATCGGTGGGTAATGAGTGCAAATACAACGACAAACACGGATATCACGGTGGCTCACGCGCGTCCGATGAATGCCTTATGTGCGCTTCTTGGGCAAAAAATCTCAGGACTTCCCGTGGCGGCTAGTTCCCGCTGAAATAAATCCCGTGGTGGCCGGGTCACGCGGGAGGTGTTTCTGTGGTGGTCGGTTCCCACCCGAAAAGATCCCGTACATTCCCCAGCAAGAGCCGTGCTTCAAGCTCTTGCCTTTGCGCCAGTAGTCACGGTGTATGCTGTATGTGTGTGGTTGTAACCGGGGGAGTAACATCGACCAGCTCAAACGAGCTTGTAGTGTAGTCTACGTCGAAGTGTGTATACACTCTCGGGTGGTATTCGGGTATCAATCCGGGACCAAAGGTACCCGGATACCAAAATACCCGGGTACCAAACATGGTTGTTATGGTCAAGCTCGGGTATGTACCCGGGTATCCCCGGAGTATGTCTGTACTATACACTGGCAAAAGCATGCTTGTTGGTATGTGCGACCGTTGCAGTCGCGATTTTGTGATTTCACCCAGAAAGCACGCCACAAATACTTGCTGAATCCTACATATAACAGCATAAAAAGTACTGCTGTTGTGGTCGAAAATACAAGGGAAGTTGGGGGTTTTGCGCTGAATCAAGAGCCTCTTCAGTTTACGATCAGACTTAAGTACTGGTTCGTACGAGCTGTTCGTACCAGGGCAATAATTAGTGGTTCGGAGTCTGTTGCGCGCTGCAGGAGAAAAAAAATGCCGTATATGCGCGAACATACGCCTGAAAAAAATCCGCCTGCGGCGATTTAGAAAAAAAAACCTTTTTTTTTCGCCTGCGGCAAAAAACACACGCAATTTTTTATTTTGGCGCCCAAAATCGCGTGTTCCGCTGCGCGCAACCATCCTCGCGGCGACTGTGCCGCAAAACGGCAGTGTTGACCCAAATGTTGCCCCCGCGCAACAGTGCAACAGCTAATTAATGCCCTGGTTCGTAGTGGTTGCCCAAAGCCGCCTGTAGGATGTGTAGATACCAGTTCGACCACGTCGTCAGCAGGTACAAGAAAACATGTAGTAGGTGAAGGTATATAGGTATTTAATGTAGATACTACAGTAGTTACCCAGCGTTGCAAGCTGCGCGATATGCCAGTCCCGCGTGTTCCGCTTCAAATCTTCGTGAAGAACACAAGGCCTGTGCGCTTAGGCGCTACGCTATGTTATCGCGACTCCAAGACCATTGACTGATGAATGGCGTGGTCGAAATCGAAAGAACGTACTGTCTGATTATGACATTATGCGAAGGGTGCACCAGCTAGCCGAAGGGTGCGCCAGCTAGCGTTGGGCTGCAAAAGCAACTGAGTTAAATCGACACACGACGCGTATGAAAATACGTGGAAGTGTGGTGAGCTTAAGCTTCATTTTTTCCCATCCGCCGGAGGATAAAATAAAATAAAATAAAATATGTGACACCCCGTACCTCGTGTCACAACAACCGACGATTGCTTTGTACCCGGTCACTACAAACGAGCGGCAGGTGTATCACGCAGCTTGCAATGATGCGTACCGACCCCAAATTTATCGAACTCACAGCTGACGTGTTTAGAAGATCTGTTTTTAAAAACAACTACGTCAGCTGTGAGTTTCACCACGTTCTGCGTCAGTAGGTACAGACGCCCAGGTTAGCAAGCTGCGCGATGCGCCAAGTGCGCGTGTTCCACATTATCCTCATGAACATTGATCTATTTTTTTGCGGGATACCTGGTACTAAATTAGGTTGGACAGGAAAACATGTAACACGATTAATAGTATAGAAATGACCAGCGTCACGTAAACCCAAGAGCCGCGAAAAAGGAGCAAAAACGGGCACAAAATGGCATTGTGTATGCCACCACGTACACCAAATTACCCAGATTCTCATGCGGGGTGGCACGGTTCAGTTCCTTCTGTCTCTATTTTGTCCTCTATTGCGTCATTAGTTTGTTCTTTGTTGTGTAAATCATTACCCTTACAAGAGGTTCGGTTGCAGAATCAAACCCTTGGGTAAACGGTAGAGGCCTTGCTATGCCAGTATTACCCTACTTGTCTAACCTACAAGTAACTAGTTCGTGGATTGGGTTGGCATACGACGTTCGTCGGTTTCAATACTATTTTTACATGTTGTCCTGCCCAACCAAACTTGGTATCCCGCAAAATAACCTATTGATAGTATCCAGGAAGGCCGGTGACCCCCCGATCTATGGATTTATTCATGACCGCAAAAAAAAATTGCATTAATCCTTACCGGCATACGAGCCCACAGCACTCCCCACTCCCCAATGTCAATACCCGGAGGGCACGCTGTGGGCGCTTTTTTGCAATGGGCGTATGTGTCTGTACGTTTGTGACAGTTCTTGTGTGTCGTTGTAGAATGCTATTTCCGCCCATCGACATCCAGCACAACAAGCGTCCTTGCCGAATCTCCATCTTAAAGGGAGACACGCTTCGTGGTCACCACCGTGCTCATTCGTAGAAAGCACCAGAGCTGAAGTGAACATTTCCAGATAGAGGTTGCGCTTTTGGGCTGGCGCACACAACCTAGTAATTGGGCAGCTTCGCGCAAAGCGCCAAAAAAAATCCGCCGGAATGCCGCAACATGCCGCCAAGTCTGCACGCCTCAACATATTTCACCGAAGGCGAAAAAAAGGCGAGTTTCCCCCCCCCCCCCCCCGCAGTCGAAAAATAATTTGAGCTGACCAACGAAAACACTAGCCGTTAGACCGGTGACAATGGAAGGCCAAAAGTTTGAAATTCTCGAAGATCACAGCCAAACTTTGCCCGAACGGTTGCCTATGGACCCACTATGGTAGATATTTTTTTAGAAACATTCAAGAATTCTGGAATAAAACGATTTCTCTCGGCTATCTTGGCCAACATCGGCCTGAGAAATTCTCAGGCAGATCTTGGATTTGACGCGGCGCAATTTCGTGTTCTCTATGCACTTCGTTCGACGAAATCAACGACAGCGTCGTTAACTCTAAACGTGGCAAGCTCGTTAGGGGCTCCGACCCCCCCTTGGTGTAGAGCGCTCACTCTACGGCCGGTGATTTGTGGCGGGCGCCGATCAGGCTTCTCTTGAAAACACATTTGGCGGCTGGTGTGTAGAAAACTGAGGGAAAAACTATCGTCTCCCAACGGGCGTAACACATAATTTTGATAGGATGTGACGGAAGACCACAGGACAACACAATCAACCTCTCACGCCCTAGGGCACGGATCGAGATGAACTCTTCAGCGCTGTCATCTACACTCCTGTGGCATTGTCTGGAACGAAGAGGAGTGGCCATGGGTTATCTGTATCTCGAGATCGAAGGTCAATCGTGTTTGGTGGGCAGTGTTGATCAAGGCTTGATAAAAAATAGACAAATTGACCTGTTGGGTGGGCCGCAGGACCCAAAAAAAGAGCCAGAAAAAAAACATCGTCGTCACATTTTCCCCATAGCGACGTTACCCGGAATCTTTCAGCAAATAACCCCCCAAAAAAGTTTGCAAACTTTTAGGCCAAACTATCGGCTTTCCATTGTCATAGGTCTTACCCATCATTTTTCGAGATAAATAACGTGCAAATGGCACAGCAAGCTATTTGGGTCACTAACAAAAGGGCTAAAAAGGAGTCGGACAAAAAGAGCATTTCTAAGTGTTGTCCGAATGCCGTATGTATACATTTTCGCTTCTTATTATCTCGCCAAAAAAATGCCTCCGACGGCCCTCGCCTTGACGCCACTATTAATAATTACAAGATACCAGGGAGATACTTGCAACTGTGTTCAAGATGTGCGCGTTGGTTGCTATACGGCGTACGCTTCAGGCAGCTCGAAAGCCGTCGACCCGGTGTTCTAATGGCAAGTCAAGGGGGCAAATCTCGGTGTGGAGATTTTTTGTTTGCTAGAGACATCAACTGCCAAGAGCGCTTTACAGCGTGGGTAAAAGCTCAATTCGTCGCGGGTCGACGAGGGAAGAGAGTTCTGAATTATCCTCGCGATAAAGAAGAAGGCCCGTACCGTAGTGGGGACGGGGGTGAAGAGCCTGTTTTAGTGACCCCGGGTCTGAGTTACGTTCAAGGAAGAAGAAGGAGAACTAAAGAGTACTACGATATTAGATGGGATGAGCAACGAAAGAGAAAAAGAAAAGGACACGGGTCACTATTTTCGCCGGTGTCATCGTCATCTTGTTCCACACTCGCAATTGCTCGTGCTTATCATCGCATCATCACCCTTCTGAACCCACGCACCACCCCTTCAGAATCACCAAACCCCTCCCTATACTAGTATCAAGTATCCCCCTCCCCCCAAAAAGGGTTTCTAGCTGTACAAGTGTTAACGCCTCTACAACTGGAAACCCTTTTGGGGAAACATTTGCCTGAAGTTAGCATAGGGAGGGTTTTTGGGGCTCTAAAGGGGTTAAGGACTAAGGACGGAAGGCAAGCAAGATATCTGGATCGGGGGGAAGCAGTACTATAATAATAAAACTAGCAAATTATCTGTTGGTGTATCGCGGGAAACTATGAACTAGATCTGGCGACCGCGGCAGTGTGTTAGGTAGATAGATACTTTTGTTATTCAGAGAAACAGACCAATACCACCACCAGTCGCTGACAAAAAAGTAGACTAACTGAACAGAACCGATGGAAGGTTTTTCAGCAGCCGGTCCAGCTCGCCCGCATTGAAAGCACCACCCAGATGTTTACCGCACAGAGGAATTGAGAATTACGAACCCAAATCATAGTCTGCATCTGCTGTTGCCGAAATCGAAAGTACCGAAACTCGAAACGTGAGTGTACTTCATATGAGGCGTTCCTGGTAGATATCATACGAGTCTTAACAACCCAGTACTGTACCCGGTATCATACCTGAGATATCAAAGATATCAGGAGACGGTCAGTCAAGGGAAAACGTCCAGCGGTCAGTCAAGGGTGTTAAATCCATCGTTCCACACTAAAATCTATTAGTTTGGCGTCAGTCAAGGCAAATTGTCTTAAAATTGCCGTCCATCAAGGGGCCAAAGTGCCGTCTCCTCACATCTTTGCCTGGTATGGTATACCTACCATTATTAGATGGATCAGATGTATGATATCAATTATATCAATGTTGCAACATGCCGTTATGCCGTTATATGAAGCATGCGATCTTTTACGAATTCGGTACCAGTCAGCCCGAAAGTAACACTGTTACGCGAAGAGTACAGCAGTACGAGTACAGCAGGGTATGTACTCAGAAAGCTAGCACCTGGCACCTGGTATTTAGCAGTGCCGGGTATAGGTGCGTGGGCTGCGGATTCGCTTGACTATAACTTGCCGACCAGTTACTATAAACGTTAACAGTCGCCCAGGTATTACATTAGGCTAGAGTTGGTGAGTTGAAGCGGTGCCAACTACTCGACTATTTGGGTTTCCTTATGTTGGAAGTCTTGTTTGATTTTCACGCTTCTACATGTGAAACAAAGTCAATTAGCGCGGGGAGGGGGGGGGTATCTCCGTCAGGACCTCAGGGGGCGCCTCCAACGGGCTCCCCTGGGCCGGGCTGGGGAAATTTTGTAACGCTTCGCCTAAAGCCTGTTAGATGGCTGACCTCGCCACTCCCCCCAAAAAAGCAGCCCCCCCAAACGCCGCGAGGTTAAGCCCACTTATAGCCCTACTGCTGTACGCTACGGAGAATATGCACCTGGTACCAGGTAGTACGCAGTAATAAAGTGCCAGGTTCCAGGCATACTTCGCATGCAGAGAAAACCATAGTCCAAACTCTAATATAATTCGTACCTGGTACGTATCGATTCTAGTGTGTTATCGTTTGGTGTATCAGGGCTACGGTTTCATAGAGGGTTGAGGTAAGAAAGACCCCCCCCCCCCTTAAAACAAAACTGAGTGACGCTGAAACCAGCATACACAGTCTGGAGTGGGTTACTCCCACTGCCTCGAGCCCACATATAAACTATTTAGCAGGGATGTGTACGGAGTGAGAATTTTTTACGGAGCGGTTCCATCAAACCGCACCGCTCCGTGAGATTTGTAGCGGCGGATATCCGCTCCGTGACAATCCGTGACTTTTCCCACAAGCGGACATCCGATCCGCTCTGCTGAGTAGCGCTCCCAAAAAACCCGATCCGGTCCGTGACATTTTCAAGGGCGGATATCCACTCCGAAAATAATCCGTGAGTTTCCCGACGTGCGAACATCCGCTCCGCTCCGCTCCGTGACATCATAATAAAAAACCGCTCCGCTCGGTACGGATTATAACTGCGAGGTTGAAACCGTGAAAAGCGGTTTTTCTACGGAGCGGTTCGACCCACTCCATAGCATATCTCACGGATCAAACCGCTGAACGTCACGTTTTTTGCCCGGTCGAAATTGTTCAGAATGCCGGATAACGTACCGTGGGTAGAACGACTTGATATAACAGTGTATTTCTTGTATGGCGCCCACAGCGATGGCATCCATCCCCCGCCCCGCGCAGACAACATAATATGAACAGGTGGTCGTGTTGCTGTTTTACGCTGTTGTTGGTTTCACGTCCCACTGTTGTGGACTTTTTTCATGGTGTGGGGAGCCGTGGTCCTGGGACGGACGCTGCTGCTGTTGCGCGCCTGCTGCTCCGGCCCCCGTCACTCTGTGCTGCATGATCACCAAGTGTTCAAGTAGTCAATACTCAATAATCTTGTTTAGTTTGTTTTCTCGAGGGACGCAACGTTTACATGTTGTGCACCTTATCCTTTATTTGTGCTTGGCGTTGGGCGCCACAAGGTTGTTCAAATAAAAATGTCCATTTTATCCGCCAGTACAACGTATCCTTTCGTACTTACTGGTATATACTGCGGATATCCGTATCATTTTCACGGTTAACCGTATCATTTTTTTAACGGATAATTGCTACGGTGCACCGTGGGGAAATGCCGTGGTTTTGTGCGGTTTGCTCGACGGAGTGAGATAAACCGCTCCGTGAAAAAAACCGTGCGACGGATATCCGCTCCGCAATAATCCGTGACATTTGTAGCGGCGGATATCCGCTCCGCTCCACTCCGTAGCACACGTGAAAAAAATCCCCTCCGCTCCGAGACATGTTCAAGGGCGGATATCCGCTCCGTGCTAATCGGTGGAATTTGTAGCGGCGGATATCCGCTCCGTAGTACTCCATGACTTTTCCCACGGGCGGATATCCGCTCCGCGTGATTTTTGAAACAAAAAAACTCCGTGGAGCGGCTCTTACTCCGTACACATCCCGGCTATTTAGTAGTTGCGCCTTGCGCCCTTGCACCCATCGGGTACTGGCACGTGCACAGCAGAACATATCACAAGCCAGTACGATAGAGTACGGAGTGCATGACGCATGTAAAGGAATTGTCTCCTACGGGACGACTTAGTTTCAAGTCTAAACTATAGCTCCACTCATAAAAGAAGCACCAACCCCTTCGCCGTACGGGAGTGCACGTGCGAAGAGCCGCGTCTACAAGCAGCAGACGTGCTCAATCACAGGCGCGAAACAAGTCAGAGCAGCGGCTGGTACCGTTGATGGGTTCCAGTAGCAGCGGCACCTACTAATACTTCGAAGCACCTATATAGGTCCACCAATGGAAAAAAACGCTACCAATAACGTACGTCGTAAGAAGGTCACGAGGCTCTTTGGGGTGACGCCAACAAGTTCGAAACTTGCTCAACGGCGAGAGTTTGACTAAAAACTCCACCAGGTGTATGTAGCCTATGTCCAAGGTTGCTCAAGGTTAGTGTCTCCGCAGAGCAGGTTTCGAGCTTTGGCTCAGATTACGTTCAAGTACGTATTGCTGGTTCTTGTCGGCGGGCCTGTGCTGCGGTGTACTGGTACAGCAGTGCGCGAGAGCACTTAACAACTTGGCAGTTAAGATTTTTATGCTCGAATTTTTGGACAAAAATAAGAACATGACCTTTGTGATGCTGAAAATAGTGCAGGGTATACCCTGCCTTACACAAGAATTCCAGCCCTGTCGGAAATAAGAGTTTTCGTATACTGATGTACCAGTGTACGTACAAGGTACTGAACAAGCCGAACGACGTTATTTCTTGTTTGCGGGGTCTTACGGAATTTTTTCCCTGGGGTATTCCTCAGCTCCAGAGTAACGGGAGCCTGTCCTGTGACCACGGACTTGATTATGCGAGTTAATGTGAGAACAACAACAACAATACTTAAAATTAACAAGAACTGATTATTGACTGCTGCTGGGGTATACCGGGTACAATCAACAAGAGGAGAGCGGTAAGCTACAGCTGGCTGGAGCAATATGAGTGACGAGTGGACGACTGGACGAGTGGACCGGCGACCGGCGTATGATAGCATAATAGCACACGTCTGTGTGTATTTTCGCTGCTGCTGTTTGTGGTTGTTTTCACCCATACCCGTCGACATCAAGCGCGTGCCGATGCCTTATTGTGCACGAGAGATTGGGGACAAACCACGAGACGGACGCACATACAGCCCAGTAAGGGGAGTTGGCGATGCAATGCCAAACGTACTGAACATGAAAGATGAACATACACAAGCCAACACACCATACGACTTGCAGGGGAGAAAAACACTATTAATATGAATATTAGTGGTGTAACCACACATGCGCAGCTGTACCAGCAGGGATCATCACATGGCAGAGTCAAGGGCCGTACTCATACGCCTAAACAAGCAGTACTTTGGACCTCGCATGAGACGGCTCTATCATACTGCTGTTGAACAGCAGCAACAGCACCAGGTATGTACTCGTACGTAGATATAGGCGACGCGAACATGAGCAGTATCATGTAGACTCGACTACCCCGCTGTAAGCACCTCCCTACTCGCAAGCACCGAAAACTCGCACATGCCTTGACAATCCCACGCTCTCGACCCACCGTCAGCCTGTCGCTCATCGCTAAGGGAGAACCGCCTCGCCCTGAGACAGCCCTTCGCTTCATTGCGGTGGTAGTATCGCCGCTGCTCGTGATGCCTCTGCTGAAGGCACGTTGAAGCTCCGGACTAGCAGGACCACCGTTACGGAGAGAAAAGCCCGACAGCACAAAACCTCTCGCGCGGTAAAGCGAAACAAAGCTAGCAGCAAGCACTAGGAGAGGGAAGCGCATAGTTCTGTTGCCCTGGTTGCTTATACAGGTGGGTCGCAGAGCAGCTCTGTGCGCCGCAGAGGTGGAAAGGTGGGGGGAACGTACAGGAGTACCCTATCCAATAACGCATGATGAAATTGAACTCCTTCTGTGGATGAATTTGATGAATTGTGGGATTTTTTCTTTCAAAATGAACTTTTCATTTCCTGAGCAGAAGCCATAGGGACCCTTGGCCACAAGAAGCTCGTTAAGAGCAACTGAGGCCACGTACCACCGCCATTGAGCTGAAGTGGTTGGATACTCCCGTCGTAATCCGAGGCACACGGGGCTACCGGTTCCCCGGTTCAAGCTGTGCCCCTTTGACTCGTGCTCGTAGACATATTTTAGAGCCGAACAAGCCAGGATGCCATTCGGTTTCCTGTGCTGTGGTCCTAATGTGGAAAACAACGTGTACAACAGCAGCGATGAGGACAGCAGTTGCGATGAGATAGATGGAGACGCGGCTGTCTCGGTGATCCGATGGCCCTCGTCGTCGGGAGCGGCGGTCCTCCCCTCCAACGTCAAGGTGGTCACGCCCAGGAGAGCGATGAGCAGCAAAGTACCTGCTCCCGAGGAATCGGACTTGATGAACATAATGGCGAGAGGCTTCAAGGACATGCAAGCTTCGTTGGTGAGACAACGTAGTGTTGCTTGTTGGCGAGGAGGCGGGCAGGTCTCGTAGGTGTTCCATCTTCACAAACGAACTCGGTCGACGTCGGTCGGTTCGGAGTGCTCGCTAATTCGTAAGGCTACAAACATACGCGTCGTAAAAATCGTAAAATCGTACCCTGGTACCACCTGGTATCTCGTATGTTTGAACCTAGAACTGCACTCTGTGTTTGCGGATTAACTACTTGAAATTAGTACACGTATATAATCCAAGCAAAATACCTGCCCGGGGGTATGCGATTGGCTATTTTTTGTACGACAATGTGTTTAAATATAATCACCGTTGGTACATTCACGTTAATATAAATACAGTCATTATATTTCCGGACATTGTTTACGAAGAATGAGCGAGTCTCTCCGATATCCACGTTCCGCTCGCTGCTTTTTTTGTTCTGTGTGATGATTCAGTCCCTGATTCTAGCTCCTTTTTTGATGGGGGTGATCCCGTGATCCGAAGACGCCAACTCCAACAAGCGTGACCATACGCACCCCCCTGACGTGATGGCGCGGTGCGTGCCGAGTGGGCCACTGACCGGTCTCAGTTGTGGACCGACAAGTCGTGTTACAGCGCTTGTTCGTTGGGCTAAAAGGGACTCTGGAATGATGCTTCTTTGCTGACTACTGCTGCGTACGTACACGATATATTACTCACTGGGACGACTCGTACTATTCTATGTACGAGTACACTACTACTGCTGTATTGGGGAAAGGTTATGAGATATCCGACGATCCGCAGAAGGATACCCCGCACGACACCCCTGAAGAAACAAAATAAACTTCCGTTTTTTGCGCGGCGCTGCTTGTGAGAGTTGCGGCTCTGGTCCTTCACAGCAGTTGATGCAGACAGCCGACATGAGACAGCAGCCTATCGTCGTTGAAAGCACAGCAGCAGCAGTGAAGCATAGTAGTAGTACCGCTATTAATAGCTTGTTTTCATGCAACCACGGCGGTAGCAGTAGTTTCGTGAGCCATTGGCCTTGTTTGGGGAGGACGTTTCGCACTGCTGGTCTGTTGCAGTTGTATATACCCTGGTAGCTGGCTACTGCTTGGTGGACGGAATACTTTTGTGCAGTGTGGGTTAGGTTTTACCTTTTCTTTTGTTTTGTTTGCGCTCGTGACTCGCGACCTTGCCATGGTTCGCTACTCCCGACTCGCGACTGCTGACTGAAAGCTGAGAGCGGCGGAGATACTTGCACTGGCAAGCAGCAGTCGCAGTAGGTACGTGATCAGCTCACAAGTGATGCCCACACGCCGCGTATCATATATTGTAGCCGGATGCATTCGAGGCTATGAGCGAAAAATAACACGCACCAGCGGCAGTGGAGTGCACCTGCACCTTGCGGCTATTGCAGCGTTCAGCTCAGCACAGCTGCAGCATTTACCCTGGTATATAGCATTAGAAGCAGTCTATGGTCTATGACACCTGGTGGCACCCTCTGGGTACTTTTCCTCGGGTAGTACTGAGTAGTTTCGGGAGCATGTACCCTCTGGTACCCTAGTACCAGTATGTTTTGAGCATGTTCCTCATCAGCTTCCTCACATATGTATCGAAACGGGCCGTTTTTTCTTCGTTACATACGACTGGAATCCGGAACGAAATACCATGCGGAAAAACTTGGAAAAAACACGAAAGTTCCGCTCAAGCATGCAAGGAAAATATATTCGTCGGACTTCTTGCCGTGTGTGCCGGCCAAATGCATGCAGACGTTGTTGTTGTTCTCATTATACCTGGTATACCTGGTAACATACATGCATGTGACGCCGGGTTGTTGTTGTTCTTCTTCTTCTCACATACACTCGCATAATCAAGTCCGTGGTCACAGGACAGGCTCCAGTAACTCTGGAGCTGAGGAATACCCCAGGGAAAAACACAAACAAACCAAAGGTGGTACACGCATATATCACAGCTGACGCAATTCATGCCTTTGCCAGAAACATATAAAATGTGAAATCGGGAATCAGCCTACGATGTGCCAGGTCCATACTGCTGGTGCATACGTCTCACTATTAATACTACTCGCGCCTGCAAAAAGGACCGGGGACCAGGTGCACGTAAATTTTTGGTTGCACACCCCATACGTTGCGAACGTGCGCGCTCGTGCTACTACGCACTGATCGATACTTGGACTGCTGCTGCTGTATTTATTAGGCCACTGGCTGTTTGCTATACCTGCACGATAATACTCCGAATGCGAACCTCGTACCTACCTGCGGTACATTGGAATTTGTTCAGCAGGAGCATCAAATCATAGGACCTGGTAGCTGCTGTGCTGCACAGCAGAGAGCTGTAATGTCTTTCAGAGGGGTGTTGTGACGAGCATTTGTGACGAGTACCTTCTGGGTTCTGCGCTACCTGGTAGTTCTGAGTCGTATATCATTGGCCACCGCCGTAGCAACCCGGGCCGCTGGTTTGAAGTTTTACTTCTACTTACGAATATTATCTGTACAAGTAATTTTAATCCACGTGCTGGTAGTTGTAACATCGCTGGTACGTACCAGGTCTCAGCGTATAAAAAAATAATAAATAAAACGTGTACAACACAATGCACGACACGGCCACTTCTGCGCGCCGCACTTTTTTGTTTCTTGTTTAGCTCATCACCCCGTCTGTTTGTCTCCGCAATTGTGCACTCTTTCTTTCTCTTTTTCCGATCCTACTTGTAGACGTAACTCAGATCAAGGGTCGCTAAGCAGACTCTTCTCCCCCCTCCCCACTACGGCTCTTGCCTTCTTTTTTATCGCGAGAAGACTTCAGCCCTTTCTTCCCTCGTCGACTCGACTCGAATTGCGCTTGTTATCCAAGCTGCTCAACAGAGTTGATTCTTCTGATTTTTTATTTGCACATAAACGCAAACGGCGAAACTCAAAAAGTGTCTTGACCCTCTTTAGATTCGAAGGTCAGCATCCCACCGAATGCCCACAGCAGCCGGTATCCCAATATATCCCACTGCTGTATCGCACCGATGTCGATGGCGCCCGACGGTATCCCACCGACTTCCCACGGCATCCCACAGCATCCCGCCGACTTCCTTCAAAATTCCTACTAACTCCCCACTATCCCACAAAAATGTCCTGTTGTTGCTGTAGTGCTGCGATCGCTGCTGTGGTTGTCGTTCTTCTGTTGGGTCAGACAAGATACTGCTGTGCTGCTGCTGTGGTACCCCGGCTTCGCGTTCGCGCCCTGCTCTCCGCCCTTGCTGGCCTCTCACGTTGAATCAAGAAGAGTCTTGGGTAGCCGTCCGCGCATCGCGCCGCGAACACAGTCTATTATTAATACTAGTAGTTGCCCTGTGCTGTACCGCTGAAGGTGGGTCCCAAAACCCCGAAGGGTAACGAACGACGTGAATAACCCCAACATCAACATCAACAACAACCACGGGTGTAAAGTGTACAACGGCAATGTAACGAGTGGAGTTTGCCACTTGTTCGAGAAAACCCATTCAGTGGTGAACGACTGCTCTTTTCTGTTTGGAGATGCTTGTTTGGTCAGCACACGCCAGCCCCCGCGTACGTGCAAGGTTTTTTATACTTGCACGTAATTTCAAAAGCGATTTATGTATTGCGGCTTCCTATGTGCAGGTCCCACAAAACGACGGTTGCGCTGCCCAGGCGAACCCTAACGCTAACCCTTGGGGGGGCTCGAGGTCTGCTCTCGAGGTCGGCGGGGGCAGTTTTGAGTTTAAGTTCAAATCTGAAAAGCTTGCACGTACGTGCAATTAAACGCCTGTTGCGCGCGCACAAACTGCCCAGATAGAGAGGGTGTTTGAACTTCAACGTGGGGAGTTTTACCACGCGAGCGCAGAGTAGCGTGTTGATAATATGTTTCGCTACACCCTCCCCCTGCTGGCGAGATCACGTTTTCACTTGCGACGTATGTATGATGAGTGGTTTCTATTGACCCTAAATTCGTCGAACTCACAGCTGACGTCCTTAAAATATTCTTGTCAAATAGCATGGTACGTGGTTTCTCTATTTTGTTTTGCCATGTATCGGACGCGTACTTTTTCGTAGCGATTTGCCGGCTCCCTCTACCTCGCTACACCCTCCCCTTGCTCGCGAGTTATCTTCCTTGCTTCGTTCTCTATTTACCTCGTTTTTTGTAACTTCTCTTCACCTTCCTTATGTTTTTTTCTCGTTTTTTGTGAAAACTTCATCGGATTTGTACCACTGCTGTCAGCTTGGTGAGCACGCAACGGCGGTAACCACGAACACTGCATTCAGAGATCAATCATCGGATATGAGCCGACGATCAAACATCAAATATCGAATTCCGAGCATGTGCGATCTGGGACAAAAAGGCTGCTGCTGCTGCTACAATGTTGAAGTTACTCAATGTTAACCCGTTTCCTATTGGGAAACAACCCACTATATTCTAAGCTGGTTGTTCCCGAGCACGCCGGCGCACTTCTACAGGGGTTAGATTGATCCGTTTTTTTGGGACCCCTTTTGGACCCAGAAAACCAGCCAAATTGCGAGCGATGCAGCCGTTCGTATGTTGTATGTTTGGGCTCTGTATGTGCAGTTATCTCACAATCGCCCGCACTAGACAGCAGTAGCACTACTGGTGTGGGTGGAGGAGTCGTTACTTCGTACCTGGTAAAACTAGTGAGTCGTGCTTCATCATTGTGCACTGCCCATAGCGTACTGCCTCATGTAGGCTAGTTCGAGTTGTAACGCGTATGTCCTTACACTACCCCCTATCCTGACTGGGGACTATTAATAGGTGCCTAGACTAAGGAGGCTGTTATGGTGGGTATGATGGCGCTATAATATAAGGGCATCTTACCACTGTTCACTCTGTGTGCTTCAACGGTTAGCGCCGTCAGAGCGACACAATGTGCACCCTCTACGGCTATTTACCTGTATGGGACAGACGAATCATAGCCGACAAAATGTACGCTGCTTGTACTTTTGATGGGTTCGAATCGATTGTCACGTTCGGTATAATACCTGGTACTATATACTGCTGCTATGGGTTGAGATTGTCTCAACGTGTTATACTACCCCGGTCGGTCAAGGACCTTCGAGCCTTTTTCGCACACGAAAAAGGGACACTGCCGGCTAGAGCTCACCACTTGTCCGAGAAACCTTTTCATTGGTCAACTACTGATTTTTCGGGATGCGTCAATGGTGAACACACGCAAACACCCTAATTTGCAGTTGGCACACCCTGATCCCACCCGAGCCTGATCCCACTCAATGGTGCAGAAATACCGTCAGGCCGTGAGCGCTAGTAAGCGCGAACCGTCATCTCACGTGTGGGTCGCAGCAAACCGAGGGTGGGCCACACAGCCAGCGAAACAATTTTCTCGAACAGGTGGTAAGGTACTGTCATGCCGGCGGGAATGAAACCACTACACTCGTGTCAGGTCATGATCAGAATCTCACGATCTGGACCTTTTTGCAGAACCAACAGTGAACCTCATGGCGGGATTAGAATCTCCGCACGTCATGCTCAGAAGCGGACGATTTACCCACCAGGATACAATACGTGAGTCACATGGCTTGCTTGGTGGGTAGGTCGTCTGCTCCTGAGCGGTTCATGGAGGGGGAGGTACTCATTTCTTGCTTGCCGTGGCGTTTGACCGTTGGCCACGTATCCCTCTGGAGACGGAGCACCGTTCCTACACCTATTGGCGACACCTCCGACACAGTTTGGCCATATACCTGGTGTTGCATAAAAGCTGCTCACGGGAGGCGGGGGGGCGTACTCATTTGTTGCTTGCCTTGGTCATTTGACCATTGAAACCCGCATCCCTTTCGAGACGGAGCACCGTTCCTACTCCTAATGGAGACACCTCCAGAATTTTGGCGCTCTTCTTGGTTTGGCCAGACACCTGGTACTGCATAAAAGCTTGGTATTGCGTAAAAGCTACCAATGGGGGGGGTTCAATTCCCGCCGGCAAGGACTCTTTTTCTTATTTTTGAAGCCTGGGTTGTCCGCTTCTGAGCATGACATGACGTGGGGCGGTTCGATTCCCACGGGCGCGAACCATTTTTTATTGTGCGAAACAAGCGCAAAGGTTCTTAATCTACCAGATTAGAACATGGCGAGGGGAGCGCCCCGGAGACGAATGCTGTTGATTGCGAGAATCGATTCGGACCCAAAGTGTACCTGGTATAATATATAATATGTTGTTGGTTATGTTATAGCACTTATTCCGTTGCCTACTGAACGCTTTTACAACTAGAAACCCCGTTTATGGGAAATTCTTGGAATTGTTGTGGCGACGGGTTTTGGGCCTCTTACGGGGGTCAAGCCTTTTAGCACTGCAACCCCGACATGGGGACAAAACACTTGGAGTTGGACTAGGAAAATAATTTATTAATAGGACTTGGAAATGGGTTAAGCCACTATTTAAAGCAATACCCCTACTACCCACTTTATTCTATTCTACTGTTATAAGTCACTGGTGGACTAGTACGTACTGTATAGCGCGCGTGTTTTTCGACGAGACCCCCTTGCAATCCTAAAACTGCAGCACTAAAATTGCAAGATTGCAAGCCACACGCGATTATCAGGGTTTTAGTTTTTGAGCGTGAAAGGCGTTGCTAGACCAACCCCAATAGACCACACCTTCATTTTTTTGACCAACCCTAATCCCACCCCACACCTCGATCCCGCCCTCTGTAGTTTTGGGGCTAGGTCAGGGCTAAGGCTCCTGATTGGGTCGGGAGTTCATCCCACCCTGAGGCCGAGAGCGCGCGAGCACGAACCGTAATCGTGTGGATCCCACCCAGAGCCCATATGCCGTGAGCACGTAAGCGCGAACCATAATAGTGTGGCTTGCAACTAGGGCTGTAGTTCTAGGATTGTAAGTAGCTGCGCCTGTGTTTTACGGTATTGCATACCTGGTATACGCTTATCACATAGGTAGCCAGGCATGGTTGTTCGGCTATCGACTACCTGGTATTAATAAACGTAACCAGTTAACCAGGTAACCAGGCGTTGTTGTTGGATTACACAGGGGGGGTGTACCCGAGTGGCTAACGTCTCCAACGGTAGTCTATAGCTCAGGTGACGCCGTCGTTTATTCATCTACATGATCTTCAATTAATTCATGCCAGGGTACATACAGATCAACCAACACAACAGCATACCGTAAGTACCATTTGCAGTACTCAAACGGAAATAAAAAACAATATTACTAATAAGATTGGCGTAAACACAACACCATGTATATTGTTCTCCCATGCACCTCATATTTATGGGCATCTCCATCTAGCATGCAGGTATAATATTTTATATTTTGCTCCCATCCACCTCGCCCCCCCCCCCCCCCGTCCCCACCCTTAACAACCCCTCCGCCCCGCCAAAAATCAATATCCGCGAGAGTCATACACGCTAGCCGACAGGTGATACCACCTCTTTACCTTTCGAGCCATCCATGCAGTGGCCCCATTTCATGTATATGGTCTTCAAGGTCAACTTACCCCCCCCTCCCCGCCGCCCCCACGATCGCCTACTATCATCATGCGTGCAGTAATCTCCTATTAATTTATGAGACCTATCCTCCCTTTACCCGCCCCCTTCCCCTCACCGACCATGAAACCACAGGGAATACGTAATAAACTGGTGCATTCCACAGCCGTCAGATTTTGTCCCCCTCAAAAACGGGGTTTATTGTTTCCGTGCACATGTTAATTAACTTCGCCCTACTGACCCTGGTACACGCTACACTGTAGTCCCAAGGGGAGTCGCCGACCTCTATCCTTAATGAGGACACACACCCAGTGATGCGCGATCGGAGTATCACACACAGCTTGCATAGATAAGTTTCGACGAATATTCGATCTCACAGCTGGAGTGTACTTTGATTTTTTATTTTATTATATATCTGGTACCTGGTATGTACTCGTACGACACCGTCGAAGCATAACCTTACCACCCGTGCTGCTGCGCGCCCACAACTACTCGTGGGTCGTGGACCGTTGGTAAGACGAAGCAAATAAATATAAAAAGAAGTGTTTCTCGTTGATTATTTGTTCAGACGAAGCAAATAATCTTTTTTTTTTTCTTGGAGGTAAAGCATGAAACGACTACTTTTTTGGTTTGTTTTGCTCATGAATCTGGAATTATTATTAATGAGTGCTGGATCTTATCCACACTCCACCTAGCATATATAAACGCACCCGATGTAGACTGCCACTTTCTAACCTCAAGAAACCCTTCCTTACTTTAACCCCCCAGGGAGGGCGGGCGGGTTCTTCTTTCAACTCGCCACCTTCCCCCCAAGTGCCAGACCCCTGCTCGCACACACCCACGAGTAGAGTCCCGTACTCAGGACTTCTTCCTTCTTCTCTCAAACCCTTCCCAGCCTGTCTTCCTAATTCAACCAACTGGTCCCTCACTGACTCGATAAACCTCTTCCCCACCCCCTCTCTTCAATCCGGCCAACGATTCAGTACCTCTCCACAAACCCCAGATTTTCTTCGTTCAATCTTGCACTTTGTTTTGCTCATGAATCTGGAATTATGAGTGCTGGATCTTATCCACACTCCACCTAGCATATATAAACGCACCCGATGTAGACTGCCACTTTCTAACCTCAAGAAACCCTTCCTTACTTTAACCCCACCTTAAAAAACAGTCTCCTTATCATTATCCTCTGTAAACTCCCACACCATTATACATGCCATACCTCCCACCCCCCCCCAAAACCCACATTAATAATTTGTTCTTACTCTCCCCCCTCCCCACTTAGTCCCCTGTCCTGGTTGAATTCCTCCGGCCACTGCGTTAGACGCTAAAACCCTTGAAACCTTATCCTCCTCTTCTCTTGTCGCTCTTACGTACATCATAAAAGCGTCACTCTTCCACCTCCCTTGACACTGGATTTCCAATGTCGACACCCTTCCTGCTGCAAGTCTCGTTGCTCCCCCAATCCTCCCCGAATGCAACGCATACTCCTTCGATACCAGCCCTTGTTTCCCCACTAAATCCCTTAGTGATACTGTGGCCTGGTTACGAGTCCATACCCTCCACCTCTCTCCGTCCGCGTATGTAGCGAGAGGACAGCTCAATTCCAAGTTAGGATACACCAACATCAATTCGAGCATCACCTCAAATCCACCTATCTCACCTCTCAAATGTGACACAGACGGTGACATGCTATCCCAATTGAAATTAGTCGCACCCACTACCGTTTTCTTGCGTGAAATCACCTCGCCATACCTCTTTTGATCTCCTTTTGACCCTCTGAACAAAAGCTCTACCCGATCCGCGCACCGCCACAATTGCGGCGCTGACAGTTGTACCATACCACAAAAAAAAGACACGTCTCCCATCGTTACACCAAAATCTTTGTGGATTTTTCCGTCGTTGTATGCAAACATCTCAGACGCACGGCCCAAGAAAAAATACGAAACCGCTAGCATCATCAACATCACTTTCCCCCCTTCTCCCCACTCTGGAACATTTGACAAGCCCTGTTTTAGCATAACCCACGATATTGGACGCCGAACCCGTTGAGGTTCGCCCTTCAGTGCGCTCTCTCTCGCAATACCTGCCTTTACAGATTTCACGATAAAATGCTTCATCGGCAATTCTATCCCCACACGGCGATGAAAATGCTGGACTGCTACCAACTTTCCTTCGACCGTCGATGATTTATTCCCACGGGAAAAATACAAATGAGCCATATACTTCGCGATCTCTTTCGCTACCGCCTCCTCTCCCAACTCCATGTCCAAATATACGCTTCTATGTACAGCCACTAAACGCCACTGCGTCCACATACGCCAGGCAGCTTCATAAGTGACGTTAGTCGAAGGAGCCACTCCGACCGTCGAGAGTAAGTCTGCAAGACTCCCGAGATAATTGAATTTTTCCACTCAATTGTCCCAAACCCTCCCTTCATTGTAGTCAGTGAACGTAATCCACTTTCTATCATGGTCCATCCATCCCTTCATAATAGTCAGTAGACATAGTCCACTTTCTATCATGGTCCATCCATCCCTTCATAATAGTACACTTTCCATCATGGTCCATCCATCCCTTCATAATAGTCAGTAAACATAGTCAACTTTCTATCATGGTCCGTCCTTTGGCCTCTCTTCATAGTATTCGGTACACCAAAATCCACCTCATATTATGATCCTCCTCGAGAAAAAAAAAATGGTAACCAATCATGGTCCATCCAACCCTTCATAATAGTCAGTGAACCTACTATAGTCCACTTTCTATTATGGTCAAACCAAAATCCACCTCATATTGTGGTCCTCCTCGAGAAAACAAAAAAATTGGGTAACCTATCATGGTCCATCCAACCCTTCATAATAGTCAGTGAACCTAGTCCACTTTCTCTCATCCCTTCATAATACGGAGTAGTCAGTAAACATAGTCCACTTTTTATCATGGTCCATCCATCCCTTCATAATAGTCAGTAAACATAGTCTACTTTCTATCGTGGTCCATTCTTTAGCCTCTCTTCATAACATTCGGTAAACCAAAATCCACCTCATATTATGGTCCTCCTCGAGAGTTTTTTTTTATTTTTTTTTCTTTGGTAACCTATCATGGTCCATCCAACCCTTCATGATAGTCAGTGAACCTACTATAATCCACTTTCTATCATGGTCAAACCAAAATCCACCTCAAATTACCATCCAAAAAATAAATTAAACAACCAAACAAAAACAACACAAAACAAAAAACACAACCACAAAAACCAACACCATTTTTACGTCCGAATACGTATTATGATATCCATTCCCGTTTCCACGAAACCTTCCATGTATGATATATGTACGTACGAGTATATATTCACATAATATACATGCCGCCCTTCACTCACCCATCACATCCTTCAACGAGACCGACTTTGGAAGAGGCACACCCTGGTGTTCTAAAGACCTAGACGATCCGTCCAAGTTTGTAGTCCACGACGCTGGTCCCCACCTCCCCCCCTGCAGTACATCGCCTGCTGGTCGACTCGTTGTTGGCCCCGTAGAAAAACGGAGCCCGTGTCCTCATCCACGAGTACCCCCCCCCCTACCACGACCACCCGAACCACCCCCACCCCCATATGTTGACGGGCCGAAGGAAACCCCTGACGGCGCCCCCCCCCCCCTCCACTTCCACTCCCTCCTCCTCCTCCTCCTCCGCCTCCTCCTCCAAAACCGCCCCTGCTTCCAAACCCCCCCCCAGAACCGACACCGCCCGATGCCCCCCCCCCCCCCCTGGAACTGCCGTTCGCCGCCTGCATGTCGTGCTTAAAACGACACAACCGTCCCTGCAAGCAACCCTCATTCTTCCAATAGTGAATGCACGTGCCGCGTGGACAACCAGACGCTTCCAAATCTCTCATTCTCAATGTCGTAGAGCCGAGCGATTGTGTGGCCTGTGCCGGCTGACGCGGTTGAAGCGCTCCTCCCGCCACCGTGCCCTTTCTCTTTCCCAGCGACCCTCCTCCCTCTACGCTCCGCTTGTTCGTCGCACCCAATACTGACTGAAGAAGCACCTGTTGCTGAACCCCTGTAATTCGATCAGTAGCTGAGCGCGTCCTCGGAAAAACCGGCAGCGGCAGTTCTGGAACAACCGGGCCCAGCATGGGCGGACCGTTCGGGAACGCCGACTTGATGGCGGCCGCTACGTCTCCGATCCCCTTCGAGGACGTACGTAGCGGCCGCCATCAAGTCGGCGTTCCCGAACGGTCCGCCCATGCTGGGCCAGGTTGTTCCAGAACTGCCGCTGCCGGTTTTTCCGAGGACGCGCTCAGCTACTGATCGAATTACAGGGGTTCAGCAACAGGTGCTTCTTCAGTCAGTATTGGGTGCGACGAATAAGCGGAGCGTAGAGGGAGGAGGGTCGCTGGGAAAGAGAAAGGGCACGGTGGCGGGAGGAGCGCTTCAACCGCGTCAGCCGGCACAGGCCACACAATCGCTCGGCTCTACGACGTTGAGAATGAGAGATTTGGAAGCGTCTGGTTGTCCACGCGGCACGTGCATTCACTATTGGAAGAATGAGAGAGGGGGTTAAAGTAAGGAAGGGTTTCTTGAGGTTAGAAAGTGGCAGTCTACATCGGGTGCGTTTATATATGCTAGGTGGAGTGTGGATAAGATCCAGCACTCATTAATAATAATTCCAGATTCATGAGCAAAACAAAGTGGAAGATTGAACGAAGGAAATCTGGGGTTTTTGGAGAGGTACTGAATCGTTGGCCGGATTGAAGAGAGGGGGTGGGGAAGAGGTTTATCGAGTCAGTGAGGGACCAGTTGGTTGAATTAGGAAGACAGAGGCTGGGAAGGGTTTGAGAGAAGAAGGTCTTTCTTCTTTCAACTCGCCACCTTCCCCCCAAGTGCCAGACCCCTGCTCGCACACACCCACGAGTAGAGTCCCGTACTCAGGTCTTCTTCCTTCTTCTCTCAAACCCTTCCCAGCCTCTGTCTTCCTAATTCAACCAACTGGTCCCTCACTGACTCGATAAACCTCTTCCCCACCCCCTCTCTTCAATCCGGCCAACGATTCAGTACCTCTCCACAAACCCCAGATTTCCTTCGTTCAATCTTCCACTTTGGTTTGGTTTCTCTTGCTCCCAAAAGGGCTTACAGATTCTCGTGTCGTTATAAAAAATATATCAGGTATATTATACAAATACAAGTACAATCCAGCTGTGAGATCGAAGATTTTGTCGAATCTATATGCTACTTGGTACAGCTGTGAGATGGAAGATTTCGTTTGTGGTGTGAAGGGCACGCCAGCTAGCGCTGAATTGCGAATGCACGACGTGTATGAAAATACGTGGAAATGTGGTGAGGTTAAGCTTTAGCAGTTATTTTTCCTCATCCGCCCCCCGGA
Organism: Undaria pinnatifida; assembly: GCA_012845835.1. Lineage (NCBI taxonomy): Eukaryota > Phaeophyceae > Laminariales > Alariaceae > Undaria > Undaria pinnatifida. Next base: position 5,254,301 of record JABAKD010000025.1, on the reverse strand, counting down.
GGATAAAACGTAAAATACAAACGAAGATGTGATATCCATACCATTAATTATAATATCTATTTTGAAAAAATCTTTTACACGTCGGCTGTGAGTTCGATATGTTTGGGTCGATATATATCCCGCCATCATCCCGCCTCAAGTTACCGCCGTTTCTTCTTTCCTCTTTCGTATTAAATCTACCCGTATATCTTATCTTTGCACGTTTCCTCTATTGTTGTCTGGCTTGTTTTGTTGTGTTCTCGTATATACCTGGTACGCTAGCACTTCACATGCTTTACTTCGATGAATTGCGACTGTTTGTTTTTACTCTGTTTCACAGTAGTCGTCTATGACCACAGAATTTGTATGTCTCTTAGCATGAATCAGCACGGACTCTGGGTGTACTGATATCGTTGGGTAAAAAAAACTGTTTAATGTATATATCCCACCATCTTCCCATGTCACATTACCGGGTTTCTTTCTCTTTCTTTTTTATCAAATCTACCAGTATATATTGTCTTCGTACGTTTCCTCTACCAGTATTAATATATAGTCTGGCTCGTTTTGTTGTGTTCTCGTACCCGGTACGCTAGCACTTCATTTGCTTTTACGTGAATGAATTGCGACTGCCTGTTTGGTTTACTCTGTTTCACAAGCGTCTACGACCGCAGAATTTGTATCTCTCTAGGATGAATCGGCACGGACTCTGGGTGTACTGATGGTGTCGTTGGGTGGAGAGAACGGTTTGATGTGATGGCAACACACACGTTTCCTTCATCTCTCCCTTTTTCGTATGATAGACCCGGGGAGTAGCAGGCATTATCTTTCTTCGTTTTCCCCCCTGTTTCGTATCTCAGACAAGGGGTCACATAGCCGGCACTCTTCCCCCATCCCCACTACATACGGCGTATGCCTTCGTTGTTGTCGCGAGAATACGGCGTATGCCTTCGTTGTTGTCGCGAGAATCGTTCGGCATTTCTCCCCTCGTCAATTGGCGTCTAATTTTATAAATTATGCATGGGTATTATAAGGATCCAACTCTAATTCCGATTGCCCCCGATTACGTGCACCCAGTTCTTCCGTGGGGTGTTCCATCGAGTTGTTTTGTTGTCTGCGGATAACGTTGTTATAGTTTGTGTGTTGGTGCTGTTTATGTGGCTGGTACCGCGGTGCCGTGGTGTCCTACCCGTGTAAATGTTGTGCTAGCAACATGCATACGCGGTCAACCTTTCACGCAACAGCTTGCAAAGCTGAGTAACGACGAGTCATTTGGTCACCCACACATCACAACTGTGTCGTATTAATAGTTTGATTGTTTTATTATATACCAGGTAGATCGCATCCTGAACTTCCGATGTCGTATGCATCCTATCGCGCAGCTTGCTAAATAAGCTGGCCCAGATTTGATTGCGCTGCTATTTGCATCTAGAAATTTGGTCGAAATGGCAGGTTACCGCAGACGCGTCTGCAACAATTTTTTTCAAATCGAGTACGTATCACTTTTTCTCGCTGACTCTTCTTCCCTGCGTCGTGTCGAAGGCGTTGTTCACAATAGTAGATACCCGGGTACGCCCGCAGTATATATCGGTACCCTGCTATACCCGGGTACCCCCACGGTATTGCGTTCTGGTGTTGTGTGTTCTGCGGGTCCCCGAGTACGAATTTTTGTTGTTTAGGTCATGCTCGGGTACACACCCGCGGGTACCCTCAGAGTCAAATAGTATGATAGACGGCACTCTTGACGGACTTGACGAACAGCCGTCAAGGAAATATTGACCCTAAAACTAGTATGACGAGTCCAAAGACGCCTTTACGGGTCAAAACTAGACCGTCAATCGACTTCTTCGCTCAGAGTTTATACCATGATATTAATAGAAACGTTCTTGGCATTATTCCCAAAAACTTGCGACTGAATGTCTCTCTGACGCCTGCGTTTTTATTCTCGTGCTGTCCACGGGGGTATCTTACACGTATGTGAATGGTATCATGCGAGCGCGTTTCTGCCGGTGTACCGGCGATACAAATTATACAAGTACGCGCGAGTAGTTACTTCAGTAACAGCACCAGCGATACTACTGTAATCCGCGCCTATACGTGGAATTTAGTACCAAATACTAGGGGGGCTTCGCCGCGGCGGGATGACCGCCCGCCTGCGGCTTCGCGCATGCCCGTAAGACAGGAAGCGAAGCGGAGAGGGATCGTAGAAGCGACAAATTACTGCCAAGGGGCACGGTGTGGTATTACATCAGCTCATAGTATTGCAAGTATGAGGTGGAACGATTGTGGAGGGGGGTTGACCGTTGTGTATGTTGAAGGGAAAAAGCAATGGAACGGTCGGGAGGACGAGAAATCCATGATCGTATCATATGCCACGTACATACGAGTGCCGGCGGGTAGTAGGGCAGGGCTACTATTAATACAACCGCAGCAACAGCAGCAGTAATCGCCACACCACCTCGTACCTCGAACGTGCTGCTGCTGTATCATCATTTTTAGCAGTCCAACCCCATATATACCTGGACCTTTCTCCTCTCTTCTCCCCTGTATGCGAGAACTCCTGGGTATGTATTGGACTGATTCTTACTACGATAGCCCCCCCAACAAAACCAACGTTTTTCTTTGACGAACGTGTCATGGCTGCTCGACACGAGGAAGAATGCTATGAAAGCAATGTCTTAAGATATTTTCTTGTTTGCAAAGGACTATCGAACTATGTCGTCGGGGTGGCAATGAGCACCGTTTTTCAGGAGATACGGTCGGGAGCTGGTTTCAAAACCGGCGATTTCGTTGAAGAAAATGTTGGGGGGCTACCGCAGAACGACTCATTGGCCACGAGACTGTCATGAATCACGCAGCTGGCAACGTTGAACCTAGACCTCTCAACTGCTGGAAATGAGTATCGAAGGTCGCCTGCTATGGCAGAGGTAGCACACTTTTTGGCTTTTTTTTTTTCCAAAGTTCGGAAACGCCTTGACCCAATATCGCTGGAACGTCGCTTTTTTTTGTCGTTTTTTTTTTCCGTGTTTTACACCTAAGGACGTCAGATTGATCATCGGGTTGAGCGTTCGTTTTTCATCAAAATCAGTATTTTGTGTGTGATACAGACCTTCCTAAATGAGGATTTGCAGAAAAAGATCGGTCCGCATCTACGTACCGTAGCATGTGTTGCCCGCTCATTTGGTCGAACTCACATATGACGTATTTCAAATAATTTTTGCAAGAAACATGCACAGCACACCCGGGCAGCCCGGGCACGGTGCAAGCACGCCCAAGGCCTACTCCGACACAGTGGGAGTCGGGGAGCAACATGAGGGAGTTTCGGAGCGAGGGGTGATCCTCATGGCAAGCTAACACGGCGAAAGCTCAAAAATACGTAATAAGAAAAGCTGAGGAGCCTTCTCCGAGCAGCAGCTGCAATTTTGTACATGTTTATAGGTACCAGGTAGTTACTATTGTAGTTGATTTGTACCAGTATGTTTGTATTCTAAAATATGTAATATCCCTTCCCTCCGTTTCCCCCCCTCCCTCTTTCCCTTCCACCTCCCCTCCCCCCTCTCCTCCCTCCCCCCTCTCCACCCCTCCCCCCTCTCCCCCCCCCCCCCCCGCTCCCCTTCCCTTCCCCTCCGCTCCCCTTCCTCTGCCTCCCTTCCCATCCCATCCCATCCCATCCCTTCCCATCCCACCCCTTCCCATCCCATCCCATCCCATCCCATCCCGTCCCACCCCATCCCATCCCATCCCATCCCATCCCCCTCCCCTCCTCCTCCCCCTCCCCCTCCCCTCCTCCTCCCCCTCCAACCCCATCCCCTTTACCCCCCCTCCCGTCACTTCCTCGAATATCCCATCCCCGCCTCCTCCCCCTCCAACCCCGTCCTCTTTACCCCCCTTCCCGTCACTCCCTCGAATTTCTTCTCAGAATTCGATTTTTTCACCACGCCCCCCACGCCGACATCGGCTGTCCTCTAGGGGGCGCGTGGTCAGTTTTCACGACACAGATAGCGGTCGTATTGGTGGCAAGGACGATGAGACGGCGCTTAACTTGGCGTTTAAAGAGACCAGGCGGTTGCCTGATGTGGCGGGGGAGGATAGGGTCATCTGGGCTGCGGGGGTGCTGAGGGTCGACCTTACGGAGACTGGCATTAGGACGTGAGACGGGGCGTGGGGGGAGGGGGGGGGAGGGGGGGGGAGGGGGGGAGTACTCGTGTCATGCATAGCCGTAGACGTAGACGTATGACTATGGGGCAGGGGGGGCGGGGGGGTACTCACTTCATGCATAGCCGTAGTCGTATAACCATGACGGCAGGGGGAGGGGGGTACTCATTTCGTGCGTAGCCGTAGTCGTATGACCCTAAGGGCAGGGGGGGGCTGTGGGAGGGAGGGGTGGGATGGGGAGAGGAGGGGGCAGGGGGGGCGGGGGGGTACTCACTTCATGCATAGCCGTAGTCGTATGACCATGACGGCAGGGGGGGGGGGTACTCATTTCGTGCATAGCCGTAGTCGTATGACCCTAAGGGCAGGGGGGGGCTGTGGGAGGGAGGGGTGGGATGGGGAGAGGAGGGGAAGAGGGTAATTTTTCTCAGGTGAGGATAAGGTAGCTTGGGCGGCAGGGGTCCATTAGGACCAACCTTTCGGACACCAGCATTAGGGCGTGGGGATAGAGGAGCGGGAAGCAGGGGGTTGAGCGGGGGGGGGGGGTTGGAGGGAAACAGGGGTGGTGGTGGTTTGGGGACGACGTGAAGAACGCTCGCGTCTTGTTTTGTTGAGGGGAGAGGGGTTGTGACGACAAAACGACGGCTTTGCGAGGTATCGACCTCACGAAAGCAATGTTTTAGTAGCGGCGCATATCTGATGAATATTCTAACAAAAACAAAAGATTTCAAAGTATTTTCTGGGCGTTTCTGCTCAGGGCTGCGGGGGTACCCCCCGTATCCTAGCCGATGAAACGTGATGGCGTCCTGGTCTCGGCGGCGCACTGCGGTGCGGGCGCTTTCTGCGGGTGCTGCGCAAACCGAAGCGTCACAGTCCGAGTTGGAGCCGCTTATTGTGCATGTCATGCCATGTCTGGTCTCAGATTACACGTGTCCCCATGCCGCTTTTCATCGCCGCTTCTGTGTGATGTGTGTCGTGTGACCTCTGTGTGGGCTTTTGGTGGTGTTTTATCAGCTAATTTGCTATGACGGCACTAATTCCCCTTGACGGACGCCCGTCAAGGAACTCTCCCCACAAAAATTAGCTTGTCCAAGTCTTCGTATACATTGACGGGTCAACAATTCTTCGGTAGTCCGTCAACAGATATTTGACGTGTAAAAAAGTGCCACGAGAACGAGTACCAGGTACGAGCATGTTGAGCGCTGCCGCTGCCGCTGCCGCTGCTGCTACCCCGAGTAAACTACATACTGCCACTGCTTTGGAATAGCCGACGCGACCGCCACCCTGCCTACGTCTGGTGTTCATGCCAAGCTCGCAACAGGGACACGATGATACCCCTTCTCCCATATTCTGTGTGCAGCAGCATCAAGAACACTGTTCTAGTGGTCCTTCTATAGTGCTGTTTGAGAAGTGCTGGGTACCCAGTTTAGTGCCTGCAAAAACAAAAATGGGAACGTCAAGTATTGGAGTATTGGGAATATGCGGAGTAATGCCGGTTGCCGCTGTAGTGCCGTTATTTCCCACTGGTACTCGTATGAAAATACACTACGATACTTATATCAAGTTGAAAAACCGACACGTACCGACGAAAACAGCGACACGAACCGACGAACCTCCGTGCTCCGATGTAAAATTGCCTGTTCGGAGACCAGCACTGAGACCCCCCCCCCCCCTCCCCCTCCCCCTGCTTCTGCTCCAACTCCCAGGTTGAGAGGGCTGGATGCTTTCCCGAACGTCCAGACGTTGGTATTGGACAGCAACGGGCTTCTGTCTCTTCCGATGGACTGCCCCTGGGTGCCCAGTCTGGAGACCCTGTGGCTCTGTAATAATGAGGTCGAGAACTTGGACGGACTTTTGTGCCAGGTGCGCTGGGTTTCGGGTTTTTGGGGTTGGGCTTGGCTTGTCCTTTTGGCTATTATGCCACACTACCTTTGGTGTTGACTTCGGCTTTGACTGTGGAGGTGCACTACGATGGAGGCGGCCCCGATTTGTTTTGGCGCTTTTGACATAATTTTCATACGCCTGAAAACCGGGGGATGTGTTGAAAATATCCCCTGTAGGCCCAATCCGCTGTACCACCCACATGATCCATATCCAACTACGCTTATGATGCATGGGGATGTATCCAGGATGTCCCTTGCTGACCACAGGACGCACGCCGAGGTGGAGGTGCCCCAGTTTGCCCCAGTTTTTTCCAGACGTTTTGACATGAGGAGGTCTATGCCATGCCCCACCCCAAAAAATGGTTTCCGCTTGGCGTGTCCTTTCCGTTTCGGCTTGTTCTAACTCTTATCCTAGCCTTAACTCCCGACTCCCCACCGCCCACCCCCGTGTCCCCGGCCGCCCCCCGCGCCTTACTGTAATGTGGATAGTCTCATACGTTAGGTATGCCGCAGAAGTTTTTCAAGCTCCTAACATATGCGGAGCTTTCAGTGTCTTGCCCGAAAGATAACTTGGAAGGCGTTTGTTCGCGCAACCCGACCAAGGTTTCTATGCGCTAGTCCTCCAAACAGACAGACCCACTCGTAAAAGCTATCAATGCTTCGTAGCCGATAGTTCCGCGCTTGAGGAGGTCAACCGCACTGTAGAGGTCAGAAACATTAGTTAACCCCGAAACTGAAACCCTTACCGCACTATAGAGGGATGACTCTAGACTGGGCCATGAACGCGCGTGGACTGGTCGGTGTTACTTTGCCGGGTTACTTGCGCGGTGGCTCATTATTTTTCCTCAAGTTTTTCCAGGAGTTTTTGGTCCCCTTTTCAACTTTTGTTACGCCTCGAGGGGTTTCAAGCTAACCGGATTCTCCCGCAGAGCCGAACGGGAAGCTTTTATTAGTGTTGTTCTTTCGCTCTGTTGTGTTTTGTTTTTTTCCTATCATTAAGGTGAACGACGTGTTCCCGAGGCTGAAATCCCTCGCTCTCATGGGAAACCCCGTGTGGCCTGCGGCGATGTCAAGAGCCCGAGGAGACGCCGGCAGCGGGGGCGGCGAAATCTATTCGTCCCTTGACGAATCAAATTTGCGGAACGGGGGCGGTAAACACGCGGCGGTGTCAGGAGGGGAAAACGGAGTTGCAGAGGGAGGAGGGGAGGAGGGGGCGGGGGGGGGTCGTATGACGGGGTATGAAGGGGAGGAGGGGGCGGGGGGGGGTCGTATGACGGGGTATGAAGGGGAGGAGATTGCCTACCGGTTGCATGTGGTGCGGCGGCTCCCTGGGCTGGTTACGCTTGACTGCACTGACGTTACGGAGAAGGAGAGGGCGCGGGCGAAAGAGGTAAGGTTTTGGTGCTGGTGGAGGGGGGGGGGGGGGGGGGAGGTACTCATATGTGGCTTGTCTTAATCATGTGACCATGAACCACCCGTCCCTTCGAGACGGTTGGGGGGGGGAGGGGGGGGTAAGGGGTGACGGTGATGGTGGGGCGGGGATGGTTGAGCGGGGGTGGTCGTGACGGAGGTGGCGATGGTGGTGAAGGTGGTGGTGGTGGTGGAGGTGGTGGTGTTGGGGATGGGTGTGGTGTGGCGTGGTGATGGTGGAGGGGTGGTAGTAGTGGTGGTGATGGGCGGTGGAGGAAGTGGTGGTAGGGTTGGGGGTAGGGTGTTGTTGTTGTTGGTTTTTGTTATTGGTGGTGGTAGTGGTGGTCGTGGTGGTGGTGGTCGCATCCGGCCAGCTGCTTTTTCCGCCCCCCACCTCCCCATGCCAAACCATCCGAAGCTTGTTGCGCTCAGCCATCTACCGTTCGTTTGTGGTCTGAGAGGTTCGTTATTTGTAATATTGTCTGGTTTTGTCTGGTCTTGCCTCGTCTTGCTGCGTCTTGCCCGTGCGTTGTCTTTCGTGTCTCTGCCTCTGTGCTTTTTTTCGTTTCGGCAGGGGTGGGACGACGAACGGTTGATAGACGTTACGGATCTCCTGCTGGAGCCGGAACCGACGACCGACGTGGAAGAAAGCTTGCCAAGGTGTGCAACTCCCATCAAATTTCGAAAGGGGATTCATAACGTTAATTTAGTGTACGCTTGGAGGGGGAGGGGAGGCAGCGCAGACGGAACGGCCTTGTATGTGCTTGTTCCCTCTTGAGAGCTTGACTGATTTGCCGCGGACGAACTATTAATAGTTGGAAACAGAGTCGTGCATATGTTTTTTTTTGTTTTGAAGGTGGTTGGGCACCCATTGTTTTTTGGTGAGTAGCTATCAATATGATTATACTTTGGATTTGAGTGGAATTATTCTTCGTATGTATCAGAAGATTTAAGGGCGCGCGGGGGGGGTCGTACAACATAAATAATTTTTCCAGGCAACTAGTCAAAGTCATCCTACCGAGCGAGCAACTGCTGTCATGAATATACAAAGTTTGCTCGACACGACAAAGCGGCGGCGTAGCCATGTGTGTGTGGGAGACTTCGACATTACCGAGAGGATCCCATCCCGTCCTTTTTTTCGTAAAACGAGGCAGCCCTTTGTCTTGTAGCCACCTCTTGCATGGTCTGCCCTTCCCGTTTACCCCCCCCCCGCGCCCGCTTGCTCCGTCTCGAAAGGGATGCGTGGTCAATGGTCTAATGGCCAAGGCAAGCAATGAATGAGTATCCCCCCCACACTTCCAACAAGTAGAGACGTTAGGAAGTTGAAATGGCAATATAAAGCAAGGAATATGCCAGAAAAGAGGTTCCCAGCCATAGTTGATAATGCCGTATAGGCAAAAGATAACAAATGGCCGAGCTGGAGTGAGATGGGATAACGTAGTCGAGAAATATGGAAGAATATAGGAGGGGACCAAGAAGAGGTACTGTCTATAGAGAAGGTTGGCGGGTACAAGTCAGAAGTAAAAGAAATAAGAGAAGAAAGGGAAAGACAAGCGCTAAGAAATAAGGTGAAAGAGGAGAAGCACGTATAGATATACGGGGGGTTGAGGGAAGATATTGGAATGAAAACGTGTTTACACGGCCCAATGGACTACGCGAGAAACTGAAATTGCGATTTCGTGTAGGGGACCTGGACCTACCAGAGATAAGAAAGAGATACACGAGTAGTCGGGAAGAGGAGGACGTTGCTACAAATATGTGCCCGTGTGGCACAACAATAGAGAGTAGAACTCACATCCGAAGTAGTAGGAGAATGTGAAATATACAAGGAGGAACGGGATGCGTTAGAGGAGACGAAGAAATTAGACGTATGTGACATGGAAAAACATTGTAGACTAGAGAGTAGCGAGAAAACGATCGCTATCCTAGAAGAGAGATGGTGGCCACAGCCGGCGAAACAGGACGGGGATAGGATGAGCGAATAGTTTCTATGTAGTGTATGGAAGAAGCGTAACGAGCGCCCAAATGTTGGAGGTGTCCTTATTAGGAGTAGGAACGGTGCTCCGTCTCGAAAGGGATGCGTGGTCAATGGTCAAATGACTTGAGGCAAGCAACAAATGAGTACCCCCCCCCCCCCCCCCCCCCCTCTCCCACTCCCCCGCTTCGCGGTTGGTGCACGCGGTGTCTGTCTGGTCGGTTAAAACCCGACGTGCGTCGTCCCAGTGTTGTAGGGATGCGAGGATCAAGGGTCTTGAGTCTACGGCTATCCACGAAATGAGTACACCCCCTCCCTTGCCGCCCTCCCCCTCCCCACCCCCCCCCGTGGCCGCCCCCGCCTCCGCTGCTGCCATACCTGCTTCTTGCATTTCCCCCGGCAGGGACACGCCTCCCGGGAGTGCCAAATCGGTGACGCACGGAGTAGGGTGAGGGACTAGATTTTTTTCGTTTGCAATCTTGATATTTTTGGAAGAATTGGGAAAAGTGGAAAATTAGAAGATTGAATATATACCAGGTGTCCATTTCTGCTTTGGTTACGTCTTTTTTTGGGGCACTAACCCCACTATCCACGCATATGCGAAGATGAGTATCGACCCTAAATTTGTCGAACTCGCAGGTGGTGTTGAAATAATTTTATAAAAAATATTGTACTTAGTACCGGGATTTTCGTATAATATGCGCTGGCTGAGGTGTTGCGGCGGAGTCCTGGAGTGAACGGCCGGTACCTGTGAAGCATTGTGGGTTAGGGGCTTTGAGGGTTGGGGTGTGTCCGGTGCAGTTTGTTGTTCGTGCGATGTATTTGTGTTTTTGTCTCCGTGTGCCGGGTGTGCTTCGTTCTCGGCACTTGGTCCTTGAGATTGATTGTTGCTCGCGTTTCGTCCGTTTTTGTTTGTTTCGTGTTGCCTTTCTCCACTCTTTTTGCTTAATTCGTTCCTATTATTTTTCCCCGTGTTGGTCCGCACTCATTACCGGATGTTTTTTGTTCCAGGTTTTCGTTCCGTGTTTTTGTGTGGTGGTTTTTATGTTTTCAACCTTTTTGAACCGATGATTAGAAGATGCAAGGTATTTTCCCGATCGAGGCATGGTACAGCAGGACATATTTATGTTTTTTTGACGAGAAAGGTTGAGGAACATTCTCTGGGTAGTGTGTGTTCGCACAGCATGGTAGGTGGTTCGTGGTTTTGGCGTTGGTCCGTTTTCATGTTAAGCCGCGAGATTCGTTGCTTTGTTGTTGTTGCTGCTGCTGTTGTTCATGTCCTTGTTTTGTTTTTGCTGTAGAAATTATCGTGTTTTCGCAGGTTTATGTTTGTACCCGTTGCTCCCAAACGCCAGGTTGGTTCCCCCTGCTCCAGTATGTGTCGTTTGATTTGTTGCCGTTTTTGTGGTCGTTGTTGTTTTTTGTTCATTTTTTCTTACTATTTTTTGTTATTATTTTTTTCCTATGGGGGATAGGGAAAATAAGCTTTAAGCTCACCACGAAGCTACCGTTTTCGTTGTTGGTGATGATGTTTGATGTTGCTGTCGTTGATGGTGTTGGTGGTGGTGGTGATTGTGTTGTTGGCGGTGGCGGTGGCGGTGGCGGTGGCGGTGGCGGTGGTGGTGGTGGTGGCATTGGCGCTGGAGTTGTTGGCGTTGCTATTTTCGTGTTTTGTTTTTTGTTCTCGTTTTTCGTTTTCGTTTTTGGTGTTTTGAGATGTGTAACGCGCACGCCTGTGCATTTGTCCATGTTTGTCAGGAAAACGTTGCGCGATGACAGGGAGCGAAGGAACGCGCTCCCCACCCGCAGCGCTTTGCCATCCACCTGGTACAAGGAGGTCAGTTGCTGCCTCGCGTGCTGTGCTGTAATTTTGCGCTTGTGTTGTTTGTGATTATGTGCTGTGATTGTATCTGTGATATGTGCTGCTGTGGTGATGTGATGTGTGGTGTGATCGTGTGCCGTATGTATGTAAAACGCTTGCTGTGGTTTGGTTAGAGGTGTGATTTCATGCGGTGATTTTGTGCTGATGTGGTTGTGTGGGCTGTGGTGTGATGCTATGTTGCTGTGATGTGGGTGGTTGGTGATTGGGTATTGTGGCTGTCAGTCGTGTGCCGTGAAAATGTTGCTTTCGGTGTAGAGCGCTGGTGTGCTTGCGCTTTGATATATATTTTCTCTTCTTTTGTACGGACGAAGAAAAATAAATCTTGAGCTCACCACACGTCCATGTATTTTCATTTATTCGCAATCCAGCGCCAGCGGGCGCATCCTTCAGTTCCCGTGGCAGCGACAGCGCGAGCTGTCCCTACCGGCGGTCACCGTTGCTACTCCTGCTATTATTCCAGCAGCACAAGCTGCCGTGGTGTGTGCTGTGGTCGTGTTCTGGGATGATATGCGTGATCGGGCGCTGCGGTTATGTGCTCCGATTGTGTTACATGTACTTTTGATTCTGTGTTGTATTGTAGCTGTATGTGCTGTGATGAAATGCGGAGCTGAGATGTAGTGGATGCTGCGCCGCCCTCCCGTATCCCTTTTAGCACCGTAGTCCCGACATGAGAACAAAACATTTGAGAGTTACTGTAGAAATAATAATATTTTTTGGGGTTGGGAACGGGCGAATCGTGAATGATGGAGTATGCTACTACTACCTGCACAACAGAGGTGCTGTAGTGCCAGCTAGACGTCAAAGATCGGCCGACGAGCCAGGCGTCCCCTAATCCCCCCCCTTCTGCCGCATTTCCCCACCTGACGACCGTTCAAGATCGGCGTGCACACAAACCACCTCCGCTTTTTTTTGTATATCATAATCTTGGAACGCGATGACGTTTTACGCTCGCGTCCCCCCCCCCCCCCCGTCTCCTCTCCGCGAAACCGGTTACTTCCCCCTCCGGTCCCATGCTAGGCTCTATTGATCATACGACTACAACCATACATAAAATGAGCACCCCCCCCCTCACCTATTTATTTTATGTAATGCTTGGAAGCAACATGCTGAGCTCCCAAATGGTGGAGGTGTCTCTATTTGGCGTAGAAACGGTGCTCGCTCCATATTGAAAGGGATGCGTGGTTAACGGCCAAATGACTAAGGCAAGCAACAAAGTGAGTACCTACCCCCCCCCCCCCTCGACCTCCATGCGAGTGACTATGGTCTAAACACCACGCCCATTGCATGAAAGTTAGTTCTCCCCTCCCCCACACCCCTTGGCACGATGCTGTTTACCTTGACGCCCCCCCGCCCTTTTACCCCCTGGGTTTCTTGTCTATTCAGGCGGTGGTGATGGATGTGGGTTCGGGGTGGACTCGGATGGGATTGGCCGGCGAGGATAAGCCGTCATGCTCCTTCCCGAGCATCGTGGGCAGGATTGACCTGAAGGTCTACGACCAGCTTTTGGGACAGGTATGATATTGTTGTGCTTTTTCGCCGAATGTCGCTATTGTTAACAACCGATAGTTCAAAAGTATCGGAATATTGCAGACCGATATTAGCATATAGTGAACTATCGAAATATCGAACAGGAGTTGTGAGAGGACGTGTGCGACACACACACGCGCGGCATGATAATACTGTTATACGATTAGACTGCTGCGCGCTCCTCTCCTTCTTCAGGGTAGGCATTTGGTCGTATTTTGATACACCGCAGTTTCCTCAAATTCAGTTTCGGACGCTGTTTATCCGAAATATAGGACATTTTTTCGGATGAAACTGCGATATATATTCGACACTGTTCTTTGCTACTATTTTTTCTAAAATTGCAACGGATATCCTGAAGAAACGGGAACCTGCGATAGATGCATTTACTTCCACAACTGTCTGATTTCCCCCCCCCTCAAAAACGGGTTTTATAGTTTCCGCGCGCAGACTGACTAACATCACCCTGTTGACCCTGGTACAAGCTACACTATATTTCGAAGGGAAGTCTCCGACCTATATCCTTATTGAGGACACACACCCCGTAATACGCGCGATCGGAGTATCACACACAGCTTGCAAAGATGAGTTTTCGACAAAATCTTTGATCTCACAGCTGGAGGGTATTTTTGTTTTTATAATATACACGAAACTCTTCTTTGCTATCCTTTTTTATGGCATTCCAACTGATGTCCTCAAGTAACGGCAAACGTCGTTTGGACGCGTCTCGGGAAAAGGCTAGTCTTTGCGAAAAGCAGAACCGATATTCCCCGGGTCAAACACGCCTGCGAAGGTGCTGAAGCCTCCATTTTCGATTTCATAAATCAGTTTATTGTAAGGGTTGGCCTCATATCCCGAAGGGGCTTCAAACCAGAAACCGCGACAAGCTGTGTACTAGTTGTGAAAATGAAAACGAAAACTGGTGCGCACCAAATGCTTCGCTAAAAAAATCACGGCTTTCTAAGCCCGACCCCAACTGCCCGCTTTTATATCCCTTGCAAGGGTGCTGTCTCCACTTTATGACGCCAGTAAATGGTATTCAGTATACAAAACGGGGCTTATTTTTTTTTCTTCATTCGTTGTTGGAGGGATCCAGTCCTTGAGCCCTTGCACCACTGCAATCATTGCAGCACACTATGAAACCCAGTTCCAACCTCTAAGCCGTTCCGACTCCATTTTCAAGGGTTTCGTCCCCACACTTCGGGAGTGCAGCGCCACCAGGCGTTAATAGCGCGGGGTACGTTTTCCCCCGAAATATTGGTTGAAATTGTAACACGTATTTTGCGTCACTGTGAATTTATCGCAGTTGTTTATTGTTGATTGTTATTTTGTTTTACGCCTGTTTTTTGTGTTTTTGTGTGTTTGCTAGGACGAGAGAGTGTTCGTGGGCCACGCTGCCGTGGAGGAAGCGGGCAAGAGGGCGGCACAACGAGATGTGAGCTTTTAGGATTTTTGAGGTGGTGAGGGGAGTGGTGGTGGTGGTGTTGTTGTTGTTGTTGTTGTTGTTGTGTCTCTTTGTCGTTGCTGCTGCTGTTGCCGTTGCTGTTTCTCTTGCTGTGGGCATGGATGTCCTGCTGCTGCCATTTATCTTACTGTGGTCGTCAATATATCCTGTAATACCAGTGATGTTCCTTCTCGACATCTCCTCCCCCCCCCCCCCCTGCCCTTCCTGCACCATCACCATCAGCTGCCGGAGGGTAACGGCCCAGTGCCTAGCCCTATTAACCTCCAGCACCCTTTGTCTAATGGAGTCGTGACGGACTGGGATGATATGGAGGAGTTGTGGAGACATGGGATCGTTGAGGCAATGGGGTTAGACCCCATCGAACACCCTGTGCTCATGGCTGATTCCACGGCCACGGGTCCTGGCGAAAGGTATGGTCGGGGGTGGTGGGGTGGGGGAGTGGGGGGTTGTGGTGATGGTGGTTGTGATCGGGGGTTGGGGAGGGGGTAGTGGCAGTGATGATGGCGGTAGTGCTTGTAGCAGTAGTGCTGGTGATGGTGCTGATGGTAGAAGTAATAGGAGTGCTAGCTCTCGGCGTAGCATGGTACTACTGTAGTCCACTTATATTGTGGCAGCAATAAGCACAAGAAGCGGTTAAACGGTAGGTGGGGAAGATGATGAGAGTGGGGGGAGGTAAGGGGGGGGCGGAGTGGCAAAGAGAGGAGGGAGAGGTTACTTGGGAGTTGGCGGGGGAAGGGGCACGGGCGGTCACACTAGCATCGTCCAATCCAATGTACCTCCCCACCCACTGGATTTTTGCCTTCGCAAAAACTTTCCCACGCTAAATGTAAGTGCTGCTAATCTAAAGGGCTTAGCAGCAGAGGCAGCGTTTATGGAAATAGGTATTCCCTATCCATTCCGCTGACGATTTTTGACGCTCATCGTCCGTTGTGTCGTTCGACCATCGGCGTTACCGTCTTTTTCGTCGATCTCCAGGCGAGAAAGCCAACGAACTTTGCCTGTAAAACCGGTTAAAAACGTGGAACTTTGTCTCTAAAACAAGTTTCTACTTCCTTGGAGCTAAAGAAACCCGTAAAAAGCATAATCTACTTTGCTAATTTTGTGGAGCTAACCGGATACTATCAATTCGGTTGAGATGTTTAGCGCACGTCGTCCGCCCGTTCTGATGTCGACGTTGTCCTCTTCTATCTACCTCCAGGGAGAAAGCCACCGAAGTTCTCTTCGAGACCCTGTCGACGCCTGCGGTGCACATGGCACTCCAGCCCGTGCTCGCCCTTTACGCTTGCGGTCCTAGCTCTGGGCTGGTTGTGGATGTCGGAGAATCGGGGACACAGGTAAACTAGTCGTTCATGGGGTATATAGTGCGGGGGGGAAGGCGTGGGGGGGCGGGGGCTGTTGTTGTGGGTGGTGGTGGTGTTGCTGGTGGTGTTAATGTTGTTGTTGTTGTTGTTGTTGTTGGTGTTGGTGTTGGTGTTGGTGTTGGTGTTGGTGTCGGTGTTGTTTTTGCTACAGCTGTTGTGGTGGTGGTGTTGCTGTTTCTGCTACAGCTGTTGTTGCTGTTGTTGGTGCACAGTCCGAAAAATCCACCACGTTCGCCACCGTCACATGATGGTGCACGTTATGCATGCAGTCATCTTCACGTGGTGTCTGAGTACCAGTACCCAGTAGGTTTTCGTTGTTTGTTCACAGGGTTAGGGTTTCTTTCGCAAGAAACAAAACAGGCGCCAGCCCAAAGCCGAAACCCGTATCCCACTCACCCCTTGCTCACTCAAGCCTGCTTTTATTACCGCTGTTTGGCACTGTGCTCATCAACCATTGTTGTTTGCGACGCGTCTTCACCTTTTTGTTGTTGCCCATTGATTCTTGCTTCCTACGCCGTGACATGTCCTTTTAAAGTGTTTTAGTTCTCCAATCGCTATTGCTTGCGGCGTGTCTTGGAAGTTTTTTTTTGCTTTTGCTCCTTACATTAGTGGTTGAGCTTGCGACGTTTTATTATTTTTTCTTCCCAACCGTTGTCATTTGTGCCGACGTCGATTCTCTCCGGCGTGGGTGTGCTCTGATATTGTATTGGCCACAGGTCGCTCCGATTTTCGACGGGTTCGTGCTGGAGAGGGGCGTGCGCCAGATCAACCTCGGGGGAAAGGACGTGACGAGGAACCTCGGCGCCCTGGTCAACGCTAAGGTGTGTGGGGGGGTATTTTCTAAATTTGTCTGAACTATATCGGGTATGAGTTCGACCAGTTGAGTAGTGGATAATCAACTACTGGTAGCCAGTATTCAAAATTCGTGATACCTCGATACCGTGTTTTTTCAGGTTTACTCCTCTTGAAAGGATACACGTAAGCGACTGGCTCCTCTCTATACCTGCCTGAGGTGGTCAAGCAGGGGTACTAGTACGGTGTTTGCGATGTGGCAACTTTGGTTAAGTAGGAGTTGGGTAGGACAAGCGATTATACTATCAATAGTATTGAAACCGTCAAGCGTCACCATTCAAGGCCAACTTAAACTTAATCCACCAAAAATCAGCGAAAACAACTTGTCAAGGAAAGGAGTGCGGAATGCGCCAATGTGACAGTACTTCGAGTGGGGGATGCGTGGTTGGTCGCTGCTGGGAAGCGTGCTCCTCATGGGTTCCGGTACCCTTGTTTGGTCTCTTCTCGTGGCTCGCTGGATAGACTCAATCTTATTTGCATTATTTCCCTACAGAGGATACTAAAAGACAGACATAACAGGCCTAGGCACGGTAGGGCAGGGTAGAGTAGGTAGAGCAGGTAGTGAGATGTGGGGCGTCCTGCTTGTCCCATCGTCGTCACCTACATTATCGCCCATCTATGATGGCCTTGACGTGAATGTGACATCTACTGTCACGTGGTTTCACCTCAACCACGACATGGTTTCACGTCGAATCTATAAACTATCCTTCTACGGAGAGCACTCCATTACACCAACCATTAATTATGCCAGGTAGATTCTCTTAATAACGCGATTTTTTCGTTGGTTAATCGGCCTTGGATTTGTGACGTTTAGTGTTGAAAGGTTCGAACGTCACTATCCAAGATCAATCCAACCCACAAAAAATCAGCGGAAAACAATGTTAAGAAGAGTTGCTTTTCCTACCATTCCCTCCCCCCCCCCCCATTTTTTTAACGATGCTCCGTCTCGAAAGGGATGCGTGGTTAATGGTCAAATGACCAAGGCAAACAACCATTACAAACATTGAGTACCCGCCCCCCCCCCCCATTTGTTTTGTTGTTATATATTTTTTTCGTGGGTTGGTTCACCTTGGGCTAGTATGCCACGTGTCGAACGCAACAGAATTTGGAAATGGCAAACACCCACTGGATTTTTTAGGTTTTTTTGACGGGTCAGGTTTCGTCAGGGTATCAACCCGTCCCGACCCGCGAGATTTGGAAACCTCCTGACCCGACCCGTCCCGTGATGAAAAATTCAGGGTAACAACCCGTCCCGACCCGCGAGATTTGGAAACCTCCTGAACCGACCCGTCTCGTGATGAAAAATTCAGGGTAACAACCCGTCCCGACCCGCGAGATTTGAAAACCTCCTGACCCGACCCGTCCCGTGATGAAAAATTCAGGGTAACAACCCGTCCCGACCCGCGAGATTTGGAAACCTCCTGAACCGACCCGACCCGACCCGACCCGACCCGACCCGACCCGTGATAACTCAAACACCCGACCCGACCCGTGATAACTCAAACAGCTCCTGACCCAATCCCATTCGACCCGCAAGAATTTGATTACCTCCTGATATGATCCGCGGGTCGGGCCAAGATCCGTGAGAGACCCTGCCATTTATCCGACAGTGTTAAATGAGAGTCAGGGAGGTGGGGGACAGACTAACTAACGACCAGTGCGCGAATAGCTAGCTTTTTTATCCGATAGAGTCCAATGAGAGGCAGGGAGTGGGGGACAGACTAACGACCTTTGCGCGAATAGCTAGCTATTTTATCCGACAAGGTCCAATGAGAGTCAGGGAGTGGGGGACAGACTAACGACCTGTGCGCGAATAGATATCTATTTTTTCCGACAGGGTCCAATGAGAGTCAGGGAGTGGGGGACAGACTAACGACCAGTGCACGAATAGCTAGTGCCCGACAACTGTCGCTAACGACCAACATGTTGACTTAAGCTTCATTGTTGGGTTCTAGTGCCCGACAAGACGACCGACATGTTGACTTGAGCTCGATTGCTGGGTTTTAATGGCAGATGACAGATTTTTTGGGAAGCTGTTTTTTGGCCAATGACAGGTTTGACACAGTTTTGTCCAAAAGGTCGCAGAGAGTAGAAAAAAACTCCCGCGCGGGTTAAGCTCCAACGTAGAAATGATTACCAAAATTCGATTTAAAACAAATGCAAGAAGTATAATAATCATACAGACCCAAAAGAAAAAATCAGTAAAAAAAGGTCAAAACTTAATACTCAATTATGACGATTATTAGTTAAAAAAAAAAAAAGGAAAAAACTCTTTTGCATGTTTTGAACAAACGAAGGTGGGTCTGATGGGTGGAGAAGATTTCGATATGGACGACCCTTGCGATGTTCTGAAGCTGGAGATGCTGAAGTCTAAGGTCTGCTTCGTATCCGAGAACGTGGACGAGGACAACGCCAGGATGGGTGAGACGTGCCGCCGATGGCGCTGTAGAGGGAGGGGGGAGGTACTCATTTCGTGCGTAGCTATAGGCTTGAGACCGTAGAACCTTGTGTTCCTACAACGTCGGGTCGGAGAACGTTGTGTTTTCACCGACGAGGCAGACGTATCGTGCACCAAGCGCACACGGTCGTGAGGTGTTCGGCGAGCCGAATGGAGAGTGAGCTGCATCGCACCGCCTCACAAATAGGCTGGACGCGTAACCGCGCGCTCGGGGGCCAGCAACGAGGAAACTGCAGCGCACCGCCTCACAAATAAGTTGGACGCGTAACCGCGCGCTCGGGGGCCAGCAACGACCTCAGAGTGCCCCCGAGGAGCCAGGATGGCCTTGATGGATTATAGTGATAATGAGGCGGTGCGCTCTAGGGGACAAGACCCGGTATCCACAAAATTCGATGAAAAATGTAAGCATTCCTTTTGCGCCGACGTTTCCCGCAAAAACTTGACAGAGCTGCGCATGACCAAGCCCTACACCCTTCCGGACGGGACGAGAATAACGCTGGGCCGAGAGCGCTACCGGGCCGCCGAGCTGATGTTCGACCCCGCCATGGCCCTGAGGGAGGAAGAATCCCTACAAAACGCGGTTCTCGATTGTGAGTCGCCCTGGCCCTTTTATCTGCACATGCGTCACTGTAAGAACCATAGGTTAGTCTGTAAGAACCATCGGTTATTCTGTAAGAACCATGGGTTATTTTGTGCTGTTTTCAGGGCTAGTTCAAGGGTCGAATCACTTCTCGCGGGTCGGGTCGGGTCGAATCGGGTCAGCGTGGCCCAAACCGGCACGCGATATTTTGAAACACCTCTTGACCCGGCCGGGCTTGACCCGCGAGATTTTGATACCCTCTTTATGACCCAACGATCTGAGGGCAGGTCGTGACCCCCCGTGTAAAAAGCCTTGGCTATTTTAGATGTCTGACCCTCCCCCCCTCCCCCGTAGAAACCCGCCTCCCTTGGGAGATTTTTGTTATGTTGCTAGTATTGGTTGTGCTCATTTTCAATGCGGTTGCCTCGAAGCTTTTTTTTCTTGTGTGAATCCGTCGAGGGTCTCGTTTTTTTGTTTTTTTTTTTTCGATTAATATTTGGCACCAATTTCTTGTGGTGGTCGTTGGTACTGCAGTATGTATTTGTTTTTCTTTACCTTGATTTGTATGGGTTTTGCCGTGTGTTCCGGGTCGAGTTTTTTCGTCTTGCATCATCGTGTCGGCTAACTCTGGTCGGCCCCCGCCCCCCCCCGCCCCCCCCCCCCCCCCGTCTTGGCTACACTTGCGCTGCTTGCGACGACAACAGCCATCTTGGCCTGTGAGCGCAAGACCTGGGCCATCCTGGCGCAGACCGTGATCTTGACGGGGGGCACGACGGAGATGGTGGGCCTCAACCGTCGCCTCCAGAGAGAGCTCACCAGGACCGCACGGTAAGAACCAGCGGCAGCAGCAGCCCTACCGCGAAGAAGCAGCGCCGTAGCGTGGAGTAGCAGTGGCAGTAGCGGCGCCAGCATTAGAGCGGAGCAGTACCAGTAGCACGGAGTAGAAGCAGCGGTGACGGTGGCGGCAGCAGCAGCGGCAACACTACCCAGCACATTGTGACAGTAGTCAAGCTGCGAGCTGCGGATGCATGTACCGTTGATGGAGAAGGAGCAGCAGCAGCAGCAGCATCCAGCAAGTATCACTGCTACGTTTGCGCAGTTGCTATCATTTTTTTTTTTTTTTTTTTGGCACTCTTTTACTTTCCAGCTTCTGGATAAGCCGTGGTCACAGGCGTCGTCCCTTCCGGTTCTTGCCTTCAAATTTTATCGCGCATTCATTTCTTATCGCGCATAGGGTTCAGCAATCCCAGTGCTCGTCGATTTTTCATCGAGTGTCATGCCAACTCACGCTCTCGCGCTTTCCGCAAGTCAATTTGTGCATAACAAAAAGTCCCAACGAATTTATACGAGCATGCACTCGGGGCTCGAACTCACGAAACTGACCTATACCAGGCTCGAGGATAACCTGATACGCCACCGGGGCGACCGGCAAATACATACCTGGGTACGATAAGGGACGCGGGCTACGATAGAGGTATACCGATTTTTGGCGGAAATGTTTTTCTGAATGACGGGGCTCCTTAGCCCAAACATCGTCGGAAAAAAAGTAAATAATAGGCCATTTGTTTTCCATGATTCTCGTTGTGTACCTATTAATATGCCATGGGATTTTTCGTCCGCGATAAAGCAGGTTTATTATTGCTCCAAACTCAGTTTGTGGGAGAGGTCTTGAGCTCCCAAATTTGAGGAATGTCAGAAAAAAGTGGTGCGCCTCTATCGATAGGCTGTACGAGCTTCCCCATCGGGATGTGGTCGACTTGAAACCCGGAGGGGCGTGTTGGAAAGGGGGACGAAACTCTTGTACGAAGTCAAGGAAAAACAATCAAGCCACCGCTCGAGTAACCCACCCGGCAAATAACACCGACCAAGACAAATGTCGTGTAAAAACTGAAGGAAAGATGGTTGGCCACCGCGCGAGTAACCCACCACCGGCCGGCAAGTAACACCGACCAGCCAGCCAGCGCACGAGTTCATAGTTTAGCGTCATGTGTTGAAGTGCTGCACGCTCTTTTCCTATTGGTAAGAGACGCTTGATCACGCCGCACTATTGAATACCAGGTAGTTTGTTTGTTTGCGGTTGCTATTTTCGTTAAATGCTACTCTTTTCCGTAAATACAAGCGACGTTTTATCTCATTATTTTTTTATGCTCAAAGGTTGCTTATATTTCCGGACATGCAGGTACAGTAGGTGGCCCTATATAGTGCGTGTATGTGTCACGAAAATTTACCCGCACTATACCGGGCACCCGCACTATATAAAAACCGGCCACTACAGAGGGGTCTATATTGTGCCAAACGATTTCACCCGCACAATATCGGACACCCGCACTATATAGGGCCACCTACTGTATCAAGAACGCACTGCAGCCGTGAGTTGGGGTATTTCGTGGAAACTCATCTGTGTGAGTTTTGTGTGACAGTCCGATCGCGCGTGTTACTGTGCGTATGTCCTCGTGAAGGATACAGGTCGGTGACCGCCCTTAGCCCTGGTTAATAGCCTAATCCTAGCCCCAACCCTGTTTCATAACTAGTACCAGGGTCAACAGGGTGATATTTTACAGACGAACATCCGTGCTGTTTTTTGTTTTGTTCGTTCGTCGTTCTCAGAGCAAGCGGGATCAAGCTCAAGTTCACCGTGATGGTGCCCGAAGATGATCACAACAACACCGTATGGGTCGGGGGCTCGATGCTAGCGTCTACCGGTGCTCTAGACGGTGCGTGCTTATCTTTCTGTAACTCGTGTAAATTGATCATGCTATCGTATTCATCAATAAATTACCCCCCCCCCCCCCCACCCCCCGATAAATCGTGGTGGGTTCCCGGTACGAAGCGGCTGTTAGAAACGTTATTTTTTTCTTGTTTTGATCCGAGGATTGGTAGTTAATTGATGTTGCAACAGAGAGACACGATATATCATAACACTAGTGCTAGGTACATGTATAAAAGGGACTTGTGCAACTCTCACCGTAGGATGACTTCTACCGCGACTTTTGTTATTTCCAGAGTTGCAGTTTGCCCGCGCCGAGTACGAAGAATGCGGACCTGGCTCTATCCGTACCTATCCCCCCCCCCCGCGTGCAAATATTTTACGCAACTCGCTCCACCCCCTGTACACATTTAAGTGTCTAACCTCGTCCCGTCTTTCTCCTCTGCCCCCCCCCCCTCCCCTCCCCTCCCCGCTGCCCTAACAAATCGCTGTTTCACAAATCTCGTTATCGCGATTTTATTTCTTTTCCAGAGTTATGGTTCACCCGCGCCGAGTACGAAGAATACGGAGCTGGCTCTATTCACTCCAAGTTCGCAGCGTAGAATAAGGCCAAGAGGGAGGGAGGAAGGCGTGGTTCACCAGGGGAGGGGAGAAGCGTGTTTCATGTTGATTTTTTTGTCTGGTAGCTCTACGACTACGACCATGTACGCAGTGCGTTTTGTTCGGGGTTTGCACTTTGTCGGCCTCAACTAGGGGGGGGGACGAAGAGGGAAGAAGCGTGCCCCCAACGTAAAGTAGTTGTACAAGTACGACTACGTATACGCGCAGTTCTTTTGGTTCAGGGCGTACATTTGGCAACCTCGCGACGGGGTGGGGGGAAGCATGCTCTATGATACGCAGTGCTTTAGGTTTTGCAGTTTGGCGGCCCCACTAAGGGGGGGGGGGGGCTAGCTCCAGGCGTCCCCTACGTTGAAAAATATGGAAATATGGTTTTTAATTGCAGCTGTTTAATTGTTTAGTCTGGCCGTGACTTGGACTGGGCTACGCTGGGACTGGGAGAGCGGGGGCGGGGCGGGGGAAGAGGTGGGAAGGGCTCGATGACGGCCTGGCCATCGTACCGACCGTACAAGTGTCTGACTACAGACCGACCCACCCACCCACCCACCAACACTGTATTTGGTGGAAAGGATGCTTCTCAATCTTTGTGGGGTGCGGTGGGCTAGGGTCTTGTGAGGCGGGGTGCGCATCTTTCGCTGTCTACGCGGTTGAACGTGGTTTGTTTGTGTGTGCGAGAGAGTGCTGGTTGTGTTCGTTTTTGAGTATGTAAAAATTGGATTATGCTGTGTGCAAGATGGACTGGAGGCTGGCTCGGGGGAGTTTGGGCGAGGGTGGGGGGTGGGGAGCGGAGGAAGGGTCCCCCGGTTTTGTCTCGGGGTTGTTCTACTGATGAACATCAGGCGCGTTGCGTTATTTACACCTAGTGCTGTGCGCGGTGGAATTGTTGTGTTGGCTCGAAAAAAATAGGTGTTCGTACCTGGTACGAAGTGCGGTCGATGTACGCGCAGCCCATGGTGAAGGACGACGACCACAGTAGTAGATAAGGTCCCGTCGTTCGTCCGTCAAACATTCAGTCTTTTTTTTTCTTTTTTTTTCTTGTGTGTGATCGGATCGCCGCCATTGTTTTTTTTTTTTTTGGCAAGCTGGATTCCGTGGGGAAACCTGGGGCGGGGCAAGAGCGGGTTGGAGGGAGTATGCTCAATTGTCATGCATGGCCGTAGACCATATCGAAAAATTGCCTGGACAGAGCATGTCGGGGTTTCACCGACCAGGCAGGCTTTGAGAGGGAGAGGGGGGGGAGGGGGGGGGAGTTGAGAGTATTTGCCAACCGCAGCCGTAATAGGCGGTACGAGTACGTACAGGCTTTTGGTTACGTTTTGGTTGTCTTCATGGTGCGGTTGGCAAGCCTTGTTTTTGTTTTAGTGACTCACGTTGTTTTGTTCATCCTTGTTTGGACAGTTGGTGTGGTGTAGATCTGAAAAAAAACAAAAATACAAACGCGGTCGAAGCAGCGATCCGGTGCTATT
Source organism: Undaria pinnatifida (assembly GCA_012845835.1). Classification (NCBI taxonomy): domain Eukaryota; class Phaeophyceae; order Laminariales; family Alariaceae; genus Undaria; species Undaria pinnatifida. The sequence continues at coordinate 5,229,992 of JABAKD010000025.1, read as the reverse complement.
TTAATAGTGGTGGGGGTATTTTCTGTAGCTCTAGGCTGATACCGGCACTACCGCATAATGTCGGGAGTGTTGCGGAGTGTTGATCTGAGTTGGGGGAGGAGGGGAGGGACATACATGCCCGTGTTGGCTGTATCCTACTGCTGACCAAGGCTAGGTTAAAAAGGTAAAGAGGGAATATCCCCGTTTTTATTTCCAGCAGCGTAACAATGATATGGTGGCGAATTTCGCGAAGCGTTATGGCCCGAAATATTTTTTTGTTTTCGGGACATCGGGTGAACAAACGCTTTGAACTATGAACCCTCTTGGGCGGTGGTCTGTGTTTCTTGCCGGATTGCTTTCGCGGTGGCCATTTTTTTTTTCCTGTATGTTTCGAGAGCTCTCCCCGCCTTTTCCAACTTTGAACCCCCGGTTTTTTTAATCCGATGGCATATCGAAGGGGGAGCTTGCAGTCACTATTAATAGCGCGAGAGGCCCTGAGCCTTTTGAAGTAAAATAAACGGTCCTAAAAAAGTTGAAACAAATACATGAATAAAGCATTAGACTAGGCCCTTGAAAAAGGTTCAGAGAAAATAACGGGTCCTACTGAAATTGCTTCCTCTATGGCTCCGTACAGGACGCACCTCATAAGAAACAAAGATATTCGAAGGGTGCGCCAGCTAGCGTTGGGCTGCGAAAGCAGCTGAGTTAAATCGACACACGACGCGTATGAAAATACGCGGAAGTGTGGTGAGCTAAAGCTTTATTTTTCCCCATCCGCCGGAGGATAAAAAAAAAAAAAAAAAAAGATACTGACTTTAGGCTGGGTTTCTTATTTCGGAGAAGGTGCGGTCTGCACTAACTTCGGCACAGCGGCTCCCGAATTTCTTATTCGTGCTATAGACTACAGTTTTCAGCCTGTTTTTCTTGTTGCTTGTTTTGTTGTACTGTCGTAGTAGGCCCGCGCCACGATGGAGGCAGCAGTTTTCGTCTGAAAAGCTTTCTGAATGACGGGGGCCGCTTCTTAACCCAAAATCGTCGAAAATTAGTCTTTTTTTTTTTGCATGATCCTCGTTGTGTGTCTAGGCCATGGGATTTTTCATCCGGAAGTAGCAGTTTTATTTTTCTCCAAATCAGTTTTCGGGAGAAGTCTTAACCCCTTTCGAGCCCCCGAACCCCTCCTTACACTAAATCCAAGTAATGTTATCCCCAAAAACGGGTTTCCAGTTGTAAAGGGGTTAACCCCTTTAGAACCCCCGAATCTCTCCCTATACTAAATTCAAGTAAATTTGTCCCCAAAAGGGGTTTCCAGTTGTAAAGGCGTTAGGTTCCCGAACTGAGGAACCTCAGAAAAGAAAGGGGTGCATCTCTACCGTAGCACCACCTACCTGTCAGTATTGTTATGTGTTACTCTACGGTGGCCCTGGTCCGCCAGGGTGTGTATCCTAAAGTGGGTGGCTTGGGCACTGCTTGTTTTTGTGGACTTAAGGGCAACACACTCTTGAGAAAACTGAATTGGGGTGGCAATAATGGCTGGAGCAGAGAGAATTTCTGACCTACAGAGGGCGCAAGTTCTTCAGAAATTCGGTCGTAAGACATTTGAGGTTCGTTTTCTTTTCACAACAACTGTTTTTTCGATAGCCCCCCCCCCCCCCCCCCCCAAACCAGCGGTTTCTTTAACGAACGAACGTTTCACGGCTGCTCGACCCGACGAAGGGTGCCACTAACAAAAATGTAGTATACATTTTCTTGTTTTGCAAATGGCTATCGCACGATGACGTCGGGGTGTCAATGGACACCGTACGTCAGGAGATACGGCCGGAAGCTGGTTTCAAAACCGGGGGTTTCGTTAAAGAAAGGTTGGGGGTGCCACCGTAGAACGACTCTTCTCACGTCCAAAGTAAGAAATTCTACCCGAACAAACGGTGGGTGCCAAAGGTCTCGGGTGCCATTCTAAGTATCATATATTATTATTAATAGCCCAGCTTGTGCACGCAAAGTTCGTGGCGGCAAAATATTTTAGCCTTGTCGCCAAATCGACGATTGTTTGTTATTCTCGCGGGCGCCTTCTGTTTTGTGTTATAAGGCTAAGTTTGAGTAAAAACTATTGTTTAGCCTTTTGCAAATAAATGGTCAAACGGTCTAATAAAACCCCACTACTAATACCTTAGCAAATGGTTCGTCGACAGACCATAGGTGTTTGGGTCGTGGGTTCGAGTCCCACGTCCACCATATTATTTTTTTTCAGACTTTTCCCATGTCGAACTCGAAAAATACTCTCCCCGGTATTGGTATACCCAGGAAGTGAAACCGCTTGAATATTGGCAGGTCCGCCCGCATATCCGGCCGACCTGCTATTCCGCCGTTTCGGGGGGGGTGTTGTGAGGCCTAGTTTGGGTAAGCTATTATTGGTCAACCTTTAGCAAGTGGTCAAACGGACTAATACCCCACTCTAATACATTGGCATTATTTGTCGTTGCGGTAGGGTACCGATCGATTCATATTCCTTGCCCACGCTCACCGCAGAGTTGTTTTGTCCACCATATATATGATGGCCAGGTAGGTGATGTGAGGCGGTAGCTCTTGTCTGTTGCTGCGTGTGGTTGCATGGAGGCGGGCAAGGGGGGGAGAGAGAGAAAAACGGTAGGATATTTCTTGTGTTTTTTTGTTGCCGTCGGCAATCTGTCTGTCCGTGCGAATGTGCCTTCCTCTCTCTGTTCGCTTGTGTACAGGACCGATTTGAGAACCCGCTTTGCCCTTGTCCGTGCATGAGATAGATTTAGATACATGTTGTAATATACCCCCGATTCACCAATAATGTGAAGGACTGATCTTGCGACCGTCTCCTGCTCTTGTCTCTTGAGATCGGTTTGGATATGGTCCCAATTCACGTGTGGTATAGACCGATTTTTGACCCGGCTTTGCCCTTATTTTATACAAATATTTCAACGTCAGCCGTGACTTCGACAAATTTCGGGTCAATACTCATCTATCTGTAAGCTGCGTTGTTGGTACGTACTTGTAATATACTATGTAAGTGAGTTTTTTCTTAATAATGGGAGGGGTCGTATTCTTTTTTTGTTGAAAAAAAAACACATATAATAACGTAGTCTATAGACTATGGGGTCTAGTCTATATGTTGTGTTGTTTTTCTCCATTGTAATGATGGTTGGTGTTGGTATTTGAAAAAAAATTAAGGACGTCAGCCGTGAGTTCGACGAATTTTCTTATTATTTTATCCGCCGCTGTGCGTTGGCATCGCTTTGGATATGCTCCCAATCAATCCATTTTCTGTGTGAAAGGCCGATTAGCAACCCCTTTTTTTCCTTGGTTGTTGTTAAGATCGGTATGGGTATATAGTATGCTTCCAATTCATCCCCAGTCTTGTTATGAATTGGTTGGCGAACCCGCTTTGTCCTTGTTCGCGGTTGAGATTGGTTTGGATATTATTGAAACCTGTACGTACGTATAGACTAGACTAATGGTCCGAATTGTGTAACAGACTGAGGTGTGCCCCTGTTGTTTTGTCCTTGGATATATATACATACATACATACATACATACATACATACATACATACATACATACATACATACATACATACATACATACATACATACATACATACATACATACATACATACATACATACATACATACATACATACATACATACATACATACATACATACATACATACATACATACATACATACATACATACATACATACATACATACATACATACATACATACATACATACATACATACATACATACATACATACATACATACATACATACATACATACATACATACATACATACATACATACATACATACATACATACATACATACATACATACATACATACATACATACATACATACATACATACATACATACATACATACATACATACATACATACATACATGCTGTCGATCCAACTATTAATATGTGTTCTGTTGATCGATTTGCGACCCCGCTTTGCCCTCGTCTGCCAGCGAGATCGGTTCGATTTGACGCCAGTTCGCTTGTGCACAGGACCGATTTGTTGTGGACGAGATCGGTTGGATTATCCCCCAGTTCGTTTGTGTACCGGGCCGATTTGCGACCAAGCCCATTTCGCCTTTCTTTGTACAAGACGAGTTCAGATGGAACGTGCTCCCAATTCGCCTGTATAGGGGACTGATTGGTGTCACTGACCCATACTTTACCCCGTTTAGTCTTCGTCTGCTATCGGGATGGGCTTGGACATCTAAGCTCCTCCCCGTTCAGCCGTGAAATCTTTAAGAACCAATTTGTAACCCTGTTTTGTTGCCTTTGTTGTGAGGAGATCGGTTTTTAGACGTGTCCCCAGTTTACCTCTGTAAAGAGGACCGCGATTTATGTAACGGGCCGACTTGCGACCCAGTGTTACCCTTGTCTTGCCACGATATCGGTTCGGATCAGCCCCCAGTTCCCTCCTTTCCAGTTCCCTCCTTTCCAGGGCCGATTACAACCAACCCCGGTATTGCCTTTCTTAGCCTGTTTCGATCGCTTTGGATATGCCGCCCAGTCACCTTCCTGTGTTTTGCATCGATTTGCGATCCTGTTTTGCCCTTGTCCGCTATCGAGACCGGCTTAGATACGCACCCAATTCACATGTAGCATTATGTAAACACCGGGTAGTCACCATCCCGTTTTTTTGTCGCTTGTCGTTGTCCGCGGATAATATGGGTTTGGATATGTTCCCGGTTCCACGTTCACCCCGTAAGGCGCCGATTTGCGCCCCCGTTTTGCCCTCGTCCGTTTGCTAAGGTCGGTTTGTTTGGGAATGCTCTCCAATATTCGTCTGTGTTGTTATGGACCGAGTTGCAACCTCGTTTTTGCTCTTGTCCGTTGACGAGATCGCTTTAGATTATTTGGCCCCCAGTTCGCTTGAGTACAACAAACAGGCCGATTTTCGACCATGTTTTGCCCTTGTCCACACTGACTGTTAAACAGTTGAGATCGGTTGGGTATGCTCGCAATTCATCTACCTGTGTTATGGATCGATTAGCACCTCCGTTTTCGCCCCTGTTTTTTACGACTTCGGTTAGGGTTCTATTTAATCAGTTTCTTCCAATAGTGTCATTCAATAGTGTACGGGGCCGATTTCCCTGTCTGAGAGATCAGTTTGAAAATGCTTCCAAATAGCTTGTCTTTCTGTGTACAGCCTGTCGAGGTCGGTTTGGATATGCTCTTATTTCAACTCCTACGATATGCATGTACAAAGGCTGGTATTTAGCGACCGACCACGGTGGTGTGTCTGTCCCTGCACAGTTTATATACTGCTGCTGCCCTGCACACAGGTTTTACCGCCGTCCCTGCATATTTCACGGCTTTTTTTGTTGCTCTGCTCGAGAGGTTATCGGGCGCGAAAAAAAGAGAAGCCCAACATTTGCCGAGCGAATTAAAAAAATGTTTTTTTTGTTGTCGGCATTGACTCATGTTTGTTTTTAATAACCATCAAAAAGTGCCGGATTGATTGTTGACGAAACATTTATATTTCAAGGTAACGCGCTCCGGCTATAACAGTAAGTTACTGTTGTTGAATGACGGATAAATTACCATTATTATTATTATTATTACCATTATTATTGTTGTTATTATTATTGTTAGTTTTTATTGTTATTATTGTTACTATTATCATAGTCTTCCTTATTATTAGTATTATGATCCGTAGGAGTATGATTGCCCTCCCTTCAATATAGCGTAGATAGATATCATTCCGAATCAACCGAATGTTTCATTTATTTTTGCTTTGGAACATGTTTCGTTGTACAGCCAGTAGCACATATACCTATATGATGGGCCATGAGCTCGCTCATCATCGTTCGGGTAGCACTTTTTTAATCTTTCTCCAAATCAGTTTTCGGGAGAAAGGTAAAAGAGGTCCCTAAAATTAGAGCCTCACAAAAAAAATAGTTCACCCCGACACAGGCAGCATGCGGCCATCTTCATCACTGCAATTCGGATACACTCTGAGCGGCAGCTCGGGCTGCTCCATGTCGCCGATGCTGTATTCTTGACCAAGTTTTCAACACACAAGTTCCCTCTCAAGTCCCAAAAGGGAACAATACAAAAATAAAACAAATTAAGAAAGCACTGCCGCTACATAATTTTTGTAAACGTGAGCGAGCGAGCAAGTCCCTGTATCCGGTATATTTTAGAAGCACTTCCCGGAACCTTCCTTTCGTGATTTAAGAGCAACATCGAAAATAAAACGCCAAAAAAAATGACACACACATCCCGATCCCGTTCGTTCTCTTCCAACCAACACCGGCCTGGACTACCCCCCCCCCCCCCTCCCCCCTTCCTCCAACGCACGCCAACCTTACCTGTGCCTCTGTCCCTACCCCCCCCCCCCCTCCCACGTAAGCCTCGCAACTTGTGCCTATATTCGAGACCGAGAGTACACTGTGTATGTCGTCGACAAAACCCAGCCTACACAAACCGTCCGTTACACCGGGAAAGTGTAGCACTCGGCAGCCTTTCGAGTGTCTACTACTGTAGAACTCATGCCGTGCAAGCCAAAAAAACAGCCAGCAGCCAATCCCATCCGATCCATCCCCTGCTCCCTGGCTCCTGCCAAAGAAAAAAAAAAGGCACGGCCTACCTACATACCTACTGTAGCTACCCAGCGAGGAAGCTCGAATTCGCCCCCTTCCCCCTACTGAAGGAAAAAAAGTGATGGTTTACCCATTGAGACCTACGCATAAAAAAAAAAAACAGACCGTGTGTGCAACATGATAGTATGATACACGCAAACAAAAAAAAAGGGTTTGTTGCAGAGATTTACGCGGGGCGGGTGGCATCCCATCCCCCTCCCCCCCGCGCCCCCAACCCCGTGTCTGCGTCTACAGTGGTGGACAAGATAAGAGGGATAGGAGGGGGGGATGCCTCGTGTCCCCCACCGAAGACTTTCAATCGGGTCAAGCAAACGCCAGTGTTCAGAAACAGCGGAACAGGAAGAGAAAAAACAAGCACATAAAAAAGGCTATAGAGTAGCGGGCGGTCGGGCGGGCGGGGGGGGCGAGGAGCGGAGGGTACTTACATGCGCGAGCGCAGTGCTACAGCAGTTGCCTCAAACTCAATCTCGCCGCTTACATCATCGCGGCTCGCAGACGCTGTCGAGCTACAGCCCCAGAGCCTCCCTCAACAGAATCATCGCTTGCACCATAAAAAAAAAAACGACGTCTCTATACAGTGGGCGTCCCCCAATAGTGCTTGTCGAGTGGTGCCTGTTGCCGGTACAATGCCGGTGAAATCGCTTGGCACTACTGGAAACCTCTATATACCAGTACCGGTACTATGTCCAATAGTGCCCGTGTCCGATATACTAACGGTACGGTTGGCTGGCACAAACCGGTACCACGGGAGACCACCACCGCATCCACCTCCTTGCCTTCCGAGTCACCCACCACCGAAAAGGACACTCTTATGACATCATACCTATCTATGATGTCATGTCATACCAATAGAATCGGGACGCCGAAAAAATGATAAAACAGAAAAAAAAGCGCACATATGAAACACACCCTCAGGAGGGGGGGGGGATACAGCCGCGTAAAACGGGCGGGGGGGGGGGGGGGGGGATGAAACACACTACCCCAGTAATAGAGAGGGGGGGGGGGGGAGCGTACCCATTTGTTGCTCGCCTCAGCCTTTTAGCCATTGAGGTAGGGGGCGGGGGGGGCAGGTAATCGTATAATGCATGGTTGTAGTCCTTAGAATCATAGACCCTCGCATTTCCCACAATGACGCCACGGAGTAAGATGTTGCAATGGGAGGAGGGGGGGGGGGGGGTAGCAGCTCGGGTTCCCCAGGAGTTTGTCGCGCTACAAGACGAAGATCACTGCGGGGTGTCCGCGTCTGCCTTCACTGTCGCGATTTCCTTCAGCTTCGCCAGCACGTGGTCCGGGTGTTGCTCTGCCCCGCGTACCTGTCGACAAGAAAAAAACCCGAAAAAAAACAAAACAAAAGAGGGAAATTGGGGACAATCGAATTAAAAAAGCATGGAAATAACCATGGATATTATTTCACGAGTGACGTCCCAACCCGCCCCTCGGGTGGGGTCGGGTCGAGCCAGGAGGCTTTCAAAGTCTTGCGGGACGAGTCCGGTCGATTCGGGTCAAGTCACAGAAGGCGTCGATTCGGGCAGGGAGATTTTCAAAACATAGAGTACCACCCAGCTTGCAAACTTGAGTTTGAACCATTCAATCGTTCGTACTCACAGCTGACGTTTTTCAGTTTGTTATAAAATCTCACGGGTCGGATCGTGTCGGGTCACCGAGGTAGGTCGTGATCTGTGCAGAGGTGTGAACAGCCTTAGTACCATTCTTACCGTACCAAGCTATCCTTACCGGATTCCACGTAGCCAACACCTTGCCCTCCTTGTCGATAAGCACCGTGCTGCGCTGGATCTTGTCCACAGCCTTCGCCGCACCGTAAGACTTGATCAAGGATCTGTAACAAAATGTATATAAAGAAAGAGACAAAAAACGGAATGTCGACAAGGTGTCAAAATGGTGTCCGCATGACTTGATCCAAGAGAACAATCAGATAGACGGTAGCACCCGCACGACATGATCGAGGGTCTGCTCCACGTCCACAAAGAGTGCAAAAAAATATCAACAAAATGTACGCAGAAGTGTCGAGAAAGAGGTAAACCAGGGTGTCAAACGGTGTCCGTAAAATTTGATCAGCGTGTCTGCTCACAGTCGATAAAGAGATAACAATGTGTCAAAAACAACGTGTCAAAACGGTGTCTGTATGGCTTGACCAGGAATCTGTTTACGTTCGACACAGGTAAACACGGCCGTCAAAAGGTGTCCGTATGACTTCATCACGTATCTGCCTAACGTTCGCCAAAAACACAACGAAGTTGCCGTTTCCACGGAAACCGAAGGACACGTCAGCTAGCGCTGTATTGCGAATGAAATCGAGTTACATTGACACGCAACATGACCTGATGCATCAAAACACGTTCAAGTGTGGTGAGCTTACTCTGTACAGTATATGCAACAATCTGCAGTAGGATTACACAAATAATAACAACAATAATGATAATAATAATAATAATAATAATAATAATAATAATAATAATAATAATAACAATAATGATGATGATGATGATGATGATGATGATGATGATGATGATGATGATGATGATGATGATGATGATAATAATAATAATAATAATAATAATAATAAAAACAATAAGGAAGTGTTGAGCGATGCCCATATGATGGGACTTCCTCATGGGTCGGTTTGCAGTCGAAAATGAGGTAAGCAAAGTGTCAAAACGTGGGTCCCAAGAGTAAGCAGAGAGAGAGAGAGAGGTGACAGACGTTGGGGATTGGGTTGGACACACACGAGGAACGTCGTGGAGCACCACATCGTATGCCGCACGGACTATTGGCTACTGGACAAACGAAATATGCCTATTGGCTACACATTGCCGACTACTGACTCTTGACTCTTGGATTCGGACTATTAATATTGGTTACTGGGAACGGACTACACTGCAAACATTGGACTACGTGTAGCACAGGTCCAACCCAGCAAACATGTGCTAAAGCATTCAGATCTTCCGGCTCTCACCCCGGAACATGATGCATATCCCGCGCAAAGCATGCAGACCAGGGTTTGATCTGCCCTGGAAGGCACAGATCATGTACAGATCATCAACAGGGATCTGATCTACCCCCATGTGTGCATTTCAATGCTGCAACGATCTAAATTGGTCATGCAGATCATTCTTTAGATTAGGGGTATGTCTGCCCTGGTAGACAGATCGTACAGATCATCAACAGGGATCTGATCTGTCATATGTGTGAATTTTCATGCTGCAACGATCCTATATAGGCCATGCAGATTTTTCTTTAGATTAGGGATACGTCTGCCCTGAGAGGAACAGATCATATATATATCAAGAGGGAGCTGATCTGTCCAATGTGTCCATCTTTTGCTGCAATGATCTATTTAGCCCATGAATATCATATACAAGTAGACCGGGGCTCTGTTTCCCCATAGATATCGAATAAGGATCTGATATTTCCCATGTGTGTAACTATTGGCGACACGCCTACTCACCCCGACCTGCAGACGATTGGCTAAGTAAAGGGCCATTGACTGGTCTGTTCGCTCAAAAGAAATAACATCAACTTGAGGGGAAGCGTGTTTATTGTTTTCGCTGTTCGGCATGAAAAGCTGTCGAGGAGCAAAATAAAACAACGGCCCCGAACAAAAAACTAAAACAGTCCTGACCAAAACAACTACTGCCTGGTACAAAATACACTAACAAAGTAGATACTTCGTGCTAAAACAACCAATAGGTTGCTGGCTACGGGATGCTGGCTCTGTACACGCCCTTCCCGTGTCGCTGGATACTATCAATAGTACCAGGTTGGTATTAATAATGCTTGCTAACTACAATCGTCCTAGCCGGCTATTTTTTACCTAGTATTCTTCACTAGCTAGCTATCGATAGATCTTGCTATTAATAGCTAGTGTTGGTAGCTATACACCATGTACGAATATACTATCAATAATTGATCTTGCTAGCTAGCGCTGCTAGCTACGATGGTACGAGTAAATTATAGCCCTTCCTTGCTATGATAGCTATAAGCAGTCCTTGCTGTGATACGCAGCTATAAGTAGTCCTTGCTGTGATAGATATAAATAGTCTTTGCTAGCTAGCTAATGCTTTCATAACTACCTTGGTAGGTTCTCGCCTGTCCATGTCGCCGAGGAGGCTCAAGTTGAGATTGTTTTTTCAAGATAAAACTTCCCGTGGCTGACCGTGTGGTCGCCACCTTCCCTCTGCACCATACACTGAGCGACTCTTGACCACATGCTTCCTCGCCTTATACGTACGGACTACAGACTACCGAGCATTTCTAGCAGGTATTGAGTAAGCAAAATGTTGACCACATGCTTACTCGCCTTATACATACGGACTATAGACTACCGAGCATTTCTAGCGGGTATTGGGTGAACAAAATAAGGGAGATTGGGTACTTTTCTGTTGGCTACGGGTTAATTATCTCTAGGTGCTCTTGCCGTCCTTGCTATACTACTCAATTATCAGGTATCTACTACAGAGATTTAATGTCGACAGAACGAACTGAAATACCAAAATAGGGGAAAATTCCCCACGTTCAAGTCATGGGACGACGGTATTCGTGTGCGCCCCTGATGAGACTATATCAGGCCACATAATCTTGACGAGCGAATACGTCCGAAATCGACAAGAAGAGATCCCCCTACCCCCCCCCATATAGAGGTGTGCATAAATAATTTTCGTCCCACTGACATTAGACCTTCGATAATGGCTTCACCGTCTACCCCGATCTGAGAGCACCCCGTGTGATAGGCCGTTTCAAGCGGTCTATACGTCGTACTAGAGCCCCGACCCGCCTCTCTACACTAACTTCAAGTATTTCCCCCCCAAAACAAGGGTTTCCAGTCGCAAACGGGTTGTACAACCATAAATGGCTCTTATTAGTGGGAATATATACATAGCAGGTAGCTTTTGGCATACGCGTGATATGCCGATTTGACTGCTCTGAAGTCCTGAATGCTCTTATCTTGGCCGCTTTTAACGCCTTTACAACTGGGACCCTTTTGGGGGGGGAACATACTTGAATTTAGTACTGTACGAGGTAAAGGGAGGTATTTTGGGGCTCTAAAGGGGGTCCCCACGTGCCCACTGCTGATAGTCATTGCTAGTTAGTCCTTACCGGTCAACGTCGGCGAGGAGGCTGAAGTTGAGGTTGTTCTTGGTGATAAATTTTCCGTGGCTGACCATGTGGTCGCCACTCACGCCCAGCACCGCGCAGTCCAAGGCGTCGTACTCCGCTTTCAGGTCGCGGAATCTGCCGTCGGTAGGTAGGTTGGTCGGTCGGTCGATCGATCGATCGGGTCGGTCATGTTAGGTAATGAAACAAAGCGAATTTTCGGATTAATGTTAGCGAAAATAAATCAACATTTGCTTGCTGTAAATGTTACGAAAATCAACACCACTGCCTCCAAGAACAATAAGGCCACCCACCACCAACACCACAATCAAAATAAACAACATGAACAAGAACACGAAGAAGAACACGAAGAAGAACAAGAACAAGAACAGGAACAACAGCAACAACAACAAAATAACGACCGATGGCAGCAATGCCAACACTCACTTGCACGCTTCCTTGGTGCAGCCAGGCTTCAAACGTTCCAGCGTCGCGATAAACGGGGACGCCGCACGTTCAAAACCGTCGCACAAACGCCACACAGCGGAAGGGGGGGGCAGGCACAGCAGCAGGAAGGAGAAAACGAAACGCGGGAGAGGTTTCGCGTGTCGGTGGCACGAAGGCTGACTCACTGTCCGCGGGTGTGACGTTACTCGTGTAATATAATATGCTGCCTCCGTCGTCTATAGCGCCATTATTGTTCATTACTGATAACCGAAACCATCTTCAACGCCGATGAACAATCTATACCTCTACAGTCTGCACTTTTTGTTCTACGCCATTTGCACAGAATCAATCATATTACTGGCGCATCCTACGATAGAGCTAACAGTTTTCGTGTGAAATGGTTTTGAATGACGGGGCTGGGTTCCTTAATCCAAAATCGTCAGAAATTGGCCATTTCTTCGCATGATTCTGGTTGTGTACCTAGGCCCCATGGGATTTTTCATCCGGCAGCAGCTTTGGTTTTTTGTCGAAATCAGTTTTTTGGGTTAAGAAAGGACTTGAGCTCCCAAATTGAGGGGTAGTATTAGAAAAAAAGTGGTTCACCTCTATCGTAGCGCGAGACTACAGTACAACATACTGTAGCGATATCATCCTAGGATGAAAATCATCAGCCTTGCGTCACTCCTCCTCCGAAGGGCAACCTCGTAACTCGTACCAAATACCGCTAGTTACTACCAGGTCATGTCTAGATTGTGTTACACCTGGTATTATTTTAGTTTAGATGTAACTGCAACAACTATCACCAAGCAGGCGTCCCCCGTGGAGTAAAAGGTGAACCTCGCTCCTACTACAAGTACAGCCAGTGGCATTCAGGTAGGTTCAAGTCTTCCCAACTGCATACTTGTGCTCGTTGGGGGCTTCTTGCGCAAAAACAGACTCGCGGACAGCACGAGTTTAGCAAAATTCCATGAAAATCGTCGAGCATAAATAGCGGATGAAACAGCGGGAACGCTGAACCGTTTTGCGCAATCAAAACGAAGGCAATATTGATACGACAAGACATCTGTGACTACGGCTGGTGCAGAAAGCCGCTGAGGCCAAGACCTCTTACGTACTGAGCTGGAAAGAAAAAGTTATGTGTACAATAATTAAAAACGAACAAACCGAGAAAGAAGAAAAAACTAGGCCGAAATTCTCGATTTCATGGCTGAAGTGCGTTTATACCAAGTACCTATACATAATACCTGGTAACGATATCATGGGCGTACTTCAGCGAAGAGCACACAAAGGTGCTAAGCTTTAATCCGCGGGTGGGACCCAACAGGCTGTCCTTGGGGTAGAAGACATCGCCATTCTTGTGGCCCTTGAAATACTCACGAGAAAATCAAAATCCACGACTACACAGGTAGAAAAAGATAGCATGAAATGACAACTCGATTCGGTTCGTTTCGATAAAACAGCACCAAGTACATAGCAGTAAGGGCCCATCGCCGGACAGGGAGGCCGGGTGTATTGGGGCGGGGGGCTGGCTTACCGTGTTGTCCTTGGGGTAGAAGAACACCACGACGTTCTTCTGGCCCTTGAAAGACTCAAGGGTTACCGCAGTCCCGTTCTGGTCCATCACAGAGAATGCGGGCGCCTGCGAGCCCAACTGCGAAGCCGCGCAAGCGCACGATGAGGTAGAGGAGGGAGGGAGGGAGGGAGGGAGAGAGGGAGAGAGGGAGGGAGGGAGAGGGAGGGAGGGAGGGAGGGAGGGAGGGAGGGAGGGAGGGAGGGGGAAGAAGGAGGTTAGAAGGACAGGGGAGACGAGGTGTGGTAGACGGCAACTGCAAGAGCAACGGCGGAAGAACGGTTGGCGGGTTGACATAGAAGCGATCCAATCTTCGTCCATTTACCGAACCTCCCACAGCACCAAGTCGACTATCTGGTATTTAAAAGCTGGATTAAAATAGGGCCGATACAACGTTCATAAGAGTGATCGAAACCTCCCTCGACAGCAGGTCGGCTAGCTGGTATATCATACACATATGATACCACAGCACAACTCGATGAAAAATTGGCGAGTAGCGGGAATGCTGAATCCTCCACGCGGAAAAAGAAACGCACGCCGCGGGGGTGGGGGTGGGGGGTGGGTGGGAAGGACGACACCTGTTACGACGGCTTGTCTCGAAGACGGGGGAAAAAAAAAAAAGTGAAATCGAAAAAAAGGAGAAGGGAGACACGCCGTTTACGACGGTGTATATACACGTATACACTACAAAAACAAAATACGCTCCAGCTGTGAGATCCAAGATTTCGTCGAAACTCATATTTGCAAGCTGTGTGTGTGATACTCCGATCGCGAGTACTTACTGGGTGTGTGTCCTCATTAAGGATATAGGTCGGCGACTCCCCTTAGAACTACAGTGTAGCTTGTACCAGGGTCAACAGGGTGATGTTATTCAATCTGTCTGTATCACCCCTGGTTTGCAAATTTTCGGCTCTCATCACCCGGTGCGGTATACTCCAGGGGGGTAAATACAACGTCCTGGGTGACACACCCCGTCGTATACGATGTGCTTGTCCCTCACCTCGAGCGTTACAGGCTTGGGCTTAGGGGCAGGCTTCTCCTTCGGGGCAGCCTTTTCCTTGCCGGCGGCCTTGGCTTTCGTGGCAGGTTTGTCCTTAGTTGCTGCCTTGTCCTTAGTCGCAGTCTTGGCTTTAGTGGCGGCCTTTTCCTTGGGAGCAGCCTTGGTCTTAGCCGCAGCCTTGTCCTTAGGAGCAGCCTTGTCCTTAGGAGCGGCCTTATCCTTAGGGGTGGCCTTAGCCTTGGGAGTGCCCTTCTCTTTCGGAGTGCCCTTGTCCTTAGGAGTGCCCTTGTCCTTAGGAGTCTTGGGCTTGGGAGAAGGTTTCGCTTTGGGGGAGCCCTTGTCTTTGGCTGAGATCTTGGCTTTGGTCACAAGGGGCTTGGTCTTCTTGGCAGCGGGCTTGTCTTTGCCAGCAGCGGGAGCCTTGGTCTTCTTGGCCGCCTTCTCCTTCGGAGCGGCCTTGTCCTTAGGTGCAGCCTTGTCCTTAGGAGCGGCCTTGTCCTTAGGAGCAGCTTTGTCCTTAGGAGCGGCCTTAGCTTTAGCAGCAGCCTTCTCCTTAGGAGCGGCTTTGTCTTTAGGCGCGACCTTGGCTTTAGTCGCAGCCTTGTCCTTAAGAGCAGCCTTGTCCTTAGGAGCGGCTTTAGCCTTGGGAGAAGCCTTGGCTTTCGGAGAAGCCTTCTCCTTACCAGCGGCAGCAGCAGGCTTCGCTTTCGTAGCAGACGGCTTAGCTTTCGTGACAGACGGCTTGGTCTTAGCAGCAGGCTTGTCCTTACCAGTAGGGGAGGGCTTGGCTTTTTTCACAGCAGGCTTTGCCTTACCCGCAGCCTTCTCCTTAGCAGCACCAGCAGCTGCCTTAGCTTTAGCAGGCTTTGCAGCCTTAGCCGGTTTGTCCTTCGCGGCAGGCTTGGCTTTAGCTTTAGCAGCAGGCTTGGTGGGCGTGGCGGTGGCGGTGGCAGTGGCGGTGGTGGCGGTGGTGGCGGTGGTGGGGGTGGGGGCAGGGTCGGGGGCCGGGGTCGGGGTTGGGGAGGCGGGGACGGTGGCGGCGGGGGCGGCAACCGGGGCGGGGGGTGGGGCGGCGCCGTCAACGGCAGCAGGCTTCGCCTTCTTGGGTGCTGACGCCTTGGGCACCTGGTGAACGGCGAAGCAATCAGCACGATTAGCAAATGTTGCAAACAATGGGCGCATCGTTAGGGCTGTGCGGTTGCTCGATTTTACGGCTCGTTTTTTAAATCGAGAGCCATAAACGAGTCAATCAGATGCAAAGACGCAGAACTCTGTAAAAATCAGGGTTCGCGACTTCCGTATTACTAAACTGCAATAAATTATAATACCAACCCAACTATTAACTAGTCGGCGACTTACTATTATTAATAATTGCTATCGGCATAATCAGCCAGCCAACTTACAGCCCGACACATCGTTATTTACAGCAGTGGTTCATTATCACTCTCACACAAACTTTTTTTTTTAATTCAAATTTTGAAATCTTGAAATCTTGAAATGTTGGAAATATTTTTATAAAATAGCTTTCGGAGGCCGCAGCGCAGGCAATGCAAAACTCTCCCACAAAATCAATTTTGGTCATTTAAAAATTGGAACGAGTTTTTGGGCGGAGGGAGGAGGGAAACGAGTTCTAGAATATATATGTAGGAGGGCGTGAAGGTTCTTATGCTATATTTTTGTGTTCGTTTTTTTCGTTCGTTCGTTTTCTTTGCTTTGTTTTCGTTCGGTCTCCGTTCTCCATTCGATCTCCGATGGGTCTCTAACCGGTTTGCGATCGTTCTACGATCGGCGCCGAACAGGTATATAAGGGGCTCCAAGCTTCCAGCGTAGAGCACTGCTCACCAACCATGAACGGCGCACAGGTTTGGGCAATCGACAGAACGACAAAACGACGTTACCACGGGAACTGAAGCGTGTTGCCGTTGTTGTTGTTGTTGTTGTTGTTCTCACATTAACTCGCATAACCAAGTCCGTGGTCACATTCATGCCTCCGCCAGAAAAATATAAAAAAGTGAAATCGGGAGTCAGCCTACGATGTGCCAGGTCCAGGCCGGTACATACGCCATACAGTTCGTACGCCAGCTAGCGCTGGATAGTGAAAACGCTTGAGTTAAATAAGTGTTAAAATGGCACACAACATGTACGACAATCCGTGAAAGTTGGTAAGGTTAAGCGCTATTTTTCCCCATTCGCCGGAGAGTAATGAAGTATAAAAAAAAAGAAAGAGACTTCCGAAGAGACAAAATCTCAAATATCGTGAGAAAAATCATGGTCGTGCACGGACGCAGGTCTTCCTGGTCTTGGTGTCAAGCTCTGTCAGCGAGCGAGCATGCCGCACCGACAACCTTCAATAAAAACACAACGGGGCGATCTGTGAACGACTACACTCTACAACCGCCATTCATCGGCTACAGCAGTACAGCAGTATCTTTCACCCTTCTGGTACCCTGAGAAAAGGATAAAACAAAGGACAGCCACGGCTCTACCACAGAGCACCACTCAATGAAAAATCGACGAGCAGTGGGATTGCCGAACCCTATGCGCAATAAAAATTGAAGACAAAAACCGGGGGGGGGGGAAGGGACGACACTTATGACCACATCTTGTCCAGATTCTGAAGCTCGAGAGTAGAAGTGTCAAAAAGAAGGAAAAAAAAAAAAATGTGAGCGAACACCATACCGGATACGACAATAGTTCATGACGCGAGCGCAGCGCTCAACCCCCATATGCATTGAAGTGCGGTCAGATACTTCGAAGTGAAAAACATCGCCCCCAAATCTAAACCTAGCAGCCCGCGTCGGTTCTCGCGGCTGATCCCGTCATCGTCTGTCTTTTTCGTTTTTTCCAGCCTTCAGTCTCACACGCGTCAACAACTGCCACCAACGACGACCGCCAATAACCCTTTTGAGACTTGATTATATCTCGATATAGTATACAGACCAAAAAGCGAAAGCGTGATCAAAAATCAAGCGCCTAAGAAGAACTTGAGACAAATTCGAGTATGGGCATGCCTCACGCTTGCCTCACAGCTTCCTGCGTTGGAGGCCGGACATATCTGCCACGAACAACACCAGCAGCTCCGATGGCTTCATGTGGCCGATGCTGTGATCGCCATTATTTTTTCGTCATTTTTTTTTCCTTCTCAAGTCCCACAGACGTTATCAACGACGGCTGTCCTTCACGACTACCATCAACGACGTCTGAAACAAATGGCTGCCACGAAGAACCTGACTTTTGTCCCAAAGCTCGTGGGCAAAAATCAAGCGACACGAGTTCCGAAGGTTTTATTTTTTCTTCCAGCCCAACGGGCAGCTTGGCCAGACTCATATATAACTCGACTCAGCAACCCGTACTAGGTACCGTGCTCAGGAAGAAGTCGCGTACGAGAGGTAGGTATACATTTGATTGGCAGGAAACGCGCACGTAGCCGTTACGTCAGACTTTGTCTCTAACCGTAACATAGGCAGGGAAAGCAACGGAGCAAGGAACGGCCCCCCTCTTCAGGGGGGTATCTACTGCTGGACGCCAAGTGCCTGTTGACTCCTACGAGTTATTTTTTTCTTCAACTCCACGTACAGCTAGCTGTGACGTGAGGTCGAGGATTTGATCGAAGACTCTTATTTGCAAGCTGTGCATTATACACCGATTGCGCGCGTTACCGGGTGTTTACGTCCCTCATGAAGGATACCGGCATAGATCAGCGACTCCCCATAGCGCTAGCTAGTGCCAGGGTCAACAGGGTGACGCGAAGACGTTCAGTCTTCAATCGATTGATGGACATGTTCACGGAAACCTTGAAACCCGTTTTGAGGGGGACAAAAATCTGACGGCTGTGGAACACACTAGCTTGTTACATACCCGGTACAGTCTTGATACCGGTGAGGGGATAGGGGGGGGGGGTAGCAGTTACCTGGTAGCAATTGTTTTCGATCGCATAATGAATGGGAGCTACCGCACCAACGGTGCTAGCTAGACGAGATGCTTTGCGTAGTAAGGGCCCAAGAAAAGGCCACGAGTGACGGATAACGCCATCGCCCACACCAAGCAGCCGTGGCTGCTGCTGGGGTAAAGACGATGTGTCCGCACTACAGCGGAACGGGCTACCCGACACGTGCGCAGTATGCTGCTACTTTGTACTGTTGTACGCTGTTCCTATTGATAGAAGGTTAGGGGTTAGGGTAACTGTTGGGGTTAACTGCTTAGGGACCATACCTGGTGCGTGCTGCAAGCCGTGAAGATGCAAAGAACGGTAAAATTTGAAAACCACAACAACAGCGACACAACACCACCCGCAAAGGGATAACAAAAAGCAAACATACCTCGTATAGTCTATAGGCATACCGGTGCTATTATACGACTGCTACGTACCGCCGTTGTGAAGTCAACTGACGAAGTGCATTTCGAGCGTTAGCTATTTCCTACCCGGTGCTACTGCTTGAGGTATTTCCTAAATTCGCATGCACATACATACACCCTGTACTGCTCGTGCTGACTACGAGTACGACTACTGACAGATTGCATTTAGCAAGAAAAAATAAAAACGTCAGCTGTGAGTACACGACCGAATGAATTATTGAAACTCAGCTTTGCAAGAATTACAACGTAGACCTGAAATTCGTCGAACTCACGGCTGACGTCCTTGAAATATTTTTTATAAAATGTACTTCGAGCGTTTGCTTTTTCCTGTTTCCTACTCGTATCATACCTCGTACAAGCTACACCAGCACACGGAAATTTTTTAAATAATCACACACTCGCCTGACCCATACTGGTATTAAATACCTGTGGTATAAAGAACCGTTACCCTTGGGTACGTGACAACGTGACAACTGACGATAATCAAAAAATGCCCGCGAGACGGCAAGTTTAGGAAGAGCAATCGACACCAGCCATTGAAACATCAACGAACACTGAAAGCATTGAGCGCGTCCAGACTACCTCCGCCGCCGCCGCCGCCGCCGCCGCCGCCGCCGCCGCCGCCGCAGTCGCGGCGCTGCGCCGGGAAAGATGTAGGCACTATCGTACGTCCGCGCGCACCGCAAATCCATACACACACACCTCCGGCCGACAGAAAAAACAACAAAGGGCAAAAATAGCCCCCCCCCACCCCACCCGTTCTATCCCATGTCAAGGGATACATTGTTGCGCCCCGTGATATCCGCTTCCTTTATGATCCAAGACGGTCACAAACAACAACGGCGAGAAAGCTGGGGGCACCACCGCAAACACAATCTGTCCTTCAACCAAAAAAATAGAATTTCCACGCAAGTTGCACGTGCGTCTTACTTTCAATTTTTCATGAGCTTGAACTGCTGTCATTCACGCAGCACGTATCGGTACACTCAAAAGTCAAGAGTGCTCGGTAGAGTGCGAGTACCAGGCATCAGGTACTCGCTTTAACACGAACGTGTCGGTTATAATGTGCCATGGGTAATGCCAAAAAATATAAAATATCGCGTAGGAGTCTGACACTTAGTAGTATACGATGTCATACCGGTGGGGTACGTACGAGAGATTTATTTCACGAAAAAAAAAAATGCATTCAAACATTTTTGAATCATGCCTAGTCTATACTGCTGGATCAGGAACGAACAGCTTGCGGCTTGCGCATCTCCATTTTTGCTCTCTGGTCACGGAGCAGAGCAACCCACGAGAAGCTGCCGTTAAGATTCCTTCTAGCGAACATCGCGACAGCCATGCGTATACATACGTACATGCAGAGCGAGGCCCCACCGAGATAGGTCGAGAATGTTGTCGGCGCGGAGGGAAGGGGTAGGCGTGGTGGTGGTGGTGGCATAATCAACACAAATTATCCTCCTGCCTTGCTTGGGAAAAAATTGAGCGAGTTTGAATGCCACACGCAAGGGAGAGGAAGATAACGGAAAACAACAATCCATGCGCGCGGGCGCGCCCAACACAAAACAAAACAAAACAAAACAAAACAAAACAAAACAAACAAGGTGCTTCCTACCATTTTTTCACTTTTTATTCACCCACCATCACCACCACCACCACCACCACCACCACCACCACCAGGCGTTTAATTTCTCCACTTTTCCCAAGTTATACTACTTTTAGTATGCGTCGCGTTTGAAAATAACAAAAACCCATGAAAAACCCGAAAAAAACTTTTCTCGAGGGTACTTCCTTGCTGTTTGCTGTACGCCTCTGAACCTGCCTCTCGAATGCACGAAGCCCGCCTGTACCTGCCCATCCCTCAGCAAATTTCCCGATCTTATACTTTAACCAAGATAATAATCAAACGGCGTGGTTAAAAAAGGCGGCTTCTTCTGCTGCAGCCCAACGAGTAAAACCTGCCTGCCGCGTGCGTTCATCCGAGGAATCCAGTTTTTTTTTTGCGGGGACTGCCACGAGCCGAGCGCGACCACCAAAAAAAAAATCGCACAGATCGATAGATGGCCACGCATTTGCGCCCTGGCCACGCCTCAAGCAGGGGTTGTCCATGCACGCAAGGACACCCGTCCAACCCTTCGGGAACGTCATCCCGCCCGCCCAAACCGAGCTTCTCTATTGTTCGCCTCGTGATTGCTCTGAGCTGGTGTTGTAGAAGTGAGATGATGATTTCTTTGTTTTTCTGCCTTGCTCGCTATTTTTTTTCATTTTTTCTACACGTAGTGTTGTGTTTTTTTTGGGAGGGAAATCCATCCGAAAAGTTTTTAGACCAAGACGTCGGCCGCCCAGGATACAGGGACGCGCCACGCCTGTGGTCGGCGCCACAGCGCGCAATTATGACTGAGTGGTGCGGACGAGAGGCTAGACGCTTGCCTCGAGGTCCCGCGCAAAACGTTGCAAGGGCTCGGGAGAGCCGTGGGGCCTTACAGCAGCTACCCCCACCCAAAGCGTGTCAGAATATCTGGAATATTGGAGGGAGGAAGGGCAAGCACAGCAGCAGCAGCTCTGACTTTTTGAGCATGGCCTGTGATGATCAGAAAAAAAATCAAAACAAGGGAGGGAGAGGGAAAAACAAAAAAACACGCAGGGAAAAAGTTGGACAAGCATTGCAATCGGCAGATATACTCACCGCCGAGGGGGGGGGCGCCGCAGCTCCGGCCGGCCTCTTGCGCTTCGGGTTCTGCGCGGCTCCTGAGTCCATGTTGGCGTGAGGTTTTCTCGGCGATGCTGGAGTGGGTGCACTCCCAAGTTTTCATGATGTTTGTGATTTCCTCTTTCCCGTTGGGAGTTCAGTTGGTTCTGAGGGCGTTCTTGTTCTCAAACGAACTTTCGCCGACGAAAAAGAGACAAACTTTGTTCGATTTCCCGGCGGGGTGGAGAGCGGCTGCAGAGATAGGAGGCCTGCAAGCGCGGGAACCAAATCAGAGGGGGATGGCATGCTCTTGCGAGGTGGATTTTGCACTCCGCAGGTCCTTGTGCATACTGAGATACAAGTGGAAGCAGCAGCACGAGGCCCTACTCGACGGCAGCAACAACAGCGGTTACAAGAAGTGCGGCGTTACTCGTCAAGTAGCAAGTATTGGTGGGACGAAGAGCAACATAGTGCTCGTCGGTTACAACGGTTTCAGATTTCAGTGCCTCCGAATATCCGAATATAACTATCAGCAACGAGTCCACCGAAAAATAACGGCTAGTCGTATAACTACTTGTACCCCGTACGACCTGGTGTACGTACATATTAGCCAGCTGTGACGAGCTGCAAAAATGCCAGGAAACATGTCAAACAAGATAAAAAGTGCAACGGCGTCAAAGGTGCGCAGGACCAACGCCCGAATGGGTAGGGTGTGGGCCGTAGCTGGACCAAGTCCGGCGGGAGGCTGTTTTCTCATGGCCGGGTTTGTTTGTTATTGGGTGAGCTTTCGCAAGTCCCACACTACCCGGAATGATGACGTTCCGGGTGGCTATCTCCACCGGACCTGATCCCCAGGGATCAGGTCGGGTCGACGTATACTCACGAATCCATCCGTATTCAAAACGGTTACGGCAGTCTGCGCTGCTGGAGTAGCAGTAGTATAACGGTGACCGCCGGTAGGGGCAGCTCGCGCTGACGCTACCACGGAAACTGAAGGATATGCCAACTATTAATAGCGCTGGATTGCGAATACAATTGAGTTAAATTGACACACGACATGTATGAATGAAAATACACGTACGTGGAAGTGCGGTGAGTTTTTCCCCACGCCGGAGGGTTGAAAAAAGAAAAAAGAAAAAAGAAAAGGTCAAGGGTGCCCATGGCCGAGCGTGAAATCTGCCCCTGGGCGAGTACGAGCTGGGGCTGGTCAAGATCAGCTTTTTTGCAAAGCAATAGCAGTTAAAAGTTAGTAGTTGATGCAGGTTGATGACGAACATTGCTGGTGGTCCGTTTTTTTTCAAGTTTAAGCTGAAAAAGCTTGACACGTGTTTCGTAATCATTAGACTATAGACTAGCCTTTCCAAGGGATTCGTTACTGCACCACCTGTTTCCCTTTTTCTTTTCGTCGGCTATAGTAAGGCATGTTAGTACTTTAAGAACAACCAAAAGTTGGTTTTGGGCACAACTGACGAGACAATAAATATGTGGTGCAGTAAGGAATCCCTATCTATCTATGTCGTGCCCGTAGGAAGGACGCATGAAAATTCCAAGTTAAACAAAAATAAAACTATACTGCGCTTCAAGCTGAGCTGGCCAAGATCAGCCTTTCTTGTTTGTGGTTGATATAGTATCCCCCCTCTCGCCGGTTTTTCGAATTTTGAGTTGAAAAAACTGGCATAATATGCTTCCTTAGAATATTCTAGAGCGACTTTCTATTATAATTTGTATCTTTTGTCTTTGATCTTTTTTCTACCGTATGTTTTTTTGCCCGTCCCCAAGCCGTCCCATTTATTATCTTTGCAATTTGTGTTTCTCCTTCTCCCGCCCTAGACGTACATAACTCAGACGCGGGGGGTCACCAAGTAAGCATTACTACAGGCTGTGCTCTCCCCCCTCCCCACCACGGTACATGCGTGGCTTCGCTTTTATCGCGAGGAAGATTCAGCATTTTCTTCCCTCGTCGACTCGGGTCGAATTGTGCTTACCCACCGCTCCAAAAAATGCTCTCGGCATGCATGGTGTCTGCAGAAAATGAACTTCGCCATACCAAGATTTGAACCCCTGACTCCAACCTTACTTACTACTGTAGTGAGTGGTGTGTTCGAGGTTCACAGTTCACCACTACTACTAGACCATCGTGGCGAACGGCAATTCTGCCTGTTCCCTTTTTGTTTTCACCTTTCTTTGTTACACCTTTTCTTTCGTGAAGATGGCAAATTTTCATGAAAATTTCGTTTTTTGTTTGAGCCGCAGGTAGAGGACGTTGTTTTTTTCCTGGTTGGGCAGTATGGGGAAGGCCTTCGTTGTGCCCTTAAGAAAACACATGATTAATATGTCCCAGGTACCATGGTAGACTATATATATAAATTGCCGAAAAAGAACATAAGTGGGCGTTAGAATCCAAGTTTCGTTGATCTCATCGTTTAATAGCTTAGCTTTGTATAGGGGATAATATGCGCGCATGTCTCTTGATGGAAGTCGAAGTACACAACCTCGGTAGGGGTATCAATCGTATCGGTCGTTCGGCCGTGCCAAAAGGAACGTTCACGCCGAATATCAGCAACACCGCTTCCTGGACATTCTTACAGATTTTAGTGTGCTGGCGCTTGACGGCAAATAAATGGTATATTTCTCAACTTTCGGACTCCGAAAAATCAACGTTTGTTTGGCACACGCTCTGCAGACTCGGCAGCGCTGCTGCCTAATTTGAGCCCTAATGGTTCGAACAGCCGAGAAAACGCCGGAAACGTTTATGAGCATTTTTCGATTTTCTTTTTTTGTACTCCGAGTATGTTTTTTGGCAGAGGCATGAATTGACATACCAGTATGCGTGTACCACTTTTGGTTTGTTTGTGTTTATTCCCTGGGGTATTCCTCAGCTCCAGAGTGACTGGAGCCTGTCCTATGACCACGGACTTGATTATGCGAGCTAATGTGAGAACAACAACAACGATCAATAAGCGATCATTGGACAGCCCAGCTCGCAATCGCAGAGTTTGCTGATCCCACCATAACAAATTTACTTGCCATAGGAGATCACGCACACGCCGTATATCTTGATGGAGATCGAACTATTAGGCGATAGTAAGGACACATCGATCGTTGAACCATGCCACAAGGCATGTTCACACCGAGTACCAACGTTCATCGCAAACTTTCGTGTAGACTGCGGTGTTGACATTTGACGGCAAATACATACCAGGTAGGTTTTCCTCAACTTTCTCAGTTAGGATTCAGAAATGTATAATGTCGGCATATGAGCTGCCGGCCCAGTAACACTGCTGCCAGATTTTGAATTGATAACAGCAGTTCTAATTTGGCTGCGAAAACGCCGGAAGAGCCGAAAAAAGTTCGCCCTAGCTCGCCCAGCTCTTCTTCGTAGATTGTGTCATAGTATCCCGAGGGGGATGGGGCCAGGGGGATGGGAGGGTTGTCGATGTTGGGAGGCGTTATCCTCACGGTTCTGGTGTCTTTATTCATATCTCCTCATGGCTCGCTGACTAGACAAAACAAGCCGGCATTACTCTAAGAGAACTCTAAAAGACAGAGCAGGACGTGGCAGGGCAGCAGGAAGCAGTGAACGATGTGGGGTTTCCTGCCCGGCCCCCCATCACCGTAACCTACACTATCGCCCATCTATGATGGCCTTGACGTGACTGTGACATCTACTAGATCACGCGGCTTCACCCCAACCACGACACAAGGTTCACGTCGAATCTATAGACTACCCGTCTACGGAGAGCACCCCATAACATTATTAGGCCACCCTGAAAAGTCGTAAATGCAGGTCACAAAGGGCAAACAAAGGAGGTCAACAAAAATCCAGAAATGGGAAAGGAGATCGAAGATAGATGCGGAGCCCTGTTCGAAAAAAACAACCATTGTGAGGCGAGCAACGCCACGATAGGGGGGGGGGGGAGGGGGGGGTGTCCCTTTTTAAGGTTCTCTTTTCGCAGTGACCCGGAGTCACTCGCGCGAGTTCGACCCCCCCCTCTATTCCGTCGCGGCCTTAAGCTTTGGTGCTCTACTCTGAATTTTGCGATGTGAACAATCCACAATGCAATAATCGTTGGCCATGCTGCGCCAAGCATATCGCCTGGAGTGTTTTGGTCAGCTAGGCACGGAGTCACTCGTGCGAGTGGCTCAAATCCCTTTCGTGAAAACACGGGGGGTACCCCCACCTCCCGTACGCCTCGGTCAGTGCCATAGGTTCACCCACGCCTCGTAATATTACGAGGCCCAGACGCCTCGTTACAAGATGACCAAAGCTACGGCAGGGGGGGTGGGTCCCTTTATCAGGGACCTTTTTTTTTTCAGTGGCTCGGTGCCACTCGCGCGAGTGACCCCCCCCCCCTGTTCCTTGAGATCACGGGCTTTCGCGCTGATTTAACAATTCTCGACGTTAATACGGAGAGGGGTGGTTAGCTACGCTGCACCAAAAAACAAATCGCCGAACGTGTTTTAGTCAGTGAGGCGCAGAGTCACTCACGCGAGTGTGATAGTGTGATAGTGTGATAGTGTGATAGTGTGATAGTGTGATAGTGTGATAGTGTGATAGTGTGATAGTGTGATAGCGTGATAGTGTGATAGTGTGATAGTGTGATAGTGTGATAGTGTGATAGTGTGATGGTGTGATAGTGTGATAGTGTGATAGTGTGATAGTGTGATAGTGTGATAGTGTGATAGTGCGATAGTGTGATAGTGTGATAGTGTGATAGTGTGATAGTGCGATAGTGTGATAGTGTGATAGTGTGATAGTGTGATAGTGTGATAGTGTGATAGTGTGATAGTGTGATAGTGTGATAGTGTGATAGTGTGATAGTGTGATAGTGTGATAGTGTGATGGTGTGATAGTGTGATAGTGTGGTAGTGTGATAGTGTGATAGTGTGATACTGTGATAGTGTGATAGTAAAGACCCGATAATGAAAATTGAGGTTACCTCTCTACCGTGACGGAGCTCACAACGGTGAGAGCTCGATCGAATATCGTAGGACTAGGGGGGCTGTTACGGACACAGGCCACCCCTTGCAGGTATCTCTCTACTATGCAGTTTCCGCACGTACGTTGGTCACTCAGCTGTACTATTTCGTAAATAAGCTCTTGTATTCATCCACACGCCCACGGATGAAAAACTGAACGCGTGCGAATCCGCGAAGCATAAAGCGTCATCCCTTTTTCTTGTACGCACATGCCTTCAAAGGCATGTGAAATTGTGAAATCCCTTCAAATATTTTCTATCCGAGTATTATGCCTCGTTAGACTTCCAGGGCAATACCATAACACTTGCCCACCCTGATGAACCGTATATGCAGAAATATGGAAGATTCGGGGAAACACCGGTTCCACGGTCTAGAACATGACTCGAACATGTAGCTCTTCAAAACCTACTCCCACACCTCTACCCTGCGAGGCTACGAAGCCTCAGGAAAAGTGCTAAAGCAGGAAACCACAAGCGAAGAACGGAAGACGGGAAACGGGCTTCAGAACACCCCAGCGAATGGCGGGATCGACAGGCGTGAGAGCTGTCACTTTTTGCAGATTGGCGAGGTGAATGGAGCCATAGAAAACGGAAAACGGGAACTATGTCGAAAATAGAAACAAAGACTAATGAATAATGCGAAAACTCTGGGATCGAAAGCGTAAGAGTCAAAGACCTCGCGAGCAAAACCCCAAGCGGTCGCAAAAAAAGCGTACCAGAATGCACTACGTACGAAACCCAACTCGAGCGCGCGCCGAATGGACATCGTGCCCCACCTTGCGGGGGCGACGTCGAAACCTGGCGGAGAAATACCAGGAAAATCCCCCCCAGATGAAAGCTGAATCAAAAACCCGGAACAAAAACGAATGTCCCACGGAGGAGCAAAACTCAAAACCGGGAAAACCGGATCAAAATACTCGAGGGCAGTGGTGGCCTGAACGTCAACTAGCCACGTCCGCGCCTCGAGATTAACCTACGTTAAGTTTTAATCCCGTGTGCAACTGATCTATCTACCCCGACGGAGTTGAAGGCACCAGGGACCTTGAACACCTCCTCCTGTCGAAGTCATGTAGTGAGCCGGAGACGTTTCAGGGGGGGAGAATTTTCTAAGGGTTAGTTTGGGTAAGCAATATGATTAACCTTTTGCAAGTGGTCAAACGGTCCAATACCCCACTAAAAATCCCTTGACAAATGGCGTCGTCGACAGACCATGTTTTTTTTTGCGTCGTGGGTTCGAATCCCACCATCCACCAAAATAATAACCTTTTTGCGATTTTTCCCATGTCGAACTTCAAAAATAGTTTCTCCGGTATACCCAGGAAATGAAACCGCTTGGTGGATATTGGCACGTCCGCCCGCATATCCGGACGACCTGCTATCCCGCCGTTTCAGGGTGGGCGGGTACCCAGTCCTGCCGACGACGCGATTTGTTGAGGAATTAGTGGGGCATTAGTCCGTTTGACCACTTGCAAAAAGTTAACCAATTGCCTACGCCGATTAAGCCTTATAACACGAACCAATAGACACTCCGTCTACGGAGAGCACGAGGTATCAAAGAAGTCGCGGCATGTAAACATCTAATGGCGGCCGTTGTTAACGTCCGTGCTATGGTATTGCCGTCGGAGCCTAGCAAAGGCTTAGTGTGCAGGTTGTGGGATATGGATAAGGGGCAAAATGGTTTCACATGTTTTTGAAGTCGTGCGTGTATAGGATTAAAAAAGGGGATGATAAACTTGCCTCGCCCGCGTATAACGTCCAGTTATTTCCGTGACCGTGACACAATGAATAATGCGAAGAGCTTCCCTGAGGATACACAAGCGAATGAACCTCGTGGAGCCCACGTAGAAGAGAGACCTTTAAGGAGTGGACTGTGCCTGTATCAGACCTGTTTCTTAAGAAACAACATTGTGCGATGGAAGTGGATGAACGTTGTCCTTAGAGTTTAGGATGAGATCTTGAAATTTTGAAAAACGTCATACATTTCCCCCAACAACCAAAATTCGCTTGAAATTTTTTCTTAAAGGCTGTTTGCGGTACCAATTTCGAGCGCGTCACCAAAAATGAAGGGTTTTCGCCGAATATTGATGGTCCTAGAGCAAAAATCAAAGTTCGAGCGCATTTCTACCCACACACACGCGCGTTTACACGGAAAGAAAAAAGACACGGTTTGAGCTGCTAGAACCTCGAAAATTCGGCAAAACCCCTTCATTTGTTTTGAGACGTCCACGTAGTTGGTACACAACCGTATGAAAGAAAAGGTGGTTCCATTCTTTTTTGTTTTGTGGAAGACGTGGCGATTCTTAGTTTTTCAGGAATCTCATCTCAAAGATATCGCACATTATGATTTGTTTCCCCTCCAACAATACCGTGTGGATGCCGTTCTCATATAAATCGAGTACCCTTCCGTAAAGCAGTGGTTTCTCTCCTACACGATTCTCTGGCAACCATTTCATAGTTTCCCTTTCCCTCGTATTTTCATGTTATAGCTATACACACCGGTGTAATGTATGTATCCTATTCCTCGTCGGCGTTCCATCCCCAGGTCATTGGCCGCACTCCTTCGGCTTGTTCGTCCCTTCCCCTCGCTCCCTGACGGTCTCTCAGGGCTAGTCTATTCCTGTGCATTCTGCGTGAAATCGCGACGTGGGTGATCAAAGCGATGATTTGGAAGAGGCGTTAACCTTCTTCTAGACCTACATTACACAATGACAAGCCCTGTTTGACTTCTGCTAAGATACGGCCTCGAAAGGCCTGTAATTATTCGAATTTGAGATCATTCGGATGGGTTTCGTATGATAAGGTTGGCGTTATATATTCGGGGAAGTTAGGAAGTAGATCGGAGGCACGTGATAAAAATTTTCGCAAAAACAACGGGCGATTCCAGAATCGGTCACATGAAGCATTACGAGCTGCTGGGGTGGTTGGCGTGACCGAACTGCAATCTAAGGAGCTCGCTGCAAGACACGCGCGTGCAGCATGACTCATGCTAATACGGTATTTGTTTGTCCTTTCTTTCCTAAGGCTCCTAATTTTGGGGATCATTTTTTTTTTTTTCCTTTCTTAACCCCAAAGAACTGATTTTGAGAAAAACGAAAAGTGCAACACCACGTTAAGATAGGTACCCCCCCTAAAAAAAAATGCGAAAAAAAAATCATGAAACTCCAACGATTTTGGGTTGAGGGGCACAGTCATTCAGAAAACGATGTAGATCGAAAAGTGCTACCTTATCGTAGCACGTGTTGCGATAATTGGCGATAGTTGGCGATAGTTGGCGATAGTTGGCGATAGTTGGCGATAGCTGGCGATAGTTGGCCATAGCTGGCGATAGTTGGCGATAGTTGGCGATAGTTGGCGATAGTTGGCGATAGTGGGCGATAGTTGGCGATAGTTGGCGATAGTTGACGATAGTTGTGCTTGCACTCTCCTCTTCCGAAAAGGCTGACGAAACCGCACTCACTCACTTGTCGCCTTTTCAGGGTTGCTGTACATCAATCAGGTGCAAAGTAGGATTGAGTAACGGGTGTGACGGTGTGACGGCCAACCAAGTATATTTTACACGTGAAGGCTGGGACAGGGACAAGTAACAAACTTAAGAAACAAAACGAACGTGTGTGCTCTGTCTCCTGGCATCATTGCGGACGAGGGCACGATATCGGTACTTCTGCTGTAGATGCTTAATGAAGGTGTGACGGATGCTTGCTATAACGCAACCGTAGCCACTGTCATGCCATGGTATATCTGGCAGCTTTAGTATGGAACGCGTCTGCCGCACGCCCGTGACCTACGAACTGTTTTTCGTGAAATATCGTTGTTTTGTGTTTTTTCGCTCCTCCCTTCTATATCATCTTCGCAATTTTCGTTTCTCCTTTTCCCTCCCTAGACGTAACTCGGACCCGGGGTCACCACGCTGGCCTTCCTCCCCCCTCCCCACTACGGTACGTGCCTTCACTTTTATCGCCAGAAGATTCCAGCTGTTTATTCCCTCGTCGACTCGCATCGAATCACTGCGTGTTTTGTATGAGCTGTGTGGGACACTACGAACGGAGCTCAACGTATAGTAGTACGCAACTGGGGTGGGTCCAACTGTTAGGATACGGCGTCGAAAAGAGTCCCCGCTGTCGACGTGCCCGAGTGGTTTAAGGGAATGGATTGGAAACCCCTTGTGATTTTACGCGCAGATTCGAGTCCTGCCGACGACGCCGTTTGTTAAGGTATTAGTGGGGTATTAGTGGGGTGTTAGTCCGTTTGACCACCTGCAAAAGCTTAACCAATGGCTTACCCGAACTAGGCCTTATTTAACACAACTGACCAACGGATGGATGGCACTGGCGGCATGGATACATTGATGGTGACATGGACAACATGTGCGCATACACATAGAATACCGGAATACGTGGTACGCGGTGCGGCCAGCAAATAAAGGTTTACGAGGGTACTCTGTGTAGGCATGACGGGCACCGACCGGCAGTCCATGGCCGGAGGCTTTCTTTTCGGCCGCCAACAAAACTATAGCCGACGAGTTACTGCCACTGCTACCACTGCTACCACTACTACTGCTGCTACTACTGTTACTACTACCACTACTACTACTACGACTACTACTACTACTACTGCTACCACTACTACTACTATAATACTACTATAATACTACTATAATACTACTAGTAGTACTACTACTATTACTACTGCTATTACTACTGTGGATCCACAGAAAAAAAACGAATGGGCGCTACAGTATAACATCGGGGGGGTAGGGGGGAGGATTGTTACAGCTGACCAAAATGCACCCTTCGCGAGGAAGGAGTCGTACACCTTACGGCCAGGAGAGGTGACGACGTCTTTCATGGGGCGCGTGTGTGTTGTTTTTTTTCACTTACTTGCCTTCCGATAACGTACTCCGAACGAAAAGTCAACTGACACAATGCTCCGAATACTATGATGACCACTCTCACCCAATCCATTCTTCTATTGACAACATTTCTCCGCGTGTAGATTATCTCGCGCATGCAGAGAGTATACCCTACCCAAACCACTGCCGAGGGTGAATTTTTGTCAAGTGTCAAGCACAAGTGCGAACGAGCAGCGGGTTGCAAGTATATCACCATACTGCCTCTGCGCAAGTGGCGTTCAGCTTGATCGTGGACGCAACGATAGATGTGCACCGTTTTTTTTTCCTGAGGCTCTTCACTCGTGGAGTTGTATACCCCTCGGAGGCTAAAACTGATTTTTTGGAGATTAATTAAAGCCTCGATAAATAATCCCATGACCTAATACGGTAGATACGCAACGAAACATGTTGACATATGTACGAGTATTGCTAAACAAGAGCGAAGCTCCGACGACATTGAATTTAGGACCCACGCCATCCTTAAAAAACAACTTTTCAGCCCTACAAGTGATACCAGATGTATTTCTATTGTCGCACGCGTCCATGGTGTCGCGAAACCATCCACACCTCGGACATTTGACGATCTAGACCATCTGGATAATCTACATCATATACATAATACATACCATATAGGTCATATAGATCATGATATAGATCATCTACACCATCTAGATAATCTACAGCAGACCCTGTATCTGCCGTGCTGAGATGTTGTGCGGGAGCTGCATAAAATAGAGTACAGGTCTAACCCTGGAAACCTTTCCTAGACCGTGCAGATCGTGCAGCTCCCACCCGGTAACACGAGCTAGACAATACAGATCTCCCCTGGAAGATCTAGATCATCAGGTGGGAACAGATGATCTGTCCGATTTGTGAAAAAGTCCCCTACCCTGACCGCCCGGGCTGCCTCGTGTTGCCGATGCTGCTTAGCCGCATGCTACGATAGACGTGGCGCGCATAGACAAGCACACATATATATTTTAATGACCGGGCTCCTGAACCTATTAATACTATAAATAATATCAATACTATTAGTAAAATCGTCGAAATTGTTTGACCACCCACGGTCGAGTATGGCCTTGCTCGTGAAGCATGGTGGATGGAGAGCGTAAACGATAAAGCGCGGTGCCGGGTGCAGGCGCTCACTCACGGAGACAGAAGTCACGATATCCGGAGCGCCATCAGGCGGGGAGGAGAGACAAACAGAAGAAGTCAGAGAAGCAAATTAAAGTACTATAAGCGAAGTGCTACACAGGGCTTTTCCCACTCACACACACATACATGGTGATCCTAATCATGGGATTAGGCATCACTTTTTTATTTTACTATATCCGCTCGGGAAACCATAGGTTCCAGCGCGCATCTCCGAAGATGTGTCATACAGTTTCACAAACGACTAAATATATACCAGGTACCAATCAGACTTTGATACAAGCACAAACTAACAGGAATGCCATTATTGCTTTCGCTGATTCTACGATAGCCCCCCCCCCCCCCAAACCAGTCATTTTCTTTAGCAAGCGTTTGACGGCGGCTCGACCCGATGAGGGATGCTATGAAAACAACATCTTAAACATATTTTCTTGTTTGCAAAGAGAAGTATCGAACGATGACGTCGGGGTGACAAGGGGCACCACATTTTAGGGAGCTACGGCCGTCAGCTGGTTTCAAGGCCGGCGTTTTGGTTAAAGAAAATTTGGTGGGGGCTACTACCGTAGAACGACTCTTTTCCAAAACGAATTGCTGTTTTTATACCTACTGTAGGCTATATGGGTTTGTTCGTCACAAAGGCGCGTTCAGTTTACTCACAATGAGTGCCTGTGTGAGGTATACCATGGTATACCATGTATACAGCCCCTCAAGGGGTTAGGAGCCTCGGAACACACACATGGTACACGTTTACCGCTGCACGTGTCATCAATTACAGTACATCATCGCCATAATAAGGTACACCTTTACCGTTGCACGTGTCATCAATTGCAGTACATATTCGACATAATAAGGTACACCTTAACCGTGGGCCTGGTCATGTGGTTTGCACTCTCAGCTCACCCTGCAAGGGAAATAAGTTTTCGCCTTAGAAGCAATGATCACGATAAATCTCCTCAAGGGGTCAGGAGCCTCGGAACACACACATGGTACACGTTTACCGTTGCACGTGTGATCAATTACAGTACATCATCGCCATAATAAGGTACACCTTTACCGTTGCACGAGTCATCGATTGCAGTGCATCATCGCCATAATAAGGTACACCTCAATCAATTGCAGTACATCATTGCCATAATAAGGTACATCTCAACCGTGGGTTTTGGTCATCGGGTTTGCACTCTCAGTTTACCCTACAAGGTAAACGAGCTTTCGCCTCAGAAGGCAATTATCACGATAAATTTCCTCAAGAGGTCAGGAGCCTCGGAACACACACATGGTACACCTTAACCGTTGCACACCATAACCGCGCCAAAAACGACGCCATTTCCGACGCGTGCTACACCATAGAGGTGGCGTTTTTCTTCTAAAAAGGTTCCTGAACGACAAGGCTCTCTAATCCAAAAATCGTCGGAAATGGGTGATTTTTTTTTTTTTCCATGACTCTCGTTGTACCTAGGCCAAGGGATTTTTCATCCGGCAGCAGTTTTATTTTTATCTAAATCAGTTTTTTGCGAGAGGTCTTGAGCTTCCAATCTAAGTAACCTCAGAAAAAAAAGTGGTGCAAAAAACGCCGCCTTTTTCCTTCGGAACTCCCAAAGGGGTTAAAATTCGTTGAAGCTGGAATCGTTGCAGCCCTCGTAAGTATGGACCTGTACGCATGCGGAGCGCTGCACCACCAGAAACAGAGAGGATTACTTCGCGCATTGAGGGCAACGAGTACAAACATACCGGCGGTACCACCACCCGAGCTGAGAGACACGGTTGGATGGGAAACGTTGACGGCAGGAAACTCTGAATCGCATGGTAATACCAATGTGTTCGTGATACGTACGCCCCACAAACACAAGACCAGTGGCCGCCAGACAGGATAAGCGTACTCCGTGTTCTATGGTGTTGTATAACGATGTCAGACGGTACGCCCTTCACGCCCAGTCGCGTTCATGGTATTATGCTACCGGGTGGCAGGATATAGCCCAGACCCTCTACAGCCTTAAATATATCGCCTAACACGTTAATGTCTTCATCATGGTACATTGCAGGTTTCTTGTCCGTTGTTACTATTGACTAGGTTTTGAATCATGAAAACTTACTAAAAACGGGCGACCGGTGTATTATGCAGCTTGCAAAGATGAGTGCCGACCCTAAATTTGTCGAACTCACAGCTGACGTTGTTAGAATAGTTTTATAAAATAGGAAAATGGGGATGATCTGACTTGGAATATTGGTATTATGCCTGCCATCTTACCATCCTCTACATGATCTTCCACGTCAATCACCGACAAGTATGTCCAGGCCTAGTAAGAAGAAAACTAGCGAAAACGAAAGCATCTTAAATAAAAAAGCGCCCTATCTATGCGCACACAGTCTTCTCCTCCATTCTGCGTCTACTTCCGATCTACCGTCGAGATATATTCCACCTATTGCCCTCTTGCCCTACACCTTTCTCCCTCAACACACGCTCATCTACCTTCTACTCTTAGAACCTAAAACGTGTCCAGGCTCCATCCGCACGTCACGAGTGTGGGTCTGTCACCCCACCCCCCCCGCCCCACTTAATACAAATAGAGACGTGAGGAAGTTGAAATGGCAATAAAATTTTAGGAATATGCCAGAAAAGAGGTCACCATCCATAGCTGTAGGTCTGGAATAAGATGGGATAACGTAGTCGAGAAAATATTGAAGGAGTTGGGAGGAGACCACGAAGATACACTGTCTATGGAGAAGCTTGGCGGGTACAAGACAGAAGTACAAGAAATAATAGAAGAAATGCAAAGGTTAGCGCTAAGACATAAGGTGAACGAGGAGAAAAACGTAGAGGTATACGAGAAGTTGAGGGAAGATGTTGGAATAAAAACGTATTTGCGTGGCCCAATGAACTACGCGAAAATACTGAAAATTCGACTTCGTGTAAGGGACCTGGACCTACCAAACAGAAGAAAGAGATATACCAGTAGTCAGGAGGAGGAGGAGGGCATGAATGCACAATTGTGCCCGTGTGGCACAACAGTAGAGAGTAGAAGTCACATAGTAGGATAATGTGAAATATACAACGAGGACCGGGATGCGTCAGAGGTCGAGATGAGGAAATTAAACAAATGTGACGTGGAAGTGTTTGGTAGACTAGAGAGTAGCGAGAAAACGACCACTATATAGATAAATTGTGGCCACAGACGGCGAAACAGGACGAGGATAGGATAAGCAAACGGTTTGATGTAAGCGTAATGAGCGCCCAAACGTTGGAGGTGTCTCTATTAGGAGTAGGAACGGTGCTCCGTCTCGAAAGGGATGCTTGGTCAACGGTGAAATTACTCAGGAAAGCAACAAATGAGTACGCCCCCCCCCCCCCCGCCCCCCCGTGGCTCCTTCTTTATTCCTGGCGACCCCTAAGCCGGAGCTTCAAGCAAAACGCCCTCAGCGAAACAGCAATTTATGTGATCACTGAGACGAGTTGCAGCAGGCGTTTCTTGATCGCCCCTTTCCTCGTCATGGAACCTCCGTCCTTCCCACCAACGATGCTCGCTGCCCGTTGGTCGATAAAGGTTGCTATGATATTGCCCTGGAAAGCCTGCGAAGGTCTTGTTCTTCCATTGAGCCATACCACGGTAGGCGTGCACCAGAGCGCCCCTGAGGTCCTCACACGAGGAACTCAATATCTCACCCGATACTACATGACTTCGAAGGCATTCGTTCGCACAACCCGACCAAGCTTCTATGCCTTAGTAGTCCTAAAACAATATGCGCTCGTGAAATTACTTAACTAATGACTAATCGGTACTTCCTCACTTGAGGAGCTCAGTCGAAAAGGTATACCTTTTTTTGGCGCAAAAACTTCAACCTCTACCGTGGGGTGACTCCATTCCCTGAGTGCTGAGTGAACCTCCACCCACACCCCGTTGGAGACATGGTTTTTTCTTGTGATCTTTTCGTTTTCAGAAGTAAAAACACGACTAGCGGAAAGCGCGAGAGGGTTAGTTAACCAAATTAGGTGAAAATTGACGAGCAGTCGGAGTGCTGAACCCTGTGCACGATTAAAATGACGTGCACGTACCCGGGGGGGGGGGGCAGTGGTGACAACAAAACCAAAAGGCGCAAATTTTCATGCCTCATCACTGGGGCTGTAGCAGGAGTCGTTCTACGGCGGTAACCCCCCCTCAACTTTTTTTTACGAAATCGCCGGTTTTGAAACCAGCTGACCATCCTACCTCCTAAAATGTGGTGCCTCTTGTCACCCCGACGTCATCGTTCGACGCTCCTTTGCAAACAAGGAAATATGCTAAGATGTTTTCATATAGCATCCCTCATCGTGTCGAGTAGCCGTCAAACATTCATTAAAGAAAATCGCGGGTTTGTAGGGGGGGCTATAGTGGAATCAGTGAGAGGTAGCTCCTGAGTATGACCACCCCGCCCTTACGGCCAGGTTATTATTTTCCCTGTTCGGCTCTCCTTCACGAGGCTTCGTCACTTCGCAGGGCAGATATGTGTGGGGGGGGTGTTTTGAGGAGCCGCATCTTCGACTCATGCTAGCTAGTTTGTGGAACAGCTGCTTACCCGTGTTTATGCTTATTCGGTTCACCAGGGTGGGCTACGGCACTGCGCTGGAAAGCTCGCAAAGGCCCAGGATCAAGAACTCTACACTCTGGAGAAAGCGACGATAGTATACATGTTGGATAGCATATGTCCTTGCAAAAATAAAAAGGAGACGAGTCGAACGCCGAGTCATACAGGTTCGGGCAAATACCTTTCATCCACCCGAATGGGACAATACAACCGAGTTTTTCTAAAAGACACAAGCGAGCGACACCGCGGGAGCTTCTCGACAGAAAAAAAAACGGAATGGCGTGCAGGGGTGTGCCCCTGGCATTTTGGCACAAGCTGCTACCCTCTACCTCGAGGCGCCACAAAGCACACCGAAAAAACGCTGTTCACGGCTCTGGTTGCGGAAGGACGGACGAGCGTACTATCAGCGCTTGCGCACCTCGGAGCTAGACGCAGCTGATCCATCGCGACGCAGCGCTGCCTCCCCGCAGGTGTATCTATAGCCTGCGGGTCTGCGTGGGTTACATCCAGTGGGGTGGAGTTGTTACAATGCTCTCGGCGTGGCGTGTCTTGAAACGCTCCGCTGCTGGTGACGACATCCGTCCTCAGATTATGGCCGGCCGTAAAGCGCTCTCCGCTTTCCACTTGGTGAGGGACGTGAGAGATACCAAGCCGTTTCAGTGCGAGAGAGAACGCGCGTGGCAAAGAGGCTGGTGGAGGCTCACCTGCGCTCTTGCTCTGGGACAGACGCGTGCTTGTCACATGTCCATGTCGAGTGTGTCGCCGCAAGGGCGCCTCAATTCCACGCTTGCCTCGATCCCTCTGAAGACCGTTCTAACTCTCCCGGGTTTTGCAGCAGGTAGGACATGACGCGAATGTCTTAGCCGCGCCCAAAAGCATGCGGTGGCTCGTGCTACCCCTGGAAGAACCCTGTAGCGAGCTTTGGTGAAGGTTC
This sequence comes from Undaria pinnatifida, assembly GCA_012845835.1. Taxonomy (NCBI): domain Eukaryota; class Phaeophyceae; order Laminariales; family Alariaceae; genus Undaria; species Undaria pinnatifida. Next base: position 5,191,675 of record JABAKD010000025.1, on the reverse strand, counting down.
TAGTCCCCCCCCCCGTAGCGGATCGTGCATGCGACGATGCTTCCCGACCCCGGGCAGATCGTTATGTCCCTGACGAGCGAGCCACCTCCGGCAGCTGGTCCAGAGAAGCTGCGTGCACGGCGTGACGACCTCGGTTGACTAGCGTACTCAACTAATGTTGGGCTTTCCGTGAGTTAGGGGGTGACATTCTGGCCTCTGGGGGCCTCAGGGCTGGGTCCGCCTCTTTGTCGAGACCCCATTCCGAACGAAATCCGGCGGGCGATCCCTGCCATCGCTCCCTTCGTGACACCCCTTGCGTTTCGAATCTCCAGCAGGGTCCCTGCGAGCTGGGTGTATTTTTTCTCGATTCAGGAAAAGCCTCTTCCTTACCCAGTCTCTTGACGGACCGGCAAGGTCTGCCAGAACTTCCGGAAGGATCCGGACCCTTATTTCCACAGACGGAACCACCAATCCTCCCGCCCCTGCAGAAAGGCATGCTTGGGCTTGCCGGTAAAAACAGGAAATGCCAGAAAATCATGTGGGCACCTCTCCTGGAAGCATGATTGTGTCTCCGCCGCTCGCTGTAAATCGAAGATTTCCTTTTACACCCACTGCGCCCCACTGTTAGCCCTCCTGCATAATTCGATGGGACACCCCCATGTCCAGAACCCTTTCAAGACAACTCGTCGTCTGCGCGAATAAGCGGCGAATAAGGGCCGCCGCTTCCCTGTCCGGTATGTCAGCGAGACTGCGCACAAGGCGGTCCGCGTCTCCATCCCTGACGGCGGTGGGCGTCTGGCTCATTTTTTTGACGCATGCTACGACAGAGGGGCACCACTTTTTTTTATGGGGTTCCTCAGTTTGGGAGCTCAAAACCCCTCACAAAAAAAGCGATTTGGAGAAAAATAAAAATGAAAACTGAAAAACTGCTACCGGATGAAAAGTCCCGTAGCCTAGGTACAAAACGAGAATCATGCGAAGAAATGGCCAATTTTCGACGATTTTGGGTTAAGGAGCCCCCTCATTCAGAAAACATTTCACGCGAAAAGTGCTACCTCCATCGTAGCGCGCGTCTCTTGGCCGACCCAGACGCCCACCGCCGTCACCTTTCCTTCTTTAGCAGTGCGGACGTCAACACGTTCAAGGATCCGCCGCCAGGGCGTGCATTTTCGATGCTAGGGCCGCGGCCTTGTCGGGATCGGCCGCACGTAACGCCGGTGTCGTCCAGCTCGCGCCCAGAAGAAACACGTCGGCCCAAATCGTGTTGGCCGCGACCCCCAGAGGACCGAGAGAGATGCCATCCGTGTAAATGAAGGCTTAAATCTCTTCTCCCTCGAACCCCCCTTCGAAACGCTTCAGCCCCGGCCGCATCGCCGGAAATAGTATTGCCGCCCCTGCAGGGCATCCTCGCTAGACCCTGATGAAGAAAGCTGTCGTCCTGGTCGCACCGGAGTCCAATCCGGAAAAAAAAAACATCCGCTGGCCTTGTACCGTTGCGCTTGGCCACCAACGGCGTGAGCGTTGGAACACAGTTTGTCACCTCCCCAAGCATCACTGTCCTGTTGACCGTCGTTGGAGCAGTCGGTGATGACGAGCCAGTTGCCTGTCTCGTGCAGAATTCGTACCCTTAACATTCTCCACTCTTTCGGTTGCGTCGACCCCAAAACTGCCTCACCTCTAGATTGACCTTTTCCAACGGCGGCCGGCATTGCCGCGCAAAGCTCTTGCGGAATAAACATCCGCCATGCCGTGCCCATTCAAACCGGCCGTCGCTTTATCTCAAAGAGGTGTGGCTCGACTGCAAGAAGAGCTACCAGAACTGCGGCGGGAACGCATCGGGTTCGTCAACGATTTGCCGCCAGAAGGCTGCCCTGCCCCGGCCGAACTCCTCCCGCTCGATGTTGGTGCGGGCGATGGGCTGCAGGTGCGCGAATCATTGACCGTCGTTTCCGGCGCCCGGGAAGGCCCTGAGGGAGAAGATGACGTGGAGGAGTACCTGGGAGGCGTGTTCATCGTCCGCACACCACGGCGGGGGGATTTCCGCCTTCCACTTAGGTGGTACTCTCACCAGCCCTACAGCCGCCGTGGCCACAGAAACGCCGGTATGGTCTTCGGACGGGAAATTTGGTCACCAGCGCGGTTCACATCTCTCTGTACTCTGCTGAGCGCAGCTCTGCCAGACGGGTGTGTGCTGCAACTTGCACCTCTCGCACGTCGCGACAAACGGACGACGTCCGATCGACCGTGCTTCACCATCCCTGAAGCTTCTTGGGCGGAATCCCGTCGTCTCGGATCCCCCCGCCCCGCGCACCCCATCAACCACGGAAACAGGTGGACACTATGTCGCCGTTCGCCATCAACGTAAAACCTCTATCGCCTCTTGGTGCGGCTGTTTTGTGAGAGAAGCAGGACCAACATGATCTACCACAGCTAAATCCCCCACAAGAGCGACTTCGGCGTCGCCACGACCCGCTCCGGCCCCGGTGCTCTCCCATGGCGTGGTTGGGTATTTTAGGCACGAAGGTAAACGCTAACGCTCAGGGGCGCGATGCGCCTGCCAACTGTGGCTGCACGTTTTTTTTCTGGTCGCGAAGCAGTGACACGGGTCATCCGTTGAAATGGCGTCAAAGGTTATCGCAGGGGTGCACTAAAAAAAAAATGTTCTGAGGCTCTTCATTTGAGGGAGTCCATAAAAAAAAAAATTGACATTTATTTGTGAAAAAAAAATGTACGCTTCTTGTCCAGGTGAACAATTTCATGGCCTAGGTATGTCACGAATGTTATCGTCGGGTACAATTTGGAGTCCATCCGTACTGGGAAATTCCTCGATTCAGGATCCTGTGCCAAATCTGATATGCGTTGGCCAAACAATGCTAACACTCCTATCGCAGCACGGGTGGGCCCTTCTGGTCTCACTCGTATCAAACCTCGCCCAGTTGCGTCAAGTCCGCGTTAGTACAAAACTAAAAACCAGTTGCGTATATCCGCGTCGCCTGCGGTCTCCCCTCTCATCCACGCGGTCAGACTGCGAAGACCCGGGTTCGCTTGGGCCGCTTGAGCCGCTGCCTCCAGTGCGTTCCGTCTCGGGTTTTGGGCTTCACAGTTGATTTGCTGGGGGGCAGAATAGTGCCGGTCCCGCGCCTCTCGTGAGGGCCTTGACTACACAACGATCGTTCAGCACGTAGCGTCCTTGCACACGTGGAAAACGTACCGCCCGGTACCAAAGAGGAGCGTTACACGGCAGACCCCGCACGCCACGTCTCTCAGGGTGCCACCTAGGAATGCGTGAGGGCATATGCCGTTCCTGGGTTTTCTCGCTGTCATTTTTGGGCACCCACCCTCCAGCTGGCGAGTTGCCGTTAGGTGGGGACGAAGGACCGCCGGGGTTCAGTGCGCCCCCCCCCCCCTCCGCGTTTTTGCATCTCCGTTCTCCTTTCTCTCCCCTGCTCCGCCTTGTGTTCGTGTTCCTCCAGTTGTCGTTTCTCTCTCCGCTCCCCTCGATATATTCATCCTCTCTGCAGAGTGTTCCCCCTCTTCTCCCGCCCAAATGTTGAAGGTGTCTCTACTACTAGGAGTAGGAACGGGGCTTTCCTTCGAAAGGGATGCGTGGTCAATGGTCACGACAAGCAACAAATGAATACGCCCACCTCCCCCCCCTCCTCAACTCTCCCCCCCGTTTGGGGTTGGCGTCGGTTGGCAACGACGATGTAAAACACGCCACTCACTGCGCGAGTTAGACAACCAGGGCAACGTTGTTATTTTTATGACGGTAACCATGGATGGTGGTCGAGTTAGATCATATTGTGCGGCTTCATTCTGCGCAAGGGAGATGATCGTAAAGCGTAGTGTGTATATGGTCGAGCATGCCCATCGCAGTTTCTGGAACTGGCCACGACCAGAAAACAACAAAGCCAATCGACGCTGTCACCCACATGCAAGAAAGTACGCTCAAGGCACTGAAGTCCGCCTCAACAATGGGCTCTTCGTAAGACGAAAGTCGCCCTCTAAGGGATTCGCCGAACACCTCACGGCGCTTCTCGCTTGTTGCAAGCAACTTTGGCCTGATCAGTGAAAACCTGACTTGCCCCATCCCGGAATTGCAGGGATACGAGGGTCTATGGCCTCAAGGCTATAGCCATGCATGATATGAGTACCCCTCTGCTTCCTCCCGCCTTCCCTCCTCTTCCCCCGCATGTCCTGCGGACGAAGGCGGCGCGCTCACCCGAGGCTTGAAGGTTCGCCTCCTGCTCGTGTCGGCTCCTCTCTGAGCACCGGCTCCTCTTGATCCCCTCCGAGATCCTCTAGGCCGGCCTCCCCCTCCCCTTCCCCCTCCCCCCCTCTCCCCCCTTCCCTCCTTTCTCCCCCCACCCGTTGATGGGTGTAGATTGTTGCCATCCTGGATTTTTCCGCTGGCGTGACACCGCTGTCCCTCTTTTCTGGTGGCTCCCTGTAAGTACTGTCGATACATAGTATGCTTACTGTCATGTTTGCCATCTGACAACGTTCAGCATGAGCTTCAACATCGACCACTCGTGAAAACACCCCCCCCCCGAAAGAAAATCAAGAGCAATGTTGCTAATGTTTAATGTTCGTGTTTGTGCTTCATTTACGCTTCCCGACGACGTGCAGCGAGTGCATAATTCATTCCGATACCCAGAACGAATACTCGCGTTTTTTTTTTTGTGGGGCACCTATAACAACGTGGGAGCCGACGAAACAAGACAAACTCTCTCTCACCCGAACCCCCTCCTCCTTCTTATCTTTTTCGGGGAGGTCGTGTTCAGGTTCGTGCCACGGCTGGCCGTCCAGCTAGACTTTCTGCAGCTCCTCGCTTTGGAGGGGATTTTTTTTTCACCCAAAAAATTCTCCGTGAGAAACAAAATACACGTTTTTACCCGATGACCACTCCCATGGTCTAGTGTTGTGGATTCCCGTATGGCATAATAAGTGTTCGTACCTATCTATATATATAAAAGTTAGTCATTCACGTCATGAGTTCGTAGGTCATGTGATGAAACGTTTGTGACAGGTGTATGCAAATACGAGGGGAATGTTCGATTCGAGACATGCCTCGAACATGCCCCCATTTCCCGCGTCCTGGCTCCCCGTGTTGCATTGTAGGCTCATGGAGCTGACCATGTACCGAATAATGAAATGCGCTGCTGTGACTGCGAACATGTCGGCGCGGCGCCTGAACCGGCCAGTGAAAATGAAGATGTAGAGGTTGCCGCGCGGGGTGAGTGGTATTGGGTCGAAGCAGTCGACGCGGACGATGATACCGGAGCTGTTGGGCAGGGATAGGGAAAGGGTAGGTCAGCGGATCGTTTGGCTTGGAGTTATGCGCGCCTGGTATTTGAGGCAGCGGCGGATCGACCAACGAGCGGAGACGTCCATGCCAATCCACCAGAGGAAACGTGCGAGCAGACGAACCGTTCGTGGAATTCCTGAGTGGCAGGAGGTGGTGGTGTCGCACGTGCGTAGCACCCAGAGGCGCATCAGCATCGAAACGTAAACACGCGGGGGTGTGGCGGTGGAAGGTGGGGTGTTGTTTCCAGTAGGCGTATCGGGTGGTCGTCAAACCAAGAGGACGGTGTCGTCGTCTGTGTGGTGGACTTCTCTTTTTGGCGACGGGCGCAAGGACACCGGAACGCTGTGGGCGTCGAACTGAGAGGTTGAAACTCGGCAAAATCGGTCGGCAGAGGAGAAGGGGATCCCAACAATAGAAAGTGGGTGGTGGCGGAGCAGAGGGACTCGGCGCGTTGTTCACGCGCCCACGCCTTGTGGGTGTAGTGCTCGACGCAGGAAATAAAGTGGGGGGCGTCGTCGGGTTCGACAACAGGCTCCAGAAGGGGAAGCTGAGGCGACGGTGTTGGCTATGTTAAAGGCGGCGCAGGAGTCGGTCTTGAGGGGTCGTCGCCGGGCTCGACGAGGGGCTCCGTAGCATGGAGCTCAGGTGGTGGAGGGTTGCATCTAGAGGATGCTGTTGAAGTCGAGCGTGAACCGTAGGGTGCCGGCGTCGCGGCCTGCGCAGGTTGTGGGGGGGGAGAATGGAGGGACGTTGCAGGTTTTAACGGCCTCGGCGAGGCCCTGACCGAGGGCGCGGGGCGGCGGGAAGATGAAAACATTGTGGGCGTGGTTGCCTGCGGTCGGCTACGGAAACCATACTCGGTTGTCGTCTGTGGCCCAAGGGGTTCCAGCGGCCTCGACTGAACGGCGACGGGCCCGAGATATGAGATCAGGTCCGAAGGCACTGCTACTGTGGCGCCACTTGTGGGTGGCGGGGAAACGACGAGCGGCCTACTACAAGCCAGGAGGAGCGCCGGCGCTCATGGCGGATTTCTCGAAGCTGGCGAGCGGCCCGGCGGTGTAGCCGTGGGGAGCCTTAGGCCCGATGAAGCTGTTGGGGGTGGAGAAGGGGTCGGAGCGCTCTATGGATGATCCCAGTTGGCGGAAGTTGGCGAAGTCGTCGTTGGTGAAGGGCAGTGGTTGGGCGGTGGGGATGGCGCAGGAAGAAAGGAGATGAGCCCACCCAAACCAATACGTAGCATGGGGGGCTTGCGCGGCGCGGAGCCCAGAGTCTGATGAGGTAGAAGCCGATGGGGTCGGGGAGGGTGAGGCGGTTGAGTCCTGTGTGGTCGGTGTCGGTGGCTGACTGGGGTAGGCGGTAAAGGAAGTCGGCATTGCTGTTGGCCGTACCTTTACGGTACTCCAGCGTGTACGTGTAGGCCAAGAGGCACTCCAACCAGCGCCGAACGCGCGCGCTGTGTTCGCCGACCTCGCCGATGCTCTCAAGCACGTTGTGGTCAGAGTAGATCCTGAATTTGGTGGACAAAGGACGACCACGTAGCCGTTTGATTGTCGAAACGACGCTACCCGTTTCAAGGTCGAGGGGGTACAGTTGCATTCGGCGTCGAGGGTGGCGCGGCTGATGAAAATAATGGGACGGACGGCGCCGTCGGGTTGTTCCTTCTCGAGAGTGGCGCCGAAGCCGTCGCGGCTGGCGTTGCAATACAAGCGGAAGGGGCGGGAGTTGTCGGCGACGGTTTCCTATCCCGGGTAGACGAAGGTAGAGGGCCTGGCGATTTGGCTGAGGATGTGGCGGACGATTGTTTCCGTCGCGGGGGCGAAGGTGAACGTGACGGCCTGCTTGAGGAGATCGTTGATTGGGCGAAGGCGCCTAGAAAGGTTTGCCACGAAGATGCCGTAGTAGTTGGTGCTGCCGATGAGCTCACGCACTTGTTTCTGGTTTGGGGCATAGTCGTCTTGGATGGGGCGTCGACCTTATCGGATTTTTTTTTTTTTTTTTTTTATCCTCCGGCGGATGGGGAAAAATAAAGCTTTAGCTCACCACACTTCCGCGTATTTTCCCTTATCGGAATTGAGGCTAAAGACACCAAAGGAGGTGGCGTGTCCCAGGAAGTCGGCGTCGGTGGATGCAAGTCTGACATTGGCAAGAGAAAGCTCCAGGTCGTCCTTCCGTAAGCCCTCGAAAAGGGCCCAAATTTTGGCGACGTGGGCGGTGGGGTCGGGGTCAAAAACGATGATGTCGTCGAGGTAGGCGCCGACGCACTCGAGGCTTTTGATGACCTTCTGTGTTACTGTAACGGACCAGCCTGGGGCGGCGCTGCTGCCTCGCGGGATAACAAGCCATTCGAAGAGCTGGTCGGGCGTGTAGAAGGCGGTTATGGTAATGACATCCCTGTCGATGGTGATCCGGTGGAAAGACGACATAAGATTGAACAGGAAAGTTTGCGTCATTTGCCCAAGGAGTTGAGGAGCTCGTCGACGTGGGGAATGGGGAGCTGACCGAGGGAGTTAATGGCGTTCAGCTTCTTGTTTTTAATGACGATGCGTACGCCACCGTCTTTCTTGGGGATGGCGACCATGGGGCTAGACTAGGGCAATGTGGAGTGTTGGGTGAGTCCGGCGGCCAGGTATTGGTCGAGAACGGCTTCGGCCTTTTTTTTTACTATAGGATCGGTCCGGTATGGGCGGGAGGTGACGGGTGACGGGGGTGCTGCCCAATAGTACGGTAGTCTTGAACAAGGGTAAGGAGCATGAGGCGAAGTCGGTCTTGCACGTGGAGAAGACATCCTGAAACTCGCAGAGGACGTTGCCCAATTCGTCGATCACCGACGGCGACCATCCAGAACCGTGGAGGTCGAACGTGACGTCGCGTAGGTGTAGCGGCAAGCGGTCCCAGAGGCGGGGAAAGGAAGTTCGTTGGTCAGTGTCAAGGCGTGCCAGAAAGTGTGGGCACGGAACGTTGGGTTGGGGGCAGGCACCTGCTGGCGGTGGGCCCTCGTCGGCCACAGGAATGTTGTAATGGAGGGCATGGGCGTTCGGAATGGGGTTGGGCGGTGGGGAATCCAAGAAACGTTGCCGCGCGAGGGTAGAGGCACTTGAACTAGTGGTGAACAGGAGGTAACACGGAGGTCGCCCGGTTCGAGGTCGGTAGATCCAACCAGCGGGATGGTTAGGCGCCCGACAGAAACGCAAGTTACCGTACCGGAAAGGAGGTCCTCTCGGGGAAGCATGTTTACCATGTAGTGCCCTGTGAGCGCTAAGGTACCTGATTGGCGCGCAAGCTCGACCTCGACCAGAGTTGGAGTGGGCGGAAGCGAAATCATTTGGGCGCCAGCTAGTTGCGGTGGTAGACGTCGCTCGAGAATCGGTCGTAGGTGATGTAGGCGGTGGCTTCGTCTGGGCCGCGGTGGTAAAGGGAGAGTGTGCCGAGGGTTGGTCGGGGGTGCTGGTGAGGGAGCGTAGTACAAGCGTCGCTTGCAGCGCGTCCAGCTGTCCCGCCCAAGGAGAGAAGGATGATGCGAGAAGGATGCTGCATAATTCCCGGAGAGAACGTTCAAGCCCAAATGGCGAGGGCGGTTGTTGGGGTGGGAACGTCGGAGCCCGTACGCAGGAATTGGACGCTGAGTCGCACGGAAGCCAAAATGGTAAAGGGGGCTGCATTTCCGAAACCTCCCATGAACGGGGGAGCGCGTGTCGTACGCACGTGCTTGTCGCGGCTACGTAAACCCACAGTTCTTTCACCGCGTCAGCGGTGATGAGCGCCTGGCGCTAGTCAGTATCTACCAGGGCCACGATGCCACACCGCGCAGTAGCGGCGGGTCTACTGTGTACATTTTTTCTCGTCGTGAACGAAGAGTGGTCGACTGTTAGAATGCCGCTCTGGAGGCATGGTCTATGTTCGGGCAGTCACTGGCTTGGGGTCCAGGGATAGACGGTTGCTGAAGCAGAGACGGCGGAGACCAACGGCAAGTAGCGCGCCAGGAACGCGTCGGGGATGAAAGGGGGCAGGAGATGCCAAGCGAGGTGCTCGGTGGTTGCCGTGGGGGTGGTTCGCTTGTACCATGGATAGCGTTGTCGGTGAAGAAGACCCGAACGGAGTGGGTCGGAGTAGGTGAGCCGGGGGGAATGGTGGGAGCCGGCTCAAGGGAGCTGCGGCGGAGGTTGGGTGTGGGGAGGGAAGCAATGTGCTGGCGTGTCTCCATCAGCACCTGTCCCAAAAGGTCGAGTCCTCGCCAAAGAGATTGACGGGAGGCTCGGGGTCACCGGCCTTGTAACCAATGCCTCAGATGAGGTCGTGCAGGCTGGCTTCGGCAAGAATCTTGTCGCCCGGTGCTACCAGCGCTCGTCGGACACCTGGGTGTTGGCGGAACATATACAGCGAGACCGCACGGAAAATGTCATAACGACGTCGTTACACGCTTGATCGAAACCCGATACCGTCCGACCTAACGTTTTTTTCTTGGCAGGGTCGGAGGCTGCGCGGATACGTTGTTGGGTTGCGGCGTCGCCGAAGAGGTCAACCTTGAGCGACTTCATCAACTGCTCGGCGCAGTTGTAGGTGACACCGCGGAAAGTAATATCCGAGGGGTACCACTGTGAAAAGACCGATGAGAAGTGGAAGTCATTGGGATCCTAGTTCGGGTCTTGAGTTCGCTGACCTGTGCCAGTGGGCAGTGGTACGGAACGGCAGTTGCTAGGGCTGCCGCCATGTGCCGTCAGCGGGGAAGAGGCCTGGTGGAAAATACCGTACCTCCGAGTTCGCGGGGAGTTGGTCGGCGTTACCTAGGCTCCTGGAGAGTCCGCGCGGGGGAGCGTGTGCTGTGCGGGGATATACTGGGCCCCCCTGCTTGAGGCGCTCTCTGTCGACGACGACAAAGCAGCGGGGTAATCGCGAGGAAGGCTCATCTCCTGCGGTCCGAGTCCCGAACTACGAGAAGATGCCGGCGCAAGGTGCTCTTTGCGAGTCCTACTCCACGAAGGTTGCAAATCGTCCACTGTCCGGGCGGAACTTACCCTTGAGTCAACGGGGAGCTGTGAATTGAACACATTGATAGGTGTCCCGGAGTCCGGGGTACGAGATATGGTGGTGCGCTACGCTGCGGATGTTCCATGACGGGTGCGAGTGAAGTGTAAATGATGGCCCAGCTGGTTACCCAGTAGCATTGTGCGGAGGGGCGGAACCGCTGGTAGTCGTCGACACCTTTGACAGGGTAGAAGTATCTGGCGGGGGTTCGCAATGGTTGGCAGAGCACAGTGTTACTCGTCGTGGGGAAACGTCGAGTTGAGCCTCCTTGCGCGACTCGACGTTTTGGCCTCCTCCCGCCCACATCTCAAGGCAAGCGCTTGGGCAAGATGGCCAGTTCTAGGATCAGCGGTTGTAGTTAGGGGGGGGGGGGGAAGCGGAGGGGGCGTTGTTGAAGTGGCGTCGGGGGTGGGGGGGTCGGGCAAGTGTGCAGGACGTCGGCGTCTTGAAGATCACCATTTGTCGTGCTTTTCGCAACGATACACCACTGCAGTTATTGTTGTGAGAAAGGTATAGCATATGTGGTCTCATACCTGAGGTATGCACGTTCGTGACGGTAGGTAAATTTGTAAGGACTCCTGTCGCTTGATTGATAGCCGTCAAGACGTCCGTCATACTAAACTGATTGCATAAAGAGGCCAAGGCGACCTTGGCGGGTCAGACATGGGCCGTGACGTCGAAAACCTTCCGCGTGAGATGGCTTACTAGGCCGGGTAGCCGAGTATAGCTGTATCGCCCTCTTCTACGAGGCGTCGGGCCGCAACCAAGGAATCGGTGGAGAAGACGCTGTATTCGCAACAGCTCAAGGGGAATCTCGGTAAGACGACAGTGATGGTAAGCTGTTGTGCGAGGCATGCTTGGGCGGAGTGGGAGCTGTCGCTACGCTACCAACAAGATACTAAAATAAAATCAGACAAAACAAAAGTGACTTACTAAGAGGCTAGCTAAAGAAAAACCCAAGCGCCTGCAAAGAAAAAACAATGAGCCTGCTCGCAGGTTGGCTGTAACTCGAAGAAGCTGCGCAGCCAGTGTGCCCAGCGACCGCTGCTGTCGATGCATTCTGTCAAAGTGCTGCCGAGTGTTTGGAACACAGGTGGTATCGGTGCTGGGAGGCACCGCTTCGCGTTGTATAGCTTCTTCTCGTATAGATTGCTTCTTTCTTAGCTCAAGGCTTGGGACAGGTCAAGGCTCCAATCGACGGCATAAGGACGGTGGATTCTACCAATTTCCCGCCACACCCACGACGAGTGATCACTTGAGGACCTACGAAACACAAATCCTGGAACAGCTCAATACTACGCCAGGTCTCCGCAAAGACCGTTCTAGGAATCTATCTTCGAGTCTATAGCTAGACACGACACCACTCCATAAAAAAAACGGCGGTATACCCACTCTTGCGAGGTGCACGGCAAAAGCTGAACCATGATTCTTTCCACGTCATTTTCCCGATATTGTTTTTTAACCGATCGTATTTAGGACACTACCATTGACTTGTAGTATGCGGCAGTATGCTGCGATTGGCCATGTTCTTTTTTCAGCCATTTTTTTCTTCTACTTTTTTCACGTGTCAGGTCATTTCTCGCGGGACAGGTCGGGTCCGGTCAGGGTGACCCGACCCGTGAAACTTCGAAAAGCTTGCGATCCGACGCGTCTCAACTATGACCCGACCCGACCCGACCCGACCCGACCCGACCCGACCCGACCCGACCCGACCCGACCCGACCCGACCCGACCCGACCCGTGATATTTGAAAAACTCCCGCCCGACGTGGGATCGACCCGTGAAATGTTGGAAAGCGTTCCGACCCGGCCCAACCCGACTCGACCCGCAAGAATTTGAAAATCCCCTGACCCGAGTCGCGGGTCGGGTCGTAACCCATGAACAGCCCTGCTATTTTTCGACTCGACCTAAAGTACACGACGGGCAGACAAGAATATTTCCTGCTGGTCGTTGTCGTTCTGATTGGTCGAGGCTGACCGTTTTCGGGCCAGCCGTTTTATTTTTAACACCACCAAGACACGATCGGAGCCACGCAAGTACTCCCTTATCGACCTCGAGCCCCCCAAAGGGTCAGGGTTAGGGTTAGGGTTAGGGTTAGGGCGATATTTGGGTCTGGGGTTGGGTTGATATGGGCCGAGGTGCAAGATCGATATTGGCCACCAACGACCTGCAGGAAGTGTTTTGCAGGCCCGTCCTGCACATATAACAAGACGAACTGTTTTGCAGGCCCGTCCTGCATCTATAATAGGGCGAGCGCCTAGTTTAATCGAGTTTTGTAGTTGTGGACGCTTGTTGTGCGCCCCTCCGGGTGGCAGTGGTGGAAACCGGGAACCGAATCTGAGACGCGTGCTGTGTCGCTCACCTTTGTCGCGACGATGGCCGCCTTTTTAAGGCTTCTCTTCGCGCTCCGTTGATCCACTCCCGATCGGTCCGGCATAGACGATTCGGGTATTACTACACCCGGTCATCATCTACGGTAGAGCATCGTAACGGACCAGGCCGGCCCCCCTTTTTTCCCTCTTCGTAGTCTACGATATACCTGGTAGATTGCATTTATTGGCGGAAGTATTTCTGACCGAAGGGACTCTTCAAAATGACAGTCGAACAAAGGAATTCCCAAAAAGTCGTTGGAATGACAACTTTTTTCTCGATGAATCGCTGTGCGCGTAGGTCTCGACCTCAAATGGAGCCCTTGCTTTCCCGAGGGTGTTTCCCTGCTGGTTTTTAGAGTCCTGGTATGGCGTTCTACTCAAGGCGGGGATATTTCTGAAACATATATATATATACATATATATATATCATAACGCTTCCATGTTATAAAAACCAAGTAGCACTGGTTGTATAAAATTATTGGACGCACGCTACGACGGTAGAGGCGTACCATGTGTGTGTTCCGAGGCTCATAACCACTTGAGCAGTTCTATGCATGTCATACCTCACCCAAAAACTGATTTAGAGGCACACGAAAAGGCTACCCGATGAACAGCCCCATGGGCGACGCATTTCGACGATAGAGGAGTCTTACTGCGGTAGCCCCCCCAACTTTTCTTTAACGAAATCGTCGGTTTCAAAACCAGCTCCCGAAGTACGGTGTCCCTCGACACCCTCCCCGACGTCGTCGATCATTAGACCTTTGCTCAAACAAAGAACTATATGGATACTTTTTTTTCGATAGCATCCTTCCTTGTGTCGAGCAGCCACGAAACGCTAACGTTGAAAAATATCGCTGGTTTTTTCGGGGGGGGCTATCGTAGGATCAGTCAGAGGTGGCACTTTTTTTTTTTTTTTTTCTGAAAACGGTTTCTGACTAGCGGGGCTTTCTTGACCAAAAAAAAAAATGGTCGGACTTTCGCTCTGTTTTTCTGCACGATTTTCGTTGTATGTATGCCAAGGCCATGGCATTTATTTTTCATCTGGTCTAGCAGTTTATTATTATTATGATTATTTTTTTTGCTCCTAGTTTGTTTTCGGAGAGGTTTAAGAATATTCTAAATGGGGAACCTCAGAAAAAAAATGGTGCAACTCTACCGTAGCATGCACGAACAATAATTATGAGGCATTCATTCCGACGATTTTCTTAATATGGAGCCCCCCAAATCACTCTGTACTAAATTCAACCGTATGTACTAAATTCAAGTATTTTTTTCCCCAAAAAAGGGTTTCCAGTTGTGAAAAAAGGCTTAAAGGAACCCCGCCATTCAGAAAACCGTTTCAGACAAAAGTCGCCACCTGTATCCTGGCACGCGTCGTCGTGGTTGCCATCCGACAATGCATGTGCAGCACGATAGGCTTCAATGTTGATCACTCATAAAAAAATTTCCCAAAAAACGCCGTAGAAAGCCAATGGAAACCCATAAGACAGGAAACCTATTCGTACTCTACGTATCTCCCTTCTGGACTTACTTCCGACATAGTATCGCTCTAATCCTATGCATACATACTTTTGAATTACTTTCTCTTGGTTGACAATGCGCACAGAGGTGAGATTCAACGCCGAACACTCAAAAACATCTCCACGCAGAAGAAGCAAAAAAAAAAAACTCATTCGCTGTGATTTGATCGAGAAAAATCAAGTAAAATTCGACATCCAAGCGAGACGATATGTTACAAAGTGCCCAAAGTGTTCTTTTTTTGTGCTTTTTTTTGCGTCCGAGCAGAAGAAGGTGTGCGTTCGCCAAGTTGACCGCACGTTGCACGACGGCAGCGAAAAAGAAAACAAGCTGGCGCCGCGACGAATCGACATCCAACCAGTCGCGAAAAAAGTTGTATGTATGTACCATATGATACCACCGCGCACGACGACCAAACAAAAAAGGCGCGCGAGGGAAAACACAACTTTTCCAACTTTCCACATATATATGCGGTATAAATAGGCGGTATTTTTTCTTCTTCTTTTTTATCCCATTTATCATCCTCGAACTACTCTCGCCCTCCCTCCCAATAAAAGTACAGATCCGGGGTCACATAGATAGTGATCCCTCCTTCCCCCTCCCCACTACAACACGTGCCTTCATTTTTTCATCGCGAGGAGAATTCAAGATTTTCTTCCCTCGTCGGCTCCCATCGACCTGCCGGGACTCGTATTTATAGTAAGGCGGTACATCAGTTAGTGCGAACGAAGTTTTCGGCCGCCCTATGTCGAGAGGCCGTTGTATTCAAAGTTGCAGTCTTGGCAGTCGATTTCAACCGCCCTGACATCGAGTGGCCAACCTATTCGGAGGCATGCGGGAATTCATTTGAATTGTACCGACTCGCGACCGCGGGCAAGGTGGTATCAGCTCCGGGGACTTCCCCAAAATAGGCTCGGAGTGCGTTTGTCCACAAGGCAATAGTTCGTTCGTTATCACACGGGGAAGTGCCATGCCATCGGCCATGGACCTTCCCATCCATCTCTCAAGAGCATACAAGAAACGCCAACAACAGTGACAGTGGAACTCCCTGACAATTTGTGTCCAACCATTCCATGCAGGGTGAAATGCCCAATGACACGATCACAGCGGTACAAGTTGTAATCAGAGTTGTAGTGGTGCTGATTGATTTCAACTGCCGTATATCACGTGGTCGCCTTGTTCCAACCGCCTTATATAGGTCCCACTACGGTGACCAGGAATATACCGTAGTAGTGCATGTGGTATGTGGAGATAGAATAAAATAATAGTGCCAATCTTTTCGAGGGATATTGTATTATATTTTCTTTTTTTCCCTCCGTCGACAACCGTCAAGACCTATGACATACGTCGTACTGTATTGCGTGCCTGAGATGGTTCGGCTCGTCCGCACGAATTCATGTTGAGTCCTTGTTTAAAGTTGCAACAGTTAGTAGTCTTCGCCACAGCTTTCTCGCTACTGGTTCCCGGAATCACTCCCCCCCCCCCCCCCCCTCCGAACGCTACCCGCCTCCTATAACTTTCCACCATCGCTGCTTCACTGCAATGGCAGCTTCCAATAGTACCTGTTACAAGGCTTCGTTTGGGTAAGCGATGGGTTAACCGTCTAGCAGTGGTCAAACGGACTAATACCCTCTAATACCTTACCAAATGGCGTCGTCGCCAGACCATGTTTTTTTTGGGTCGTGGGTTCGAATCTTCCCATCTACCATAAATAATAGTAAAGTTTTACGACTTTCCCGATGTCGAACTTGAAAAACACTCTCCCCACTCTCCCCAGGAAATGGAACCTCGTGGGTTCGTGTGGTGGTACTCCGAGTGGGGGATGCGTGGTTGGTCGGTGTTGGGAAGCGTGCTCCTCATGGGTTCCGGTGCCCTTGTTTGGTCTCTCCTCATGGCTCGCTGGATAGACTCAAAAGCTTATACATTATTTCCTCTTCATTGGACTTTAAAAGACAGACAACACAGGCCCTTGGCACACGGTAGTGCAGGGCAGAGCAAGTATAGCAGGTACAGCTGGTAGAGCAGGTAGTGAGATGTGGGGCGTCCTGCTTGTCCCATCATCGTCACCTACATTATCGCCCATCTATGATGGCCTTGACGTGAATGTGACATCTAAAGTCACGTGGTTTCACCTCAACCATGACATGGCTTCACGTCGAATCTATAAAGCTATCCTTCTACGGAGGGCACTCTATTACATTCGAATCTTCCCATCTACCATTAATAATAATAAAGTTTTACGACTTTCCCGGCGTCGAACTTGAAAAACACTCTCCCCACTCTCCCCAGGAAATGGACCGCGTGGATATTGACACGCACCCGCCCGTATATCCGGCCGACCTGTTATCCCGCCGGTCCAAGCGGGGAGAGTTTCACAAGAGTTACGTTGGGTAGGCAATTGGCCAGCCTTTTACCAGTGGTCAAACGGACCAACACCCTCTAATTCCTCAACATGCCGGTGTGTGTGCCAGTCCAATATACCGGCACTGTTCAGGGCACCGGCACTCTTGGGAACAGAACTGTATCAGAGAGTTACTACAGAAAGTTCCAGTTGTGCCGGTTGTTTCCACCGGTACTACAGAGAGCGGTGGCGCTACCCAACCCGCACTATACTGGGAGCCCCCCACTGCTGCAGTTGAGGATCTTTGTCGGTCAGGTTGCTGTAGTCTTGGCGTAAAAATGCCACCTACAGCGGTGCGGAGCTCCTTATAATGCCGGCATGTGCCAGCCCAATAACCGGCACTATACAGGGCACCGGCACTATCGGGAAAAGAGAGTTCCAGTGGTGCAAAGCGATTTCACCGGTATTATAGAGAGCAGTGGCACTATTCAACGGGCCCTATTGGAGAAGCCTCCCACTTGCACTGGGAAAATAGTCCCACGCTAATTCGCGATGATTTTCCACTTTGGTGCAGTTCTCAAGCGGATGTCAGACCAAACACGAACAATCCCTTTCGCACCACCGCGCTCATAACGAAATCCCATCCTCTGGGCGCTGTGCACCAAAATAAGACGTTCCGATACCTGCTCATTTGAAGACCAAACGCAAACCCGTTTAAGACCAAACACGAGCCCTCTAAGCATCACCCCACACAAAACTGAGAAAGCGCATCCCCCTCCGGACGCTGTGCACGAAAAAAAAAGGGTTCATAAACCGCGCGTTTAAGATCAAACGCAAGCCGAATCCCCTTCACGTCAAGCCTCGCTCAAAAGCAGAACAACAACCTCCACCCTGCCAGACGCTGTACAAAGAACACGCCTCCGTATCCCGTGCTTTTAAGGCCAAAACGTGAACCGAAAAGTCCTTCTGCTTTACCTAAAACCCGCAAGGGGTTATATTATTTCCGGTGGGAATACGCACAAGTACTAAGGGGGTTTGCCATCCATTTTTTTTTTTTTGTGGGTGGAAGCTGGGTATGAAAGGATAGACTGCTGTTAGCATTGAAACCGTCGAACGTCACAATCCACGGCCAACCCAATCTCATGCAAAAAAAAAAAATAGTGGAAAAAAATAGGTTAGAAATATGTTTTCGTCGTCTATACCCTAATTTTACTCTATTAGCATATTTTTTTCATGCCTAGGCCGTGGGCTTTGTTCGTCGGGTTGCGCTTTTATCCTAGCTTTACTCAAACACATTTTTTTTGGGGGGTGAATTGCAGAGGATCTCAAGTAAGCGAGGATCCACAGACAAAAAGGGGTGCTGTCGTCGAGTGTGTCGTAACAGTGAGAGGATTACTACTAATATTAATAGACGGCTACCAGGTATCGATATTAAGAAAAAGACGACAAAGAAAGACGTGACACGGGTCACTTTTCGCTGGCTGTTTCGGGTTGACCCGACCCGAACTGACCCGACCCGACCCGACCCGACCCGACTCGACCCGACCCGACCCGTGATATTTTATACACCTCTTGACCCGACCCAACTCGATCCAACCCGCGATATTTTGGAAAACTTTCGACCCGATCCGTGAGAACCCCAGGAAATTTACAAGGAAAGAAAAATCCCGGCCCAGTTATCTTGGAATTTGTTTAGGAAACACATGATTCCCCCCTCCAAGTAAAAAACGGGCATAAAGAAAGACTCACTCGTAGATCGAAACTTGCAACCAAAAAAGAAATCCCTGCTCGTTATCTTGAAGTTTGTGTAGGAAACACATCAATCCCCCCCCCCCCCCCCCCCCCGAGTCAGAAAACAAGCACAATATGAAAGGCTACGTCGAAACCTGCAACGACATAAGAAATTCCGGCTCGTTTATGTTGAAGTATTGAAGTTAGTGTAGAAACCCCCCCCTCCGCTTCCTTCCGTATGTAGGAGGTATATACGAGATTCCGGGACACGTGCTAAGGTAGAGGTTCACCACGTTTTTTCCGAGGTTTGCCCAATATTCGGGAGCTTAAGACGTCTCCCAACAAAACTGATCTCTCGACCAAAACGAAAAACTACTATAATAACAGATACATAACCCCATGCATGGCTTAGGTATAAAACGAGAATCATGCAAAAAAAAAATGGCCTATTATTTATTTTTTTTCCGGCGGTTTTGGGTTGAGTAAGGAGCCCCGTCACCCAAAAAAACATTTTCGCCAAAAATCGGTATACCGTAGTGCGTATAGTATGCATACTGCTGTGGAATCTTCGTTACCAAAGCCACGTGTCCTGCCCAGGAAAAACCGTGGTGTTGTAACAATTTTTGTATTTTATGTTTTTTGTGTTTTTTATCACCACTTTTTCTTTTTCCAGCTCAAACTCGTAGGAAGCTTTTATCTACCCTCGCCGCCGATCTTCTGGACACGCCGTGGTTACTCGTGACATCCCTTCGTCTCCCCACCCGGTATATCCTCCCATTTCTACCGCAATTAGGGTTCAGCGTCCTCACTGTGCTCGTCGATTTGCGTCGAACTTGGCTAACTCGCGCTCCTCACTTACTTTCGTCGTGTTAATAAATATACAAAAAAAAGTACCCTGCGGGGTTTGAACTCACGAATTACCGCAGGATTAAGACCCGTGGCCGAGGCGTAGTAGCCCACGATTCTCGCGTGCACGAAAGGTACAGCACCAAACATTCTCGCCTCCTGCTTCGCGCACGAAAAGGATTCCTCCTGTTCTTTTTTTTTGTTCGTTTTGCGTTTTTCGCCAAAAAAAAGTCGAACGGCTTTTTGCTCGAAATCTATGCACCTACCTACATTTTTTACATGTATGTGACACACTATTTTTTCCCTTTTTTCGCAAAAAGTCGAATGACTTTTGCTTGAAGCTCACATCTTCCACGCTTATATGAAACACTAAGCTGCTGCTATTAATAGGTACAAACTACAGTATATATTTTTTTGCTTTTTTTGCCAAGCCGAATGACTGTGGAATGAAGCACACACCTACATTTTTACACGGAGCAATAAGCCGTGTCATTGCTCTGGTGGCCAGGTACCCGGCATCTGGTACATGCCTTAACCATTTCGTGTTGAACTGCTAAAAAACACCCTCACACTGACTTTCAAGCAGTTATCCCCGAAATCGGGAGTGCAGTTCTAAAGGAGTTCAAGGACGCCGCTAGGTTAAGACACGCACCACTAGGTTAAGGTATATCGCTAGGCTAAGTTACGCCACTAGGTTAAGGTACACCACTAGGTTGAAGCACACCGCTAGGTCAAGGTACACCACTAGGTGAGGGTACACCACTAGGTTAAGGTATATCGCTAGGTTGAAGCACACCGCTAGGTCAAGGTACACCACTAGATCAAGGTAAACTACCACGTTTAATGTACACCTATCAAGGTTCTGGATTCGTGGTTGAGGTGATCCAACAAAGGGGACACCAACCAATCTGGGGTCCAAGCCGCTTGCATGCACGACAAGCTTGGCCTGATCTTTTAGCGCTTACTGTCTACCTACCGCGACAGCGGGTTGGCTACCCCTACTGTCTGTTGACCTGCTGTTCGCTCTCTCGACACACTTTTTATCTGCTACTCCGTCTCCGCAGGTTATTCGGTCCAGAAGAGACAACTCTACCGCAGTCCTGCACAACATTTTTTTTTTCGCGCTAACAGAGGCTTGAGCCTACGGACGTGTATCAATCTAAACTACACGCCGGAGGCCGGCTACCCGAAATACTCTTTTCCCACCCACCCACTCTTCGATCTCTCAATAATCGTTCGCCCTACGAGTATCCGCGCCATTGGTCTCTCGCTCCACTGCTCGATCACCCGGCACCCCCCCCGTTATCCGCCCCGACATCTACGCGCGTGACTGCTTGGTCCGGGGAGCAGCCCTGCGCCAACTTTTTTCTGCTCGCTATGAGGCTTGAGCTGATTCGCTTAACACTTATCTATGCACCCAAACGAATCGGCTACCCCTGCTTTCTCTTGACCCACTCATCGTTCGACCTCTCGATGCCCGCTACATCTCCTCAAGTAACGTTTGGTCCAGGCAAAATTTTGCACCGACGCAATTCTGCACGCTAGGCTTGAGATGAATCGTTCAACACTTACTTACATACCCAGCTACACACCGGGTTGACTACCGGCTGTCCAATCGTTCGATACCCGTTCGCGTTCCCCATACTGCCTCTTCTGCCACTATATTTAGCTGTCTGCACCAGCGGCGTCAGGAGGCATGTCAAGCAAACGGAATGCACGCGCTGTCAACGTGGTATACAGGGAAATTGAGCGTTCCACACTAAAATGTAGTCGGGTGGTGCCAGTCAAGGCAAAAAAAAAACAAAAACAATATTTTTCTTTTTTGCTGGCTTTGTCGAGGGGTATAAGTGCTGGCTCCCGACATCTTTGATCTGCAGCGGCGGACCGCCTACCCCCGCTACCCTCCCTTGGCCAACCGTTCAATACCCAGATCATCGTGGTCCGCCGCTCCATCTCCGCACGTAACTCTGTTCAGGGAACACACCCTACGCCAACGCCTTTTCTGCGCGGACTTTGTCTATTTGTAGGA
The DNA here is from genome assembly GCA_012845835.1 of Undaria pinnatifida. Classification (NCBI taxonomy): domain Eukaryota; class Phaeophyceae; order Laminariales; family Alariaceae; genus Undaria; species Undaria pinnatifida. The sequence continues at coordinate 5,170,529 of JABAKD010000025.1, read as the reverse complement.
CGGGTCTGCGCATAACTTTGCGCAGGTCAGTTGATCTTAATGGTCGCGGCTGGTCTTTCGGCCGCCAGGTTTTGTTTTGGAAAAACGCCACGAAAAAAAAACGCCAACAAAGCCGCGCGACTGCCCCTGCTTACCTCAACCCCCCAGAGAATCCGTCTCGCACATGTAGGGCGGGCCGTATGCGCACTACGTTTAGGCCTGATTCGTTCAACTCCTTATCATCTACAGGTTGAGCCGACTGCCGTTTTCTTCGGCTGCTGTTCGATCTCTCGATACATACACGTTCTTGCTACATTACCCGTACTATTATTGCCTCTGGATCCACTGTTCAATCTCTCGATGCCCGTTCTCCGCCGCGACATCTCCGCACGTTACCTTGTCCAGAGGACATCCCCGCTCCGTCGCCCACTCAAGCATCTCAAGGTGCCCACCCCGAGCCGCGTAGTAACAAACAAACCGATCCCACGCGTGGCCGTTCTTTCTCGCCCACTTCAACATCCCTAAATTCCCACCCAGTGCCGCGGAAAAAGTGCACGTGTACAACCCACACGGACAACCTTGCGCCAACGCCCACTCGAGGGTCTCAAGGTGTCCGCCGGTAGCCGCAAGAACCGCAACGTTTCTAGCAAACTTTGGGGAAACCCAGTCGGGTCCGATCTTTTTCGCGGTGGCCTTTAGTCCTGCAAGGTTCCCCGACATGGCCGCTGCGCGTAATAACTCGCCCAAATTTAGCGCGGTCGACGAAAACTTTGGGTCGTCCAGGGCCCATTCTGTTCGCGTTTGGCAGATTGCGGCCGAACGCACGCTTGTGTGTTTAGGGTGGCTGGATCGGGCCCACGCGGATTGCCAGAGCTTGCTTGTGCCGGCTAGATAAAGGAATTCGTCTGGTGGGCAGAAGTAAAGCACACCCGAGATGATTTCTTCTTGGTTTTCCAGCGGGTTTCTGAACATGATGGTGGTGGTGGTGGTGGTGGTGGTGGTGGCGGTGGTGGCGGTGGTGGTGGCGGTGATGGTGGTGTTGTTGTCGCAGATTAGGCCCTCACCGCAATGACGATGGTGTACGCACCGGTCGGTGTGCTGCTCCTGAAAAGCAAGGTCCAGACATTTCGCACGATATGTTAATGTTGAATATTAAACATTAAAAAAAAGTGATTTTTCGTTTCCATTTTTGAGACAAGCGAAAGGTACAAACAGGGCGGCGCATGGCGCGATTGGTCGTCTTGGTCGCGTGTATCTAATTCGCACCGGCATTGACACGTGCAACGGTGAAGGGTGTACCTTATTATGGCGACTATGTACTGTAAACGATGACACGTGCAACGGTGAAGGTGTACCTTATTATGGCGATGATGTACTGTAAACGATGACACGTGCAACGGTAAATGTGTACCATGTGCGTGTTCCGAGTCTCCTGACCTCTTGAGGGGCTGTATACATTGTATACCATGGTATACCTCACCCGAACACTATTTCTGAGTAAACTGAACCTGCAACCCGATGAACAAAACTTCTCATGGCCTTGTGGGGTTGGGTATACACAAAATAAAACGAAAAACAAAGAATGGTGACATTCCGACGATTTCGGGTTAATAACGCCTTTATAACTAGAAACCCGTTCTTGGGGACAAAAGTTCTTGGATTTTGTATAGGGAGGGGTTTGGGGAAGGGGCTAAGGAGCGCCGTCATCCAGAAAACAGTTTTGTCGAAAACGTTTTCTCTCTTTCGCAGCACACGCTGCATTACCGTTGTGTATTATTGTTCTTTCCCACGTTTCTTTCCGCTTGAAAGTAGCCCATAAAATTGACGAAACAGAGAGAAAATTATGGTTCAAGGTTGTAAAAAGCACATACGAAAAAGCCAGGTCGAAGTGCATTCACCTCTCTAACGAACGCCCCCCCCCCCGGAAAGCAATAGAGAGTAGGATTCACATACGAAGTAGAAGGAGAATGTGAAAAATCCAAGGAAGAACGAGATGCGTTATAGAGGAGATAAGGAAAGTAGACGTGTGTGACATGGAAGAGTTTGGTAGACTAGAGAGTAGCGAGAAAACGATCGCTATCCTAGGAGATCGATGTAGTGTTACAAGCCTTAGTTTGGGTGAGCAAAATTGGTGAACCTTTTGCAAGTGGTCAAACGGACTAATACCCCTCTAATTTCTTAACAGAAAACGGCGAAACAGGCCCGGGATAGGATAAGTAAACAATTTTTATGTAATATATGAAAGAAGCGCAATGAGCGCTCAAATGTTGGAAGTGTCTCTATTAGGAGTAGGAACGGTGTTCCGTCTCGGAAGTCGAAAGGGATGCGTGGTCAATGGTCAAATGACTAAGGCAAGCAACAAATGAGTACCCCCCCCCCCGGCCCCACCGTGAAAGCGCATGTGCTTGCCAGAAAGCACCACGAGGAAATCAGAACGTACTACAGTATATCGTCTTCCTTTACCACCAAGGAAACCTTGATGTCTTGAAATAGTCTAAAATAGTCTGATAGCTGATAATAATTCATCCACCGCCCTATACAATCCCTGTCCAACATACAAAAGCAGGAGAACAAGTTTTTGGAGAGTGTACAGACGCAGGGGACCCAAGCACTTTTCTGGGAATGCGCAAGTATTTAGAATTTGCAATACATACCTGGTACAGCGTCATGGCTGGGGTGAAACAGGTTACTCTTCGTTACCGGGGCACTTTTTTTCGAAGGGACGGTGTGGAGGGACACACCAACTACCACTGATCAAAAAGCTACTAAGGTATCGAGGTATCTACCCCAAATTTTGACTGACCTATGTCTAAGCCAGTCACACGAGTGACTCTGTACCCCACTGACGAAACGACTGTACACGATATGCTTGGCGCAGCGTGGCTAACTATTGCATTGCGGATTCATGTAGCTAGATTATTGGTATCGGAGTATCTACCCCAAATTTTCACTGACCTGGGTCTAAGCCAGTCACAAGAGTGACTCTGTACCCCACTGACGAAACGACTTTACACGATATGCTTGGCGCAGCGTGGCCAACAATTGCATTGCGGATTCATGTAGCTAGATTAGTATGATAGCACGAAAGCCTGATAAGACCGCTAAGGAACAGGGGGTCACTCGCGCGAGTGACTCCGGGCCACAACAACAAAAAAGCCTGCCCCCCCCAAAAAAACAAACAAACACCGTAGCATCGGTCTACTATCATAAATAATTGCAGGCCGGCTGTAACTTCGTACCGCCTGCATAATAAGACAACAATCTGACGTCGTCGGTGTTTCGTCCTTCAACAGCAACGCGATAAGCAGTGTCGTCTTCAGTTGGAACAACTTGGGAGTTATGAAATTCTGCCTCCCGGCTTGTTATGCACGAAGCATAGATAGGGAAATCGCTTTTTAGGTACGAGTCGTAGTGCTGAAATTGTTATCTTTCATGTCGGGTTTGTTCGGCATCCGAAAAAGTTGTAGCACAACAAACTTTGGCGTCGCATTACTCATGATCACCTACAGAACGAAGAAAATAATCATGATGGTTTACAGTGGTAGCACTAGTAGTAGCAGTAGCAGCAGCAGCAGCAGTAGTAGTAGTAGTAGTGGTAGTAGCAGCAGCAGTAGTAGTAGTAGTAGTAGTAGTAGTAGTGGCAGAAGATAGTAGTATCTCACACCCCCACATGTATACCAATTTCGGCCTTAGACTCAAAACAATAACAAAAGTTTCGCTCGCACAACAGTACCATCAAAATCCCTGCCAGGCACCCGCAATGTTTTCGTATTAATAAGCATGTTGGGGCCCGTGCATAGCGACAATAAAAACGACGATTGCGATGTCTGCAAGCGTCTACGAGTAGCCTGAGCGCGCAGTCAGTACGAGTAGGATCATGCTGCGCCCGTCCGTCCCGTACGATTCTTTGCACGGCTGTCGTTCGGACACCATTTTTTGTGATCATCGCCAACCAGTCCAGTGTCCAGTGAGTGGGCGACACCGTAACCGATTTTTTTCGTTCGTTGTCAAATTTCCCGCGCTGGAGTCCCAAAAAGGGGTGAGAATGATACCTTTCTTACATCCGTACGACAACGTTGTATGCGATACAGGCCGGTTCAAGTAAAAAAATACAAATTCTATCCCCCACGAATACCGCTCGCAATATTTTGTACGTTCAAAGAGTCAATACTTGGTATTATAGTGACCCCTCATGATCAGTGCAAGAGGGTGACATGGCCAAAAAAAAAATACCGGTCTCGGGCTGTCTCTAGGAGCGAAACTCATATCGACCAATGACAGGGCTTCAATATTTTCAATGATATTCAGGGGTTTTCCCAGCGGGGGCGAAAAATAATTGTGCCGCATTTTGCACGATCCGGTTGGACGTACGTACTCCAAGGCATGTCTGTAGAAATTTTCGCGCAAAAATCGAAGATGTGACTTACCTGCCTGTTTTCAACCTTAAGCAGAATCTAGCGAGGAAACTGGATCCTAGGCTAAAAAAACCAAGTCGTTTGAAGGAAGTAACGTATCCTACTAGTTTTTACGCACAAAACTCCAAATGTCCACGCCGTTTTTATGAGAAAGACCCTGAAATTTTGCACACTTTGTTCTAAATGCCCACCCCGATTATTGGAGGCCTGACCCGCGTTATTTATTTTATTTGTTCTCGCGGAACAAAGTTGGGCTAAGGTGGTCCACATTTTCTGAAAAATCTTAGCTGACCAAAAATCAGGCAAACAAGAGAAAAAAAAAAAAAAAAAACGGGTGGGGTCTTTGAAAATGCACTTAGAAGAACACGACGTGTGCAAATTTTCACGGTCTGAATCGAAAAAACGGCGTGGACATTCGCCGGGGAATAAATTTGGGTTTTTTTAACGCGAACCAGCCTGTAACGCATACCTGGTCCTTGTACGAGTGAGGGAGGACCTTAAAAGACTTTCAGGTGGTGTTATCTCTTACATTTAGACTATACTGTTATTATTATGAATGGTAATTTATTAGTCTAATAGTTCAAGACGTTAACCCGTTTAGCACCGCACTCCCGACTTGGGGACAAAACATTTGGACCTAGACTGGGATAATTAGGGTGTGGAAATGGGTTACAATCAATTTCCATGCTCGAAGGAGACGATATAGATATGATATATGATAAGACTTGAAATAAAAGGGAACCAATACTGTTTAGGACGACTCGTACCCCAAGCGCGCTTTGGGAGACAAAACATTCGGAAATAGGGCACTGGCATCGATATTCACACCAGTGGTGGTGTAACTTTTTCCACTTATTTTATCATGTTGTAAAAATAAAATTACTCTCCACCACCAGCTGTGAGATCGAAGATTTCGTCGAAACTTCATCTTTGCAAGCTGTGTGATACTCCGATCGCGCGTGTTACTGGTTTTGTGTCCTCATTAAGGATATAGGTCGGCGACTCCCCCTTATAGCTACAGCAGTGTAGCTACCAAGTAGCAGGGTCAACAGCGTGATGTTAATAATCCAACTGTGCGCGGAAACTATACAACAACCCGTTTCTGATATTTTTATTGTGTACCACACTCAGTCTGCAAAAGTTATCCCCCACTAATTCCAAGTACTACATCAGTATCGTAGTACTGATACGTACGAAGTACCAATGTTGTTGTGTAGTGTGGCGCCAAAAACATGGATGGAGAGAAAAGGACTAGACTAATAATGAGACAAGGCGCTTTACAACCCCCCCTCGTTGCGGGTTATTGCAATAAGAGTATTGGGCGGGGACACAAGAGTGTCCCCTGCAGGTCTGCCAACATACAGTTTCCGTGCGCAGAACAAGGCTGAACGTCTTAGTCCCTGTTGACCCGGGCATTAGTAGCTCAAAGGTCACCTACCTGTATCCTTCACGAGGAGGGTATAGACTACACACACCCCGTAACGCGCGCGATCGAAGCATCACATACATGCGGCTTGAAGTCGTTCTGCGGTACTCCCCCCGAACAAAAACGAAATCGCTGGTTTTGAAACCGGCTCCTGGCCGTATCTCCTGCAACACGGTGCCCTTGTCACCCCGCCTTCGTCGTTCGGTAGTCCGTTTGCAAACAAGAATGTAACAGGTCTAGTCTAGTCTGTTAGGATTTATTTTTCGTCGGCATCTTCCTTCGTGTTGAGCAGCCATGATGAGACGTTCGTTCACGAAAATCGCTGGTTCTCGGGGGGGGCTTTATCGTAGTAAGCAGTCCTTTGCAAGAAGAGAAGCTGAGTTTTGATTCACAGGTAGCTGAATGAAGTGTGTTTTGTCATTTTTTAAACATACAGAACCACACTCAACCCTCCTGGAACAACTGCTGTACTAGAGCAGTAGTAGTTAGACTAAAGAGAGTGCGTCTCACACCTCAAAGGTTTATGAAATAAGCTGTTTGTTACGACGATACAAACAACAAAAGCAGCCAGCAGCGCGTTGCCGTCGTGTGATTGCGAGCAGCGTGTACTGTTGTTGCAGTATCTATACTACGCTGCTGCAACGCCTGTCGGCGGGGGAGCCGTTCTGTAGCTGCGAGACGACGTGTGTTCAACGGTGCTATGATGTCCTCTCGGCGTGGTGTGTACTAGCACCGGGTATGTATACATACTAGCCGGAGGGAAATAAAAATCACCTCGGAAGTTTACGAAGAACGTTGAAGGTGATGCCAAGCTGTTGCATGTAGTAGTGGTAGTAGTGGTAGTAGTAGCAGTGATAGTAGCAGGAGTGTAGTATCAGTAGTAGTGGTTCTAGCGTCTCAAGATTCTGAAGAGAAATGAGGAGGAAACCACTATTATTGAGGTTTGGACGTCCTTGGTGCCACTCACTTGCTCAAGCTTGCTCGGGCTTGCTCAGGCAGAAGGCAGAACAAGAAGAAGAAATTTTCAGTTTGTTGTGAGCTGAGCCGTTGGAGGTCAAGCCGCAGCAGTCCGTAGAATGGTGGTGCTGTTACAGCGTTCGACTTTCCTCGTCCGTGTTGTAGCGCTTCGGAGATGTTGCGGGCTGTAAACGAGCGGAAAAAAAGGGGCAAAGAGTAACTTTAAACGTTAGGTACGATACGCGTCACAGCTCGTTCGCATACCTCAAGTGTTATAACAGGTACAGGCAGCAAGAATACGGGTGAGTGCAATGGGATGAGGCCGACCGATGTCTCTAGACTTCCTTTTCGTGACCACGACAATAACGCAAAATGATTCCGCGAACAAGCAGGTTGCGCCGCATTTTTTTCCGCACGAACACGCACGCATCAAGCCGTGAAAAAAACGCTGCTGCACAGGTGTGCTCACGAGCGTTACTACAAAGTACGAGAGACACTTGCTTACGTTGAACACTCTACTACTTTATAGACTATACGAGTAGTACCTACCTTACGGTCTCCAAGAGGCGCGTCAAAATAAGTCGAGAAACCGCCCAAAATAATATCGTTTCGTTGCCGTGTGGAGGTCTGATAGGTGCTCTGTTGATGACAATCTGCTCTTGGTTTTGTCGTAGACACGACGAGCGCACGTGTCGTGTGCGTGTGTGTCGTCGCACCTTGTTTTTATCTTCTTCTCGCCCTTCTTATTTTGTTTGTACTGAAGATGATGCGGCGTGATGCGTTGTGCGGTGGTGTGCGGTGCACGGTGTCGTGGGCAAAAAAGTATGGCTGGGAGATTCGGGCGGGCAATAATAACCAGCTGATAATTATTCCCTAGACGTCGCTAAAATATTTTTATTAAATAATAATGGCTGGCTGATGTGATGATGTGTCTGATGTGTCATCTCACACACAGACAGGGTGTTCTCTGCACACGGATGGTAGATCGAAAGATTGTATCATACACCCGCGTATGTACTATTAATACAATACTGTTGTACTGAGGTACTCGTGCGACGTACTGGTAAAGCGTCTATATCTTCCGTATTTTTTCTCGATTATTTCTTTTTTTCTTTTTTTCCTGTTTTATTTTTGTAAATTCTTCTTTTCGGCCGTTTTTGCATGCTGGCATGTATTAATAGCAGTAGTAAGAAGAGTAATCTCACGAAAGAACGCATAAAAAGAAGATGATCCTCTCCATCATCTAACATGTATGTGTGTGTTTGGTTTGCGGTGTTTCGCCCGTTTAGATTACCCCTCGGAAAAGCATATGCGAGAGATACCACCGGTCGGTGTCTTCAATGTTCATGGCATTTATGTCAGGCCGTTGATCCGAGACTAAAGTTTGGGAGCATACGCATACATAGTCTACGTCATCATGTTCTCTCTGCTCACTGATGACGCATTAGGGGGAAACGGGAACATGCAAAGGAGCCGACGCGCCGACGCACGACAGCGAGCGAACCACCTGCAATCTCTGCCACAGGGGCAGATAATTATAAATATATTATAAAAAAATTAAAGTACACACCATACGAGAATATCCAGCTGTGTGAGATTTTCGTCGTCGAGTAACTCATCTCTTCTTATTATGCACAAAAAGCTATACTACTGTACCTGGTATGTTGTTACTCCGATCGCGCGTGTTACTGGGTGTGATATAAGATACTGCTGCTGCTTGCTGTAGATCGGCGACTCCCCGTAGCTTGTACCACAGGGTCAACAGGGTGATGATGTCAATCAAGCTGTGCACACGGAAACTATAAAAACCCTGATTTTTACGAGGGGGACCGAAATCTCAAAAATACCACCTGGTACCACTACAACTAGTAGTAATACAATAATAATAGTATTAGTCTAATAGTAGGTCTACCCACGAAGTACGTATTACAAGATACCAGGTATAGTCTAATACTTGTATCATACGAGTGCCTGCTTGTTCTTTCGTGGTGTGCGTGAAAAGTACTGGAAAAATCGCGGCATGAACACATATTATACGGCATACGGCGATACTGCAGCAGCAGCAGTACGATCCTGCCGATTACTTTTGGCGACGCTGTGCGTGAAAATGACCGGAAAAAAAACTCGGTCAGTCGGATCATCAGTGATGGGTGGCTCTAGACTTTGGGGGGAAACTGACGCGGGTAATATGACTTCCTACTTTATACCAGTGCTGCTGTATGTGCACAGACAGGTGCATGCCAAGACGGCAAGAAAGGGCAATAATGCCGCATGCTGTTCACCCCCACTATATTGCCCGTCGAATCGGCCCCTTTCACCCTGTTATCTGCCGGCGGGGTCGAGTCCGTCCTCCGCCGCCGGCAACCAACAAACGGGCACACACAGCACACCAAAATAACATCTACCTCAATTAGACTATCTATGCCCCCGCCCGTCTTGTACAAATAACTGTGGTTTGATGGCTGTGTTTTCTTTCGCGCTTGGTTACCGTTGTACGATAGTATGGCTGTTCTCTCTCGCACACGACATGAGAAGGTACACACAACAAACAAGCAGTTCGGTTAAAACCGTCGAATCTCGGATCTCTGTGCAACAACAACCACAACATCAACACAACAGCGCTGCGTGCGGTTGCGGATCGGGGGTGTATACAGTATGTACGGCGCAGCATGTCTACTATATAATACTAAACTACATCTGGCCGCGACTCTCGCCCAACATCGGCTCGAGTTGTTTTATGTTATGTCATCTCAAACTCCGCTCTCGATCATACGCAGCCTAGTCTCCGCTTTATACCTCCCGCGCCTGCCCACAGCTATGGCACACAACAAGCAGCCGAACACAGTAGCAGCAGTTTCTTACACCAGTGTCTGGGGTCTTGGGCTATCCACTCTCGTTCACGGAGAAGATGGAAATTCTCTTCTTCCAGCTTCTTCTGGTAAATTTATTGATCGAATTGTCGAACAATCGCCCGATCGCCGCAAAACCGCAATACCGCAATGCTGGCGATCCTGTGAAAGCCGACCAATCAGAAACGCCCAAACTGACAGTCCCTCGGAAATAATTCCGCACACATCGCGGGTCGAAGATAATACAATCGCCCTTTGACCCACGATCAGGGCCCACGGCCTCTCTATATAATACGACGTTGCAATAACGATGCCCACGATGTTTCGACGCTGTAGTATGCATGGCCTGCGTGACAACACGAGACAGGCGGTGGTTAGTTAGGTGCTTAGTCTACAGTAGTTGAACAAGAGTCTTGATATTTGGTACCTGGCACGGTTTTTTGCTTGTTTTTTCGCTCATCCGATGGATTACCTTCGCACATTTTCTCCCTCCTTTTCCCTACCTAGACTAGACCTATAACTCAGATCTGGGATCGGTCACTATAAGCAGGCCCTTCTCCCCCCTCCCCACGGCCGTCCGCGCCTTCATTTTGGTCTGCACCTATGGCTATTGCACATAGAAGAGGGTTATAACATTGAACGCTGCAACCACAGCAGTAGTATGTAGTACCTGGTAGTAGACATCCGGCGACAGATCAGGTATTCTTTACCGAAGAAGCAGAAGAAGCAGTAGCAGATTGCAAATGGCTGCCGCTAACGGCGAAGGTGGGAATGCGAGTTTTTTGTTTCCCGAAGCCGCGCGTAGAGTCCGCGGGCTCGATCCTCCCCACCGCAATTGCTTACGGCACACCAGCACCTGTATTCTAGACTGATTCTACGATACCCCCCCCGCCAAAAGCCTGCGATTTTCTTTAATGAACGTTTCATGGCGCTGCTACGTAGACACGAGGAAGGATGCTATGAAACAAACATCTCAAACATTTTCATGTTTGCATTTTCTTTGACGAACGGTTCATGGCGCTGCTAGACACGAGGAAGGATGCTATGAAAAAAACTACCTCAAACATTTACATGTTTGCAAGTGTCTAGATATCGAACGATGACGTCGGGGCGGCAAGGGGCACCGTATATTAGGAGATAGGGCCGGGAGCTGGTTTTAAAACCGGCGACTTCGTTGAAGAAAAGTCGGGGGGGCTACCGTGGAAGGACTCACTACATACTGCAGTACCACAGCACCAGCGCCAGCTGCATCAACCCTCAACACCAACCAGCATTTTCAATGCACCATCAATACTAACCAGCACCAGCACCACCACCGCCACCACCATCACCACCACCGCCACCGCCAGCACCAGCACCAGCACCAGCACCAGCACCAGTAGTAGCAGCAAACAGCTAATAATAGGTACCAATCAATGTAAACGGTCAACCCGTACGAGAAAAAAAAAACAGTTTGCCAAAACAGGGCCTGCCGCATGCGGCCTTCACATTCAGTGTTACCTGGTAGGACGTGAAAGAGGGTATGAAAAAATGGAAATCGGGTCAACTACTCAGCACGAAACAAAAGCAAAACCATGACTATTTTTTATACTGAAAGTAGTGTACGCACTGCACGCCTCACACAAGAATTGGAGCCTAAGAGTCTCGCATATAATATGTCATTTAATTACATCAATCAGCTGTGAGTTCGATCAACTCAAGAGTCGATACTCATCTTTGCAAGCTGCGAGATGCTTCGGTCGCGCGTTTTTACGCTTTGAAAATATGAATCCCCTCTCGCCTGTATTTGCGACACCGATGTAGGAATTGCCCATAGCGTCCAGAGGAACTGCTCTGCATGATAAAGTTAAGGGGCTGTTACAGACACAAGCCACTCTTTGCAGGTTTCTCTATTACTATAGGCGGGTTCCACGTTGGTCACTCACTTGTGCTAGATAAGCTGTTGTATTAGTTTCACACACGCCACGGACGAACTGAATAGCGTTCAATTCCGCGAAGCAAAAGCGTCATCCCCTTTTTCCTATACGCACATGCCGTCAAAGAACGTGAAACCCTTTTATATCCAGCCCTATCCCATATATTACGCCCTGTTAGGCTCCCAGGGGAATGCCATAACATCTGCACGCGGGTCCCACGATGACACTTCTCTACCGCTGCTGCTGTTGCTGCGCGCATATAGCTTGCGTCTACAACAGCCGTGGGGCTCCGGGTTTAAGAAGTACTGGGGTGCTGTTCAGAAATATCGTGTTAAGCTGAAACGGCCAGTATCCCTGGAGATCTCTATCCCGCAGCTTGCTGTGTCTCTCCCCATCTTGTTTCGGGGAGGCAGCATGGCAGCATTATCGTCGTGTAACATGTTCCCTCAAGCAAAGAAAACATCTCTAAAGCTGCAAGACGTCGTAGAAAGAGAAAGGCGTGGATACGTTGGGGGGCGTTAGGGGATGGGCCCTGCTAATCGTTTTTTTCATGCCGCATCAATGGCAGTCCCTCATGGCATGCCATATGCGTGTCATGGCACTGCCGTGGGCTTTCATGGCAATGTCATGGCAACGTCATGGGCTCCCATGCCAAAGCCATGCCAGAGCCATGGCACCGCCAGCCATGGGCGTCATTACATCCATGTGCGTTCATGACTTTTCGTGGGCATGAATGGGCTCTCACAAGAACTGTCACGGGCTTTCATGGCACAATACCATGGCAATGCCATGGGCTCTTTCATGGCGTTGCCACGGATTTTCATGGCACCGACCCGCGCCAAAAATGCCATCAAAAGCGCAAAAAAAACCCGGCATTGTCATGAAAATGTCCCGCGGTAGTGCCATGAGAGGTCTCGATCTAACCCAAACCTTAACCGTAACCCTATTTTTTTATGCCCATGGTAGTGCGCCCTTCCTTGTGGCCTTGGCATTGTCGTGGCAATTGCCATGGCGGGTGTCTGGCATGGCATTGCCTTGGCATGGCATTGCCCTGCGGATTTCGAATAGAACAAGTACACCCTGTTATGCATGCTTAGTTTGGGTGGGCAGTTGGGTAACCTTTGTCCAGTGGTCGCACGGACTAACTTCCTATAATACCTTAATTTAACATATGGCGGGTCGTCGACAGACCATGTTTTTTCGAGACGTGGGTTAGAATCTCACCGTCATAAGGCTTAGTTTGGGTAGGCAGGTGGGTATCCTTTTGCCTATGGTCAAACCGACTAAGAACCTCCAATACTTAACAATTGGAATCGTGGACAGACCACGGGTTACTGGAGTCGTGGGTTCGAATCTCACCATCCACCAATACAATGATGATCGGCTTTTACGATTTTGCCCATGTCGAACTTGAAAAGTACTGTCCCCGGTATAACCCTGAGGGAGTGGAACCGCGTGGACATTGATGCATCCGCCCGTATATCCGGCCGACCTGCTGTATCGCCGGTCCAGGGGCGTGGAGAGTTTTGTAAGCCTTACTTCGGGTAGGCAATTGGTTAACCTTTTATAAGTGGTCAAACGGACCAATACCTCAATTCCTCAACTTAGCATATGGCGTCGTCGACAGACCATGTATTATTGGAGTCGTGGGTACGAATCTCACCTTCCACCAACTATCAACTGCTATGACTTTCCCCATGTCGGGCTTAAAGTATGCTCTCCCCTCCCTGGTATCCCCAGGAAATGGAACCGCGTGGATATTGACGCCCCCGCTCGTGCATCCGGCCGACCTGCCATCCCGACGGTCCAGGCGGTGTTGTAAAGCTTAGTTTGAGTAGGAAATTGTTCAAACTTTTTCCAGTGGTTTTGATAACGGACTTATACCCCCCCAACCCCTCTCAGGTAAGAACAGAGGCGAACGAGTAGACAGCAGGAAGAAGCAATGCTGCAGTACGGTAGTACAGTACACGCGTGCCACGATAGAGGTGAACCACGTTTTTTTTCTAATACTACCCCTCAATTCGGGAGCTTAAGACATGTCCTTCTTGACCCAAAAACTGATTCTTAGGAGAAAAGTAAAAAATTCTACCGGATGTTTAAAAATCCCATGGCCTAGGTACACAACGAGAAAAATCATGCGAAACAAATGGCCTATTATTTATTTTTTTTCCGACGATTAGGGGTTAAGGATCCCCGTCATCCAGAAACTATTTCAGGCGAAAACTTCCACTACCTCGATCGTAAGCACGCGTCAAAAAAATGAGCCGATACTCATTTGCACAAAGAAATGTTGAGGGGCAGCGTGCGTACAATACACGGTTTCGTTACGCTTCGTGCGGAATCCAGAGAGAACCAACATTTTTTGACGTACAAAATTCTCATGCGAACTCGTTTTCCGTTTTGCAAGACGCCGGGCAGGACCGCAGGTATAGGGTTGCAGTACACCGGCATGAATGCATGCATATGTATGTCTGATTTAACTGTGTGTATGGCGAAGCCCGCCTCGCTTTTTGTCGTTTGTGTTGATATACCGCCACCCTCTGCTAGGTCGCGTTGACTCAGTAGTCTAATGGGTAGTGCTATGCGCTATTACACAGTAACACATTTGCCAACACATATATATATTGTATACATGTGTGAACACTCTAGACTATATAATGAACAGTAGTGGTGTGCGACTTAGGAGTCATCCCATAGGGGTGCAGCAGATTCTAAGAATTTGCTGAGCTCCTAGCACGAGGAGGTCAGTATCTCACCCGGTACTACATGACCTCGGAGGCATTCGTTCGCGCACCCCGACCAAGGTTTCTATGCGTTAGTCCTCGAAACAGACGTACTCGTAACTTTATGTTATAAGGCTTAGTTTGGGTAAGCTATTGGTTAACCTTTTGCAAGTGGTCAAACGGACTAATACCCCACTAAAACCTTGACAAAAAAATGTCGCCTGCAGACCATGGGTTTTTGGGTCGTGGGTTCGATCCCCACCATCCACAATAATAAACTTTTCAGATTTTCCCCATGCATGTCGAACTTGAAAGACACTCTCCCTGGTATCTCCAGGAAATGAAACGGCGTGGATATTGAAAAGGTCCGCCCGTATATCCGGCCGACCTGCTCTCCCGCCGTTTCAGGGGGGGTCAGTGTTATAAGTCTTAGTTTGGGTAAGCTATTGGTCAACCTTTTGCAAGTGGTCAAACGGACCAATTATACCCCACTAAAACCTTAACACTTATTACACTACTATCCAATAGTTTCACGCTTCAGGAGCTCAACCGGTCAGAAACGCTTGGCCCAAAAAAAGTGCGGCCATTTGTTAAGATACGGCCTCGAAAGGCCTGTAGGTATCCGAATTTGAGATCACTTGGATGGGTTTCGTATGATAAGGTTGGCGGTTTATATTCGGGGAAGTTAGGAATTAGATCGGAGGCACGCGCCTCCGATCTCAGAAGCTATCCCGGGCTCTGGTGGAAACGAATAAAGCTACACATCTCTACGAAGGAACGAAAGTGAGTACTCTCCGAGGACCTGCTCAATTGGCAGACCTGCAGGGGGCACTCTGTGTCCCCCACCTTTGATTTAACACATTACCGTGGAATGGCTCTTACCTGGTAGTGGCTTCGTAGGTACTGCAGTGCTCTGCTACATGACCAACATGTATAATATGTGCTATTTATTTAACCAAGATATGTGTGTGACTCTATAGAACCGGCACATAAACATGTGTGATTTGGGCACTGTAGTTTTGTTATCAACATATGTGATTATGTGTTCTTATTTAGTTGAAACAGTAGCATCGTCTGTGCAGTAGTATACAGTACGGTGGGTGAGTGTTATAAGGCTTAGTTTGGGTAAGCTATTGGTTAACCTTTTGCAAGTGGTCAAACGGATTAATACCCAGTAATACCTTAACAAATGGCGTCGTCGGCAGACCATGGGTTATTTGGGTCGTGGGTTCAAATCCCATATCCACCATAATAAACCTTTTCAGACTTTCCCCATGTCGAACTTGAAAAATACTCTCCCCGGTATACCCAGGAAATGAAACGGCTTGGATATTGACAGGTCCGCCCGTATATCCGGCCGACCTGCTGTTTCGCCGTTTCAGGGGGGGAGAGTGTTATAAGGCTTAGTTTGGGTAAGCTATTGGTTAACCTTATGCAAGTGGTCGAACGGACTAATACCCCATTAATACCTTAACATGAGGCTATACGTATACCTTAAGTCATCGCAGGTAAGTTTTCCGCTTTAAGTGGGCCTACTCGGAGTTTGTTTGTTAATTGCACTGAAAATTTCCGCGATCACGCACGCATGCATGCATGCATGCTAGTCAACAAGTCACCAATCGGTGCGCTTCAAAAGTCTTGAGACCGCAGGCAGTTGCAGGTCGTATATTTTTTTTTTTGTCTTCCCCCCCCCTTTCTCGGAAGCATACGAAACACCTGGTAAAGTATTCTAGAGTGGACTCATTTCCCCCCCCCCCGATTCCGGCTGTATTACTTGTGAAAAGGTTAGTCGTATAGAGTAGGTCATTCTGGGTTCGGCAATAAGAAGGAGCGTGCGCCACACCGAAATGCTCCGAGCCTGAAGCCTGGGCGGAATCTCGTATATACAATAGTCCATCCTTCTTGGGATAGGAGATAGGAGATAGGAGGGAGACGGCATTGCACTGGTGGTGTGCATTTGTTTGCGTGCTTCGCTTTAAACGGGTATTTTTACCTACAACAGTAGTGGGGTCCCTCTATAGTGCCGGTGTGTGCACTATAGAGGGAAATACCAGCACTATATCGGCAACCACCGGCACTATGCCGAATACGGCCGATACTGGTTGTTTCCATCTGTGCCAAGCGATTTCACAGGCACTATAGCGGGCGACCGGCCTTGACCAAAAGCTATGACGATGGGGCTCACTTGTGAGACCTCTTCTTTCAGTGGCTCGCGAGTGAAATAATGCCCCCTGTCTGTGCCTTTCCGGTCTTGAGCTTTAATGCTTTGCGATACGAATTCGCAGTGGAACGGCTAGCTGCGCGCCAAACAAATCGCCTCAAGTATTTTTGTCGGTGAGGTACAGAGTCACTCCGATGAGTTGGCTCCTATCCTGGAGTGAGAAAAAAAGGGGGTACCCCACTTTTACCGTAGCCTTTGTCCATTCCTCAACCGGCACTATAGAGGGACCGTCACGTACAATCAACCGGCACTATAGCGGGACCGTCACGTACAATCAACCGGCACTATTGAGGGACCGTCACGTACAATCAACCGGCACTAGAGCGGGACCGTCACGTACAATCAACCGGCACTATTGAGGGACCGTTACGTACAATCAACCGGCACTATTGAGGGACCGTTACGTACAATCAACCCATGTGTGTCCGTGTGCTGTCCGTCGACTACTAAATGGAGTTGTTTGGTTCGGGTTTGGTGCTGGTGAAGAAGAAACAGGAGAAAAGGATAAACAGAACGAAAAGAGAAGAAGCAAAGGAACAGAGAAAAAGAGAAAAACTAAAAACAGATCTGTTCGAAAACGACCTACTAAGTAAGGTCAAGGACAGCTCGGGTCTGCCGCGGTGCTTGGAAAAAAAAACGGAAAAACGGATAAACACGAAAAAGTAGGCCTGTTCAAAACTAACCTGAGGTCACGTATAGACTGGCCACAAACCACAACTAACAACTGTGAACAGCTAACCACGGGAGGCCACGAAACCGAGCACCGCGCTTTATGTGGCGTGTAGGAGGAGAAACCGACTGTCGGTCGTCTACAGGCAGAAACGGTCCAATTGGCTGTGTTCGTGTGCATCGGTTGGGGTTTTACCGTGTCAGAAAAGCCGAAACCAACTTAAAACCCTGCGCTGATACGATTACACAATGTTTTTTTTTTGTTTCTTCGTCACTTTTTGCGGTTGACACTACCACCCACTCTGCACATAGTCGAATGACTTTTTCAATAATAATGGATAGTGCTCGTACCCGAGCACCGTTTGATAGATCGGCATCTCCTCTTGCTATTCATATATTACACCTTCGTGAAGCCACATATTCTGAGTGGTATGGTGATGCGTCAAGCTTATCAAGAGGTCCACCAATGAAAAACCTTGGAAACGCCTCGCGAGAGAAAATACATTTCCCCTAGCTGCTCGTCGAGGACCGTTCAAGAGCCCCGAAGCACCTACTAAAGTAATAGAGACACCAGCTTGAAACCTTGTTTTGTCTTTGGCTGCCGTCATGATGCATGTGCAACGTGCAACACAACCAGGGGGTCACCAGGTTGACGGGATTCCCGGAAACAACTCGTGATAAACTGTTTTCCCTCTACCCCAGGACCGTTCCAGAGGAGGCCTACAGCATCCACTGGTAGAGACACCGGCGTGAAGCCATAAAATATTCGGCCTGGCGTGACTAGGTAGCATATTAGGTAGTCCACAGATGGACGAAAACCCCGGAAAACTGCTCGGAAGAAGACACACGCTGCGCGGCAAAGATAGTTTTTTTTTTTTTTTCGTTTTTGAAAGACGAGTTTCCTTAGCCCAAATTTGGAACTCGCGTTTTTTCTGCGCTTTTTTTTGTATACGTACCTATGCCATGGATTCAGCCATCGTTTCGTTCTAGAAGGAAAAAAAAACTCCTCGGGTGAGGAGCCCCAGGAAAAAAACAAACAAACAGTTCACCTCTACCGTAACATGTATTAGAAAAATATTATACTTCCTTTTTTTTTTTGTCCTCCGGCGGAGGATGGGGAAAAAGAAAGCTTTAGCTCACCACACTTCCACGTATTTTCTTGCGCGTCGTGCGTCGATTTAACTCAGTTGCTTTCGCAGCCCAACGCTAGCTGGCGCACCCTTCGGGTCCTTTACCCCAATACCCTTCGTGAGGCCTGCAGCACCTACTGATGGTGTAGACACCGCGGCATGAAGCCACATCTTCTGGCTGGGGTGGTGACGCAACGTATAGGCTAGCGAGTCTACAGGTAGACAAAAATTCCGGAAAACCACTCGCGAGAAACTAGATTCCCTCTACCCGAAAGGACCTTTCAAGAAACCTGCAACATTTATCTACTGCCAGAGACACTGGCGTCAACCCACGTCTTCTGTCTGGTGTGATGCTGCAAAATATTAAGAGGTTCGAACGTACTATAGGAAAAAACTCCGGAAACGACTCGCGATAAACTCCTCTGTCCAAGAACCGTTCGGGAAGTCTGTGGCACCAACTACTATTGTAGCGCGGACACCGGCATGAATCCGTATGTTCTGGCCGTTCGTTGTTGATTTTTATGTTTTGTTTTTTAATCATCACTTTCCCTCTCCAGCTTATTAACCCGCAAGAGGGTTTCACCCTCTGCTACCTTCTGGACAATCCGTGGTCACAGGTGTCTTCCCTTCTCACGCCTGGCACATACATGCCCTTCACTTTTATCTCGCATCGCGTTCAGTATTCCCACTTTTCAGGTATTTCCGCTCGTCGATATTCATTCGTCGAATTTTGCTAACTCACCCTTTTTTCGCGCTTTCCGCTCGTCATTTTTTACGCAAGAATAAGCCCCTGCGAGCAGCACGAGCATTCACTCGGGAGGGTTCGAACCCGCATCACTAAACTTTTTCAGCAGGGACGAGATTCACTTAATATGCCACAGGGGACGCCTGACGTCGCAGCTAGCTAGTTGCAACATCTTTAGGGAGTCCACAGATGAACGAGAAAATCCCGGAAACGGCTCGGTGGAAAAATAAGTTTCCTCTACCCAAGGGACGTTCGAGAGGCCTACCGGACCTACCTACCTGCTAACAGAAACACCCGCATGAAGCCACCTATTTGTTCTGCCTGGGGTGATGGTGCGACATACTAGGAGGTCCAGATTAAGCCCTAGCCTTGAAGAGACAAGGGGAGTTCGAGAGGCCTACAGGATCTACCTACCTGCTACTAGAAACACCCGCATGGAGCCACCTCCTATATGTTCTGCCTGGGGTGATGGTGCGACATATTAGGAGGTCCAGATTAAGCCCTAACCTTTGAGAGATACATGCCTTAATAAGTGCCTTACCGCCCTTTTCCGAAAACGGGTGTGTCTTGACGGCTGTTTGGAGCATTGCAACGAGCCTGACAGCCGTTTACTGTGTCCAAACATAACGCCGGTATGATAGACCGAAAAACCCATAAACAAGGAATAGGGTAGAGATTCTAGTACATTCGCGAAGAAATTTATCTCTCCCTGTGGGCCGAAAACGCATTTCAAAATACATCGCCCCTGTCCATTGCTTTTGGGAATTCCTGCCTAAAGTCGTATTAGTTGGACAAAATACTCGCCATGAAGGTAGTTTCCACTCGAATTCAAGGTAATTTTCCGAGAAAACGTGGGAGAACGAGCCTTAAAACATGCCTTATATCTGATGTTGTGCCTTAATACGGGCCTTAACCTTGTGTGTCTTATCGCTAAATGAGGCGTGCTTTAAAGGCTAGGTGTTGGTCCAGATGAAATCCCCGCAAACGACTCGTGTGAAACTAAACGTGGCCAAACTTTGGAAACGGACTGGAAACTACGCATGAGCACTCAGTCACAAAAAATACGCGTCGTCATTTGGCTGCAACACAGCATATTCGGCGGCCCAGATGAAAAACCCGAAAACAACTCGCGAGAAACTATGCTTCTACACGGCGTCACTTGTCCAAGTAGCTGCATCCAGAATATGAAAACGTCTCGTGTAGGAGGTTGTGTTTGGGCCTGATTCACTGTGTGTCTGCCGGGCTGTCGTGAAAAAAAGCGTGATTGTGTTGTTTTGGCTGATGTGAAGATGCACCATTCGTGGAGGCCCAGATAAACAGTAGAGCTTACCATTTGTTCGAGGAAGCCTTTCATTGGTCAACGGCTGATATTCGGGATGTTCCATTGGTCAACACACGCTCACACAGTACTTCGCACTTAGCACCTCCATGCCACTCAGATTTGATTGCACCCAGACCTTAGCCCTCCAAATCAACCCCGGGTGTATACGTAGCCGCCTGCAGGGCCCACTACCAAGCATCTAAGTCCCACGCCGGCATAAATCGAACGCGGCAGCAGAAAATCAAGGGTCGGCCATACAGCCAGCAAAAAACAAAATGAGTGGTAAGGTACTCTCCAGATAAAAATCCCAACAAAGCATCTCGCGAGAAACTGACGAATGAAGTTCTACGCGGTCTCACAATTCTGTAATGGTCCGAAGGCCCATCTAAATTATTGTCGAAGGCCTATCTACGACAGTAGGAAACTTGATGGCATAATGTAACCCACAGCGCCTGAAGGTTGACGAGGCTGTTCTATTTTGGCCTGGTTCACTGCGTGTCTGGCGTACTGTGACTAAAAGAAAACATCTCCTCTTGGCTGGTGTGATGATGCAACTTTTTTGGTGGCCCAAATCGAGAAGCCGTGTGGTTCTACACGGCTTCGCTTCTGATTTTTTTTCTACCCCGTGATATCCTGTTATACGTCTGTAGACTGTTGTTGTGTTTTGGCCTGGTGTACTGCATGCCTGCGGGACTGTCGCCAAGAAAAAAACTTCTGTTTTGGAAGATTGTGATTCGACTATTGAGTTTCGGTGGCTCGGTTATCGAGATGACAGGAGTGACTCGATCATCGAGTTAGACGTGGCTCGATTGTTGAGTCAAAAGTGACTCGACTATCGAGTTAAGAATTATTTACCTATCGAGTGATTCGATTATCTGCCGAGACAAAACTGACTCGATCATCGAGTTAGGACTGACCCAATTATCAAGTTAAGAGTTAATAGTGGATCGATTATCTGGTCAATAGAAGTGACTCGGCCTATCGAGCTAAGATTGACTCGATTATTGAGTTAAAAGGTGACTCAAGTATCAAGTTTAATGTGACTCAACTATCGAATGAAGAGTGGTTGAGAGTGACTCGATTTTCGAGCTAAGAGTGACTCGATTATTAGGACAAGAGTGACTCGGTTATTGAGCGAAAAGTGAATCGACTATCCAGTCAAGAGTGACTCGATTATCGAGTTAAGAATGATTCAATTAACGAGTTAAAAGTGATTCGATTATCAATCGAGACAAAACTGACTCAATTATTGAGTCAAAGGTGAATCGACTATCGAGTTGAGATTGACTCGATTATCGGGTTAAAAATGATTCAAGTTAACGAGTTAAGAGTGATTCGATTATCAATCGAGACAAAACTGACTCAATCATGGAGTTAAGACTGACCCAACTATCGAGTTAACAGTGAATAATTGATTGATTCTCTAATTAACAGGAGTGACTGAGCTTGCGAGCTAAGAGCGACTCGATTATTTCACTAAACGTGACTCAATTCTCGAGGTAAAAGTGACTAGATAATCGATTGAAGAGTAGGGGAGAGACTCGATTATCGAGTTAAGAGTGAATCCAGTATCTAGTTTATAGGAGTGGCTCGGTTATCGTGGTAAGAGTGACTCGATTCTCGGGTTCAAAAGTAACTCGATTATCGAGTTACAAGTGATTCGATCATCGAGTGACTAGTAGTTACGAGGGATTCGGTTGCAGGGTGAACAGCGACTCGATTGCAGAGTAAAAAGAGTAATGCGATTATCCAGTGAAGAGTAATTCGATTGTCCAGTGAAGAGTAATTCGATTACCGAGTTAAGCGGGATTTGGTTATCGAGTTAAAAGTGGCTCGATTATTGAGTCAAGAAGAGTAACTCGAGAATTTAGCTTGACGTGACTATCGAGTTAAGAGTGACTCGGTTACCGAGCTATTACGGAGATCCGTTGTTAACAGGAGTCATTTAATGCCTATGGGGTCATAACTCTTTCAATTCTTTGTCGACAACGGTAAACGATAGCTTGGATTGTTCGCATAGGCCTTACGGTCGCGGAGCAAAACTAAAAACAAAAAAACATGATGTCATCGCCGAGATATTGCGAAACTTATGAGACATTTCCGGTGAATATTTTGCAACATGATGAAGCATTTATCCCTGTTAACAATAGATCTCCGTAATAAGACGATGATTCGATTATCGCGTTTAAAGCGACTCGATTATCGGGTGAAGAGGAACGGTTAGGTCATCAAAGCAGGAGGATTTTCCCGATTGTCGGGTTAGGAGGAGCGACTTGAGGAACGAGTTCAGACCGGAGGAGCGAGGAACGAGAGATTCCCAACTGAGGCATGGCAAAAATCAACAAAACCTTCCTTTTACGATCGGCGGCCTCACAACCGTTTTATTTCGAAAGCACAACCCCACATTCAGCGTGTGTGTTCTTCGCATAAAGCTGATATTTCCACCCATCCATCTACATCAAGGACAACCGGTGTCCGTGCCGATGCCTCCTAGAGAGACGAGCTCTGCTACTGCCGTGGTCACAAACTACCAGACAGAGATACAATCAGTACGATCCCACATCCAACTACGGTAATGTGTCCTAAACAAAAGCGGCTGCATTTAAAAAGAGGATGACCTCCGTAGTTGGGGTTTATACCGATGGTGCCGTGACCGATGGAACCGGTCTATCATCATGATTGTTGTTGTCGTTGTGAATAAGGAAGAAAAGAAAAGAAAGGCAAGGAAAATAAAGCAAAATAGAGCAAAAAATGAATAGGGTTACATTAGACACATAGAGGGCACAGCAAGTAAGTGCATAAAGGGGACTGAGGGAAGAAGCGTGCCTGTGCCTGGAACCCTTTTGGGGGGGCATACAATAAACTATGACAGTCCTGTTGACCCTGGCATTAGCAGGGGAGTCACCGACCTGTATCCTTCGCGACGGTATACACACCCCGTAACACGCGCGATCGAAGTATCACACGCAGCTTGCAAAGCTGAGTTTTGATCAAAAAATACTTTTTGGTCGATCTCACAGCTGAATGAAGCGTATTTTTCATTTTTCGAAATAAATACTATATCATGTGTACAAGGAAGGGCTCCGCTCCGCGGGCGGCTGACGCCGCCCGCTACGGTCGCGCAAGAAAAATATATAACTACAAAATGTGAAGGGGGCAGAAGGAAGAGGTCCACGACTTAGTGCAACTAGCGATTTGATAATGCCAAGGGCTACTTGTGCAGAGCTGAAGCCCTGTGATGCGCTGTGTGCTTGCTGGCGATGTCACGTGCTGATCGGCAGTACGGGTCGGGTGTAATTTGCGAGGAGGGGGGGGCATGAAAAGGACCAAGGGAGGACTATCAATGAAGTAAGCAAAAATACGAGTACACAGCAAGCAATACACACGTATACCTTGAGGTATTCCGGTACATAATATGAGGTTTTGAGGGCTGAGTGCGCTGGGCTGTGTTGTTGTTATGGTATTGCACTGGAAGCCTAACAAGGCGTAAGATTTAGATCTGGAAATTATATAAAGGGGTTTCACATGCCTTTGAAGGCATGTGCGTATAAGAAAAAGGGGACGATGCTTCTTCTTCGCGGATTTACACGCGTCCAGTTCATGTTAAGGAATTAGTGGGGTATTAGTCCGTTTGACCACTTGCGAAAGGTTAACCAATAGCTTACCCAAACTAAGCCTTGTAACACTCTCCCCCCCTGAAACGGCGGGATAGCAGGTCGGCCGGATATACGGGCGGACCTGTCATTTATCCAAGCCGTTCCATTCCCTGGGGTACCAGGGAGAGTATTTTTCAAGTTCGACATGGGGAAAATCTGAAAAGTTTATTATTGTGGATGGTGGGGATCGAACCCACGACCCAAAAACCCATGGTCTGTCGACGACGCCATTTGTTAAGGACTATAGTGGGGTATTAGTCCGTTTGACCACTTGCAAAAGGTTAACCAATAGCTTACCCAAACTATGCCTTATAACACTCCATTTGTTAAGGACTATAGTGGGGTAATAGTCCGTTTGACCACTTGCAAAAGGTTAACCAATAGCTTACCCAAACTAAGCCTTATAACACTCTCCCCCCCTGAAACGGCGGGATAGCAGGTCGGCCGGATATACGGGCGGACCTGTCAATATGTCCAAGCCGTTTCATTTCCTGGGTATACCGGGGAGAGTATTTTTCAAGTTCGCCATGGGAAAATCTGAAAAAGTTTATTATGGTGGATGTGGGGATCGAACCCACGACCCAAAAACCCATGGTCTGTCGACGACGCCATTTGTTAAGGATTTTAGTGGAGTATTAGTCCGTTTGACCACTTGCGAAAGGTTAACCAATAGCTTACCCAAACTAAGCCTTGTAACATTAATCTGTGGCGTGTGGACTAATACAAGAGATTATCTAGTACAAGTGAGTGGCCAACGTGGAACCTGCATAGTAGAGAGACCTGCAAAGGGTGGCCTGTGTCTGTAACAGCCGCAAGTCTTATAATACATGGCGTCGACGGCAGGGCCGGAAACGCGAACGCCGCAGGGATCTACTCCGGGCCATGTAAATCGAACGTTATGTTGCACAGATGCCTCGAAAGGCGGTGCCAGACGCGCAAAAACGAGCTTAAAATAAGCGAACCGATTGATGTTATCGGGGTACGGTTATTCCATGCAGGACAAAACGTAAATCTGCTGTGTACTCGCAGGGTAAAGGTGTGGGAGTAGGTTTTGAAGAGCCGAATCTTCGAGTCATGAATCTTCGAGTCATGTTCTAGATCGTGGAACCGATGCTTCCCCGAATCTTCCATATTTCTGCGCATACGGCTCATCAGGGTGGGCTAGTGTCATGGTATTGCCCTGGAAGCCCAACAAGGTGAACATTTAGATCTTGAAGTTATATAAAGGGGTTTCACATGCCTTTGAAGGCGTATACGTATAAGAAAAAGGGATAATGGTTTTGCTTCACGGATTTGCACGCGTCCACTTCATCTGTGGCGTGTGGACTAATGCAAGAGCTTATCTAATACAAGTGAGTGACCAACGTGGAACCTGCATAGTAGAGAGACCTGCAAAGGGTGGCCTGTGTCTGTAACAGCCCCTAGTCTTGTAATATTATTCTGTCCTTGTGATACGTGCTCGACGGCAACATACTACTGCTGCTGTAGCTCTAAGAGCTGCGTGCGTGTGGTTGTGTTTTTTTTTATATTGGTGCAGAAGAAACAGGTAGATGCAAGTTAAACGTCCAATTGTAGTCTACGAACAGCGTGTCATGATGTGATATGTGCAAAATAAACGTGCACGTATTACGTATTCAAACAAGCTTTATGTGCTTGATTGTGTTTATCGGCACTTTTAATCGTGAATTTAGCGTGGGAACGGCCATCTGTGTTGCAGCGCGGCAGCGCGAGGATCGGAAATACGACGCGAAGCGACTGTGCTGATATGTGTCACGCAGAGGGTCTGTCTGTGAACAGGAGGTAAGCTTGATAAGCTCCTTCGGCTTTATCAAGCAGGGGCATGAAGAATCTCTCCGGTGCGGGAAAGCCTTCGGTTTCTAGTAGAAAGTCGAGTAACGAGGAACAAAGGGATGATTTGCCCAGTGTCATTGGATGCTACCCCTTGAAACAAATGAAGATTTAAAGCGAAGTGATCTGTGAGTCCCTCTTCTAGCCCGTGGCCCATTGGGCACTGATGTGCCCACCCTGCCCGTTTTCGCGCTTGTTCCGTCGTTGATCATCTGCTTGGACCGTTAGCAACTTCGACGTGGCTAGAATCCACCCAGGGCGTTGGGGGATTTGTGGGAGCGTTAAGCGGCGCGGTAGGAGGAGGACATCGTCTCCATTTTCAGGAAAATGCCCAGGACTGCCGCTCTTCGAACCGCAGTTCCAGATCGGCACCGTCAAAGGGTGCAGACTACTGATAATATGTTAGTCGCCGAATGCCCACTTGGCACCGGCGCCCACATGCATCGGCCTCAGGGGGTGCTGCAGTGGCGGAGAACTGAGGATGAACAAAGGGTTGGGTGGATGGAAAGCCCCCGTTGTTTCTGGGCCGTCACCGGGATGCTCACTTTGCACCCACGGTCGTTATGCGTCGGGCAGGGGGGGTGTTTCAGCGCGGCAGCGCCAGGATCGGAAATACGACGCGTGGCGACTGTGCCGAAAAGTGCAACGCGAAGGGTCTGTCTGTGGACAGGGGCATGAGGGATCTCCTCGGTGCGGGAAAGTCTTCGCTTTCTTGTAGCAAGTCTAGTAACGAGGATTTAAGGGAAAAGGAATCGCCTAGATGCTACCCCTTGATACAAATAAATAATTAAAGCGAAGTAATCTGTGAGTCCCTCTACTAGCCCGTGGCCCGTTTGGCACTGCTGTGTCCGCCGTGTCCGTTATCGCGCTTGTTCCGTCGTTGATCATCTGCTCGCACTGTTAGCGACTTCGACGTGACTGCAATCCATCTGCTCTGAAGACCTCTAGACTCCTGCATGAAGAGCCGCTGCACGAACTCAAGGCATCAGGTGTCAGAGTCGCAGATAGACGTGACGGACCTGGCTTTCTTCAGGATCTGAGGACTACAGCCTACTGCTTCACTTGCTCATGCCTGACTCTTTTTTACTCTGACTCGAGTTTTGAGGATCGCTTTTTACTCTTTTCAACTTCTCGCAGAAACAACGTCTTATAATTTTCATGTGGGATATATATTGAAATTTGTGTGGGGATATTTATCTTGGAGCGGTGCTGAAGATTTTGTCTTGAATTTCGTGTTGGGGCGGTCCCGAAGAACATAAAGGAGAAGAAAGCAAGGGACGTAAAGAAGGCCGCCGGAGAGGTTCTCCCAGGGAAGGGTCTAGGCAGGCATGTTCCACGTGGGAGCGCTGTTGAGAGCGAAGCAGGGCCATACAATCAAGCGATTCCAAGACGAATTACTAGCCGAGATATTTATAACTGTCTTATGTCTTGTGGTATATGAATTGTGGACCGAAAATATAATCCCACATCTACTATCTTTGCGATTCCTCTTGCTCTTTCCTTCCGTACACGTAACTCAGATCCGGGGTCACTAAGCAGCCTCTCCTCCCCTCTCCCCACTACGGTACGTGCCTTTAGTTTTACCGCGAGAACATTCCAACCCTTCCTTCCCCCTCGTTGACTCGCAAAGAATCGCCTACCCACGCTGCTATTTGTAGGCGCTCTCAGCAGTAACTTTTTGATCCCCTTGATTTTTGAAGTTTGCACATAAACTCTGAAATCCGACCCACGCGAGGTTCGAAGTCTAGAGCCAACCCTATATATTATCAATAGTAGCGTTCCAGGTAACCACTAGAAGACCACCGGGGTGACCGACACTACCAACACTACTATTATTGATAATTTCAATACAACGGCTCCCGAATTTAATAAAATATTGTAACGACGTCAGCTGTCGACGACTTAGGGTCGATACTCATCTTTGCAAGCTGCGTACTAAATCGATCGCCCGTCTTTTTTAGCAAGTTTCATAAATCAAAACCTAACGTAAGATTACATTGTATTATGTTACCTATCATGCATAACCAATTGGCATACCAATAATTATCTGACTATTATTGATAATTTCAATACAACGGCTCCCGAATTTAATAAAATATTGTAACGACGTCAGCTGTCGACGACTTAGGGTCGATACTCATCTTTGCAAGCTGCGTACTAAATCGATCGCCCGTCTTTTTTAGCAAGTTTCATAAATCAAAACCTAACGTAAGATTACATTGTATTATGTTACCTATCATGCATAACCAATTGGCATACCAATAATTATCTGAATACTTTGTTGTATTAAAATATTTTTATAAAATACAACACCAACCATTATAATAGTGGAGAAAAACAATATGTATGTCGTATATTATAAAAATGCACTCCAGCTCTGAGATCGAAGATTTTGTCGAAACTCATCTTTGCAAGCTGTGTGTGATACTCCGATCGCGCGTATGTATTATGGATTGTTTGTCCTCATTAAGGATGTAGGTCGGCGACTCCCCTTGCAACTACAGTGTAGCTATCAGGGACAACAGGGTGATGTTAGGCAGTCTGTGCGAGGAACTATAAAACCCGTTTTTGAGGGGGATAAAATCTGACAGCTGTGGAAGGAAATGCATAAGTTTATCAAGGGAATCCTGTAGCACGCCGAACAAACCGGTGAGGGAAGGGCGGAGCTGTTAAGGACGTGGGGGCCTGGGTTTGATCAAGAGGGAGCGTGGGGGGGGGGGGGGGGCGGGCGGGGCAGCTCAATCTGTGCGTGGAAACTATAAATCCTATCCTGTAAGTCGTACAACCAGTGAGGAGAGGGCGGAGCGTTTGAGGGGTTGGGGGTGGGGGGGGAAGGGGGGGGGGGGGGGGGGGGAAGGGGGCGAAAGGGTTTTTAACCACATCAGTATAGACTATATATTTTTTTTTTTAAATCAAAAGAACAGGACCCCTCCCATTAAGAAAAAACTCACCCACAGAGTGTATTACAAGTACCAACAACGCAGCTTGCAAAGATGACTATTGACCCGAAATTCGTCGAACTCACGGCTGACGTCCTTAAAAAAATTTTACACCGTAATAACCTCTCATTATTAGTTGATGTTTCAAACAAACGAACATTTTTTCCTGCTGCAAATCACAGCCTGACTTTTTCTCATTACCGAGCCAGGTATCCAAGAAGAGCATGCAGCAGTAGTTACAAGTATCACCATGCTGCACGCATGTCGCGCACCTCCTTACGGCGCAGTTCGGACACACACCCCGTACCCCAGCAACTCGGGCTCTGCGTCGTAGGGCCGATGTTGCAGTTTATTTTTACACCAACCAGACAGACTGGTCTTTCCGTTTTGTTCCTGGGTATCTTAATCTTCGTTTCACCTCTGGGACATTGAGTTTCCTCCCCCTCTTAAAAAAAGCCTCAAGAACCAATCGAACTCATGTTTTTTCAATTTTCGACACATGTTTGCGTGTGCTGTCCTACGCCACGAGCGCAGAGTGCAGAGTTGGGGTGCAGGGTGGCAACACCACATTCGCAGTGGAAATCCCTGCAGCTTTCGGCTGCTCACGATAAACGCACGATGCGGAAAGCTCTTGCGGTTGCTCAAGTGCTGCTGCTTTGCCAAGGTGCGCAGCTGCAAATCGCGGAAAATATCGACTGTCGATTCTACGTAATACTATGTTCCAAGTTTCAAGTAAAGCATCTCGTCTGAGTCGACCTGTTGACCGACTGAGTGTACTACGACACTACGACTGCTGTACAACTGCTGGATCGATTCACCCACCTCACTGGTACATGTGTAAGAAGTACCCTAGGTTTAGTCTTTGTTGGCCTTCCCTTCCTCTCGAATGCACCGAAGCCGATTGCATCCCCGCCTCTTACGCTTTTGTTTTGCCCTGCTTTGTCGTATAGATGGTGGGTATGCCACGACGACTGTCGACAACAACCGAACAACCTGCACCGAATCTCTCCTTGCTGACTCAACGACAGGACCCATACCAGTAGTATCATTCTGCAGTAGTACCGTCCCTATATAATAAGAACCTGAGATACTGGCCCAGGCTAGGTTTCTAAGTAAAGGAAGGAAGTGTTCCACAAGACGCTTCTCAATTTCTTATCTCCCCAGAAAATTCAGGCCGAGTTTCTTGGGGGGCTCTTTCTTATGGGAGAGGCGGGTAGAGTAACACGGGAAACACACGACCCTGACTCGTAATCCCAACTTTCGCAGATACCAACGCCTTCCATGTTCCCGCGGCGGCAAGACCATCAGCACGAACCACAACCACCACGAGGCGATCACGAGGTCCTGACCGAACCAGCTGGCGGCATCGCTCTCCCCAGCGGAGCAGCATGTCGCAGGCTGGCCGCGACGAGTGCACCGACAAACATAACATGGAACATGCTTCTAAGAAGGAACGTGTTGTTTTTCATACCGAGAGGGAGAGCGAGCAATGCGGGGTAACGCGACAGGCGTTTTTTAGCACCCTCGGGGCTGCAGGGGCGGCATCTTTGGCGTGGGGGGCGGTGGCAAAGTCTGGCGTGGCGGCGGTGGCGGGGGGGGGTCAGGTGGAGTCGAAGGCCCGCGTTTTCGGCGAGGTGAGAGGTAACCGTTGGCAAAAATGTCGTGATACGGCACTTTCACCCCTTGACGGAAGCTATCAAGGAAAACGTCTTAACAGCCTTTGACGGACAGAACCCGGGGGCACGAAAAAATAATCCCCGGACAGGTCACAAAATAATGATATAGTAGTATCATAAGGGGTTCCATCATAGTGGTTTCCACACATACATACCCATGTTGATATATAAAATTATGTTTCTGCCCACGGCGGGATAGGGGACCATCCGTCTAGACGGATGGAAATGCCTTTACGGACGGCCTTGACTGACTGACTGACTGACAGCTTGACGCTTGCCCGTCTCCTGACATGTTTGCTTGATGGAGACCAACACGCATGCTTCAGGCGCCGTGATAACTGATTGCCCAGGACGCACAGAAGTCACCGACAGATACGCATATTCCACGAGGATGTCATCTGTATTTAGCGCGACCGGTGTATCATGTGTTATATTAATAGCTTCCAAAGATAAGTGCGACCAGTGCTGCATGATGTCGAAACAATGTACCTGGTATCGACCTATGTTTTTTTTATCGTACATAGTAAAGACGCCAGCACCAGGGGCAACGGGGAATAAATTATCACGATAACACGACGTAGCGGTCCTGCCTGCGTTTGGCGTTTTGAGTGCGGTGAGCGGTAGGCAGTACGTGTTGCGAAGGTGTGCTTTGTGAGCAGTGTTGCTTAGCGGTACGCGGTGCGAAGTTTGTACAGTGTGAGCAGTATTGTCTAGCAGTACGCGCGCAACCTCTGAAGTACGTACAAAGCGATGCTGAGCTATCGCGATTGCGCCTTCATCATATGCGCGTGCTTGAGGTGGGGTGTAGTGTTGCACTCAGCAGTGAGGGGCGAAGCTGCGTCGAGAGGGTACCTCACCGGGAAAAGGCAGCAACACCTTTGGTTCTGCACCAGCAGCCAGCTTTACGAGTAGCATCAAGGTCAATACATCAACATCAGTAACACCACACCACCAATCTACATCAACAACACCAACACCAACGACGTGCACCACGATTACGTTTTACACATGCAATGCAACGTCCATGTAGTAATACATCCCGTTCCAAGCTCTTGAACTACGCTTTGACGGGCCTTGAACAGCACTACCATCGTGCAGACAGCGAGGGTGTAATGCGACGCCAATAGTATATGGTCGAGTTGGAGCTGTCGTTGACGTGGCACACGCTCATGCCACAGACGGGCCTGCGCGCACACGATGCTGCAGATCCTTCTCGCTTGTGATCTCGTCTTTTATTAATAGCACCTTACCGCTCAAGACAGCCTACTGTAAGGAGTTGCCTGTTATCAACCTGCTGTATTCCAACACGTATCGATTTACTACCTATGGTAAGTAAGGTCTCGTCTAAATGAAGTACAGCTGTAGAGGGATAGAGAGGGGGAGCGAGAGAGAGTGAGAGTATGTGTGAGAGAGAGGGGGTGGAAGATGGACAGAGAGAGTACGAGAAAGAGAGACGGGGGGGGGGGGAGGGGGAGATAACTGATACCCCGACGCGCGTGCCCGCGACGTTCCACCGTCTCCAACAAAAGGTTGAAAAGAGCCCGAACGATCCGAGGAGCTACCGCGCGATACAGCTTCCCAGCGGCATGAAGGTGAGGTGACGATGAATAGTCCAACGAGTAGCTTGAGCGTGCAGCAGTACGAGTAGGGGTCATGCTGCACCCGTCCCGTACGGGTCATTGCATTGTTGGCGCCGTAGTTCGGACCCCATTTTTGTCATCCTCCAATCAGCAGTGGCCGACGCCGTAGTCGTCAATTTTCGCTGTCAATTTTTTTCTCTCAAGTCCCACAGGGGCTAAATTTGGGACACAATCGGTGCATGCTTGTATCATCTCGAGATACGATAGGAGTTGCGTTTACCACGGTACCTTTGGCGCCGAGATAAAATAACCGAGGAGGGGGGGGGGGGGGGGGGGGTGAAAGCGGAGCGCCAAACCTCCAGGGAAGCAATGCTCGGTCACGCAGTCAACGGCAAGATGTCTTCTCCGGATATTAACCACATGAAGTATACTTTTTCTGGCGCCGTTCGCTTGAGTAACGCTGTATCTCGCGCAGAAGCAAGCCTGACTTTGATCAAAATGAAGGTACACGGCGATGACCAGTCTCATGCCCTGGGTACCCTTAATATTAGATATTATTAACATTGGGTACAACTCTAACCCTAACCCTAACCCTATCCCTAGGTACTATTAGGTGCTATTAGATGCTGTCAGGTACTAGAGTTGGACACTTTTAGGTACTACTAGGCACTACCTGGTATTGAGTTTCTGGCACTATTAAAGCACTATTAATATTAGGTGCTGTTAGGTACTGTTAGGTACTGTTAGGTTCTCTTAGGTACTCTTAGATACTCTTAGATACTCTTAGGTACTATTAGGTACTGTTAGGTACTCTTAGGTACTCTTAGGTACTCTCAGGTACTAATAGGTACAATTAATATTATACACTATTAGGTACTCGTAGGTACTCATAGGTACTCTTAGGTATTCTTGGGTACTCTCGGGTACTAATAGGTGCTCTTAGGTACTATTAGGTATTAGGTGCTCTTGAGTACTCTTTGGTACTCTTTGGTACTCGTAGGTACCCTTAGGTACCGGTCGCCCCGGTGGTGTGTCAGGTCATCCTCGAGCCTGGTATAGGTCAGTTTCGTGAGTTTGAATCCCCCCTAGTGCATACTCGTATAAGTTCGTGGGGACTTTTTCTTGTGCACCAACTGACTTGCGGAAAACGCGAGAGCGTGAGTTAGCAACACTCGATAAAAAATCGACGAGCAGTGGGATTGCTGAATCCTATGCGCGATAAAAAATGAATACAAGGACCGAGGGGGAGAAGGGACGACACCTCTGACCACGGCTGGTCCAGAAGCTGGAAAGTACTTGTGTGCGAAAAAAAAAGAGAAAAAAAAGCACGGAGTACTATTAAGTAATACTAAGTATAAGGTACTCTTAGGTACTATTAACATAAGGTACTACAAGCTCCACCTTCGGGATGTGATTCGCTTGAAATCCCGGGGGCTGTCGCAAGCTGATAAGGGCGGAAAAATGAAAAACTCTTGAAAGCTGCGAGGAGAATAAATAGCCACCGCGCAAGTATCCGGGCAATCAACACCGACCAGCCCAGACGAGTCTATAGCTTAGTCTGCTAGGTATACCACAAATAACATGGTAAAACGGTAATAAGGTTATTTTTAGCGATGTTGCGTAGTTTGCTACAGCACTATATAGGGGTCCCCCTTTAAGGCGGTGGTGCGCCAGCGCAGCACGACCGCCTCATAGAGGGAAGCCGCCTCATTCATTCCAGGTTACTAGTGCAACCCCCTAGTAGCGCCAAGCGATTTTGACCGCCTTATATCGGGATACCGCCTTCAACGGGGATACCGCACTATTGGGGGACCCATACTGTATTGAGGAGCCTCGTCGGTCAGAAATATTTTGGGCAAAAAATTGATACAATACCCCTTTCGTTGAACACGGCAAACTGTAACACAGGCCATTGCCACCACGTCTACTCGACACGTATATCGATGCCCTACGTACGTATATATATTTGCGTGAGACGCAGGTGCTCCTTGTCTCGGACCCCGAAACCAAGAGCTCCGCAGCCGCCATGGACGTGCACGTCGGTCACTTCTCCGACCCAGGTACGGCCGCGTTTGCTGTTGGCGGGTGTGAGCGATGCCGTTGATGGGGATGCTCTATCACAGCTGCACCCACGTTTTTTTGGACAAACTACTTGGAGTTATTGTGGGATTTTTTCGTAGTAGCAAAAAGGTTGATAACTGCTGTACGTCACCCAGGCTACCAAACGGAGGAATTTCCTCCGCCATTCCCCACTTCGTCAGCTGACTGTGCGTCTGTTTCCCGATTCTCGTGCACTAGCCCTGACTAACCTTGACCCTTATGGTTGCCTCCTTGTGCGCGTAACGTCCTTGTGTGGTGCCAGATGACCTGCCTGGGCTAGCGCATTTTTGCGAGCACCTGCTTTTTCTAGGAACCAACAAATATCCGGACGAGACTAGGCAAGTAGTAGATACGTACTGGTGGTGTTCACCCGATCATTCGCAAGTCCCCCCCCCCCCTTCCCCCTTCCAATTTTTGTTCCCACACTCTCAGCTACGATATACGCAGCCCCATTTTGTACCCTGTGTTGCCTTCTCTCGCCGCTCTCACCCCACCGCGGCCTCTCTCTATTACTAGCGCCAGCCCTATCCATGACTAACCCTGACCCCAACCCTAACCCCAACCCCTGCGCTGCTGGTTCGCGCACCCCACCCGCTGGCTTCGGGCGAAACGCTATAATCTTGGTCCCTCCGCGCGGAGACGACTGTTACCCCACGTTCCTCCGCTCGCACGGAGGCTCTAGCTCTAGCAACGCTTACACCGACACGGAAGACATTCCTTTCGCCACTCTCATCCCACCGCGGTAATCCCTGACTCTAGCTTAACTCTGACCTAAACCCTGACTCCGACCCTAACCAAATTTGTACGAAACGCTTCACCTTTGGTAGATTTTTGTGAAGGATGCAGTTTCTCCGCGTTCTTCCGCTCGCACGGAGGCTCCAGTGACGCTTACACGGACACGGAAGATACTCCAATCCACGCTGTCATCCCACCGCGGTGTTCCCCCAACCCTGACTGCATACATCCCTATTCCGAACCCTGGCCCTAACACCTCCGCTGCTGATCCTCGACCAGTCGCCTTTCGACGAACTGCTTTTATACCTGGGGGGGGGGTGGTTTCCATGGAGATTACAGTCACTCCACTCCTTTCGCGGCCCCTCATCTCACGGCGGTCTTCCCTCACCTCAGCGTTAACCCCGACCCCAACGTTAACCGTAACCCTGACGGTAACGCTGACCCTATCCTTATCCTGTTCGCTTCGGACAAAATCCTTTTGAGATGGTGGTCTCCTCGAGGAGGCTACAGCAGTTTACTCTACTCCCTTCGCCGGTTCCGGGTGTTCCCTAAACCTCACCCTGACGCTAACCCTAACCCTAGCCCTACCCCCTAGCCCCAACCCTGACTAACCCTGCAGTCATTCCGCTGTAGGGGTTGCAGTTTCTTGGGCAAACGTTTCTCACCGATCCGACAGGTGGAGCTCATCAAGCGTGGAACTATCTGTTACTACGATAATGTTACGAGCATATTTGTTTTAGGACTAGCGCATTGAAATGCTGGTCGCGTTGCGTGAACGAATGTCTTCCAAGTCATGCTTCGGGTGATGCTGATGATATTGAGCTCCTCGTGCTAGGAGCTCGAAAAATTCTTAGAATCTGCTGCACCCCCATCCTTCCCCTAACTAACCCTGACTCTAACACTCACCTTTTTTCTACAAAAACGCTTCGATCTCGGTATCTCCCCTTACAGTTACTCCACGTTCCTCAGCTCTCACGGAGGCTCGAGCAACGCTTACACGGACACGGAAGACACGGTTTACTTTTTCGACGTTGGGTCGGACTACCTCGGGGGGGCGCTGGACCGTTTCGCGCAGTTCTTCATTGCGCCGCAGGTTGGAGCACAGTCAGCTTGATTTTTTCACGGGCAAAGGTTTTGCTCGTACACCGATGATTTTGTTGCCCGAGTTCTCGCGGCGTTCCTTTTTTGTTTTTTGCTGAACTGGCCGATCGGCGTCGCGAATATTTTTCCGTCTTTTTTTTTCTTCATTTGGACTCATCCCGCGCTAGGGGTGCAGCAGAAGTTTCTAAGAACTTTCTGAATAACATGAGGAGGCCAATATGTCACCCGAAACACGACTTCGAAGGCGTTCGTTCGCGCAACCTGGCCAGCATTTCTATGTGTTAGTCCGAAGAACAACCATTGTACTCGTAACGTTATGACACTACCCGATAGTTGCACGCTTGAGGAGCTCAACCGGCCAGAAAAAAAAAACTTTGGCTCAAATAGTGCGACCCCTACCGCACTGTAGAGGGATGACTCTATTTATTTCTGCTTCCCCCCCGCCCTCCCGCCTCCACCCCCCCTTTCCTCTCCTCTCCCCGCGCTCATTCGCTTTCGTTTGTTGTTGGCAGTTTACGGAAACAGCGACGGGGCGGGAGCTGAACGCGATCGATGCGGAGAACGCGAAAAATCAGATCTCGGACTCGTTCCGAGGTTACCAGCTGGAGAAACTCAGGCAAGGATTTACAATTCCTGCGACAACCCCGCCCCCCTCGGCTGATGCAAGCATTGTGTGCCTAGTCGATGAGAACCTGACGTGCGCCGTCTCGGCTTTGTAGGGATGCGAAGGTCTATGGCCCCTAAGGACTACGCCATGCATCGCTTTGGTCCTCTAACCTTGAACCCAAATGTGCAAAACCCCCTTTAGAGCTGCACTCTCATGGTAGCATTTTTTTTTATCGAATTTGGTGTCGTAGAACCATTTTTGCTGTGGTGGAAAAAGGTGAAGCCGGACGAGTCGCCAGTCATGCCGACAAGGTTATCGGAGGAACGGTGAGAAGACAAAACAGGCCTTTGTCGTAAAACTTGCCGAGCTACTCGTTATGATCACTGTTGCCCGTCCGTGGTGTTTGCACGGTGCCCTCAGAAGTGGTCACCGCCAAACTTGCAGCGGTACAGCGCGGTGGAAGCTGCTCTCTCGGTCGCGCGGTGGCCGTGGCTACTGCTTGACACATATAACGTAGACGCGCTTAAGAAATTATCAAAATACTAGCTATGTGTTGCCCCTATGGTGCGCACAGCGTAGCGGGCTCGATGTTGTTGTTGTTGTTGTTGTTGTTGTTGTTGTTGTTGTTGTTGTTGTTGTTGTTGTTGTTGTTGTTTTTGTTGTTGTTGTTTTTGTTGTTGTTGCTGTTGTTGCTATTGTTGTTGTTGCCATTGTTGGTGCTTGTTGCTGTTGCTGCTGGCTGTTGCTGGCGATCTTGTTCTTGCTCTTGTCTTGTCTTTTTTTCCTTTTTTTTTTGTCCCTTCTGCTTCTTGTTCTGCATTTTGTTCTGGTTCTTGTTCTTGTTCGTGTTCGTCCTCTTGCCCCTATTGTCGCTGCTGTTGCGGCTGCTGTCGCTGCTGTTGGTGTTTCGTCTCGTCTTTCTCAACAGCCGCTGATCCCCACGCCATATTCTCCTTCGCTTCTTTTCCCCTCTCGATCATTTATCCAGGGCAAACCCCACACACCCATACTCGAAATTCGGGACGGGCAACAAGGAAACCTTGTTCGACATACCGTCGGCAGAAGGGAGGAGCGCCAGGCAGGCCCTACTACGCTTCTTCGACACGTGAGAGCAGAGCTCTTTGAGGGGTGTAACCAGCAAGACGTGCAGAAAACGATACAATACACCTATAGTAAAGTGTTGGTCTACCTATATAGCACCGGTATGTGCCAGTCAGCAATACCGGCAGTATTCCGAACACCGGCACTATTGGGGCAAGGCCTATAGTGATACCAGCGGGTTCCAGTCTTGCCAAGCGATATAACCGGCACTACCGGCAATAGGCATTATTTAACCGGCACTATAGGGAGACCCCCATTGCATACATATTCGAACTACACACGCGTCTCATACCCCCCCCTCTCGGCAGGCCATGCATGAAATTAGCACACACACACCCCTTCGCCCCTCCACCACACCCTCCTCCTCGTCCTCGTCCTCTTCCTACAAGGTCGGCGAATCCATGCCCCTCTTTGAAGGGTACGGAGAGCAAGACGTGCGGAAAAAGTACAATGCGCTTACCATGCACATGTAATACAGACACAGCCCACCTGCTGTAGATGTACCCTTACAATAGTGCGCTCTTGTTCTATGCAATGATGGGGCCAGTGGCGTGGGATAACGAGAACACTTGCTGCCGATTGACACTCGCTGTGCGCTATTATCTACACGATGAAGGCGTTGGTGTAGGATAGCATTCGTTGCAGATTGACCCTCACAATATAGCAAATCACTCGCTTTTTTACGTGATGGTACTAGGACGTCGACACATGAGAGCACTCGCTGCAAATATACCTTTTTACACACCAGTGCGCTCTATTTTACACGATGGTGGGGACCTTGGTGTGGGAGAGCGAGAGGACGCGCAGCAGATTAATGGTCACAACCGTGCGTTTTTGTTTGCCGGTGATGGTGAGGACGCTTGTGTGTGGGATAGCCCTCATCCTTTGGGTTTCTACGTAATACGAGTGCGACGAGTGCTACGATCGGGGTACAACAGGGGTTCCTTAACAAGGCGGTCTGAGTAAGGCGGTATCCCGATACAAGGCGGTCAAAATCGCTTGGCGCGACTGCGGAATTGCACTCATAACCCGGAATGAATAGGGCAACTTCCCCGATAAGGCGGTCATGTTCCTCTGGCACACCACCGCCTTGCTGCGGGACCCCTGCTGCACGTGGTACTTTTTGAGTGGAACGTTTCCAGTTGGCGCGGGCTTCGCAACACGATATTCAACTAACACACTCTACCTATTTTCTCTGGAATGCCGTTTGACACGCGCTACGACAGAGGTAGCACTTTCGGCTACTAAAAAGAATGTTTCTTGAGGTATAGATGGGGCTCCTTAGCCCAAAAACCGTGGGGATGTCCTTATTATTTTCGCAAGTATTACCAGGTATTTGTCTTGCGTACCTACTCTAGGCCACGGGTTTTGTTCATTTTTGTTTTGCGTTTTTGATTCGCTCAAGCCAACAGTTTTTGCCTCAAGAGAGCTCCTCGGGTCAGGAGCACCATAACAAAAAAATGGTTGGTGAACCTCTACCGCCGTAGCGTAGCATGTGCCCGCTTGTGAATCGAAAACACTTTTTTTTTTTTTCTGAAATGCCTAGGCCATGGGAAGGGTGAGTTCTTCGGGTCGCACTTTCGTTTTTTGATCAGAGTCGGTTTTTGTTGAGGTGCAGGAGACGCGTGTTACGATAGCGGCGCACCACTTTCTTTTCCAATACTACCCCTCGATTCGGGAGCGTAAGACCTCTCCCAAAACTGAGTAGGAGAAAATTAAAACCTTATGCCACCGGCTGAAAAATCCCATGGCCTCAAGGTACAGAACGAGAATCATGGACAAGAAAAAAAAAGGTCTGTTTCCGACGATTTTGGGTTAAGGAGTGTCTTAAGTCGTTCAGAAAACCATTTCAGACGAAAAGTGTTACCCCTGTCGTAGCACGCGTCGTATTCCGTTTCTCGTTACTCCACCCCCGTTTCTGGGGGAAAGTGAGAGTCGTTATACGTTAGCCCCCCCAACTTTTATTTAACGA
The DNA here is from genome assembly GCA_012845835.1 of Undaria pinnatifida. Classification (NCBI taxonomy): domain Eukaryota; class Phaeophyceae; order Laminariales; family Alariaceae; genus Undaria; species Undaria pinnatifida. The sequence goes on along the minus strand of JABAKD010000025.1, from coordinate 5,130,863 downwards.
AATCGCCGGTTTCGAAACCAGCTCACGGCTGAATCTCCTGAAATGCGGCACCTCTTTGCCCCTCCGACGTCACCTTTCGGCAGTCCTGTTTGCAAAAGAGAAAATATGTGAAGATTGTATATTTCATACCATCCTTCCTCGTGTCGAGCAGCCACGAAACGTTCGTTGAAGAAAATCGCTGATTTTGGGGGGGGGCTATCGTAGAATCAGCCGTGAGGTGAAATTGACCCTTTGGGGGGCTGCAGAGGGGAAAAAATGACGACGAAAAATTGATGATCACAGCATCGGGCACTGCTGATCAGGGGATGACGACACGTTGGTGTCCCGAAGTACAAAAACATCAATGTAAGGAGGCGTCGTACAGGACGGGGTGCGGCGTAATCCTAGTCGTAGACGCTCGAAGTTGTGGCAAATGACGTTTTTTTTTGTCGCTGTACTTGGGCCCCTCAAGGGTTAGGAGTTGGATGCATGTTTCGGTGCGGTTGTGCAGCACTAAAAGAGTTAACGTCACCACGTGCGGCCGCGACTCGACAAAACTTTGGTATAATCGCTCTCCAGGTTGCGGGACAACGAACGTCGATTCAGAGGTTAATACATGCTTTGTGTACAGGGCAGTATTTACAAGTGGTTATCCCCTAGTTATGACTGCACTCCTTTCGAGGCGAAGTTATTTGGAATTTGAGTTTGACATAATTTGCTGTGCAGTGACCCCCGGATCTGAGTTACGTCTAGGAAGGGAGAAGAAAAAGGAAAAAAAGTGCGAAGACAATGAATGGGACGAACAACAAAATACAAGAAAACCAATAAGGTACAGTATTAGTCTAAAATTATGAACATCGGGTCAACAACCAACCGCGGCAGGTACTACTCTGCCAACCAGATGACCCTCGCGGTGCTAGGGAAGGAATCCCTGTCTCAGCTGCAGCGGACCGTCGATGACCTGTTCAAGGCGGTTCCCAATCGCGGCAGCGGGCTAAGGCCGTCTGAAAGATGGCTCGGGAAAGTGAAACCGTTCTTGAACAACCAGCCGCTGCAGTCCTTCAACATCGTTCCCGTCCAGGTTAGCTTGTGCTGTTTTTATTTGTTCATTTATTCGTTTGTGTTTCGTCTCGCTGTTACGTTCCAGCTTCTGGACAAGCCGTGATCACACGCGTCGTCCCTTCTCTCCCCCGGGTACGTGCCTTCATCTTTTTTATCGTGCACAGGATTCAGCTTTCCCATTGCTCGTCGATTTTCAACGAATTTCTATGGGGTTTGTGTGTCGGTGGCTGCTGCTGCTGCTGCTGCTACTGCTGCTGGCGCGGTCTGGCAGTGCTGTTTTGCGCCGTCTGCGTTCCGCAAGTTAAACTTTGTCTTATGCGTCTATGCCCTCCTGCAGTCGCCCACACGCGAGAGTGGTTGACGCGTGGCTAAATTTTCGCTCTGCACCCTCGTTTTTTTGCGACAAAATCCGTAGAACTAGTGTGCGATGCACATTCTTCCAGTAGAAAAGGGTTTGCGTAGAGTTCCTCCCAGAGATTAGCGCTAAACATGCATATTTCCGCGGAGTTTCCGAAGACGGGGGAGAGATTAGTCCTGAACCAGGTATCGCAAAGCAAGTGTGACGATGAATGGCACCTACTCGATACTATGGCTGAGGATTACTCTGTACGATATGAACATGGTTAACCCTAACCCTAGTCCAAGGTTACGATGGGGGGAGTAACCTGCTGGAGTGGTACCGGTGACCGCCGATAGGGACAGCACGCGCTGTCGCTACCACGGGAACTGAAGGACACGCCAGCTATGCATAGCGCTGGATTGCGAATACGATCGAGTTAAATTGACACACGACCTGTATGAAAATACGTGGAAGTGTGGTGAGCTTAAGCTTTGTTTTTTCCCATCCGCCGAAGGATAAAAAAGAAGAGAAAAAAAAGAAGAGAAGAACCCCATTTTTCTCTGGTTCTACAGTATTTTTTTTTATTACTCCGAACATACGTGAGCTGTGAGTTCGATAATTTTGAGGGTCGATACTCATATTTGCAAGCTGCGTGGTACACCAGCCGCTCGTTTTTACAGATGTATTACTCTTTTCGAAGATGTAAGGCTCTCGTGAACGTTGCCAGGGTGAATCTCAACAGCGAAATGTTATCGATAATAGTAGTGGAAGCAAGTATTCTAGTGTACGTACTTCATCCCAAGGCAGTACGTTGTTATGATTCGTAACCTGTCAGTGTTAATAGCGGCATATTGAATTCATGTAGTCGTAAATCATTACCAGTATCGATAGTATTACGGTGCCAACATTTCGTGTATCGCCACAAATAGTTCACACCAAACCTGCAGTACTTAGCCGTGAATTGTATAGCTACCTCACAGCCCTAAGCATAGCACTGTTTTTTTTTCTGTCACGGATCCTTATTGTGTTCGTTTAACTTTTTTTTTTTTCTTGTCTTGGTGTCCGGCAGGAATTGCGGTCGATGACGGTTTCGTGGCCGGTATCTTTCAAGACGGAAGAAGAGAGGAAAGAGCTCCGGGACGCTAAGCCGTTCATCTACATCGGCTCGCTGCTGGTGGGTTTTGTTAGAGCAGGGTACCTGTGCGACGTACGTTTCGTGATCCATGCGTGTACCATGTGTGTGTTCCGAGGCTCCTAACCCCTTGAGGAGATTTATCATGATCATGCCTTCTACGGCGAAAACTTGTTTACCTTGTAGGGTAAACTGAGAGTGCAAACCCGATGACCAAATCCCACGGTTAAGGTGTACCTTATTCTGGCAATGATGTACTGCAATTGATCAAGGTGTACCTTATTATGGCGATGATGTACTGCAATTGATGACACGTGCAACGGTAAAGGTATACGTTGTTATGGCGATGATGTACCGTAATTGATAACACGTGCAACGGTAAACGTGTACCATGTGTGTTCCGAGGCTCCAACCCCCTTAAGCAGATTTGTCATGATCATGCCTTCTAACGCGAAAACTTGTTTACCTTGTAGGGTAAACTGAGAGTGCAAACCGGATGACCAATCCCACGGCCTAGATGGGCCTAGGCTAGAAAACATTCACGTTGCCAAACAGGAGTGGCATTCAGACGAATGAATTAATGGTTTAACCCCTTTAGAGCCCCCAAATCCCTCACCATACTAACTTCAAGCAATTTTTCCCCCACAAAGGTTTCCAGTGGTGAAAGCGTTAAGGATGGACGCTTGCTACGATAGAGGTATTAAGGTATACCACTTTTAGGTAATTTTGATTCTGAATGACCGGGCTCCTTAACGCCTGTACAACTGGAAACCCTTTTGGGGGACAAATTTACTTGAAGTTAGTATAGGAAGGGATTTGGGGGCGCTAAAGGGGTTAACCCGATATCGTCGTCGGAATGTCGTTTTTGGTTCACAAAATCGAATGATATTCGTGGCTGGCCCGCGGGCTTGTTCGTTGGATTGCGATGTCAGTTTGCTTAGAATCAGTTTTTGGGTGAGGTGTTGAGCTCCCCAAGAGGTTAGGAGCCTCAGAAACGAACAATGGTTGATGCGCCTCTACCGTAGCGTGTGTCCATCCCCGTAGTCCAGAATATGTGTTTTCGCCAAAAAGCGGTACATCACCTCTATTGTAGCACGCGCCTCGTGTTACAGAAAGATATGCTGCGGTACACTTAGTACGGCGGTGAGTGTTTTAAGAAAGAGAAAATGTGCTACGCACGTCTTCTTCTCTTGCCGCAGACTAGCGTTGAGCCATGCTCTTTCTGTGGTTGTTTAATAGCTTGGGGAACGACTCCCCTGCGTCTCATTTGCTAACTCGGCCGCCGTTTATAGCCTGGGGAATGACTCTCCCCTGCGTCTCATATGCTAAACCGCCGCCAAGCCGTACCCCTACTTTGACTCGCTCCTGTTGAGGGACGGGGTTGTCCTTGGCGAAGGCAGCAAGGCATAGGGCTGGCCGGGGTGACTCTCCGCTGCTGTGGTCCATTCTCTGCATACATGAGTACAGGGTCAACAAATGCATGCCTTTTGAGGGATATATATATATATATGTTTGTGTTTTTTCAAGGTTGGCGGGAAGGGGGGGGTGCCCCTTGGGTCAACCATCGGCGAGGGGCGGTAGCGCTGGGCTCCAGTCACATGCAGAGACTCAGCGCTCCTCAAATTATCGCACGCAAACTCTCTGCAATGCACTGCAATACCGTGTGATACACTGCATTACACTGTATTACACCGTGACACTCTGTAAAACACCGTAATTCATTGTGGTACACTGTAATACACTGTGCTGGCTTGCATCTTGTCTTGCCCACGTGTTCATTGCGGTTCATTGTGTGGCCAAAATACCTTGCTGTTTCTGCAAAGTGTATCTCTGTCGCGTCGTATGTGACCACAGCAGTAGCAGAGCTCGCCTCTCTAGGAGGCCATCGGCACGGGCTTTGGTTGTGCTGGATGTAGATGGGTGATAACATGATGACTTCAATGTGAAGAACACACAAACACTGCAACACACTGCAATACACTGACGGTAGTGCACGGCAATAAACTGCTGTATGCCACTGTAATACAATCAGATACACCGTAATACACGCCCCAAAATACACGGCAATATCTAGCCGACTAAAAACTTGTCGGCGACTTGCAACTAGTTACTTATTAGTATACTAAGTAGTCAGCGAACTAACAGGTCTGGCAACTCCCTTCCGCCGTGGCTTGCGCAGGGGCACGAGGGTCCCGGATCCATTCTATCCTACCTTAAGAGACGAAACTGGGCCAACGATCTCGGGGTGGACGCTTCCTCCTCCACTGACGACTTCAATATTTTTGAGGTAAGCGCACGGCGCTTCAACACGTGCGTGGCTTCGATACATACGTTCAGTACCGTTGCAGAGGTGCCGTTGCTTGGGACTGTACCGGCTCCATTACGCTATAGCCATTACTTTGGGATAGGTGAGCGTTTTTAAGAGCATACCGGTCCGACATTAAATATAGGCGCGATATGAAAAACAAAACATGTAAGCTCGATATGGAATTGAGGCCATGAGGTACTGCTGTCGTAAACCCAAGACACGTTCATAATCGTATCCCCATGCAGATATATCTAATAATTAAAACATGCATTGGTTGACCTGGGGATGTTCACTTGTCGTACCTTCCGTAAGATATCGGGGTTTAGCATATTTTTAAGAATTATTCGTATGGAGCTTATATTTTTTTGTCGGATTGGTACATGTAAATGTAGCATAACTGGCGGCGTAATGATTTCAAGTTTGGCTCAAGCCAGGCTTCCTTCCTGCCCCCTTCCCACCCCCCCCCCCTCCCCACCCACCCGCCCACCTCCATCTCTTCCCGCTACTTATGCACAGATTGAAGTGGAGCTGACGCCTGAAGGCTTGCGGAACCGTTTCAAGGTATTGACGACTGTGTTCAGCTACCTGGATCTCATCCGCAAGCAAGGCATGCCCTCCTACCTCGCACCGGAGTTGCAGGCGTTGTCGGAACTTGGATGGCGTTTTCAGGACAAGCGGGAACCGGGGGGGCTCGTCTCGACGTTGGTAGCCTCCATGCAGGAATACGAGCCGGAGTTGGCCGTCAGGTAGGGACGCGTGCTATGAGAGGGGTGCGGTGGGTGGGGAACTCCCGTTATATGCCTGTTGAGTAGTGCCACTTCTCTATTGTTCCGGTGAAATCGCTTGGCACGACTGGAACTCTCTTTTCCCACTAGTGCCGGTGCCCTGAATAGTGCGGGTATATTGGACTGGCACAGGCCGGCACTATTGGATTGACTGACGAGGATCCTCAACTACGGAACTACTCAATACCAGCATACCAATACCCTTTTTTTGTTAAGAAAAAATACCTACCATGTACATCTACGCTCTACAGCTGTGGGATCGAGGATTTCGTCAAATTCATCTTTGCAAGCTGTGTGTGATAGTCCGGTTGCGCGTGTTACGAAGGGTATGCATGTCGTCAAGAAGGACATAGGTCGGCGACGCGCCTACCCTTAGTGCTAGCTAGCTAGGTATCATGGTCAATCAACAGGGTGATCCGTTTGTAGTTTTGAATACTTTGCGCTATGCACGTGTAAGCCAAGGGATTGCTCGTTGGGTCTAGTGTGCGTACCGGTAGGTTAAAGCCGATGGAACGCCTACAAGGCGGGTCATACACCAATACTCTGAACCTTTGTCAAAAGCCAAATTTTTGGCTCTGTCATAGGTTTCCTCCAGACGGGAGCCTCCGAAAACCTATAGGCACCCCAAGCTCTACTGAAGCTACTGTAGCATGCTCAAGCTTTTTGTGGAATCTGCAGGACTGTTGAGCTGGCTAAGTTTTTTTTGCCACGTACCGGTATACCTGCTTTTTTTTTCACTACACGGTAGGGACGCTCGACGATGATGTGATTTAGTAATGGTATCCATAACTCAAGACGCTAGATAGATTCAGGGCGTACACGAAATCGTAGGTGCTGCAGGCATCACTTTTCGTATGTTTTTTTCAGCTATGTTTCATCTCACGTTTGCTTTTCATCTTCCGGGCTAGCCGTGGCCACAGGTTTGTTCGTCCCTCCGCCACCCTCCCCCCCCCCTCCGATACAAGCATGCCTTCATTTGTCGCGCAGAGGGTTTATTCTTGCCACCGCTCGTCGATTTCGTTAGGTTTTGCTAACTCACGCTCTCGCGCTTGTCGGCGACGGACGATATAGAAAAGTCAACAATGTTGCTGGTTCAGATTATGACCATTCTCTGCTCCCCCCCCCCCCCGAAACAACCGACAACACTGATATCGTTACGAAAAACCGATTAACCCATGGTGTTGCTGATTCAGATGGTGTGATCATTGCTTGCCTCCCCGCCTCTCCCTAAAAAAACACCCTACCTGGTAGAACACAATTGTATCAACATACCAGGAAGTATTGGAAACAAAACCACCCCCCCGAACCAATGCAAAGAACACATATCGAAAAACGTTTTTTTCGCCACCCTGAATGAAACAACAACGACAACAACGCTAACAAAATATCAATATATATATATATATTCCTGTTGCAACAGCGGGCCTACTCGCCTGCGGCTATACAACGAGGGGATGGTGAACCGCTTGTTGGACATCCTCCGGCCGAAACCGACGGACTATTCCGCCTCGACCCCGCTGTTCACCGTCACCGCTAAGGAGTTCGAGTCCCAAGCCACGCAGAAGGAGAAGTGGTACGGCACGCGCTACCAGGTTAGTCGTGGCGTAGGGTTAGTCTTGCGGTTAGGGTTGGGGTTATGGTGGGGGTTCGATTTAGGACTCGATGCCGATGTTCACGGTCACCGCTGAGGAGTTCGAGTCCACAGCTACGCACAAGAGGTAAGTGATGCGGCACGCGCTACCAGGTTAGTTGCGGCCTGGGATTAAGGTTAGGTTAGTGCTAGCTTAGCGTTAGGACTCGATCGCGCTGTTCACGGTTACCGCTAAAGAATTTCCGGGAAGGTGGGGACTTATGGAGTCAAGTCAGAAACACCGAGAGTACAAAGCTACGTAGAAGGAGAAGTGGTACGGCGCGCGCTGCCAGGGTAGTCGTGGCTTAGCGTCAGGCTTAGGGTTAGGCTAAGAATTAGGGCTAGCGTTGGGGTCGGGGTTCAGGTTTTAGGCCTCGTTCTCGCTGTTCACGGCCACCGCTAAGGAGTTCAAGTCCAACGCTACACAGAAGGAGAATTGGTACGACACGCGCGACCAGGTGAGTCGTGCCTTGCGGTCAGCGTTAGTCGTGGCTTAGCGCTAAGGTTAGGGTTAACCGCATATGCTTCAGAAGATTGTTTCAAATACGTCAGCTGTGAGCTCGATCGATTTCAGGGTCGATACTCATGTTTTTAAGCTGCGTAATGCTCCGGCCTAGGCGTTTTTACCGATGTATTGCTCGTTGAAGATGTGTAACTCCCGTGGATGCTGCCAGGATCGACCAACATGACAATTTTACCCGAGGGCAACTTCGGTCCATATATCGTTCTGCGCGCTGATACTACGTACTTGTTCAGCTTAATATATATATATATGTATCACGCATATATTGAGCTGCCCCACACGCCCCCCCCCCCGCCCCAACCCCCCCCCCCCCCCCCAATAATAAGCTGGTGCCAAAACCGTCAGATTTATCCCCTTGAAAGGATTATAACTTACATGCACAAATTGCCTCCCCCTTCCCCCCCCCCCCCCCCCCCCCCCCCCTCCAAACCCGCTCGCTTTTGATCAAAACCAGGCCCCCACGTCCTTCAAAACTCCGCCCCCCCCCCTCACCGGTTATTCGACTTACAAGATTCACTTGATAAAAGGATACATTTCCCTCCACAGCTGTCAGATTTTGTCCCCCTCAGAAACGGGTTTTATAGTTTCCGCGCACAGACTGACTAAAATCACCCTGTTGACCCTGATAGCTACACTGTAGTTGTAAGGGGAGTCGCCGACCTATATCCTTAATGAGGACACACAACTCGTAATGCGCGCGATCGGAGTATCACACACAGCTTGCAAAGATGATTTTCGACGAAATCTTCGATCTCACAGCTGGAGTGTATTTTCATTCTTTATAATATATGTATATCTCCCCGCCGTGACGGCAGTCACCGTCTATTCAGGGCGAACACCCCCCCCCCCATTGTAATACAGTACTAGGAGAATAACTGAGAATTGACCCACTTGAAAAAAAAATCAATTAGAGACGTGCGAAAGTTGAAGTGGCAATATAATGTGAGGAACATGCCACAAAAGAGGTTGCCATCAATAGCTGATAGGGCTGTATGTGATGATGCAGCGAAATGGCGAGCTGGAATAAGGTGGGATAACGTAGTCGAGAAAGTATGGAAGGACCTAGGAGGCATCCAAGAAGACATACAGCAGTGCATGGAGAAGTTTGGGGGTGCAAGCCAGAGTATAAGAAAGGATAGAAGTAGGGGAAAGGCTAGCGCCAAGAAATAAGGTGAACGAGGAAGAACATTAGAGATATACGGGGGGCTAAGAAAAGAGATAGGAATGAAAAACGTATTGGCAAGGCCCACTGGACTACGCGCAAACGCTGAAACTGCGATTCCGTGTAGTGGACCTGGACCTGCCAGAAAGAAGACAGAGGTGTACCAGTAGTCGGGTGGAGGAAGAAGGCACACATAGTTGCTCCTGTGGCAACGCAGGCGAGAGTAGGACCCACATAGTGAGAGAATGCGAATGGTACAAATACGAACGTGTCAGAGGAGGAGACGAGGAAAATAGACGCGTGTGACGTGGAGAAGTTTGGTGCTCTAGATAGTAGCGAGACAACGATCGCCATCCTAGCAGATAGATGGTGGCCACAGACGGCCGAACAAGAAGAACATAAGGCGAGGAAAACGTGTTTTATGTAGTATATGGAAGAACCGTACTGAGCGCCCAAATGTTGGAGATGATTTTAACGGGAGGAGGAATGGTGCTCCGTCTCGAAAAGGATGCGTGGTCAATGGCCAAACGACCAAGGCAAGCAACAAGTGAGTACGCCCCCCCCCCTCTCACCCCCCTCCCCCCCCCCCTCCCCGCTCCCCTCCTGTCGATACTCACCGCCTATTCAGGTCGAAAACTTAGAGACGCAGTCGAAAGAATGGTCGTCGCCGCCTGTAATATCCGAGCTGAAGCTGCCGGGACCCAACCCGTTCGTCCCGCAAGATCTATCGGTCATCGTTCCTAAGGGTAGGGTGCCCAAACCAGGGGAGAAAACCGAGCCTCCGAATTTGGTGGAAAACCTTCCAGATGCCGGCGTGTGGAAGGTAATAACGGTCACTTCTTTACGAAGAACAAAAAATGGCGGTTTTAATCGTAACCAAAGAACAGTGCCATAGTCGCGAATTGTGATATTTTTCACGAATTATGTTTTCTTGGAATGGCATTGGTCACGACTAACCTGTCGATCATCGTGCCCAAGGGGAGGGTGCCCAAGCCAGGGGAGAAATCCGAGCCTCCGATTTTTTTGGAAATCCTCCCGGATGCTTGCGTGTGGCAGGCAAAAAGGGTCGCTTCGTAGCGAACGAAAAGGAATGCCACGAATGGTGACAAAATTCGTGACCTTGTTTGTTTTAACGTGAATTACGCCAATTTCCCAAAGGAAAATGTCACGACAGTCCATATTTTTTACCTGGGGAGAAAGCCGGGGTTCCAAATTTTGGGGAACAATGTCCCGGATGCCGGTGTCCTTCCTGACGCACAAAAAAAAAACTCGCGTGAGTCGTGAATCGTTGCGGAAAAGCGTAACCTTATCGCGAATCGTACCATACATTTTTTTTTAATACATGTGCAGATGCGCCCCATGCTCTTCGTGTTTTGCGCGTGCGTGATTTATCTGTATGCTCTTAAGCGTTTTCCCTTGTGTGTGTGTTTTTCTTTAACTATGCGTAGGTATCATATGATAGGTGCGGCACAAGCTCGATGATATATTCGCGCTCTGCGCTTATGTAGTGTTTCTAGGGACTCTTGGAGTCTTTTTTTTTTTTTTTTTTTTTGTGCTTGGGCAGGTGCAGAACGCACCAGGTGGACGGTATATTCACGTTCTGCGCGCATGACTTCTCTTGATGGTCGGCTTTTTGTTCTCTTACTTTTTCTTGTTTTTAAATGCGTGAACATGTGCGGCAGAAGCTCGACCACGTGTTCGTGTTCTGCGAGCGTGCGTGACGTTTCTTTCACGTCGTACACGTGTTTTTATCTTGTTTAATCAAACAGCGAACTAATATTACACGCAGCTTGCAAGCATGCGTTTCCAATATGCGTTCTCACAGCTGCCATCGATCTCACAGCTGACGTTTTTCTTCTTGGCGTTTTTGTTTTTTAATGCGTGGACAGGTGCGGCACAAGCTCGACGACATCTTCGCGCAGCCTAAGGCCGTATGCGACTTTGAGCTGGTCAGCCCCGTTGCATACGAGAACCCTCGCACGGTAGCGGCACTGAAGCTGTTCGAGCTGTCCCTCGACGAGCGCCTCAACGAGTACACCTACGACGCGGAGGTAGGCAGGGCTGTGATGCTGAAGCTGCCCCAAATTCTTCGTATATAAGACTATGCTATCATACGTGTATGGCAAGTGTATACATAGCACACCCCCTCCCAGATGTTTTTAATGCTGATTTTATCGACGACAGGGACGCGAAGGGTTCAAACACCGAGCGACGCGCCCATCGAAACATCTCGGCGAGACCTTCCGAAGGGCCCCCACCCTTTTTGTTGAGTGTCCCTCCCTTGTTTTAGAGGCCATGGGCCCTGAAACTCAGTTTTTTCGCGGGTTAGGATGCTTTCAAACTCTCGCGGGTCGAGCCGGGTCGGATCAGGAGGTATTCGAAATGTCACGGGTCGGGTCAGGCCACACTGACCCGGCCCGACCCGCGAGCAGTGGTTCTAGCTGTGAAAAGCCCTGCTGAGATTCATCCGAGAGGGTGCGTTATACACTGTCGTATGCACGGTAGTCTGTGTGAGCAACGTTTGGTCTAGGAAAACGAAAACAAGGCAAAGTTTGTAGCTGTTGATAGTCTGGGTGAGCAACGTCGGGTCCAGGAAAACGAACAACATTATTATGTTATCGAGCTCTTTGGTGTACTTTCGCGCGATTTTTTTGCCACTAAGGAGAGAGCGATGCTGCGATTTTTTTATATGTATCGAACGGAAACAGGCGGTGAGCTGTGGAGAATGACATCTCTTTTGCACATATTTCCCGTGGGTGACCTGTAAGAGCTACATGAGCTATCACACGTTTGCCTGGTGCGAGCTAATATTGGACAGCCCTTCAATACATGTCTGATGGGGTAGGCCACGGGGGGCAGATGAGCTAGCTCATGATCTGTCCCTTGTGTGAGGGGTTTCATCGAGATCGTGGTAGGCGAACTTCCCTCGGGACTTTTTTAAGAACAACGAAGGGACGACGGCGCAATTCGAAGCGTTGGCCTTGTTGGAACGTTTCGCCGAGTGGGCATGATGAAAGAGCTGGTTTGAACGAACCTACCGGGAGTTGTTTTCGCTAAAGGGGGTCAGTTTCAAGAAAATATAAATGTATACTACAATATAAAACATACCCATGCAAAAGGTTGACTAACGTTTGGGGTATATATACGCGTATACAAAGACCAAATCTTCGGTGATTTGCGTGTTGCTCCGGTTCCCCCCCCCCCGCGCTGGCAAGCCTGTCCTAATGCGTGAACGAGTTGAACGAACCTGTTTTGCTTCCGCGAGGAGGGTCGCTTGTTTCAGGGGAAACTTGAAAAAAAAGAAGCAACGGTATATCATACACCCTTAACACGTTCGACCCCCGCTTGGGCTATCGCAGCGACCAAGTATTCGGTTTGATTGCGTGTTGCTCCGTTCCCCCTTCGTGCTGTTGAGAGATAAACCACAACCGCTGAGCTGATCGCCAGCACTGACTGCTATCATAGCTCAGTGCTCAACCCTTACAACGTTCGACCCCCGCTTAGGCTCTCGCAGCCACCAAATGTTCGGTTTGATTGCGTGTTGTTCCGTTGCCCCTTCGTGCTGTTAAGAGATAAACCACAACCGCTGAGCTGATCGCCAGCGCTGACTGCTATCATAGCTCAGTGGTTATGGTATGCCAGAGATACACCGGAAGCACTTGATCTATAACAACATATGCCGGCGCACCTGTCCTTCCGATTTGCAGATGGCGGGACTGGGCTACAGCCTGGACTTTACGACTCGAGGAGTTCGTTTGTCCTTTGGAGGCTTCGGAGACAAGATGCCCGACTTTATCAACAAGGTCGCCGAGGCCGTGGCAACGTTCACCCCCAACGACCCCGTAGAGTTCGAGCGCCTTCGAGACGTGGTGGGTTTCTACACAGTGTTATGTTAGTACCAAATCCAGGCACCCCCAGGAGGGCCTCGTAAAATATATACCGGTATATGTACAAGCCCAAAAATCGGCGCGATTCGCGCACCGCCATTCTTTTTTCTTGTTGAGCTGCGCTAAGCGAAGGTCGTAGATGGTTTCCACGGAAACAGTTGCATTCGCCACGGTATCGGGGGTTCGCCGCTTTTGTCCCAGACTGGTTGGAGCAGTAGAGGCGTGAAAGGCGTGCTGTCGCTGTGATGCCTGTCTTCGCTGCTGCTGTTTGGGTTGTTTGCCGGTCAACTGGAAGCGCGGGCTTCGTGTTGGTGTGTTATTGTGCGTTGCTTGCTACTCGTTGTGCTCCTTGATGCGATTATTAGGTGGATTTCTGCTGCTTCGATAAACAAGTTGCACCAACCTCGCACTGAAATTATGTGCTTAATGTATCCATTATTAATGGTGGTACTCTCGAAGTATGCCAGAGCCGGCCGGTATAGCGGAGAAAGACAAATTACTGTTGTACAGAAAAACGAAATGACAGGGCCACCTCCCACAGGCACGAAAACGCTCGCCCTCGCACTACACGACCCACCCACCCACCGACTAAGCCATCCATCCATCGACCAATCCACCCACCATGTGCTACAGCAGAGTACAGCAGTACGTACAACAGCAAACAGATGGGTTGGCTCATGCTTGAACTTCGCCAGAGGAGGCCAGTACAGCGGAGAATACAAAATATTGTACCAAAGAAAAAAACAGGGCCACCTCCCACAGGCACCAAAGCACTCACCCACGTACAAAACGATCCCCACCCACCCACCCACCCACGCACCCACCCACCCAACCACCCAACCACCCACCCACTGACCAACCCGTCCACCCACCAAATACCCCAACCACCATGTGCTACGGCAGTAGGCCAGCACGTACAGCAGCGACCAGATGCGTTTGGCCCGTACTGTTTTTTTCGCCCTGAAACTAGTGTGGGGTGTGGGGACGTTAATAGTGAGGACTTCAGAGTTAGATGCCGTTGCGCTGTGTGGTACAGTTTTTTTTTTTTCGTTGGTCGACTTTCCCGCCTTTTTTTTGTATTTTCGATTTTTATGTCAAAGTTGTGGGAGTGGCTATCTTGCTGGAGTTCGACTCTTTTCGATTCTGACTCGAGTTTTGGAGATCCTCTTTTTGCATTTTTTTGTCAACTTTTGGAAAGAGCGTGAGATAGTATGTAGGCTTGTGCTGTCAACATAGTTTGTGGAGACATTTTCCATATTTACAAGTCTCATTAGTGTGATCTAGCCCCTGGCATATGGGTAGTGTCTAAAGAACAAGCATTTTGCAAAAGGGAGAGCGTACGTTGCAGCAGAGATAGAAGACTGCACGAACATAAGGCACCGCCGTAGCTGTCAGGCTAGGCTAGCAGCTAGCGCTGCTGCTGTTTTTCCCACCCACCCTACCCCTTTATGTCGAATGTAGGGGGAACGGAAATACTGCACATTGTATATAGCATGCATCGTTTTGTTTATTTGTTTTGTTTGCGATTGGATGGGTGGATTGGACCCCTAGTCCTACGAAGCAGGTCAATGGTAGGTACCATTGGGAGTCTCGGCCACGACCGAGGCTGGACGTGTTCGGGCTCTGGCTATCCGTTTGAGAATAGTAACTCGAAAAACAGAGGTACTGGTAAGGTTCAGATATCTACGCGGCAGGCCGCGGGATAACCTGCCCCCGCAAGTGGGCTTTCCCTTCCGTGTCGCAGAGCATAGTAATAATACATGGCAATTCGAAAGAGATAACACAACGAAATCTCGATTTTAGTGTAGAACATTTTGTCTTGAAATTACTGCGGGGTTTTCATCGAGAAATTAGGGTTGAGGTTTTCACACCGTGCAAGGCGGTGTCGACCCGGGGAATCTCGGTTTTCGTCCCCGAGATATGGGAGTTCTTGGAACTATCCTGATTTGGAGGTGGGACCTTATCCTCCCCGGGTGTGGCGGAACTGACTCTTCTTGGTGGGCCTCTATCCTCCCCGGGTAGCGTTGGCTCTACGTACTGCAACCAATCAGCGTTTAGCGAATGGGATTGGGGTTTCCACACTCCACGGGGCGGTGTTGACCAGATTTTCGTCCCCGTTTCGCCGGATTTGTAAATATGTGCAATACATTCTGAACCGGCGATAGGACCCTACCATCCCCTGATGGCGCAGGCTCTATAAACAAGCCCCACAGCTAGTCAGCGAGCGGCCAGTTGAATTGGGGCTTCCACACCATGCGGGGCGGTGTCAAGTTGGGAGAACTCGGTTTTCGTCCCTGGGGTGTTGGGGCTGTAGAGATAAGGAGGGATTTATGATACGGGGATGGGACCCTATGCTCCCCGGGTGGCGCTGGCTCTACGCGCTCAAGCCAATCAGTGATCGGCCAATGGGATTGGCGTTTCCACACCGTGCGGGGCGGTTTGACACGGGAGAATTCGATTTTCATCCCCGGTTCGCCGGAGTTGTAAATATATGGAAGGATTTCTGAGCCGGGGATGGAGCCCTAGCCTCTCCTGGTGCGGTGGGACTGGCGGGGTTGCCCAGAGGGGCAACTCCCGCGGCGCGTCCGGCGCCCCGCCATTGGCCGAGGGCGAGCGGGGGGTCCCCCTCGACCAAAATGGGATGAGCGCTCGGAAAACGCAAGAGTGTATGGCGAAAACGTAATGAGCGCCGAAAATGCTGGAGGTGTCTCGATTATGAGTAGGAACGGTGCTCCGTCCCGAAAGGAGTGCGTGGTCAATGACCAAACGACTAAGACAAACCACGAATGTGAGTACCCTCCCTCACATCCCCCTTCCCTTCCCTCCTCGCTCTCTCTCATCAGATGCTCTGGTCGTAGAATGTGCCAGAACCTTTCCGAACGTGTTTCAACTCCTTCGAGCCACAAAGTTAGCACGTATGGCCTGCCGCTCCCTCCGTGTTTTGCACCCGTCTGCGCGATGTTTCCCCCGCCGACCCGACCAACAAACGAACAACGCAGGTTCGCAGGGATCTGTCAAGCTACGACACCCAGCAGCCGTACCAACACGCAATGTCGAACGCAAACGTCGCCTCAGAGGACCCCCGGTGAGAGCCACGTTTGCGTTCACAGGTTAAATTACGAACACAAGGGAGAAAAACTGCACTAGCATTAAAAAGCATAAATGAGAAAAAAATCGAAATGAAAACAAGCATTGGTAAGATAAAAAAATGTAGGCGAGTGGGGGGTGAGAGAGACGAGGTACTCGTTTCGTGCAGAGCAGTGCTCTTAAGACCATAGACCCTCGCATCCCTACGATGCCGGGAAGGAGCACGTCGGGTTTTCACCGACCAGGCAAGCATCGCGTGCACCAAGCGCGAAGCGCCGTTGGGTGTTCGACGAGTCGCACGAAGGGTGAGTTGCTTCCTAATAAGAAGCACTGGGGAGAGAGAGGGGCGGGGGGGGGGGGGGGGTAAGAACCGCCACAACGATGGGCTCACCGTTGCGCGGCGAGGATAGCGGCGCCTATACGCTGCCTCTATTTTCTTAGATGGAACGAGGTATCCCACCATCCGTAAAAAGCCCAACCCGGCCCATCTATGCGCACTCGAGAGGGTTTGGTGGTGGAGCAATGTTGCTGCAGTAGATTTCGCTCTCCCTCCTACTCAGAACGCACGCAACCACTCCTCCTCGCGATTACGCGTTCTCTTGTGATAATTGACGCATGCTGCTATTAGTAAGATAATAGTGCATCTATCGTCTCACTTGAGGACTTCTATACCAACCCCCCAAAAGTGTCGCTGAGAACCATTAATAATTGAAAGTTTCAACCCGTTGAGCGATCCCATGGGCTATTGCATATGATCGGATCATACTGTAAAACGTAAAACAACTCAACTGTCATTCTGTTAATATCTCAACAGCGATAGTGAACATTAATATTCCCTCGATTGAGGCGCCTCGTCAGGCGGGATATACAACTGCTAACCCCATCGTACGAGGCAGGCGTCAGTTAGTTCATCCTTTGCGTCAACCCCCTACCCCCCTCCCCCCGACTCGCCTTCCTTCCTATTGGCTTCCGCCCCTCCCCCCCCCCCCATTCCGACATGCATGGACAGTTTCACGGTGAAGCAGATCAGGGAAACGCTAGACTCGATCAAAGTTGAAGATGTCAAGCCCATCGTGTCTAGATTGTTCGAGGAGGCGGAGGGGATAAGCTTGATGCAGGGTAACCTGAGGGAGACCGACGTTCCTAGGTGAAGTTTGGCGGGGGAGGGGAGAAGAGGGGAGGAGAGGGGAGGGGAGGGGAGGGGAGAAGGGGGGAGGGGGGTCGGTTCGGTTTTGGTTTGGTTTTGGTTTGGTTTGGTTTGAGTTGGTATGGTTTTGTTTGGTTCGGTTCGGTTCGGTTCGGTTCGGTTCGGTTCGGTTCGGTTCGGTTCGGTTCGGTTCGGTTCGGTTCGGTTCGGTTCAGTTCGGTTCGATTTGGTTCGGTTTGGTTCGGTGCGGTTCGGCTCGGTGCGGTGCGGTGCGGTGCGGTGCGGTGCGGTTCGGTGCGGTTCGTAGCGCCGGTCGGAAGCAAATAAGCAAAAACGAAAAGTATGTGTTTCTGTTATTGAAACTTGCCGATACATGCAGACGAAATGTTTTGCCCTTTTACCCGCACCGGAGGTATCTGGTGTGGTTGTGGTTGTGGTTGTTGTTGTAGATGATCGGCTGAAAAAAAACATTAGGTACAATAGTTGACTTTACGTCGGTGGCTGCCGTTACGCTTCTTCCATAGCACCAAAAAGAAAAGTTGGTTTCGCGATCGTTTGTTCGGCATGCCTCTTTTTTCCTCGCGCGCTATCATACGCAATTATTGCAACTACGTCAGCTATGAATTCGACCGATTCAGTGATATTGCAGAGCGATCGAGAATGGGAATCCCAAGCTATCCAGCGGTAATTGGACGAGCCGCGTTTCATGTAGCGTGCTCGAGATGGAAGAAATTGGGGGGGTTCAGGCGATAGCGCTTCTTGGGGATCAGAAAAAGAAAGCACAAAACCTAAAAATGTGTGTGTGTTTGTCTCGATCAGGTACTTGGACGGTGTGCGACGCTGGTTCCACCCGTCACCGTTACCAAGCGAGAAACGCCCGGAGAAAATGGTCGTCAAATTCCCGCTCACCCCGGTGGGTTGCGGGAGCCTAATTAGGAGGAGGGAGCAAAACGAGAACAACGACAACTCTGCGTCCCAGCTGCTGTTCCAGGTCAGGTGCCGCGTGGTGGACGAACGCCATCGCCCTTTCTTTTTTCTGCTCGTGCGTGCGGTAGTCTTCTGTTTTTGCCGTGTCCGGACGTAAAAACTGCTGCTGCTGTAGTAGGGCGACTGCCCGTACGTGGAGCATGGTGGTCTTTCCCGCCCCCCCCGCCCCCCCCCCCCCCCCGGCTCCCCCCCCCCCCCCTCTCTCTCTCTCTCTCTCTCTCTCTCTCTCTCTCTCTCTCTCTCTCTCTCTCTTTCCTTCCCCCCCGTCTACAACTTTCTCCGTCCCGCCCTCTGCGCCCTCCTTCCCTCCCTCCCCCCCTCTCTATCATACCTGGAATCTTTTTTTGTCTTGTTTGTGGCACTCACCCCTTACAACTCGGGTGCGTTACGATTGTTTACCGACAATCCCGGAGGCCTATGCAAGGGGGCCTTTATTCCCTTCAGAGATGTCACCTGTTTCGGGAAAAACTAGTCGGGATTACTGCGAGTTAAAATGAAAAGAAATTGGGGGGTACTGGCACGTTTCTAAAGTTCGAAAAAGGTTTTGAGCATTTTTACAAGTGGGCCTTCGTTTTCGTGGAAAAAATGCTTGGAATTAACTAGTACGGGGCAATTTTTTTTTCGGTGTTATCTTACTTCTGCAAAAGGTTGTCCTCCACTAAGTTCAAGTAGTTGTTCCCAAAAACGTCCGTGCGTGCAGCAGCTGTTGAGGGGTTGATACAAGCCATCTCATCTTCCGCGCCCACGCCATTGTGGCTTCAGTGAACCTGCCTCACGTTTAAGCATGGAAATATATGTTCTCCTTTAAACCGCGGGTGAATTCATTAATCACGGGTGAAAGGCAGATGTCGGATGGCACGATGCAGTCCCGCCCACGCCATTGTGACTTCGTTCAACCTGCCTCGCGTTTAAACATGAACTGAACTTTCTCCGTTGAACCGTGGGTGAATTGATTATCAACCACGGGTGAAAATAAGGTGTCGGATGGCACGATGGAGTCCCGCCCACGCCGTTGTGACCTCGTTCAACCTGCCTAGCGTTTAAGCATAGCATCTGTTTTCTCCGTTAAACCGCGAGTTACTTGATTGGACGGGGTGAAATTCAGGTGTTGGATCGCGACGATGGGGTCCCGCGTCCTGTCACAATTCCTTATGCCCATCATGGAATACCCTTACTAGACTCGTTGGGAACGCAGCAGCAGCTGGGGTGCCTGGTCTTTTCGAGTGGGGTCGCTGTCGCTTGGCAGGACGCAAATTACAAACTCGCGTTCGCTCGTTATAAAATATGTTTACCGTCAATAAAACTATACATTTCTGTATTGTAAGCTGGTGCGTTCCACAGCCGTCATATTATTGTCTCCCTCGGTTTATATATTTTTCGTGCAATGATTAAACCGTGTAAAGACCGAACGTCTTCGCATCACCCTGTTGACCCTGGTACTAGCTGGTACCTAAGGGGAGTCGCCGGCTTATATCCTTCATGAGGACGCACACACCCCGTAACACACGCGATCGGAATATCACATACAGCTTGCAAAGATAAACTTTCGACGAAAGCCTCGATCTCACAGCTGTGGAGCATTTCCGATTTTTTTCAACAAAAAAACTCGTTTTTCCGCCGCTATTAAAAACTGCGGTTGAAACTGCAGGTGTCCGATCGGACAATGGAGTCCCGCGTCCTGTCCCAGCTGCTGATGTCCGTCATGGAAGACCCTTATTACGACTCGTTGAGAACGCAGCAGCAGCTGGGGTACCTGGTATTTTCCGGGGTGAAGATCGTCGAAGGAGTTAGGTACGGGCGGAGGAGCGTGCTACAACAGAGGGGACAGGGGGGTTTTCGGTCATTCCGCGGTATGGTTTGCAGTCTTTGGGTCATTAAATTTCTAATGCTCCTGAGGTTCGTGTGGAATTGTCGGTTTGTATGATGATTTTGCGAGTACACTGCTTGTTTTTAAGGACTAGCACGTAGACTTGTTGGTCGGGCTGCGCGAAACGAACGCCTTCGATGTCGTGTTTCGCGCTGTGATATATTGAGCTGCTCCTCATGTTAGTAGCTCAGAAATTTCTTAGAAGCTGCTCCGCCTCTAGCGCGGGAGCCTCCGTAAAAAGAGAAAAATTGTAGAATCTGCTCCACCCCTAGCGTGGGAGCCTCCGTAAAAGGAGCAAGTTCTTAGAATCTTCTCCACCCCTATTACTAGCGTGGGAGCCTGCGTAAAAGGAGAAATTTTTTGGTATCTGCTTCACCCCTAGCGTGGGAGCCTCAGTAAAAGAAGAAAATTCTTAGAATCTGCTCTACTCCTAGCGTAAGAGCCTCCGTAAAACGAGAAAATTGTTAGAATCTGCTCCACCCCTAGCGTCGGAGCCTCCGTAAAAGGAGAATCTTAGAATCTGCTCCGCGCCTAGCGTGGGAACGCCTCCATAAAAGGACAAAATTCTTAGAATCTGCTCCACCCCTAGCGTGGGAGCCTCCGTAAAAAGAGAAATTCTTTGAATCTTCTCCACGTCTAGCGTGGGAGCGCCTCCATAAAAGGAGAAAGTTCTTAGATTCTTCTCCACCCCTAGCGTGGGAGCCTCCGTAAAAGGAGAAAACGGGACGTAAGCCCTCTTAGAACTGCATCCACGTTTTTGACGAAAATAAAAGTACTTGAAAATAGTGTGAGATAGATAGTTCTTGCAGTCCGCAAATTAGTTGAGCAGGATCAAAATCGGCTTGTCATTGTCACGCCCTGTGACGCCTATGCTAAAAACATCCCGGTGGATGACACCCAAGTCTGAGGTAAGAGCGGGGCACGCAGACAAGGGCGGTAACGCTCTCGCCTGTGTCGAGGCGCTCTTAAATCGGACACGTACGTCACTGTTATTGTAGCGTTGTAGCATTGTAGCATTTGATTGGCCAAAACAAAAACGCTCGTCACCCTGACGGGGCTCGTCAAATACACTGACAAACTACCGTACCCGATGTTGCCGGTTTCTCAGTTTTGTTTTTTTTCCACCATTTTTGGTTGTAACTAGGGCACGGACTTGTTCACCACTAGATGAAGCGTGCTTTATTCTCTCAAGGTCAGTTTTGTGAGTGAGGTTGAGTTAGGTATAGGGCGTTTCAAGTGGGGAGCCATAGGAAAAAATAGGTGCGCCCGTAAGGCACTATTTGTAGCATGCGTCGTGTGCGCGTGTGTGTGCAAGCCGCCGCGATGAAAGCGGAGGCCGCGCGGGAAGTCGTACGCTGGTGTCTTACTGGGTGCGCGCCGTTTCGTGTCTGTTGCTGATGATTTTTTGTTGCTCTTTTCGCCAACCGATCACTCTGCTCATACCTCTTTTTGCGAGTTACTGACCTTGACTACGCCAATTTTTTGGGACCTGTTTCGATTTGCCTGGAGCGTCCGCCGGCCATGAACGCAAGTACATCAGTCGATGTTTTTTTTTTCTAGAAACGGCTAGATAAGTCCTCATTGCTGCTGTTGATTGGTCGATACTTCCCCCCCCCCCCCCCCTGCGCTCCGCCTTCCATGCCCCCCGCCATCCCCTCTTTGGTCGTGTGTGTTGACTGATTGATACCTGCCCCCCCTCTCCCCGATCACGCCCATGTTTTGTGACGCTAAGCTTTATGTACCTGCTGGTCCAATCGGCGGAGCGGGGCCCGTCTTATCTCAGCGACCGATCGTTGGAATTCCTGAAGGGATTTAGGCAGCAGCTGGTTGACCTGCCCGCCAGCCAACTCAGGTGCGCGTACATCTACAGCGGTCGCTTCTGGCTCTTAACCGCAAGTGCTTTTGTCCGCGGAGCACTTGATACCAGGGAATAAAATAGGCCGTAGGCGCGTGTTGCGCGCGGTGTCACGAACCCCAGGGGTCTCAGTTGCGTCGAAAAAACAGGCTAAAAAACAGCCCCAAATTAACTATTACGCCTATGGCGAAAGGTGCGCAACAAAAAAAAATCGCCTGCGGTGATTGTTGTTGCGCGCGTACTTTTTTGTGTTGCGCCGATGCACAATACGCCTGCTCGCGTCGCGTGTTCGGGAATCGGGATTTCTAGAAAAGTGTGCTCCAGCGCAAAAGCGTTACACCTCTTTTTTCCTGGTTACTACCATTCCCTTTTTTCCTTTCCAAAAACGTGTACTGTACCAATTTGGACGGAAAGGTAAGGACATTTTGGGTGTTCGTTTTAACACCCCATCGTTTCTTACATTTTCGTCCGAAGTTGTACGTACAAGGATCAATTCCGTTTCTTTTGCTCGTTATTTTCTCCGCGCTGCGATGATAAGCGCGGCAAAACGGGAGGAGCCTGCGGTAGCGGTTGATGGGGGCTGTGCCGCTCGTCTTTTCGACGGCTTCGACCTCTCGGTCTCGTCGGTTCTTAAGTGTTTTTGGGAGGGGAGGGGACGGGGGGGAGGGGGGAGCGGAGGGGGGGGGGGGGGGGGTCCATGTATGTGTGTGTGCAGTTGCTCTGCCGTTTTGTTAACCTTACAGGCGAAGTCAGAGTAACTCGGACTCCATAGAGACGTGAGGTGAATGCGGCTGTAGTCGGTGGGGCGACACACCGAAGGGCTGATACCCCCCCTGCGCTTTTGTTGTTGCTGTTGCTGTTGCTGTTGTTGTTGTTGTTGTTGTTGTTGTTGTTGTTGTTGTTGTTGTTGTTGTTGTTGTTGTTGTTGTTGTTGTTGTTGTTGTTGTTGTTGTTGCTGTTGTTGTTGTTGTTGTTGTTGTTGTTGTTGTTGTTGTTGTTGTTGTTGTTGTTGTTGTTGTTGTTGTTGTTGTTGTTGCTGTTGTTGTTGATGTTGTTGTTGTTGTTGTTGTTGTTGTTGTTGTTGTTGTTGTTGTTGTTGTTGTTGTTGCTGCTGCTGCTGTTGTTGTTGTTGTTGTTGTTGTTGTTGTTGTTGTTGTTGTTGTTGTTGTTGTTGTTGTTGTTGTTGTTGTTGTTGTCGTTGTTGTTGTCGTTGTTGCTGTTGCTGTTGCTGTTGCTGTTGCTGTTGCTGTTGCTGTTGCTGTTGCTGTTGCTGTTGCTGTCGCTGTCGCTGTCGCTGTCGCTGTCGCTGTCGCTGTCGCTGTCGCTGTCGCTGTTGTTGTTGTTGTTGTCGTTGTTGTTGTTGTTGTCGTTGTCGTTGTTGTTGTTGTTACTGCTGCTGCTGCTGGCTTCTGCTACAGTAGCTGCTGCCGTTACTGATAGATGTTGCTGTTGCGGTTACTGGGGTTCTGCCGTTGCTGGTTCTTGTTGCTGTTGCTCCTGCTGCTGCTTCTGCTGCTGCTGGGTTACCAAGTGCACGATGTGTCAACAGCGTTGTTTTAAACGACACCGGGGTGAGGGGGGGGGGGGGCACCGATAGATACGCACTCTGCACGTTGATGGGTGCTGTGATAATAGGAGTACCTGGTAGCGCGTTTTTGTAAAAAACGTGACTGACCGGACTCCTGAGCTTTGGCACTACCGCATGTTGTTGGAAGCCCGCCCGTGTTTTACTATGTGACTATTTGTATACCTCGCCCATGGAATTGTGATCGGGATGCGCTTCCATTTATCTCAAAGCCGTTTTGTTCGGTGAAGTATGTCGTAAAAGCTCGGTAGTCGAGGGCCTCACAAACATTATGGTGCGTCCGTTTGTATTTTCTCTCGCCGCTACCACTCGAGCTTCTCGTCGCCGTCCATCACCTCCCCATCTCCCTCCCATTCCCCCCGAACCCCCCTCCGCCCGAACATTTAGAGATATACGGCGGGTTAAAATAAGAGATAGGAACGAAAACGTATTTGCTCGGCCCAATGGACTACGCGAGAACGCTGAAACTTCGTTTTCGTGTGGGGGACCTGGATCTGCCAGAAAGAAAAAATAGGTATACCAGCGGTCAGGTGGAGGAAAAAGGCGCACAGAGCTGCCCTTGTGGTAACGCAGACGAGAGTAGAATCCACGTAGTGGGAGACTGTGACCTGTACAAGGAGGAACGCAATGTGCTAGAGGAAGATATGACGAAAGTACACAGATGTGACATGGAGAAGTTTGGTTCAGCAGATAGTAGCGAGAAAGCGGTCGTTATCTTAGGAGACAGATGGTAACCCTAGGGAGATACTCCGGAGTAGATAAGTTTGTTGGAAAAAAAAAAAAATCTAGTATATGGAAAAAGCGTAATGAGCGCCCAAATGTTGGAGGTGTCTCTATTAGGAGTAGGGACGGTGCTCCGTCTCGAAATGGATGCGTTGTCAACGGTCAAAAGACTAAGGCGAGCAACAAATGAGCCCCCCCCCCCCCCCAACCCCGCCCCGCCCCGCAACCTTCTACCCCCCACTCCCCTCTCTTCCGCTCCCCCACCCCCGCGCCTAACCTCACCCCCCACCCCCCCCCCACCTTCGTCATCACAGAGACTACGCGGGGGGGCTGGTGGACCGCAAACTTGAGCCCGACCGGCGCTTGTCGTCAGAAGCGGAGAGGAATTGGTCGGAAATCACCACGGGTCAGCTGAATTTTGACCGCAGGAGAGATGAGGCAAAAGCGCTGAGGGCCATCAGAGAGGGGGACCTTCTTCGCTTCTTTGACAGGTGTGGCGCGTGGCGCGGGCGGAACGAGCGCGGTTAGACCGAGGCGCTTAACTCTTTTAGGGTTGCTGCACCCGCGTTTTGGTTTTGGGACAAACCACCTCGGACTTAGTGTTGGTTCGTTTTGCAGCACTTCGTTTTGTGTTCCAAATTCTAAAAATGTCCGACTAATAGTCTCTTTACAAGTGTTTTGGCACCATGTCGGGAGTGCAGTGCTTAAAGGGTTAGTGCTGAAAGGGCTAAACCGTTTTTGTACTGCTAAAATGGCCCCCCTACACTAATCCCAAGTAGTTTTGCCCCAAAACCGCGGTTGCAGTTATAGTCTATATGTACTATAAAAATAAAGATACACTCCAGCTGTGAGATCGAAGATTTCGTCGAAACTCATGTTTGCAAGCTGTGTGTGATACTCCGATCGCGCGTATTACGGGTTGTGTATCCTCACTAAGGAAATAGGTCGGCGACTCCCCTTGCAACCACAGTGTGCCTTGTACCAGGGTCAACAGGGTGATGTTAATCAAGCTGTGCGCGGAAACTATAAAACCCGTTTTTGCAGTTATATATATATCGTATATGGCTTAGGCAGTAAGATGTTGAATACTTGTATTTCGTTCTTGCGCCACTCCCTCAATCACTTCCCGGAGGAAGAACCTGGTATACCGGTATATATTTAGAGCACGAACGATATTCCAACAATGCTGGGTAGTTGAAGAACCCCGCCAGTCAGTAATGCATTGATTGGCCAAAAGTTAGGGCTGGGTCCTGGTAGCTCCAGGTAGTACAGTATATACTAGCTGCGCCACCCGGAAGTACACTGGACTCGACCAGTATATTCCGGTCGCAGCGAAGCCTTCCCTCCCCCCCCCCGCGCGCGGCTGGTGAGGGGCGCCCGCCGGAGGCGCACCCCGGAGGGCCTCGCTGCAAGCGCCCTGCCGAGGACTCGTGTTTTCGTGATTTGGCTTCACTAGAGCTAGAAATGCGTTGATTTGGGTCATGTTTCAAAGGCCATCTGGTGTTTAAGTCAAAGTGGGAAAAAGCTGACATAGTTTATGGTGATACAGGAGTGTGCAGACTACTGCACGGTTGGGACAAGGGTTTTCTACTTACTCAGAAACATGCTTTGAAGTGCGCGATACCAAACCGCGGCTTCAGATACGTCCAAAAAGAGAAAAAAAAAACGCCCCGAGTAATACAATAGAGTTAATTGCGTTCGAGGTTTCTTGGGCTCTATAGTACGAAGGTACCCATGCAGTAGTATATCACATACCTGGTATATCACACACTGACGCATGCTCAGGTAGAGGTGCACTATTTTTTTTTTAATACTGCCCCTCATTGGAGGACCTATATTCCCCTCTGAGGCGAACTATGATTTAGAGAAGTATGAAAGCTCTCCTAGATGAACGTTCTCATGACCTCCTGTACAGCGAAACAGATTAAAAAATAAAAGGAATGGAATATTCCGACGATGCTGGGTCAATGCGTTTACAACTGGAAACCCATTTTGGGGACAAAACTACTTGGAAATAGTATAGGGAAGGGTTTTGGGGCTCTAAAGGGGTTAAGGAACCCCGTCATTCAGAAACGATTTGTCCAAAAAGTGCTACCTCTGTCGCCGTACGCGTCAACTTTACTGGGCAATACTAAGGGTACCCTCATTGCTCAAACTTTTGATTACAGGGTAGGCTCCCACCGGCGCTAGAAATGCCAGGAACAAGCGCGAAGAAAACGAAAAAAACGCGAGATGCAACGGTAGTAAACGTTAAGCTAGTAAGCTGCTGCTACTATGATCCAGAGGCGTCGTCAGAATCGACAGAGCACAAGCCATCAGTGGTTGAGGCGGCTTCATCCAAAGTCCTCACGGTCTCCATTTCTCTCAACCTGTCTCCATCCTCTCTCGCTGTGCTGCGTGTCCTCTCTGCTCTTTGCCGTGCATTTTGATGGCTTCCCGCTGTGTTATCCGTAGTGTAATTTACAGTAAATGCTCAAAGTGCGCGCAACCCCGGCGGCCCCCGCAGCTAGTAAGCACTGGCAGTGTATACTAGACCAGGACCCAGCCCCACCGAAAACGCTATTTACCCGTATTGTAATGCGCGTGGGGGACCCTAACCTTCCCGCGTTAACTTTGCTGCTGTGGTCACGTGCTGGCCTATGGGCGGGACTCGCGCGGTGGGCCAAGGCTACGGTAGGTGTCACTACTGGGTTTAAACCAATCGCACGAGTGACTCTGTACGTCACTGACAAGAAAAATATTTAGGATTTGTTTTGCGCAGCGTAGCTAACCGTTCCATTATATCTCAAAAATAAAACATCGCGAAAGCTCAAGACGGCAAGGAAACGGGGGAGTCACTCACGCGAGCGAACCTCACCCACTGCGAAAAAAAAAAGTCCCAAAAGTGAACCCCCTACCGTAGATTTGGTCGGTGGGGAGAACCTAGGACCCGCTTGTTGGGGTATTATACATTTGCTGGTGTTCATCACCGTGGTGGCATTTTTTTGGCGGGATCCGATCCCGCCACTTTCGCCTTTCCGTTACCTTTTCTGCTGTGATCATAACAAAGAAAAACAGTGTTGCTGACAAGATTTGAATTGGCGCACATATTTTGTTAGTTCGAAGCTCTACCCGCTGGGTTAAATTAGTACCGTGACAAGTAGATCAGCGGGTAGAGCTTTTAACTAACGGATCACTTGCTGGCCTATGAGCGGGATTCGCGCGCACGGTGAGAGTGGGAGAACCCAGGCTCCGCTTGTATTATCATGCTAGTACCGGTATTATTAGGTGGTGGCTTTGTAAGAGTCTCGAGATTTGGGATCAAGGCCCGGGGACTCTGCCTCGTTGTAACATGGTGAACCCAGGGAGAAATCAGATATATTGAGAGGTGGGAGCACCGGAGATTGGCTAGACTTTTCTCGGATTGTTGTTTCGTTTGCCATTCGACAATGTGCAGCGTGAGTGTATATGGAGGGGGCGGCTGTACTTGGGTGAGGGACTGATTTATTCGCGCCCTTTCTTTCGCGTCGCCGATGACATCGTGACAGGCATTTCCTGGAGGGGGGAGGGGAGAGGCGCGTGCTGACGTCAGAAGTTTTCGCAAAAAAACACGCGAGTGAGATGGGAGAAGTCGCGCGGGGGGCGACGATGGTTCCGGATGAACTGCGATGGAGGAAGGAGCAGGACAAGTTTCCCGTCCGCCCTCGCCTCTCGTAGGCCGTCGCTACGTAGAGTCTCTCCATTTTTAGTGATTTTACTGATCAGTGTCTGTCCAGTTTGGTGGCCTTGCTAATCAGTGTCCGTCCAACTTGGGGATAATACTGATCAGCACGTGTCCAATTTGGTGTTATTGCTTATCAGTGTCTCCATTTTGGTGATTTACCCTAACAAAGTTTTTATGGACGTGTTGTGTCGATCGTAGTGGGTGCAAGGGTGACTACGCCTTTCCGTGAGATACGTAGCTTGCTCGTGTCATTTTTTTTTAGCTTCTGAAATGGTACGTTTTCCAACACAATATACATGTTTTTGCCACGAATCGTGAGGTCCTTGTTTGTGGAATTTTGGAAAATATTGAACCTTTTCAAAAACACGATTCGTGACTAACATCACGATTCGCATACCGCGTTTTTTCTGTCGCATTATGCACTAATTTTTTTTTCGTTAGGAGTGACACTTACCTGCACAGCGCGCAATTGTTATAAGGCTTAGTTTGGGTAAGCTATTGGTTAACCTTTTGCGAGTGGCCACACGGATTAATTAATACCTCACTAATACCTCAACAAATGGCGTCGTCAGCAGAACATGGGTTTTTCGGGTCGTGGGTTCAAATCCCACATCCACCATAATAATGAAAAACTTTTTCAGATTTTCCCCATGTAGAATTTGAAAAATGCTCTCCCCGGTATACCCTGGAAATAAACCCGCTTGGATATTGACAGGTCCGCCCGTTAATCCGGCCGACCTGTTATGCCGCTGTTTCAGGGGGGGAGAGTGTTATAAGGCTTAGTTTGGGCAAGCTATTGGTTAACCTTTTGCAAATGGTCGAACGGACTAATACCCCACTAATACCCCAACGCAATCCCTACCGTGTCAAGTTCTGTAGGCTTCATCTCGGGAGAAATCGCCGACGCATGGAATAGATCGATGGGTGCAAACCGCAAAATGTTCTGTTGTACTCTGGAGCTCGACAAGACCCCAGAGGTTAAGCCGGGAATATTATGTAAAGTTTGTCGCACACCTTTCACCGCTCATACCGATACTTGGCCGAGGCCAACAAAATGTTTTAGGATGTCGAGGAAAGGAAATCATGTCGCGATGCTGCTGCGGTCGCGGGGGAACGAGCTTTGAGTCAAGCGAGCAAGGGGTATTCTACAGAGTGGATGCCGTTTTGTTGACCGATTTTGATTTTTCTTATGGTTCACTTTCCCCCCCACGTTTTTAATCAAGCCTCCAGTCCCCTTGGGCATGGAGAATTTGGGACTTGATTGTGATGCAGAGCCAACTGAATGCATTCCCGTGCTGTTCTCCAGTGTACCATACTGCGTAATTACTCATTTAGGTCGGACGGTCGGACAAGCCGAAGTAAAATGTCAGCAACAAGACGTATCTTATGAAATATGTGTGTGTGTTTCAGGTTGCAAGTGAGGTCGAGAAGCAGACCGATTGGTCTGGCGATGTATCGTGCTGAGCAGCAGCAGCCACACATATATATATAGTTCCACCTATTCTGTCCGCAGCCCGCTTGGGCATGGCATTTTCGATAGTTGGTCTCCGGCGAACTCTATAAGACACCAGTCATGATAATATCGTGCTCCGATCCTGAACAGCAACAAACTGCCCAACAAAATAATGGTCTAGTTGTACGACAATGTCGATAGTAGTAGGAGCTGCCGCATGGTCACAATAACGCTACTGCTGCGGATGTACCAGAGGCTATGTGACAGAGTAGCGGCATAACTCATCAGGGTCCATCCTGACCACCACGAAGTAGACAGCAGAAGCCGCCGCGACACAGTGGGTCTCCCTATAGTACCGGCTGAATCAAGGTTGACGGCACCTTTGTCCTTTGACGGACAGTCGACGAGGAAATATACACACTAAAACCAATGATCGTCCAAAGATGCTTGACGGGTCAAAACCAGACCGTCAACCGACATATTTGAGCTGAATTGTGCCTATTGCCAGTATAACGCCGGTGAAATCGCTTGGCACGACAGGAGCCCGCCATACTAGTACCAGGATGGGTACTATATCCAACAGTGCCGGCGTCCGATATTTTGCCGGTGTTTTTGGTTGGCACATAACGGCATTTATAGCGAGACCATCACTGCTGTACCGCAACAAAGCTGCTGCGGATGTATAATGTCACAAGAGTAGCTGCATCAGACGGATCAAGGTCTACCCCGAGCGCATTTAACATGAATAGTAGGATATGCTTTGCTAATCCTGCAATTACCGCGCCGCTATGCTTACTTCGTCTGATGGGTTGGGGTGTGTGGAGTGGGAGGGGAGCCAAACGCCGGATTTCGTCACAAATAACTACTTTGGCGGGGAAAAAAAAAGTCAGCCGCCTATGATAGCGCTACCTACGCACACCCCACGACCGCAGCGCTCGTTCAGAAGGGAAAAGCGTTGTCAAAACGCAACACGCACCGTTTCATCAATCGCCCTCCTCTCCCTTTCGTAATTAATCCTTCACCTATTGAAGCACCGTTACACCAATCGCCTCTTTCCCCCTTCGTAATTAACCCTTCAACTATTGAACAAATGATCCACGCTAATTTCAATCAAGTTTTGTCCCCGACAAATGTGGATACGTTTCTCAAGCGGTCAACCCGAGTGTACACGTGAACCACCCTTCCCCGCTAAGAATGCACGCCATTTTTTTTCCCGACGGATGAACGGCGCTTACCCGGTAAGCTTACTCGAATGAAATCGGCGGCGCTGTCTACCGATGGCGTCGGCATAAATATTTCCGTCGAAAGACAGACAACAACCGACACGTCGGTATAATAGCAACAATTCCGTCGAAAAATGGAAAAACAAAAAATGCACTTGCCCGTTTTTATGACGGCTACGGTCGATGCAGCGCACTCGCAGAAAAATATGTAAACAAAAACCTAAAAATATCCTGGATACACGAAGGAGCGAACAAAAACAAGACCGACGACACGCATTGTATAAATGTGAGGTGCTCGTAAAACCGCACGGCACTCGTACACAGATATAGTGAGTGTGCTTGCTGC
This sequence comes from Undaria pinnatifida, assembly GCA_012845835.1. Classification (NCBI taxonomy): domain Eukaryota; class Phaeophyceae; order Laminariales; family Alariaceae; genus Undaria; species Undaria pinnatifida. The sequence goes on along the minus strand of JABAKD010000025.1, from coordinate 5,100,079 downwards.
TCGTAAAACCGCGTGGTACTCATACAGACAAGTGCCATGTATGCGTCACGCCATCGTTTACGCGACGACGGAACACTCTTGGTAGCCAGCAAAGTAAAGTAACCAAGTGACCGTACTTTTGGCTGTCTCGTGTATAGCACCAGCCAAAGCAGCCGCCGAAAAACCACCGCCCCCATTTATCGCGACCTCCCCAGCCCCTCCTCTCCCCCCACCCCCCGCAACACGCCACCGTACTTCGAGCCGTTTCATACAAGCACCACACAAAGCAGCGGGCTAAAAATCACCACCCACGTCATTTATCGCGACCGTCCCAGGCCGCCCCCTCCTCCCCGCCACGCGCCTCATTTTACCGTGACCCCTCAGTCCCCCCCCCCCCCCCCCCCCCCCCCGCCACACGCCTCATTTTACCGTGACCCCCTCAGTCCCCCCCCCCCCCCCACCACCCGCCTCCATAAATGTTTTTCGTTGCAACCTTCCCGACGTCATTTCCTCATCGACAGAGTGAAAAACACTCTGGACGGAAATGCAGGGATCGTTTGGATTTCATATTATTACCCAGCGGTCCTTACATATCCTCCCAGAGTGCCTATATTATCAACATGCCCAAGGTACACGCACGTACATAGGTCTCACCCCCTTGTCATTGATGCAGGGCCACAGCCCAAGTCCTGCATTCTCTCCCCGCACCCCGCAAAGTAATGCTTTGGCTTACTGTACCGCCGGAACCCGAACCCTCGGTTACCAAAGCAAGGCGCGCACCGCCGTGCAACGAAACCACCTTACTTTCAAAACCAAAAAGAGACAGCAAATCACCCCGCAACGAATTGTTTTGGCGTACTCCACCGCATCGGCACATGCTGCCGCAACCGGAGCCGTCGGTTACAAAAGCAAGGCACACCCCGCACGACGAAACCAGGTCACTTTCAAAAACAAACAGAAAGCGTGCCCAGAGGTAACTCCGAAACATAACGTTTCGGGGTATTTCGCCGCATCGGCTTCTTCTACCGCAACTCGCGCCGTCACATACAAAAGCAACGCACGCACCGTGGGACAAAACCAGCTTATTTTCAAAACCAAACCAACGTAGCGCTTCGGCTTGCGCTGCCGCAAGCCAAGCCGTCACGTGTAAGCGGGGCGCGCACCGCGCGGCGAAACCGGCTTGTGCTTAAAAACAAAAAAGAGATCCAGCCGGCGAAGACCGTGCGACGAAATCAACTAATGGTGAAACCAAACAAGAGGGCGAGCCGAGAGGTCTCAGGGCACGGAGCTCTCCTCCAAGCACGCGACAAAGCAGACTGGTTTATCTCGAGCGCGGGACGTCACCCCCCCGCCCCCCCCGTAAAGCGCGAGCGTTTGTCCAAAGGGCGCCGTGCTCCTCTCGAAGTCTCGAAGTGCAAGTGCTCCTCTCAAAAGCACAAGTGAGCCTCTAGAAGTACGAGACGGACGGAGACTTGACTCCCAACGTAGAGGAGTTCTTAGTCATGCGGTGGCAGAGGTGGCGGCTCTCCCGTGTTGCTTCAGCAGGCAGCCTGGACACAGCGATGGTTTTGTACGCGTTTTACTTCCGGGTTGCTTTAGCAGCAGCCCGGACTGACGATGGCTCCGTACGTGTTGTACTTGACGCCGTTTACGATGTACACCTGCCAAAACGTTTGCGAAAAAACACACACACACGTTCGACAGATCAGATCCCGAACAACGATCTATCAACCCCTTCCTAACTCCTGAAGATATCCTAGTCTAGTTCCAATGTGTTTTGTCCCCATGTCGAGAGTGCGGTGCTAAATGGGTTAACGCCTTTACAACTGCAAACCCTTTCAGTTTTTACAAATTTACTTGAAGTCAGTGAAGGGAGGGAGTTGGGGGCTCTAAATGGGTCAAGGGCAAGAGCCGGATGGTCTGAAGACGCGGTATACGATAGAGGTGCACCGCTTTTTTTTCAACACTACCCCTCAATTTGGGAGCTTAAGACATGATCCCCCCCAAAACAGATTCGGCGAAAAAAAAAACCGCTACCGGATGAACAGATCCCATGGCCTAGGTACACAACGACAAACACGAAAAAAAAAATGGCCGGTTTCCGACGATTTTGGTTCAAGGAGCCCCGTCATTCAAAAACCATTTAGACGAAAAGCGCTGCTTCCATCGTAGCAACCGTCTCAATCGTTCACGAGCACATGTTTCGTGGGTTGGATCATGAGGACAACACACAACGCGTGACACTTTTGAGTTCCTGTGCACTTCGATTCAAAGCACAGGTTTCTTCATTAGGACAGACATACCCCGTAACACGCGCGATCGGAGCATCACACACGGCCTGCAAACATGAGTTTCCACGGAATCCCCGAGCTCACAGCCCTAGTGTACTTTTGATTAAAAAATATATGTACCGGCCACAATCCTTGCAACACAGAAGCACGCCGCCCTCTCCCCTTGCCGGCGCAGGAAAACCCGATGAAGAAACTACTAAAACGCCTCTCCCCGTTGCTACCAAGCAGCCGCCAGCCATTGCTCACCGTTCGCTCGTCGCACGGGCAGCAGCAGACACACCAGAATAGGAACAGACCGATCAGCCAAGTGATCAACCCGCAGTACTTCTCAGATACCCACTGTCCCCCTGGTGGCGCGCCGGGGGGTGGCGCGTGTCCCGGAGCGTTCTCCACTACAATCACCTGGGCGTCCATTGCGTATGGAGTCAAAACATTAGCAAGGGTGCACGGGGGCGAGAAAATAAACGAAAACTAAGGGTGCCCGTCTTCAACCGAAAACGGGCTACTGCAAAGGCGATGCTGCAATCGGTAATCGACAAAGCCGTGAGTCGGTACGACTTCCGTCACTAACTAATTATTAGTCACACTAATAGTTAGTCGTTACCCGGACGTGCATTTGTTGGGTTTCTACACTTACTTGTAGGATGGATTGTTTAATGCGGGATGCATTTTGTCTGTTTTGGGCGGAGCTCCCTCGGTCGGGGGGAGCTAGTTCGGCTCACTTCGCTCGCCTGACTTAAGTCGCGTGGTCGGCAGGAGGCTTCGCCATCCAACTTTCCGACTAAAGTCAGTTAGTTGGCTGACGGCACCTACCGATTAGTTGTTAGTCGTGAAATCTTGCCGACTCACAGCTAAAGTAATCGACATAACTGTTCAGTATTTGGTATCTCTAAAGTTCCACAGAGGTAATAATTGAAGCACCGACACCGCCTAGAACAACGAAAAAAAAATCCGCGAGTACTCGATACGGCACGCGCCCAACCTACCCCCCCCCCCCCCCCCTACACGCTGACAATACCGTTTGCAGCCAGCTAAACCCAACTCACATCGTCCAACCTTCAATCCTTTTAGAAAAGCACCCACGCTTTTCGCGACAAATGACTTGGAATCAGCGCGTGTGTTTTGCGCTAATACAATGGTCAACTAAAGATACCGCTCACCGTTTGGCCGCCCCCTGGCTGGTGCTGGACCACATTACCAACAGAGTGCTGCATCTGTACCCGCCGGCAGTGCAACAGACCCGCGGAGCGCACACGTGAGATTTCACAAAGCGGCAGACGTGAGCTTCCGGGAAATGTTAATGGGCGTTGATGCATTAAGTCAACCGAGGGTTCAAATGAGGAGCACGTAGCGAAATAGCGAGGGTTCCGCTGAAATCAATCCTCTTGTATCGAGGGGTCGTGAGCGTGCGCAGGAACCTTGAGCAGGTTGAAATGCGACCGCTGGGATCGTTGTTTTCAATCCGAGACGTATTATGGTTGTGTGCGTGTTTTACTTTTCAAGCTCGCCGCGCGCAGCGAAATCGGCACCGATCTGGACACGGCCGGTGTCTACGAGGGCTCCATAGCAACATGTCCATCCTCTGCTACTTGTGTCCAAATTCTTGATGAGTCCATTCGCGGGGGTAGATTTCAAATACACCTGTAGATAGTAGTGCCGGTAGGCTCAACGGTGGCGGTGTGCGCATGCAACCTCGCACGAGGCGAAGCCGCAGAATCTCGCAATTTTGGACAGGAAAAATTCCTGTCATAAGACTCCCCACCCCCTACAAAGCACAGGCGCAATGGGCCATGCGCAATAGAAGGCCGAGGTTAAAGGGCAGAGCTGTTTGTTTGTAGTTTTCGCGGGCTGCGTCAGATCAACTTCCCGAGCCTGCTGATCTTTAGGCGTGGGGTCAGATGGGTTTGCGGTGACATTTTGCCTCAACGCTCCGGGTATATGGGAAGGCATCTACGTATCCATTTGCCACATCCTGGATCCTATGCGTTTGATTTGCTCCTACAGCAATACTAAAACACTAGCCCACCCTGACGAGCCGTGCATGCAGAAATATGGAAGATACGGGGAAGCACCGGTTCCACGGCTCAAAACATGATTCGAAGCTCTTTAAAAACCGCTCCTACACCTCTACCCTGCGAGGCTACGACGCCTCAGGAAACACGCTACAGCAAAAAACTGAAAACGGAGAACGGAAGACGGGAAACGGCCGCTACAGAGCGTGGAAGATTGAATGTAGGAGATCTGAAGTTTGTGGACCGGTCTTGAAGGTAAACTATCTAGATGGCGTGTTTGGTTAGGGAACAATTGCATATTGGATCGTAGAGGGAGTGTGGTCCAGGTTAAGGAGCAGCGCCGGCCATACTGCAATACAACGCCTTTTCACTTTGTTTTTTGTCTACTTTGTCTCTTCCGCAGCAACTACACTCATCCAGTGGCCTATGAAAGACGCCTCACGGAAAGTGTCACACCTCCTAAACCACAGCTGATACGTCTGCTTTTATGGTATGTGAAGAAAGCTTACTTTCAGTCCATATTTTAAAAAAACTAACAGCACAACACTAAAACGTACGCCTTGTTGTGCTTGATTCCCGTGAAAACATGCCTGAATTTTGGTCATTTTGCAACCCCTAACCCGTACAACTACATTGCGGCGCTCATGCTGCAGGGAACGCAGGGTTCCGTTAGAGGCTGGAATCGGTCGGCATGCCGGTGGTTGGCACTGTCGCTGAAGTTCAATGTTAACAACATCGGTGGCGCAAGAACTCGTACGTTTTTCAGCGTGACCAAGAATATGGCAGAGTGATATATTTGCAGCGCTAGCCTCTGAGGCGTTTTTCGGGTTGAAGCAAGCGTCCGAGTGAACTGGTAGTAGTACAGATAATACGGCCGTGAACGTAGGCTTTCTTCACATATCACACGCGCAGGGTCTAGTAGTGTGATTGAGGAGACATCACGTTCTCCATATAAGGCGTTATTCCTACCGCGAGGACATCATATACTAGACAAAGTGCGGTTTCAACTGAAAAAAAAAAAAAAAAGTTTACTCGACATATTACCAAAAACACAAAGAAAATGTCCGGAGCGGCTCCTTACACCTGCACGCAGCAGAGACACAAGGACGCGACGGAGACTAGAGAATCGAAGCAGTCGACAAGAGTATCGAACGTTGGTGGGTACCCGACCGGAAGAAACTACTGCTGCTGTGAGGATTGAGGCTATGAATGGTTTGGCAGAGAAGTGCAATGTTTTGTGCGTCACCGTACGAGTTCGTAACCGCGCTCTTGGAAGTACATGTACACAGTACGCATATACTTGTTGCTGAAATTGGTAACCTGTCTCATCCCCAGGCACGGTACCACCATCCAACCGAAAGAGTAGAGCACTTCGGGAAAATCTGGTCACCGCATATAATTGACGCCGAGTTCTTACCTCGCGGTTTTCGACAACCGCTGTAGCCGTGACAACTTTTTGTGCGTCACTGTATGGTTGTGTAATCGCACTGTACGGGGGCGGGGCCGTAGGCGCGGTCGCGGTTGCGCCCTCTTCGGTGGGAGGTTCCCACTGCGTCCTCTTCGTCTCGTGGTGCACGTCTGTGACACGTACATCACACCGAGGAGCACGCACAGCACAACAAAAGCAGCAAAAACACGAGCAGCAAACCAGGAAAACAGAAACGCAGCAAAGCAGGAACAGCAAAACAGCAAACAAGAAAACAGGGGGAAAGAGGAAGCACCAAACAAGAACAGAAAAAATAGCAAACGGGGGAAAGGACGCATGGAAGAGCGAACAGCGAACAGGAAAACAGCAGAGAGGAAGCAGCAAAACAGCAAAATACCAAGCAAGAGAAACAGAAAACAGCAACAGAAAAAAAGGGAATAAGGAAATAGCAACAGCAAATAGCAGAGGGCAGAGACAAATAACATAGAACAAGCAAAGGTAAGAAAGAACGGAACAAAGCGCACAGAACAGGCGGCAGCAACAAACAGCAACATACAACAGCAACAGCAAACAGCAGAGAACAAAAAAGAGCACCAAACAGGAAGAACAAACAACAGGAAAAGCAAATAGAGAAGGGGAACGGGAGAAAAACGGCCACGGGAGAGGGGAAAAGGAGGACCGACACGCTGATCAGACTCTGAAAGGCACACAAAACGCTACATTTTAAAGAATTAACAACATTAATGTTATTAGTTTACAAACATATCAGGGTCATTTCGGCAAAAAAAAAAAGTCACGAAGTGTGCCGGAAAGAAAAGGAGCCAATGACATCGTAGACTACAGAAGCACTATATAGGGGTGCCCCGGTAAGGCGGTGGGTGTGCGAGAGCAACATAACCGCCTTATAGAGGGACGCCGCCCCATTCATTCCAGGTTATTAGTGCAATTCCCCAGTAGCGCCAAGCCATTTTGACCGCCTTATATCGGGATACCGCCTTCAACGGGCATACCGCCTTCAACGGGGATACCGCCTTCAACGGGGATACCGCCTTCAACGGGGATACCGCCTTCAACGGGGATACCGCCTTCAACGGGGATACCGCCTTCAACGGGGATACCGCACTATTGGGGGACCCCTATTGTACCAAGAGACAAGAGAGGACGCAAGGTCAACATTAACGGGGGGGGGGGGGGGACGTCACGAATTGTGACTTGACAGAAAAAGAGGCCAATAGTTACTGAAAGAGGGGACGCTTGCCTGGGAGATACAGTACTTCTTCAAAATTGGTCTCCAGCTCTGAGAGGGCACCTCCTATCGATCAAGGTTCAAACAACACCAGGTGAACTGTTTGACCTTTGTCCAAGAAATTGTGTGAGAAATTCTGCTCCAGCTTGACGCCCTGATCCAACCCAGGCCTGATCCCACCCTGACCAAAACCCTCCAAACTAACCCTGTATATTATAAGTAGCCGCCGACAAGGCCCACCAAGCACGCTGATCACACACTACGGCGACGGGTCAGCGAACAAAATAGACGCAAAATCGACGGAACAACATAACCTCAAGGTCCTCTCGACCAATTTTTGGTAAGACAGGCTTCCGGGAGAAGCTGCGACAGTACAGAGTAGTAGCACAGCAGCGCAAACAGCAGCACAGCAGCAGTGGCACAGACAGCAGCAGCAGTGGCACAGACAGCAGCAGCAGTGGCACAGACAGCAGCAGCAGTATGCATCCAGCTCGCGGTGGTTCAGAGCTTGAGAACGGCGAAAAAACGAAAAGGAACTATCTACAGCTAACTATAGGTACCAGTACACACTAAACGGTCCTTAATTTTTCCTGGCGGAAGTGGTGTACTTATATCTCACAAAAATGCCACAAGAAGAGAAAACCGATGAGGAAAAAGAGCAAAAACAGCAAAACGCTTGATTTTTGCGCGACGGGTGATCGAAAGACGGGCAACAACCAAACGCAAACGATACCAGCTGTATGATATAGCACGCAAGATTGAAGCTTATTACACACCCTGCGACGATTTTCCCACACTGTTTTCTCCCAAACAAGGGAGGCATACAACATCAAAATCGTAGCTTCGGATAGATATCGTCGAGGGCGTTCCATAGGCGCTCTATCCCTTGTCGAGAACCAGGTCGGAAATCCTTCGGAGGTTGTGTGTTACATCTTGAGTGTAAAGGCGGTATGCCAGGTACTACCTGCACAGCACTGAGCAATGCTACTACGGTACCATGGACGAGAGAGGAAACAAAGAGACTTACCGATTCAGTATGTAAAAAAGCTGCCTTCTTGAGCAAAGCGCCGAAAAGAACAATTTGAGCGAAGCGCGGAACAACAGCAACACGATCTACGGCGAGAGGGTGGATGGGGTAGAGGACAAGGGACGTGCATCGCCGGCGAGCTGCAACTTGACTTTACAGTTACCTCGTACTGCTGTAAACAGCGGTCGATTGATTGGTAGTAAGAGGTTACAAAAGAACAAATAATCTATTGAGATCGACCAAGCCGAATATTCGGCAATCTTTCAGCAGGGTTGCACGGGGCCAAGAAAAAGAAAAGGAAAATAAATTTCGGGGGTCTACTGGCGAGTCTGCCACCAGAACGAAATGTCACGTGGTTTTTCGACGGTCTACAGCAGTCCTACAAACGACTTCCGATACACCCACCGAAGCACGGACTACCGGCAAATTACGCGATCGACAACTGGCCGTGGTGGCCACGCGTCTCTGTGTTGGGGGCCCCTGTGTCCTGCCTCTTGTTCGCTCTTGTTTATGTAAAACATGCGGTGTGCTCGATGGTCTCGCGGCAGCAGCACACCAGAACGTCCGCTCGTACGACGTAGCAGGTATCATTATTACAGTAAATGTAATATTTTTTTCTTCATCAATATGAGCATAAAACGGTCGTTATATATTGGACAGAGTGATGCGAGTACGACTAAACTTGCCAACGGCACTCGTACTGCACTTTGAGTTATCTGCTGTGGTTCTGGTTGCTACTATTAATAGTTGCTGCAGTGTGTGCTAGAAGTTTCGCCCTACGGCTACGTACTGCTGCTACACCTGCTGTTGTGCCAGTTGGCGTTCACGCTCGTCGTACATACTGCTGTTCTCACCCCGTACGTACGGGTTTCCTCGTACCTCAACCTGGACAAGCCGTGGTCACAGGTGTCGTCCCTTCTCCCCCCCGGTTCTTACCTTCATTTTTTATCGCACATAGGGTTCAGCAATCCCACTGTTCGTCGATTTTTCATCGAATGTTGCTTACTCACGCTCTTGCGTTTGCCGCAAGCCAATTTGTGCAGAAGAACAAGTCCCCACTTATTTATACGAGTATGCACTCGGGGGGGTTCGAACTCACGAGGCTAACCTATACCAGGCTCGAGGATAACCTGATACGCCACTGGGGCGACCGGCACATCACATTGTTGTTGTTTTCTCACATTAACTCTTGTCAATAATCTAGAGTCCGTGGTCACACAAAGGTGCTGGAGCCCTAGGAAGATCCGAAAAACCAAGTGAAATCAAAAGTCGTCAGGGAAATACTACTCTTTCCCGCCTAAAAACGCACGATACGGAAAAAGGCGCACAAGGGAAAAGGTCAAATGTGCAAACTTAACTCACATGGCCGCGGGTATCCACTCAACTACAGCATAGAGTTCCCCCGTCCCCACAACTAACCAACTCGCGGCTACAAACTAGAGCGGTTGGGCTGCCTGCACCGTACGAACCGCGCGGTAATCGTGAGTATAGACGAACGCGCCTGCTGTCTGGAGTGCTGTCAGAGTGACGACCCGCGGGCATGCAGTGAAACAAGAGCAATGGAACCAAAAACCACAGTACAGATATCAATCATCGCCCCTCCTTCCCGAGTTATTTGACAGGTTGCAGCGCAGCTACGGCGCCCGTGCCTGAAAATTGAAAATTGCGGCGGGTCGTTGCCCGTGAAGGTAGCGTATCCTGGCTGTGGCGCTTCAAAACAAATAATGGCGGTCGCAAGACTATAGTTGGCACCACAGCTCGATGAGCCAAGTGCCGCGCGACAAAGAAGAAGCGAAACTACCGAAAGCACAGAAGATACCTTTAGACGTCGATGGTTGCTGCGTCGTCGTCACGGCAGATCTATGTATTATTCCGATCGGAAAAACATTGACAATACGCAATACGTGGTTTCCCGATAGGCGCCAAATTCGTACCAGTTATGTTTCCACCAAATCGAATCGAATTCCATTCGATTAATAAAAAATAAATACTGCTATAGATTCATTCAAAAGTGTCCTTCGTTAATATAATACGTGCCCACGGGTTAGAAACGAACGAAACATAGACAGGACCTACAGCAGTAGGTGCTACTATCAGACGAAGTACACGATACTCACTGCTACTGCTGTGCATTCGGTGTTCGGTTGGTTTCACTGACGGCAAGATATGACATTATAATAGATTGCATAATACACTCTTTGGGTTATTAAACCTGAATTAATGCATGTGGGCTCCCCGGGTATTGTAACAAAGGTATACCCGTACCATGGGTATTGTTTGTGCCACAGTCTTACAGAAGTCACAGAAGTTCCGGGTTAGGATATGGGGATCTTACAGAATTTACAGAAATTCCGGGTACGGTACGGAAGCGTTACAGAATTCACAGAAGTTCGGGGTATTGTGGCACGGGCGTACAGAACTCACATACGTTACAAAAATGATATACCCGTACCCCGGGTATTTGTGGCACTGGCGTACAGAACTTCCGGAAGTTCCGGGTACGGGTATGAATGCCTTACAGAACTTCCAGAAGTTCCGGGTACGGGTATGAATGTCCTTTGCGCCAGCAGTCACGGTGTATGTGCGTGTGGTTGGTGCACAGCAGGAGATCGAACCACGACAACAGCAGTTTCACGCCCAATGCAACCATCAAACACACACCGTCGGACCTCATACCAGGTATACGAAGCATACAGCAGTAGCAGAAGCAGTAGCTCGTACATACATTGGATCGCCTATAGATGCCCCCCCTTTCTCGACTCAAGATGCCCCGGGGGATATCAAGTCAACCCCATCCCAAGCTTGTATTACACATGTAATACATACGAAGGAGAAGCGTTGATCGTGTTTGCTGCCTTGATGCAAGATTTGATAACTAACGTAGGTGAAAGCTTCAAAGTCACATGATCCACAGACGCCAGATTTTGTCCCCCTCAAAAACGGGTTTTATAGCTTCCGCGCACAGACTGACTAACATCACCCTGTTGACCCTGCTGCAAGCTACACTGTAGTTCTAAGGAGAGTCGCCGACCTATATCCTGAATGAGGACACACACCCAACTAATACGCGCGATCGGAGTATCACACACAGCTTGCAAAGACGAGTTTCGACGAAATCTTCGATCTCACAGCTGGAGTGCAATTTTATTTTTATAATATATATAGACTATATACTAAGTATATTACACGAGTACGAGCTACCGAATATTATCTTGCCTTCCATGTTTTGGTTGTGTCGGTGACTACGGCATACCGGTACCTGGTATACCGGTACTTGTGGTTACTACTCGTACCTCTACTATTAATACCACCGCACTCGCACTCATTGCCCGGTGCCTATACACTTGGTGCCTACTTCATAGGTTCGTTTTTACCAACGATTGAGGAAAGACGGCCAGATTAAACATAAAATATTAGGGTGTTTTACCATTTCCAAATTATTTCGGGTTGAAAACAATGTAATAATAATGTTCATTCCGACGAGCGTCAAAGTCCAAGGGCAAACCACCCCACGAACAAAATAATAAGTTCGAAGCTAAAAAAATGACAGGAAAGCACATTTTTAACCCATTTTTTTGTTGTATTTTCCCGGGTTGGGTTGGGCTTGGATTGTGACGCTCGACGGTTTCAACACAACACGATGGCACACCAAAGGGTTCGTAGGGTTTAGACGTATGGTATTGCTCAGTTGTAAGTGTCGGTTCGTAAAAAGCATCCCCTTGCGAACTTCAACGGGGAAAAGTCGACACTAAGTGACGATTACAACCCCAAGTCACACCAAGCAGCCCGGGTTGCTGAGGCAGGGGATGCGTACCCGAGCTAGATTATACCGTGCATGATTTTACATTACAAACATCGGGCAGATAATCGATCCCGCGTTGACGATCTAGATATTTCAGGCAAGATCTGTATGATCTGTGTGGTGTAGCTCATGGTACCGGGTGAGAGTCGTACGACCTGCATGATCTAGCAAATGCTTCCATGGTTGGATCTGTACTCCGTATATACAGCTCCTGTACAACATCTTACAGCGGCAGATACAGGATCTACTGCACATGATCTATATAATCTGTACGATCTATATGACCTATACGATGATCTATATCATCTACACGATCTGTATGATCTGTATGATCTATATGATCTACACGATCTGTAAAATTTGTACGACCTAGATCGTCATCTGTCCAAGTTGGGCAAGATTGTCTCCGACACACGCGCAGCATGGTACATGTCGTACTGCAACATACGCGCTCCCCCTGAACGGGTTGACAATAGGAACGCACCCAGCACAGTTTTGGTCCATATCACTGGGCCTCAAAATGGTCAAACAGGTGGGGGGGAGGGGGGCAGTGTAGATGGTGCCTGTCCTTTTTAAGAACCCGACCCACGTTTTAGGCGTCCAATCACTCAGAAAATGCCTCCAACTCTATTAGGAGGAATGTCTCCAACCATTAGGAGTTGGAAGAAGGCTGTAAGCTATAACCCCTTCGGGACTGCAGCCGGGAAAAACGTCGCAACAATTCGACGGCTACAGCAGTAGTACAGCATCGGCCATACCCGGCAACGCGGGTTGCTGACGGACCAGCGCGTCATGGAAGGCGGGCTTGTGTCCATTATGCTAGCAATTATTTTGGCATGCAATAACGTTTGTAAGAGCGTAAATGTAGCATAATTGTTTTGTTATTTTTCGAGTACTGGGACCCGACCCCCAACGCACAGAGGTGCACGTCAAGCGCGCTGCATAGCACCACTCGTGCGGCGCGCTCGCAGCACATAAAGAAAGCTCAGTCGTAAGACCACACCTGCCAGTTGCTCTGTCGCTCCATCTGGCTCCCAAAACGGTTAACTCTTCGAAGACGCCACGTTACCCCCAGGGTCCGCATCATGCTCCAGAGAGGAACTGTGCTGTTGCGCTGGGAGACGCAATTCAGCGCAATCACTAGCTCCAAATACATACTGTACTGTTTCCCTGGTTACAATTTTTCGGCGGAACCGCACGCAGCGCAACTTTCGCTGGAGGCATACCGTGTATGACAGTGTTAGTGTTAAGTGTTAGTGTGTAACACCCCCCCTAGGATGAAATGCTGAGTCGGTTTCCTCCGGAACCAGCGCGGCACGAGTAACAACCGTGGTGGCTTTGGGAGGATGTCGTCCAGATCTTTCCGTAGACGTGTCGCTCGGCGTTTAGACTCTACCGGTCGTCGAGAAATCGGCATATGCGAAACTCGTCCGAGGGAGTGTGCTATACACCGTCACATACGGTATTTCGCCGAAGGCGAAAACATTGCTGTTGCGGCTTGTTTTCGGCACGGGCATTTTTTTAACCCATTATCTTTCATATTGGGAAAACTAACTCTGAGACAGTATTGATTTATTGTTAAGTCACTAATGAAGGGGTTAAAAAGGAGCAGGAAAAACGCCTACTCTCTTGTATTGTCAAAAGTGTTTCTCGGCGGTATATGGAATCTTACATCGAAAACCAAATGCCCCCCGCGGCCCCTACGCAGGGTCGGAATCTATCAGACCCCGGCGATAAACTCGCTTCTTTTGTGTACGTTTGCTTTTCATCACAATGGATGGTTTAGTGAGAAAGGATGGTATTTTAGAGAAAGACGGTATCTCAGGCCAAGTACCAATACATGGTAGTAGTCCTGTGACCACGTAACTTATGTCCTCTAGGATGAAAAATCAAAGCTATACACTGAGTGTTGGAGCTATACATGTGTTATTGTCATACGAAGTAAAATTATTTCACACCAGGTAGTTTGCTCAGGGCTCGACCTACATGCAGGACGGGCCAGCAAAAAAAAGTTCTTGCCGGTGGCTGGTAATATTGGTCAAGGCCGGCCGTTCGGCCGCCACTTCGTTTTAGAAGAATCACCACCTAAACACGCTGCGGAGCCGCGCTGTTGGCTATACAGCCCTACCCACTGAGCTACGACGTCACGTGACTAAGTAGCTAAGCGTGTAATGCTTGCTATATAACCAACACCATATACGTTTTTCGAGTTCGTTGATTGATTCTCGCCGACTCGTAGCAGGGGTCTCCGGGGCTCTCCCTTCGCCACGTGCTACAGCAGTAGTAGCCAGGAGCACACTACCATGGCTGCACCTCCTGACCTAAAGCCTCCCAAAGGGTTCGGGATAGGGTTGGGGTGAGAGATAAGAGTAGGGTTGGGTCTCAGGTCGGGTTAGTCTGGGCCTACGTGCAAGATTGCCGTTGACCCGAGCACAACCGGCAAGTTTGTTTTTTGCCGGCGCGTCCCGCATCCAGGAGGAGCTCAGTCAAAGCTATGCTCCTTGTGATCGACTTATCAGAAGGGTATTATACCACCTGCAGCCAGGGGGAGCCCTTTCCAAGCTAAAATATTATAAAAATAAAAATACACTCCAGCTGTGAGATCGAAGATTTTGTCGAAGCTCATCTTCGCAAGCTGTGTGTGATACTCCGATCGCGCGTACTTACTGGGTGTGTGCCCTCATTAAGGATATGGGTCGGCGACTCCCCTTGGAACTACAGTGTAGCTTGTACCAGGGTCAACAGGGTGATGTTAGTCAGTCTGTGCGCAGAAACTATAAAACCCGTTTTTGAGGGGGACAAAATCTGACAGCCGTGGAAGGAAATGCATCAGTTTATCAAGTGTATGCTGTAAGTCGTACAACCAGTGAGGAGAGGGCGGAGTGTTCGAAGGGTTTTTGGGGGGGGGGTTCGGGGAAGAGGGGGGTGGGGTACATATGTGCACCCGTAGCAGTTTACATAAAGCCATGCACCTCTATTCAAATACTAATAGTATACCGATATACCTGTACCAGGTCTCAACCCGACTAGAAGCCTAAGCCCTGACCTAGACACAAAACCATGCCTGGTAGGGGGCAGGAGCAGGGCGTGTATATAAACTACACCACTTTGGGTAGGGATGCATGGCTTACATACAGCGCTAGGCGTGTATATATTGTTTTCGATTTTCAAGACATGCTCCTTGTGGTCGACCTATCAGAAGGGCACCGGTATATACGCTCCTTTTTAGGGTCGACTTCCAGCAGGGTCAGGGCTCCCAGTCGAAGCCCCCCCCAGAGTGTTCGTGTTACCAGTGAATATTACATCGATACCAGGTACGTATTAAAAGCATCACAGCTTTGGCTGCTATATTCCTTGGCGTCGACATATCAGAACGGTATATATCCCATGCCGGTATACCCTTTCGGGTCGACTTTAAGGACAGCTGGGGCTTAGCAAGGGACCCGCGATCATAGGCCAGCTAGCGGCGGGCAGGGGCAAGGGGTGCTCTTGCTCTACGTACAATCGTGCCCCCGCGTTAGTGCGGTGCCCTTTAGTGCGGTGTCCCAGTTTAGTGCGGTGAGAACCGCTTGCCATGACCTTGCTCGTCGTACATAGTGTTGATGTACTGCACCATCCCAGGATACTTCGGGATCCCACTTTAGTGCCATGGCATCATCTGATGAGGTACCGCATTAATAAGGGACCACGACTTGCATATACCAAGAACGTGGTGTCGTGCCGGAACAATTCGCAAAGTTATCTTATTACAACTGGCTGCTAATCTTCACCCTGACAACATCCGTAGGACAAACGAGCGGCAGATGTATCACGCAGCTTGCAAAGATGAGTATCGACCCTAAATTTATCGAACTCACAGCTGAAGCGTTTTGATTTTTTTTTTTTCAAAATTACAAAATCGTAAAATTTGACGCCAAAGTACATTAAAAAAAAAAATCTAGAGTTAGGTCAGTTTTGCACACCCTGGAAACCCCAACCTCAGCCCTAACCCCTAACCCCAACCTTAGTCCTAACCCAAAATGTAATGAGGGGTTGTGTCGACGCTGAACCAACTCATACACCCTACACCCTACACACACTACAAGGTTTCTGCGCTGATGCGCAACGCGAAGTCGACGCGATTCCAAGACCATCGGACAACGGAAGGGTCGGTCGAAGCGAGTTGTTTTTTGGTCACAATATTAGCCAAGTAATAACTACCTATTTCAACGTTTCTGCTGAACGTGTCGGGTTGGTGCAACCCTGGCATCTTCGGGGGTCCTACTTGGATACCGCCTCCTTTCATTGATTGCGGAACGGTCCAGCTTTTCTTTGATTTCTTGCTCCACCTTATTCATCTATTATAGACTTTCTTTTTTACATTGACTTATTTTTGAAGATCATTTTTTTTTTTCCGATGACATCCGGATTCGAACCAACGAAGACCAGGCGTATAAGCGGACAGTCTATCTCCTAGACCACAAAGTCACAGCGACTCTGTGCTGTTCTTCTCAGCGCTTCTCACCGTGTCCTTATTTATGAGTATACTTTTTTTTTTCCGCACACATCTACTTTCCAGCTTCTGGACAAGTCGTGGTCACAGGTGTCATCCCTTCTCCCCCCCAGTTCTTGCCTTCAATTTTATCGTGCATAGGGTTCAGCAATCCCACTGCTCGTCGATTTTTCATCGAGTGTTGCTAAATCACGCTCTCGCGTTTTCCGCAAGTCAAATTGTGCGCAAGAAAAGTCCCCACGAATTTATACGAGTATGCACTCGGGGAGGTTCGAACTCACGAAACTGACCTATACCAGGCTCGAGGATAACCTGATACGCCACCGGGGCGACCGGCTATTTACCATCACACCTCATCTATTATTGTGGCCTTTGTGGATACCAGGCCTTATTCCCTAGATTGCACCGCCTCCTTATCACTATAATCCTTCAAGACCATCCTGGCTTCTCGAGGCAGACTTTGAGGTGTTTCCTCGTCTTTGACCCTCGAGAGTGCGGTTACGCACACAACCCACCTCGGTGTGTTTCCACACCTCCCCATACTAAAGAGAAACCTGCTAAGGGCCACAGTCCCACAAGTTACTTTTTTACAAATGTCGATATTTTTATGATGATGTTTTTTTCTTCTTTCGATGACACTCGGATTCGAACCGACGGAGACCAGGCTCATGAGCGGACAGTCCATCTACTAGACCACAAAGGCACAGTTGGTGGCTCTGGGGTGTTCTTCTCAGCGCTTCTCACCGTCTCCGTTTTTATGAGTATACTGTCAATGTTTTTTTTGTGAGGCCTCCATTTTCCACGCTAACTGTAAGACATTCTCCTCTCCGGACGACTGAATCAAAGTTTTTTGTAATCGTTTTCTTTTTTTCCGATGACACCCGGATTCGAACTAACGAACACCAGGCTCATGAGCGGAAGTCTATCTACTAGACCACAAGGTCACAGCAGCGACTCCGTGGTGTTCTTCTCAGTGCTTCTCACCGTCTTTTTTATGAGTATACTATCAATGCTTTTTTTATGAGGCCTCTATTTTCCACACTAACTTTAAGGCATTCTCTCCGGACGACTGAATCAAAGTTTTTATCGTTTTTTTCCGATGACACCCGGATTCGAACCAACGAACATGAGCGGATACAGTCTATCTACTAGACCACAAAGTCACAACAGTGACGCTGTGGGATTCTTCTTAGCGCTTCTCACCGTCTCCTTATCTTATGAGTATACTATCAATGCTTTTTTATGAGTATCCTTTTCTGTTTTCGATGACACCGGAATTCGAACCCACGCACACCAGGATTAGAAGTGGACAGTCTATCCCACTAGACCACAAAGTCGCAGTGACTCTGTTGTCTGGTGGATAGTCCTATAGACCTACTTAATAATATCGATTTTCTGAGCGGCTCCATCTTTCTGTGTCTACCTCAATAACTTCAAGATATTCTAGGACAGTCTATCCCACTAGACCACACTGCACAAAGTCGCAGTGACTCTGTTGTCTGGTGGATAGTCCTATAGACCTATTTAATAATATCGATTTTTTGAGCGGCTCCATTTTTCTGTGTCTACCTCAATAACTTCAAGATATTCTCCTCTCCGGACGGCTGAGCGGGAGGCTCGGATTCCCGAAACAGCACTTCTCAGCGCTTCTCAATTTGTTTTTTTTTTCAAAATTTAATACCACGTAAGTTGAGTTTCAACTATTCAATCGGTCGTACTCACAGCTGGCGCTTTTCAATTTTTATAAAATACCACGTACCGGTACTACTACACCAGGTTTGTACATACCAGGTACTACGGTGTTGGATCACAATGCACGCCCAGCTCAGATCAGTCCAGTTATATATAGACCAGCAGCGCAGCGCAGCGCCGTGCGGTGCCGTGCCGGGCCGGGCCTTGCCCTGCGCTGTGCTTTCTTTCGAACATATAGCAGTACCAGGTATATTACGTGTTCTTCTTTTTGCTTTTTCTTCATTTGATCTCTCTCGGTCCCCAGGTTTTTCCCCCCACGCAAATTATACCCGTATAGCCGATCAGAACGTGGCACCGCCAACAAGCACAGCACAACACAGGGCAATTTGCTCTGCACAAGCAGCTCTTGGCAATATCAAATCGCTGTTCGCCCCAAATTATGGGCCTCTTCTTTTTGCCCTCTTTACATGTTTTAGTTGCATTCTTCGTTGCGCGAGCGTAGCAGGCGGCGTCAGCCGCCCGGGAGCGGAGCCCTTGTATATAAATACCTGGTCCCTAGCTATACGTATCGTACGTACGTACGTACCAGGGCTCGATGGCTGACGCCGGAACGCAAAACTAAACGAAGTGCGATGCCAACAAGTCAACACTCGTTCTACAGCAGTGGTTGCTGTTAGAAGCAGCACGTGATGTATGTCCCGTCCGACAATGCAATGTTGCGGGCCATAGCGCTTAATGCTGTCATCTCAGCATCGTCACACACGACAAATGCTCCAAACTTAGCTTCAAATGCTCAAAACTTGCTTTGAACGGCTCGTCGCCTAGCGCGACCGTCCTCGTTTTATGTCTATTTATGTATATCATACTGCCGAACCGAACCGACCCGTGAGACGTACTACTCCTGAAGCACCGCGGGGTCGAACCGTGAAGTACCTTAAATTGTACTTGCGAAAGACCAGGTACCAGGTAACCGTAAGGGTGTTCCTACGGTTCGGTTGGGCTCGGTTCGGCTCTGCACGGTTCCGTAGGAACTGCACCCAACCGCAAGATTTTGGATGTTGAAACGGCAAGGCCCTGACCGAATCGATCCGTAGTAGACACGTGCCAGCGTAGGAATGCCCAGGAGAAATACATGGATTCATAGTCCACAAGGAGAAAAAACCGAACCACGACGTGGATCCCTGACAAGGCAAGAAAAAAAAACATATCCATGTCCCAAATAAGAAAGCCACTCTGGGTCAGTATTTCTGTTTCTGCCTAATAAAGTATGTACCAGGTATGATCGGTGTCATCACGAGTAGGTGTCCTGTACTGCTGGACTGGACATCTACGTAGTGAGTAATTGAGCAGCCTGACAATAAAATAATTAATGACTACAAATTTCTTCCATGTGGGTCGTTACCGCTGCGGCCGTTAAAATTTCGTCTTTTGGGCTGTACATACTCTCACACAAGTGCACCTACCGCTGGGCCATTCGAACAGCTGTTGTCACAGCTTTCTTGAAATGTCGCGTGAAAAGCGTCAGCCATGTACGTCATCATAGCTTTGGCACCCCAGCCCTCCGTTCTTTTCTTGTTGGAATTTCAAATGCTGGTGGTGGGGATTGCGCTCAAGGGTTTCTCCTTTCAACTTGCCGACCTCCTGCCTCGTATCAAACCCCTGATCGTACGCACCCTCACGTATTTCACCGCACTCTCAATAAAAGTCTTCTTCCTCTCTCTCGATATTTCCCTGTTTCTCACTCCACTGACCCACCCCAGTTTTTCGGCCATCTTCCCCATCCCCTTTTTCCCGTCCTACTATTGCTGGGACTTTGCTTTTTTGGAGGCTATACATCAAAAATTGAAGATTTCTACTGCTGGTGCACAAAAAAGGGGCAAACCGGTTACGTCAATACTGTACCAGTACTAGCTAACCAGTGCTCACGCTTCATTTAGTAGATGCTTTTTTGGACTCAGCCGACTAGAGTTAGTTGTGGCCTCCGGCAAAGCCTGACCTCCGTCGCTTTCAGCGGGTCTCCGCCCGGGAGAATCTCCTCCGAGGATTCAAGACACCCGCGGCTCTGAGTAATGCTCCACCTGTTTCTGTCTCGGGTGCTTGTGCTGTACTTGGTATCTGCTATATAACGGTGTTGCGGTGTCCCTTTCCTCTCCTATCTACAATGAACGATACCTTGTGTGGTACGCGTGCGCATGTACAAGTACATACCTGGTACAATTTTAGGCTGCCTGTATCGGTTTGGGACTTGATCTGCTTGGTTTTCCCACCGGAGGAGTGTCAATGCGTGGGGAGCAAGGGAAGGAGGGAGCTGAATGCGATGATGGCGCTGGTGCGCTGACTGGGCACCTCAGGGAAGGCGCTCAAGGGCTGACTGCAGGCATCGCCGTTACCGTGTTCTGTTATTTTTTTCATCTGTTGGTTGTTCTGATGTATGTTCTTTTTTGCTTTCGACAATGGCCGCGTGAAAAATGCAAATGGGGCAACGCCACATGTTTAAAATCTACCAAAAGCGCGAACACTCTACGAAGTGCTGTTGCTGTAGCCTGCCGTGAGTGTTGTTTTTTTGCTGGAATTTTCCAGCTACAATTTTCATGTACCTGTTTTTTTTTTTTGCGCCGGGTAGATTGTTTGCTGTCTTGGCTACGTGCAGCGCAAAAGTACAACATTGAATAGTGAACGCGAGTAGTTACAGTGGTAGGGGTATGCTGTACTGCTGTACGCATCAAATTTCCTGAGAACAAAAAAAAAAAAAAAAACAGTTTTCTGATTGTATCTTGCACCCGAATGGTTACATGAAAGTCGCCGCTGCGGTAAGCTTTTTGCATCGTACGTACCAGGTAGACTGAAACAACGCATACATCCCTACCTTCATTTCGATAAACCCGAAACATTTACATTGCAGCATAGCTCCAAGCACTACCTTAAGAGTGCGGGCAAACGCACGGGGTGCAAAATAAGCAGCCTTGCGTCACCCTTCTTCCGAAAAGGAACCCTGTAGTATTCACAGGAATACAAGAAATCCGGGAGCTAATACACTGAACTTAAGAGCCGGTCGCCCCGGTGGTCTATTAATAGTGGTTACACTCGAATGCTACTAGCAATAGAGTTGGTTCTGGGGTTCGAATCCCACGCGGAATGGATTCTTGAGTTGATTCGCAAAAACAAAAAAATAGAAAGGAACCAACCGCTGACAAGACACGCCCTACTTAGGGCGTGTCTTAACTGACTTCAATCACGTTGGAACGGTTGGAATGGAACGAGGCTGTTCGCATTAGTTTGTTCCTTTCCGACCTTTTTGTGTTTGATGTGAACTGGTGAGTTCTGGGCAACCGACCCGAACAGATAATAGCCCAACTGATGTTTACGGCGGGGCCGTGCAGCTCGACTCTAGGGCAGGGGGGGGGGTCACGTGGGCAGCAATTGGTCCTGACACAGAGAACAGCTTCACACGCAATTGTACGGCGAGGCAGGCCTCACAGAAGACGGTGCTAGCCATCAAAATGGCACCGTAGGGACAAATCTAGGACTTGTGATATTGCCGTCGTGGCTCGACGAGGACTGCTGAAACCCAATACGAACATCGGTGCCACACTTTTGCCAGAAAAAAAAAAGGGCAAAGCTTTGTTTGCAAACCGGTCTTTTGCCAGAAAAAAAAAGGGCAAAGCTTTGTTTGCGAACCGGTCTATTGCCTCATAAGCCTCCTGGTCAGGTCATGGCGGTGTCGCGTGGCTCCTGCCGCGGGCGATTCCTACGGCGTCCACATATGCTCCATCCCGTGAGTCGTATGCCGTCTCATGTGCACCCATACCCTCGTGGGCCTCCAGCGTACCAGGTATGAAGCACCATTCCCAGGACCAATCAGTTGCCGTAAATCTCGTTCCAAGTGGGCCGTTTGGTTTTGCTGCACAAGATCACTCTGGGACATATTCTTTCTCTTCCCATATTCACGGTCAGGGTTAGGCCATGGTTTCTTGTGCTCCTTTTTTTCGCCAACTATGCCACCTATTCTATGCTCGGTTTTTGGCCAATAAGCTACCTAGAAGGTAGATTATGCTATCAATTATGGTCCATTATGCTTTTACGCGACCTGTAAAACGTAGTATTATGCCCCTCTAGGTCCGCCAGCAAGCAGGAACGTGACAAAAAACGCCCAGATCAGTGTCGCATTTTTATTGTTGAAATTGACGATGTGCCCACAAGGCAGTGCTTGCCACATCATTTGTACCAGCATGTCTGTGTGTCATTGCGTTGTAGATCCCCTTACTGCTTGCCATCTACTCCAACATCCAACGTCCGAGTTCATCGTGCAACAAAGCAGTGGTGCTCCCTTTCTCTTTCCATCTGCTATATATCTGTGCAGCCATCCAGTCATGCACCATGCACCTGCGCTGCTTTCAGAATACTATTGTCCCTAATACATCGTCTCCCTCCATCAAACCATCAACTACAACGGCACGGCTATATCGCCGCTGACAATCCGTTCGGTTGCCTCCAGCACCAGCGAAAAACGAGTGGTGTCTAAGTGCATCTGCTGGTGCTATCCCTTGGGGGTTGTCCGCGGCACCGGCACCCTGCTGCTGCTGCTGCTGCTGCTGCTCGAGCTCCGAGGTCGCCATGGTGCCGGTGGTCTAGTGGTTAGCCTCTAACACTACTAAGGTTGGAGTCAGGGGTTCAAACTCGGTCTGGTGATGGTATTTTGTAGACAGACACCAGCTGCCGAGAGCGCTCTATAGCGTGGGTAAGCACAATTCGACGCCAGCTGGCGAGGGAAGAAAGTGCTGAATTATTCTGGCGATAAAAACGAAAGCGCGTACCGTAGCGGGGAGGGGGGAGAAGAGCTTGCTTAGTGACTCCGGGTCTGAGTTACGTCTAGGGACGGGTCTGAGTGAAGTCTAGGGAAGGAGAAGGAGAAAAAAAAAATGCCAAGATAATTGATCAAACGAGCCGAAAAACTAAAAACTAAAAGCTAAGTCCATAGACGCCAACGGAGACGCAGACGCAGATGGCGCACATGCCTCCGCACGAACAGGGGCATGAGCCGCAGACATGTTACCGTGTACCGACTCGCGCGACCGCGGGTCCGGTGTTATTAGCTCCGAGGACTTCCCCTCTTAGGCTCGGAGTGCGTTTGTCCACAATGCAATAGTTCGTTCGCTATCACACGGGGAATTGCCATGCCATCGGCCATGGACCTTCCCGTTCATATCCCAAGAGCTCACAACAAACGCCAACAGTGACAGTGGAGCTCCCTGACGAATTGTAGCCAACCATTCTATGCACGGTAAAATGTCCAATGATACAATGATACGGCCACAGCGGTACAACCGGTAGCGACAGCACCAGGCGCACCGTCACTGGCTTGTGCTTGTGCCATACTTCTCTGCCGTGTGCCCTCTATTAGCTTTCGTTCACTCTTGTAAGTATTCTTACAGGTATGCGGTATGCGAGGTATTGTCCACAGGGGGCATCAAAGCTGGTAGCACCTTTTGGTCACCGGATTGGTCTACTCCCATGTAGCGAAGAATTATGCCATGATAGCGACAGCCTTAATTTTGGTCGCAATATATCACGTTACGCTAGTCTGCTACTTGGGGGTCAAAAAGGCGAATTATGCCAGCAATTACCGGAACAAGAAACCGAGGCCTAATAGTCTAGTCAGGGTGTGGGAGCGCTGGGAATCTAATCGATTTGATAATCAAATAGCAGCACGCTCAATATTATTCCGTTCCACGTTCCAAGTGTTCCAATGCTGACGCCTTTTGGGGGGAGTTAAGACGCGAGAGCGCCTATTGTTAGTAATAACAGCGTGGAGTGTCGTAATTCGACGCTGGTCGATGAGGTAAGAAAGGGCTGAAGTGTTCTCGCGATAAAAATGAAGGCAAGTGCCGTAGTGGGGAGGGGGGAGAAGAGCCTGCTTGGCAACCCTGCATCTGAGTTACGTCTAGGGACGGAGAAAGAGAGAGAAAACGCGTGGAGAATACCTCTGGTAATGAGCAAACGAAAAAACAGGAAGGTGTAGAGCTCACTCATTCCGAAATAAGAAACCCAGCTTGGGTCAGTATTTCCGTTTCTTATTGTTCGACGAGTCTCCGAAGAGCTCTTGGGCAACAACGACATGCAACAAGTAACAACCCAGGCGTCAGAAAGAGTATCGCCCGAGCAGCTTTGCATTTGGCACTGCTGATGTTCCCAATGCGAGTGGACCGGTCGAGAGGTTGATTGAATACACCAGCGCAGCTTTCCTCTAACGAATACCGCCAGATGCAACCACCCATCCACCCACCTATAGCCTACTTTTATTTGCGGAATGCGTTCATAGCACCCGCCAACCCCCTCCGCCCCTCTTGCTGTTGCTGCTGTATATGCGGGTTGCACTTCGTTTAAGCACAGCTAGGTTGCGGGGTAGTACTACACTGCCGCCGCTCACGGCAACTATTAAAATAGGGTATGTATCTTATTGATAGACTATCCATCCCTTTGAGACTTCCCAGAGAAAAATTGACGAAAATTGAAGACTTCTCTGCACCGGCCACTGCTGGTTAGCGATGATAACATCTTGTGTCCGAACGCCAGCAACGCAAACATTCGTACGAGACGGGCGCAGCATGGTCCTACTCGTACTGCTGCGCGCTGACACTACTGGCAAACACTTGAAAGTATCGTTTCGTCGTGTTTCTGGTGACACGGGGTGCCAGTGTGCAGGTCGTGCCTTCGCAGTTTGTGAAATAATGCTCCCAATAAACGAGATAAATGGATTCGGTTTCGTAGAACAATTGCGCCAACGTTCGTCGCGGAAGCGGCAGCAGCAACAGCCATGGCAGCAGCATCGAACCAACAACAACAGATCAGCAATACCCAGGGCAGTCATAACACGTGCTGTCATGTTTATCGGGCACTCACAGTAGACACGCCCGTTGGTATCCACTCCACTTTCCCATCCATGAGGCAAAGCCATCTTCTGCAGTTCAGCAGGAATAAGCTGAAGACCCAGGGCGACAAGCTGCGATCCCTGGTCCACTCCCAACCCTCCAAAGCTCAGCAAAAGGAAGCGCTACGATTCACTTGCGTGCCCAACCAGAATCCGGCGCCTTAAATCTGTCCGCAACTTGAGCTGCTGTGCACGCTGTAGATTGTGGTTGTTTTACAGCGAGATTGGGACATGTGTGTGACAGGCGAGTGTAACAAATCCCCTTGTCCCTACTAAAACACGCTTCTCCGGATTTAACAACTCCCCTGGGACTTTTTGGTGTTTTCTTTCCTCAGAGGTCGGCAGGGAATCAAGGACGAGTACCGCGAGCTGCAACCCCCTGCAACCCGTTGCAATCCTCGAGGACGCTTGGATTTAGTGTTGCATAGTGTTGCCGTACCGTTCGTGGTTCAGGAAAGCTTAGGATGGCTGCGAGCAAGGCCGATCCGATGCCGGAAGCTTTGGTAGACGAGAAGAAAAAGTTGGTCGGGGCGGAGGAGGAGGAGGACGAGGAAGAGGAGGTGGGAGCGAACTAGGGGTAGGCAAGCTTGACGGTTTCCAATAGTTACTTGTTTGTTTTTAGGGTGATGCTGCTGCATGTTGCTGCTGCGGCTGCATGCTGCATGCTGCTGCTGGGTTGTGTATTTTACGTCTTCATTTATTTCGTTGGCAATACCGGTTCCTTCAATCCTTCAATGGTACTCGGCTGGACGGACGCTCGATGATACTTGTCTTGCTCGTGTGCTCGAACGGCGCTGTGACAACCTGTCTACGGACCATACCGGTTACAACTTACAACAATATGCTGATAGCAATCAGGGAAACAATCGGCCATGAGCAAACCGAGTGCAGTCCTGCGCAAATGCCTCGCCTTTGACTGAGAGCCCATCATCCGATACATACATCACTTCCGCCGCAACGCGTCTCGACCAAGCAGCTCTGCATAGCAAATCAGCTTCCGATCGCCACACCTGTTGAAATTTGAACACTACTGGCAGGCTTCTATCATCAAGCCCCTTTCCTCGCATCGCCACAAGCCCCTCTCGTCGAAGCTTTGAGAACGAGTACTTGATGTACGTCGTGTATGCATCGTACCAGCAGTACCTGCTGTAGGTACACAGCAGTGAACCAAAGAATATCTGTACTCTGTACCGCAGTGAAGCAAGCAGCTCATCATAGCTGGACTCGGTCGGTATTGCAGCAGTATTGCTCGTAGTGGTTAGTTCGAAATTAAAATTTGTTCATCACGTACGAGTACCAGGTACCAGGTAGTACACAAGGTTCACCTTCGGGATACGGGTAACGTGAAATCCCAGGGGCGTCGCAGGGCGGAAAGGGAGACACCGGTAACACACGTATACATACGTTTCCACCTATAATGGTGTTACGCGTACTCACATAGATAAACCCCACTGCTCTTCTTGAAGGAAACGTGTGGCATGAGCTAGTGCATTGCTCCAAAGAAGGAGTAGTACTCAGCGGGAAGAGTATGATAGCGGTGGGTGCACGTTGTAGTGATGTACGCGCAAACGAATTATTAGTGATAACAGGGGATGCTGTGCACCTTACGTGGAAGAGTGCTCGTTGCTATATAGTACGTCGCATACATGTATTTGCACGTGGTGGTACTGGATAGGGTTGACTAGCCAATGTCAGTCGCTCTGGTATGTTGTACAATAATTAATTGGTTGGCGGCAACAATTTCGGCATGTGTGGCGTACGTGGTAGAATTTTCCATGAGTTGGAGGTAGTGGTCAACGCTTTGGTACTGCACTGTGTTTGAGGGGAACCGAAACCTTGATGTACTCCTCCTTTATCCCCGTAGAAAGTAGAGCTGTTAATAGATCGATAGTGTTCCCGCCTGAACCCGCCACGACTTGATGCATGCGGTCAGAAATGTATGTGTGTATGATATTTGTGTACGATAATAGCAACAGAGTACCTAGAACCGATCCACCCAGCCAATCAGGTGGCGTCCTGGGCGCGTGGTGAACGCTGAAATAGAAGTGTGCCCGATTTTGGCCACAGGAGCACCGTGCTATCGCTAAGAAGGAGTTATATATCCTTGTACCCTACCCATGGTTCCACTCTGCAAAATATATATATTTGGCCTGATCGAGACTCGCGTGCATGCTGCGCTCGCGATGCCTGCCACCCTCGCCGCGCTCGGCGCCATCTTTCAAGCTTTCTCCGCTCTATGTCCCTGTGAGCCCCGTCTCCCGCGCGGAGAGATGCAAGCCGTGCCCTGTGCCGCTCGTTCCAACACTCGGCTGCTCCCGGCCTCTACCTCCCAGCCTCCTGCTGGCATCCGCTCTGTCCGGAAATATAGTACCGGGATATGTCTTTTTGCTCTTGTAAAAACGGTCCTTACATTCGAACACGTCTAGTTACCCCGCAAGAAAAATGTAAACACACCGGGTCACCCACGCCCACAGACGCTTTCGCTCCTGCCTCGACGAGCGGCCGTCCGCGCGGCGGGAGAGCGCAGGCCGGTTTACCCTTGTCTGCGCCCGTGCCCGCGCACCCACGTCGAGATCCTGGGCCAAAACGGCCCAGGGCGGCGCGCCCCCAAACCCCAAACTAATCCGATCCACATGTGTACTGCTGCCACTACAAGTGCTGTATGTTGCTGCTACTGCTGATGTGCTGCTGCTGAGGTTAGTTGAGTAGCGGACCATTTTTTTACGAACAAAACAACGAAGAACAAAAATTGTAGAAGTTCATCAAAATATAAAAATTTGAAAATCAATTTGGGGTGTTCCAAGTGACCTGCTCGTCTCAGGGAGGCGGAACGCATTCCCTTGCCAAATAGAGTCAGCTACGCGACGTTTAATGCGCCGAGCGCCGCCACAAAGACCGGCCGAGATCTAGACATGCTTCATCGTGTACCCATGGCAGGCTAGCTTGCCCCGCGCCCAAAGTACGAGAAGAGACTCGGCCGCCGGAGAGCAGCGAGCCAAGGAAAAGTGAAGATCATATTTTACACATACATATTCAGTGAAAACTCTCCCCCTGAGTGCGATGCACTCGCACACACCACCGGCCCTCTCATAGGAACGAATCCCATAAGAAACTCAGGCTGAGACTTTCGGAGATATAAGAAATTCGCGAGCTTTTGTACCAATGCTAGTGTGTACCCTCTCTCAACTACCAGGTACGGAATCTAGGCCTGGGCCAATATCACGTTTTCTTATTTGAGGACCTGTTCTGCTGTAGATTTTGCCCTGCGCTATTTTGTGGGTTTAGAATGTTAGAGCCCGGTTCGCTTCGTGTCTCGTTTGCTTGCTGCCTGCGTCTTGTCTTTGCGCTCTTGCTCGCCGGCTGCACCGAAGTTTCAAGCACAGCAAAAAGCATCCCGACATCGAGGCATGCGTTTCTTATTTATGATATGTTGTACGTGTGGTACACGACCGGCCCTCTAACAAGAGCCACACAAGAAACTCGGCCCAACAATTACGGGGAATTGCGAAATAAAGTAATCAGCTTTTATACTGAAGTTAGAGTAGGACCCACCCTTTCTCTAAAGAGAAACTTGAACTAAAGCCGATATCCCGGTTTCTTACCACTTATCAGATGGCCGGTACTGTCTGTGTACCACCCTGACCGAAAATGTAAGCAACCTTTTATTATTCTGTAGTAATGTCCTAAATGTTGTTGTATTTCCGGACAGCGTGGTATGTGTGATGGAGTATATCGCTGGTGATGATGCTCCCAACTCGCAAGCTTAACCTTTGTTAGACCTGGCGCGCACGCCCAAAAGAGGAAACGAAACAGAGCCCTGACGATAGCAACCTGGTCAGGAGTACCGTGTGACACACGAGAAAATAGACGGACCCCCTAGGACGGACGTATTTCAGAGCCGATTTTCTCCAAAACAAGGCAGCAGGCACACGCAACGAAAATGATGTCGGTTTAAAAATGTGCCGTCGAGAGCTTTCCATAGACGCATCGCAGGGAGTTCGTACTCTCCCCGTTGTGGAGAGAATGAGTTTCAAAAATCGTCCAATGGGGGTATGTTATTCTTGCGTGGTATTAATGTAAAAAATGAAGTACACTGCGTATAGCTGTGATGTCGAAGATTTCGTCGAAACTCATCTTTGCAAGCTGTGTGTGGTACCCCGATCGCGCGTGTTACTGGGTATGTATTCTCATCAAGGATATGCTGTAGGTCGGCTTATCCCCTTATTAATAGAACTACAGTAGCTTGTACCAGGGTCGACAGGGCGATGTTAATCAATCTGTGCACGGAAACTATAGAACCCATTTGGAGCGGGACAAAATCTGACTGTGTGGTATTGTATGTTGCCAGGTACCAGTACCCGGCACTGGTACACGGTGGTAGTCAAGTGCAGCAGTGCAGAAAGTACGTATTAACGCGAGTGTATGCTACATACAGGTCAGAGGTTGTAATATACTGAGGTGCGTAAAAGCAAGAATGCTGATGTACATACAACATGTACATGAAAGTGTGCAACCAATTGCCGAAAATCCTTGGCCGATTTCATCTCGACATAGCTCAGCCCGGTAGAGCGACAGACTGTAGTGGTCACCGTGGTTATCTGTTGGTCCTTGGTTCGAATCCGAGTGTCGAGATTTTTTTTTCTCCTGGCCGCCATATATATTTTTTCCACGAGTGTGATAGAGAGAAAATATTAGCAGAAAAGCAGGGAAAAGGGAAGATCTTTTGAGTTCTACTCGAAAAAACACGAATTCCAAGTACAAGCGAGTGTGTGCATAAAAACGTGGGCAGAGTTCTTGGGGGCCATATTAACGAGGAACATAAAAAAAACGTAGTTCGATTCAATTTTTGCATTGCTGATTGATCGGATAGTGAAGCACCAAGTAGGGTTTTTCATGGGAAATTCGAACGATGAACGTCGAAAATATGTCCAAGAAAAATCATGTGTTAAAAAAACGATTCAATTTAAGGAGTTTGCCCACCTGGACGTGGCATGTGCCACGTAACCGAAGCAGACCGCGCGATTTTTTTTTGTGCCATGCCGCCGGCTGCTTCAAAGGCGACAAGCTAACATCGCGAGAGACAGGATCACCGGAGCAGCCGCAGCGCGACCTCCGGAGGCTGAGCACAGCCATAACCGCCTGCGACGCCTAAAAATGTCACAGCCGCCGTAAACTCAGTTTCTCCTCGCCCTACACCTCTAAAGTTACACGAGCGACCACCGCATCACGACTTCGCTCAGAGCTTCGATCGCTGTGTCCGCGTTGCGGCTGCCCGCATGGGCGTTGGGGCTGAGCTAGCCCACCCAAGACATCCCTAAAGCGATAATCTCATATGCGGTGCCGGGAAAAAAAAGATCACTAGCCGTGGTGCTCCGGGGAGGACGCAGCCGTTGCTCGCCTCGTTGGTTGCCCACGGGTTTTGTTGACCTTTGGGTTTTTTTCGCAGAAAGAGCACAATACTTACCAAAGCCTGGTAAGACGTAAAGTAGTTTTTTCACGCCTGTTCGTTCAATTGTAAGCGCTTTTTATGAATCAATTGCGTTTTTTTCATGTTCTTCGTTAAGATGGCCCTAAAGGCTAAAGAGGATATGATTAGATGCTGTGTGCATGTTCGCCATCGACATCCAGTACGCCCAACGTCATATATATGCTGTTTTCCCCCCCGATACCCTGGTGTATGACACCAGGTGCCAAGTATGATATACCATGTACCATGCACAGGTACAGTAGTGTACACCAAGGAAACATGTGCATGCCGACGGACGGTATGCAGCAGTCGTCCAGAGTCCAGAGACTTCGGATACAAGCACTGATGGTGTCAAACGTACTACGCTTACATGCGAAGCAATATCATGCTAAAGTATTACTGAGGGCACCCCAGCACAAGAGAAAGCGGCATTCCACCCCCCCAGAGGTCTAGATGAAAGAAAACGCGAGGACTACTGTAATCGCAGAATGAATGAAGAAAGCAGCCTTTGACAGGGGCGACTGCAGCATCCATCGCACCTCTCCCACCTCGATATGCCCGTGTCCCTCGCCGACTGGCCGGCCCGAGTTGGCGTCCCCCATGCTGCAAGTTGATCAATTCTAATGGGCACACTGCTTGACTCCTTTCAATCTTACGGTGCTACGCTCTCCTGCGCCAGGCGGCCGTCTCTGGCAAGCGCGACAGGTCTTCTGTCGTGCCACAAACACCACTTTACTACGTAAAATTACATTTTTTTTCAATTTTCATTTTGACTTGGTTTTACGGTCTCCCTGTCTAAGCTAAAAAAATCTGCTGCGGGTCAGTTTTTATTTTTTCGCACACGGCGGTATAGCACACAGGATACAGGATATTGGTGGTGGTGCTTTTCTTGAGAGCGAACGGCTGAAAACCTGTTGTTTCACGATTTCGTTATTTCTACTGGGCGAAATACAGCACCCATGGGGCCCGTGTACTGTACCGGTAGTTATTATCTGAAAATCATTCATATCTTGAAAAAAAAATGCGAGTTCCGTGGTCACAAACTAGCAGACAACAAACTGTACCGCTCTGTAATTCGTACCGTTTATCTTTACACAAGTAGCAGGTACTTATACAAGTACATGTGAAGAGAATGTAGCTTGCACCAAACGCGTGTAAGCAAGACAAACTGTAAATACACTAGTCCGCACGTGCTTCACTTGTACATGGCGTACTCTGAAAACGGCCCGAGAAGTCATTTTTTTATCAGCTCGAAATTCGCGATACAGCGCCCCCCCAAATGTGTTTTCCAACACCGCAAACCCACAGCACGCGCAATCGAGGTGTCACACGCAGCTTGCAAAGATGGGTTCCGACGAAAATTCTCGATATCACAGCTCAGTTTCTTTTTTTAACCCCTATGACACTGGGCCGGACCGGCTCGTAGGCATCTGCAGGGGGCCACTGTGGTGACCGCCACTCGGAAGAAGCGTTGTCAATCTAAGCTTGTTTGGTTTGTTGATGGTTGCCTTCACCATACCCTACTACCTGGCATGTGCTATGCTGCGAAAAAGCATGGAAACGCCTCAGCCCGAATGGACCTCCCTGCTTTTTTGTTCCACCCCTCCCCCTCTCAAAACACCAAAGGTGAAGGAAATGGTTCCGGATATGGACTTGGCCCAGCGAAGCTGGATGGCACAGAGCAAGGAAGATCCGGCGTTGGCGGCCAAAATCTTGGAGACGGTAAAGGAGAGGAACATGGCCCCCTGGTACGCTAGCCTCAGCCACCAGCACCCTTCTCTGTTCCCGCTGGACGCGAAGCTTTTGGCGACGATGAAGGAGGCCAATGAGGCAGAGGAGGCAAAAATTGCCGAGGTGATTGGTTGTCGGTGGTGGTGGTGGCGGGGTTGGGGAGACGGTACTCATTACCCTAGCCGTTGTCTTGAGACCACAGACACCCGCATCCCTACAATGCCCAGGCGGAGCACGTCGGGGTTTCACCGACAGCGTGGACGCGTGCTACAATAGAAGTGCACCATTTTTTTTTCTGAAACTCCTTGTTTTGCGAGCTTAAGACCTCTCCCAAAAACTTTTATTTGAAGAAAATGAAAAAAACTGCTACCGGATGAAAAATTCCATGGCTTAGGTATACAACGAGAATCATAAAAAAACAAATGTCTGTTTCCGACGATTTTTGGTCAAGAAGCCCCATCATTCAGAACACACAGAATTCCAAAAAGGGCTGCGTCTATCTTAGCATGCGTCCGTGCACCAAGCGCGACTCTCCGTGAGGTGTTTGGCGAGTCGCATGAAGGGTGGGCTTCGTCCTACCATGAACCACTTGTGGGGCGGATTTCCGCACCTTGTGCGTACTTTCTTGCGTACGAATGACAGCTTCGCATGACTTGGTTTGTATTCTGGTGTGGCCACTTCCAGAGACAGCAATGAGCATACTATGTAACTGCCTCGTGGGTGCCTTGCTATATGCACACTACGTGACATCACCCCCTTGCGTGCTGTTGAGGTCCTCCACTCCGCACAATATGCTCTAACCCGACCGCCATCTCGATTACCGCCGAAACATACCGGTAAAAAACGAGAAGAAGAACGCGGTACCCGGGTGGTCTAGCGCACGTAGTGAGAGGCGTGTTTTTACAGCGTCGTTGCCAACCGACGCCTACACCAGCAGGTGGGGGTGGGGAGGAGGGTGAAATCATTGCCATGCATTGCCGTGAACGGGGGAGGGGGCGGGTCGCGCTGCACATTGTCGGATGGAAAATGCAACAGAAATAATAAAAAAGCAACGCCTTTTTTTGTTGGATGCCTGCAATACTCTCGATGAGTCCCACCAGGCGTTGAAAGTGGCGGGGGAAGGGGAGGGAGACGTGGAAGTGTTTGCAGCGCAGTTTGAGAAGGCTAAGCTTTGCGCCATGATAAGGGACCAAAGTTGTCTGGGTTTCAGTGTTACACTAGTAAAAGGCTATACAAATGCACTTTACACGTACACACATGGGTTTTAGGGCCATTCCTAACGATCTAAAAATGCGAGGAATCGTGGCATTTTTGTCAGGAATCGTGATTTTTTACGTCACTATGTGCGACAAAAATACCACGAATCACGACATTTTTGTTTTCTAGATTTTTCCCAAACGATTCATATTCACGATTCGTGACAAACGTTACACCTCTTGAAAACACGAAAACACGCCTGATCAAGACACACGAAACCACTCTTCACCCCATCTCCACCGAGAGAGGATATCCAAGGCCGGGGGGGGAATATATGGGGCATGGCAGACCTTGCTAAGCATGCCGATTGCGAGGAAAGACGAGGTACTGCGGACGATGAGCGACTGCCCGCAGGAAATGCTGAAAAGTCTGTGGCGTTTTGAGCATGTCACGAACGTGACATATCACCTTTTATCGTTAGGAAGGAACTGTCAGGGTTCGTGACATTTTGTCACACCCGAAATGTCACGATTCCGGACATTTTTGTTTGTTAGGAACGGCCCTTCGTATGACATTTTAAACGCCATACAGACTGAATGATCACCACTAAATAATGACGGAAATACCAAAACAATCAAAAATCAAATCAACCCCGTTTATATTTGTGTTGCCAACATTCATCACACCGCAGGCGTTAAAGGTGGCAGAGGAAGGGGAGGGGGACATGGAAGTGTTGGAAGCGCAGTTTGAAAAGGCTAAGCTGTGCGCTAGGATAGGAGACAAGGCCGCGGCGTACGAGGCCTACGACACCATTGCGGAAAAGGCGAAGATCTCGACGGGTAAAAAAATCGACGCTATCATGGCCAGGACGCGGGTCGCGCTGTTCCACCTCGATACTCCTCAGGTGTGTGATGTACGAGTTGCTCCAGCTGATCTAGTAGTGGTCCCTCTACAGTGCTGGTTGAGTATCTGTAGGATACAGTTTTACCGTTACAGTGCCAGTTGAGTAGTGCCGATTGCCCGATAAGTAGCCTGCGAAATCGCTTGGCAGAATTAGGAACAGCCAGGGCTTGTAGTGGGCCGGCGCTGGTGGGCCGATCGTTCATTTTTCGTGAAATGGGCCTCGGCCCGCCCCGGCCCATCAATTTTCAATATTTCCCGGCCCAGCCCGGCCCGGGCCACACCATTTTTTCTCAAGTCTCGGTCCGGCCCGGCCCGACCCGCTTCATTGGCAGCCAGGCCCATGAGACTCGGGCTCTGTATCGGCCGGCCCGCCATTTTTGTGGACCGGCCCGCCATTTTAGTGGACCGGCCCGACCCACACCAAAAGTATTCAAATGTCTCGGCCCGGCCCGGCCCGGCCCACAGCATTGGCAGCTAGGCCCATGAGACACGGGCTTTATATGGGCCGGCCCGCCTTTTTTGTGGGCCGGCCTGTGGATTTGACGGGCCGGCCCGTTGCCCTGTACTAAAAGGTTCATGCTGGCGTGTTTTTTAATGTATTATAATGTGTTGTTAGTCTTGTTTTTCGTTCTGGATTCCGTGGGCCACCTGCACTCGGTCCATGAGGCATAGATATCCACTCATTCCCACACAAAGCTCCATTTACACAAAGCTCCATTAGCGGCCCGGTCCGATGGCTTCTGTTTCGACGAGTGGACCGCCTCCTCCTCCTGCTGCTACTGCGGAGCTCGCAGCAACAGCAGCAGCAGCCACAGCAGCGCCAAGAAACCTACCTGCTGCTTCAACAGCACCAGGTACCTGCTGCTGCAACAACATCTGCTGCTGCAATCCCCTGCCTGTTGCTATGTATCTGTCATCCGAAGAGAGCAAATATAACGCCAGTGGTGTTTTGGCGGGGGCTTCGCTTGCTACAGTAGCAGTCCTCGCTCCCGGTTCTACAATGACACACACGAAGGTGACCGTCGCTGGAACTCTCGGTCGGAAGATTCCCCATGTCACAAAGGTTTCACCGGCGGTTCCATCCTGACCAAACCACGGCAAAAGCGTCAAATAATGCTGTACAGGTCACGGAAACGCCAATGATTGTCCTCTGCCCGCCCACAACCGCACCAAGGTTTTGATCAGACATTTGCACAAGGGCCACGAAGCACAGTGAAATTTTGGTTGTCGCTGCTAGCAGCAGATAAGCGCAGACGAAGAGTCAGCACGCAGAGGCGCCCGTGTAGATATACTCCTGCAACTCGCGTCAAGCTTGTGCATGGGGTAGCATACACAACAGTTTCCGGATCGAGTGTGTGCCTCATATTTTTTTTTACTCCTAAAGGGCAGGCTACACTCGGGCTGCCTGTTGGTTTATTGCTGCTAGTTTTGACCCGTTTTGCACATCTCATGGGTCGTGGCCCGGACCGGCCCGTAAAAACACATGGGCCGCCTCATGGGCAGGGTGGACGCCGTATAATACTATTCATAGTAGCCGTAGAACGCCGCATTTCATTGGCCGCGGCCGCGGCCGGCTCGCGGAAACACGCGAGCCGCGTCATGGACCGGGAGGAGCGGCCCATGTAGATGCCCACATCTCATGAGCCACGGCCCGACCCGGCCCATCAGATTTCGAGATAATGGGCCGCGGCCCGGCCCGGCCCTTCAGTTTTTCAGATGATGGGCCGCGGCCTGGCCCGGCCATCAAATTCTTCGATGCTGGGCCGCCGCGACCCGGCCCGGCCCGGCCCGTCAATTTTTCAGATGGTGGGCCGCGGCCTAGCCCGGCCATCAAATTCTTGGATGCTGGGCCGCGACTCGGCATCGTACAGCAGTGCTCCCTCACACCGACCGCCTCCAGAAAGAGCATAAAACTATATAATCGACTCGGCTGACGATAAAAAGGAGGCCCAAAAGAATCCAGTCGAAGAACGTTCCGTTGGAAAAGGCCCTTTCCGGCTCACGGATCCGACTGTTTAAGAATGGCCTAACTGTCCATGCACAAGTCTAGGGGGTACAAGACAAAAGTAAATTAAGTTATAGAAGGATGCGCCAGCTAGCGTTGGGTTGCGAAAGCAACTGAGTTAAATCGGCACACGACGCGTATGAAATACGTGGAAGTGTGGTGAGCTTAAGCTTTATTTTTCCCCATCCGCCAGACGATGAAAAAAAAAAAAAAGTCATAGAAAGGAAAAGCTAGCGCTAAGAAAAGAGGTGAATGGGGAAGAGCATTTTGAAATATACGGGGGGGTGAAAATCCGAGATAAGGATGAACACGTATTTGCACGGCCCAGTGGACTGCTGCGCTGATATTGCTTTTTCATGTAGGGGACCTGGACCAGCCAGAAAGAATACAGCGATATACCAGCAGTTGGGTGGAGGAGGAAAAGGCGCACAAAGCTGCCGTTATGGCAACACAGACAAGAGTGGAACCCATATAGTGGGAGAATGTGAACTTTGCAAGGAGGAACGGAATGTATTATAGGAGATGAGGAAGCTAGACGATGTGACGTGGAGAAGTTTGGTATATTAGATGGAAGGGAGAAAACGATCGCTATCCTAGGAAATATGTGGTGGCCATACAAGCTGGGCCCGCCAAGACGCTCAAAATAGACAAATATCGCTGTGCTCCGCTCAGTTTTTCGAGTTCGGACCTGAAGTTTTGACACGCGATTCAGAACAGGCTCGCCGAGACACTACTTGGCGAGCTCTGAACAAAAAAATGAAAACCCGTTGACTTTTCGTCCATTTCATTATCAAGGAAAACGTTTAGCTGGCCGTATGTCGGCAGTTTTTCTTGTTTTTAGCTCGCCAAGTACTGTTTGGTGGGCTCGGTCCAAATCACGTGTCAAAATTTCAGGTCCTAACTTCAAAAATTAAGAGGTGCATGGCCAAGTTTCCACCGAAGTGCCTCTGCATACAAATTTACATATAATTCAGGGATTCACCCATAACTTTCGAACAAAAGCGACCCATGAAATGAAAAGCATATGTCCCTACTCCTCGTCCCAAGATGTACATGCCCAGAAAAATCAAGCCGATTCCATCTACATTGTATTTCGAGCAATTTTAGAAAAAGCAACACAAACAGATCATGAAAAAAAATGCTCAAACTAGGAAACGTGAGTGGCAAACACTTTTTTCGGCACCAACTTCGCAGATTCTCAAGCTGGAGGGCTTAAAATGACCACCGCATCTAGCTGACTACGAGGATATGCTCAGTTTGCAGTGGGTCACTGTCGTTCAAAAGATATGCCCGACTGACGGATTATGGGTTTCTTGGCCGGCCCAGCTTGTAGACGGCCAAACAGGAAGGAGATAAAGACACCGGATTTTTTTAATGTAATGTACCTGGTATGGAAGAAACATGCTGAGCGCCGAAATGTTGGAGGTGTCTCTATTAGGAGTAGGAAGGTTGCTGCGTCTCGAAAGGGATGCGCTGTCAATGGTCAAATGACTACGGCAAACAACAAATGAGTACCCCCCCCCCCCCCGTCTCTGGAAGTGGCCATACCGGAAATTAACTCAACTCATTGACCCTGTCATCGATATGCAAGTCCGCCTCACAAGCGGCTGTTAGTAGGATGCTGCTCACCCTTCGTGCGACTTGCCGAACACCTCACGGCGCTGCGCGCTTGGTGCACTCTGCCTGGTCGGCGAAAACCCAACATTTTTTTTCTCGGCATTGGAGGTCTATGGTCATATGACTACGGCCATGCGTGAGAAAGAACCCCCCCGCCCCCCGCCCCCCCCCTCTTAACAGGTGAAGGCGGGAATCGACTCGGCGAAGAAGATGATCGACCTAGGGGGAGACTGGGACAGGCGCAATCGCCTCAAGGTGTACGAGGCACTTCACCTGATCACGGCGAGAGACGTCAAGGCCGCCGCTGCGCTGCTCCTGGAGTGCGTCTCGACGTTCACGTGCACGGAGCTGTGCAGCTACAACGACTTCATCCTGTACACGGTGGTGACCAACATCCTCGCCCTTCCTAGGACGACCTTGAAGAAGAAGATCGTCGATGGCCCGGAGGTTCGTGCAAACTCGCACTTAGTCGCTCGCACTTGAGCGTCTCACCCCGAACACGAAAACCAATCCGTTTAGGAGTTACCAACTCGTAATTACTTTTTTAATTTGTTACTTAATTTTCTCTCACCCCCTTTTTTGTTTTTGTTTTGTGTAAATATTTACTTTTGCTTTCCAGCTCGACTCGTAAGAGGGTTTACCTTCAGCGACCTTCTGGACAAGCCGAGATCGCAGGTTTCCTCCATTCTCCCCCCCGGCGCTTGCCTTCATTTGTATCGCGCATAGGGTGCATTCAGCATTCCTACTTTTCAGTGTTTTATGCTTGTCGATTTGCATCGAAATTCGCGTGTATAGGTTGGTGACCAACATCCTCGCCCTTCCTACGTAGGACGACTTTTATTTTTATTTTTCGTTTTATTTTTCTTTTTTCGTAGGACGACCTCGAAGAAGATCGTCGACGGTCCGGAGGTTGGTGCAACACACACGACGTTGTATCATCTCTCCCCGAGCACAAAACATAGTTAATAAAACCATTTATTATCCCATACTGTATTTAATAAATAAGCTACCCCCCTTTCATGTCTTACTGGTAAATTCAAACGTTGTATGCTCGCCGAGCACGAAGCATAACATATTGCAGGTAACCAATCCCAACTAATTGTTGAATTTTTCATTTTTTCTTACTCCCTAGACTAAATTGTATGCGGCCATATGACTTCATAAGGTACAAAACCAATATGTCAGGAGACGGTCAGTCAAGGGAAAACATTCAGCGGTCAAGGGTGTAAGACCGATCGTTCTACACTAAAAACTAGTAGTTTTCCGTCCGTCGAGGTGAATTTAGGAAAATTTCCGTCATTGCCGTCGGCCAAAGGGTCAAAGTGCCGTCTCCTCACATATTTAGTACACGGTGGGGGTGATCAACATCCTCGCCCTTCCTAGCACGACCTTGAAGAAAAACAATCGTCGACGACGGAGGTACGGCACGAAATGTGGTGGAACCAGTGGACCCGGTGCAAATCGGTAGATGCTGTTACAGCATACCCTGGTATCTATTATCAGGTGCCAGGGCGTCATATCGATACGTGCGTGGGTATCTACCCCTCCCCTCCTCCCCTGCTTTGAGTTTTGTGGAGTTCAGGCAGCTAACCTCCCCGTCTTCACCTGCTCCACTTTATGCCGAGTTACGGGTGCTGACGGTCACTGAGAGGTATGGTATCACCCCCCCCCCGCCCCCGCCCCCTCCCCATGCACCGTCTCGAAAGGGATGTAGTCAATGGTCAAATGGCTAAGGCAAGCAACACATGTATATACCCCGCCCCCCTCTATGTTCCATCTCGAAAGGGAATGCGTGGTCGGTGGTCAAATCACTAAGGCAAGAAATGAATGAGTAGAGTGTTTGCGAAAATACGTTTCTAAAAATTTACTTGCCTTCCGCTAAAAAAAGTAAATTGCCTTCCCACCGAATTTTTGGTGTGTTTGCGCTAGCGGTAAACAAAATCCTGCAGGCGACGCCTCCGAAATTTAGAAGGGAAACGGGGATGTGCGCGATTGTAATATACATACGAGTACAGCAGCAGCAGTGCGAGTTACTGCTCTATAGTACTATACGATACGAGTACTCGTTGTACGTACGCCAGTCTCGAGCCTCTCGTTTCAGGCGCAGCAGTACCTGGAACACGGTACATGCAAGCACCCAACAGACTACAAATTAGAGGTATGGCGGTCTGTCTCGCGCGTAAAAACACCTTGTGAGCAGGGACTACCTCATTACACGTGCTACAAGCAGAGCAACGCCTTCCTCATGCGGCGGAAGGGAAGGCGAAGCGCAGTTTCCCCATGGAACGTGGACCTGTTATTGCGAAGCACCACCCTGCGAAGAATCTGCACGCAGCGGTTTAGGGCAGAGGAGTTTCCGCTCCTCTGCCCTAAACCAAAAGTCATGCCACGCTTCAGTCGCGGTGATGTTGGAGAAGCGCGGTGGCTGCTGTCGCACAGATGGACCGATACGAGTCCTATCTTGCCAGATGCGGCACACGATAGCCGCAATCAAGGCGCGTGGTGTCGCTCTCTGCGTTGAGGCTCCTCTCCGCGTGCGTGCGTTCGACTCCGCCAGCTGCGAGAAGTTCACCACAGCTTGCAGCAAGCGCTGAACCCTTGGTCACGGACGCAGAGGGCAGCAACAGACGGTTCATCACCGGCCTGCTGCATATCTCTGATGTTACGCCTGTGCGTCGTGCTCAGGGCACTACCCTCTCCATCCTCCGTGCGTTCGTTGCTTGTACTGCTGCTGTGCAAACAGCGGTGCTTGTCCTGTTTGTCCCGTGGTTGGGGCGCTATAGACCCTTGCAGAGGCGTTCTGCCTCGGACAAATGCTCGGTGTATTGTAGGCCAATGAAACAGAGAGACAAAATTTACCGTAACTTTTGATCAAAACCTACCTTCGACAAAGTACATTTTTGCCTTTTTTTAAAAAATTTACCGCAAATATTGCCTTCGGGACAATTTTTGAAAAAGTAAATTTCTAAAAACGTACTTTCGCAAACACTCTAGTACCCCCACCCACCCTCCCGATCTCATTGCTTTTTTGTCGTCGAATTTTGGAATTTTAGGT
Source organism: Undaria pinnatifida (assembly GCA_012845835.1). Classification (NCBI taxonomy): domain Eukaryota; class Phaeophyceae; order Laminariales; family Alariaceae; genus Undaria; species Undaria pinnatifida. The sequence goes on along the minus strand of JABAKD010000025.1, from coordinate 5,059,209 downwards.
GCTGGCGGTGATCAATGAGATCCCCAATATCTCAGACCTGGTGAACAGCCTGTACGATTGCCGATACCGCGACTTCATGGCGGCCGTGGTCGAGCTCAACGGACAACTGGAAGAAGACCGTTACTTCGCCACCCACTCGAGGTACTGCTGTACGAGTGTTGGAGATGGCCTCTGATATCGATCGCGATCCTTTGAAAATATCCACAAAACAAACGCCGATACCAGAGTTAAGACATCGCCGCTGAAATGGCGATCGATTCATGGAAAAAGATCGGCAGAACAAATGCCGATCTCGATTTTTTCGCGATCTTTGGAGAACGTGGCGATCTCGATGGTCGCGATCTCGGTTCTTATTACTCGCAAAATTCTTCTTTATTTCTGCCACTACGCCGGTAATGAGCAATGCCCCCGTGAAATCCATATATATTATTTATTCCGATGCTATCTCCAAGCGATTTGTCCCAACCTGACGCGCGATATTGTAAAGAGGTTGTCTGGGCGGGGAGACGAGGATCGAAAAAATCGCGATCTTCGATCTCGATATTGATTCAGAATGGAGAATCGAGATATAATGTAAACCCGATTTCGATCTCCGGAAGATCGGGAAAATAGTCGCGATTCAGAAAAGTCGGCACCCCGATCTCAACCCCCCAACATTTGTATACGTGCATGCGTGATCAATCGTGTTCGGTACGAGCCTTCTCAACCGTGTTCGGTGACGAGTATACTCACTCGCATTAGGTACGAGTTTTATTAATCGGGTTCCTGTCGTACGAGTCGTCGCACAGAGAGAGGAAAGCATAATGGGGTTTTCGCGTATATGTATGTGTGACGGATTTCATACCAGGTACCTCATCAGAGAGCTTCGCATCCTGGCCTACACGCAGTTCCTGGACGCGTACAAGTCGGTGGTGATGGGAACAATGGCAACGGCTTTCGGAGTGGGTGAGCCTTTCCTCGACAAGGAGCTATCGAGGTTCATTGCTGCCGGCCGCCTCAACGCAAAGATTGACAAGGTATGGACGGGGAGGGAGGGAGGGAGGGAGCGGGGTGCGGGTGGGACGTGTACTCATTTCATACATAGCCTTAGCCTTGAGACCATGGACCTCCCATCCCTAAAAAAGCGGGAACGGAGAACGTCAGGTTTTCACCGGGGGGGTGTACTCATTGTTGCTTGCCTTAGTCGTTTGACCGTTTACCACGCACCTCGTTCGAGGCGGAGCACCGTTCCTACTTCTAACAGAGACACTTCCAACAGTCGGGCGCTCGTTACGTAACTTCCATGCATTACACAATGAGGGACGGATGGGGGGAGGGGAAACCGCTGGGCTGAAGGTTCGAGCTTGGCGGGTAGGTCGGTGGCGTGCCGACCCCCTCGTGTGTGTAACAGGCCCGTGTATGCGCTACGAACAGCTGTGCTCACCTTTTGCAACCCAGGCAGTGTGCCGAGGAGGCTAGACGCTTCGAAAATCATCTAGCGGCGCCGGTCTTCAACCCCTTCCTTGCTATACAGCGGAGGTTCATTGCTATACAGTGGAGGTTCATTGCTATACAGTGGAGGTCCCTCTATAGTGCCGGTTGAGTAGTGCCGGTTGCCCGCTACAGGGCCTGTGATTCTCGCTTGGCACTCAGATGGGAGCAGCCTGTTGTGGCCGTATGCGGGGTAGTGCAGGTTGCCGCTATAGTGCCGATATTTCCCTCTATAGTGCACACACCGGCACCCCTACTGTGTATACCCGTATTCAGCGCTCTCATGTTGGCAACTATAAATTGCAACTCGAATTCCAAGTAGCTCGCCCCCAACATATATGTGCGCGCAGTTATCACGGAGCAAATGCGACGACACGTTTTGTTGGTCTGTTTCTCGGTCCTGTTTCTTTTCGTTTCGTGTGTTTGTTTTTTTTGCTGGTGCAGGTCGGGGGGGGGGCTTCTATTTATTGCGGCAGAAGAAGAAACTCTGTTTTCAAGTAATTTCTCCACCAAAATGCGCGCATTTGCCACGGGGGTAAAGCATGCCGACGCTTTCTTGTCTTGTATGTCGTTCCTTGCTTTCTTCTTAAACGTTTCTCATCACTTCGTTCCTTATTTTTCTCGTTTTATATGCAGTACAGTACAGGACACACTACAGTAGTAAGAAACAGGATAGTAAAGAAAGGTCAGGCTGATATTTACAGGAAAATGTAAAATCATGTGTTCGTAAAAAAGTCAGGAACCGTTGTACTGAAGTTGGTGTAGAGCGCACCCTTTCTCAAATATGAAATTCAGCCTGAGCCGGCCTTCCTGTTTCTTGTCAGGTGTCCTGTATTGTATACGTTTCTGTGTGTTTGCTGCTGCAGGTGGGGGGCGTGGTGGAGGCGACGGCCCGACCCCAAGAGCTCTCAGTATTTTACTGCATCATAGTGCTCCAGCTCCCGGCCGTACCTACCTCCTGAATACTGTGCCCCTTCTTGCCGCCCCGACGTCATCGTTAGATAGTCCTCTGCAAACAAGGACATATTCATACATACATGTGAAGAGACGACTTTTTATAGCATCCTTCCTCGTGTCGAGCAGCCATGAAACGTTCGTTAAAGAAATCGCTGGGTTTTGCTAACCCTCTTTTACCTTTGGGGACCCAATGTCTAGCGACAAGGAAAAAAAATGCAATCTTACCAAACGTACAGGAGGGCGTGCAGCGGTACTTGTATCGCCATGCTGTACATGTGCCGTACCATGGAGCTCCTTCTATAGCAAATCGGACACACACTCACCTTTTACCCCAGCAGCTGGGGCTGCTTTGTGTTGTCGATGCCACAACGGTCAGTTTTGCGGACATTTTTTACCACTGCATGTCCCCAAGGGGGTAGTTCATCCTTGTTCTCACTACTGCCGAAAAACGAGCATTCTCGTTCTTTCAACATTCAACATTGAACATTCGACGGTCGCTCTATTTTCCAACTTGTGTGCTATAGCTAAACATTCGCTCTATGTTCTAACTACTGGCTCTACTACTGTACTTTGTCCACGAAGATTGCATGCAACTGTCACGGGATAAGAAATTGACGGTTCTTTCTGATTGTGATTTCTTCCTTTTTTCAGAGTTTTTCATGGCTCGGGTCACCTCTCGCGGTCGGGTTGGGTCAGGGTGACCCGACCCAACCCGACCCGTGATATTTGAAATCTCCTGACCCGTCTCGACCCGACCCGATATACTTTGAAAACCTCGTGCGTGTCGGTCTAATGCCCCGCGAAAAGCCCTGCTTCTTTTTTTTCTCGTTTTGCGTTTTTTTTTTGTTTGTTGCTGTGCCAGATCGGGGGCCTTTTATTTTTGCAACAGAAAGTGACTCAACCCCAGTTCCAAGTAGTGTCCCCCCTCCAAATGCGTGCAGTTTTATTTATCACAGGTTAATCGTTTTTTTTTGCCCTTTTTTTTTTCTTGTTTTGTGTTTTTGTGTTTTTTGCTGCTGCAGGTTGGGGGCGTGGTGGAAACGAACCGCCCCGATACCAAAAATGCTCAGTACCAGGCGTGTATTAAACAGGGGGATGTGCTGCTCAACCGAGTGCAGAAGCTGGGGAGAGTGGTGGACGCGTGATGATGCTCCCGCTCGGGCCGGATGACGAGAACGCAAACAACACCGTCGACGGCAGTTTTTTTTTTCTGGGGGGGGGTGCCCTTCCCTTTTATTTTTGTGTGTTCTGGCGTGCGATTGGCGGGTGGGCAGGGCGCGGGCGGGGGGAGGGGTGGGGAGGGGTGGGGCGTGGTTTCAATGCCTGGTCCTTCGTGTCATTCTAATGTTTCGAGGTGCTAGTGGTTTCTCAAGTGATGCCCACGCTCCCTGACGGAGGCATGTGAGGGTGGGATAAGAAACGCTTCTGGACGCGTACTTGAACCGTGTGCTGGTAGCGCCCGTACGCACTTACTTGTCACCGCTGGTGTGTTTCGAGCGAGGCGCGGGCGTTGATATGGACAGCGTTGCGTTGTCTCCGATGGCGATTTCTTGGTCGTTCTTGTGCTTGCTGTGGCCCGCGGCGACCTTTGCCAATGCTGCTGGTGGTAGGGTAATTTTGAATCCAACTTTTTTGACAGGTGGGGCTCTCCTCAACTAAGAAACTAACGACTGTGGGTGCCCGGAGTTAACCCGTTTAGAAATGCACCCACATTATCGGGACAAACTACTTGGAATTAGAGTGGAATCGGGTTTACAGCGGAACAGGCGCCCGAGAGAAGACGATTCGGGACTTAAAAGCGTTCAAACCGGCATGTCGCACCTGCCTAGTATGCTCGAAGCTGCGTATTGCTCACCAAAGTTAGGAGCAATGTGTAGTTGAGAGCGCTTGTTTCGGCTTGTGACGGGTTGCTGGGACCCACTTGTACCCAGCATATTTGCTGCAATCCCGTTAAGAGCCTGAGAAAAAGAGGTATATAACCCCCTCTGCCGTGCAAAGTAATACAATGGCGTCGACATGGCTGGGAGCTCGCGAGGCACCGCACCGCGTAAGAGGCACTCCTATGGCGTGGAAGACTTGGCGTGCCGGCTGGGGCACCGACGGCCGTTCTTTCGCCGGCACGTCGTAGTGCTGCTTTGCGGATGGGACGTGGCGGCACCGCGAGGCCGCCAGAGGCCGAGTGGAGCTCGGGAGTCGCTGCTTTTTTGGGGGGGTCTTATAACCAAGATATTTTCAAAGATCCAAAAAAACGTCACGACCACCTTCGCGTATTATATAATAAGGATACCTCCCGATGTCCAGAAGGCAGCAACAGAAGACAGCAGTAATAAGAGAGCACTCAATCAATCAACTTCATACACACACCTTACTTAGATATTTGATTGCCCTAAGTGTGCGCCTCTATTAATAATATAGTGATGAGAGCTACGCACGGCATAGTATTAATAATATTAATAGCAATAATAATAGTAGCAATAATACATACCTGGTAGTATAATAGCAGCTATTACGGAGATCCGTTGTTAACAGGGGTAAATGCCTATTATCTATGAGGTCATAACTCTGTCAATTCTTCGTCGATAAAGGTAAACGATAGCTTGGATTGTTCGCATAGGTCTTACGGTCACGGCGCTGAAATAAATATATTATAAATATATATATATATATTATAAAAAATGAAAATACACTCCATCCAGCTGTGAGATCGAAGATTTCGTCGAAACTCATCTTTGCAAGCTGTGTGTGATACTCCGATCGCGCGCATTACGAGTTGTGTGTCCTCATTAAGGATATAGGTCGGCGACTCCCCTTACAGCTACAGTGTAGCTATCAGGGTCAACAGGATGATTTTAGTCAGTCTGTGCGCGGAAACTATAAAACCCGTTTCTGAGGGGGACAAAATCTGACAGCTGTGAAGGCAAAGGGGGGGCCTGGTTTTGATCAAAAGCGAGCGGGTTTGGAGGGGGGCGGGGGGGGGGGGGGGAAAGGGGCAATTTGTGCATGTAAGCTATAAATCCTTTCGAGGGGACAAATGTGACATTTTTGGAAATAATACATCAGTTTATCGTGTATATTCTGGGGTAAGTCGTACAATCAGTGAGTAAAGAGAGGGTGGAGTGTTCGAGGGGGTGGGGTTGGGATGGGTTGGGGGGGGAGGGTGGGGGGTGGGGGCGGGGGGCGGGGGGGGGGGGGGGGGAAAGGGCTTTAGGTGAGGGGTTTGTTATACGTGTGGTGCTAGGTCTAGGCGAAGGTGCGGGTGATGGGGAAGAAAGGGGCGTTCGAGGCGGGGGGGGGGGGGACACAGCGGCATGGATGGCTCTCGAAAGATAATGAGGTGATATCCTGTGCGTGAAGTGTTTATTAATGTGGCGGATTTCGATATTTGGTGGGGCGTTTGAGTAAGGGAGAGCAAGAGGGGGGGGGGGGGGGGGAGATTTTTTAGGAGGTTTAGGTCACAAATAATATTCAAATACACTTCGGCTGTGAGATCAAAGATATGTATCAGCTTGTTATACGCGTGGTGCTAGGTCTACGCGATCGTGCAGGTGGTCGGGAAAGAGGGGGCGTTGGAGGGGGGGGGGGGGGAAACACAGCGGCATGGATGGCTCTCGAAAGATAATGAGGTGATATCCTGTGCGTGAAGTGTTTGTTAATGTGGCGGATTTTGATATTTGGTGGGGCGTTTGAGTAAGGGAGAGCAAGAGGGGGGGGGGGGATTTTTAGGAGGTTTAGGTCACAAATAATATTCAAATACTCTTCGGCTGTGAGATCAAAGATATGTAGCAGCTTGTTATACGCGTGGTGCTAGGTCTAGGCGATCGTGTAGGTGGTCGGAAAAGAGGGGGCGTTGGAGGGGGGGGGGGGGGGGGGGGGAGGAAATAATTGAAACCTTCGTCATGGATGGTCAGAAAGATAATGACGTGGTATCAACTGCGTATAGGTGTTTATTACTCAGGCCGATTTTGATTGTGAGTGGGGCGTTTGGACAGAGTAGGCGGAAGGGGGGGGGGGGGAATCGGGGGACGGAGGGGCGGGGGGGGGGAAAGGGTTGGGGTTTGTTATGAAAAAGAGGTCAGTGGAGGGGGAGGGGAGGGGGGGGGGGGGGGGGGGGGGGGACATTTCAATATGTGCGCGGAAACTATAAATTCTCAAAGGGGACAAACCTGACGATTGAAGCAATAAGACATCCCTTTATATCATCTGGCTTGTAATGTTTACTATTCTAGAAGGTTTGATGTTAGATGCAGCATGCAACCCAGTGTTTAAGTGTAGTAAATAACGTGTTAAATCTTCATAGTTTGTTGTTGTATGATACATCGATCGAAAGCTAGAATATTTTATAGAATATTTGTAGGTACCATTATTTTCTGACATCGCTAATTATAAGAAAGAGATACGTATTGTCAAATGCAACAGGTGAGGTGATGTGGTCATGCACTGTGTTTGTCACCATCATCATACAATCACCATTATTATCGACATCGCTAATTATACGCAAGAGATACGTATTGCCAAATACAGCATGCGAGGTGATGTATGTGGCCATATGCTGTCTCCGTCATTGAGCATTAGAGGGAGGGATGCGAATCGACGCTTGGTATACATGTGCTCAATTACGTTACCTCATTAGTCATACTTGGTATATACACGCGCTCAATCACGTTACCTCGTTAGTAATACTTCGCTTGGCATAGGTGGGGAGGCGATCATGCAGACGGTATGTACGAAATACCCTACGTAATGGGTTGGTAAGGTTGTTTACCGCAATTTTAACACATCTGCCTGTGCTTCCTTTTCCAAATTATTTTTGTCTCAAATAAATGTACGATTTCACGCCTATGATTTTACCTTGTCGATGTGGGGCTCTGCAGTCGTCAATTTTAAGTCAGAGATACGTCCTACAAATACATCAGGCGAGGTGGGTATGTGATGTCATATATATGCGATGTCATCACTATTGATCGCGAGGGTGATTTTACTTCGTGAGGTAAATGGTACTGTGTTTCGTAGAGGTCGTCTCAGGAGGGTATGCGATGGGTCGGCAGTGTATCACGTCTGTTTGTGCTTTCTTTTTCAACTTATTATTGTCTCAAATGTGTGATTTCACGTCCATGATTTTTACCGTGCCGCTGTGGGGCTCTGAGGTCGCCAATTCTAAGACAGAGATACATCTTACAAATACAGCAGTTGAGGTGGGCATGCAACGTCATATATATGCGATGTCACTACTATTGAAGGCGAGGGTGACTTCACTTCGTCAGGCATATGCTACTGCGTTTCGTAAAGGTTGTCTCACGTGGACATGCGATGTCACCACTATTGAACGCGAGGGTGACTTTACTTCGTTAGGCACATTCCACTGCGTTTGGAATAGTAGGGGTTGTCAGGCAATCATGTAAGCGGATGGAGGCACGAAATACCCTGCGTAATAGGTTGGTCGTGTGGTTTACCGCAGTGTTAACATCCCTGTCTGTACTTACTTTCCACATTATTATAGACTATATATAGTGTACACTTATACGTCCTGTTTTCTCCCCACTGTCGTCGAAGATGTTGTAGTCCTGTAGATGTCGCGTCCATGTCTGGTGCTCTTGTTAGTGGTGTTCATGAAAACATGCCCTAACATGTAGTAGATGATCGCTCAGTGGTGTTCCTTTCCTTTACATCAAGCCAGGTAGTATATGCCAACGCAACCGCTTGCTTGAAAAATGAGAAAGAAATTCCTCACACACCTGACACAGAGAAGACGCGGCCCGAAGATTGTTCAGTATACCGACGGTCAGGAACAGGTTATCGAGCAGCGCACTTGATTTTTACTACCGCTCCTCACTCCACCTAAGACTCTACGGGCATGCGTTGGACCCAGTTCGCTGATGCCCAAAACCAATTTCAAAGGAGGTGATGTGGTGGGCGAATGCTATAATGATTTGCGCTGCTTCGATTACCCTGCCTCTCGTTCTGTTTGTTCTTGCGTTCTTGATGAACCTGTCATTTGGCAACGAGCAGTTGTGACACATTTTTAGGTTCGTGTGAAGACTTTATGTGGACTATGTGATGTTTCGGACTCGTAGGGACCTCAGTTTGGAACCCAGGGTATATGGGTTCCACCTTTTGACTGGTGTTCGTATGCGGACGCATATATGGTTCTAGTGTGTCGCGTGTCCGCGTGGTTTTTGTTTCACGTATGTTTTGGTTGATATTCTCGACTTGGTTATCGTATTGTTTCAAAGTGGTGCTTTCCGCGTTTTTGATGTTACACGTATATGTTTTGGTTTATGTTCTAGACTTTGTTATCGTGTTGTTTCGGAGCGGTATTTTCGAATACATGTTATCTACACGTACTTTTTGTTTGATGTTCTAGAGTTCATTATTGTATTGTATCAGAACCGTGTTTTCGAATATATATTGGTGTACAGTGGTTGGGGGGGGGGGGGGGGGGGGGGGGGGGAAGGAAGGGGAAGGGGGGGAAAGGGGGTGGGGGGCTGGTGTATATATCTGCAAAACGTATTTTTGTACGCCAAGACAACTGCTTCGGGGGGCCTAAGACGGAGTTTTATTGTATATATCTGCAAAACGTATTTTTGTACGCCGAGAAAACTGCTTCGGGGGGCCTAAAACGAAGTTGCGAGGGACGTTTGGGAATTTCAACGTTCCCCCTCGCGGCTTTTGTCAAGTATGGTTAATTGCATATTTATCCCTGAAGATAGACATGCAGTAACCAGCCTTGACAACTATGGGTTGTAGCGGTATCATAATGCACTTATGATACCGTTACTCTTCATAGTTTGGCTATGTGTGTATTACTGATTTCGCTACACGGTGTGGGTTGAATCGAAGTACGGAGTGAGGTTAGGGTTTAAGAAATAGGGGGGGGGGGGGGGGGGGGGGATTTCACAGGAAAGCGTTCGTATATATAGGTAGTCTGCTTATTGAGTATCCCGCCATGTGGGTGGGTGACATGTGATGAGTTGTGGGAGGTTTGGGGATGCTTCGGCGACTCCACTTGCAACTATAGTGTAGCTATCCGGGTCAACAGGGTGACGTTAGTCAGTTTGTGGACGGAAACTATGAAATTCGTGGAAGGTAATGCATCAGTTTATCAAGTGAAGTCTGTAAGTCCATTATCTGGTGAGGGAAGGGGGGGAGGGGGGGGGGGGGGGGGGGGGGGGGGGGGGGAAGGGGGTGAATTGCAGCAGCGGGATCTCCAGCACGTGGAAGTGTTCAATCCTGTAGCGGATTTCGATGTGGGTCGTTTGAAGGAAAGTGCGAGATGCATTCAGGCGTGATTTGGATTCAGTAACGTTCGTTGTTCCCGTGGACATACCATGTTTTGGCAGGGTTTTTGGCGTTGTTTATTTCCTGAAATATTTCGGTTCTAGGTAGTGTGTTTGATATGTACGTCATGAATGTATGTTTTGCGTTGGTATAGTTGAGAAACTTGGTTATAATTAACATTCCTCAATCGACGTCGTCGAGAAGACACATTAATCTATACATAACAATTTTGTTTTTGAAAACGTTTTTGTAATCCTCAGATGTTTAATAAAGACGTTGTAACCTACGAACGGAGTATATATATGATGCTCTGGCCGAGATATTGCGAAAATCGTGAGAAATTTCCGGTGAATTTTTTGCAACATGAAGAGGCATTTACCCAGCAGTGGATCTCCGTAATAGCTGCTCCTTTAGGACCCGTGGACCTTTTTTTTTTTTCGCACATATCAACTTTGTTTCCAGCTTCTGGACAAGCCGTGGTCACAGGCGTCGTCCCTTTTTCCCCTCCGGTTCTTGCCTTCAATTTTTTATAGCGCATATAGGGTTTAGCAATCCCACTGCTCGTCGATTTTTTTATCGAGTGTTGCTAACTCACGCTCTCGCGCTTTCCGCAAGTCAATTTGTGCACAAGAAAAAGTCCCCACGAATTTATACGAGCAGTCTATGCACTCGGGGGAATTCGAACTCACGAAACTGACATATATATACCCACAGGCTCGAGGATAATAACCTGATAATAATACGGGGTTGTTGTTTGGACGCAACGTGGAAAGACAGAGCCTGTGTGAATCTTTCTGCTAGTCCCCATCCCCCATCCCCTCCACCTGTACATTATTTAAAAGATAGAAACTGGTCTGGGTTAGGGTTAGCGTTAGCGTTGGGGTCGGGTCGTGTCTGGGTCGACATGCAAGATCAAATTTACTGAAAAGCTGAAAAGAGTGTGTAGTCATTTTTATTCACACCGATAACACGATAATGGTTGCGGAGGGTCTCCATATCCCAACAAGATTGTTTCGTTTACGGGGTATAGCCGCTTTCCTCCCCTCCCCTAATCACGAACATTACCTCGAAGCGAACCGACAGGGGAGAGTAGAATAACGGTAGACTCGAGGGCGATTGAGAAGGGGAAGGGTGGAGGAGAGGGAAGGGAGCGCGCGAGAGACACTCTTCCCGTGGGACCAGGGAGGGCAGCACCCAAGAGCGAGGAAACACATCCCAAACGCGTGTCAATTTCCAGTACGTCGAAAGGCAATAAGGTACGAACACTAAGGGAAACAGGGCAGAGTAGCGGTAGAAAGCAGCAGCGTATGATAGGGCGCCACACCACGCAGGTGCTGCGCGACCTCGAGTGCTGCCTCGGGGGACTTTATCTCTCTCTCGTGATACCCAAGCCTTCTCTATCGGAGGTAGGCTGCCATTATCACTGCTGTCTTGCTGCTGTGTTTGTTTTGGATAACAGCATGTGTTGCTATCTTTTGTTATTTTTTTTTAATTTCGTTTTTGACTTGCTGCTGATATTTGCGTTCCGCATGTTCACAACATTCCATTCCGCTTTTCTCCTCTCCCATCTCCTTGATACTATGCCCCATGCTCCCCTGGCTTCTCACGTAGACAGGCCAGAGTTGAACAACCCGCACATCGCATATCATAGTTCAAGTAGCCACCCTCGCGACCTGCGCTGCTCCTATGCCGCGCGAAACATGCTTCCTACACGTGGAGACTTCCCGCAATACGTCCTCCTGTATCAAACCCCACGTTGTCCATACCTATCGTACAAAAGTAACTCGGCATAGCAGTAGCAGGCACCAGGTATAATACTGCTGTATAACCACGTAGACTATATACCAGCAGACAGGTAATCTCGCTGTTAATACCAGATACCAGGTATGATGTACGACAGACGACCTATCCCTGTACTGCTGTACCCCTAACCCCCGCCACCTGCGTACCCGTATCGTTCTTTCTGGCATGCTACTGTGACGGAAATCGGGTTCCTGTACTGGCGGATGCACTCAGCCTCTCTACCCTGCTGCTGCTGCTGCCAGTTAAACCAGCCGAGGCAGCTGCAACCTCCACCACAGCCGCCGCGGCCGCTGCTGCGCGTCAGCCCCCGCGGCTAACGCAGCAAAAGCCTGGCTGGCTGTCGTCCAGGTGGTTGCTCCCTCCTCCTGTGAGATCGTCGACTTTGCCCACCCAAAGCGTTCGGCCGACGTTGTCCTCACCCGAATTGCCGGGGTTCTTCCTTCGGGTAGGTAGGCGGGGCAATAAGGGGGGGTCGAGTCGCGCGCGGAAATGTGCGCGTGACCGATAAAGCGCCCCGGCCTTCCTATCGGGATGCGCTGGCGCCGAGGGAAGCACGCGGTTAGGACAAACGCGCTACGATGGACCAACCACAGCAGCAACCGCAGCACCAGCGGCAACAGCAACCGCAGTACCAGCAGTCGCAGCAGCATCAGCGGCAGCAGTATAAATAGTAGTAATCGTAGGAGTAGCATAAAACATATTGGCGACTCGCCTAGCGACTCACCTACTGGTTGGCGTAGCGGTTCGCGTAGTGGTTCGCGTAGCGGTTCGCCTAGTAGTTCACTTAGCGGTTCGCGTGGCGGCTCTCGAAGTGGCACACGTAACGGTCCGCGTAACAGCGGCACACGTAGCGGCAGCACACCTCGCGGCGGAGGTGCATCGGTCTTCCGGAGGCTCCTGGTCTCCCTGCTCGTGGTGACGGGCATGGCGACGGTGGTGGTAGCGGCAACGGGCGCGGGGGGGGCAACGGGGTCAAGCTCGAGCTCGAGCCGAGAGGCCTGGCAGCGGCACCAGCAGCAACAGCAACAGCCGCGACGGTGGCGAGAGACAGGGGAGGAGGACCACGCCGTAGTCGCTGTCACCGTTGACGGCCATGTTCACACCCTCGACGCCTGGAGCGGCAACGTCCGTGGGGTGTACATGGATTCCGGTGGCCCCCTCGTCTACTCGAGCACGACCACTGTAGTCGATGACTGGGATGGTGGCGATGGTGGCGTTGGTGGTGGTGGTGGTGGTGATGGTGATGGTGGTGCGGACGACGGTGAGGACGCGGAGAGCAGCGGCAGAGGCGGTGGCGGGGGGGGTGGGCGAGGGACGAACCACCGCCGCCGGAACGCGCTCGGTCGAGGGGCGGTAGTGCCAGGCCTAGACGGCGTTATCTACTCGCTAGAGGAGGACGGACGGCTGAGCGTACTAACAACATCGGCGCCGGACCTTGTGCTGGAGCCGAGGATGGCGTGCCTCGCGGTTAACGATGACTCGGACGGGTTCGTGGAGGATGAGAGCTGCGGCCTATTGATCGGCGAGAAGACGACTGAGCTCTTCTCCCTCGACACTGAGACGGGTATCGCTGAGCGCGTTGGCGCTGGCGTCCAGAGCAGGCCCGCCCGGAAAGCTAGCGAAGCCGGTGATGGCGGCGGCGGCGGCGGCGGTGGTGGTGGCGATAGCGGCAACAGTGGCGGCAGCGGAGATGGCCCCTCTTCCGACGACACCGTACCGGGTTGGTCAGGAGGGGGGGGCGAGGCCTGGGCGGATGGGGGAGACTCCCAACGTTGGCAACAGCAGCAACAGCAACAGCAGCAGCAGCAGCCGAACAGCAATCTCCTGCTTCAGCGCGATGAGTATGTCGTCCGCGCCTTGGACGCCGAAACCTCGGAAGAGCTGTGGTTCGTCACGATCGCGCACTTTAGCGCCCTCGATCTCGAGGGGAGGGGCGGGGCGACCGCGCTTACGCGCGCCAAGGTAGCCGCGACGGACCGTGAGGGGTACATTCGGGCGGTCCGCGCGCGCTCAGACAGCAGCGGTGACGAAGGTGGTCTGGTCAAGGCGTTACCGCGACCGATGGAGAGCGACGAGCTGGACGAGTTGATCAGCAGTGACTGGGGGGATAGCAAAAAAATCGTGGACTTTTGGATGGACGGGGAGTCGGTGGGGGGGGGGGGTTCAGGGGGGGGTAGTAGTAGTGGCGGGGGGGGTAGTAGAAGCGGGGAGGGGAGAGGAGGTGAGGCACGGGGTGGCGGGCAGAAGACTAGACGGAGGGGGAAGTTTGGTGTGGAGCACGCCGATCGCTTCCCGTACCTACTGTACGAGAACGACGAGTATGTGGTGGCGATGGACCCCATGGATGGCAGCGTGCTCTGGCGCAGACAGATGCCGGTCCTCGCTGTGTCCCTATACGGCATCCGGGGCCGGGAGTGGGTGGACATCATGCCGCCTCCGATGTCCATGCTGCACCCGCCGCCGGGGTACTATTACGACTCCCCCTCTTCCTCTACGCACTTACTGTCTCAGCAACAACCCCCGCCCGTTAGCTGGCGATTGGACGGAGACGGCGGAGCGTTGGACTGGACCCCGAGCGACCACGAGGAGCCCCTGCTGCTGTTGACCAACGGCGATGGCGATGACGATGGCCGCGGCGCTTACGACCCTGCTGAAGACGCGACCGACGATGATTCCGCCTCCGATAGCTCTTGCCGGTCCGACGACTTCAGCGGCGAGGCCGACTGGGATACAACGGAGGGCAGTGGCAAGGGCAACACCTGTACCGATGATGCTGGCAGCAGCAACAGTGGCAGCATCGGCAGCAGCAATGATTTCGGCGGCGGCGGTGGAAACAGCAACAGCGAGGGTTTAGGTTCAGGGCGTTTGATCGGCGATGAACCCAATTCCCCCGCGGGAGAAAGTCGGCGGTTGACGTCAGACTCGGACGACCCGAGGACCGCTCTGGTGTCCGCCTCCGCGGCGAAATCCGGCGCGGCCGGAAAGATGGTGGGTCTTCTGCAGCCGGTCATGCGTCAGGGACAGTTCCAGCCACAGCTCCTCGTCCTGAACAACCATTTCTTTGCCTCGTCGTCGCTTCGGAGAGGCCCCTTTCATGCGATTGGCGATGACGCGAGTATGTCGGTTCAGGACCGGTACCCCCACCCCCTGGGCAGGGCCAGCCATCGATCCTTCGTTGATACCGCAGGTAGGGATGCTCGGGGGGGTATTGGAGACGCGGTGATGGGCGGTGGTGGCGGTGGCAGTGTTGGCGGAGACAGAGGCGGTGGTGATGGTATGGACGGGCCCCCGTCATCCCCTATCTCGGCGAGGTTTCCCCCGCATGCCGCACGGCCTGTGGACGATGGCGCGGGGCCGTGGGTCTCTGTGGGCGACCGGTCCGGCGTGGCGAAGCCCGGGGAAGCCAAGGGTGACACGGTAAGCGGCGCGGGCGCTGGTATCGACATGGGCATCGGAGACTGGCGCAGGGCCCTCCTGGAGCGGGTGGAGAAGGACATGATAGAAGGAAAGGGCAAGGCGGGGAGTGGAGTCCACACGGACCAAAAAGGCCTGTTCATGTCCTGGCGGATATTTGCCGCGCTGGTCGCGCTTGTTTCCGCCGTCGTTGCCGGCGTGGCCTACATGGCCTACAAGTACGGAGCGGAGGCCATGATGAACATGTCGACGAGAGCTCGCCGAGGTAGCGTCGCCGCGCCGCAGGGCGCGGGTCTCGGCGCTGGCTCCGCCGGTGGAAACGGCGGCACCACTGCCGGTCACGAGAGTTGGCGAAAGGCATCGTCCCTCGAAAAGGCGGTGGCGACGCCAGGGCGGGCATCCCCTCCGACGCTAACCTCATCCCTTTCTCTCCAATACGGGACGAGCAAACCTCTGGCGTTTAACAGCTCCCGCGCGTGGGAGGCCGCGCAGGGTGGCAGCAGGAACTCGCTCGGAACGTCCTCCCCGGCAATGGAGGCTCTTCTACGGCGGCCCACCGCCATCGGCGCCGGTGGCGCCGGCGGAGCCGGCGCATGCACCCTCTCCTCGCGGGAGTCCCAGATGCAACGCGTGCACTCGCTGCCTGCCATTCATCAGTCCTACTCCCCCGCCCACGGCGACCGGCGGGGGCACCGGGAAGGCTGGCAGGCCCTGTTTGCTGGTTCGGGCGAGAGTGTCGCACCCGATGGGGCCGGTGCTGGCGCTGTGGGCGTTGTCGGCGGCGGCGCGAACGGCTTGGGGATAGGCAGGCTTGAGCGCGCTGTGACATCCGCTGTTGACGGGACGCATCCTCTGGAGGTCGAAAGCGGCCGCGACGATGGCAGCAGCTCCTCGGTCGATGACGATGACCCCCTCGGCTGCTTCAATTGGCCTGAAAGCGGGGGATGCGGTAAGAGCGACCCCGGCGACGAGCAGGTTTTGCCGCTACCGCCGCCGCTGGAACCTGTCCGGGAGCGAGTGGGCGACGGCGCAAACATCGGCGACGTCAGCAAGACCAACAGCAGCGGTAGCGGTGGCGACACAGTGGCACGAGAGTTGTTTTTACCGACAAGCGGCGCCTCGCGGGCTTTGGGGGCGCGCGGGGGGGGGGGGGGTGGACAGCTCATCCCTGCGCTGTGTGACGTCGGGGAACTCCGTGTCGGCGTCATCGGGGGAGGAGGGAAACGACGGCGACGACGACGAAGAGGCACCGCCTCGCAGCGGCCGCGACTCTTCTTCTGCTACCCGCGCAGCACCAGCAGCGACCGCAGGTGCTACTGCGGCTGCGGTGGCTGCGGCGGCGGTGGTGGCCGCTGGGCGGGGGTCGAAGTCGTCGGAGTCCGTCGGCCGGCGGCGGAACCCGTCACGGGGACACTCGCGCCGAGGGTCCCGAGAAATGGGTAGCGATTCGGCGGCAGCGCTAGCGATGTTGGACCGTGACCGCCGCGCGGATCGATCCGATGGTGATGGGGACAGGAGGTCGGACCGCGATAGGGACAGGGAGAGGGACCGGAGGCCTAGCCGGAGCCCGCGCGCGTCCCTGTGCGCGGCAGCGGAAGAGCTGGTGTTGGACGGGGGTGGAGGCGGGGACAAAACGGGGGGAGTGGGGGGCGGGGATGGCGCCGGCGGTGTCGGTGCGGACAACAACGACGCGCTGCTAGTGACTAACCGTCGCCTGCGCACGGAGTTCGTGGAGGGGCAGAAGCTGGGGAAGGGGGGGTTCGGGACGGTGTTCAAGTGCCGCAACCGACTGGATGGCCACGACTACGCTATCAAGAAGATCAGGCTGTCTTCAGACCGCCGCTGGCAGCCGCAGCTGGCGAAGGTGCTCCGGGAGGTCAAGATCATGTCGCTGCTCGACCACCCCAACATCGTGCGCTACTACCAGGTGCGAGACGGGGGGGCGTGGAGAGGTTGATGGGGGGGAGGGGGAGGGGTCTTTTGCTGACGATTGAACGCGGGCGTGTGTATTCTGTGGTTCGTTTCCGTTTTTGCGCCTGAGTGCGTGCGTTTGACTTCGTTTGTCTGTTGTGGGCTCCCGTGTTGCTTGATGCGGACAAGTGTTTTGTGTAGTTGCGCGCATACGTGCTTGCTTGCTTTTGCTTGCTTGTCTGCTTTCCCGCTTGCCTGCCTGCCTAAAACCAAACAGGCACAAACACAAATACGAATGCACACAGAATACAAACACAAAAAAAAACTCGCACAAACACAGCCCCACCCCAACCCCAAGCTCAAACGCAATGCCAACCGCAAGCCGCAAACCTCCAACCCATGCCTCGTACCCCAAAACCCCTCCTCACCCTACCCCCATCTGCAAAGGCATGGCTGGAAAAATTCACGGAGGAGGATGAGGAACTGCTTCTCCGAGAAGAAGGTGCCCCCTCCGCTGTGAGCGACAGCTGGGACGTTACGACCGGGGGGGGATCGCGCGCGAGCCACCTCCACCACACTGGCACCACAAACACTACGGCCCCCGCCAACAACAAAAACAGCCCTGACGCCTACGCAGGGTTTCGAGGAAGGGGTGGGGGCGGTGGGGGTGGGGGTGGGGGCAGCGGGCGGACCCCCACTCGTCTGGCCTTTGTGTCGGAGGCGGCGCTGGGTGGCGGTGGCGCGGCGTCGATGCAACGCGGCGGTGGGGGTGGGGGAGAAGAGGAAGGGATGTTTGGCGGCGGAGGCTCTTCCCACTTGTCTAACTGGCCTTTGTCGCCATCTGTGTACCCTCCCAAGCTAATCCAGCCTCTTTTTGAGGAGCATAGCGTGGATGGGTGGTCGGTTGATAGTCGCAACGCTGATGATCGAGGTGGCGGTGGTGGCGGTGGCGGTGGCGGTGGGGGGGGAGGGAGCAGGGTAAGGCGGGGTCGAGCGTGGGGGGGGTTTAATTATTGCCAGGGAGGTTGCGAAGATGATGAGGAAGAGGAGGATTTGGACGAGGATGAGGAAGAGGCGAGCATGCCCGGCTTCGTGTTCGACCGGGAGGAGGAGGAAGTGGAGAAGAAGGAGGAGGCGGTTAGTACTAGAGTAGAGGAGGGGACGGGGAACGGCGACGAAAAACCAAACCACCGCCGGCGTATCGCCGAGTCTGACGGTGACGCCGACCGGGATGGGTGCGGTCTCGGCGGTGGGGGCAGCGGCGACGGCGGCGGTGGTAGTAGTGGCGAGAGTGGCATGCGCAAGCCAGGCTGGAATGAATTGGGGGAGCGACAGCCTTCCGACCCTGCCAGCGCTACTGCCACGGCCCCTGCTAGCTCTTGTGCCGGCGACAGCAGGGCCGACGCGGGTAACCCGTGCACTCCTCGATCGGAGCGTGGTAGGTCTAGAGAAGGGGGAGGGGGGGGGGGGGGGCGGAGGTGGCGACGGTAATAGTTTCGATTCGTCACGCCGGGGTACGTCGACAGAAGAACACAAGAGCAAGAAATATGGGGGGGAGGGCGAGGGTTATAAAGGAGAAGGGGGTGGGTGGGAAGTGGGGGGAGTTAAGAAGGAAACGCGGGAGAAGGACGGGGAGGAGGAGGAAGAGGAGGACTCGTGCAGTGACAGCGACGACGGTCGAGGAGCCGGCAGCAACCATGACGACGACAGTTTCAGCTGGGACAGGGTGAAGCCGCTGCCACCGCCGGGGAGCGGCGCTATGAACGGCCACCACCACGCAGTCGCGGCAGCCAGAATCGACGACGACAACGATGGCGGTGTCGGTGACCATATCGAGACTGTGTTAAAAGAATCTTCGTCTCTTTCTCCGTTGTCAGCAGCATCGGCGGCGGCAGCAGCAGCAGCCGGTAGCCGACTCGAACGTCCGACAGCCCGCCGGAATAGGGTTTTGTCTAAATCCGAAGGTGAGGGAAAAGCTATAGCTGATGCCGCCGCGGCTTCGGCAGCAGCGGAAGCAGCAGCGGAGGTAGGAGCGGGGGAAGCGGCGGGAGTGGGGGCGGGAGCGGGTGCCAGCGAAGATGAGCTTGACCCCGACGATACTGAGCATCGGCCGCGAGGGAAGAGCTGGCCACAAAACGTTGTCGATGACGGTACCGCTACGGGCGGCGCCGGCGCGGCAGCAGAGGCGCGGGGAGGTAGGAGGTCACCCTCGTTTGACCACGGAGACGTGATGACCGGAAGGGAGGGGCGCGGGCGTGGCGGCGCGCAACCGCCGCCGCGTGTGCATGCTGCGGGGTTTCCAGCACGCAAAAAGTCGTTTTGGAAAGGGGTGTTGGGGAAGAACAGGAAGAGCGGGAGGCGGGGCAGCAGCCGCGGGAGGTCGAGGGAGGTTTACGACCTGTGGTTATACATCCAGATGCAGTACTGCTCCCACAACAATCTGCAGTACTTCCTCGAGGAGAACCCCGAGCGCCGGAGCCAAGCGCGCGTCGATATGTCCCAGGTGGGTGGAACGGGAACACGGATAGGGGCGGGAGTTTGTTTTTTTTTCGTTCGTTTGTTGTTTCATGCATTCTTTCGTTCATTGTCTTTTTTCGCTCATTCGCTCTTGCCTTGATTCGTCCCACGATTTCGTTACTGAGTTCGTTCGCTCACGCGTTGTTTCATGTGTCCACTTTGCGTGGTGATTCGTTCGTTATTTCCTTCGTAACAAAGTTCACTCGTTATTTTTGTTCCGTCCATTCATTCGTTAATTTATGCGTTCATTCATGTGTTTAGTCGCTCATTCACACCACAATTTCATTCTTTGGTATTGGTCGTCCGTCCTCAGGTGATGCACATCTTCATGCAGGTCGCCAAGGGCCTTCAGTACGTTCACGCTTGTGGGCTAATCCACCGCGACCTTAAGCCGGCAAACTGCTTCCTTATGGCGGAGGGCACCGTCAAGATAGGGGTACGTCGGCTTTCTTCTATTTGCTGCGCCTCTCTGTCCATGTTTGTGTGTGTTTGTGTCTGTATGATGTCTGCATGTCTGTCTTGTCTGTTTTTCTGTCTGCCTGCGTGTCTGTTGGTCTGTATGTCTGACTTGTCCGTCCGTCTGTTTGTTTGTGGATAGATATCAGCGTGGATTGAAGCGTAGTGCCGCCCCGTCCTTTCCTTTTATCGTAACAGGACTGCGGCTTGTGCACCCCTCCCCCCCCCCCCCCCTCTGCCTGGTCGGTGAAAACCTAACGTGCTCCGTCCCGGCATCGGGGTGCGAGGGTCTATGTCCTTCGGACTACGGCCGTGCATGACAGTGATTACCCCCCCCCCCCCCGCGCCCGCCACTTTGCGGTCACCGTGATGGTTATCGAGTTATATAGATCATATTGTGCGGGGTGGAGAACCCTAACTCCGCACAAGGGAAATTATCACATCACGTAGTGTGAATATGGTAAGGCACCCGTGAGGCAGTACATAGTAATGCCCATTGCTGTCTCTGGAATGGCGACACCAGAAACCAAAGTATCTCATTGGCGCTGTCATCCATAAGCAAGAAGGTATGCACAAGGTGCCGAAGTCCGTCTTACGAGAGGTTCTTGGAAGGATGCAGCTCACCCTTCATGCAACTCGCCGAACACCTCACGACGCTTCGCGCTTGGTGCAAACCATGTCTGCCTGGTTGGTGAAACCCGACATGCTCCGTCCCGGCATAGTAGGGATGCGGGGGTCATGGTCATACGACTGCGGCCATGCACAAACTGAGTACACCCCTCCCCCCCCGCGCCCGCCACCTGGTCGCTACGAAAACGACAACTGTGTTGCGCTGCCGCTAGTCCCATCTCACTGACGACCGCGCCTGGACCCCCCGCCCGTTCTGTCCTTTATCCTAACGCAGGACTTCGGCTTGTCCAGACACATCCTCCCTGCCGACGGCATCAACGGCGGGGCTGCCTCTGCCGCAGCAGCAGCAGCAGCGACGGCAGCAGCAGCGTCCGCTCAATTGTCTCCTAAGGGGCGCCAACGTGCGTCGTTTACGTGGGAGTCTGACCATTTTGGAGGCGGTGTGAGCGGCGACGATGCCTCGATTACGGGGGGGGTCGGCACGTACCTGTACGCGAGTCCAGAGCAGATGAGCGGCCAAGGGTGAGCAGTTGTGTTAGTGTGGGAGTGAGGATGGGGGGGGGGTGGTGTTGGTGGGGGGGAGGGGGGGAGGGGAGGGGGGGGGGAGGGGGGGGGGGGTTGGTGCTGGTGGTGTGGTGGTGTTGGGTTGGTGGTGGTGGAAGTGGTGGTGAGAGTGGTTTTGGTGTGTCTCTGCTGTTCTTTGTTGCTGTTTTTCCTCCTTCCAAAGGGGAGGGGGGGGGGGGGGGGGGGTTGGTACTGGTGGTGTGGTGGTGTTGGGTTGCTGGTGGTGGAAGTGGTGGTGAGAGTGGTTTTGGTGTGTCTCTGCTGTTCTTCGTTGCTGTTTTTCCTCCTTCCAAAGGGGGGGGGGGGGGGGGGGGGCGGGGGTTGGTACTGGTGGTGTGGTGGTGTTGGGTTGCTGGTGGTGGAAGTGGTGGTGAGAGTGGTTTTGGTGTGTCTCTGCTGTTCTTTGTTGCTGTTTTTCCTCCTCTCAAAGGGGGGGGGGGGGGGGTTGGTACTGGTGGTGTGGTGGTGTTGGGTTGGTGGTAGTGGAAGTGGTGGTGAGAGTGGTTTTGGTGTGTCTCTGCTGTTCTTTGTTGCTGTTTTTCCTCTTCCCAACGTTGGTGGTGACAACCCCCCCCCCCCCCTCCACCACACACAGCTTGAACGCAACCGAGTCCCCCCCCGTCCCCCCTACCCGTCCCAACTCCCACCCCCACCCCCACCACACACCCTTACGTTCCCACCCCCTCCCACCCAACACGCACACACCCGTGCAGATACGACGAAAAAACGGACGTGTACTCTTTGGGCATGCTCCTATTCGAGATGTGCCACCCGTCCTTCGGTACCAAGATGGAACGCACCGTCGTCCTGACGAACGCCCATCGCCTCATTTTTCCCGCGGGGGATGTATGGGGCCCTCCGAAGGGCCAGGAGGCCATGAAGAACCTCTGCCGGTCCATGCTGCAGGAGAGGTCGGGGATGCGCCCGTCGGCGTCCGACATCGTTCGACAGGTATGTGCTTTGTCTTTGACGCATACCACGTTTATGTAGGTATTGGTACAATCACGTCAACTGTGAGCTCGGCCGATTGAGTGATCTGCATTCGGGTTTGCAAGCTGCGTGACACGCCGGCTGCGCGCGTTCAAGTTATATCTCTCGTGAATTTAACGATTTTGTTGACAAATATTATGTCATCTGCGATTTTGACCGATTGAAGACTAGATACGTACTCTGTTTTTTTTTGTGCTTGTAAATCTGGGCCCACTATGTTCTGGCTGTCCCGCAAGACGAAGCTCTTTATCTGAGGAAGTGCCCGGTATATTTGCAATCCCTTTTTCTTTATAGAATTGTACCTGCCATAATCGACTAGTACTATCTAGCCATACCGCACCACACCGCACCACACCACGCCACGCCTCGCCACCCGATCCCAACCCGCCTTGAGGTGGAGTTGATGCAGGGCACGCACATGGTGGTCCAGGTGGACAAGAATCGGCTGCCCAATGTCTTTGCAAACCCGTTTTTGTTTTATATTTTTTTACCTGGCAGTTGCGGTTTGTCGATACATCACAGTACTTGTAGCACTAACTAGACCGCAACACTTCCCCGTCACGATATTCTAAAGGTGGAGCTGATGCAGGGCAAGCACATGCTGGTCCAGGTGGACAAGAAGCCTCCCGCGGCCTATGGTGGCGACTTCGGCGGTCGCCCCGACATGGCCGTGGTCTTGCGCGTGGAAGCTCTAGACCAAGAAGGCCTCCTGCACAGACTAGTCGACCGCATTCGCGCCCTGTGTAAGGGGCAGGAGGGGCACGATGCTCGAACTTCGGGCGGTGGGATCGATGCCACCCCAGGGGGGGGCGGGGCTGGGGGTGGGGGTGGGGCGAGGCTGGAGCAGTACGGGCTTAGGGGGCATACCGGGTCGGCCGTTATGGAGTTCCTCGTTGCGGGGGCCGTGGTGAGTTCAAGAGGGGGGAGGGGATGGGGGGAGGGGGTACTCATGCCATATACTAGGTATGGCCGTAGTGTTGAGACCATAGGCCCTCGTATCCCTACAATGCCGGGACGAAGGACGGTCGAGTTTCACCGACCAGACAAGCATCGCTTGCACCAAGCGGAAAAGTGGGGAAGGTTGCGGGTTCCGTTTTTTTGCTTGGCACGGTGGGGGTGGAGGCTAAGTAGAGTGCTGATGCAGGCAAAGTGTCATGACAGCCTAAGGGCGACACTCTGTTTTTTTTGCTATTCGTGTTTTTCGCCCTCTTTTCGCGGCGCGGCGCGTGTTTTTTGCCTCTTGGGTAACCTTCCGCGACAACGTTAAACGTTCAGTTCAAGCCACGACCCCCTATTGGTCCTCGTATCCATCCGTCGATGATGCCGGGGCTTAGCAGCGGCCCATATTCGTATCTGGTTGTCTCACGTAATATCAGTATAGTCTAGCATCGATTGCAGAGACTGGGGACCCATGGCCGTCCCGCGCTACGCTCTCTGTTTGCGGGGAGCAGCAATGCTGTCGTCGGCGGTCGGCAAACATCTGTCATAAGGAGTTCCACGCCACTTTTTTTTTTTTTTTTTTTTTGCAGAGATAACGTGCACTGACCCCCCCCCCCCCTTCTCATGGCTCTGGCGCTCGAAACGCACCGACTGTCCTATCCACCGCCCTCATACTCTAACGCACACCCCACATTATCTTTTTTTCACCGCCCCACCACCTCTGTTTTCTGCACCGTACCATGTTTTTGTTTTGTTTCACCACCTTTTCGGCCATTTATGCCGCGGCAGATTTAACATGTATGCGTTGAAGGGGTCGTTGTTTCAGGTTCCCAGGTACCATACAAACCCGTTTTATGTCATGACGCCCTTGCAAGTATAAAAAACTGCACCCTAAGCTTTCGTTTTTTTCTTCTCTTGCCCCCCCCCCCCCCCCCCCCGTGCTTTGCAGCTTAAGGAACGGGAAGCGATTATCGCCGCGCTGGAGAGCCTTCCGGAGGTCAAAACCGTCCGAGAATTTCCGGCTAACGGCTGAAAGAGAGAAAAAAAAAACAGAGGGGTAGAGATAAAATGAGGGGGGGGGGGGGGGGGGGGGGCGTGACCGGGGACAGGAGGGGGTATGAGGGGTGTGAGTGAGCGGAGGGAGAGGGTTATAAGAGCGGTATAAGAGGGGGAGGTGAGGGATGCCTCGCCGGCGTCAGTCAGTGTGGGCGTTTCGGTTCTTTTTAGCTAGAAGAAGGGCGGCTGCCCGATAACGTTGAAGTTGGAGTTGACGTTGAAGTTGGAGCTGAGGCTCAGTGAGGCTGACGTTAACCCTTCACTGCTGAAAAATACTTTCTACTCTAGTTCCAAGTAGATTTTCCCCGGTAACTTGGGTGCGGTTCTAAGGGGGTTAATGCTGGAGGTGAGGCTGAGGATGGCGTTGGAGATTAGTTGAAGTTAATGTTGAAGCTGAGGCTGGCGTTGAGGTTGCAACTGAGGCTGAGGTTGAAGTTGAAGCTGAGGCGGTCGTTGTAGTGGAAGCCGCGGCTGACGTTGAAGATGAGGCTGAAGCTAGTGCTGACGTTGAAGTTGATCGTGAGGCTGGCGTTGCTGAGGCTGGCGTTGATGCGGAAGCTGGCGTAGAACTCAAAGATGGCGCTGAAGTTGAAGCTTGGGCTGACGTTGAAGTTGGAGGTGGCATTAAAGTTGAAGCTAAGGCCGACGTTGAAGCTAAAACGGAGGCTGACGTTGAAGATTAGATGGCGTTAAACCTGACGTTGAAGTTACAGCTGAGGCTGATGTTGAACTGAGGTTTAACTCAATTCTGAAGCGGACGTTGAAGCTGAAGGAGAGGCTGGCGTTGAAAGTTGAAGCTGAGGCCGATGTTGCCGATGAAACTGATGCTGGTGTTGAAGATTAGGCGGACGTTGAAGTTGAAACTGAGGCTGAAGCTTAATCTGAGCCTGACGTTGAAGGTGAAGCTGCCGTTGACGTCAAAGCTGAGGCTTACTTTTTTGCTGATGCTGATGTTGAAGTTGATTTTGAGGCTGACGTTAAATTTGGAGCTGAGGGTGTTGACGTTGAAGCTGATGTTGAGACTGAAATTGCAAGTGCGACTGAAGCTGAAGATGATGTTGAAACTGAGACTGATGTTGAAGTTGACGCTGAGGCAGGCGTTGCATTTGAAGTTGAGGCTAACGTTGAAGTTGAAATTCAGGCGAACATTGAAGTTTATGTTGCAGGTGAGGTTGACATTGAAGTGGAAGCTGGGGCTAACGTGGACATTGAAGACGAACCTGAACTTGAGCATGAGGCTGACGTTGAAGTGGAAGCTGAGGCTAAAATTGAATACAGCGCTGGAGCTGAATCTTTCGTCTGCGGCTGACGTTGAAGAAGAGGCTGATGTTGAATTTGAAATCGAGGCTGAAGTCGACGTTGAAGCTGAAGTTGAAGCTGAACTCGAATCTGAGCAAACGAGCAAACGACTTCTCTAGCAGTCGAGTGGTCGTGTTTGGTGCTTGACGAGCGCGCGTTGAATCGATTCGGCCGGGATTTTGCTGTAGCACGCTTAGGGCTGGCGGCGGAAGTACGCCCGAGTGTGAGGTCGGGGAGGGGGTGGAGGGGGAGGGGAGGGGGGGGGTGATGTGGGGAGAAGACGCGGGCCTACGTGCACGCTCAGCGGGGCCCGTGCGTACGTGCTGGCGGGCATTGAGAAAATCTGGTGCGCTGCTCGTTGTGGGCACGTCGTTCGTAGCATTTTCCCCCACCCGGAATGTGTACCACCTATTATCCCGTGCGTATTGTTGTGGACGGCTTGGGAGATGGCCGAGTATGTTTTGGAGGCCGAGATGCTCGGAGCGATTGAACCTTCCTTGGCTACTTCGGTGCGCGCGCTTGGAACCGCACGACTTTTACTACCATTTCCTAGTTTGCCTTGTCCTGACAGTGCTTGAAGGCTTGCGCGCCTGGTTGCCATGTTGCTTACCATTGATGCAAGCGCGTGATTATTTTGTTTGTCAAGTGTATTTGTTTCCCTTTTTTTTATGTGTTGGAAAATGTATTCAACGCCGCCGCTTTCAGGTTGAGCCAGCGGACGCAGCCAGTCTGTTGAGAAATATTTTCTCCGTTAGCGCGAGACGATCCCATTACATATGTTGGCCCCTTGTTTGCTGCCGTTGTCTATTGCGAGCGAATATGTGGAGATGGTTGACGGCGCTCTTGCCTCTTGTCGGACAGCTCTCTAGCCGTCAAGCTCTTATCTCTTGACGGACTCTTCGCGGGTACGTCAAGGACCTCCCCTCACTAGAAATAGCATCAGGTGTATGAAGTCTACAGCGGTCTTGACGGGTCTAACCTAGATCTTCAACCGACTTACAGTGAGGGTCTTCCTATAGTGCCTGTTGAATAGTGCCTATTTCCGGTAAAGTGCCGATTATTGCACAACTGGAACCCGCTTTACTGGCACCAAGTATCGGTATTGTCCCCAATAGTGCCGATGTCCGGTGTACTGCCGGCATCGTTGGCTTGCACACACCAGCATCATTGGGAGGCCACCAATGTGTTTGATTTTGGAGTAACTAGTGCATGTCTTTGTCCTGCTGCTGCCGCCACCCGACACGTTTGGCTTGGAGCAATGAATGCTTGTCTTGTCCTGCTGCTGCATGCACGTGCGTTGTTGTAGCTGTTTATTCGGATCCGTCTCAGACTCCTTGCAGTTAGTGTCTGTCGCCGAGAGCACCCGACCCGGATTGCTTGGCTATCAGATTGCCTTTGCCTACTGCGGGAATGCTATAAACGGAGTGTGAATGTCGAAAATCTTCCCCCCCTGTCTGTGTCTCTCACGGTGTTTGTTCATGGGTCCGTTGAGACTGCTTATGCCTTTCAACGACGCTTTTCCGGCGGGTGTTTATTTTTCATGTTTCGGAGTGCGTTTAATACAGAGGGTAAGAAGGAGAGTAGGGGTGAGCAAAAGGGGGAGATGGAGGAGGAAGGATGGAGAGCGCGATGGTTACCGTTTTTTCGCGGTAATTCCCGCTTGTTTCGCGGTGGTTACCGCTTTTTTCGCGGTGGTTACCGTGGTTCTCGCGGTAGTTGCGGCTTTTTTTTCGCGGTGACTGATTCTACGATAGCCCCACCCAAAACCAGCGATTTTCTTTATCGAACGTTTCATGGCTGCTCGACCCAAGGAAGGATACTAGTGAAAAATATATATCCACATAATGTCTTGTGTGCTAAGGTCTATCGATCGATAACGTCGAGGTGTCGAGGGACACAGTACTTCAGGAGATACGACCGGGAGCTGGTTTTGACACCGGCGATTTGGTTAAAGAAAACATCGGGGTGGCTACCGTAGACCGGCTCCGGTAGCTATCGTTCTTTTTCGCGGTGGATTATCGCGGTGGTTGCCGCTTTTCTCGCGGTGGCTACCGTTTTTTTCGCGGTAATTACCAATTTTCGGGAGGAGTCTCCTCCGTTACGCCCAACGGTCTTGGTCGGTGAGGCTTCGCCTTCTATCGGCCACGGCGTGCTTTCTGTGTGTGCTTGCGGCAGGCGTGAATACCGCGATGACGTTAATGATGGAGAAAAAAAAGTATCGGCTCTGGCACTAAAGGTTGGTATACATACGACACGTCGTAGAGTAATACGGGTGTGCAGTTTCCATGGATGGGTTGCTGCGAGAGGGTGGGTTGGGGGGCGATGGGGGTTAAGTGTTTGATGGGGGGGGAGGGGGTAAGGCTGCGACGTGATAATTGGTCCGGCTTTGGAGGAAGGACCTGGGATCCGTCGTTTTTAGTGTGAACACAGCTAGCAGCGACAAGCAGTAAGAACCGTATCCGCGACTTTAACCACCACTACCAACACTAGGAAGTTTTTCGGTTTTACACAGCAAGAACTAACCAGCCCTGAGTTGGTGGGCAGTGGGCAGGGCAGACCGCAACAGTGTACGAGGGAAGGAGGGAAGGAACGAACGAAGGAAGGCTTTTTTGGGGCGGGGAAGGTGGCGGGGAGGTTGGAGGGGGTCAGGATGATTTTCGTTTTTTCGAGGCGCTACTATTATAGAAGTGAGAGAGGGCGTCAAAAGAGTTTCTCGCGTTCGTGCTCCGTCGTGAACGCACGCTTCTGGCGTTGGGAAAACCGAACAATTCTTTATTGGGGTTCAAGAGAGGGGGTGAAGGGGAGGGCTGCGGAGGAGGTGGGAGGGGTATTCCGTACAGGCAACGATATGGATGGGGGCGGGGGCCGGGGGGGGGGATGATAATTCGACGTTTCTTACAGTCAATATGAATGGTTTGGTTCTATGTCGCGGAGCAGCAGCTAGCTGGCTGTCTGTTTTTGCTTTGCTTGTTTTTGTATAGGCGAGAGGAGGGCGATCGGCGGGGCAGAGAAGGCCGGGAAGCTTTTGATTTTCCTTGTTTTTTGTCGTTGCTTTCTGTGTTGTTTGTTCTTCTGGACGAAGCCCACACGCTTTCGGCGCCACAAAAGAAAAAACTTTTTTTTCCCGTCATTAAAAAGACGACGCGTTTATTGGTTGGTACCGGCGACGGTGCGTGACTGGTGAATGCAACGCTACGCTTCATAGAGGTATGATAAGCTTTAAAGAAGTAAGAACATGAAATTTTTATTGCAGTTTCGATACCGTTGGGCTGTTTTTTCCCAAGGTGCCCTATTATTGTTTGTGTTGGTACGGCATGACGAACGGGACCATCGACCGCGCGCCGTCGCCCGTTCGCTCGGTCGCTCGCGCCACCTATTAATACTAATCTCGTATCCAAACAATATCATACCGTGCGCAGACGAGATTAGTTTCACGCAAGAGCACCAAAGCACACCAAGCAACACACTGCCCAGGGGAAAATAGGAGGGGTTTAGATCAAGGCTGGGCCAAGCCCAGGCGATTATATATTGTTTAGAACGGGATGGTTTTTACAATGTGTATATATACATGGGAATCGGCGCGCGAAACGGAGTGACGTGCTGTTTTTTCAGCGCGCCGGCAGTGTCCTTGGCGGCCGCTCTGGGTTTAATGACATTTTTTTTCACTTGCACCGTCGGTGTTAAACCTCACCGTTTTTGCCCTTTACCGTTAGTCACACTCCTCTTGTGTTTGATTTTTGTCCTGTCAATCCCCCCCATTCGTCGCGGTGATTCTCGGGTAATTTGGCCGCGCATACCGAAGCACAAGGCTGTCGGTTTTGTTTGGGGCCTGTTTTGAAGGAGGCACTTCAACGCTGTCTCCCAACTCACATGGAGCTTCGCGCTTGCTGCAAGCAATATCGGCCTGATCGATGAAAATTGGATGTGCTCCATCCCGGTATTGCCGGCATGCGAGAGTTTGTGTTGCTCAGGAATACGGCCACATGCACCCCCAGCTGGGGTTGTAAGACGCAGCTTCATTTTCCTAATGTAATTTCGCCAAAACCCCCCCCTCGCTTGCGATGAGAGACGTACAACTTGCGCTCTTCCGTTTTGAAGGATGTAGACTATGTTCGCATCCGGAAAAAGAGCAATTCGGCGCCGTCATCCATACGCACACATGGTACCAAA
The DNA here is from genome assembly GCA_012845835.1 of Undaria pinnatifida. Classification (NCBI taxonomy): domain Eukaryota; class Phaeophyceae; order Laminariales; family Alariaceae; genus Undaria; species Undaria pinnatifida. The sequence goes on along the minus strand of JABAKD010000025.1, from coordinate 5,029,758 downwards.
ATCCGCCCGGAGAAGCGGTTCTTCTTGGTAGGTTGCAGCTCACCCTTTCATGCGATTCGCCAAACACCTTACGACGTTTCGCGCTTGGTGCACGCAACGTCTGCCTGGTTGGTGAAAACCCGACTAGCTCCGCCCTGCCATTGTATAGGCATGCGAGGGTCTACGGTCCTACGGACTACGGCCATGCATGATACGACGATTGCACCCCCTCCCCCCCCCTCGGTTGGGCTGTGTGGCGATAGCTTCGGTAGTTGACGTTATCCTAGTCCTTTTGTTTTCTCTTTCCCCTTATGTTACGTCCCTTCAGGGGGCTTCATAGCTCTGCCGGGCACGCAGAGGTGCGGAACTAGGTTTTGATGAGCCAAATATTATATTCATGCTATTAGTAGTAGTGGTTCAAGCGGCGTTGGGGGACGGTAAGGGGCGGTGGTATGAGGACAAGGCGCGAATGACCAGCAGTTGGCGGCGGAGTTGGAATGTTTAAATTGCTGTATCCGTGATCACAGACGGGCTCGAACCATGCGAAAACCGAAGGCATTTATCTATTGTTATGTGTTGTATTGAATATTAATGCCAGGTGTTGTGGTGCTGGATCGATTCTAGCGCGCTGAAAATAACGCGAGAAGGCTCGCCGAAACAAAACTAGACACAAGCACGCCCCAGGAGCTGATTCAGAACTTCGTGAGGTCAGCAAAGCGACGAAAGATATACCCAACAACGTGGGGGTGATGTTTGCGTCGCAGGGTGGCTTGGACCGGGGATTTCGAGAATCGATTTTCTTTTTTTTAGAGGAACGGGCGGAGTCAAGCGGTGAATGAAAGCGAATTACAGTCTGGTGGCACGCAGGCGGCAAGCCAGATAACTACTATAATACCTACTATGTTAATAGAAGAACAGTGCCGCTGCTGCCCGATAAATGCCGCTACCTGGTATATAATAAAAGGGTATCGGAGTACGTGCCGTTTGTTCCTTTCAGCATGCTGTTCTTCCTTTCAAGATCTTGGTCGCCAGCTGCCAGGGGATATCCTGGGTGCATCGCCGAGGTTTCCTGGGTAGATACGATCGTATATATGGACCTTTGCGGGGTATACAAAAAAAGGAGGTACATCCTGGGCGCATCCTCGGGGTTTCTCCTGGGTAGATGGATATATATGTGGATCTTGCAGGGCATAACTATTTTAAAAAAAAATGTTGAGGACGTCAGCTGTGAGTTCGACGACTTTAGGGTCAATACTCATCTTTGTAAGATGCGTTTTGTTTGGGCTGCTGTGAAAGCCCCCCCGCGAAGCTGCACCTACGCGCGATGTTTTTTAGATTTGCACGAAAATTCAATAGCGAGTTATGTATGGCGGCTCCCTATCTATGCGCAGGTCCGCACAAAACGACGGTTGCCCTGCCCAAACCAACCCGATCCCAGACCTGACCCTAACCCCAACCAAACCCTCAAGGGGGTTCGAGATCTATCTACTAATATCTGCTCTCGAGGTCGGCAGGGGCAGTTTTGAGTTCACGTCCAAATCTGAAAACCTTCCACATACATGCAATTAAACGCCTGGTGGCTTGAAAACATATCATTTTACATTTCAATTTTCCTTTCTTCTTGCTTTCTTTGCTGGGGAACTCCCCCCCCCGTCTCTTACGACAGCCGGGCGCTAACTTTAGCTCTGTCTGGGTAAAAAATAATATAACACAACATGTGTTTTCTCTTTCTTTCAGGTAACCAGGTGGGGTGAACATCTCAGGCTCGGGTGCTTATGCAGTAGCCTTTCTTTGCTATGTTCTAAACCCACAAGTCATACCTGGTACGAGATAAAGTAACAAGTACTACTTGAGATAATAATATTCGATTTTTGACGTGGTCCGCACATACATGTTCACCAGTTCTCCCAAAACGCGCGGCGAGGTCGCGCCGTATCGGAGTCTTAGCCTGGGTTAGCGTTCTGTGTTGGGTCGACGCCCTCGATATTGTGTTAAAAACAATGTATGTAGTCTAGACTATTAACAATAACAAAAAAAGCCCCAAAAAAAGTGAAATCTACTTGAGCGAAGCTCGCCCTGAGCTGTGTCCAGTTACCATCGACTTTAGACCGGACGATCGGCCGTACCCATTACGCAGTTTCGACGTTCAGCACCGAGCAGCAGTACCGGATGCAGTATACTGACCTGCTTTTTTTCCCTACTACGTACTACGTAGGATTCTATCTCAGGAGGGTTTCTAATTAGACGCTGGACGGTCGGTCGTATCGGCTACAACTTCGAGCTTTCAGCATCTTCAGATGAAGCCGAGCGGCGATGGGAGCGATGCGCGATGAACCAAGGCATGACCCGCCGTCGGAATAAACAGCTGACGTTGTTAGAATGAATATATAAAATAAAAATGGCGCAAAAACGGCAACGGGCTGCGGCTCGCCTGCCGCAAGCTGTACCAGTTTATGGTGATAACCTGGATGACGTGAACCCCTTCAGAGCCCCCAAACCCCTTCCTATACTTAATTCAAGTGATTTTGTCCCCCAAAAGGGTCCTCAGTTCTAAATGCCGTAAGGAGGCCTCGTGTAACGAAGAGGGCGATGCGCAGGCCTGCTCCCCCCCCCTGTACAATCAAAAGGTTATGGGGACACCCTGACCTCGAGAAAAAAACCGGACGCATGGGTGACAAAACATGAATTTTACACTTGTTTATTTGTTTTTGTTTGGTCGAGCTCCGTTGCCTGTTCACACAATTAAAGCTACAGCACTATCGCCGTCCTCAATGAGGGCGAGACACACAGAAACCAACCAACCCTTGCCCCATTATCCTTCAACAAAAAGGAATAACGCACAAAATCACGCACGGTACCAGGTGGGAAACCACTCGTGTAACACAGCGCAGCCAGGGCATCCATCGCCCGCCGCTTCAGCTACTGCTGGGGGGCCTGACCTCAACACATTCCACGGTTGGCTGCTGCTCTGGGTACAAAAATGCAAAAATGAAAATCGGCATACGCGAAGCAGCGGGTTTCTCGCGCGTTGCACAACAAGTGTCGAAAAAAAAAGGCACCCAAGACTAAGACACTCCCATCCACAACCAACGCACTGCTGTAGGCGGGCGAGTGGGGGAAAGACACCGCTGCTGGTCCCGAAACACGCCCGTGCATGCGTGCGGTGGTGGCACATCATCAAAAACAATCGGACGCAGCAACATGGCACAAAAACGCATCTGTACGCCAGCACAGCGCGGCCTACAGTAGCAGCAAAAAAAAAACACGCTTGAATGCCCCTTTCGTATATCAAAACAAGCATAGCAGGCGAACAAAACCGCCACCCATCGGAGCCTGAAGCGCTGTACCAGGTGTACGTACGCACACTGGTCGCTGGACGTATCGCCTTTCAAAAAGATCAAGTTTATATTCTTTGTATAACGTCAAACGTGTGTCACGCGACAACCGTGACACCGCTCGCGCAATAAAACAGTCCCCAACATCAACAGCCTTTGGTCGGCAAACCCATCGGCGTATGCCAGGAAGGAGCAGGGGATGAGAAATGAGAAACAACGGTACGTACAGCAGTGATGAGCTAACAACCCCGCAATTCAACAACACAAAACGGGTACATCTTCGAGAGGCAGAGAGGACGAGGTGGGCAGGCGGCGGACGCCAACTTCAAAAATAAAATAAAATAAATGGGCCATCTATCTGGCACAAGGAACAGAGGCAGAGGTAGGCAACGGGCGCCACCTAAAAATACACTAATAACAGAAAAAAAACCCGCCAAACGTGATCCAGGCCAAGATACCAACCATCCGAAAACCTCTCGACAGACCCACCCACACAGCAACACCTAAAGCGCGCTGTTCTCCAAAACAGGTCCGGATTTTGGTTTTGATATTCTACCGCCGGTAAGCTGTTCCTTCTCAAGTTGCTCACTCGCCGTCCGTCGCCGCGGACTCCTCCCCATCGGTCATCCCGCCTTCGCTACCCCCTTCGGAAGGCGATTTTCGGCAGGGGGAGTTGTACACAGACGCCGGGTCCCGCGGCAACCCAGTCCTGTCCTCACACCCGATTCGGAAAAAAACGTGAACGTGAAACCAATTGATCGAGCGGTCGCCCTCATTGTTGTCGCACTCCCATTCCACCGCGTGGGGGTGGTTAGACACCGCCCAATTTTGAACGAACTCCTGCATTCGCTCGTCGCTGAGGTCCTCGCGGCTCCACAGCGTCCAGTGCTCCACGTCAGTTGGAACGTCGTATGGGAACATGTTGCGCTCGAGGACGATGTCGCGCTGCGCCCCGGTCGAGGGGCACGTGAATACCGTTTCCTCAATAAACTGAAAACCAACCACATCGACAAAAAACAGAACACGATCCGCCAAAGGGAAGCGGAAGCGGGGGCGGCAGCGGGGGAGAAATCGGCGCAGGGGGCACAGGGGAAGGGTAAGAATTTTGCACGGATTGTTTTGTCGTGAAGCCATTTTACAAACCAGACCAAACCAAACCAACCAAACGAAGTCAAACCAAAAACAAACGCACCTGTTCTCGCGAGTACGTGGCATTGTCGATGTATTCGATGTGCTTCGACTTCGCCTCCTTGCACGCCTTAGTTCGCACCCAATAATCCATCTGCGGATGGAAGAGAAAGGGCAGCACAAGAGGAGGGCAGGGCCAAGTTGGTTTTACAAAGTTAAGGAGACGTCATTACGTGAGAACTCGCTGCTATTGACAGTGAGCAAACTACTTCGAAGTATCATTCTTTACAAAAAAAAAATTGAGGACGTCAGCTAAGTATGTACATGTCACAGCACCGACACAAAAAAACACAACTTCAACACAAAACGGTGGAAACACGGCTTACTGGCACAAGCCAGCACTCACTGTTAGTATGCAAAACATACACGGTGCACAACAGCTCAGCTGTAAAAAGGCGGTTCATATATTATACCAGCTATACCTGATGGACTATATACCAGGTGCATGACAAGACGTAAACTTCACTGCCGAAGTGATCCCACACTACAATTTTTTCTCCAAAAAGTGCGTTCATTTTCAGAGTTAAGCCAACACTCACTGGTATCATGCACAACATACACCCCACAAAACAGCTCTGCCAACTAAGGCGGCGGTGCACATGACAGCTACAACATTTCGACACAGCGCAACTAACCGCAAGTCCGCTTCGAAATCCCCCCCGCAAGCAGACAGCAGCATACAACTAGAGTATACACCAAGCACCATCCAAATATAATTACGTGCACAGCGAACGGAATCGCTTGCTTATCTCTCTGCCTGTCCGCGCTTAGCCATCGTCTATTGACAACGCAGCGGGTTTGCTGCTGCTGCCACAGGACATCAAAGACAAATACGGGGTATATGGTGAAGATTCGCGGCTAATACTACCCTGTAGTGTCGGGAAGTCATCCAAAAAGCCTCGCGGGTTTCCTACTGACATGTAGGCATGCATGCGTCGGGGTCCATACTGGGATATCTTCGCGGGTGTCGTACTGCTGATATGCAGGCATGCATGCGAGACCCCCGACGACGCAACCCCCTGGCCCTGCCCTCCTTGCCCCTGCCCCATCAACATCTCGAGATCAATCACTGCCAGCCAACGCATGCAAGAAAGAGCTGCAAAACAAGCCCTGTATGACCCCATAATATCATATCAAACAACGTCCAGCATATGCCGCGGAACGCGTATGATAGGTACAAGCTAGCTCTTACCGGCAAGGTGCGAGAGATCGGCTTCCGCTCGCGGCTCACGCGGCACCACTCCATACACCGCGAGCACTTCGTTTCGCAGGGGCTCCTCGTCGCCCTCGAGCCCCTCTCCCTGCTGCAGCTCCTGCTCCTCTTCTTCCCGCAGGACCTTCCCCCCCTGCCACCGCCACCACCACTGCTAAAACTCCCGCCGTCACGAGCAACGCCGGCCTCGCTAGCGTAATCTTTCCTAGGCCACCTTCGGCACTCCTTCTCGCGCCACTCTCTCCTCCTCTCAGACCCACTCTCGCGTTCCCGCTCTCTCCCGAGGCTTCGCTCCCTCCTTCCTGCCACACGGCGACGCCAAGCATCGCTACCCCCAACCCTAACCCCGCCCCTGCCCCACAACAACGGCGGAGGCGGGAAGAAACCAGCACCACTACCACCAATTTGGGAGTGAGGCCTCGGAGAAGAGCCTCTGGCATGCTGGTTGCCTCGCCGGCTATAGGTGCAAGACCTAGACGACGACAAGGACGGTCTCGAAGAGGAGGCTCGGGAGGACGAGGCGGTCGTCGTTGCCGCCGAGAAATTCGACGAAGAGGCGATAGATGCGGCGGGGGAAGGGGCGCGCCCTCGCCACATCGCTGTTGTAGCCGCCGCCGCCGCCGCTGTCGGCGAATAAGGCGTTTCCCGGACGGGGGGTAGCGTGTCGAGTGGTGGCGACCGGGCGAGGGCAGAGGCAACGGAAGAGTCGGCCGTCTTGATTCGTTTGGAGCTGGAAATCACCTCATCTTGTTCTTCAGCTGAGCTGGCTACTGCTGCTGCTGCTGGTCGGGCGGAGGATGTACTTCCTTCACAATGTACTCCGTCAATGCTCCCGATAGTCCCCGAGGCGACTTGTTTCCGCTCTGGCGCACAGTCAAGGTCGTCGAGTTTCGCGGATCTGAGAAACCGAGGAGACAAATTTACAAGACGACGCCAACAGCAGCAGCAGTGGTGCAAGGGACAAATTGCAGCGGGTGCGCGTGCGGCGGGGTGGGGGACGGGCGGTAGAGAGACAAGTTAGTGACGGGCGCTATGAGACCGCGATCGGAAGTTGATCGCGGCAGCACCAGAACAATTACAGCATTGCGCACAGTAACCGATAAGGAATGTGCCAACGGTCAGAACAAGGACATGTTGATGCCAGTCAGTCGTGTTTTGTACGGGGGGGGGGGGGGGGGGGGCTATGAGCGGCACAAGCAGGAAACAAAAGAGCAGAACACGAAGCCCGGACTAGACACCAAATGTAAGCTATAAATATCAATAGTAGAGCCTAAGACTGGTCGTAGAACGCTCGGCAAGACCAGGCGCGTGATTTGTGTGTTACTGACAGGCATCAAAACCACACAACGACCACGTCTGCGCGTCTGGGCAGAGAAGCTCGGCTGGTGCAAAATAAAAAGTTGACCGATGAAGATAACGGCAACGCAACAAAAGTCACGGACGTTCACAAAGCCAGGAATTAAGCATGCCCGCGATGGTTCGTCACCCATCAGACGCCCCCGAAATTCAAGACAGAGACCGTTCTGGGTCGGGCCACAGCTACATACGCATCAACAAAAGACTAACAATCACAAGCGCCAAGTACAAATGAAAGGTAACCAGTACGTATGGATAAGAGCCTTCACAGCTTGGCATAAATAAATGTATGATGCGAGTTTCGTATGAGTCCCCTGTGTGAATCTCATCGCTTCCAACTACCAACGACACAGGGTCGACCCTCTCGAGCGCATGCAAACTCGTGCTCGTCGGGACTTTCGCTTGCGCAAAAAAAAATACTATAAATATCAACAACGGAAAGCGCGAGAGCGCGAGTTCGCAAAATTCGATGAAAATCGACGAGCACACAAGCTGAAAAGTGGGAATGCTGAAAGCCCCACCTGGTATGTGCGATAAAGATGAAGGAACGTACCGGGGGGGGGGGGAGACTTGTGACGACGGCATGGCTTGTCCAGAAGGTCGCTGAGGGTAAAACCTCTTACGAGTAGAACAGGAACGTAAAAAGTGATAAAAAAAAAGAAAAGGTACTTGTAAGGTGCTCGTTTTTAACCTACCTGTAGAGCAAATTATCCGCGACTAGGGTGAGGCTAAGAATCTTCTCACCATGACGTGAAACCAGACACGATGAAGCGAGTGTCGCCATCATGCCACATCATCGCATCCTCGACCATATACTTTGTTTCGCTTCGATACAAGGTGTATTTTCACGTTCCACATACGAATTTGATATCATACCAAGTACAGAGTACATAAGAAAGAGGTGAAGGTACCAAAAAAAGGCACGGCAAACAAGTACAGGTACAAATATTTTCTACTTCATTCAACTTCGCTTCTGCTGACTCAAATTGAGAGATGTTATGATGTGGTGCGAAAATGCACACACTCGACTGCTGCCAGCTGTAAAATACAGCTAAACCACACAAAACGCTTGCGTACCAAAACCTGCTCTAAAAAACAGACAGTGGGTGGGAAAAACTGGCGGGGTATCGTGCGCGCCGGTTTTCCTTTGGTGATGATCAACGTTTTTTGTCTAAAAAATAATGTAGGATATATATTGTTAGCTTGCGCGAAACATACGGTCATGAGCGTAGGCCTTCTCTTGCTTGCGGGGGAAGATGAGAGCCTCGTCGGGCTGTAGCAGCGGAGGGGTGACGCTCGCTTGCTCGCGTGGGGCTCAGCCATGGCCGGAGCGTTGCAGATGCGTTGGAGGAGGAGTAGCGTCTGTTGCTTTATTGCGCCTGGTTAAGACATGAGACGGATAGAAAAAAACACACACACATCGTTTTCCTGGTTTTTTCCGAACAGCAAAACAAAAAGAAAAGCGGAAAACAAGCAAAGGCAGGGTGAAGGCAACAACAGAAGAAGTGGAGGGAGTAGCCTCTGAGGTTATGTGATGGGAGCAGCAGGCGACACACATGCGGCCGTACATGCAAGGTGGACCCCGCCCGCGTCGATCCCACCAATCCCAGCCCCACCAATCTCCCCGAGCCCTAAAGCATTGGGTCCTTTTGATGACGGAGGCGGAAAGTGGCGGTCTCCCTATAGTACCGGTTGAATAGTGCCTATTGCCCGTTTAGTGCCGGTCAAATCACTTGGCGAGTGAATCGACTATACTACTGTAGTACCAGGTACAATATCCATAGTGCCGATGTCCTGTATACTGCCCGTACTCTTGGCTGTCACCTACAGGCACTATAGGAAGGCCACAGTTTCGGCACTGAAACTCACCGGACATCTTCTCGAAGCACTTCCGAAACCTGTTTGTCGGTAATCCCCGTCATCATCTTGTTGGGTCCTCCCTGCAAAAAATCTGCACGAACGAGCTCACACTGCTGCTGCTGACGCTCGGCGATGAAGGTGACTTGAGGAGTAGTCGATCCTGGTCACGAGTGCTGACTGCTGGTTTATTTTTACTTCTAGAGAGTCTCACGTTTGCCGAGGGCTGTAGTGGGTTACACTTGAGCCGATGGTAAGCGAGGCACGAAGGGACACTCCGGACGGTAAAGCCGCTTTTCTCGACCCTCAAGACTGAAACGAGCACCCCGCAACCGACTACGGGCTTAAACTGACGTGGTGCAAGCTTGCTCACGGTGGATACTGACTGGTGCAGAGTTCTGGCCTATCGTCCGCGAAAAGTAGGTAGGTCCTTGAAGAGCTGCTCGGGTGGTGTCCAAGACGAAAGGGCGACGTGGAAAATTGTATTATGGCGTTTTTTCTTTAGGGGACGGCAGAAAAATCTTGAAGGTACAGCCCCGTCTAGTCGCAAAAGGGACAAGAGCCCGTGGAGGTACACGTATCTCTGTATCTCTCTCTCGTGTGTACCCTTCTTTAAATTTTATATTGACCAGCGACCCGGGATCATGGACCAGGTAAGAGACATGGATTCAGCTCCCAGTCCTCAGCGCCAAGAAGATAGCATTACGCCCCACCCAACTGAGCTACAGCAGCAACTCTCTCCTCCTGCCCCTCCTGGTCCTCCTCCTCCTTCTCCAACTCCTCCTGCTGTCTCGGCTGCTGATCTCTTCATCCCCCCCGCCATCATGGCAACCACGCCTTTAGAACCTGCGCAACCACACCTACACCAGCACCACCAACAACAACAACAGTTCCACCACCACCACCGACAACAACAGCAACAACCACCTATATCCGTCGTGCTAGACGCAGCCGGCCTTATCGCCGCCGGCGTCACCCCAATGCTGGCCGCTATTTCTCCGGTAACCCTCCTACCTCCACCCACGGCATCACCGTCAACATACCCGCCGCTCGCAACCCCCACGACTCCCGCTACCCCCGCCACACCACCCCCATCATCCTCTCCGGCTCCGCCCCAACGCCCGCTTGCCGGTGGTCAACCCGACGCTCCGGATGGTTGGGCATGCTTTCCTGATTCGAGGTCTGTCGTTGAGGTAGCGGAAGTGGTGGCCGGAGGAGCGGCCGAGGCGGCGGGGGCGGCGGCCGCGACTGGGGCGGTAGCGACGGCGACGGCGGCGGAGGCTGCTGCCGTGACCGGGGTGGTAGCGACGGCGACGGCGACGGCGGCGACGGCGACGGTGGCGCCAGCGGTGGCAGATCCGGGAGCGGGAGCGGGAGCGGGGGCGGGGCCAGGGGTGGGGGCGGGGGTGTCGGGGGCGGCGGCTGGAGGGGAAGCCTCGGGCCAGGCGGCGAACCCGTATTCTATTGCGGTGGGCAGGCAATTCTTGACGAGCAAGGAGCTAAGGCTGGCGGTTGAGACGAGCCTTATGGTCAACGGCCGCGGGCTTGTGTGTAAGAAGGTGGGAGCGAATCCATAATACGTACTGGTGTGTGATACTAATACAGCAGTACTGCTACAGGTACACGAGTGCTTCCTCATATTACTGTTGTACAGCAGTATACCGTATATGACAGTGTATACCACACCCCTGGTGGAATATTTTGGGTTTTGGAAATTTATCACCCGGGGTGGTATGCCATGGGGGTGTGGTATACACCCCCGGTGATAAAATGGGTGGTCGTTTGGAATTTTAGGTTATTCACCACCTCGGGTGGTATACCGTAGGGGTGTGATAACATGGGGGGTGATAACAGTGGTTTCAAACGAGTTTTGCTGCCATATTCTAGGCAGAGGGGTGTGTGATAATAACGGGTGTGATAGCAGCGGTTGCAAGTTTTCGCCGCCACACTCCAGGCAGGCGGCAAGGAGTGTGATAGTATGGGGTGTGATAGCACCGGTTGCAAAGGAGTTTCGTTGCCACACTCCAGGCAGGTACGGTACCAAGGCGTGTGATACCGGTAGTAAGGGGTGTGATAACAAGGGGGTGTCGTAGCACACCCCGAAGCGGTAAGAGTAACGTACCGGTACCGCATTTCACGCGATTTGATCTGAGAGCAATTTTTCATTATAATTTCCCCTGTGCAGCTACGAAGCTACTGGTAGTTCCCTGATGCCCTGATGGCAGTCCAATGTTATTCAAGCCGGGGATGGTAGCCGATATCTCCTTCTGACACGGAGGACACTACCGTACCATAACGCATGATGAGCGCATGAACGAATAGGAAAACAGGCAAGAAATGCAAAGCGGCATGCAATAAGATACCGGTAGAGATAGCAAACATGATACAAGGAAAGCACGAAGTAGGGAAGACTCGCGAAAAACAGAAAGCTGCAAACGGTTAAAAAACAGAACTTCCATTGATGGGACCATGCTGTTTTCAACCGCAGCCGGTCACGCAACTTTTTTTTTTTTTTTTTTTTTTTTATCGTCCTGGGGATCCGGGTAAAAAAGCTTAAGCTCCATACAACAACATGTGCTGCAAAAGTGGCTGAAATGTCGACGGGCCCTGCTGTGAAAGCCTCCGCACCGGGAGGCGCAAATAAATGTGGTTTGTGCACGACGGCCAAAAAATGACGCGATCGAGCCTGGAACCGCACCAGCAGTTGTTTGAGCCGCAGACATGTTTTGCCCGTTGCGATGAACCACGCTTGCACTACGGCTCTGTGCCTCCTCCACCTCCATGCTGCTGGTCTCCATACGGTAAGCTGTGGTACTCTCGCACACCTGGTGTGCTGCTGCTGCTGTGCTGTTCCGGTACCGGTACTCGTTTTGTTGATCGGCACGTTTTTTTCTCACCCGCGCGGTAATAGCTTGGGGGTGTAATAATGATAATGAGGCATTACCTCAGGGGGTGTGGTATACACCGTACCCCGGGTGATAACTCGGGTGGTCGTTTAGGATTTAAGAATAATGGCCACCCGGGTGGTATACCGTGGGGGTGTTGTATACAAGATCGGGTGTGGTATACACTGTTATACACGGTAGTATACCGGTACTCACGTCGCACATCAGTCAAGCGTTGTTTTTTCCGACGTTTTGGAAAATGACTTGATTTTAGTGTGGAAAATATCTTGAAATTAGTGTTACGTTTATCTTGAACCATTGTTGGGATTTTTTCTTGAGGCAGGCTTATTCCGGTTGGGAGCGCTGAGAGCGAAGCAGGTCGTTTTAATCAAGTGATTCCAAAATGAAGCACATGTCATACCGAGAAAGTTGTACCAGGTAAGTACCAGGTATGTTCTTTATGTTATACGTACGTACTCGTACTTACGAGCGCAATGGCTCTGATGTTCTGATTGCTGGTCACGTAGTCACGTACTCGTGCGGTGCAGAAATACCAGCAAGTTTCACATGCGGCATGTTTGCAATTGCTGCGCTTCTTTCATATTCCCCGCCCCGTTGACAACCTCGCCTGTTCATGTCAAGGATGACCTTTCCGGCTCCGTGAATATTTGATGGGATATGTTTGCACGAAGCCACCAGGGAGCGGAGGGGATCCGCGCCTGTTATGCGTGCCGCTTGTCTACTTATGATGATACGTCATGTGTCAGTTCGTTTCCGCGAGAGGAGGAGCGCTGAGGGTGGGAGAGAAAAGGGAGATAGATGTGGTTGTATGGTGTGCTTGTACGAGGCGGTCTCCATCTGTAACCCCTGTGGGACGTGAAAACACGTGGCAGTCTAGTACAACACGTCTTCTCGTCAAATGAAGATAGACGTGACGCTACGCGACGGGGGACTCGTCTCATCGGCGTTGTGACAAGAGTTCGAGCTGAGAGTAGGCCCGATGCAATGCTATGGATACCGTACGAGGGAGTACGACGGTATGCGCCCGTGCGGGTGCAGGCGCAGAGAACTGTCAAAGGATGCGCTTCTTGAATGTTGTTGTCTTTGTCCAACACAACTCAAGACGCAGGAGGACTCGTTTCGTCAGCTCTGTGATAGAGCTCGAGCTGAAAGTGGGACCGGTGTGATGCTATCGTGGATGCGATATGCGGCTGGTACAGATAATTACTAGGAAAAATAAACGGGAAACCTGCTTCAAAGTGGCCTCAAAACGCGTGGACTCGGCAATAGTCTACCGAAGAGGAGTTTGTCTTTGAAACAACTGCTTCAGAATTATACGCGTGTAGCTGATTATTTTTTCCCGAGCGGAGAACCAAAGAGTAAACTCTTACGTAGAAACAGCCGCCGACGTCGTGCGGTCGACATCTTGGGTCTTCTGCGGGATGTCGTTGGCCTGCTTGGCCTGCTCCACACATTCTCGATCGGAAAATCGTTGCGTTGTAATTTTTCTTCGAGCCGCGTCTAAACCAAACTAATGACGTATGTATATCGTAGCTCTTCGCTCTTCGTAGGGTGGCTGTGATGGTCAAGTGCTCCTATGGCTCGGTTGCAGGTATCGAGTGTTCTCTTTACCTGATGGTATGCAGCCTAGGATTGTGATATTCCTACGGTTCCACGGTTGGAGGGTTGTGAACCCACGTTTCCCTGCGATAACTGGGTGTTTTTGTTGAACTGCAACGACTCAGCGTGACGATGAGCTGACTTTATTTTTGCTCAACACAATTATGTCACCAAGCGGTGACAAATAACAGGTAAGCCATAACCAAGTGTCCGATATGTGTGTATGTGCGCGGTGCACCTCGGACGCACGCGTTTCTTGCCTACAGCTATGGATGGTGCTGCATGCGCCCGTACCCCCTGTTAATAGCTGGTCTTGTCAAGTGCCCCAGCATGCCTATGACGCACCGAGGGCACCGTGGTGGCATCGCAAGCGCGCCTGTTACAACCTTCATTCATGTCATCGTGTGGACCCGCTCGCCCGTTTCTCGTGGTTGAACAGGGCGGCAGTCGGCAGAAGAAGTTCGGATGCGCAGGGTGCGGATACCTGGTGCGCGCGGTCAAGGCCAAAGGTACAGCGATACCGTACGCGTAGCAGTATCTAGCATTTCCGAAGCCAAGCTTGACCGTGCTTGACCCCCAGGAACTGCTTCTGTGCAAGAAGACGACCAACAACTGCTGCTGCTACTGCTGCTACTGCTGCTGCTACTACTACTGTTGCTGCTGCAGTATGAGCCCGCCGACTAAAAACACCTTCGCTCCGCTGATAAAATGCAGTCACTAAGACGCAGGGGTTACGATATTAGAGCGATGCGGCAAGCCTAGAGGTGATCCTATCGAAGGCGCAAGTGGTGCACTTTGCAGTAACCCGGCAGTTTCCCCTCCCTTTCTTGTCGCGCATCGCAGGCACCGACGGCAGGCACCGGCTTGTGCAAAACTGTTCACTTTGCGGCAACCCTTTTTATAGCTTTCTTCTCGATTTAACGTCGCGCGTTGCAGGCACCGGCTTATGGAAAGTGTCCAGCGTGGAGATGGACGATCACCCCGGATGTATTGGGGGCCCCATGAGGCCGTCCTCGGAGGCGCTGTTGGACGTGGCCGGCGTCATGCGCGTTAATACATCGGTCCCCGCCGCGCGCCTCCAAACTCAACTCCAAGAGCAGGTACGGTTAGCTTTTTCTGTGCCAGCATTTGTTGGTTGCATAGCACAAGAGCAGGTGTGGTTACTTCGTTATTCATCTACCAGAAATTGCCCTCAGTGCTATGGTTGGTTTGTGGTTTTGAAGCGATAGCGGAGCTGTCGTTGATTGTGCTCTTGATGCCACAGCGCTATGATTGATTTTGATTTTTCTGCAGTGCTATGGGTAGGTATGCTTCGAAGCCGCTGGTTCTACAAGTAGCCCTACACTCATATGTATCCTCTCTCGCTCTCTGCTTCTCGGCAAGAGCAGGTGTGGTTAGTTATTGTTTATCAATTTGTGTTGCTTATTCAACAGTACTCACTAACCTGCCAGAATCACGGCTCTCAAATCTCAACTTTAGGCATGCTAAGATTATTTACTACCAGTTTTTCGTTCGCTGTTTAGCACTTCCCACCGGCCTGCTTATTTCGCGTTACTCTGCCAGCAAAATGGTAGTACTACAATGAACAACAAAATGCGAGTATGTTCGTTCGAGTTGGTTTACACGTATCTCCGCCCGGCATTGATTAGTACCTCACCAAGGCTTTCCGATATTTTTGTGTATTAACAAATACGTTTCATGCCGTGCGCTGCACCTCCCCCTCCGCCCGTCCCCGTACTTTGGCTGCTCCCCGTGCATCACTATTGCTGCGTACACGCGGACCTTGTTTACACTTCTTTATTTTTTATTTCTGTAATCATCAATCACTTTTACTTTCCAGATCAACTCGTAGGAGGTTTTACCCTCCACTAACTTCTGGACAAGTCGTTGTCACAGTTGTCGTCCCTTCTCCCCCCCCCGATACGAACGTGCCTTCGTTTTTCTTCGCCCAGAAAGCTCAGCGTTCCCATTTTTGCCCGTCGATTTTGTGGCATCGATTTTTTGCCAACTCGCGCTCTCGCACTTTCTGGGCATGTCAATTTATTAACCCGTGTGACAGGGTATTTCCGTGAACATTCGTCAGCTGTCTCGAGCGAAGCTGATAGCGGAACGGAAGCGCGGCGGCGGCAACGAGTCAGACGGAGGGCAGGCGATCCTCGACGCAGCCCCCTTTGTGTTGGGTACCCGCAGGGAAGCTGATGACACAAGCGGCGGAGCTCTGCGGCCAGAAAAGCGACGCAAGGTTTTGGCAGCCGTGAGGGCGAAAATACCGAACTTGTCCCACGAGAACGACGACCAGGTTCGTCCGTTTCCTCCACGGGTACGTTGCGGTGCTTGTTTTTCGTTGAAATTAGGATTGGGACCGGGAATGGGGAGTGAAATTGAGATTGGGAATGGGATTCCGCGGGCAGAAAACGGCGCAAGGTTACGGCAGCCGTGAAAGCGAAAGTGCCGAACTTGTCCCACGAGGGCAACGACCAGGTTCGTCCTTTTCCTCCCGGTTCTGTTTTCTACTTTTACGGCGCTCGCTTTTCGTTGCGGTTGGGGTTGGGATGGAATTGGGATTCCGCCGGCGGGAAAGCGGCGCAAGATTACGGCAGTCGTGACGGCGAAATTTTCCCGAACTTGCCCCACGAGGACGGCGACCAGGTTCGCCCTGTCTCAAAGGGTCTGTTTTCTACCTTTACAGCGCTTGTTTTTCGTCACGGTTGGGAGTGGGATTGGAATTGGGATTGGGACGGGAATGAGATTGGGATTGGGACGGGAATGGGATTAGGATTGGAACGGAAAAGGGATTGGGATTCCTCAGGAAGAATAGCGGCGGCGTGAGGTTACGGCAACCGTGACGGCGAAAGTGCTCAACTTGTCCCACATGCGAATGACTAGCAGGTGACCCGTTCTTTCGTTAGTTTCATTGGGACACACGCTATGATATAGGGCCGGCACCAAATCTTTCCTGAGATCCCCTCACGTGATGGGCTCCTTTTCCCTCACCGAAAGCTCTGGCTTTGAGACCAAAATAACAAGTGCAACCCGACGAACAAACAACCCCATCGCCTAATGTAATAGATGCGACGAATATCCCGGTGGCCTAGGTACACAACAAAAATACGGTAGAACACAAATATGGTAAAACATAAATATGGTAAAACACTAACATGGTAAAACACCAATATGGTAAAAACACAAACATGGTAAAGCACAAATATGGTAAAACACACAAATGGTGATCCGATCCAACGGTATTGGGTATGTAGTTTACCAGAAATATTTTGGCGAACGGGTGCAACGTCTAACGTAACATGGCGTCTCCTGGGTCTGCTCTCGAAAATAGTCCATGGCAACGATTACCCAATAATAAAATAATGGCTCGACGAAACGACACGCAGCAGTCCAAAGAGGTTAATTTTTGGTCCCGACCTTAAGTGTCATTTTTTTTCCCCTCTCAGAACCCAAAGGGAATATAGGATTTACTTCTAATTTCTGATGTTTGTTACGTTTCGTTGCGTTTTCCGTCTCTGTTCCAGAAATTATTCATTCCCCGACCTTATGTATGTTGGTACCGCGCGGTACTTATGCCTGTCGGCGCACGACGCCAAGCGGTGGTCGAACCCCCCCCAGAGCCCTGAAATGACCTCTTGCGGAAAGCTTTCCCACTCTATAGTTGCAAGCAGTTTGCCTTGCCCGCAAAAAAATTGGGTTGCAGTCCTTCACCTTTCCCCCCCCCCCCCATCTTCTGTTATCGATGCTACTGCTGTAGTAGTCTGGTGGTCTAAATCCAAGCGGTTTGTTCTAGAAATGGGAGTGCAATGGTCAAAGTGTTGAAGCTCAGCAAGCCGCCTCCGCCGGTTCTCTCTCCTACCCCCCCCCTCAGATAGTCCGGAAAGCTGCAGAGGGCGCGGTTGACCTCCACCGCTTGGAACACGCGCTCAGGGGTGACCATACCCGGGCCGTGGGCCTAAGGCGAGAGGCGTTGGTGCAGCTGAGGTGGGTTTGGTATGCAATGGCGTTTTTTCGCGATACGGTAGTGATCCCCCTATGCGCCTTCACCACTGAAACTATTTTGTGGACCTTAGCCTACAGTAGTCTGGGCTGTTTCCCTTTTGGGTATGAATCTTAGCATACACGCTCTGTCTGCCCTGTGCCGGTTGAGTAGTGCCGGTTCCGTGCTTTTTGTGTCTGTGAGATCGCTTGGGACAGGTGGGAACGGCCAGTAGTGGCAGGTTGCGGAGTAGTGCCGGTTGCCTCTATTGTGCCGGTATTTCCCTCTATAGTGCACATTTCGGCACTATAGAGGGACCACTACCGCTGTACGTTAGTTAGTGTTGCTTCGCAAATGAAAAGTCGATTCGTTCTTTGATTTAAATCAATCTCGGTCGAGATCTCGATCAACTTTATTTCGTTGATTTCTCGGCTGATTTTTTGTTGTTGTTTTTGCCCCTCTGAGCCGTCTGCATAGCGTCTCCCTGCCATGCCATACCCCCCATACGACCATACAAAGTCCCTGGCTCGTCACTTGACGTCTCCTGCCTGTTCCACCTGGCATATGGTGCTGCTAAACTGCTGTGTGGTGTAAAAACAAGGCTGTGCCATCTGCGACTCCGCGCATGCCCGCAACGGTCGAGGATGTCATAGCCAAACAGAGGCCGCAAATGCGACACCGCACACATGCTGGCAAGCGGTGCAAAAGTTGGTCATGGTTGAGTGCAGAAACAAAACGCCGAACACCAAGAAACACACACTCCTTGTTTTCGTACGTACATCCAGCAGAAAAGGTATATGTAACCTGCACAATATGTGTAAAAAAAGGGCGAAAAAGGGGGAGATCGAGGGCATGCCGTCTTGGAACTCCCGCCATCAGAGTAGTAGCGAAACAAATGGGGGGGGAAAAGTGGACGAACGCGTGACAGAAAAAAGGGAAACGAAGGGCATGCCGGGGATTTGTGGATCTAGTTGATGAAGGCGCCGTTACCTAATATATATATTGTTTTCATTGTCATTTTCAAGTAAGCGGTTGCGTTGACATATGCTACCTGGTGTGATGTAAAGGAAAGGAACACCACACAGCGATTATCCACCACACGCTAGGGCATGTTTTTGTGAGCACCACCAACACGAGCATCAGACGCGGACGCGGCATCTACAGGACCACAACATCTTCGACGACATGGAAAATACAGGGCGTATTATTCTACGTTAGATAATAATAATGTGAAAAGGAAGTACAGGCAGATATGGTAAAATCGCGGTAGACCACACTACCAACCTGTTACGCAGGGTATTTCGCGCCTACCTGCCGTCTGCATGATCGCCTGACAACCTCTGCCAAACGAAGTAGCATATGCCTAACGAAGTAACGTGATTGAGCACGGGCACATCGAGCGTTCCTTTCAAAACACTGACGACTTGCACTTCTCTCCCTCGTGTTCAACGGTGGTGACATTGCATGACCACATCACCTCGCCTGCTGCATTTGTAATATGTATCTCTGTCTTAGAATTGACGACCTCAGAGCCCCACATCGGCACGGTAAAAACCACCGGCGTATAATCGTACATTGGCTAATAATACTGTGAAAAGGAAGTACAGGCAGATATGTTACAATTGCGGTAGACCACACTACCAATCTATCACGTAGGGTATTTCGTACCTACCGTCTGCATGATCGCCTCCCAACCTCTGCCAAACGAAGTAGCATACGCCTAACGAAGTAACGTAATTGAGCGTGGGTGCATCAAGCGTTCCTTTCAAAACACTGACAATTTGCACTTCTCCTCGTGCTCAATGGTGGTGACATTGCATGACCACATCACCGCGCTTGTTGTTGTTTCAATAAGTGTCTCCGTCCTATAATTTGCGACTTCAGAGCCCCACATCGGCACGGTAAAATCATGGTAACTACATGGTTGCATCTATCGATTGAAATGTTTTATCTTTGGATGCCATGTACAATAACACACCACGAAGCTTTAACACATTGTATACCACCCCTATTTTTTTTTTGTATACCACACCTATTAATAACATCGAATCTGCTAGAATATTAAACAATACGAGGCAGGTCATATAAATTGATGCATACCTTCTATCAATACAACCGTCAGATTTGTCCCCTTAGAGGATGTATAATTTCCGCGCACAGTTTGAGGTTCCCCCCCTTCCCCCCCCCCTCCCGATCCCTCTTGTTTAAACTCCCCACCTAAAGTAAAAATCTGCCAGAGTAATAAACACTACCAGGCAGTTAATATCAGCCTCATTATATTTCTAGCCATCTATGCCGTAGCTCCAATTCATCCCCCTCCCCCCTTTCCCCCGCTACCTCTTGTTCAAACGCCCAACCTAAAATCAAAATCTGCCAGAGTAATAAACACTTACAGGCAGTTGATATCACCTCATCATCTTTCTAGCCATCCATGCCGTAGCTCCAACCCCCCCCCCCCCCCCCCCCCCCCCCAACGCCCCCTTCTTCCCCACCACCCGCACCATCGCCTAGACCTAGCACCATGCGTAGAGCAAGCTCCTACATCTATGCGACCTAAAGCTATTGGAAATCCCCCTTCCCCACCCCCCCACCCCCTCGAACACTTCGCCCTCTCCTCACTGGCTGTACGACTTACAGGATATACATGATAAATTGATGCATTCCTTCCACAACCGTCAGATTTGTCCCCTTGAAGAATTTATAGTTTCCGCGTACAGATCCAGTTGCCCCGCCCGCCCCCCCGCCCCCCCCGCTCCCTCTTGTTCAAACCCAGGCCCCCACGCTCTTTTGACAACTCCGCCCTCCCCTCACCGGTTATATGAATTACAGGATACACTTAATAAACTGATACATTTTCTTCCATAGCTGTCAGATTTTATCCCGCTCAAAAACGGGTTTTATACTTTCCGTGCACAGACTGACTAACATCACCCTGTTGACCCTGGTACAAGCTACACTGTAGTTCCAAGGGGAGTCGCCGACCTATATCCTTAATGAGGACACACACCCAGTAATACGCACGATCGGAGTATCACACACAGCTTGCAAATATGAGTTTCGACAAAACCTTCGATCTCACAGCTGGGGTGTATTTTTATTTTTATACTATATACAACAGCAGCAGCCGCACAACTCTTATGTACGTGTAACTTCAACTAGCACAGCGGCAGCGGCAGCACCAGCAGTTCGACAAACAGTAAGCAGCACCCAGTGTAACATATATTATATGCATACGTACCAGATATAAAATAGAATTTTCACTTTGAGCCGGTACGAATAGAACCAAAAAAAGGGGGAACAAAACAAATACCAGGTATAAATTAAATATTATTAGTAAAAACATATCGGATACACACCGAGGCTCGAACCCAAAGGGAACTAAACCAAAAAACTTGAAAAAACTGCCAAAAAAAAATGATGTTCCCCGCGAAAGTCGAACTCGCGGCTCGTCGTAAGTATTCAGGGCTACCCGTCGATCTTCTGCCGTACAAACAACGAGGGCTTATTGGTGGCACAAAACTTGTGTGTTTTTATACATGCGACTACGCACTCGACGTTTCAAAGCAGGAAATTGGCAAAAAAACATTATTTAGCAGGGGCCGTCGCGACACGAAGCGAGAACGGCCAAGGCCGCCCCCGGCAGAGTCGGGAGGGGCGAGCAAGGTGATGCACGTCCAGGAAACAGCGCGCCGATAGGTGGACCTTAGCTCGAGATATCTCAAAAACGGCTCAAAACCTTGTCTAAACGGACCCCACGGTTGTGAGCTCTCGTGCATCCTCCGCAATAATTCTCGATGCGTTAATACTACAGCCTAGCATCCGTAAATGCGCAGTGATGCCCATAAGGAGCATATATATCTCGTTGTCAGACGTCCAGCCATCGCAAGCGACGCTGATGGCCTGACCGCGCAGCAATTTTTTCAGCCCCTCTCGCCAAAAACTAGGGTCTCCTTTTTCGTCCGAGTCAGCATCGCTGTCGCTGTCGGATCTACCACCGCTGGCTGCCTGTTGCTGTGCGGCTCCTCTCGACCCCCTCCCGCTATGTTGATAGGGTTACTCATTCGCAACGCTGTTGGTATTCCGTCGTGGTGAACGTGTGCGGTACGTAGCAGGCCTTGCCGCTACTGCTTTGCCTGTGGCTGCACGTTTAGATGCTAGGCATACCCTTCTCTTCTCTCCGCAGGCTCCGTTAAGAAAACTCCTCGAAAGCCTGGTTAAACCTCCGGAAAAAAAAAGAGAAAAAAGAGCAAAAACAGCAGCACCTTATTAGCGTTATCGGTGTGAAAAAATATGGCTGAACACAACGATGTGTCTGATTGGTTTTGGCCTGCCTTTCGGCCGGCTGATTGTTTTCGGGAAAACGTCTACGAAGCACGCGGCGGGACCGCCCCTGCCGACCTCGAGCCCCCCAAAGGACTGGGGTCAAGGTGGTGGTTGGGGTCGGGTTGGGTCTGAGCCGACGTGCAAGATAGACATTGACTAAGAGGGTGTGAAGTCTTTGGTTTTTATAACCGATAGGGCAGAAACAGGGTTTTCCCGAAAACACAAGTAAATCTCGTTGATTTTAAATAATCTCAACCGAGATTTGAAGTACGTCTCGTTGATTTTAAATCATCTCAACCGAGATTTGAAGTAAATCTCGTTGATTAAAAATAATATCATCCGAGATTTGATTTTTTCAGTCAAATCAGTCTCGGTCGAGATCTCGGTCAGCTTTTGACCCGAAATATCTAATCTCGGAGCAGCTCCTTTTCAGAGTTGAGACGCAACACGAAAGGAAATTTTACGCACGTGTGCCTCTCGGCCCGGACGCTCGCACCTCCCTAGGAGGAGTTCGAGACTAGCTTGTCAGAACTCGCCACCCTTGTCGATCTCTCACAGCGTCCGATGAGGTTAGGGTTTTTTGCGATTTTTTCAGCCTCTGTTGAGTTTGAAGAAATGAAAAAAACAGGATTGAAACTGATTGGCGTAGTGCTCCTCGATTGCCTCCTTTTTGCACCATTCATCAGCATGGTGGGAGTCATATTCCCGCTATGTTTGGAGTCATATTTATGCTATGGTTCGTAGAGTTTCAGTTCTGCTTTGGTTGGCGCATTATTTATGCCTCCCCTGGACTACGAGTGGGGCTGTGCGGCTGAAAACGGCATGATCGAACACACACCCCGCAGCGGCAGCGCTTAAGATGATATTTTAGTTGACCAACGACAAGAGCACCATTATTCAGGTGGCGGCCGGATTGCCGTTCGGGTTTTGTTTGGGTTTGTTCTCGTTTTTTTTTTTTTTTTTCTTCATCTTTGTTTGCCGTTCTGGTTTTCATTTTTTTCTTCGCTTTCGTTTTCGGTTTTGTTTTCGATTTCGTTTATCGTTATCGTTTCGTTATCGTTTTCGTTTTCGTTTTCTGTCTTGCTTTCGTTGTTGTCGTTTTTCCTCTTCTTGAGCCTCTCTTCCTCCAGGCTCGCGTTTCTGCCAGTCAAACCCATTTTAGAACTGCAAGAAGGATCCCACATTAAAATCAAGTCGTTTGCCCCCCAAGACGTGGGTGCGCCACTCAAACGGGTTAACGCAACCAGAAGCATGTTACTAATAGTACGGTCGGGGTGTTCCTGTTTTTTTCCGAGTCATCTTTACTTAGAAGAGTTCTAAACCTTTACCCAAAGTCTGCCGCGGAGACGAAATGAACGTGCAAACCCGATGAACAATCCCGCGACTGTAATACACAATAATGGGCGTTGTAACACAAATGGCGTTCTCGGTGTTGGGCGGTCACCTCAGTAGATCGATTCAGGAGCCCCCGTCGGTCGGAATTTGGAAATGCTTCGGCCGAAAAGTGGGTCAAGAGTAGTGCGGCCCCTATGTAGTGCCGGTATGTGCTATGATAGCCGGAAATAGAAGCACTGTGGCGGCAGTCGGCACTATAGAGGGCCCCCACTACTGGTTGTTCCCGTTTTACCCAATCGTTTCTTTTCATAGGCACTATAGCGAGCAACCGGCACTGCTAAACCGGTGCCATACGTAGGGACTACTTTTTGTCTCTTTTTTTTATCATCGCTTTACTCTCCAGCTCAACTCGCAAGTGGTGTTTACCCTCAGCGAGCTTCTGGACCATAAAGCCGTGACCACAGAGGTGTCTTCCGTTCTCCCCCTGCCTCATTATTTTCAGGTTTTTTCACGGCTCATGATCTGACCCGCGGATTGGATCAAATAGGTTTCCAAAGTCTCGCGGGTCGAGTCGAGTCGAGTCGAGTCAAGTCGAGCCGAGTCGCGAGGTATTCGAGATCTCACGGGTCGGGTCAGGTCGCGTCAGGAGGTTTTTACATGGCACGGGTCGGATCGAGTTACCCTGACCCGACCCGACCCGACCCGCGAGAAACCACCCAACCCGTGAAAAAGCTCTGGTCTTTAGCATGCATAGAGCTCAGCATTCCCACTTTTCAGCTTTTTATGCTCGTCGATTTGCGTTGTTACTACTGCTGTGCCCTTATCGTGGCACTTGTCACCAAGATTAATGGCCTTATTTTCTGGTTTTTTTTTTTTTTGTTCTCAGCATGGAACGGTCGCCGCGGAGGATTTATGCGGAAGGCGAGAACGCTTTGTCGGGGCTTCCTTATGAAGGCATGGATTTTTCCCGGTGAGATGAAAAATGAGAGATGAGGCGTGATACTGGGGCAGGAGGTGGCGGCAAGAGCAAGGGGGCATGCGCCATAGTGCGCCATAGTAATGGCAGAAGGGGGGGGCGGACGGAGAAAGGGATGGAGAGAGGGAGGGATGGGGGCGGAAGGGAAGGCGGGAGAGAGGGAGGGAAGGAAGGAAAGAGGGAGAGAAGGGGGTTGAGAAGGGGGGAAGGGAAGGAGAGCGAGAGGAGCGGAGAGGCGGAGGGAAGGGGGTGAGGAGAGGTAGTGTAAGGTGGCGCGTTCGTACCTGTAACCATGTCGTCTAAGTCTATTAGTCGCTGACAGCAGTGCCGCATCAAGGATGCTAGCAGCAGAGCTTGGCGCCAAACTAAACGCTCGCAGTGTTTTGTAAGCGCTCTCCGTCGTTCTGCCCATGCAGCCCCCCCCCCCCCCCTCGTCCCTGCCCCCGATCCAACCCCGTGCGCTCCCCGCAACCCCCAACCCTTGTCTTGCCCCCACTTCTGCCGTATCACGTGACTTGTTTTTTTTTTGTTGCCTCGATTCGGCTTCCAGAATCTTCGGCAATAACTGCGAGAATGTGATAGGATTCCTACCTGTGCCGGTCGGCGCCGCCGGCCCCCTCCTTGTGGATGGCGAGCAGGCGAGTGTCTCCGGTAGTGTGTGGCCGCTACGTTGATCTTTGGTTTGCGGTGCCCTCGGGTCCGGTTGCGAGTCTTGCTGCCTACCAGTCTGGGCGAAACTACAAGGATCGTTTGGTATTCGTATCAATATCCCAAGGGTCCCTATGTCCCTACATTGACGTCCAGAGTGGTATCGTTATATGCGTGTACCACGTGCATGGTACGTATCATGTGTACGCTGAATTGATTATGTCGCTTTTTTTGTCTGATGTATATGATGAATTGTGTGTCATTTTGGTTTAGTGTTTGGTGTTTGGTTTGGTCCTGGCGCGCTGTTCCACTCCAGCGTAATTGAAGCCTATCCTGTAAGCACAGACTAATGTAGGATATGAGGTAGCGTGAGAATGGTGGCGAGAACAACAGCAATAGTAGTGACGAGTGCGCAGTGAGAGTGGTTTCGGGGGAAGGGAAGGGAAGGGTAAAAAAAGGGAAGGGGGGGGACGCGAAGGGAAAGGGAAAAGGAAGAAATACTTGTTTCGCTGTAGGGAGGGGGGGGGGCTGCTTGCCATTGGTGTTGGTGAGCCCCCTGCGCCTCCCCCACACGCCTGTTTCAAATAGGCTGTTTGCGCTCGGTGGGCTTGACTTCGGCCCGCCTTTGCAGCGGCGGTTCCTGTGCAAGCAACGGAATTTTCAAGAACTCGCCGACGCACGACGCAACACTCCGTTTCAATCTCCCGGAGAGGAGATAGGGTTTGCTCACTACAATAGCTGCTCCAGCCAGTAGATATTGCATGTCCTTGTCAGCAACCAATGCGCTGGACTGCATCAGCATGCTGGGTTCGAGCGAAGCAAATTCTCCTGTCTCCTCCCGGAAGCCCGTTGCAAGGGTTTTCGTCGTGAAAAATTAGCGTGTTTCTTGGGCGTACGCGTGATACCAAAAAATACTGGCAACCTCGATGAACACGTACATGCTCCTACGGCGGTATATACTGTACCAATGCGTAGCCCTACCCTGAGAGCAACAACAACCGTACGGGAAAATGGTGTTCTACCCCGGTCAAGCTGGTAGTTTGGAATTTTCCTTGTGGTCGCTAACATGTTTTTCCCGGTTATTCCGCGCTCCGGTATTTATTTTTGCCACCGTGGCAGGTGTGGGTACCGCTCGCGACCACGGAGGGGGGCCTCGTGGCGAGCGTGAACCGGGGGTGCCTGGCGATCTCTAAGGGAGGCTACGGGGGGGCTAGGACGGAGGTTGTGGACGACGGCATCACGAGAGCGCCTTGCATCGCGATGCCGGACATACACCTCGCCTTCGAGCTTCAGCAGGTGAAGGGAATGACTACCGTCGTGGTCGTCACTTCAGGAGCTTCATACCTTACACAAAGAGTCCTCACGAAATGATAGTTGTATAAAATATGGAAATGCATCCCGATTAGTAATCCCATGGCTTAGGTATAAAACGAATATTGTTGTTGTTGTTGTTGTTGTTGTTGTTGTTGTTGTGGTTGTTGTTGTTGTTGTTGTTGTTGTGGTTGTTGTTGTTGTTGTTGTTATTTATTCACCAGGTATTTATTTATTTTTACTCTTTACTCACCCCTTCTACTATCTTGGCGCTTTTCCTTTCTCCTTCTCCCTCGCTAGACGTAACCCAGGTACGGGGTCACTAAGTAAGCGGGGTCCTCTCCCCCCCTCCCCGCTACGGTACGCGCCCTCGTTTTTATCGCGGGAAGATTCCAGCTGTTTTTCCCCTCTATTATTAATAGTATAGCATTGCGAAACACGTTTGGTATCCCAACGATATTGCCTCGTTCGTCGGTTGTGGAGGTCGGTGAAGTCAGAAATTATCTGGCCAACACCGGCCACCCCATATCGTAGCGCGCGCCTGAGGTACTGTACCTTTTTCGGCGCGGCAGCGTTCCTTGCGCCTTGACCCTCGGGCAGGATCGATTGGGGGGCATGCGTGCGGAGCGACACGTATGGGTACACTCCAGACTGTTAAGGCTGTCACGCATTTTGTCGGCGCGCGCACATTTTGTAGAATTATTCTAACAACGTCAGCTGTGAGTTCGACATATTTCCACCAGTGGTAGTCGATACTCATCTTTGAAAGCTGCGCAATACACCGGTCGCTCGTTTTTAGTAAGCTTTTCATGGGTCGAAATCTAGTCAATAGCGATATTAATAGTAATAATAGACATTAGCCCTGCTGCCAACGGTGATGAAGACGTTAACGTGTTAGGTAACATGGAAATTAATGTTGATGTATTACATCGAATGAATGATAAGAGTATCCTTTATTTTTGTCATCCTTTATCATTGTCATCCTTACTCTAGGTATTGCGATAACAAGTGTAATGATAACATTTCTTCGTGTCGCGCTGAACGTTTAGCGAAGCCTTGTGCCTGCCCCATTCTGCCTGTCTGAATTACGCCACGAGCCCTTGCTTGCCCAACGCTGTGTGTCCGAATTGCTCTTGCAGTGGGCAGAGCGCGCAAGTGGGGCAGACGCGGGGTTTCCCATACTTTTTAACGCATTCCAGTCTACCACGAGACACGGGCGGCTGACGTCAATCAAGGCGTCCCTGGCAGGACGTTTGGTCTACTTGAGGTTCAAGTGTACCACAGGTAAACACGACGGTCGGGCGGGGTTCATCGTAAAGCCACTAAATAAAGTATTTAGAGTTTGGCTCGGCAAAGGGAGGAGGAGGAGGGCGAACTCACATGTTGCTTGTCCTAGTAATAGCCAATTGACCATGGACCACAGATCCCTTTCGAGACGGAGCACCGTTCCTATTCCTGATGGAGACACCTGCAGCGTTTGGGCGCTCGTTCTGTTTTTTTTTTCCCGTACGCTTACGTAAGCATGTTTTGCTTGTCGTATCGCCTTCCTGCGTCGCCTTTTTTTGGCCACCAATGTCGGGGTCATCGTAAAACGACCCGGGGACCCTTCTGCAGTAAGAGGTGTACAGCAGCTAATTAAATCGTCCAGCCACATTTTCATGAAATAAATATAACACCAGCCGCAGACGCGCAGTCTAATAACTGAGGGTTTATTTTCGGATCGCCCGCCATAAAAACGCATTTACATGGTGGTAGTACAGTAGGTAGGGCTACACCCAAGTCGTGGCAGAGGTACATATGCTATAAGATACCTTTCGTGTACCTGTATTTGCCATTATTTACCTGAATGTACTTATTATTGTCTGTACTCACCTGTACTTGCCTGTGTCTTCCTAAAATTACGCGTTTTTTTTTTGTTTATCCTCCGGCGGATGGGGAAAAATAAAACTTAAGCTCACCACACTTCCACGTATTTTCATACACGTCGTGTGTCGGTTTAACTCAATTGCTTTCGCAATCCAGCGCTAGCTGGCGTGTCCTTCCGTTCCCACTACGACGATAGCGTGAGCTGTCCCTAAAATTGCCTCTAATTACTTATGGCACGCCATATCATGAAAAGGAAAGGTTGACAACGTCGCGCGCTGCAAACCAGCACTGATAAATTACCAAGCCAACGACGCCAATGTGGGGCGGTGCCCGTGGGAGGTTCTCTCTTGTGTGGTGGTGATGTGGAGGGCACACCGAGGTGGGTCGGTGCCTCGAGTCTTCACGAGCGGGGTGAGGTACTTCTGGTAACCTTGGGCTTGTGTGTAATGAGGCGGTACAATCTAGGGGAAGGGGACCTGGTATCCACAGGGGGGAAAAAATGAAATAGAACAGGAGGAGCTCTACAACCCCACCCGAAAAAGCGATGCTGGGAAAAATTGTACGGGCAACCCGAGGAAGAGCATAATTTCTCATTGGCTATTATATTAATAGCAGGTATACAACCAACATAATCAATTTGTTGTTCATGTGTTTATTTTAGTCGTCGCTTTTACCCTCCAGCTCAGCTCGTAAGAGGTTTTACCCTCTGCTACCGTCTGGAGAACCCTTAAGACTTGGTCACAGGTGTCTTCCCTTCTCCCCCCCGGTACATGCCTTCATTTTTATCGCGTATAGGGTTCAGTATTATCACGTTTTCAGCCGTTTGTGCTCGTCGATTTTCATCGAATTTTGCTAACTCACGCTCTCGTGCTTTCCGCGTCAATGAACATATAGTCGCATATATATTTTTTTCAAATGGCATTGCAGAGGTGCAGAGTAGTGGCTCTTTCCTCAGCTGAAGAGACCCGTCCATCAGGTTAACGCTATTCCTAAGAATTTAATATTTTGTTGTCCCTCTTGGATGTCGAATTTCAAGCTCAAATCACACAGCCTTACTTGCTTAGAAGCTCGGGTCTGCAGAGATATTGGGATGTTCCCGATCAGAACAATGTAAGTAAATTGGATGTTTCGCTGGGGCGGGGGCGGTCGGTAGATAGCATCACAGACTGCGTGGAGGGGGTTCACGATGGTGCCGGTATTTTATAAAAATATTTAAAGGACGTCAGCCGTGAGTTCGACGAATTTCGGGTCAATAATCATCTTTGCAAGCTGCGTTGTTGGTTCTTGTAATGTAATAACTGTGGGTCAGTTTTTTCTCAATGGGAAGGGTCCTATTCTTTTGTTTATAAACATCTAAATTTACATTTTGTTTTTCTCCACTGTAATGGTTGGTGTTGGTATTTTTACTATGGGTGAGGAATTTTTAGCTAAATCGAACATCATATCTATTTTGCCAGCCCAGTACACCGGCACTATTGACACCGGCACCATTGGGAATAGGGTTACTGTAGAGAGTTACAGTCGTGCTCAGTGATTCCACGGGCACTATAGAGAGCGGTGGCACTATTCGACAGGCACTATAGAGAGCACCCAACAGTAAATTGGGTATGCACGTCTGCTGGGGAGTTGGATCTGAGTGGACTTAACACAAAAGTACATGGGTTTCAACGTCTGTTTTTTTTTGGGGGGGGTCGGTTGACTTGTCTCTTCCCAGCCTTTATTCCTCCACGGCAACTGAAGAGAGCTGAGTTGGTCTGTACGACAGGGCGAGAAATAAGGTGGTGTTTGTGTTTTTGTCGTACTTTCTCGGAATTTTCTCGCGGCTAGTTAACGCTAGCGTTCCACGATCAGATCTGTTCTTTTTAAATATCAATTAAACAGGCACGTGGACTGTGAGGTCGAAGGTTTCATCGACGCTCGTATTTGCAAGCTGCGTGTGATAGTTCGATCGCGTGTGCTATATACGGGGTATCCATCCTCATGACGTTTTTTGACATAATTTCTCAGGATTTCCTCGTGGTTGTACGGACCCTATTGTACCACAATCAGTTTTGGCTCTTTTTTATTTTTGATGCCTTGGATTAATGTGAGCCTCGCTCTTGGATTTTAACAACTTCAAACCGCTCGTGCGCCGCTGTTATAGTCCTGTTTTTTGTTTTCGTGCTTTTGTTTGTTTTAATGAATGTGGACCCCACGCGCGCCTTTCAACCACTTCTGCTCGTGCGCCCTGCCGTTGTTTGTGTCCCCGGCGTTTACCAGGCGGCGCCATGGGCATGAACAGTTTTTTCGAACTCTATGCCGAAAATTTCTCGTGGCTGTGCGAAGCCTATTGGGCCATCATCGGTCCTGGCTTATTTTTTCATGTTTTGATGAATGCGGGCATCGTGCTTGGATCTCAATCGCTGCCGATTTGCTATCGCTGTTGCATGTCTCCGACGTCTATCGTACCAGGCGACGCTATGGGCATGAACATGGTCAGCAAAGGGTGCGAGGCCGCTGTGCGGGAGATACAGCGGCGCTTTCCGCAAGCGAGGCTGATATCACTGTCGGGCAACATGTGCACCGACAAAAAGTCCTCGGCCCAGAACTGGATCGAGGGAAGAGGAAAATCTGTCGTGGTGAGGCCATGTATATTCGGTTGTTGTTGCTGTTGTTGTTGTTTTTGGTGTTGGTGTTGGTGTTGGTGTTGGTATTGGTGTTGGTGTTGGTGTTGGTGTTGGTGGTGTTGGTGTTGGTGTTGGTGTTGGTGTTGGTGTTGGTGTTGGTGTTGGTGTTGGTGTTGGTGTTGGTGTTGGTGTTGGTGTTGGTGTTGGTGTTGGTGTTGGTGTTGTTGGTGTTGGTGTTGGTGTTGGTGTTGTTGGTGTTGGTGTTGGTGTTGGTTTTGGTGTTGGTGTTGGTGTTGGTGTTGTTGTCGTTGTTGTAGTTGTTGTTGCTGTTGTTGTTGCTGTTGCTGTTGTTCTCACATGAACTCATCGCCATCGCCTAGTCCGTGAATACCTGGTACAAGACAAGGCTCCAGGAAAAAACCAAAAACAAATATTAACAAGACACTTAACTGAAGCAAGCCATTACTTCAGGCAGTAAATTAATCGGTATCTGATGGCCACGTCGTGCGGGTGAACCGCTGAACACACTCCAGGTGCTCCACGTCACGTCGATGGCTGATAATGCGAGTTCCTGCTTTTGAAGGGGCCAAAAAACAAGGCGCCTGAAACGTCCACGGACCACCAACGAGCGCAACTTTCCGTCGTCCACAGTTAATTTCAAGTATCCTGCTGTGCGAGGTCCTAGCGACAGCTGCACTATTACCCGCGTGATCGTAAGTACAAGGGAAAAACTTATGCCCTTCCTTTAAAATATTCAGGGATTTGGTGGGTAAGGTCATTGTTCGTTTGGTGGGGTAGCGTCATTCCGGAGCGCTGATTTTTTCTCCCGCGAGGAGAGTGTCTCCCGCTGTAGCCAAGGGAGGGAGAGGGTACCTTACCGATTTTTCGATAAAATGGTTGGCATACTCTTTAAATTATATATAGCCTAACCCTAACCCAATGAAACGCAACCAACCAACCAATGTAGGGTGCAACCCCCTCAGTCTCGTATACAGTGTGCGTCAACCATCGTCTCTCGAATAAGTGGTAAGCTCTACTGGGAAGGGAGGGGGTCAACCCTTTTCCAACCCGTCAAGTTATCCCAGTCTAACTCCAAGTGTTTTGTCTCCATGTCGGGACTACGGTGCTAAATGGGTTAAAAGGTGGCTGGCGCACGCGCGCAGTTCCATGGTACGACAGGGGTACGAAGCACTTTTTTTTTGTCCTTCCTGAATGACAGCGCCTCTTCTTAGCCCTAGACGTGACCGCTCAATACCGTTCGAATCTGTTTGTGTTTACTGTAGGAGTGCGGCATCAGTCCCTGAGCTCCTCTCACACGAGGAACTCAATATCTCACCCGATACTACATGACTTCGAAGGCGTTCGTTCGCACGACCCGACCAAGCTTCTATGCCTTCGTATTCCTAAAACAATATGTACTCGTGAAATTACTTGGCTAATGACTACCCGGTAGTTCCTCACATGAGGAGCACAATTGGCCAGGTATACCTTTTTGTGGCGAAAAAAGTGCAACCCCTACCGTGGGATGACTGAATTTTTTCAGTGAATTCCTAAAGAATTGATTGCACTGTTCGCTGGAGGGGTAGCGCTTTTTATATTCCTCTCGAAGTTTGCATTGGGGAAAGGTATAGGGCTTCGCAAAGTGAAATGAAGAACCTCAGAAGGAAAAAAAACAGGTGTTGTTTACGAACTCCTTCGTACTGTAGTACACGTCGGCAGTCGAACAAGCTCCAGATGTGAGACTCCATGTCGAGGGGACGGAGCCCCTTTTTATGCGTTTCGCGATGAAGCCTGCGATGATGACAGCGGCGTGAGTCGCCGTTGCATGCACGGGTTTGTTGTGTCTCTGGAGGAAGCCGGAGCGCAACGAAAGAGAGATGCAACGACAACCGTGTTGGTTTTGTTTCCGGTGTTGTTGCCCCTGCTTCCCGGCGTTTTTCGATTGGCTCTACTTGTTATCGAGTTCGACTCGCCAACGGCTCAAACGCTGCGAGACCCTGACGGCGTCCAATCTTGAACGAAACGTAACATATCAACCCCAACAAGCGAACAAAGGAGAACAGAACCATAACTGCTGCGTTCTTTGCGAATGCGCAAATAAGTGCGGTGCAACCTGAGGGAAAGACGTACAATCTTGGAAAAAATGCGGTGCAATCCGAGAAAAATGCGGTACAACCTGAGACAAGTTCAGAACAACCTGAACCAATGAGCTTCACCACGTGTAGATAACCTGTTAAACGGTTATATCTGACGTGATGCTTATGGAGGCAATTTTGTCGGCTAAGACGGTTTTGTCCGTGCTTATGACCACCGTGAGTAAGCTAACGGAAATGGTGGAGGGCAGTATTTCCATACGTTACGCAAATAAATAAATGTGGTGCAACCTGGGGAAAATGCCGTACAACCTGAACCAATGGGCTTCGACACATGCAGAGAATATGTTCAACCCTAACATTTGTCATGATACAGGCGGAGGCAACTTTGTCGGCGAAGGCGGCATCGTCCGTCCTTTTGACCACCATGATTAAACGGGCACATTACACAACTAATTGCGGCGCAACCTGAGACAAATGCCAACAACGCGAGAAAAAGGTGGTGCCGCCTGAACCAATGAGATTCAACCAATGAGATTCAACCAATGAGATTCAACCAATGAGGTTCAACCGATGAGATTCAATCAATTAGATTCAACACGTGTAAGCAAGTATTTCACACCGTAACATCTGACACGATGAAGGTGGAGGCAATTTGTCGGCCATGACGGTTTCGTTCGTGCTTTAGACCATCGTGAGCGACCTCTCTGCTCGTCCAGTATTACCAGTAAGGGACAGAAGGTCACCCAAACAACCAAACCAAACCGTAACTGCTGCGTTCCTTGCGTTATGCAGGTGGAGGCAATTTTGTCGGCCAAGACGGTTTCGTCCGTGCTCAAGACCACCGTGAGCAAGCTGGTGGAGTGCAATATCTCCAAAAACTTGGTCGGCTCCGCCATGGCCGGGAGCATCGGAGGCTTCAACTCTCACGCCGCCAACGTGAGTTTTTCTTTTTTTCGTGGGGCTTGTTGGTATGCAGTGAGGGCCTCCCTGAAGCGCCGGTTGAATAGTACGTATCGCCGGCATAGTGCCGGTGAATTCGCTTGGCAAGACTGCAAACCGCTACGAGTATACTAGTATCAGTGTCGGTACTATACCCAATAGTATCCGTGTGGCTAGTAAATCACCGGTATTGTTGGCTGGCTCATACCGGCACTACAAGGAGACCACCAGTGTAATTTGGATCTATGCAGGGCAAATGAGATCTCCAACACATGTAGATAACTATGTTATGATAACCCCTCTACTACTGGAAATCCGTTTCGGGGGACAATTGACTTGGAATTAGCGTCATGCGGGGTTTGGGACCCCTAACGGGGTTAAAGCGAAGTTATCTGACAGGACTTTCCTACAAGGAGCAGCTGTGGTCGTCGCCGAGACCGAGTCAATGAAGAGAGCTTGCTTCACCCCAGGCATACTTGTTGACTGTCTGTGCGTTCTGGCACACCCCTGTATATAGTCGAAAACCAACGAACTGCAGTGGTAATGCTGAACACAATTATGCGCAATAAGACGAAGGGACGTACCGGGGGGGGGGGAAGGGACGGTCCCTGTGACCACGGCTTGTCCAAAAGGTGGAACTAAAAAATGACATTAAAAGCAGATTAAAAAAAGGAAGTTGAAGGTTGCCTTCGGGTAGTGGAAAGCGTTCGCCATGTGTTGGAGCACGTTGTAGAGAGGCAAATGGAAATACTGTGGTTGAAGCGTAAGCCTTGGGGTAGCGAAGAGCGTTCTGTGCTTTATGGAGTACGTCTTAGTGAAGCGAATGGAAATTTTGTTGTCGAAGCGTGAGCCTTGGGGTGGTTGGTGGAAAGCGATCTGTACCTGTTGGCGTGCGTTTCAGAGAAGCGCATAGAGAAGCGCATGGGAATGTGTTGTGGTCGAAGCGTGAGCGGTTAACCCTTTTGCCACTGCAAACGGATTCTACTCTAATTCCAAGTTGGTTGTCGCCATGTACGTGGGTGGGTTTCTCAAGACGGCGTAGGTGCCCTTCTTCCCCTGCCGCCCCATCGCAATATTAGTAGTCCCTGAGCTTTGCCGTACGGCCGTACTGATGAAGTATTTAGTCGAGACATGTGTGAAAAAGCTGCCACCTCGCTCACCACCACCCCCTCCACTGATTATAAGCCGTGCCCACCAACGACACGCTCGCGAAGCCTCGCCGACCTCAACCATGACCCTCCGCCGCCCCCCCCCGTATCATCTGTTCTTGTTTTTTTCTTCCATCGGAATGCTAGAATTCAGGGGAACTAAGCCAATGTGAGATAAAAAATGGTATCAGGTACTCTATTAACCTTTCTTGGTTTGCGTTTATTTTTTCCTCTTTTTGTTTGTTTGTTTCATCATAGTCTAACTTAGCCCCCTGCCTTTGGCATTACGTCGATCGTGAAATCCGTTTCAGGTGGTGGCCGCCGTGTTTTTGGCCACCGGGCAAGACCCCGCCCACACGGTGGAAGGGAGCAACTGCATCACCCTCATGGAAGAGGTGCGAGCGGGAGACCAACCTGCTTGCGGTGGCCGGCCGGGCGATCTCCGCGTGTCGGTGACCCTGCCGTCGCTACCCGTCGGTACCGTGGGCGGTGGTACAAGCCTTCCTCCGCAAGCCTCGTGCTTGCAGCTCATGGGGTGTTTTCCTTCCGCAGGTGGTGGTCTTGGCCCCTCGGTGTCTGGAGCGCAGCAGGAAGGCTCGAACGCGAGTACATCCTCTCCTCGAGATGAGGCTAACCCCAACAACAACAACAACAACAACAACAACAACAACAACAACAACAACAACAACAACAACAACAACGACGACCACAACAGTGGCAACATCAATAACAATAACGCCAACATCATCATCAAGAACAACAACAACAACAACAACAACAACAACAACGATCGGGGTGCCAGCGCTCAGTTCGGCGGTGGTGGTGGTAGCTGCGACGGCAGCGGAGCAGCGGGCGGCAGCAGCTGCCAACGCACGGCAATCAACCTCGTCGCAGAAGCGGCAGCAGCCGTGGCCGCAGCAGCCGAAGTGGAAGAAGCCGCGGCTGCAATTTCTCTCCTTCCGGGAACAGGCAGCGCAACCGCGGCGGTATCCTCGCCACCATCAACAACGACAATAAGTGCTGTTTCTACCGCGGAAGGCTATTCCGGCGCGGGCACGAAAACAATCCCAGCGAAAGGCAAGGGGCGGGCACCGGCAGACTGCGCGAGCTCAGGCGGTGCGGGCGGCCCCGGAGCAGCATTAGGGCCATCACACGGCAACGCGTCGTCACTTCCCGGTGTCATCACCCGCGCACCGGAAACGGGCGCCAGGCGCCTAGCGCGCGTGCTAGGAGCGGCGGTGATGGCGGGAGAACTGTCGCTGCTGGCGGCCCTGACGTCCAACGACCTCGTGACCGCGCACATGGCCCTGAACAGAAAACGTACGGTTGGTAATGGTGCTCCAGCTCCCGGGGGTGGTGCCAGAACGGAGGGTGCACCAGTCGCAACCGTTGCTACCTCCGAGGCTGGATCGGCTAGTGCCTACTTGGGAGGAGAAAATTCTTCGTGGGGTGCGGGCGGGGGCGCGGGCGGGAGCGCGGGTGGAAGCACGATAGCAAGAGTTCAAGAAGGGGCAGACCATGAAAGCGGCAGAAGCCGCTGGAATAATGGCGGCGCCGATAATTTGTGGAAGGCGTGTGCTAGGCCCTCGCCTGCGCAGCCCCCTGTGCAGCAGCCGCCCATGCAGCAGTCTGTACAGCCAGAAGCGGCGCAGACGAGCGAAGCGCACACGGTGCCCCCCATGCAGCAGTCAAATGTGGTGCAACTCCAGTCGGTAACGCAACCATTAGACCCGGCACAACTGTTGGCCTCGCGCGTAGGGCAAGTGGCGGCTGGGGGCGCGGGTTCGCAGCCGATGCAGCGAGGCTTGGCGGCGATGCATGCAGCCGTGCAAGTTTCCCCGAGGATGGATGTGGTGCGCGAGCAACACGAGGAAGTCGCGGAACGTTCTTCCGAGTCGTCTGCACAAATTTGACAGGCCGCTCTCGGTACGAGTACATTACGTGTGTTTGAACGACGCCGGTTTGTTGTAGCGGTGCAGGCGTAGTTGTCCATGTTGGGGCCCAAACGAGTGCTAAGATAGAGTTCGCACTTTTTCCGGCTAAAACATTTTCCGGATAACGGGGTTCCTTAACCCAACTTCGTCGGAACGCCAGTTTTTTTACCAAACAAGAGTTTTTTGTATACCTAGGGCATGGGTTTTGTCCATCGGTTTTCACTTTCTTTAGTCTCGAAATCGTTTTTGGGATGGCGTGTAGAGCTTCTTCTCATGTGAGGACTCTTGGAAAAAATAAGGCGCACCTTTTCACCGTAGCATGTGGCTCCAGTCCAAGTATAGACTATATATATTTTAGTGTTTTCTTATCCTCTTTTAACCTTTCGGTTTAGTTCATGTGAGCTTTTATCGACGGTCGATGTAGCGTGTCTTCAATAATTGGCGTGGGGTGTGATTGTTTTTCGCGACCAGAGTTGCTTTTGCTTCCGTTCCTTTAAGCCCGATTTCTTCTCGGGCCCGGGGTTTGTTTCGCCGCTCGACCGCTGCATGCCTTCCCGTCGTCGAGGACGAGAGCAGACGTACGCGGTGATGAAATGCGACACGCTTGTGAACGTACTGTAGTCATTTAGCTCTCCTACAGCTACCTCCCCTGGCGTCTTGTGTTTTCATGATGCAACACGGACTGTGCGCGGGGGATAGAGACCGCGCACTGTTTCCTACCTGGTATTATGTTTTCACGTATGTATGGCGATAGACTGTAAATGCATAACGATATGCGATTTCCTAGTGTTTTGACGAATAGCAATGTATTTAGTCTAATATGCGATCGTTGTGAGGACTGCTTCCTTATGTTTTTTTACGTACGGCAATATGTGATCGTTCGGAGGCTATGATAGGAGGAGGCAGAACGTATTTGTGTATATGCGTGCCTGCTTTTTGTGCAGGGAACTGTCAACACACGTTCGTGCTTCTGTCGGGTGCCCTCTCGTGCGTTTTTTGTGGCGTCTGGTCACCGTGGAGGAAGGCCGAGTAGGTAGCGAGCGCAGCCAGGCTAAATGCGGGTTGCGTATATCTGCATTGCGCACGTATTTACCCCCATAACTTAGCGTGCGTGTAGAGTTGTTTTTCTCGATCCCGCAGATATTGCGAGCATGCACGTCTCTGTCTTGTAGTGTGTGACAACAAAGCTTGTTTTATCTCTCCAAGACGAAGAATCGGTGGGTATATAGACTATAACGGGAAGACTACATCGTCGGAGTTGTTGCGTCGGCATCTGTTTTATACGTGAACCTCTTCAGAACTGCACCCACGCTTTTTTTTAACCAGCTATAGACTACAATGGGAAGACTACATCGTCGGAGTTGTAGCGTCGGCATCTGTTTTATCCGTGAACCTCTTCAGAACTGCACCCACGCTTTTTTGTAACCAGCTACTTGGATCTAGTGTGGAATCATTTTTTGTCGGTTGGTCCGCAGGCCTCTTGTGTGTTGAATACGCGCTGCAATGCTGAGTACCAGGCCTCGGGTTCAGTCGCACCTCACCAGCAACTTCGTTAAAACATAATTGACGTACAACACATGCGTGGACGTGTGGTGAGCTTTTAAGTTTCAGCTTGATCCACCCGCCGGAGGACGTCGAAACAAAACAGAGGACAAATCGAGAATGAAAATCACATGCCGTCCTGGAAAAACTTAGCGCTGGCCTGAACCCTCTCGGCAGCGTTCGGCCTCCCCTTTTTGTCGAAAACCGCGTTCTCTACTTCGTCGTTGGATGGGTTATTTTCCCACGATCCGAGCAGCTCCCGCGTCCCCGTAGCCTCTCCGATGAGAAACAGTCGCCAAGGGCCGGGGTAGCAATACAGGAGCCGAAGCTGCATTCAAGACGCGCGCAAAATCAAAGTCGTGGTAGTGGTTGTGGTCTTTAGAGCTCCAGTGGGAGGGAGGAGCCGGGGGGGGGTGAGCGGGGAAGGGGAGAGGGAAAGGGGTGCAGGTAATGTCGGGGTCCGCCTAACTACTTGCCTACCACGCGAAGGTGGGTTCAACTAGACTCGAAGTGCATGGCGCGTGTCTCATCTCCCTGTCACTGACTCTAAGGGTCTATCTGTGGGGGGGGGTGGTCCACCTCTCCATGCTCGCTGAAGCGATTCGATTGGCTCGGCCGAAGACGAAAATGACAAGGGCAGACAAAGCGCCTGAAATCATAACGCCAACTTCACAGTGGCCTCAGGTAGGCTCTTACCGTGCGTACTGCGTGGAACAGGTAGCAAAAACGGGTAGGCACAACGGCGCCTACGGCGCGACAAGCGCGGTGCGAAAAAGTAAAGCACTTCATGCGAGACTGCACTCTTGAACACGCGGTCAAGAAAAAGCGTCTCCGGAGCGTTAGCGCGAGGAAAAAAGTTGATTTTCATTGCGGAGAGGGCTGGCAGGCGAACATGAACGACCGCGCAAGCGAAGCAGCAGAGGTAGGGACATGAGCTGGCTGAACTTGACAGCGGTGAAGACACCCAACCAACCAACTGATTGTATCTGGTCTGGTATAACACATTGCGAGTTACGACCTCACCAGTTAGATACAAATACGCAGACCTCTTTCAAGTTACTGTAAGCAACTATTATAGCTGTAATGCACTGCAATGGCCGTAACACCTAGCCAACTAGTTACTAGTCGGCGACATTACCATTTATGTACGTAGTCAACCAAGCCACAGTCCTACCGGAGGGCACACCGCTTTCTTGCGTCGTCTCAACAGAAAAAAAGACGATACTGTACCAAGAGGGAAACACCGAAAAAACGAAAATATCAACATTTCTGGGAATATCAATAGTCTAAGTGACCGATTTTGAAATTGTCGAACGGTAAAAACAAAATAAATCAGTACTAAAAAACGTTACCGGCTCTTACCGTGTAACCGTATACTACCAGGCTCTGGAGCGAGTACGTGACCTCAAACTCCGACAGCGCCTTCTTAGCTTCTCCTGCCCCGAACAGACCGAAATCTGCAACGCTTTTCCACGCAGGGTTGACGAGCGCTACAAGGCGTGAGCCAGCACCCGTTGTGACCTGCCCTCAGCAGCGGCGGCATGCATGAGGCATTTTGGGAGGTTGGGACAGATGCTTGTGGTCATTTCTTCAAACCTATGCCAGCACACCGCTTGCGGTAGGCATACGGCATTTCGGAAGGCTGGGAGAGATGCTTGCGACAACGTTTTTAAAATGTGTAACGCCACAGCGCTTGCGGCATGCACGTGGTATTTCGGGAGGTTAGACAGATGACTGGGTTTTTTTTATTGACGTGTGGCGGCGCAGCGCTTCGGACGAGGCTGTGGTGGCTTGCGGTTGTTTGGGCCGTTCTTAACGACACGAAAATTGTACACAGCAAGAATTTTGCTAGTTGGCAGGTTTGCCAACAAAACTTTCCACTGTATTCCATGTATTCGCCAAATGTTTTCTATTCTAAAAGTTTCCCACGTCGTTCGTTGGCTAATTTATGCAAGCGTTTATTTAGTGTTGCTTTTTTTCAACGTTCCAAGTTGGCAAGATTTTGCGTGCCGTCAAGAACGGCCCTTAGCCTCGACGGAAACTGCAGCCTGCGCAAAGTCGCTATAATCGCAATAAACCTTCATGTGGTGTATAACAGGTGAACAATCTCATTCAACACTACTAAGCTGAAAAACGAAAGCAGACTTTTTTTTTGGATGGCGTTACCTTGGAGTTAGTGTGTTTTTACGCACTTGGCTGGACAGAGATCTAGGGAATCGCGAGCAACAGAGACAACAGCATGCGCTTGGATTCGTCGTCGTCACGTGCCATGGCCCTTGTGCGGACGAACGAAAAACCATGGCGGGGACAGTCGATCAGGGCATCCTGCGCAGCGGTGGCGAAGTTTGACGGGCGTACGAACAGAACCAAAACACGGTTTATTCCGATGGAAACCCCTGCAATTTTAAAGCACACGAACCGAGCTGCTGTTTCTGCTTCTGCTAGCTGCTACTGGCTGCTGCTGTTCTTGCTGCCTTGTGCTGTCTGCTGCTGTTGTTGCCTGCTGTTGGGTGTTGATGCCCCAGCACACATCGTCGGACCTCATACCAGGTATACGAAGCATACAGTAGCAGCAAAGACCGACACAAACCCCATGTTGTCTGTTTTGTTGTCGCTCTGCTGCTCTGCTGCTGCATTACACATGAACCTCCAGGCTCTGTGCATGCGGCGCTGTAAGTCCTCTCCTTTGTGACAGCCATGGACGGTGCCTCTGTGTGTCTGTGTATGTGTGCGCTTCTGTATGTACGAGTGGCGTGCGCGCCGTCATGTTATAGGCGCACGTACACAAATTATCAAAAAGAGCAGTGAAGTTTTTCGCAAAGGCGGCGGCTCAGCCGCGCAGCGACGAAGTCAGCAGTGCATGCAGCAGCAGTACAGCAGCAGCGGTCCAACGGCAGCCGTGTTTTAGGTTGTTACCTTTGTGCTAGTAGTCACGGGCACACCGTGATATCCTCCGTCAACGCCCCCGCTCTTGTGTTCCCCCGCCCCCGCCCCCCAAATGGCCGAAAAAGTGGTAAAACACGTTGCATTACCCCCGATTAAGGATCTTTATAAAGTTTTTTAGACGCCCCTACCTCTTTGGTATCCCCGGAGACAACTTTATGATAAAAATAAATCATAAATCCCCTTCCCTCACGGGACAGCACGAAACAACGATGTCACCCCGGGGGGAGAACACAAATACATCTGCGGTATTCCATTCCGCCCACCGCGACTTGTGGACTTGTATGCAAGGAGCAGTGCGCATCCGTTGCTGTTGCTTGTTATTCGTTGCCTGCAGCGGGCTGCCGCAGAGGCGCACCACGTTTTTTGCGAGGTTTCTCACTTCAGGAGGTTAATACATGTCCTTCTTAACCCCAAAAACTGATTTGGAGAAAAACAAACCTGCTTTATCGCGGATAAAAAAATCCCATGGCCTAAGTATACAACGAGAATCATGCAAAAAAAAGGCTTACTTCCGCCGATTTTGGGTGAAGGAGCCCCGCCATTCAGAAAACATTTCAGACAAGAAGTGCTACCTCGATCGTAGCACGCGTCTCTACAGACAAGTGTTTGGTGCAATATGCAACCGCTCCATAAACTCAAACTCCACCTGCTACAAAACCCATGGTTCGGGACACAACGTCAAGTACGGCACAGGAAGGCTCACCTAGGAAAAAAGAAAGCGACACCCAAAGCAGACGACACAAAAAACACTTTGTAAGAATACCCCCATAAATGTCGGTACCGTAGACACACAAGAACGAACCCACGCCCTTCCTGTACGCGACGGCGGGGAAGTTGGCCACACACGAGCCTGAAGCGGATGTGTCGAGTACACTGTATTTAGGAAGAAACCCCCGGGGCGTTTAATCCCCGGGGGGGTTATTCTGTTTGACGAAGTCCCGCCTACCTCTTTGTTCTCCCCGGGGACAATGTTTTATTGAAACACAAACGCTCGCTCCAGGGGACGTTGGCAGAGAGCTTTACGGTATACCAGGTACGTGTGTGGTTGGTGCACAGCAGGACATCGAACCACGACAACGCTTTCAAGTCCAATGCAACAATCAAACACGCATCGTCGGACCTCATACAAGGTATACGAAGCACACAGCAGGGGAGCAAAAGCAGTCCTGCTGTAGCTCCAATCACGCCAGGTGCATATCGATGGAACGCTTGAGTCCACCATTGTTAACTTGCGACGCCCCCAGGATATCAAGCCAAGCCCATCCCGAACGGGGACCTTGTGAGTCGTGTGGCATGCACCGCAAGACAACCCGTTCATCTAATATTCCCAAAAGGTAGCCCCTCCGCCAATTGGGCGGAGGGGCTGGGCCTATTCCCTAGTACTTATAAAACCCCGAAAAACAGTACACGAGACTTATGAGGAATCGTTTCACGAACGATACCTCTGCCTGAACTTGCACTGCTTTAGCGAGCTTTTTTCTTGGCACAAAATAGTCCTTCTAATCCCGACGAACACCAACCGATTAGCGGGCCGCGGACAGCCAAACCGGCATATCAGATACCAGCGCACCAATCAGCTTTGACGACAGCTACGCACCTTGCTGCTACAATACCGCGATGCGCTTCCTGAAAGGAACACAACGTAAAACGGCGAATTTCACAATACAGAAGTGGTCCCTCTACGAAGAGCGCAGACGTGTCCAAACCAGAAGTATCAGCACAACAGCAGCAACCGGCAATACCCCGCCTACTGCCAATACTGATTGCTCCCATTTGTGTGTGCGTTTTTTTTTTCTCATGCGTATAGCGGGCACACTACCGTGCATGGCAGTGTTAGGCACACACCCTCGCAGAATTTTCAATGTCGATTTTTCTCGACGGCAGGTACGAATAGAGTGCAAACGCCGAGCGACGCGTCCATCGAAATATCTCTAAGAGACGTTCCGAAGGCCACCCTTTTCGTTGATTGTGCCCCTCTGGCTTTAGAGGAAATGGGCCCTGAAAAACCATCAGAGGGGGTGTGTTATACACTACCACATAGGTACTCACCGGGACTTTATAGGGACCAATACTGATACTGTACCTGTTTCTGCAAGGAGAGGGTGTCCGTGGTGGGGAAGATCATCGCCGAAACGTCGTGCTTGGCCTCCTTGCACTGCAGTTGCATCAGACCCACCGCGTCTGACTCGTCCAGGATCTGCTCGACCACCGTGGCACCCTTCTCAAAGAAACGAAAACACAGGAAAGATGTGAAGTCAGGAGAAAACACACGGAAAAAAAAAACGAGAGAGTGTTGCTGTCACCCCGCTCTTGACGACAAACGGTGTGTATTGAAGTATCTGCACCTCAGCTTGTACCATGCGACTTGTGTACTACTGCTTAACTTTGGGTGGCTAAACATCGGGTGGGTAATTGGACTATCTGCTACTGCTACTGCTACTGCTACTGCTACTGCTACTGCTACTGCTATCTTAACCTTTCACAAACCGGGCAGATCAGATCCCATTTCGCGATCTTCGTCTTCCAGGGCAGACGGCTTTTTGGTTTGTATATGGTACGCATGGTCTAGATTTTATTGCCGGATGGGAACCGAATGATCCGCATGACCTGGCGTATGCTCCCTGGGGTGGATATGTACTACGCAGATGCTGCGCACCATATCACAAGTTAGAACGAAAGACATAGGATCTAGATGATCTAAGTGATCTTCGCAGGTCATTGTCTGTTCGATGCGTGGAAAATTTTACCAGTAGCCCAACGGCCAATAAATAAGTAGTAACGCTTTCACAAATGGCGCCGTCCGCAGAACCCAAACCTGCGCGTACAATTACAATTGATAGGTATGCACACAAGTAGAGAAATAGGCTTTTCGTGCCCGCAGTTTTCTAGTTGGCCGATTTTCCAGGTCAGGATATCATCATAGCATGCATCGGTTAAATCGATTCGATTGGTATGAAAGCAGTCTGAGATGTACATATTATCATGGCGTCTTGTTCTTGTTACTGTCCCACTAACTCGTCATCACCATAATCAACTTCGTGGTGACAGGACAGGCCCCAGTCGCTCTGGCGCGGAAGAATACCCCAGGGAAAAAATAGAAAAGCACAAAAAGTGGTACACGTATCATGCCATCATATCATACCTCGGCTACTTTATTCCCGAGCAGCAGGGTCTTGACCATCGGGCCGCAGGCTTTGTACC
The DNA here is from genome assembly GCA_012845835.1 of Undaria pinnatifida. Lineage (NCBI taxonomy): Eukaryota > Phaeophyceae > Laminariales > Alariaceae > Undaria > Undaria pinnatifida. The sequence goes on along the minus strand of JABAKD010000025.1, from coordinate 4,985,472 downwards.
GCTGTCGGTCTCCCCCAGGCCAGTCGTCCATCTCGGTGGCGCCTATCAGGGGCAGCGACAATCTCAAGATTTGGCGTGTCTTGCCGTCCGAGAGAGCCTAAGGGTCGTTCAGGGGCACGAGAGCAGGAAATCGATTCATGTAAGTGTCTGTAGCTTGAACATAGTTAACGCCATTGAGCGATTGGTTAATTCGAGCAGACAGCCACTGCAGTTCCAAGAACAACAGTTTTCTCTATATGGTGTATCTTGAGCTACCGTGTCTCGATACGGCACAACAACTCTCCCAAATATCAAGTACCAGCTTCAGAGTACAGGGGCGCCTATCAGAGGTTGCAATATCCTCAAGGTCCGGCGAGCGTTGTCATCCAACAGTGCAAGTGGGTGGTTCGGGGGCTAGCAACCGACGTCAAGAGCTAGCTCCAAGAGTACCAGTTATCTATGATCTCGAGCTATCTCGACAAGAGCTCTCCCAAGTATCAAGTAACGGGTACAGGGTAGGATCTCGATAGCGCCTAACAAAGGCAGCGACATCCGTGGGATGCGGCGTGTCTTGCCGTCCGATGGAGCCTGCGGATCGTTCATCGCTCCGAGACACGAAGCATGAGATCGATTGTAAGGTACTGCGACGAGCAGTAGGGCAAGATTGATATAACGCATGGGTGAATATGACGAATCACAGACCGAATTTCGGAATACAAACACCATCGAAAATGGAGCTATGTTGTGCATTTGACATAGTACATCTTCGTGTGATTGGTCAACGCGAAAAGACATCCCGCTGAACCTGGCCGGACCAACAAATACCTTCTTGTTGCGTCACAGTCCAGGCAGACGAGAGTGAATGCCGTGCAGCCCGCGCGAGCGTCCACGCTTGTACCGAACTTGCACGCATTAGACCACAGCACGGAAGAACATGCACAGACGACATGGCCTTACCGAGCGCGACAGGCACGCCCATGGAAACACATGCAGCAGGCATGCCACACTCACTCGTACTGGTACGTACCGGTGCCAAGTACCTGGTAGCAAGCGAAAAACTTGACCCGCAGCCGCTCAAGATACAACAGTGCAGCAGCACAGTAATACAGCGGAGCAGCATTGATTGGCAGCAGCAACGGCAGCAGAAGAAGACATTGCAATTCTCGGAGCACATCGTAAAAAAACGGCTGATAGCAGCAGGACGTACAACGTACTCTCTAAGAATCTTGCTGAGCGACCTATGTACGTGCCGCCTGCATCATCACACTTCCCGGATACTTTCACACTGACCGGTAGGTATGATATGTAGAAGCATGCTACTAGTGTAGCTATATTCAAGCTGGAATGAGTTGCGCTGATCATGCGGCCATCGAGCGACGGAAGCCATATCGTGTCACGATGCTGCCGGAAAATCTAGAAACAGCATATATCGCGCGACAAGGGCCAAGGTAACGACGGCTGTGGGTGCTATACCGTGACAAGAATGTTGACACGACGGTGGCAGAAACAACACCGATGGCGGTAGTGTCACGGTGCTGCCGGAAGATCTACGAATAATCTAGATCACGCGACAAAGGCCAAGACCACGTTGGCCGTGGGTACTACAGCAGTAGTATTACCACAACGGTGGAAGTAGCAAGACCGATGGCGGTAGCCAGGCAGACGACTACCAACATTTTTCAACGGGAACCCAGGCGCTTTCGCGCTCGAATCAATTCATTGTGGCAGACGTTCCCCTATTTATAGGCGTGGAGCCGATTGTAATGAATAGCTTGAGCACAACAAACATGACTGAGTATTTGATTCCAAAGACAGCTAGTTCTAAGAGCAGATATCTACTGTATGATTCGACTACAAGTATAAACTTTACATTTTACGGTACAGCAAGGTACAGCGTTCCCAAGCATCAAGTACCACGTACAAAGTACGGTGGCGCTTACCGGAGGCAGCGAATCGTCAAAATTTGGGCACGTCTTGCTGCCCGATAGAACGTAAGAATCGTTCGTTGGCCCCAAGCACGAATTCGATTTTGACATTATAGCTTGAGGATAATCAATGTTATTTTTGAGTGATTCCAGAAGCCAGTTCCAAGAGCAGCTGTGATCAACTGTACGTATGATATCGAGCTATCATTTCGATGCAAGCTCTCCCAAGTGTCACGTACTACATGTCGGTTCAGTGTGGGATCAAGTGTCAAGTAACATAATTCAACTACCAGGGTATCCAAGTATCAAGTACAGCAATGGATGTCCCCCTATAGTGCAGGTTGAATGGTGCATATTGCCGGTATAGTGCCGGTGAAATCGTTTGGTACGATTAGAACCAGATACAGCAGTATGCTGTAGTACCAGTATCGGTACCGGTACCGGTACCATGCTATGAGGGCCAGTGTCCGGTATAATCTGGCATCCTGCACTTTCCCCCTGGTAGAGATAATCTCTTGAGCATGTACAATGTAAAAGACCGACACCATTCTTGGCATATGGCTATCAGGTACAATGCCTGGTCTGCCTACTGATACCTTGTACCCCTGGTACATGTTTTGACATCCGTACGTACCTTCCACAGGGCGCCTGTCGCTTGCTCCACCTGCTGATCGTTACTCAGCGGAAGTTCCGCACCGGCCCAGATATCATCCTTGCTACTCCCTACATCACCACCACCACCACCACCACCACCACCACCGTCGTCGTCATCGCGGTCAGCACTCTCGTCGTCCCCAACAAGAACATCGTCAATCGTCGACCGTCGCCTCGTGCCCCCCCTGGCTCGAACCCCCGTGCCAAGCACAGGTTCCTCGTTACGACAGGCAGCAGCAGTGCTGTGTTGTGACGAACGTGTATGTTTGACACATGATGACGAGGATGGGGTTAATTTTGGTGCACCAAAACGACTGCATCCCGCAGGAACGAACGCATCAACCTGCGGAGCAAAGACGACGAGCAGAAGCGCTAGTACGGTGGTCACGAGGTAAGCCTCGCCGCAGTGCACGGTAAGCGAGTGCCCAGGCAGCACCATCAGACACCGCAATACGCAGCAGAGCGAGCAGCAAGTATCTACGCTTTGATAAACCGGGAGTTCCATACAAGAAAAAAGGGGGAATATATACCGTCTCGCATGAAACCGTCAACGATTAGGCCATTTTCGAGTTTTTGATTGGAAGAAAGTTGCGCCGCTCGTTGCCTCGTATGATAGTAAACGCGCCGCGAGTTGCAGTGGCGTCCGGCTGTTCCCCGGCGTGGAACACGCCACGGCCAAAGGGCGAGGCTGGTCGATGATTCACCCTTGGAAGAGAAGGGGTCCTGAGCTCGGCTTTACGTAGTCTTGTCTCAACTAAAACGCGAGACAACGGTAACAAACACTTCGATTCACACTGAGAACAAAACAAAGGAGCAACAAAAACAAGAAGAGCACCATGCCAGCGCCTAGGACCGCAAGGGCCGGTATCCCTGGGAGGACCCTGAGCGCAAAATCCGGGGGCGAATCAGGGGGACACGGTAAAAACAACGGCCTCCAACAAGACGAGGACCAACTACAGGTTAGGTGTGGTGTTTAGCTTTCGTGCCGAACAACATCTATGTACGACGCATGTTGCTGTTTGTTTTCTTGTGTCGTACATTAATTCATCTACCCTTGCATACCAGGTACTGTGAATTACAACTTACCGCCTTGGGATGGTGCACGTATCGTTGCTAACATTGCTGTTCTCACATTAACTCGCACAACCAAGTCCGTGGCCGCAGGACAGGCTCCAGTCAGGCTGGAGTGGAAGAATATCCCAGGGGCAAAAATACGTTACTACCATTATTACTACCTGTTGATAACAAATTGGTATTATTGCTGTTCACCCTAGCAACATATGGTGAAGTGGTAGACTACCACTGATAGGGACAGCTTACGCTATACCTACAATGGGACCCGAAGGGTGCGCCAGCTAGCGTTGGGCTGCGAAAGCAACTGAGTTAAATCGACACACGACGCGTATGAAAATACGTGGAAGTGTGGTGAGCTAAAGCTTTATTTTTCCCCATCCGCCGGAGGATAAAAAAAAAAAAAAAGGTAGACTAGTCTATAGACTAGACTATATTCGAAGAGTAATATACATTAGTAAAAACGCGCGGCGGTGTATGACACAACTTGCAAAGCTGAGTATCGACCCCTAAATCCATCGAACTCACAGCAGTTGGCGTATCAAGTAGTGCTTGTAACATGACGTGCCACATCATAATAGCAGACGTGTACGTGCTAGGATATCTTAAACCGAAATTCAGTGTGTGTGTCCTTCCGTTTTTTGTGTACCCATCGACACCCAACACATCCAGTGTCCGCGATTCTTCGCTCTATCATAGACAGATACAAGCCCTGTGACCACAAACTTCGAGACAGTTGTGTACATCGAAAATACCGCAATGCGATTGGACCATGACATGGCAAACGTGCAGGATACTACAAAATATCACCCTCGTATAGACTAATATGTACGTATGTACCAGGTACGAGCAGTACCAGGTGGGTGGTAGAGAACGCGCCAAAGGCACTCGCCTCGCGAACTCGTGAACCATCGGACCGCCGGGACTTATTCCCAGTACTTCAGAACCTCCCGAAGACGCGTGTTACACGCGTGTTACGATAGATACGGGTAGCGCTTTCCAGCTATTAACATATATTCTGGATGACGGGACTGTTCGTAGAGTAGCTATTCATAGACGGTGGGATTGTTCATCGGGTTGCTGTCATTGTTTCTCAACTTTTAGGTTTGGGTGACGTGTACATGCGCGCTACGGTGAATGTGGCGCTTTTTGGCTAAAATTGTTTCTGCTTTGCCGGGGGGAGGGCTCAACTGCAGAACTACCATACACCTTTGCGTTCTGAATTTGCATGCGGCCTTAAACCTAGGTCGTGGGATTGTTCACGTCTGGGTGCACTTTCATTTTTCTCGCAGTCTGTGTTTTAAGATTGTTAAAAAATATTTTTCTCCTTAGCGTAGGAGCCTAGAAAAAAAAGGTGCAACATCGATCCCAGCGTGGGTCTGTAGAGCTCTTCCAGATAAATGCACCCCTATATATACCGTAGCATCTGTTCCAGGGTTGCATACAAAAAAAAACAATGAAATCCCCATTCAGTAATGACTTGTGTCCCTGGCAGATATATCCCTGCCCCGTCTATAAGATCTGCATGATCTCGATCTTGTTGTCGGGCGGGAGCCGTATGATCCGCATGACCTAGCACATGTTTCATGGGTTGGATTTGTATTTCACTCCATAGACCCTGCACAACATATCATAGCGACACGTGCAGGATCTAGATTATCTAGATCGTGATATGTTCGATGCGTGAAGCCCTTCGCTCCATCCGCAGCACACCCGCAGCTGAGACGGATTCTAACGTCGATTTTAACCCCGCGTGTGGGCATTTATACAACGGTGTTTGATACCACGAGCAGATAATGAAGCAGAAAGTGGAAACGCTTCAGGCAGACCTTAGCCGGCGGCAGGAAAGCTACATCCGACGTGAGCGAGCCTTCCACATGCGAATAGAAGAGCTGGAGGAGGAAGTCGGAAGCTTGAAGGTACAAAATAGCGCCAGAACTCGGTCGAAGTATCACACGCAGCATGCGAAGATGAGTTTCGAAGAAATCCTCGATCTCAAACCTCAGATGTATGTGTATTTTTACTTTGACAAAAACAACAGGGGCTAACCGCATGCGCTCATGTATGTGCCTTTTCTACGAGGCTGCCTTGAGGCTGCAAAGCGTTGTGCCTATATCGTTCAGGAACATTTCTGTTTACCTCATTTTCCGGATCTTACCTAAATCTGGGCTCCACAGCAGTAAATTCGCCGACTAGCCGTGAGGTGTTCTTATCCCCTACGTTACTTACAACATGCCGTGGCCACACAAGCCGTCCCTTCTCCCCCTCGGTATACCCTCCCCATTGCATACCCCTGTTGCACGCCTGTGAATCAGACCAACTGCTCAGAACTGATCGTGGGTGCCCGGTAAACTCGAACACGATGCTCGTTTGCAGAGGGACTGAATTGGCCGTTGTTGCTTATCAATCTATTACCATTAATAATACACGTGACATTTAGTACAGCCGGAAGCGCATCGTTCGCCCCATCAATACAACTACAAGACGTGGTTCATGGCACTAGGAACCACCAAGGTGTTTTGTGGACGTGTTGTTGTGATGTTTTGCTGTATGCTCTTGCGCTGTTGATGGGTGTGTTTTCGTCTACGAGCATCCACACAATATGCACAGTCCGAGCAGTATTACCCACGAGGTTGTACAGGACACAAATAGTATCTTCGCGAAGTTTTTCGACACGAAGGTCGATTGTGCTTGCACTAAGATACGGACGCGATGGCGGTTGGGGAGACTAGGGAACTCTACGTAATGGTAGGTCGGTTTATTGTGGCTGGAAAAGCGTGGTGCAAGCAACACGAACCCTTGAACTGGCTGCGTCTTTTGCGCAACCCTCTTTGAGCAGTCGGGGAAGATGTCTTGGATGCAAGGAAACAACAGCATGGATAGCTTGAAGAACATGCACCAGCAAATTCTTCACAACGTCGAGATGGTCCAGGACAGAAGCTCCAAGATCTTACAAGAACAGGAAAAAGACCTGCTGAGAGCCTTTAGGGCTAGGCTTTTCGACGTTCAGGTGGGAACCGTCGAAGACAGTTTGCAGCGGACAACGAACAACGTGCAAGCCCATGTATCCAATAGTGTGTTTTGATCCAAGTGTTCAACACTGTTGCTTTGACACATATCTGTACTGTCATATTTGCGCCGAGAAAACATTTTTCAGTATTTCAGTCTGAAGCGAGCAAGTTTAACAATGTAGATGTGTCCGTTGGCAAACTAGTCTACGTACCAACCTAGCCTGATATATAACTTGTTTCTTGGTCTTCGAGAAGAGTAGCCGGCTGGTCTGTCGAGCGGACTTTTTTGGCTGAGTGGTCTAGTGAACAGTGCTATATAACTATCCAGAGCGTGAAGACGTCTTCTTAGGGCAACGACAAGGCTAACCACCCGCGCCCATAACACCCCATGTATCGCGCAAAGGGGCAGTTCCCTTGACGCATCTCTAGACGGGCACGACTGCTTTAATCCGCAGAAGTTTTCGTGTGCTGGTATACTGTTTGACATCAGGCAACGAGGCCAGCGGGGTCATCCTGACTTGGATGCGGTATAAGCGTAATCGAAGTCTCCTAGAACGTGAAAGCATCCGTTCCAGGCACCCTCGAACAGCGCCAGATGACCAACTTTGCACCCTCGAACAGCGCAAGATGACCAACTTTGGGTCGGGAACCTGCATACTACGTTCATTATATGTTATGTTCCTGCAAATATTTGCGAGCCCACGTACAACACGGGTAGGCGACGAACATATCCCTAAACGCGCGCTGACTATGCGCGAAACAGCGCATCACATACCGCGTTTTCCGCCATACTTTACCGACAGCGAGCCCAACGCAAACACGACAGCAAAATTGTATTCTTCCATTTGGCCGATGAATAATCTTCGAACGCGTGTACACACTTTAAGTTGTGTTCCCACTCGATAGCGTGCAGCACGAAAGGGCGCCAACGCCGATCACTCATAAACATACCTAAAAATATAAAAAGGTATTAATCGTTCACCTTTGCCCAACTACACACCCCTTAAATCGCTCACCACGAACGCGGTTTCAGACGGAACTAGAGAGAGAAAAGGGGCGGAAGGACGGCGGTGACAGCGCTTGGATCGAGCGAACGCGACGAACGGAGGGAGAATTGGATTGGGCGAAGGAAATGGCAGACCGTCTAGACAGGGTGAACCAGGGGCTCAGCAGGGAAAACTCTAGGCTGAAAAGCCAGTTCAAGAGCCAGGAAGATGACAGAAAGTTCCTCATCAAGCAGCTCGTGGCTATGAAGGTAGATACCGCGAAAAACACGCTAGGCAATACACCCCCTCAGAGGATTTCCCAAGACGGTTTTCTCCCGAGCTAGCACAACGAAAAGAGTGGCCTTTAAATTATTTCTTCGAGGTCTTTCTGTAGATGCCTCCTCGCGATTGGGAGAACCGACCTAGAATCTCGCCCAAAGGGGGTGTGCTATCTTGAGTGCTGTACAGTAGCTTGCCGTGATGTCCTTTGGTTTTTTCTTGAAAATAACGTGTGTTCGGTCTTGGGGTGTTCTCGTGTCGTAGTCGTTGAGGTTGGGTATCGAGATAAGTCGACTTATATCATCGGGAGAAGAATTTCTCGTTACACATCTCGTGGCTCAAAGTAAGTACTGTAAAGTAATGTGAATGCTTTCCTCGTGTAATTCTAAGCCGGTTGTTCCAAAAACCATTGGTGCAGTTATAAAGGGGCTGATACCGCATGAGACATACTGTAGGTGAACAGGGTACCTCATTAGACATACTGCAGACAAGTAGGCTACCACACGAGATATAGGTAATGGGTTGTCTCGTGAGACATTGTCCGCCGGTATGCGCGCGAGAAGGGGGTGACGGAAGCATCCATGCCCAAAGCCCGGCACTCGGCTATGTCTTTGTCTTTCTCTACGAGAATTTCGCGTACAAACCCATCACATATGCAAAGTGCCCCCCCACCCCCTACTTCGTCTCGAAAGGAACGCAAATCTCAATGATTAAAATTGCTAAGGGAGGCGGCACATGAATACCCCCCCGCTCCCTCCCCTCATTACACTGGCGCCTCCCTCAAACTCCCTATTCGAGCGCTTCACTTGTTATTAGCCTCAACGCAGAACAACACCTTCGCCTGCTGGCTTGCACCGAATATGCATATCCTTTGGCTCTCTACTGTAGAAAGAAAATCAAGCGCTGCGACAAGAGAGAGAGGCGGCGGAGGCCTCCATGTTCGAATTCCAGCAGAAAGCAATTCGGGCTTCGGAAGACATGGCGCTAGCCATCAGGGCAAGACCCACGTCCTCCTCCTCGGCTCCTGTCCTACCGGGGTTGGGCGGCGGGGCGGCAAGACAAGCAGGGGCCGACGCTGACGCTAGGTGCGATACCGTACGTAGGAATATTTTATAAAATTTCAAGGTTCCCGTTCGGGTTGTGATTGACTTGAATTCCCGGAGATGAGTTGAATCGAGGGAACACGCTCTTTCGGGATATGGTTGGCTTGAAGTCCTGGGGATATGGCAAGATGAAAACGGGGAACACAGGCGTTCCTATCATGTGTGTCAGGTATGAGCTACAGGTGTACGGTACCGGTGCCTGATCTTGTTGATTATGTGGCATTATCCACTTCACCAGTTAGTTACAGTGGCTGCGGTCTAGTGGATAGTGTATATAATAGATGAAGTATGTGCTTAAGGGCTCGTCGAACCTCATCTGCTTAATCAACAGGTTCCGATGCGTGTTCGGGATCTGACAATTTTCTGAGAGGTGTTGTTCGATTCCAGAGTTGTGAGAGCCTGCTCTGAGACCACGAACCAGATGGTGGTGATGAGTTCCTGCGAGATCGACAACAACAACAACAGCAACAGCAACATTGGATATGCCACAAGTTACCATGCTGCTCATGCACATTAAATTTGCATATAGTACACTGTAAAAATGTGCTCAGTTTGTCGATTCACCATTATATTTTGTCATGCATTCCCTCTCGGGAGCTTCTCTTTCGGTGGATTGGTATGGCTCGTTTCATCCAAAGGTGATACTTGCCAAAATGAAGTTCTAGAATGGATCCTTGTGGTTCAGATACTTCTTCTATTGAAGGGTCATATCGTCTCCCTCGAATTTACAATTCAATTATGGTTTTGAATTTGTAGGAAACAAATAAATATGGCCGTCCCCACACCACATCATTGGGCCGGCTCTTTCGACGGATGATGCTCACTTACGATGGCAAGAGATGGAAAGTGGAAAGATGGCCTCAATGCGGTTCTGCGGTCCAAATCGAGAGTTTCTCTTTTGGCGGGGTACCTTTTTACTCTTTCGAACGCAATATTTGTCAAAATAGAACTCTAGAGTGGACTCTCGTGGTTTCAATGCTTCTGTTTTGTAGCCCTTTCTGAAACTGCACCCACAGTTTTGTGGGATAAATGACGTGGAATTAATGTGCGATAATGTTTGCAGCACTAGCGTTTGAGATGCCCCTGTTCCCTGGAGATGCACGCCTTCGCCGTAAAATCTGATCATGGTGGCGATGACAACGATGATGATGATGACGATGACAATGATGATGATGATGATGACGATGATGATGATGATGATTGCGAAGATGATGATGATGATGATGATGATGATGACGATGATGATGATGATGATGATGATTATGAAGATGATGATGACGATGATGATGACGATGATGATGATGAAGATAATGACGTTCTCATATTAGATCATTTCTCCGAAATCTAGCAAAGTGTTCACAAGAAAGTCTAAGAAAGCATCCCGATGGACGAAAAAACAACTACAAGCCACACTAAAGCATGACACCCGCTCAACGCGGCAGTCTTCAGTCGGCATCCCTCTGCTACCCATAGAGACTCATCACGCCAAGTCGAGAAACTACGTGACGTTGCTTGAGTAAAACAGCAAGACATGTTTTCCAGCCCACTCCACAATTGTCGTATTAATAGGTGGCGTGCATAGTGCGGAATCGGCAAAAAATAAACAATACCAGTACCTGGTAGGTAGCGCTGTAGTGGGGATGAAATGCTTATTTACTGTCCACTTTTGAGGGAGACGAAAATAGGTCACCCCTTCGTTGCTGCCTACGATATACCCGGTACCCGATGCACCTGGTACATGGTATAGGGATTAGTGCGGGGGTGGTGATACTTGATGAATTCGTAGTGTTCACACATAATTCAAGGCATCAATTAGTGCCCACCTTCGGCGGAGACGACATCGAACTTCAAACGGCTAACCCCGCGCTTTGACCGAGCGTGCTGCAGACCAGCGTGGGTGCACATAATCACACCGCAATACACCACGATGTCACGATATATATATATATATATTAAAAAAGCGTTAATGCCGGCTCCGCCCAGGTACAAAGAGATCATCAAGCGCTTGAAGAGGTTGCTGGAGACAGAGCGACGCAACCTCAGACAGGTGAAAAAAAGCGTACGCTCTACGGACTGTTTTGATAAGCTTTCGAGTTGGATTTTGCCGCTTGTGAGTACTCGCCCCGCACACCGTCGGACAGCAGAAATGCACCGTAAGCTCGGGCAAGCCTCGAAAAGGCGAGGGTTATATCGTTAGTCTCGACGGTGGATATTAGTTAATATTTTGAATTACTGCAATAACCATCACCCTGTTATTTATGGTACAAGCTACACTGTAGTTTCAAGGCGAGTCGCCGATCCATATCCTTAACGAGGACAGACACCCAGCAATACGCGCGATCGAAGCATCAATACACAGCTTGCAAAGATGAGTTTCGACGAAATCTTCTATCTCACAGCTGGAGTGTATTTCTTTAGTTTTATAACATGAATTCATTGCATGTCACCTCCCACGAGCATGGGAATTTATTACCAGGTATTATTTTACTCACACGTTGACGCACGAGGTATTAATTCGTAGTACCGACGCGTGCTACGATAGAAATAGTGGCAGTTTTCGTCTGAAATATTTTCTGAATGACGGGGCTCCTTAACCCAAAATCGTCGGAAAGAAAATAAATAATAGGCCATTTGTTTCGCATGATTCTCGTTGTGTACCTATTAATATGCCATGGAATTTTTCATCCGGTAGCAGTTTTTGTATTTTTCTCCAAATCAGTTTTTGGGAGAGAGGTATGTCTTAAGCCCCCAAATTGAGGGGTAGTATTAGAAAAAAAGCGGTTCACCTCTATCGTAGCACGCGTGTATTAGTGTATATTAGTGTACCATAGTGTACCTTAGTTTCCTAAACACAGATTACGTACAGCATTTCACTTCGTATTGTTGATGTCGGACGAGGCCAGAGGTCGATTATAGGCCAGAGGTCGATTATATGTTCATGTTGGATTTGACTAGAACAAATTAAAGGGGCAAGCAAACCAGGTACTCGTGTTATATGCCTGGCATAAAATTATTTATAGTTTTTTTTAACTAGATGTGTCAAACGCTTAAAACATAATGCCTTCGTATTATATACCTCGTATAAAATTATTTATACGTAGTTTTTTTTTTTTCTAGATGTTATGTGTCAAACGCCTAAAGCGTAATGCCTCCAACCGGGATAGAACCAGTGACCTTGGCAACTTCAGTGCCACGCTCTCCCAGCTGAGCTATAGAGGCGTGTTGCGTTGACCATCCAACGTATTCTGAGTTACTATTAGCACTTCCACTGTCATCGGCGTTCTCGTACGATATATTGGTACCATTTTCGCTACATTAATACTTTGAAGTATATATTATAAAAATGAAAATACACTCCAGCTGTGAGATCGAATATTTTGTCGAAACTTATCTTTGCAAGCTGTGTGTGATACTCCGATCGCGCGTATTACGGGTTGTGTGTCCTCATTTATATGGGCAGGCGCTCAAACGAAGCAACGTGCGGAGCGCGGCCCTCGCCCGCGACCATTTTTGATTGGAGACGCAACAGTAAGCTGCGTTTAAAGCGAAATAAACCAGAGAGCCCCCCCTTCTCGAAAATAATTTCTTGGTCTCGTGCGTTGTCAACCGCCGGATGCTTCCGTCGGATGTTTTGCAAGCGCGGGTATAGTCCCGTTTCCTCCAGGAAGTCGCGAGGTTGCTTCTGGCAAAGTAACGAGAGGAGGGTGATCCTGAGCTAAACTTCGATCTACTGTAAGGCATGGACTTGTGACATCGTCCGCCGGACAGCATGTTGTAGCAAAATGTGCTCGATCCATCTACTACTCCACATCCACACCACTGCTGTATTTTACATTTCATCTTGCGTATAATGTTCAGTCTGCCCTGTATTCGGATCTTGCCGGTGTCAAGATGGCCAAGGCGCGTTGCAGCTGTAATCGCTCCCTACGGCAGAGTAAAAACATGCCGACCGTAGTTGACATAGGAATACCCCCCCCTCCCCCCCCAGATACCATGCATGTGAAGAGTGCACACGATCCCAAACCCTCCGAACGTTACTTCCTGGTATGTACTCATCCATGCCAATCGGTTTAAGTTACCCGCCGATTTCTCGTCTGCATTGATTTTTTCTCTCTGTCACTGCTCAAAACTTTTCATGCCGTGGCTCGTGAAGTGTGAACATGTCGAAAACGTTTTTTTGAGGGATTTTCTTGTGTAACCGTGCGTTCCACGTTGTAAAATGCAAACGCGTTGCACATGTGATTTCGATGGGGTATTACTTTTTGTAACCGCTTTTGACGGCGCTTGTCCTGGGATCAGGTCCGATCCTCCTACTCTGCGGAGCTGCAGCAGCGAACAGAGCTTGAGAACCTCTTGAGGGCGTCCGTGGAGGAAGTTCGACAAGAGGTGAACAACTATTAATTCGCGGGCAACAGTCGTGACATCAGCCTCGTGCAGCCGGCAAACCTTCACGATACCGTGTTGACGATGTAGAGCGCTCGTCTAACAGCGCCCAAGCCCTTGTTGTTGGTCAAATAACTATCTTCGGATAACTTAAGTATCGATATCACCGGCGAACCTTCGAGCGTAGGGCTCTCAGCCGGTGACGTAGCTTTTGTCCGTACGAGGTTCTCCGGCTTGTGCCACCCCGTTCAATAGAAACATTTCAACATAGTTTGTTTCGCGGTCGACAAACAAAAGCCAGGAAGCCAACTGTCGTACCAACGCGACAGGCGCCGCCCTCGACCAATTCCGTCGCCACGACAAAAAATGTCGCAATATGTAGCTTCGTCGAGATTTCTTGCACAACCTAGTAAACTATTACGCTGCCGTGGGAACGCCATCGTGAGCATGAGCTCCCGCATGAGATTTTCCTATCGGAGAAAAAGTGAGACGGACGGTCGCGTCACTCGAGAGCAAGGAAAATGGTAGTGTCAGGTTCAGTACGACAACGTCGTGTCAGTCCAGAGCAACGCAAACAGTAAGTATCAGGCTCAGCACGTCAACGCTATCCTTCATGTTTGATGCATCCGTGCAGTTACTTCCTGCAAACCATGAGTGCACAGCCATCCCATCACCCTTCCATGCTCCGTCTGCGTACAGATAATATCTACGCGAAAGAGACAAGCCAAGCTTCGCCTGCTTGAAAACGCGAAGGCTGACGGGGGGGGGGGCGCGCTTGCACAGCCCCAGGCTGCGAATAGCGGATCTTTGGAGGGAGAGGATTCGGAGGGATATTTCTCGTCGCGACAACGGCAACAGACCTTGGAGATGCTGCTGTCCAGAGAGCGCGTCCTGTCGTTGCTTTACGCCAAGGTGACTTTTTTACACCGTTTTTTTCCAAAATTCCGCTCTTGTATTGCATTGTTGGCGTGTTTTTGTTGTGATCTGCGGTCGAAAGATAGATGACGATCTGCTTGCGTGAACTGTCCTGTCCGAAATAAGGGTGGACACACGCGAGGACGAGTGTGAGGTTTAGTGTTGGTGGTTTGGGGGTAAGGGCAATGCAGATGTCGAAATGGAACAAGAGCCACGCGCCGCTGCCCGTGACACGATTAGTTTATACTACAATTCGTACCCGTAAACACGATGGTTGTCTTGTACGCGGTAGGTACTCCTGGACCGATATTTCTCCCACCTCTACAAGCTGGTTTTTGTTGTATTCCACGCACTCTGATGCGTACAATATGAGATGTAACACCGCGAGCTTCCAATCGATTCCGTCACTAGTCTTATCTTTCTTGCCAGCACATACATGCCTTCGCATTTATCGCTGACATATCGCCGACATGACGCCGACATATCGCCGACATATCGCCGACATATCGCCGACATATCGCCAACATATCGCCGACACATCGCCGACATATCGCCGACATATCGCCGACATATCGCCGACGTGACGTTCGCCCGCCCCTAGAGTATATTATTCGTGCTACAAAGTGTTTCTTCGTGGTGAACGCACCCTCTCCTCGATATGACGGAAGGCCTTCAGCCCTACGGGGGCCGTTTACATCGGCCAATTAACACGAAGCATGCAATATTATCAGCCGTCTTCGTACGAGGAGCTTGCGGCGTTGCCAGTAACAGCGAGCCGCGTTTGCGTCGCAAAGCTCCCAACGTTGCGCTTCGGAGGCATCCCCTACCCAGCAGCCCGCGCTTCTTCGGGTGGATGATTGCACATCATGATTGTGTAATCGTCCCTTTTTATTGCAATATTTTTTACCCGTTCCAATTTCAATGACAAAAGCACGGCTTGCCAACCTCGGCGAGGAAGGTCACGTACTCTAACGATTGTTTTGAAGCCTTATCTAACACCCGGTTCGCTTATCCTCGGACCCTGCTGTTGTTGTCGTAACTGTGTTCAACGCAGACCTTCCCTTTGAGTCCACCGCCGCCAAACCAATCGGATGACGACCTGGATATTCCCGGAGGGGCTCCTATCAGCGGCGGTGTTGCCAGTCAAGGGGGGGGGGGGGGGGGTGGAGATTGGAGCGTGAACATGCATGGCGCTTGTCACTTTATCGGCGTTAGGCCTTTAGTTTTTTTCACCCACATTTTTGAGGACAACGTTGTTGGAGTCAATGTCGGATCAGTTCTGCCGTGGAAAAAGGTGGACACTAGCTGGACAACACCCTGATTTTTAGCCGCACAACATGAAGGCCTCGTCTGGGCTGTAACGCGGTTGTGAGAAGCTTAGCTTAGGCTGCCGATCAACAGCTAACCTGACGTTGACATTTTGGTCAGTAGACCCCAGAGCCGTACGTAGAGACCTGGACAAACGGCTGTTGCAAGCAAGGCGTAGAATCAACCAAAAACAACTTGTGGTTCAATGTTTTGAAGCAACAACAAGCTCCGATGCTCTGCTCTGATGCTTTGTTACGCATTGCGGCCTGCCGCAAGTTGAAAAACATGCAGGTATCCTGGTCGTCCGCTATCCGTGGCCTTGGAGCCTCGCCGCTAACGTGCTCGAGTGGCGGCACGAGCTTACCATGTTGACACAAAAACTCACCTCTTAGGAATCAGTGCGCGGCCTCTATCCCTCCGCACGCAGTCTGTTCGTTACACACTACGAATTTCGGATCCTCTGCCGTGCGGTTGCCGGAATGCATTGACGAAGTGTGTTGCTCACCTCCTCGGGCGGGACTCCAGTCACCATTCAGAACTCTTGTCATGCCGCCGCAAGTCGCAGCTACCAGTATACAGTACGTACAGTACATGATAGTAAAAGCAGAGGGTGAAAAAAGAAGCTGGCTGACATTTTCAGGAATATAAAAAATTCTGGTATTAATAGCCGTTATACTGAAGTTAGCGTAGAGCGCACGCTCTCTCAAAAACGAAACCCAGCCTGGGTCGGTGTTTCTGTCTCTTAGTATTACTAGGTGTCCTGTACTGTGGCGTGATTAAGCGCCAACCCCACGCTACGGCATGCATGCGGTAACTTCCGCAATTTTAATCTCCACGGTCCCTCGATGTAACGCGCCGGACAAGAATCCCCTCTCCACCCGACGAGGCCCGGGACCGCTAGTCCGAGGCCCCGAAAGGACTGCTATGTACCATATACTTCCTCTGTTCCATAGGTCTGCGTGGTTATGTTTGTGCGAGCCCTCAACCGTGTCCGATTTGATTTTCGATTTGTTTGTTTCATCCTGTGTTTTGTGGATGAAACCAATTGTTTATCAGTCGTTCTACGGTAGCCCCCCCCCCCAACTTTTTCTTCAACGAAATCGCCGGTTTCAGAACCAGCTCCCGGTCGAATCTCCTGAAATACGGTGTCCCTCGACACCCCGACGTCGTCGATCGATTGACCTTTGCACACAGAAGAAAATATATGGGTGATATCAGCTGCCTGGCAGTGTTTATTACTCTGGCAGATTTTGATTTTAGGTGGGGCGTTTGAGTCGTTCTACGGTAGCCCCACCAACTTTTCTTGAAAGAAATCGCCGGTTTCAAAACCAGCGCTCTCCCGGTCGTATCTCCTGAAATACGGTGTCTCTCGACACCCCGACGTCGTCGATCGATTGACCTTTGCACGCAAGAAAATGTATGAATACACATTTTCTATAATATCCTTTTTTTACAACTAATTTTCAAGGACGTCAGCCGTGAGTTCGACGAATTACAGGTCAATACTCATCTTTGCAAGCTGCGTTGTTGGTACTCGTAATATACTAAATGGGTGAGGTTTTATTGGGAGGTGTCCTATTTTTTGTCCACTATCCTTCTTCGTGTCGAGCAGCCATGAAACGATCGTTGAAGAAAATCGCTGTTTTTGTTTTGGGGGGGGGGGTATCGTAGAATCAGACTTATTTTTTCCAGCTCGTGCTTGAACCAGGCAGCCGAACGGCCGAAAAAATATCAGTCGGCCCGAAAATGGCCATCTTTCGCCCCTTTCCCAGGGGAAAAAAAAAGTGTCGTGAAAAAAAAAAAAAAAATCGTCCTCGCCAGGGTTCTCCACCGTAAATGCATAACGGCGGCCTAATGGCACTTTGCGTCGCCCTTTCGGCGAGATGGGGGGGGTACTCGGTGGGGGCAAGTCCATTCTATTGTGATATCTGTGGGCTAGGTTTGGGGATGTAATCTCGAATTTTTCATAATAACAAGAATAATAATAAAAAAATCTAAAAACAAATAAAAAATAAAAAAGTGCCAATATGGGGTATATTTTGACATAGAGTAGGAAGTCTTTTTTTTCCCCATCAGCTTCATCTGTACCGACGCGTGCTACGATAGAGGTATACCTTTTTTTGGCGAAAATGGTTTCTGAGTGACGGGGCTCGGAAAAAAAGTGAATAATCTAGGCCATTTTGGTCCATTATGCTCGTTGTATACTTAGTCCAACATGGGATTTTTCATACCGGTAGCAGTTTTACTTTTCTCCACATCAGTTTTTGGGAGAGGTCCTAAGACCCTACACTGAGGAATCTTAGCAGAAAAAGAGGTGCATCTCTATCATACCCCGCGTCTACTTCATATTTCTAACCAACCCAACTATAGGATCAGCGATGAACCGCACTATACCCAAACAATCAAACGCCCATAACCAAGTAGGCTTATGGGGCAGAGGAAGTACAACACGAAATATATCACGCGCCCAGAGATTTTTTTTTTTCGATTTGATGCTCGCCGAAGCATGGGGGGGGAGGGACTCTTTTTGTTGCTTGCCTCAGTTTGTTGACCAATGATCACGCATCCTTTTCGAGAAGGAGCACCGTTCTTGCTCCTAGTAGAGGCACTTCCAACATTTGAGAGTTCAGGTCGTTTCTTCCGTGTATTACATAATATATTACATCAAACGTTTCGCTCGTCTTTCCTCCTTCCTGTTGGGGTGCACACAAGGAAAATGGCGACGATGGAGTGATTGATCCCGTGGATGTATTTCAAAAGAAGAACCTTCGCTCAGGGTTTGCTGTGCTTTCCCCGTCGCCGAGAAAATCGGTTTGCGAATAATCCGAGGGAGTGTGTTATCTGGCGTGTTATTCACAGTAGGCTATATCGTTGTCCAGTCTTTTCCGTCACAAGTGGTGCTTTTTCTTCCTTCCGTTATATTAGCGTTTTTTTGGAAACAGTCCACGCTTGTTTCGGGAGCCATGCGCACTATCTCTACCGTATCATTAAAAAAAACTCTTCGCAACACTGCGAGGTCCCTGTCACTCCTCGCACAGTCTATTATACTCGTACACACGGAATGCGAGGCACAAGGTAAACTTTTCCCGTCTTTCCCGCCACTATTACTGCGCACAACGAGCACCTGAGTGTTTGGTGCCTCTCCGACAGTATTGGTATTTCTGGCGGGCTGTCCCCGTCCCGCTTCACCCTTTACGTCTCGGTTGTCTGTTGTTATTTCGCGCTTACCCTTGATGCTGAGCGTCTGCCGCCTGCATGCGAAACTGACGTCACGTGCGTATGTTCCTGCCTGTTCTCGGGGCTTGTAAAACCGATGTTACATGTGTTTCTACCTCTTAGTCTTGCAGTTGACGAAACTTCTGTTGCCTTCATGTGTTCCTGAGGTATCTGCTCTCAGGAATAGAAAGGCTCCCTTGTTTCCTGTCCAATTATTTCCTTCGTGCTTCCGATCGATGCGCATGCTTCTTGCCGACTGCTCTGTAGGAGGAGCGGACGGAGTGTCCGGTAAGTATCGATCGTACCCCCGCCTTTGACGGCCTCGTTAGCCCCTTTATTAGACCGCAAGCACGCATTGAGGACAAAGTGAACAACCTGCCAATAGAACTTGCCAAGCGGCAGTTTCATTAGTTCCAGCCCAAGGCAATTGGACATACATCCAGGGTTGAGCAACGATCATCGTCGACCCACTCCCTGACTGTGGTAGTGCCTTTCTTCGATACCCTCTGCAGTGCGTCGGCAACAGAAAAAAACCACCGTAGCGCCCGATAATCGTGACCAGAGATAGGTGCTATACCCCCACCTAGCCTCGAACCTGCTCATACCTGTGGACGACGCGCAGGTGCCTCGGGGGCTGGAGCAGGAGTGTCCCCGAGGTATGATATATCGTAGCTCGTTATTCGCGACACAGAGGCAAGTATTATTATTGTTCAAGTTGTCTTTGTGCACTCACTGGCGCAACGTACAATTGACAGCGGAGTCATCACCCACGTCAATCTATCTAGAGTCAATTTTTCAGCAGTACCATACGTACCAGGTAACGGTTGCTGAAGGGAGGCCTATCGACAGAGGTAGATAGAGGTCTGCGAGGGCGGGAACAACGAGATTGGGAAATAAAGCGTCAAGCGGTGGGGTACATGAAGCCTGCACCACCGTTCGGCTGCAAGGGTGGACCACGCAGGTATAGCACTTGCTATTGTACTTCGGAAGTATGTTTACGTTCGTACATCTAATATTTCATGGTACGACATATATTATGAACAAGCCGGTCGCCCCGGCGATCTAGTAGTTAACCTCGATTACTATTAATAATACCATTATTAAGTAAGGTTGGAGTCAAGGGTTCAAATCTCGGTATTATTGTATGGAGATGTTTACTACTTTCGTTTTATTTTCCGGAGGTGCCGAGGGCGCTTTATAGCGTGGGTGAGCACGAGGAGAGAAAAACGTGCCGAATTATGCGCGTGATAAAACGAAGGAGCGTACCGTAGTGAGGGAGGGGACAAGAACCTGCCTACGGAGTGTGACCCCGGATCTGAGTTTTTTCACGTCTATCATCGGGAGGGAGGAGAAGGAGTGCGAAGATATAGTCTAGGTGGGATGAGCAGACAAAAATACACAAATACTAATGCTTTGGTCAATCTCTCAGGGCGACTAATTGATAGATACTATCGCGTGCACCTGGTACACACACGTCACTGGGTGGCCTCTATTCCCTGGCTAACGGTGTCTCCGTGGGACACCAATCTGCCTGCTAAAACGCTGAAACGCTGGATCTAAAATTTACAAGATCCGAAATCGAAATCCGCACCGCCGTATACCGTAAAGTAAAAAAACATGAAACGCATGGAACGCGGATAGATTAGTACCTGTTGGTGCCCATCAACGCATCAACGCCCGATCTTGCCCAGGGACCAATGAGGGGCCTCTTGTCCCAGATGTCAGGTGTGTGTCAGATGTCAGGCGATCAGTGAGCAGCATCATCTCGAATGGAGGACGGGGAGGGGGAGAGGCTCATCCTACGTGTTGAAGCCATTTTTGTTCGCGTGATCTGCCGGGATACAAGTCTGCCAGTCCAACTCATCGTGTGTGGCAAAGCACGACCAGCACAAGCATGCGTGGAGAAACTGTCGACGTCTTCTGCTGCTGTTGTTGCTGTTGCTGCTTCTGCTGTGATGTTCGAGGTGGACGGGTCGACATTTTTTTTCGTCGAAATGACGACCTCCTCTTGGCGGGGAAGGGTGTGGACGCGTGAACAGCTGCTCCTCGTATCATAGCAGCAGTAGTGCGCTCACGAGGAGGTGAGAAAATCACGCAAATCCACCAACGGTGGCAACGTCGTTGCTATAGCTGGGACGAAGCCCTGCGGAAATAACGAACTGCTGCTGCCGCTGTTCGAGGTGAGCGGATCCAGATTTTTCGGCGAACTGGCGGCTTCTTCGACTGTGGACAGCGAGCGACTCGTACGTAGCCGCTACTGCTCGTAGCCGTAGTCTGCTCAAAGGGAGGTGAGCAAGCATAGCACGCGAAGCCGACAACAACCGGTTGCACCGTTTCGAACACAGCGGGCACGAAGCCCTGAGATCCTCGGGTTTGCTATTCAACGCGCGGCCGGCGGGCATGCATGCGGTGGTCGAGAGAACCTCGTGCAGAATATTACGTGATCGCACACGCACTCATGATGTCTACTGGTAGTCGCGCTCCGAGGGAGGAGAGTCTGCTGAAGCGTAGATAGATGCAATCGCGTTTCATTTTCGTCGCGGCGGTCCGACTGATTTGAAAATTCCCAACAGCAGTGACCAAAATATGATTGGCACTGCTGTATTTCCAAGTACTACCGTGTCTTGTGTTTTACTTCCGGGGTAGCCGTCGCAGCAAGGATTCGTTTCACGTACGATCTGTTTCACGCGCGATGATGCGATGATATAACACAAACTCGTTAAACTTATGAATACAGTAGTACCAAGAATGACGAGTTGTTCAAACCGCCGCCACCACCGCAGACACCGTGTGGTTATCTGTGGTGTGATCGGGCTGTACAATAAGTAGTATCATGCAGCACGCATGTCACGCAACTCCTTGCGATGAAGTTCGGTTATCCCAACCATGATACCCTGCCTGCCTAGTAGCCCGGGTTGCTTGGTATGACCGACACCGTAATCGTCGCTTTTTTTCGGCATTTTTTCCTTCTAGAGTTCCAAAGGAGCTCTGATCCTCTGCGCTGCACACTACGCTGGCAGTGCCCCACCTTCTTCATCCCGAGACAGGCATAACACCCATCGCAGATTCCCTCTTGGGGCCCATGTACGGCCTATTTATTAATAAGAAACAGGGTACAATAATAAGTAGACGTTGATATTTGCAGATAGGATATAAGAAACCCGAGAGCTGTGATACCGAAGTTAGTGTAGAACGCACCTTGTCCCACATAAGAAACCAAGGCTGGGTCAGTATTCATGTTTCTTCGTAGGCGTCCTGTACTCTAGTCTATACCTGGTACCTGGGGTATCGAAAAAACACGCGGAAAGTGCGATCTTATCAAGCGCATAACATTCGCGTGCAGCAATGCGAGTATCGCCAGTGTCAAGGTATCAGAGGGTATTACTGCTGTAGTCCGCTTGACCACTGGTAAAAGGCTAACCAAGTGCCTACCCAAAGCCTAATAACACTCTCCTCCCCTCCACCGGCGGGATTGCAGACCGACGACGCCATTTGTTAAGGAATTTGAGGTTTGTAGTCCGTTTGACCTGGTAAAAGGTTGTTTGAATTCGCTCGCTATATAACGTGTTCTATGTAACCATGCGGCGGGTGCCGTTATGGAGTAGATGAGGAGAGCACAATATATAATACGCGGAGCCGCAACTGATTATCGCAGACTCTCGAACACACACCCACACAGGAGAAGCGCACTACCTGTCGTCAAAGGCTCTACACACATAAACCACACAGGGGTGAGCCGTACCTTCTCGTCACGCTCTACTCTCACGTGTTGAGATATGACCTCGCAAGGCCTGTGATTATCCGAATTGAGATCATTTGAATGGGTTTCGTATGATAAGGTTGGCGTTTTATATCGCCGACGCGCTGCGTCCAGCACCTAACTTCGCTGTGGGTGGTTGGGCATGGGTGTACAATTCTGCCTCTACCATCCGCCAGGGTGTGAAAGCGAACACCGATGCCAAGGTACTCAATGCCAAACTCACGCTTAGCTGGATGACCCCGTACAAGATTCTGGCAGTCGGTCCCTGCTCCACCGCCGAGACCCCGGACGGTTCGCCGCTCGGGAGCAACCTCCTCTATTTGGATCTCCCTTCCGACCTGCCCGGTTCGGACGCTCGTGGGCGTGTGGCCATCGAGCGCCCCAAACCCTGCGCCAACCCCCACGACAGCGGGGACATGCCCAAATACCTACCGGCGGGGTTGACGCAGTACGTGCTCAACAATTTTTCCAATAAATCCCCGCCGTACCACGCCACTCAAGACGACGTTTCGACTCTCCTCCAACGGCTGGGGGTGGAGCAGATCACCGGTCATCAGTCGGTACGGGGGCGAGATGGCGTCATCGCGGTGCTATACAAGACGCATTGACCGGGACTCTCCGAACCTTCCTGGGAGCGGGAAATGGACCTCCACCTCTCCCGCTCCCGCATCTTGCGTTATTGGGCCGGAACCCCGGACCAGCACCGCCAAACCAGCCGCCTCTACCGCCAAATGCGGATCGGGGCGGCACAGCGCGAGCTCTCCCGCAACAACGGGGAACGTTTACTAGCACCGGCCACGCCTATGTTCCCCGCGCCGATTGGCTCCGTCGCTACCACCACACGGTACTTCCTAGGGGAGCCACTTTTGGTACAAGGGAAACGATGGGTCATGGTGGCTTGGATAAATCAGCGCGAGCACTACCGAGGACAATGTATACCTGGTCCGCTTTCTGGATGACCCGGGGCTAATTAAACTTCCTCTTCCCCGGCGCGCTACACGACTTCGACAGGAGCCGTACGGGGCTCTTGGTGCCTGCAAGTTCACATCGCCAGTGCGTTTCCTCGGCTTTTCTTCGCGTGTTCCTGGCTCCATAGCCAGACCGTGAGAGGTGTGGGAATGGGTTTTGAGGAGCCGCATCTTCGACTCATGGTCTAGTTCGTAGAACCGGAATTTCCCCGAATCTCCCATATTTCTGCATATGCGGCTCATCAGGGTGGGCTAGTGTTAATATTCGGCCTCGAAAGGCCTGCAATTATCCGAATTGAGATCATTTGGATGGGTTTTGTATGATAAGGTTGGCGTTTTATATTCGGGAAAGTTAGGAAATATATCGGAGGCACGTGCCTCCGATCTCAGAAGCCATCCGGGGCTCTGGTGGAATCGAGTAAGGCTACGTCTCTACGAAGGCTACGAAAGTGAGTACTCTCCGAGGACCTCCTCAATTCGCAGACCTGCAGGGGATACTCTGTGTCCCCACCAATAACCTTACACACGTATACGGGCAGCATCTTGTCATCAAAGCCCGGGTCGTATCTTATTATAATCAGCGAACACTGCCTCTTGGGGAGGCTTCTCCATGCTCCGAGGCATATACCAAATAATGCCTTGACACAAATACGAAACCCCATAATATACTAAACCCCCAAACATCCGCTGACCCGTATCGAACAACCGCATACCGCAAACAGCCCCCCTATTCGGTGCGCGATACAACAGGTCCTGAACAACTTATCACCAATTGCCAGGAAAAACGGCACACCTTAAAGAATTCCATAATAAATCATTGCCAAGGTAAGACAGCAATCTGAATACCAATATTGTTACCAGGAAATCCTACGCTTAGGCTATCTCCTAACTCAAGCTTATGCAGTGAAACGTCGTTACAACCGATGATGTCCTCTTTCACTGTCGAGCTTGTCAACACAATTGAATGCATGTCAGGGAATCAAGCTAAGAACTGCCCAGGTAAAACGGCAATCTCAATACCAAAATGTCTCAATCTCAGGTTCAGCGTAATTTCCATAAAAAATATGACAGTAACTACGGGAAGGGGAAAATCCAACAAGCAAGAGTCTGTTAGGAAAACCTTCAAACAAAATCACCAACACCGTCTTCACATGAAACCCCATCGCCCGATACCATTGCCCCTCCTGCTTTGTACTCTGTAGGAAAGAGCAAACAACAGCATGTCTCCGACAGAAAACAACTCCTATCGAAACAATCAAATCGAACTCTAGCAGCCGCCCTGCTAGATACTCCCCATGACCGAATGCAAACGCAAACGGCAAAACGCCTCCGCATGCAACGGTTTAGTGAGAGAATCAGCATGTTGCTATGCTCACGCACGTGGAAACTCTCACACTCCCCATTGGCCACACTCTATTTCCATAGTCGAGAACGTAGCGCATGTTTGCACCCAAGAGAAAAAACGATGAACCAGGCACCAATACACATCACAACTCCACCGGAGACAGGCCTTCGGTCATTGGTCTCGTGTGCATAGTCCGCGTCCACGTACAACTCCAGCTGAACTCCATTGCCCAGACCCCTCTGAAAAGTGATACCGTAAGTACTCGTCGATTTCATGTACATCACGATGTGCAGCGCTGCCTGCCATTGCAATAACTTTGGCACTGCAGACACAACCCCTTTCGACTTCCCCGAGTCGAATGGGTGAGTTAATACCCCCTTCTGGCCCAAACTCGCCTGCCATCCTCCTTTTCCCACACCGCCCCTGCACCAAGACTGCGTGCCGCCGCCCAAACCACCCCCGACCAAGTGCTGTACGCCACCGCCCAAACTCTCGCTACTGCTGCTGCTGCTGCAGCGGCCGCAGCTGCTGCTGCTTCCCAACCCCCACCAAACCCCCACTACACTTCTCCATCACTGAACGCTCGCGCCTGACTGCGACACCAAAAACGACGCCAGCATCTACCACATCTGGTTCAACCAGCGACAGTGGAAAGGACTCAGCGCTGGTCACCGGCGGTGATGACTTCTGCTGCTGTTCTGCGTCATCAACACCAGTAACAACAAGCCGAGCGTCTCCACCCCAGGCGCATGCTGCTGCTGCTGCTGCTGCTGCGGTTCCACCCTTTCGCCTTCCACCCCTACGCTCAACCTCGTCATCCATGCCATCTGGTTGTCGTAGCTCCGATATGGAAGCCCAATTCCACCTGCTCTTTGCTTAGCAGACTGCAGGCGTGCCCACCGAAGCCGCTTTGCAGATTCGGTGCGCGATAGATCACGCCGAAAATTGGAGCAGATTTTCAGAGCTCGGATCGGGCATTAACCACCGTCAACCCCGCTTGCATCATGTGATCGTAGCTCAAGCATGGTAACTCAACCCCTCCTCCTCCCTTCTTCGCCGACTGTAATCGCCTCCACCAATGCTGCAGCTGTTCAGGAGTACCAGGTCGGTAGAGCTGAAATTCATCAACAAGTTTGTTGATCGCACGTTGAGCTTCCAGCACCGCCTTCTCCTCCAACGATTTCCTGGCTGCCTTCTCGGTTGACATCCTCAGCACTTTCTCCGCTGCCAACGCCACGTCTTGCTCAGCCAGCGCCGCGTCCCGCTCAGCCAACGCCGCATCTCGCCCAGCCAAAGCCGTTGACACCTGCCCAATCTGGTGCCAAAGCAGCTATTTCTCCTCATCCATACGAACACCCTATTACACCGCTATTTCTCCTCATCCATAAGAACCCCCCTCTAGCGAGCTCCGGGCTCGGAAACCCTCGATAATCGTGGTTGAATTCGCTTGCCATATAACGTGCTCTATGTAACCACGCGGCTTGCCCCTATGGAATAAATGAGGAGAGCACAATATATAATACATGGATATATCAAACCCCTACATCTAGGCAACCTAAAGATGTTGTTTAACCCCCCCCCCTCCCCCCCCACCCCGCCACCCCCCCCCCTCGAACGCTCCGCCCTCTCCTCACTGGTTGTACGACTTACAGGATAGGATTTATAGTCTCCACGGACAGATTGAGCTGCCCCGCCCGTCTCGCCCCCCCCCCCCCCCTCTTGATCAAACCCAGGCCCCCACGTCCTTGCAAACTCCGCCCTCCCGTCACCGGTTATTGGACTCACAGGATTCACTTGATAAACGGATACATTTCCCTCCACAGCTGTCAGATTTTGTCCCCCTCAGAAACGGGTTTTATAGTTTCCGCGCACAGACTGACTAATATCACCCTGTTGACCCTGATAGCTACACTGTAGTTCCAAGGGGAGTCGCCGACCTATATCCTTAGTGAGGACATACAACCCTTAATACGCGTGATCGGAGTATCTCACACAGCTTGCAAAGATGAGTTTCGACAAAACCTTCGATCTCACAGCTGGAGTGTATTTTCATTTTTATAATAATACATGGAGCCGCACCTGGTTATCGCACTCTCGAACACACACCCATACAGAAGAAGCGTAGTACCTGTCGTCAAAGGCCCCACACACATGAATCACACAGAGGTGAGCCGTACCTTGTCGTCACGCTCCACTCTCACGTATACGGACAGTATCTTGTCATCAAAGCCCGGGTCGTATCATATTATCATCAGCGATTGCCTCCCGGAGAGACTTCTCCACGCTCCGAGGCATATACCAAATAATGCTTCGACACATACAAAACCCCATAATATAGGAAACTCCCAAACACCCGCTGTCCACTGACCCGTATCGAACAACCGCATATCACAAATAAAGGTTAGACAATTGCCCCCCCAAACTAAACCTCATAATACCATGCTGCGCGCGTGTCATACGCCCTCTCATGTTGCCCTAGCTGCAAACCTCATCTATCCCGTCAGCCCGAGCTGCTTCGCGTGGCAGGCGTAAATCCTCATTTTTTCCCGGCATTTTTTCCCTCTCTAGCCCCAAAAGGAGAAGGCGTCCCTTGCGCTACACACTAGTACGCTGACAAGATAGGGCTCCTTGTTTTTTATACCAGGACGCTCACGTTACGAAGCGCACATTCCTTTTGGAACTCGAAAGCGACGAAATAAAACGACAATTACGGCATCGATTACTGCTTGGTTGGAGGGTAGTGTATTTTGCAAAATAACTGCAACTACGCAGGGAGTTGTACGACACGTGTAATGGAGTGCCCTCGCGACCAATGGCCGGACGCTTGGGTACTTCTTCGCGTCTTGGTTGTTCCTCTTTCACCGTCCAACCGATGGCCCCACGTCAGCTGTCCATGTCCGACGTAGTGGACTCTGACGTTATTTTAGGCAGTGTTCCTTGCTCTTTTGTCTTTCGGCAAATGGACCTACCGCCCGCCCCTTCGGCACTACGCTTCAGGCCGTAAATTTGTCCGGCCTTCACAACGTGGCACGTGTTCCCTTTTCTTCTTCTGACATTTTTTCCGCATCTATACCTTCCTCTTTGGTTCCCTTCGCATCCTTGCGCTCAGTGGCTGCGCCCTTCGTGTTTTCGTAGGCCGATTGCTACTGGTATACCGTAGGTACATACCCTTTCTCGAGCTCTCACGGTTGTGAGCTCCGTCATAGGGTTGCATATACTGCAATGAGGCATTTTAGACTCGTCATTACGAGGTATGGGGGAATCTATACTCGTAGCCTCATTTTCGTTTGTTTCGAAACTCTTAGCCGCACCTTCGACCCCCTTTATAATTCTGGATGTTTTGTTGACATCCTTTGATCACCAGGTGATCTGCATCTACGACTATTCAGGGTGGCCTAATGTAATGGAGTGCCCTCCGTAGAAGGATAGTTTATAGATTCGACGCGAAACCATGTCATAGTTGAGGTGAAACCACGTGATATCAGATGTCATATTCACGTCAAGGCCATCATAAATGGGCGATAATGTAGGTGACGATGATGGAACAAGCAGGACGCCCCTCATCTCACTACCCTGCGCTACCCTGCATTACCCTGCACTACCGTGCCCTACCCTACGTAGCCCAGTTGCGTCTGTCTTTTAGTATTCTATGTAGGGAAATAATGCATAAAAGCTTTGAGTCTATCCAGCGAGCCATGAGGAGAGGCCAACCAAAGACACCGGAACCCATGGAGCCACGAGGAAAGACCAACCAAAGACACCGGAACCCATGAGGGGCCCGCTTCCCAACACCGACCAACCACGCATTCCCCACTCGGAGTACCACCACACACGGGCTTAACGTGATGCTGCTTGTACTGCTGCGCACTTGATAATACCCAAAACCACGTTGTTTTGGGCCTCCATCTGCGGGATGTCCGAAAGATTGTACCCCAACGGACGTAAATGTAAGGACCGTATGTTTATTCATATGTATACCAAACGAACCTTACATTTCCGCTCACATGCGTAAGTTACAACCTCTTCAGAACTGAACCCACGTTTCGAGGACAAACCAGACTTTAAGTTGCATACTTTCGGCAGTAGTAAACGAACTGTCAACGGCTCCTTCCAAGCACAGACAGGTTCGCAGCATTTAATTAGCAGAGATGGGTACTAAGGCTGCCCGTATCAGTCACTCACCGGAAATTACCGCCAATCAGTTTTTCCGAATACTTTACGTTAAATTTCGCAATATCGTGGATCCCAAGTTTCCATTGTTTTATCTACGGACCAGTATGAGTGTTCTATAAATGTGCTATAAACGCCCAGAATACCTTTTAGATGTTATGTTGTGTCCAGCACGTACTCATCGCAACATATTACATTTTCCCGCACCCATTTCACTTTGACGACACTTTTCCCGCATTAGCTGCGTTTTTTCAGTTACCACCTGTGAATTCATGGTCATGGCGTGGCTGTGTGATACGCGATGTATCCCAGTAATGTGAAGGGGTGGCGACGACGCAATCAGTCATGACATCCCAGTAAAGCGTGAGTTAGCAAGGCTCGATGAAAAATCGACGAGCAGCGGGATTGCTGAATCCTATGCGCGATAAAAATTAAAGGCAAGAACCGGGGGGGAGAAGGAACAACATCTATGACCACAGCTTGTCCAGAAGCTGGAAAGTAGACGTGTGTGAAAAAAAAAAAATGTGGAGGGGCGGCGACGACGTAATCAGTCACGACATTGTGGTTCAATACGAAACACCCCCCAGCGATGTGGAGGGGTCACGACGACGCAATCGCACAAGATGTGACCCTCGAGCAGAGGTGATACTGTGCGATTTCGTGGGCTGTGGGCCCGGGTGGGATTCGGTGCTGCCAAGCTGGTTGGATTCAGACTGCTGCATACCTGGCACTGCATACCGTGGTGTCTCTCTATAGCGCCGGTATGCTCCAGTCGGAAATATCGGCACAATAGCGGCAACCGACGCTACTCCGCGTACTTTCGCGACTGGTTGTTCCCGTTTGTGCCAAGCGATTTTACAGACGCTATCACGGGCAACTGTCACTACTCATCCGGCGCTATAAAGGGAATACTACTGCATCAGTAACTGCGTTCGACAACCTCCTTCGGTTGTAGACCAACAACAGCAGCAGCAAGCAGCAGTTGCTGTTGTGGGAAGCAATACCGTCTGCGGAAATGCCCTTCGTACAAAACAAGACTGGACCACAGGGTGTATCATATTATGTTTGCATAACATCAAAGCAACGCAAGACAAAAAATAGTGATGAAACGAATCTGTGGGAAGTCGCAAATCCTATACCTGGCATGTGAGATAAAATACTAGACTATGGCGCGTGCCGGGGGGTATATGATTAGACATCTGTGGCCGCGGCTATTTCGGAACGTTGCCGAGCGCGAAATCCCTCTGCGACCTTGGCCGGAAAGTAAAACGGTTGTTGAAACATGCGTATTTCCCACTCCCAAGAGTTTCTAACTTTAGCTTCAAGCAGTTTGCCCCCAAGACGTGGGTGGAATTAGGGCGGCGGAGCCGTCATTTTCTTGGCGGCACTGCTACGTGTCAGAAACCGCAAACCGAACACGCGCCAGCTCCCTCGTGACGTTCAGGGAAGTAAGAGCGTGTGGATATGGCCTGCCTGGTGATACTAGTGCTGAGGGTGTCGTACGTAAACCCGAAGGGTACGTCCTCCATTCATGCAGAGAGGGGGGCGCCTCGCGACTTGAAGCGACGTGCAGGAACGAGTCGTAGAGAAGGGATTGGGCGAGGGTGCTGGTATTCGGTACCAGGCACCGTATAATGTTTGTCGGCTTTCGCCTTGCGTACCGTTGAAAAGAGCGACGAGATTTGCAGCAACAGTAGTTCTGAATTATAATGTATTATGGGCTGTGCATCTGTACATTGTCGGAAGGCAAACGCAATAATAAGAACGGTAATAAGAATGATGAGGCGAAACAGAAAAACGCCAACGGATGCCGGTATATTATGGTCTCGGCTGATTTCCACCGAAATATGTTCGGTTCCACAGCCTCTGGCATCCGCTCACTGCAACGTGTCTAAAGGGCGAGATACACGGCTGCACGGGTCTCGACCAGCTTTCTCTGGAGTTTGTCCGGCTCCCTGATCTCCGGCATCCACTGCAGCATGCCCAACGGACGGGGAACCGTCATTTAGACCTATTGCAGTGGGTGCTGGAGGACATGGAGACGCACGTACACCAGAAGAAGCCGATCGAGACCCGTGTAGCGACGTACTGCTTGTAGAGAGTGGATGCACACAGACCGCGGAGCCTGATATATTGAAGTGGAGGCTAGCCGAGATCGACCTAGCGGTATCGGACATTCTTCAATGGAAGCCGATCGAGACCCACATAATGGTGTACTGTTTTGTGGACATATTCAGAGGATCCTGTGTCCTTTGCACATGCTGCAGTGGTTGCCTGAGGTCGAGGAGCCGGACAAAAACTCCACAAAAGCTGGCTGAGACGCGGGAAACGATGTAATGTCCTCTGTACATAGCGCGGAGGATGCGGGAGGTGGTGGGGGGCATGCTCCAGTGTACGGTGTCGGGGGCCCTCTCACGGGTTTGTTTCTGATGTTAGCCCTGGGCTTCTGCTAAGTCAGGGGAATAGGTGTGGACGTGTCGGCGACCGCTTTTTTCGTGCCCTACAAGCAGAATCAGGCAATTCGTGGAGTGGGACACGCTCCAGCAGAAGCAGGCCGACGCCAACGTGGCGGTGCATCGTCCTCAACAAGTTGCAGCGGAAATCGGATGCCGTAAGTTACGGAGCGGACCGGTCGAGGTCACGCTCGGAGAAACTTGTGCTACTGCGAGAGCGACGCGACCACGAGAACCAGCCTCCAACTCGAATCGACATAGACGAGCCAGTCAGCGCATCCGCTGGTCACTCGCCGGGGCAGCCGTTCTTTTCGTTCCCCTGTGCGGGCTTGTCTTGGATAAGACGCTAGAGACACGCCTGGGAGCGTAGGGAATGCCGTCACGACGAAGAACACCACTACACACAGTGGTAACTGTTTCTTGGATGCTAAGCCATTTCTAATGCCAAATTGGACCGGCGACTGCATGGCCATCCGTTTGGCAATGGCAGTGGCTGTCATCAACGGTCCCCTCGCGCCCACGAATGGCGTCGTGTATTGTGGCGATTTTGCTGGTGGGTAAGCATACGCATCAACAAGGCACTCAGGACGGTGTTGGTCATTAGACTGGTCTTGAGCGTCACATCATGGGAGGCTACCACGAGGGAGCTTCGCCTCTTGTGGATTGGTCGAATGAAAAACGGCTACGTGGAAGAAGGCGTGAGAGCTTCCGGTGGCCTTGTATTGGGGACATCCAATGTTCTTGGGAGTGTCAAGCGTTAGCGTGATCTCTACCGTACTCGGTTGCCCGCTGCGGCAGACGACTGGATTTTAATCAGTGCGGCTGCGGTTCTGGTGAGTTTCGCTCTGCTCGTAATAATAGTAGGCAAGCTCATGTCGGAGGTACGGCTAAAGTTGTCATGTAATACCACGCGCGTACGACCATGCCGGCGCCGTACCGTGTCTGTATTTTCGGCGGGGGAACCTCGAAGACATCATGGGCTGGTGCCACTATGGTTGGGTTGTGGATGCAGGAAATTATTCGGGTCCATACTCCCTTAAGGGGCTTTTTTCATAACTTTGTATTATTTGTTCATGACAATTACCCAAACGTTTGTGTAATGCTCCTGAGTATATTTGACCCAGACCATCTAAAACCAAGTCCATAAACATGGCAGTTTGGAAGCTTCAGATTCAGCCTGCACCTAACCCGGCCCCCAACCCCAACCATGACCCGTGTGAAGCTTGACAAACTTATATTTTAAGAAGACAGGGGTGCTCTTACTTTGGCGAGTTTTTACTGTGTGGTTACCCAAATTTGCATTTGCACAGGCATCTATGTAAGTGTTGTGTTTCGATTCCCTAAGGCCCCCAGTACACCTGTTCATCTTGGCCAGCCGCCTCCTAACCTTGGTAGGGGTCCGTTTGGCAAGCGCTTCGTTCTCGGCGGGGCTGGTTTGCGGTGCTATATATTTGACGAATTATTTGAGTGGCTGAAAACATGGGAGCTACGGGCTGATAAGGTATTGCTGGCCGGGTTGGGCCTAGAGCGGTGGTCTCCGAGGGGTTCGGCGGGAGTTGAATAAGACGACCCAAGCAACGGTTATTTTTTAGAGATTATGTAGTGGTTTACGGGTACGACCACGTTGGATAATAGTTGAAAGTCTCACCAACGACGCACGTAACGGAATGAAATCGGCATGGACCTTCCCGACGAAAAGAAGACTATACAATTATTAGCGTTTCGCAAATGCGCCGCAGGTTCAGGAAACAGCTGCCAACATTGGAGTAATAATATCTCCAAAAACATTGCGAAAACGCCAATTGAGCTTCCTACTAAGATTGCGTTATTACAGCTCGACCAGGTCGCAGCGATGGGCAGCAATGGCAGAGAGGCGGAGAGACAACCAAATCGAGGCTGAGTGAGGACTTACAGGAATGGGGTGTGCATGTACATACATTCGGAAGCTGAACACCCGTTTGGGACCCAGGTAAGAGATACAAAATGTAAAAGTGCGGTATCATTGATCGCGTAATGTTAGCACGCAGCAGTGTACGGTGGTATCACGGTGTATGCACTATTAAAAAAGCAGCTGTGTCGGGCGCATTCCAGGCAGGGCTGCTGCGTACGGCCGGGGATGTAGTCGTCACTAAATTGGCGGTTTCTTCCCTCCAAAATCTCAAACGGGATTTAAGAGTCGGCCATGGCGGACAGCGGCGCGATCACGCCATATATACTTGTCGACCGGGCATTGCACCAACAAGGGCAGCTTAAGAGGGCAGAAAACTTCGTACACCGTGGTCGTCGCGCCTACAGATAATGGGACGTTGTATACAGCGCTATCGTGTGGGGGAGTACGACGGTGTGCGAGCGGTGCGGGTGGGGTGTACGGCCTGTCTGTGTTGGTGCGGGCGCGACGTCTCGTCAGTCAGGGTAAAAAGTCTAGTTAAAGACTTCTTTCGTCTCATTAGCTCTCCGAATAACTAGGGAATAGACTCGAAGCTCAGCGGTACTAATGCTGAAGGAATGCACTGGGAAGAAAAGCCACCTCAGCAGGTACTCGGTGATAAGACTGGAAAAAAGCGGCCTCAGCAATCGTTCTGGTATTATTGCGCTTCAAAACAAATAATATCCCATTTTCACCCTAGATGGGGAACCCAAGAGTAAGCTGTTGGGAACTGCGAGATGCATTGTAGTGCAGCGCCAGCGATATTTGTTGGCGTGCTGTGCCCCACGTACTGCTTAATTACTTTGTTGGCCGGTCGTGTTGTTGCGGAAGTTGCTAGTGTGAGCGGAGAAAAGTGCAGACAGATTGATCTGGAGATGCATGACGTTTTTTTTTACGGCAGAGTACGCGGACTACCGCATATGCTGTACCCGATCAACTGAGTGACGAGAGCGAACGGGTCGGACGGTGATGAGACCGCGCTTCTCGTTTTTTCGATGTTATGAGATACGAAGTACATTTTTATGTCCCAAGAATATGTATTATTCCGAATTCCTTCCAGCTGACTCGTGCAACTGACTCGCGCAGCGACCTAACCCTTGTGCATGTGCTTGAAACACAAAAAGCCAGACACGTACAGAAAGAAACGATTGTTTACAGCTACCAGGTACCAGTATATCACAGGCGGCGCCGAAACAGCCACCTAACAAGCTACTACCGCCGAGGGTTAAAATACACGCCGTCGATCTTTACACCCCTGCTATGGTTGTTATTTTTTTTGCTCCAAGTCGACTATTATTATTGTCAATACGAGCAACAAGGTGGAGCCTTCTCTTCGCAGCCACGCCATCTAGATAGTTGACTCGAGGTACACTAAGTATAGGTCTTATCCTTGGTACATTTTTCGTACCATTTGGACAACACGCCACAGCGCCCGACTCCTATTCATACATGTTGCTACTAATAATCGTACTCTTACCGATTCCCAGATATCATCCGTTCACGGAAAAATGTTGAGCACCGCTCTTAACAAAAACATATACTATTTATAACACCACCGTGG
Organism: Undaria pinnatifida; assembly: GCA_012845835.1. Classification (NCBI taxonomy): domain Eukaryota; class Phaeophyceae; order Laminariales; family Alariaceae; genus Undaria; species Undaria pinnatifida. The sequence goes on along the minus strand of JABAKD010000025.1, from coordinate 4,950,458 downwards.
CAAACCGTGCTCGACATTCTGCCTCTTCACAATCATGAACATAGACCACACAACATTGTTCGCACAACAACAACGCCAACGGTCAAGCGCGTCTGCCTCTGACCCTACCCCCACCGCATACCTTTCACAAGATCACCTACCGCACGCATGCACCGGAGCCAAACAAAAACCCTGCCCCAAGTTGTTCGTCACAACGACGTAGCAGGAGCAAGCAACAAAAATCTGCAACGATGGCCGCTTCTTATCTGAGTTCCAGTACGACCAGAGACTACTAGTTTAAGCCACTGCGAAAAAATGTCCCACACTACTTTTAAGTAGATTCTACCCGTGGTTCGGAATTCTAAAGGGGTTAGGTGCCGATTAAAGACCGCATTTTTGAGTCGTGAAAACGATGCCTCGTCGAAAACCAGACATAAAACCACGTACACACCAGGAAAAAAAATACCCTAAAACCCCAAACCTAATAATAGCAGAAAACAAAGTCAACATCTGTACGTCACAACCCGCGCTACGTTTTTTCAGAGAAGAGACAAGGAAACAAAATGATACCTCGAGCCGCTACTGGATAATTCGTTTCTTTGTTCAGTACGCGCAACCAGGCAGCGGAAACAAGCCGTGCCGCTAGAAAAATACAACGGTACCAATTACGACCGACGAGGATGCAACAGTCAGATCAAGCCCTGCCCCAAACGGTCTGCTTGAAGATGCTGCTGTTCGCGGGGAATGCACGGCATCGGCATTCACCACAACTCATGACGTTCGTGCCTTCATTGAGCAATACAGCAGAGGGAACCAACGTTGCTGCATCCGGCAGACAATCCTCTAGGCTTGCTCTGTACGGCAAACGCCGTACATGCCGCTACGTACGGCAAAAGCAGTACATGCCGTTATGTGCAGCAAGGCAAATACCGTACAGGTCGCTCCGTACAGCAAACGCTGTACAGGGCGCTCGTACGGCAAAACCCGCACAGGCCGTAACATGGGCAACCTTCGACCGCAAACGGCCGACGGTGACATATTCGTGGAGTCCCGTCATCACTTGGGTGCCGGAGGCGGGCGCGGGACCCCTCAATTAGACACGCCATATCATTCCCTTTCGCCCCCTCAACCCCCCAAATTTCTTATTAGACAAGACATATCACCCCAACACCACCCTCCCTAATCAGTGCCCCACGGCAATGACGATGGAGCATTTGCTCACGCTACGCCAAGCAACCCAACAACAACCCCCGCCCCCTCTTCCTCCACACCAGAGTCTCGCTTTTCCATCCCTACCTCGAGGGCGGGCAAAAACAAAAAATACTGATACACGAATTCCCGGAAGCTCTGTACAAACTACAAGCTACAACAACACCCCCCGCATAGCGCCATCACGAAGACAAAACGAAGCCGACGACGTGACCGACGTTCATCTTATCTCCGCTTTCGTGGAACGCCTGTCCCCAGTTATCTTGTAACAACTCCCGCCGAGGCGGGTAGCGTGTGACCCCCTCCGCCCCCCTCAGAGGCCCATGGCAGGTGCGGTGTAATGGACCGGCAGCTATTCCGCCGCGCTTCTACCTCACCTTGTTGGCAAATGATCTATCCTCCAGCACCTTGAGTTGGGGGGGGGGGGGGGGGACGAAGGAGGAAGAACCGAACATTTGTTTCAAATGAAACCACTGAATTGCACGAGCATGGTTTGGCAACGACTGGGGCTAAGCTGATGCGGAATCACCCAGGCGGTGTCCCAAACGCCCCGCCCTCCCCGCCAGTTAAGCCTCCCCCCCCCCCCCCCCCCCGAAAATATATACCTGGTATATTATAAAAATAAAAATACACTCCAGCTGTGAGATCAGAGATTTTGCCGAAACTCATCTTTGCAAGCTGTGTGTGATACTCCGATCGCGCGTATTACGGGTTGTGTGTCCTCATTAAGCATATAGGTCGGCGACTCCCCTTGCAACTGCAGTGTAGCTATCAGGGTCAACATGGTGATGTTAGGCAGTCTGTGCGCGGAAACTATAAAACCCGTTTCTGAGGGGGACAAAATCTGTCAGCTGTGGAAGGAAATGCATCAGTTCGTCAAGTGAATTCTGTAAGTCGAATACCCGGTGAGGGGAGGGCGGAGTTTTAAGGACGTGGGGGCCTGATTTTGATCAAAAGGGGGGCGGGGGGGGGGGGAGGGGGGGAGGGGGGGGGGGGGGACGGGTGGGGCAGGTCAATTTGCGCGGGGAAACTATGAATATTTCTTGTGGAGGAGGGGGGGGGAATGTGGCGGGGGGGGCCGGGGGCGGGGGGGGAGGGCTTTAGGTCGCATAGATGTAGGGGTTTGCTATACCGTGGTGCTAGGTCTAGGCGATGGTGCGGGTGGTGGGGAAGGAGGGGGCGTTGGGGGCGGGGGTGGGTGGGAATTGCAGCAGCGGCATGGACGGCTCTGAAACGATAACGAGGCGATATCCAAGGCGTGGAAGTGTTTATTACTCTGGCGGATTTCGATATTAGGTGGGGCGTTTAAGCAAGAGAAAGAGAGGGAAAAAAAAAAAAAAAAAAAAAAAAAAAAAAAGGCGGTGGGGGGGGGGGAGGGTTTTCAAGAGGTTTAGGTCACATATAAGAGTGAAATCAAGGAATATATATACCAGGTATATAATAAAAATAAAAGTACACTCCAGCTGTGAGATCGAAGATTTCGTCAAAACTCATCTTTGCAAGCTTTGTGTGATACTCCGATCGCGCGTATTACTGTGTGTGTCCTCATTAAGAATATAGGTATATATAATAGTTGGCCTCGGTTGGCACCGACGCTGTAAAACATGGAGTATAATGTTTTACAGCGTCGGTGCCAACCGAGGCCAACTATTATACTCCGGAGTATGTATTATTGGGGTTGTCGTTGGTTGGCAACGACGCTGTAAAACATGCCTATTACTGCGTGAGCTAGACAGCCGGGGTAATTTTTTTTTCGTTTCTTTTGGCGGTCACCAAGATGGTTAATCGGTTAGATCGTATTGTGCGGGGTGGAGAACCTTAACTCCGCACAAGGGGAATAATCGCATCACGTAGTGTGAACATGGTAAGGCACCCACGAGGCAGTTACATGGTAATACCCGTTGCTGTCTCTGGAGTGGCCACACTAGAAAACAAAGTACTCCGTATAACTCATTGGCGCTGTCATCCATACGCAAGAATGTAGGCACAAGGTGCCGAAGTCCGTCTTACGAGCGGTTCTTGGAAGGATGCGGTTTACCCTTCATGTGACTCGCCGAACACCTCACGGCGCTTCGCGCTTGGTGCAAGCAATGTCTGCCTGGTGAGTAAAAACCCGACGTGCTCCGTCCCGGCATAGTAGGGATGCGAGAGTCCATGGTCATACGACTACGGCCATGCACAAACTAAGTACGCCCTCCCCCCCCCAATTCCTGAAAGTTTGGGTTGAGAAAGTGAGTGTACTGCAAAACCATCAACTGGGGAGGGGGGGGTCAACAGGCAGGGGGGGGAGGCATTTCAAGCATCGCTGGTGGCGGCGACCGAAATAACTTGCGTTAGTATGTCGCGTTTGTACCACATCCCGCAGAGGATCGAAAATTGGCCTCCAAATCATAGTTGTATCCGAAGCAATACCGGTCGGAGGGGGGACAGAGGCACAACGAGGACAGCTATCGTACGATTCAACAGTCGCCGGGGACGCGGCACAATACAGTCATCGCTCGTTCGATTAAACAGCCCGCGTGGACTACAAACAGGCAAGATCCAGGGACACAACATATCAGGTAAGCTTTAACGACGTTTGCTCTACCCAAGGTATTCACACGTTCTAAGATCAGCGACTTTCGTTGCTAGTAATCCCTTTCGACACTCTCTCTGTCGCCCAAAATGCGCGGCATTACCGATGGAAATCTTTCCGGTAGGTTTTGATAGACAACAACATGCAAAGCGACAACAGGAATAAAACGTACAACATATCCGGCGGCAACAGCGGTAGTTGCGGCGGTAGTTCGCAACACATTAATACCGATGTACCAAAACAGACCTTAACACTTCAAACAACTGCACGATAACTTCGTTCGCGACTACGCAAGAAACTCAACCCTCTCACGGATCGCGCGGAGAGTGGATCTACAGCACGAATAAACGAGCTAGGCGTGAACCGTCTCACAGGTTACAAATGAAAAATTGTGCATGTAAACCCATCTCTCACCGGCAGGGCCGACACCGTCCCCGTAGGCGCGTCCAGCGGGCCGTACCCGTTCCCGCCCGCGTGTTTCTTGAGCAGCGCTATCTCCGCCATCATCTCTGTCACAAGGCGACTCTGAGCCGCCAGCTGCTCCCTCAGCTCGCTCTCTCCCATCTGGGCGATGTCCCCTTTGTCCTTCCCGCCGCCACCCCCCCCCCCGGCCGCGTCTCCGCCTGACCCAGACGGGGTCGCCAAGAAAGCCATACCGTTGGATATTGTCGTGGTTTCCGCCTCGCCGTCCACCCTGCTGATGTCGCTCTCCTCCGACTTTTGTCGCTTACCGGGTGGCATCTTGATCGGCAGCTTAGCGACATCGTCACCTTCGGTCAAAGTCCACTCCGCCGACCGTTTTACCGCTTCCTCTTGCACGTGGGGCTTGAAACTCGTGGATGAGGTAGACCCCGCAGAGTCGTTGGCGTCTCCTCTCGAGTTGGCCCCGGCAGCGGGAGACCCGACCGACAAGATGCCCTCGTAGCTGGAGGTCTCGTTCGCGGTGTCATTGAGATCGCTCCGCAGACGCTTCACGTCTTTGCGTAGGGTCTGTGGCAATCAAGAGTTCACGCACACGGAAAACGAAGAAGCGGTAATAAATAAAATAAAAGACACCTCAGTCGCGAGGTCGAGGATTTCTCCTCCAAGCAAAACTGTCACGTGCTCATGCATGGAATATCCTGCACACTACCAGGTATACATCATTGCGGCGGCGGCGACGGTAACAGCCGCAGCCGCAACAAAGATGGGGGTGGGGGGGGGTATCTACGCCATCGTACTGAAACCTTCACCAGATTGTGCGTCATCAACGACCCCATAAAAAGCACGTACAGGCATACACGTTGTTGTTTTTCTCGCATTAACTCATCACCATGATCTAGCCTGTGGTCACAGGACAGGCTCCAGAAGCTCTGGAGTAAAAAAATACTGCTACAAATATAAATACACGGCGGTGACTGCAGAACAACAGCAGCGTCTCCATGCAAGGAGCCATGGGCTCACAACAGCAGCATCTCAATGCAGCAAAACTCTGAGGTCAGCAGTCAATCGCCAAAACCCAGTCCCAACTCGTACACAACTCGCGCCGCGTACCTTGACCTCAGAGTAGAGGTTGTTATCCGGGTCATCTGGGTCAGGGACGTGCAACATCGCCCACATTTCTTGCCACGCCACATCTTCGGAATCAGCCAACTCCGCGTCGATCACCCCTCCCGGTCCAGACCCAGAGTTTCCCGTCGACAGACTCGTGTCCCACAGCGCAAACACCCCTGTCTGCTCGGCGACGGCCGCCGAAGCTGCCGACGCGACTGCTGCGTTATGAGCACTATTTGAGTCCCCCGATTGCCGTATCCACCCCGCGTTCTTTGCCCCACTGCAAGAGGCGGCGGCAGCAGCGGGTGTGTCGGTACCGGCACTGGAAGCAGGCAACGCACGGGTTGTTTCGGAGGCGGCGGGGACGGCGGCGGGGGTGATGACCGTGTCCGACGGGGGTAGGACCAGCATCGGGGCAGAGCGGGGAGGTGCATCGAGCTGGAGCTTCGTCTGAGCGGGGGTGGTTTCCAGGAGCTGGAGGATCCTGGCCTTGACGGACTGCGGAATCCGGAAGGCGGCGGCGGTGGTGGTGGTGGGGGAGGTTGGGAGAGGGCGGAGTCAGCGGCTAACGGCAAGGGTACCCCGCGCGACACGGTGGAACTCTGGGCTGGGAGTGACGACAGCACCAACACCGACGTTTTCAGGGAAGCAACAAGATCAAACACAAAATCACAACGACAGATAGTCCCCGAGCTAACATCCGGCTGGCGTATAACAACACGCGGGGAAAAGGATGCGAGCATCAACCCGAGTAATACTGTTATGACAACAAACTGACAGGTAAGGCATCAACCCGAGTACTGCTTGAACAACAAAGGGACAAACAAGGACTCACACAGCAATGAAACACAAATAATTTATCGGACTTCTTCCTAGTTTCACGAGCAGATAAACACCGTGCCTCCTCTCACACCAGTGCAAAATCCTACATCTGGCCGCCCTATAAGCCAACCGGGTCGGCAGCAAGGTGGTCAACAGCGTGCCTCCGGGTCGATGCCGGTCACTAATATGGAGTACCGCCGCACCGAAATACCTGCCCACCGAGAGACCACTTGCGATGCGCCATCAATACTCTAGAATGTAAACCGGAACTCCTATTAATAGTATATCATACTGCGAAACGAGAACAAATACGGGACGGAATACGGGGAGGAAAAACTGCTGCTGTAGAACGAAAAGTTGGACGGAACAACAAAAACAAAAACATGTACCGAAAAAAAATAAACCAACGTCGTACCAGCCACAAAACAAAACAAAAAACTCCGCCAAATCTCCGCTGCTGACATTTCCGTCGAAAATCCAACAGCAAAAAAGCGAATAAACAACTAAAAAAGCTACACTATATTATAAAAAATGAAAATACACTCCAGCTGTGAGATCGAAGATTTTGTCGAAACTCATCTTTGCAAGCTGTGTGTGATACTCCGATCGCGCGTATTTCGGGTTGTGTGTCCTCATTAAGGATATAGGTCGGCGACTCCCCTTGCAACTACAGTGTAGCTATCAGGGTCAACAGGGTGATGATAGTCAGTCTGTGCGCGGAAACTATAAAACCCGTTTCTGAGGGGGACAAAATCTGACAGCTGTGGAGGGAAATGTATCCGTTTATCAAGTGAATCCTGTAAGTCGAATAACCGGTGAGGGGAGGGCGGAGTTTTGAAGGACGTGGGGGCCTGGTTTGGGTCAAAAGGGAGCGGGGGTGGGGGGGGGTTGGAGAGGGGGGGGGGGGGGCTGGGGGGGGGGGGAAGACGGGCGGGCAATTTGTGCGTGGAAGCTATAACTCCTTTAAGGGGATAAATCTGACGGTTTTGGGGGAAAAAAAAAACTATACCTGGTATATAGATTACATTACGTGATAGGAATACGAACGAGCCCATTTCTCGCCTGTTCGACGTCGTACAGGCCCATGTCGCATACGGCGGCAGAGGTCCTCCCCCTGACATCCTTGGCACCCTGGTCGGCGCCGTTACGCAGGAGCATCTCCACGATCTCCAGCTTTCCGTGGAAGCTGCTGCAGTGCAACGGGGTCCAGTTGTTGTCACCCTGTCTCATGACAAACGCGGACGGCAAGGCCGGTGGTCGAGGCTTCAGCTCCCGTTTCTTGGATGCGTGCTGGTGTAATAAGCCTGTGTGCGTGTTTGTAGTTCTACCCTTCCAATGAATACGTCTACTGCTACCACTGTTACTGCTACTGCAATGACTATTACCACTGCCTAGTACCCTACAACTGTCATTACAACACAAACATTACCACGATTTATGGAGATCCATTGACGACGGGATGAAAGCACACACACAAAACGGAAAGCATCGCAACTTTCAGGCGAGCTCTCCCACGCTACGACTGTGATCAATTGAGGCTCTGCGTACCTGGCAAGACCAGCCAACAAAATGAACTTGATTTAAACACTACTAAACAAACGCGGGCGCTCTTCCCTCTTTCCGTTTGATAATTGATCCTGCTAACAGTGGATCTCCACACTACCAGTACCCCTACTACGACCGCCACTACTGCCCATTCATAACCTTCTGCATAACACTACCACCGCCACTGCACCTATTCCAAACACACTACCAGTACCCCTACTACGACCGCCACTACTCCCCATTCATAACCTTCTGCATAACACTACCACCGCCGCTGCACCTATTCCAAACACATTACTCGTACTACTGCTGTCCTGTGCGAAGGACCCACCTGTGCGTTAATCTCCGCTCCTGAATCTATCAGGGCGGCTACCACCTGCTTATGCCCTTCCTTCGCAGCCCGGTGCAGCGGAGTACGCCTCCATTTATCTCGCTAGGTGGAAGAAAAACGAAAAGACGAAATAAAAAGACAAGCAAAACATCAAGAGACGAACAAGGGGGGGGGGGGGGAGGACGCGAAGATTACGGCGACGGTGTGAGACTAGCGTCAGACCAGCAACCTGATACAATGAGAAAGGGAAAAATAAGCCAACGATAAAAATGAGAAGGAAAAAAATGAACGGCGTGACAAGGTACGAACACGATACCGATAAGCCTTCGTCTTTGGAAGTGTTTTCACGCGGCTGCATCATGCACATACCATGATATAATACTCAAGAGTGTTAACCATGACTAAAAATAGAATAGGCGGCACGTACGAGGGACATTTGAAAGGTATCCTGTGAAGCGCATCTGCGAGCCGAGGTAACTGAGGAACGAAGAAACAAACGAAAACGATCACGCGGCGGGATCACTCCCCCTTACGCGCAGGCGTTGCGGTGGTAGTACGGTGTGTGTTCTTCAAATTAAACTGATATTTCCTGCCATCAACATCTAGCACAATCAGTGCCCGTGCCGTTGCCTCCTATTATAGAACATGGGACGAGCTCTGTGGTCACAAACCACGAGTCAGAGATACACATCGCAAATGCAGCAAGGTGATTTGGCCATGCAATGCCAACCGCAATGGTCACGAGGGCAACACGTATGGAAGCCAGCACACCATACCATGTGCAAGGAAAAAAAGAGTACGAACAAAGAAAAACAAAAAGGGGGGAAAACAAGGAAAAATATACAGGGAAACAAGACGGCACGAGAAAAATGAAAAAGCAACAACAGACAGCCAGCAACTAGCAACAAAGCACATGACGCTACCCAACCAACGTCTGGGGCAGCAACCATACTGGGTTCCGAATGGTCCTACTGTAGGAGGAGGAGGAGGATTTCCGCATGGTCCATCACCTGCGCAGTTTCTGACGACCGTCGTGCCCATACCGTCATCATCGCCCCCGTATCCAACGCAAAACGAACCCGAAAAATAAAGCAAGCAAAAACATAGCCAACAAAGAAGATGACACCACCCAGCCTGCGTCGGGGCAGCTCCCAAGCTGGGTTCCGAATACAACTACTAGAAGGTTAGAAGCATTGCTGCCTGGTCTGTCCTCTACTTCTGTATCTTCGACGGCGGTATCCATACCGACATCATCGCCTTAATAACCCGAACGGGAGCAGAAAGGACAAAGCAAAAGGGGTAAAAGTGGGACGAAGAAAGGGACAAAAGGAATGAAAGGGAAAAACTGGTTCAGCAAGAACCAGCATACCAGCGGTGGTAGTACCGCAGTATCGGCCGGACCGCAGTACAGTATCGGCCGGCACTGCCACCCCCGAGGGGGATGGAGCAGGCAATCCAAAGAGCAAAAAAAAAAAACCCAAGGTAGTCGCAGTAATTTTCGAGGCTAGGCAGACAGGTTCTATCTACTACTCGGCCTCGTGCTTGCTACCCTGACTGCCGTCCCCTTCTTGCTTTTTCAACCGCGGTACCCCCCCCAAAAGGCTTTGGGGCACCATGTATCCGGGCTACGAGGCGCTCCGAGTTCTTTTTTCCTCATCTACGCGCCATTGGCCATGAACCGTTGGGCTGCTTCATGGACCCCCCGGAACCACTTGCCCGCCATATTTGCTGCATGGATCCACGGTAAAATACTACATTAGTCGTATAGATTGCGGTGCAAGAGGCACTGCGGTACAATACGATTCGCGGTATGATATCATGCTTTACGTTATGATATTAACCGTATGACGACATATTTTGCGGTATGACACGATGGTTGAGGCGCAACATGAATTATGACCGCACACAGCAGCACGAACAAATGGGGGGAGTAGCCGACTTTCATTCTCGAATGCTGTATTAAGAGTACATATAAGATAACCTAATAATATTCTGTATTTGTACTCCTCCCGATATTAAAACCGGGGAGGAGAAAAAACAAAATAAGCCGCCTACCATACATGTGATAGAGAAGTATAGTGGAAACTATTGTAATAAATTTATAAAAAAGATGTGATGTTAGATCTAGCCAAAATTCCCCACCTAAAGTAAAAATACCAACACTTACCATTATAGTGAACAATAAATAGGACCCCTCCTAATAAAAACTCAACCATTTAGCATATTACAAGTACCAACAACGCAGCTTGCAAAGATGAGTATTGACCTGAAATTCGTCGAACTCACGGCTGACGTCCTTGAAATATTTTTTATAAAATACCATGTATAGACAATACTCGTATAAATACGTGTTTTTTTCAATAAAACAATAAGAACCCTCCCATTGAGAAAAAACTCACCCACATCGTATATTACAAGTACCAAAAACGCAGCTTGCAAAGATGAGTATTGACCCGAAATTCGTCGAACTCACGGCTGACGTCCTTGAAATATTTTTATACAATATACGACGCGTATATACCAGGGTATATACACATAATCGAAACCAAGGACTCGCTGCCGAACACACATCGTCGTATTTCATATCAGGTACCAGGTATATATCATATACGAGAGGCAGACTGACACGCATTTTCGTCTGGCGAAAAACAGATGGTCCGGAGGACAAATCGCACACCAAAACTAAAACACCACGAGTACAAAGAAGTGGGGTACAACAGCCACAAAACATTTTACTGACATGGGCTATGCTAAGATCGGAAAACACAAACTACCTCTTTCGTTGCCCCAAGCGGCTTATAGACACACACGCCTAGGCCTGGCAGGGTCTATTGACCAGACGTTGTCCCCCCTTGACCAAAGGAGGGCTGGTCAGCACCATCTAGCTGCTACACGAGAGAGAAGTTGTTGTATTAGCTCCGAACACAAGAAAACAAGCGATCTTAACTTCTTCCCCGAATCTCGATACCAGAGTCCAGAAGAGGATAAGTAGAAACCCCTACTGTCTCCGGATCTAATTAGCGTTCACACCTCACATCAGATCGTCAGCAGTCAATCACCACCAAGAAGGTCAGCTGTCGTATCTTACCACCAACACTACACACTGTCTGGTACTCCACTGTCCACAGGCTACAAGTTGAACAAACCTGCATCAAATGGTCATACGAGTACAGCAACATCATACGAAGTAAAGCAAAGAACAAAAAACACCGTTGCTGTGAGGCAGTATGGCAGTCGAAAGTCGGTTGGAAGCTCTGTGCTTCGTGCGTTCTCCGCGAGCAACGCGTGCTTCACGCGTGACGAGCCCTCGTCCAAGCGGGTTGATGGCGTTGGAGCTGGCCCAGAGCCACGAAAGCAATGCTCGTGGCGTTGCACAAAGCCGTCACCAAACCACAACAGTTGATTGTTGTTTGCTCGAATCTCTGGGCAAACGGTTTCGCCGGATATATATGATTTCTTCGCACGAGACGCTTTCGATTTCCAAACTATACCGGGTGAGGATCTGATTTGGTCAAAATCTGAAGCTCAAAATCTGGACCGCATCGGCAACAACCTAAGAATTGCCCTCTAAGATTGAAAACAAAACAGCCAAGGGTTGTCGCAGGCAGTATTTCCCGTCCGCACATATTTACCCGTACGTCGAGTACTGCTGTACCGGCATTACTTTACCAGAAGATTTTAATCGTATCTTGCAGAGGGAGAGGGGGAAGGGCATACCTCGGTTCCCAGCACTGAGTTGAAGTCTCCATTGTAAAATGATCTCATAAACCAAGCAGTGGTAGAATCAGTATAACAGTAGGGCAACTCTGCTTGAACTACAAACATGTGCTCGTACCCGTACTCAATATATAAAATACTTCAACATACTTCAGCGTCTCCGGTGGTGTAGTGTTAAAGCTCGTAACTATGATTAATAGAGTCGGCTTCGCGGGTTCGAGCCCCCACAAGAGACTTATCGTCGCGTAGACTTCAGCATTGACGTGCAAGAAGCGCCCTTTAATAGCGTGCGTATGCACAATTCGAAGCGGGTCGACGAGGAAACAAATTGCTGAACCTTTTTCACTATAAAGGCATTTTGGATATATTATTTAGGTTATTTATTCCCTGGTAGTGTGTGAGATGGGCGGTCGGAGACCTCCAAGATCAAGTGCACCGCCCGATGCCTGATGCAGAACGCCAGATCTCGTCGGTCTTCGATCAATACAGGTGTGTGAGTGTGCGTTTTCATATACATCAACAACAGCAGATGAGATATCACTTAGGAACAGTAGCGATCGACGTCCACCGCATGCTGCATCACCACTCGACAGCAATAACAACCCGAGCATCAGGCCTGGGCTGGACCTCCGCTGGCCTGCCACATATACAGGGAGTACATAAGAAATATCACTTGTGTACCCGGTACACCCAAGTAGTCCACTCCAAAAGTTGTGTCACACTGGAATTACGTGTTTAATGCACACTGTGATCCACAGATGTCTGTTTTTGTCCCCCTCAATGCGGCTGATACAGTTTCCGTGCGCAGAACAAGGCTAAACGTCGTAGTCCTGTTGACCCTGGCATTAGCAGGGGAGTCACTAAATTGTATTCTTCACGAGGTATGCACACCCCCAAACAGGCGCGATCGATGTATCACACGCATCTTGCAAAGATGAGAGTTATCAATATCCTTTTTGGTGGATCTCACAGCTGAAGTATACGTTCTTAAAGAAAAAAGAAAGAAGAAAAAGAAGACATGCACCGCCGTAGTGGGAGTCCGAGAGGGCTACATGCTATACGTGACCCGGTCTACATGCTATACGTGACCCGGTACCAGAGACCAGAGACACCAAAAAGTAGGAACACGGAGAAAATGTGCGAAAACATTAGATGGGATGGAAAAATAAATGAAAATTCTACCGGAAATACATTGTCCCGAAAAACGTGAGCGCAGTTGGAACGGGCATGAAACTCAGTCAACCAATCATCGACAACACCAACCGAGACCAATTTGTTATACCTTCACGATTATTACGTTACATGATGTAGGCGAGACCAAAATAACCGTTTTGGAACATTTATGATCCATTCCCGGGTTTCACGCCTTGCGGTTCGGGCTGGGGTTACGGCAATAAGCAATTGACCCTCGGTTCGGGCGCCCATGTTCAGAGACAAAACAAGGTATAAGCAAGCGGCGTATTTATCTTGGTGCGAGCATTCAGCACACGGCAGTGCATGCTATGCGATTATCTTACAGGTAATGTAATTGGATTCAAGCCGGCAGGTAAAATCGTCGCCCGCTAACCTAGCAGCCCGGGTCGCTTCGTGTGAAGGATGCTGCAATCGTCAGTTACATTCGTCAATTTTTCCCTCTGAAACCCCAAAGGGCCAATATAGATAAACACACATTCGTATACTATAGATAAGTGCCGACGTGCCGACGATCGACGATACCCCTCGCCTCTAAAAATTCAAAACGTGGAAACATGATATCGTCTTAGGGTCATCTCTCATAATAAGCTGATTTGAAAGACGAAAATGGAGGTTTCAGCACCTTCGCTGGCAAGTTTGACCCGGGGAACGGGAGAATCCGGCCCACTCTTCTCAAAGTCCGACTATTAATACTTGTATCCCCTTTGCGACAAGTATCCAATGATGTTTGTCGTTTCTTCATGACATCAGTTTCATTTTTAATAATACAGTAGGTGGCCTTATATAGTGCGGGTCATATAGTGCGGATGTCCGATATTGTGCGGGTGAAATCGTTTGGCACAATATAGACCCCTCTATAGTGGCCGGTTTTTATATAGTGCGGGTGCCCGGTATAGTGCGGGTAAATTTTCGTGACACATACCCGCACTATATAGGGTCACCTACTGTACACCGTAGTTTCCTCAAAATCAATTTCGTACGCTATTTGATAAAAATATTTTGAGGACGTCAGCTGTGAGTTCGACGATTTTGGGGTCAATACTCATCTTTGCAAGCTGCATTGTTGGTACTTGTAATATACTATGTGGGTGAGTTTTTTATTGGGAGGGGTCCTATGTTTTAAATAAATAAATATATACTTAGTTTTGAAAAAATAAAGATACACTCCAGGTGTGAGATCGAAGATTGTGTCGAAACTCATCTTTGCAAGCTGTGTGATACTCCGATCGCGCGTATTACGGGTTGTGTGTCCTCATTAAGCATATAGGTCGGCGGCTCCCCTTGCAACTACAGTTAGTGCAGCTATCAGGGTCAACAGGGTGATGTTAGTCAGTCTGTACGCGGAAACTATAAAACCCGTTTTTGGGGGGCACAAAATCTGACAGCTGTGGAAGGAAATGCATCAGTTTATTAAGTGTATCCTGTAAGTCGAATAACCGGTGAGGGGAGGGCGGAGTTTTGAAGGACGTGGGGGCCTGGTTTGAGTCAAAGGGGAGCGGGGGTGGGGGGGGGGAAGGAGGGGGGGAACGGGTGGGGCAGCTCAATTTGTGCGTGGAAGCTTTAAATCCTTCAAGGGGATAAATCTGACGGTTTTGAAAATATCTATATGTATGTGTTGTTTTCTCCATTGTAATGGTTAGTGTTGGTATTTTTACTTTAGGTGGGTAATTTTGAGCTAGATCTAACATCATACTAGTATCTATTTTATAAATTCGTTACTGCTGTAGTTTCCACTAACCTGCTCTATCGTATGTATGGTAGGAGTACGAATACAGAGTATTACAAGTTATCTAATGTCAATATTATTAAAGCATTCGAGAATAAAAGTCGGCGACTCCCACAAAAAAAAACAGAAAAAAGCACCTGTGGGACACGAATCCACGGTTCCAAATTGATACGCTGTCATCCGAATATTTTATAAAAATATTTTCAGGACGTCAGCTGTGAGTTCGACGAATTTCGGCTTAATACGCATCTTTTCAAGCTGCCTGCTGGTACTTGTAATATACTACTCCGGAGTACAGCATAAGGTTTTTTTTAGTGCTGCTTATTCGATAAACAGGCATTTTTTTTGAAACTGCGATATATATTATCCGAAACTGGTTTCGCAATATTTTTCCAAAATTTCAAAAACCGACGTCCTGAAGAAACGGCAAACCAAACATCGTTGTTGAATGCATCTCGAAAAACGGCGAGTCGGACCTTTGAGAAGAGCGGGCCCGACTCTCCCGTTCCCCGGGTCAAACACGCCTGCGAAGATGCTGAAACCTCCATTTTCGGTTTCAGAATCAGTGTTATTGAGAAGAGATGGCCTAAGACCAACTGCTATGATACATTTTCAGCGATTATTTCTCACTTTTGACAGGAATCTCCGACGCCAAAAATAAAAACCATCCACTAGGGGACCAGAAATCATCGTTATTTCTGGGTTCAGAAATAATCGAGGCCAGAAATCAGCGGATTTGGTGATTTATGAGCCCAAAAGTAACAGCTCTTCTAACCTCTCAGAAATGGGATTATTTGATTTTTGGATACCACGTCGTACCAAGTATCATATTTCACCACTGCCTATACTGTACCTGGTATGATACCTGTTTGCTGTACACGTCACCCATCACCCACAACAAAGAATCACGAACAAACCTACGACAGCATATCGCGTTTGTTGTGTGCGAGACAGAGCTTCGTCTTCAAACAAACGCGACAGCAGCAGCAGCACCACCATCGAAACCACCACAGTCACACCACACCAGAAGGACAGCAGCAGCACAGCAGCAGAGACAGCAGCAGAGACGGTGGCGACCTAACGGCGCCGGCGACAGTGTACGTGCAAGATTTCAAAAATAAAGACAAACGGCACAACAAGACCTACCGATACAAAATAAAACCACTTTCCAAAAATCAGAAGCCATAATGGACGCCTCTTACTTCTGATGCAGTATTTCTGGAGCCAGCCTCAAAACTACAAAGATAATCGCCAGAAATGATCGCTCAAAAATTTTCCATAATAGTAGGTCTAATACAGCAGTACCCGTATTGTATACAAAAAGTCCAACCGCCGAGTGTTATCGAGTGTCTTTGGACCTATCTGCTTCGACGGGTAACATCACATGATGGTATAAAATCCAACGTGTGAAACCCGAAGCGGCGTCGGTGTTTTCCAACATTTTGGCGTCACAAATATGGTGCACATTTACTAATGATCACCTTCAATACCATGATACGTGTATAGTGCATACCATACGTGTTCGGTCGCGCCAGTAGTCTACGAGGTGCATGATGAGTGGCTAACCTCAAACACTGCTGAGGTTGGAGTCAGGGGTTCATATCTCGGCATGGAGATCGGCATGGAGATCACCATGGAGATCGGCATGGAGATTTGCTTTCTCCAGAGGCACCAACTAACAGCCGAGAGCGCTTCATAACGTGGGTAAGCACAATTCCAAGGTTGTGTTTTGTAGGGTACGTACAAACCACACCCGGGTTATTTACCCGGGTATACCCTACAAAGAACTCCTGTAAGTTCCGTAGGGCATTCACACCCGTGCCCGGAACTTCTGGAAGTTCTGTACGACAACCACACCCGTACCCGGAACTTCAGGATGTTCTGCACGCCCGTGCCACAATACCCGGGGTACGGGTACAGCATGTGTTGTACCCGCTCGGGACTTCTGTGAGTTTCGTACGCCTGTGCCACAATACCCGGAACTTCTGGAAGTTCTGTACGACTTCCGTACCCGTACCCGGAACTTTTGGAAGATCTGTAAGATCCCCATACCCTTCCTTACCCGGAACTTCTGTGACTTCTTTACTGGGGGTACGGGTATGCATGCCTTTGTTACAATATCCGAGGAGCTCTGTATTTATTCAGGTTTAATCCGAAGGGTGTTTTATGCATAATGACATCTTATCTTGTCAGCCACACAAACTGCACACCGAACAGCAGTACGTATCATACAATAATATCATAGGACCTGTTGTTCACGTTTCTTTCGTTTCTAAGGGCACAAAATACTGCAAAAATATGTTCTTTTTTCATTATTAATCGACTTGAGTTTCGAAGATACTGGAAACATACGGATTTGCCTCCTGTCGGGAAACCATTGCATTGCGTATTGTCAATGTTTTTTCTTGTCGAAACAATGCAGATCTCGCTATGGTATCACCGAACTCCTGAACTCTCTTGTGTTTTCGGCATCTTCGATTTTTTGTCGTGGCACTTGACTAACCGAGCTGGGGGCAAAATTGGGCTTGCGACCGCCATTATATTTTTTGAGGCACCACAGCCGGGGTACGCCGTGGTATGATCTGTTACAGAACAGTGAACGTGAGCGCGGCTGTTGCCCGTCGGCACTCGTTGAGGTTGACGAATTATCGTCTCGGTGATGGTTGTCGATATGCCTCAGGGACGTTGGCCCACAGCATTGAGAATATGCCATGCAAGTTGGAAAATCCTCTACTTCACATCGAACTCCACCCCCGCAGGCCATGTATTTACCTGGGTATTACCCGTATCCGGAACTTCTGTAAGTTCTGTAGGACATTCAAACCCGTACCCGGAACTTCTGAAAGTTCTGTACGGCAGTGCCACAAATACCCGAGGTACGGGTACAGCATTGTCATACCTGCCCGGAACTGCTGGAAGTTCTGGAAGACTTTCACGCCCGTACCCGGAACTTATGGAAGTTCTGTAAGACTTTCATATCCGTACCCGGAATTTCTGTTAGTTCTGTACGACCCATGCCACAATACCCGGGGTACGAGTACAGCATGTTTTGTACCCGCCCGGGTTTTATGTGAGTTCTGTACGCCCGTTCCACAATACCCGAACTTCTGTGAATTCTGTAACACTTCCATACCCGTACTCGAAAATTCTGTAAGTTCTGTAAGCCTACCACACCCTTACCCGGAATCCACAAACCCTACATAACATAACCTTGCAGCAATTCGACGCGAGTCAATGACGAGAGAAGAACGCGCTGAAATATTCTCGGGACGAAAAAAAATGCGCGTACCGTAGTGGGGAAGGCGGAGAAGAGCCGGCGTAGTGACCCCGAATCTAAGTGAAGTCTAGCGAGGAGGTAGAAGGAGAAGAAAAATAGCGAAGATAATGAACGGGACGAGCAAAAAGAAACGAAATAAAAGGAAGGCGCACGTTGGATGAACGTATTTTCATATCATGAATAGATAATCATGAGCCAGCCGCGGTATCCGCGTCTGTCACAGGAGGCATGCTTATCTTTTAGTCGGCATGTTTCAGAGAGGTACGTTTACCGTACCAACCCTGCGGAAAATTATGCTGCTGGTTTTTCGCCTGTCATGAGAGTACGATTGGTTCGTTTTTGCTTGGCATCATATCTCGTGGTTTCGTTATTTCGTTCTCTCTATCTGCCTCTCCTGTCCTTCCTTCTGCGCGTTGATAGTGACGCACCACACTCACTCGTCCAGCGCCTACACGGCACATGAGAGAGAGGACATCCGCGAGAGAGAGGGTTAATTTGTTCCGTCTTGTCTCATTGCGTCTTTCTGCAATGTCTGTTTATGTCCCATTCCAACCCTTAATTTTACCCTTCTTTTTTTCTTTTCTTCACACACTTCTACTCTTTTCGAGCTTCTGGACAAGCCGTGGTCACAGGCGTCGTCCCTTCTCCCCCCCGGGTCTTGCCTTCAATTTTTGTCGCGCATAGGGTTCAGCAATCCCACTGTTCGTCGATTTTTCATCGAATGTTACTGACTCACGCTCTCGCGCTTTCCGCAAGTCAACTTGTGCACAAGAAAAAGCTCCTACGAAATTATACGAGTATGTACTCGCGGGACTCGAACTCACGAAACTGTCCTATACCAAGCTCGAGGAAAACCTGATACACCACCGGGGCGACCCGATGGTGTTGGGTGTGTAGGACAACGAAGACAACGACGCCAACAGACAGCTGCAGGTGGCTGTGCGGGCACGACATGGAGAATCGTGCCCGCTTTGCGCAGGCATAAACCGTCTACGGCGTCTTTAACCTCTACAGACTTGGAGTTAGAGTTCAGGTACTGCTGAATGCTGAAAGTGATCGTGTGGGGAAAGTTGAGGGTCGGTACAGGTATTGGGTGTGAAACGAACGGCCTGCGTGTTCAGGTGTGTGGTGTGTGGTGTTGGATGTCGCTGCGAACCAACCAAAAGGAATGATGATCTTCGCATCGCGAAAACGTAAATACGATGCGACGATACGTGCAAGCGCACAACAACGCAACGCAACGGACGACGTAGCAAAATAAATACCCAGACAATAATTGCAGATTTCTACCTGTGGCATGTACTCGTGCTATTAATAGGATATCACCTCATTATCTTTCTAGAGCCATCCATGCCGCTGCTGCAATTCCCACAACCCCCCCCCCCGCCCCCAACGCCCCCTCCTTCCCCACCACCCGCGCCATCGCCCAGACCTAGCACCACGAGTATAG
Organism: Undaria pinnatifida; assembly: GCA_012845835.1. Classification (NCBI taxonomy): domain Eukaryota; class Phaeophyceae; order Laminariales; family Alariaceae; genus Undaria; species Undaria pinnatifida. The sequence goes on along the minus strand of JABAKD010000025.1, from coordinate 4,931,100 downwards.
CAAACCCCTACATCCATGCGACCTAAAGCCCCCCCCCCCCCCTCCCCCCCCCCCTCCCCCACCCCCCACCTCCCCACCCCCCCCATCCCACCCCCACCCCCTCGAACACTCCGCCCTCTACCCACTGGTTGTACGATTGACAGGATATACATGATAAACTAGTGCATTCTTTCCAAAATCGCCACATTTATCCTCTTCAAAGAATGTATAGTTTCCACGCACAGATTGAGCTAACCCCCCCCCCCCCCCCCCCCCCCGCCCCATGATAAACTGGTGCATTCTTTCCAAAACCAAACCGTCAGATTTATCCCCTTGAAGGATTTATAGTTTCCACGCACAAATTGAGCTGCCCCGCCCGTTCCCCCCCTCCCCCCCCACCCACCCCCGCCCCTTTTGATCAAAACCAGGCCCCCATGTCCTTCAAAACGCCGCCCTCCCCTCACCGGTTATTCGACTTACAGGATTCACTTGATAAACTGATGCATTTCCTTCCACAGCTGTCCGATTTTGTCCCCCTCAAAAACGGGTTTAATAGTTTCCGCGCTCAGACTGACTAACATCACCCTGTTGACCCTGATAGCTACACTGTAGTTGTAAGGGGAGTCGCCGACCTATATCCTTAACGAGGACACACAACCCGTTATACGCGCGATCGGAGTATCACACACAGCTTGCGAAGATGAGTTTCGACAAAATCTTCGATCTCACAGCTGGAGTGTATATTTATTTTTATAATATACGTACATACAGAAGGTGCAAACATGAAAGAAGGACCAGGTACGCACCCCCAGGTATAACAGCCGCTGTCAGCTGCACGAAATACCCATTTACCCATCGCATACAAGTAATACACTCCCTGTTGATCGTGCAACATGAAAGACGGGTATGATAGTTACTCGATCAAACTTGACTTTAAGTCGGCAGTGGTGCGAGGGCTACTTCAAGGAATTTGCAATACTGCTGAAGGTTGCGTACAATAGTAGGAGAAGGTGATTTCGCGAGTACGGGATTTCATGCTTGTGGAGATAACGACGGACCAAAAGATGGAGACAACGCGCAGGGCTTCAGGGTCAGCGTCGCAGAGAGCAGGCAGACAGGCAGGCAGCGTATCCCTTTTTTTCTTCACATACATTTACTTCCCAGCTTCTGGAAAAGCCGTGGTCACAGGTGTCGTCCCTTCTCCCCCCCGGGTCTTGCCTTCAATTTTTATCGCGCACAGGGCTCAGCAATCCCATTGCTCGTCGATTTTTCATCGAGTGTTGCTAACTCACGCTCTCGCGCTTTCCGCAAGTCAATTCGTGCACAAGAAAAAGTCCCCACGAATTTTATAACTAATTTTCAAGGACGTCAGCCGTGAGTTTGACGAATTTCAGGTCAATACTCATCTTCGCAATTTTATACGAGTACGCATTCGGGGGGATTCGAACTCGCGAAACTGACCTATACCAGGCTCGAGGATAACCTGATACGCCACCGGGGCGACCGGTTACCTGGTATCGGCTACTCGTATGTACAAATGACGGACACAAACATCATCACCACCGCCATAGATAGGTAGCCGATTCTAGCGTTACGCTTAAATAGCGAGGCCATTTCATTGAGGTGGGTGACCTTTTGCGCGAGCGCGCTTTGGATCGCCAGTGCGGTGTATTAATAGTACGGTGCGGGTGGGGTGCGGTTCAGTGGGGTGAGGCGCAGGTACGTTGCGGTACGCTCCGGCGAGGTACGATGCGGTGCAGAGTTGCAAAGCCTACAGCTCGTTCTGCCTTACCAAACCTGTGGTATATGCTGCGACGGATGGATGGACGGATACGTACATGATGTATCATAAACGGTTGGGTGTGGTTAGCCAGGTGCGGAGCGGTGCGGTGGGGTGCGGTGCAGCGCGGTGGTGCGGTGCGGTGCAGCCGGGCGTAGGGCACATCGTATTTTTTGTAGGGACGCATGAATGGACGGTACTGGATGCTGTTTACACGGAAGGGCGGGGGGTTCGGGCAAACTATGCTGGATGAATAAAAACCGGGTTCATCTGCCTTCGTTCCAATTTTGAAAGGACCGCATGTATTCGCATGTTGGGGCCTCGAAACAATCTGAAAAACACGTACCAGGTACCAGTTACCCAGGTACCTGGTACCAGGTGGACATAAAAATAACAACGTACTTGTACAGCAGTTGCACCACTGGATGTTACATTTTTGCTTGATTGGTTGGTTTATGCGCACGCACGCCAACAGGAGAAGACCACCGCCACGTCGTTCTTGGGCAAGGACGAACAGACCAAGCTTCCTGGTGAGGTTTGGTGGAGAAGTGGGCGATTCCCGAGGCCACACACACCTTGACCCTCACACGCTTTTACGTGCAACACAACATGGTCCAAACTCAGGAATGAAGAATGAAGGTTAACAAAAACTCGACAAAAAAGAAATGCTTGTACATATCGGTCTACGCGAAGCCTAAGTATTAAACAAGTAGTAAGTGGAGATTCGAAATCAATCTCTCGCTCATTCGATATCTCTCTCTGACTCACCACGTGCACGTTGGCGCCGGCAGCCAGGAGCGCCTGCACCGTGTGCGTGTGTCCCTTCTGGCACGCCCAATGCAGTGGGGTGTACCTGGTGGCAAGAGGCAAGAGCAGCCAACCGACACGTGATGACGGAAAAAAGGTTGAAAGCAATCGGAATCTGATGTTTTGGCTTTGTCAAACATGATTTGCTGGTACTTCATCAGACCAGAATCTCCAAATTCTTCAATCAAAATCCGCCCACACCGAAACGCAAAGAAAGGAATGTATCAAACACCACACCCCAAGTAGCAACTAGCCGAGAGGTATGCTATTAGCGGTTCCTTACGCCCCTAGCCCCCCCCCTTCGTGTCCTTCTGATGCTTGGTTGTACTTACCCGTAAGGGTCCCGCTTGTCGACGTTGAAGCCCTCTTTTAGGAGCCTCATGACCGCGATGGTATCATCCATTTTCGCGGCTGAATGCAGGTCGATCTGGTGCAACCCCACTGCCATCGCGTTACCTCCAAGGCCCAAAAAGCCCACGGAAGACATGATCGCTCGGCGCCGGTGGAGGCTTACGTGCACCACGAGAAAGTTCCCGTATCCACTAAGTAGAGCCTTCTTTCTGCCCTCTGTACCCACCCTCGTGATTCACCCCACCAGAAATCTGATGTGTCCTCTACTGCTACCTGATGTCGAGGGCCAGAGGGTAGGAAGAAGGAAAATTCCTATCGAAAGTTTTACCATGTAACGGAGGATTCCATTGACGGGCGCTAGACGGAATCATCCCCCCGTCGAATCGAGCCGCGTTTATATCGTTCGTGCTTGTACTTTCGTCTCGATGTTCCTTCGTATGTCTGATGTAACATGCATGGCGTGTGCGTCGAGTCTCCGTGTACCGGCGCCCCGGCATTGCTCACTCACTCACCTAGACCACCTCGACATCACTCCGTGGGTTCTGCGCTACTGCTGAAATGAGCTTGTCTGCTAGACCTACGGCGCTGTTTTTGTCCCATGGAGGAGGTGAGTTCTCCCATGTTGCTGCTGTTCTCGAATCTGGAATGTAGAGCACCGGCTGTTGTTTTTGTTGAATATTGCTAGATGCAGAGTGAGTAGAGTACAGCAGTGGTCGCTTGTTTGCTCGTGGGCACGACGGAGGTGGTCCTAACTTATACTTCGAAGTACTCCGTATATGACATTGGTATGAGGCATCGCAGATATTGCTACTGCTGTACTGCAGGTATTTAGGCCGCGCCTCATTACTACTGTTACCACCATTTACTACGTTGTAGTAATAATGTAATAATCAGACCGCTGCAATACCGCTGCTCGATGTCGCTGCTGCTGGTCTGCATCTTCAACCTAACGCGAATGATTTCCGTTGCTGGAGTGATTTCCGTTGCGAGTTCATGGCTAGATGCAGAGTGAGTAGAGTACAGCAGTGGTCGCTTGTTGTTTGCTCGTGGGCACGACGGAGGTGGGATGGCTCATCCACGATTAATTGACGTAGATGTTGCTATTGCGTCTGGCTAGCAAGTCACGTGGCACATGGCAGCAGCAGCAGCAGCAGCACTGCTGTACTTTTCTGCTTGTTACGATCAGCATCATCTGACCCCAAGAAGCATGGCAGAACGCCGTCAGTACACGTACAACGTACAGCAAGGACCACTGATTGAGACATGGAGGCTTAGAGCCGAGCCCATGTATGTGTGCTGTACAGTATACTCCTACGAAATACAATACGTCTCGCGATTTCAAAACCGTCCACGTACGTCCGATCAGCGTAAACAAAAACTCACGGCTGGGTTCTGTAGGGTACGGGTACTCTCTGTAGGGTACGGGGGATGTACAAAACGCACAGAATAATTCTGTAGGGTACGGGGGCTGTTATAGAACGCACAGAATAATCCTGTAGGGTACGGGGGATGATACAGAAATTTCTGTGCAGATAGGGTATTGTGATGGACAATCACAGAACTATTCTGTAGGGTGCGGAGGCATCACAGCATCACACAGAACTATTCTGTAGGGTACGGGGGATGTACAAAATGCACAGAATAATTCTGTAGGGTGCGGGGGATGATACAGAACTTTCTGTGAATATAGGGTATTGTGAGTGGACGACACAGAAATATTCTGTAGAGTACAGGCGGGTGTTACAGAACTCTGTGCATACAGAGTACCCCCGGTACTTACCCGATTCACCCCTGTATTATCCTGCACAACATGACGAAAAGGCAGAGTCAAGGGCGCTAAACGCACAACACAATGGCCCTCTGCATCAAAATCAACACCATACCCGCAAGGACACAGCTACCCCCCACCCGGAGCAAAATCTTTCCCATCCCACTCCGATTCAATCTACGTTGACTGCCTCGACGTGCTTCCGTAGGCCAAGGAACATAGACTACTCATCCAACGCTCGCGACCTTCACATTCATGTTCCCTCTCGAGATCTGTCTGTGTACCGCTGTTCGTGTGGGCGTACACTGCTGTTTGTGCTGGTGGCTGTGTCTGTGTGTCTGTGGTGTCTGTGTGTGTGCAGACTCATCTTCCCGCTTGCTTCGCGGACGTGACGTCACACGGGGTAATGCACAGATCACCCGTGCTGCGGGTAATTGTTCCGGGTACACACATTCTGTAGGGTACGGAGGCATCACAGAACCACACAGAACTATTCTGTAGGGTACGGGGGATGTACAAAACGCACAGAATAATTCTGTAGGGTACGGGGGATGATACAGAACTTTCTGTGCAGATAGGGTATTGTGAATGGACGTCACAGAATAATTATGTAGGGTACGGAGGCATCACAGCATCACACAGAACTATTCTGTAGGGTACGGGGGATGTACAAAATGCACAGAATAATTCTGTAGGGTACTGGGGATGATACAAATGCACAGAATAGTTCTGTAGGGTACGGGGGATACTACAGAACGGTCTGTGCCTCTCTGTAGGGTAATTGCAGAGGGTAATTACCCCCGGTATAGGTCTGTGAGTACCCTACAGAACCCACCCGTGCAATAACTATCATACTAGTCTACAAGGGCTCCGCATGGGTGCCGGCATTCGCCGGCGCCCATGCTTCGGGTAAGGCAGGGCAGCACTTCGACAACTTATGGTGCAGCTGTCCGATTTGGCATGCATTGAACTTAAAGTAGTGCCAAGAGTTTAATACGAACATGGGATTATGAAAGTCATGCTTTGACAAAAGAAAAAACGTAATATTAGAGTGTTTGCGAAAATACGTTTCTAAAAATTTACTTGCCTTCCGCTAAAAAAATTAAATTGCCTTCCCACCGAGTTTTTGGTGTGTTTGCGCTAGCGGTAAACAAAATCCTGCAGGCGACGCCTCCGAAATTTAGAAGGGAAACGGGGATGTGCGCGATTGTAATATACGTACGAGTACATACAGCAGCAGCAGTACGAGTGCTCGTAGTATTATTATACGATATACGAGTACTCGCTGTACGTACTCCAGTCTCGAGCCTCTCGTTCCAGGTGCAGCATACCTGGTACACGGTATAATACATGCAAGCACCCAACAGACTACAAATCAGAGGTATGGGGGTCTGTCTATACGTACAGCAGCAGCAGTACGAGTTACTGCTGTATAGTACTATACGATACGAGTACTCGTTGTACGTACTCCAGTCTCGAGCCTCTCGTTTCAGGTGCAGCAATACCTGGAACACCGTACATGCAAGCACCCAACAGACTACAAATCAGAGGTATGGCGGTCTGTCTCGCGCGTAAAAACTCCTTGTGAGCAGGGACTACCTCATTACACGTGCTACAAGCAGAGCAACGCCTTCCTCATGCGACGGAAGGGAAGGCGAAGCGCAGTTTCCCCATGGAACGTGGACCTGTTATTGCGAAGCACCACCCTGCGAAGAATCCGCAGTGCACGCAGCGGTTTAGGGCGAGGAGTTTCCGCTCCTCTACCCTAAACCAAAAGTTATGCCACGCTTCAGTCGCGGTGATGTTGGAGAAGCGCGGTGGCTGCTGTCGCACAGATGGACCGATACGAGTCCTATCTTGCCAGATGCGGCACACGATAGCCACAATCAAGGCGCGTGGTGTCGCTCTCTGCGTTGAGGCTCCTCTCCGCGTGCGTTCGACTCCGCCAGCTGCGAGAAGTTCATCACAGCTTGCAGCAAGCGCTGAACCCTTGGTCACGGACGCAGAGGGCAGCAACAGACGGTTCATCACCGGCCTGCTGCATATCTCTGATGTTACGCCTGCGCGTCGTGCTCAGGGTACTACCCTCTCCATCCTCCGTGCGTTCGTTGCTTGTGCTGCTGCTGTGCAAACAGCGGTGCTTGTCCTGTTTGTCCCGTGGTTGGGGCACTATTAGGCCCTTGCAGAGGCGTTCTGCCTCGGACAAATGCTCGGTGCGTTGTAGGCCAATAAAACAGAGAGACAAAATTTACCGCAACTTTTGATCAAAACCTACCTTCGATGAAGTACATTTTTGCCTTTTTTTCAGAAATTTACCGCGAATCTTACCTTCGGGACAATTTTTGAACAAGTAAATTTCTAAAAACGTACTTTCGCAAACACACTACTATACAACAAAGAAGGCAAGGATAGGCGAAACAAACTATGTTAATGCGCCGTCAAGTAAAAGTTGGCGTCTATCAAACAAAAATACCGAAAAGAGTATTATTGAGAACCTGCGTCGCCTCTAGGCGAAACAAAAGAGGCCTTGGCATTAATGAAGAGACTGCACTGCTGTCCCCGTGGCAATGGAGGTTCGAAATCGACAGGATGCAAAGTCGGTTTGCATCAAACGTCGGCATGGGGCCATGTCAGCCGGCGAGGTTTTGGAAGAAGATTGCTTTGTTTGTTACGTCACGTGAAGGCTGTCGCATTGATTGGTCTGCGTGGTTGCGGGCGAGGAGAAAAACGAAGAAGAGGAGGGCGATCTCTCGTTGCGTCGGCGTTGTCTAAGATAGATGCGGGGGTGGCTTTGCTCGTACGGGAGGTTGGCGTAGCGCTTCTTCTCTGTTTTTTCTCGGGAAGGCGGGATATGTGTGTCTGCTGTCTTTTCTTCGTGGGTGCTTTCACGTTGTCGAAATCGATCGCGTCCTCTCAATACATAATATCCGGTGTGTCTCTACCATGACGACTGCTGATAGTGCCATGCGTATTTCCCAACGACTGACATACCGGTATTATTTACTGGTTGTAATAATAATATACCTTTTAACCGCGAGGAGAATCCAGCATTTTCTTCCCTCGTCGACTCGCGTCGAATGGTACCTACCCACGCTGCTAGGCGCTCTCAGCAGTTGATCCCTTTTTTTTTTTTGCATTTTGCAAGTGAAGTCAAATCTCATCGTGGTGGGTGTCGAACTCAAGGACAACCAAACGTTAGTAGTATTCGAGGGTAAAACCACTAGACCACCGGGCCGGCCGGCTGACAATTGATTAAAACAAAACAGGATCTTTGCATAGAGATTACATTCCCTCCCCCATATTGTATGATATTACGATGGTTGACGCGATATGTAAAGAATAAAGCGCCAAATATCTAAATATCAGCGTACGCGGAGTTTTAGATATCGTGAATAACGAACGACCGCGACGGCAGAGCACGGCAAAGCATAGCGCTTCGCTCTGCTGAGCTGAGCCGCAGGGCATCGCAGGGCACTGCACGGCGCTTCGTTGCTGTAAGCTATAGCGCTGCGATGGGGTGCTGGGCAGTGTCGAGCTGATGAGCCAAGCCCATATCTCAGCCGATGAAGCTTCGTCAAGTACAAAACAAATGGTGTGAATCAAAGAAAAGCTAAAGCTGGACCGTTCCGCAACTAATGCACAGGCGGCAAATTAGCGGCAAATGGTAGGAAGTTCAACTTACTAGACAAAAAGAAAGAAAAAATCGCGAAAAGGTTCAAAATCGTGTTGGCAGAAAAACCAAATTTGCAGGAAGCAGCTGAAAGGTCATGAAACAGGCAATACTTCAGTTGTTGTCGTTCTCACATTAACTCGCATAATCAAGTCCGTGGTCACAGGACAGGCTTCAGTCACTCTGGAGCTGAGGAATACCCTAGGGGAAAAACACAAACCATAGGTGGTACACGCATAAATCACAGCTGACGCAACTCATGCCTCCACCAGAAACATATAAAAGTGAAATCGGGAGTCAGTCTACGATGTGCCAGGTCCATACCGGTGCATACGTCTCATTACTCGCGCCTGAAAAATCCGACTATACCGCTTGCCACCTAAGAAAGACTACCACGTATATATATTACACGTGGTATCTACCACTACGCATACGCACAACAGACGTAAGTCAATTGGAAAAAAAAAAAAACAAAGAAGAAAAAGGAAAGGAAATGGGTGCATGGGGCCAAGAAAAAGAAAAGGTAAATAAATTTTGGGGAGTACTGGCGAGTCTGCCACCAGAACGGGATGCCACGTGGTTTTTCGACGATCTACAGCAGTACTACGAACGACTTCCGATACACCCACCGAAGCACGGACTACCGGCCAATTACGCGATCGACAGCTGGCCGTGGTTGTCACGTGTCTCTGTGTTGGGGGCCCCTGTGCGCTGCCTCCTGTTGGCTCTTGTTTGGGTAAAACATGCGGTGTGCTCGATGGTCTCACGGCAGCAGCACACCAGAATCAGAACGTCCGCTCGTACGACGTATCATTCTTACAGGAAATGTAATATTTTTTCTCCCTCAATATGAACATAAAACGGTTGTTATATATTGGACAGAGTGATGCGTGTACGACTAAACTTGCCAACGGCACTCGTAGTGCACTTTGAGCTATCTGCTGTGGTTCTGGTTGCTACTAGTTGCTGCAGTATGTGCTACCAGGTAGAAGTTTCGCCCTTCAGCTACTGCTGCTGCACCTGATGTTGTGTGTTTGCCAATGTCGTCAGTTGGCGTTCATGCTCGTCGTACATACTGCTGTTCTCACCCAGTACGTACGTACGGGTTTCCTCGTACCTCGACGGCACGACGACGAGCTCAAAACAGAAGGGAGGTGACATGAAATGGCATGGACAATGGCCACATAGAAGCGAGCACAGCGGGATAGTTCGCTGCGAATCAACCGCACTCGTTCATGCCTACAGCAGAGGCTGCCTGGAGTGTCAGCGGCCGTGCTAAAGCCAGGGCCAAAGGCCGAAGAGACGGCTCTTCTACCTGCTTGGTTTTGTCTCGAGATTATGTTATATATTGGACAGAGTGATGCGTGTACGACTAAATTTGCCAACTGCACTCGTACTACACTTTGAGCTATCTGCTGTGGTTCTGGTTGATACTAGCTGCTGCAGTATGTGCTAGAAGTTTCACCCCTCGGCTACTGTTGCTGCACCTGATGTTGTGTGTTTGCCAATGTCGTCAGTTGGCGTTCATGCTCGTCGTACATACTCCTGTCCTCACCCAGTACGTACGGGTTTCCTCGTACCTCGACGGCACGACGACGAGCTCAACACAAAAGGGAGGTGACATGAAATGGCGTGGACAATGGCCACATAGAAGCGAGCACGGCGGGATAGTTCACTGCGAATCAACCGCACTCGTTCATGCCTACAGCAGAGGCTGCCTGGAGTGTCAGCGGCCATGCTAAAGCCAGGGCCAAAGGCCGAAGAGACGGCTCTACCTGCTTGGTTTTGTCTCGAATTCTGTTACGTGAAAATGTCATGATTTAGGAGTTACTTTGTCACGAAACGTCTTGCCGTCGGTAATTTGTGTCGCGAAGTTGTTGGATATCGTCGGTAACTTGTGTCACGTTTTAGGTGAACCCACTCTAAAAAAATGAATTTCCAGCTGGCAAAACGAGCAGAAACTAAAGCAATAAAAAGGCCGGGCAAGAAACCAAACGAACTAGTAAAAAAGTACAGCAAAGAAACTAACGCTCGAGAGTATGCCACCGCAAAATTTCAAACACTATTAATATCAAGTACCTTTCGGAAATGATGCCAATTTTGTAAATCATCCAGGCGTTGCAGACATAGTCTAAAGATACATCCGAAATCTCCGAAATTCCTCCTCGACATGCGGTATTTTTGCAACTTCTCGCTTGTCTCGCTCGGCATCCGTCCGCGTTCACGTCGGTGTGCGGAACGGACACGGCAGGGCGAGGGGCGTTGGAGCCGCCCCCAGAAGGCGGCGCTCGAACGAAGCTATATTCGACCGAGAATTCCAGTTCCGCGAATCGCATACTTCGGCCGAGACAAAAAAACCCTGGCCAAATACATGACACCAAAGAAGGATTTTATATATATTTAAGTAAATAGTGTACCAGTATACGATACTTGTAGTCTCAACCAGGTACAAACAGAAGAGCCGGATGCTACTCTGTGGTTCGCTGTATTGCTACTGCTGTTGCAGCAACATCATTAAATATAAACTAGTGGTACTCCCGAAGTATTTTGCCGGCCGGTATGCCGGACAAAAACAAATTGGTGCTGTATCATCCTCTCTGTATGTAAGGACTGGAAAAACAAAATAATAACAGGGCTTTGGGCTGCGAAAGCAACTGAGTTAAATCGACACACGACGCGTATGAAAATTCGTGGAAGTGTGTTGAGCTAAAGCTTTATCGTTCCCCATCCGCCGGAGGATGAAAAAACAAATTAAAGAAAAAATAACAGGGCGGTACGGCAGTGCAGCAGTACGTACGGTATTAAAGGTATCATCCTCTGGTATGTAAACATAATTATGTACATAACTACCATTATCTAAGTCGCGGTCGGTCGTTAAACTTTCGTTTTTTGGACTTTTGGGCTGTACAGACTTCCAAAGCTGCAGCTGCTGCTGGACCCTTCGAACAGCTCCCGCAGCTGCTGGGCCATTCGAACGGCTGTCGCAGAACGTCAAAACGTCAACTATGTTTTGTAATTTCAATGCTGCTGGTGATGATTAAGGCTGCAATTGTTTCATCAGCTGCTGCTGCCGTTCGTTTTTTTCCCCCCTATCCGCTGCTGCTCACAGCGTCAGCAGATTCCGTGTCGTACGTGGTGCTGAATTTTTACCGCTATACCACAGCGCTGTCGCCAAAGCTTCCAGCGCCACCGCCAGCACCCCCGCGCCGCCGCGGCAGCCGCTGCTGCTGCTGCTGCTGCTGCTGCTGCTGCTGCTACTGCTGTTGGTGTCCATACTGCGTTAGTTTTCAAAGGTAAAAAACCGGCTGTCTGTGGTCATGACCTCGCCTAGCCTATCTTTCTTGCTACGCACTCGTTCCGTGGCGAAGTGCCTATGCGTGGGGAGCATGGGAGGGAGGGAGCTGGCTGTGATAATGGCACTAGTGCTATGTGTGACCAAGCACCTTAGGGGAAGGCGCTCGAGTCCTGGCTGCGGAGGTCGCCGTTGCTGCAGCAACGTGTTGCACGAACTCGCATCGTTTGTTTTGGATCGCCCAACACAGCTGCAGCTTCGAGTATTAATTTACACCAAGACAGCAGTCAAATCGCATTTACATCAAAAAGTACCCGCAAATTGTTGCACATGGCCGGTCACCCATCGACCAGTCAGTGTATTTGCCGAGAAGATCTGGAAATACCTGGTAGGCTACCACAGCATCAGATCACCATAATTTATCTGGGTCGTACATTACAGCAGTAGTATCACAAATATATACCTTCCTTGTTTTCGGTGTTACACCCGGATCAATTACATTGCAGTATAGCTGCATGCTCTATCTGCCATAAGGATGCGGGCGAACGCACGGAGGTGCAAAATGCAAAAAAAGCATCCGCCTCTTGCGTCACCCTTCCTCCGAAGGGGAAATTTTTAAGTACTGCAAAAACAAAATAATAACAGGGCAGCAGTACGGCAGTACAGCAGTACGTGTGGTAGCAAAGGACAGAGAAGTGCAGCAGTGGGGACGGTGGTACTCCCAAGCACCAGTGGGAGGCCGGTATTTTAGAAACAAAAAAACAGGTTCATCTTCCACAGGAAGAAAAAAGACTCCCACGTACGGAACGGCCCATCCACCCACCACAGACGACGCAGTGCGCCCTCCACCCACCCACCGGCCAAACCTTTACTACATACAGCAGTACAGCAGTGCAGCAATACACCTGACAGGCGAGCAGCAGCCGATTCGTTTCTTACAATGCTCTCGGGCTGGGCGGGATTCGCAACTGTTTACTATTCCCCGCCACGCCGGGGGCCAAGCGAAAAAGCGCTCGCGTTGCCGATTCTGCGCACGGCAAACAGCGACGGCTGGACGCTGCTGTGATTGGGGTTAGTGTTGTCGTGCTTGCTGTTGACGCAGGCGCGCTTGTCGTCTCGTGTCCATGGCTCTGTCCATGGCTCAAGTGGCCAAAAAGCAATTCGAAAGTCGTGTTGTGAGGAAGTGAACTAAAAATGTTGCACAGCAAATGCTACTCGAGTTATTTCCTTCTAAACTCGTTTTTCCACCACATTCTCCCCCACTAAACCTGACATATTTCCCAGATTATGTCAGGAACCCCGATGAGATACCCAGTATTCAATGCGACTTTTTCGGTATTGGAGTGACTTGCAATGATCCTATACATTGCTCTCATCGTTGTTTTTAAGTGGTTGCGTTTTACAGGTTCTTAAACGTAAGAAAATCCCTTTTTATTCTTTTTCTGGGAAAGACGGTGAGAATCGAACCAGCGACCTCACTGTTCATATTCTCACATGCTGTCTGCGACGCCATTGTGAGGAAGTAGACTAGAAATGTTGCACAACAAATGCTACTCGAGTGATTTCCTTCTAAACTCGTTTTTCTACCACAGTATATAATTGGAGTTCGAAAAAAAAAATAGCGGGCAGCGACGAAGAAGAAGCGGGGGGGGGCAAGCGAGCCGTCCACGGGAGGGCGATTTCCACGCCCCCCCCTCGCCGAGGAGGGGCACCACGTTCACCGACGCCCGTTCTTTCGCCGGCACGTCGTATTGCTGCTGTGCGGATGGGACGTGGCGGCACCGCGAGGCCGCCGGAGGCCGAGTGGAGCTCGGGAGTCGCCGCTTTTTGGGGGGGTGTTGTAACCAAGATATTTTCAAATATCCCCAAAAACGTCACGACCACCTGAGCGTATTATATAATAAGGATATTAGTCGCCGATGCCGGTAATGCTGTTGGTAAGATACAGCAGCAGGTACTGCTGTTAGTAATATTGCACACCTTCTACTATTAATAGAGCAGAAGTAAAAGGTGGTGGCCGTCAACGTACGACTGCAACGCTTTCCATGATTTTCAAATATTTACAGTTAGAGTCGCGCGTAAGATCCTTAGGGCCCAGATTAACGACTAGCACGGAAAATCGTCATTCGATTTTTTTCATGAAAAACACACGAAAAATTCAACTCTGCTTCTTATCAAGGAACGGCGTAGTGCGTTTTAGAAATAAAAAAACGAAAAAGGGTTAATGAACACCCGTGGGCAACGACCGAGGCGAGCGATGGCTCGCGTCCTCCCCGGAGCGCCGCGGCTAGCGGCACATTGTTTTGGCCGGCAGCAGCTAGGAGGCTATGGCTCTAGGCGTCTCTTGGATGGGCTGGCGCCACCCCGCCGCCCGACACGGGCAGCAGCTACGGGGATATAGCGGTCGAACTTCTGAGCGAAGTCGTCATGTGGTAGTTGATCGTGTAACTTTCGAGGTGCAGGGCGCGAAAAACTGGGTTTGCGGCGGTCTCGATTATTTTTGAAGCGTCGCAGGCGGTCTACGCTGTGCTAAGGACCTTCGGAGGCCGTGCTGCGGCTGCTCCGGTGGTCCTAACTCTCGCAATGGTTGCTTCTCGCCTCTCAATCAGCCGACGACGTGGCACCAATTCGCGTGGCCGGCTTCGGTTACATGGGACATGCCATGCCTAGGTGCACCAACTCCCCAAATTGAGTTTCGATTTTCGACTAAATTCGACCGAGAAAGTCTTTTTTTACTTCTTTGTTGAATTTGATTTTTCGTAATAATTCTGAGAATGCCCGCTTGGTGATTCATTTTTTTACCAATCAGATACAAATTGAATTCATTTCTAAAAAAAAAGTGAAGTTCGATTCGGCAAATTCCTCGTTAATTCGGGACCCTAACGACCACAAAGAAGTGGCACGATGATATTCAAGACATGCACAACAAAATAGCTAACCAAGAGACCAAATCTCTAGCAAGGCGACCGAACATCCGTTTAGGCTTAAAACATCTTGAGTATAGAGGACACCGCAAATCGTTACCAGATCCCAAAATGCTCACCATACGGTACGAATCCGGCCTCCAACCTTCGATACACTATTTCAAGTCGTGTTTCCTACCTAGATTACCGTTTCCGGTGTTCGTAGATTCCAAGCCTGGATGCCCTGACCGCCTCGTGGTCTGACGCGTGTTCTTTTCTTCGTTGTATTAGAGGAGAGAAGGAGCAGAGAGCGGAGTGCTGGAGCTGTCCTCTCATGAGAGAAATTGCATAACAACGCCTACGAATGTATACGCAACTCTATACAACTTTTGTAACCGTCGTGCTGTGACGATCCAAATTAACACCCTCCCTGGCTCTTCACAGCAGTGACGAGACCGAACGGGCATCCAAAACAAAAAGCCAGGACCATAGAACAGCTAACGACAGTCCCGCAGGAGGAAACCCGGCCACCGGGTCAACACCCCCCGTATGTCTTACACCACCCAAACCATTGTGATTGTAACAATGGCCGCATTCAAACGACGACCATGGCCAGAAACTAAAATGCCAAGTAGCGCACTACTCACCCATGCCCCTCAAAGTAGCGTGGGGTGGCGGCCTGACAATTTTTTCCTCGCATGACTCAAACACGGTACTCATCGAATAATGCTCACACCCCTTACTCATCACCCAACGGTAGGTTCAACACAAACTTGCGGTGATATTTAAAAGGGGTCGCAGCAAGAGATTTCGTCAAAATATTCGCGTGCTGCTCCTCCGAAGCTACGAATGGAATGTCAATTTTCTTTGCACGAAGCAGCTCTCGGACGAAATGGAACCGCACATTTATGTGCTTGCTCCGCGCAGAACTAAGAGGGTTCTCAGCCAGTGCTATGGCCCCCTGATTATCTTAGAAAAACTCGGACACATGGTCCGGTTAGCTCTGGACGAATAAAAGATAAAACTGCCCCCGTACACAGAGCCTCCTTCACCCCTTCACCCAGGGCTACATACTCTGCTTCTGCTGTCGACAACGTAACGCACCTCTGCGTGCTACTTGCCCAACTGATGGCAGCACCCCCAAGGTAATTACCGTCCCCAACACCGAGCGCCTGTCATTCGACTTATCAGCGTAGTCAGCATCGCTATATGCAGTCAGATCCAATCCCGAACCCCTTACAAAAGTCAAACCCATACCCCTTGTCCCGTGGAGGCATGCCATGGTCTTCAGAACTGCTTTCCAGTGCCTGCCGGTGGGGTTGTGAGAATGGCGCCCCACAGCACGCACCGCGTTCGAGACGACTGGCCGCGTCATGGTCAACAGCCACATCAGACTGCCCACAGCCTCCCTGTATGGCCAGTCTCCCTTTGGTTCGCCCTCCTCTCTTGGACCTGGTTCAACGTCAGGGGTCGCGGGGATGTCAGAGGACGACTTCATACCAAAACTATTCAGCATGCTTTCATCGAAAGCCTTCTGCGTGATCTCCAACGTGCTCAATTCCCAGTTACGCTCGAAAGCACAACCAGTATACCGAGTTAACTCGCCTACGTAGGTTATTCGTGGGAAACTTTGTATTTATTGCGGCATGGAAGTCTCTGCATGCCTCGTCCGATCCTGCAATCACAATGTCATCTACATGAACGGCCATAATCAGTTCTACCTTGCCATCCACAACCATGCGAAAACACAAGGATCAGTCCTACTCTGCTCCATGCCGAATTCTACCACGATCTCTACCAGTAGTTCGGCCCACTGCCGTCCACTCTGTTTTAGACCATGTAGTGATCTCTTGAGGCGAACAATCTTTCCTGACATGTCACCACACCCATCGGGTAGTGTCATGTATATCTCGGCGTCGAGTTTCGCGCGGACAAAAGCTTGTGCTGCGTCTAAATGAAAAATATTCAGACCTTGCTCATTTGCAACGGCCGCCAGAAGTTGGATTGACGCTGACGATGGGGTTGGTGCAAACGTTTGAAGGTAATCTACGTCTTGCACCTGGCTAAAGCCCTTAGCCACAAGTCTTGTTTTCTTCTTCGCCATGATACCATCCTTGTCAGTCTTGCACGAGAATACCCATTTTGCTCCTACAGGTTTCCGCCCTCGCGGCGGAGTCCCAGCTTCGTATGTACCGGTCGTTTTGTGACCGTCTAACTCAGTCTTCATGGCCTTACGTCACGCCGCCTTGTATTGGGAACGCTCTACATCTGCTACGGATTGCGGGGGTGGTTCTACATCTTCTGGAAAACCATTCGGCATACACACGTTCAGCAGATCCTCCGGCCATCATGGCCGTTGCATCCTCCGTCGTCCAGGATGTACTCGCCAGTATACTCCCATGCTCCGTCCACTTTTGCACTGCCGCAGACATCGCGTGCTCGATCACACGCTGACGTTGAGCAGATTCATCCTGCAGGCATTGGCTCTGACCCCGGGTCCGACTCATTACTGTCGGGGGTAGCCGTCCCAAGCTTCTGGGCTGGTGAGCTGCCCTACCCGACAGGACCGCGGGGGGACCTTCGCCGTTCCCTTGGTCGGTGCCGGAGGCTGCTGATGCGTCTGAGCCGCTTTCGGCCCTTCCTGCAGGGACCGAGGAGGCGTCCACAGCGCCCGCTTGAGACGAATCCATCGTCTCGACTGTTTCGGCCCTCCCTGCCGGGACCGAGGAGGCGTTTACCGCGCCCCCTTGAGACAAAGTCCATGGTCTCCCTGCCGGGACCGAGGAGGCGTCTACCGCGCCCCCTTGAGACAAAGTCCATCGTCTCGGCTCTTCCGTCGCCAGCATCGCCGTCGACAAGTGCCTCCTGGGAGCGTTCCTGCAAGCACGCGTGCAGATCGCCAGCATCGCCGGCAGCAGGTGTCTCCTGTGAGCGCTCCCGCAAGAACGCGTGCAGATCAAACCCCCACGTCACGTCGAGGTCGGTCAGGCGAGCCAGACCTTCGTCCTGCTCGTCCATCACCCCCCCCCCACCTCCATCTGACGTGCTCTCGTCGTCGGCCTCGGACCCCCCGTGCCTCTGGGACAGGGAGTCATGCATCTGGGCAGGTACAGGTGGTGAAGGCAACACGCGTTGCCAGGTGACATGGCGCGTGATAAGCAGAGTACGGTGGTTGGTCAGCACTCGTACGGCTTCTCGGGGGTGGTCAGGCGCAGGGCCCAAGTAAAAAGACTCCTGTGCTTTCGCCTGAGACAAGTTTTCCCTCTTCACCTTGCAGTAGCCAGGCTTGAGGAAAGGTAGAAGCACTACCGGGGGGGGGTTACCGTACCACATCTCGCACGGCGACTTGTTTGCGGGGTCAGCGGACGTTGCCTGTGGTTCAAAGCATCGCACGCCCAGTGCGACGCTTCAGCCCACAACAATTCAGTTGCCGGCAATGGCGCTCCGGGAAAAAGCTCACGAGCTTGGCTTCGACCCGCCATTGCGGCCGTCTCAATCAAACCTAGCGCGCGCTCGCCTACCCCAT
The DNA here is from genome assembly GCA_012845835.1 of Undaria pinnatifida. Classification (NCBI taxonomy): domain Eukaryota; class Phaeophyceae; order Laminariales; family Alariaceae; genus Undaria; species Undaria pinnatifida. The sequence continues at coordinate 4,913,024 of JABAKD010000025.1, read as the reverse complement.
TGAATTGGGGACTGTCGGTCGTGGCGAATTCTTGCTTAATGCATCGCGATGTACATAGGTCGCCAAACTTCCCCCCGCAAAATTCACCGCCCCCATCGGATCGGACGGTCACCACCTGTGACGGGACACCATCTGCACAAGTATCCAAGAGGAACTTCTTGCACGTTTTCGCGGCGTCCGAATTGTGGCGCATAAAGTACACCCACGTATACCGTGTAAAATCGTCGCGCACGATGAGAGTATAACACTTTCCTCCGTGAGACTTTACCACCTTAGGCCCACTCAAATCCACAAAAACCCTCCCGAGCTTCTTATCTGCTCGAGTGTGTGTGGATTGCTTGATACCTCGACGGAGACCCTTCGCCATGGAGCACCCTTTGCATTCCAGCAGCTTTCCCTCGAGGACGACCCCTTGCTGCTCCGCGGTCTTGCAGAGCAGTGCCTCGTGGGAGTGTCCGGCCGCGCAGTGGTAGTCGTTTATGTTGACAACGGGCTTGTTTGGCAGTTTTCCCGAAGCGAGTACAGCACAGGCAACTCCCCTAATGCTGCAGTCGACCCGGTAGCCGTAAAGGCTGTACAGGTTCCCGGTCTACGGAAACACGATCGAACGCTCAGACTTGAGCTTGACGACAATCCCTGCGAGACGTCCTTCAAAAGTGTGACCGTGCTTCACAAGAGTGGGTAAGGAAAAGAGATGGTATCGGAGGTCTGGCCCGTGCTCAACATTCGTCAGCGTTACTTGTACGAGACCGTTTCCGGATCGAAAGACAAAGTTAATATCGCCATATCCTTCGATCGCGCGGGTTGAGCCGTCAGCAATGCGCAGTTTCCAGTTGCACTCTCTGTAGTTGATCATGCCATCTGCGGAAGGCGTCATGCGAGTAGACACTCCACTATCGCAAAAGCCAGGCCTCATCCCCTACTTGCCAAGGCGACTCCCCTTCCCCCTATCTGCCCGAAACATCACTGCGCTTGCCTATCTCTTTCGCCTTGAAAGCTGAAGCCTCGACCGTATCATAATCATCGTCGTCGTCCGACGCCGCCAGCACAGCTCCCTCTTTCGACGTGGGGCAGACATCAGCAGCGTGCCCCCGTCCGTGGCATCTGCTGCATAGCTCCTCCGTGCAGTCGATCCTCCAATGGCCCTTCTTGCCATACCTATGGCATCTCACCTCGTAGGTACCACCATCGCCGGCTTTGGCGCTGCTGCCATCACCGCCGGCAGCCGCGGCCGGGCCACCACCGTCCTCGTTGGTGCCTTTACCGCCGCGTCCTTGCCGTCCCCGACGTCCACCTTTTTCCTTTTCCGCGGCCTCCACCTTTCCCGTGGGCACCGCTGCCGGCCCCTTTTCTGTGGCCACCCTTGCCGCCGCCGGCGAACATAGCATGGCCGGCATGGCCAGCATTGGACCCCTTCTGCCTGCGTCCAGAAAGTCGGTGATGCCGTTATCGTACAGCCTTGATGACGTCATCGCGGCCGATACTGTCACGAGATGCATGGCTCCTTGCCTCCACCTCGTGTTCGGCAGGCAGAGCGTCAATGAAAATTGTGTACAGCATGTGGTCATCGAGGGTCATTCCTGCTGTGCGCATTTCTGCGGCAAGATCTTCGATCCTGCCCATCTCCCCTAGAGGGTTACTCCCTGGCGCAATCTTGAAACTATTGAGGCGGCGGGAGAGGTCGGATTTGGCCGCCGTCGTTTGAGGGCCGTACCACGCGAGAAGCGCGTCCCACTCTTCTCTCGGCGAGGTGCACCTGTGCAAGATACTCTTGTCGCTCTTGCTCTTTAGGGCCGTCAATAGGAAATTCCACGCGAGTGCCTGTATGTGTACACTTTCGCGGTTGTACCCCCTTCCGACAAGTACCGAGTTTTCGGTATCCAATTTCCCTACTGGAACGTACTGGGGTGGATCCGACACAAACGCAGATAAGAAACCTACTCTATTCGCGTAGTACCTGGCGTCTCTGGTCCAGGCAGTGAATTCGGGCTTTATGCCCACTAAACTGTGGGGCAGCGGTATGTTTGAGAGCTAGTAGTCTAGACAGAGGCATATCATATCCTACTCCCAACTCACCGCCGGGGTATGACCCCCATTCTCCAGCCCCTCTTGGCTGATCTGGCTGACCCCTTGCTGGGCCAACCTCGACAGGAACAGCGGCGCCCCTGCGTCCCGTCACTCCAACACAACGCGCGAGGCATCCTCACTAAATGTCGTCTCTCTTGCTGCTGTTGTATATCCTCGCGCTCCGCCTCCAGCAGTAGCAGCACCAGCAGCAGAAATTTGTCGTGCCGCAGCAGTGGGTGCAGCCGCTTGTTGGCTACCCCTTTCAGCAGCGCTGTCCTCAGCGCCGGTTCCCCCTCACAGCAGTGGGTCCAGCCCCTCGCGGGCTGGCCCTTACAGCAACGCTGCCCTCAGCGCTGCTGGACTCCAACGGGCCGTTGTTCCTCGGCCATCATCTCCCTCATATCGTGCATCCGGTTTTGGGGGGGGCTATCGTAGAATCAGTCACGTACAACGTTCGCACACTTGCTTTCAAGGGCACGAACGGCATAGGCCACGCCGAGGTGATACTGAAGACTTGCGAGGACGCAGGTTGTGATATCATAGGATTGCGAGAGGTGAGGCGCAATGGACAAAGTGCTTTTACGGCGGCGGGGTATGTTGTGTTTTGCTCACGAGCAGACGGAGGAAAGCACGAAAGGAAGGGGAACCACGGGGTAGGCTTAGCTGTTAAGAGAGTCTATTGTGGCAGAAATGGATAAGGGCTACGTCGCGGTTGAGTGCATCAGTGCTAGATTGATGAAGGTTCGCATCCAACTTCAAGGGAAATCGAGCGGTGTGTCTTTTATTGTAGGCTATGCTCCCACTCTCGACAAGAGCACCAGCGAAAATGATTACTTTTGGAGTTCACTTGACGAGGTGGTCAAGGGGGTACCCAGTAGGAGACACGTCCTTGTCCGGATGGACGCAAATGCTCGTACAGGCATGAGAGGGATCCGATGGACCGACAGCGAGGTATTGGGTGCATACGGACGTGACGAGCTGAACGACAACGGAGAGCGACTATTGATTCACGCAAAAGATAAGAAACTCGCCCTCCTCAACACGTACTGTGCTACACCTGCTTGTGGTATATCGTACACGTTTCAGAGTCCTAACCGAGGAAAGGCTCAGTACAGGCTTGACTACATACTGACACGGCAAGTGGATACCTGGTAGACGATTGGTACGTAATGTCACTGTGCGGACCCCACCCAGGGAGAACGCTGAGTCGGACCACAACCTCGTAATCGCAAGTATTCGCCTTTTGGGCCGCATCGCACCAAATTGTCCAAGGAGAGTAATCGAAAACCGGCGAGCTATTGATCTACCAAGATTAATGGCGGACCCGCAACTCCGGATGAATTTCCAAAACGCGATAGCAGCCAAGCTTGCCTCCCCGATACCCGGTACTAATGCCGGAAGCGTTGATGACATGACCTTATTACTGACCGAGACGTTACTGTCGAATGCGGCCGACATATCGCCCCCTATTCGGCGCAAACAAGCACCGCGGGGCTGGTGTGCGACCGAGGAGACGAAAGCGGAGTTGAAAGCACGATGGCAGAATAGGGAAGACGCGAGGAAACGGGTCCGTTCTGCTCCAAACGATCGTGGTCTGCGGCGAGCCTTGAAGGCGATCACCAAACAGCTGAAACGCACGCGGGCGGAAGCTGTACAGAGGTTCTTCGAAGATTACCGTATCCAACTCGAAGGGCGTATCCGGGAAGGTGATCAATTTGGCTTCTACAAACACCTCAAGGGGATGGATGTTGAAGGGAAGAGGACGTTTAACTCGCAGTACATCAAAGACGAGGAAGGTCGATTGCTGCGGGATAATGCCATCGTCCGCGAGCGGTGGGTGAGGTGGTTTCACAAATTGCTTAACTCCAAGTCGCCGACTCTTGACCCGAGCATTGTGGTCGAGCTTAAGCCGTGCCCCCCGTGCAGACCACTTAACGATGTCCTGTCTAGGTACGAAGTAGAGGAGGCGATCCTTGCGTTGGCGAACCGAAAGGCGGTAGGGCCCGATGGTCTCCCGGCCGAGCTCACGAAGGTTTTGGCAGACGAAGGAGAATTGAACACTCTCGGAAAGTTCCACGATTTCATCGTCGCTGTGTGGAGGGGAGGTGGCGTGCCGCAACAATGGAAAGATGCAACGATTCAGGTGCTTCACAAGAAGAAATATCGGACTGAGCGTGGCAATTATCGTGGCATCTCCCTCGTGGCTCACGCCGGCAAAGTACTCCTCGAAGTCATCGCGGGTCGCCTGAGGGACTACTGCGAACGCGAGAACATTCTGCCGGAGGAACAGTGTGGGTTCAGACCCCAACGCTCGACGGTTGACATGATGTTCGTAGTACGGCGACTGCAGGAACTGGCGTGGAAGGACACCCCCTTGTATGATACGTGTGCTTTATTGACCACACCACAGCATATGACTCCGTCGACCGAACCCTTCTGTGGATGTCCTTGCTCGTTTTGGCGTTCCACCGAGAATGCTCGCCGTCATCCGCCAATTCCACGATGGCATGCAAGCATGCGTGCGGTTCGATGATGGAGAGTGCTCGGATAAGTTCGACGTGGGGCACGGTCTCAGGCAAGGAAGGATGCGTGCTCGCGCCACTGCTGTTCAACATGTTTTTCACGGCGGTACTGCGTGTGGCCGAGAAACGCTTCCTCGCTGATGCAGCCCTTTCGGACAACATGGGGCAGCTCCAACGAAAGGCGAATAGCGAGAAGAAGGGCACTTCACGCACAGGCAAAGCCGACGGGCGGAGGGGGAAGGAGGAGGAGCAGGTGCAGAGATTGTGGGGCATGCTGTACGCGGACGATGCGGGCATCCTATCGCGATCATCAGAAGGGCTGGAGAGGATGATGACGGTGATCGTGACTGCGTGCTCGGCGTTCGGGCTCACGGCCTCCGAGGCGGAAACAGAGATAATGTGCCTGCAAAGCAAAGGCGGGGGGAAGGTGTCGTTCACCATCAATGCAGCCGGCCAGGTATACAAACAAACAATTGAGTTTGTGTACTTGGGCGGGGCTATCACCGCAGACAGAGACCTTAGCATTGAAATAACGCGGCGTCTTCAGAGGGCCTGGGCGTGCTTCCAGCGGTACAAGACGGAAATCTATGATCGCCCGGGTGTGCGCTTAGGGTTGGAGGTGCGGTTGCTGAAAGCTGAGGTGGTCGAGACACAGCTTTACGGTTGCATGACGTGGAGCCCGAACAAGCCTGACTATGACAGGCTACGACGGGTTCACCACTCTATTCTCCTCCGATGCCTCGGATTGCGGAAACGGAGCGCGACGACGCGCTTGCCAAGACAGCTTCCGAGGGCGTAGAGGCGATAGTGCGCAAACGGAGGATATTGTTTGCGGGATTCGTAGCACGTATGGGGGAGGAGCATCTACCACATGTTTGGGGACCTAGTTAGATAAGGGCTACTCAGGGGGCTAGAGAAGGACTGGATGGCTCATCTGAAGGAGGAATATGTCGGTTTTTAGAATGAAATTCGAAGGGTGGCGAAAGGCTGCTCAGAAGACCGGCAGATGGTTTCGACAAGTAGAGGAAGGAGCCGAGTTGTTCATACGGAATTGGCATGAGACGGACAGACACAAAGCTGCAGAGCGACGCGCAAAGGCTGCGGCAGCGCCATCCACCGTCGGCATCTCTAAGCGGCCTGGGGGAGGGGAGAAGGGGGGAAGAGGAAAGGGGGGGAAGGGGGGGCGTCATTCCCAAGAACTGGGTCTGGCCATCATCATCTTGAAGTTTGTGGGCCTTTCAATGGCCGGCACAAGATAGCGTAAGACCGCCCTGACGTCTTCGCCATGTTGCGTTCGCTCCCCAGTGATGATGCACTTGATACCCTCTATGAGCCCAATGCCGTCTTTAGTTCCTAGGGTCTGCTAGTATGGCATTTTCCTCTTGTCCTTTCCTCGCTTCCTCATTCTTGTTTTGTCTTTCTTGCTTGTGTTGTCTTTTCTCTTCTTTTCTTTCCCATCCTTTTTCGTTTTTTCGCTTTCTTATATTTTCTTTATTTTCCTTTATCTTGTTTTCTTTTATTTTCTTCTTTTTTTCCAATTGACTTGCGTCTGTCGTGCGTATGCGTAGTGATGAGTACTACGTGCAATATATACGTGGGAGTCTTTCTTGGGTGGCAAGCGGTATAGTCGGTTTCTCCAGGCGCGAGTAGTGAGACGTATGCACCAGTATGGACCTGGCACATCGTAGGCTGACTCCCGATTTCACTTTTATATTTTTTTGGTGGAGGCATGAACTGCGTCAGCTGTGATATATGCGTGTACCACCTTTGGTTTGTGTTTTTCCCTCGGGTATTCCTCCACTCCAGAGTGACTGGAGCCTGTCCTGTGACCACGGACTTGATTATGCGAGTTAATGTGAGAACAACTGATGGAGTCTGTCCTGTCAGCACGCACTTGATGATGCGAGTTAACGTGAGAGTTACAACAGCAGCAACAACAACAAAACTGCTGTTCTTGAAGCTCGAAATTTGAAAACAGCGTACCAGGTATATATCGTCGACTATTATGACAGATTATTTACTGCTGTATCATCGATTGCTCGCGGACACGACATGTTGTCAAGAAGATACCTATCGCTACTTCTACTATAGATTGCTGCTGTGCCATCGATTAGTACGCCACGCCTTAACCCGCTTTCGGAAAAAGAACTGCCCAGGAATCCAAAATCCAAAATCGTCGCCGCGATTCTCGGATGTGTTTCTCACCTCCCGTACGTAGTACGTGTCCACGACCAGGTATAGGGGACAAATAAGGAAGGCGTTGACCGCGCCCTTCGAACAAAGTGAGTTGACCGTGAAGTTCTACAGCACTGCCCACTGAGCTACTTAATCACTTGACTCAGTAGCTCAGTGGGTAGTGCTACATAATATGTTAAACTACCAACATAACCATTCATAATGTTGTGAGCGCGCACGCTTGAAAAATACGAATATGATGTCGGTGAGAATCGAACACACGACACAGCACTACCCGCCTCAATAGCTCGTCGGGTTATGCTAAAAAACCAACCAATTTTTTTTTTTGAGTTCGTTAATATATTCTCACCAACTTCGTAAGAGGGATCTCCGGGGCTATCCCCTCTCCACGTACTACAGTTAGTGGTACTTAGGAGAACACTAACAACTATCATAACCATTCATGATGTCTCCAGCGCGCACGCTCCTGAATACCAAATATGATCTGGGTGAGAATCGTACTCACGACACATCCTTCGTTGGTTATATAGCACTATACCCACTGAGCCGAAAGGCAACGACACACAGCAGTATTAATAGTAGTAGCTACGACAGGGCAAGCGCTTCGAGGCCGCCATGAAAAAGGCGTCGTCGGGAAGAAATTTATATTCCAATTTGGAAATGATGCCAATTTGAAAATGCTGTCCCTTGATTTTTACGTTCATGCTCTACATATGCGAAGATCCAAGAATAGCTCGGGCGTGTACCGCCCAAAATACAAAAAAAAACGCACTTCTCGCTTGTCTCGTTCAGCGTCTATCCGCGTTCATGTCGAGGTGCAGAACGAATAAGGGAGGGCGAGGGGCGTTGGAGCCGCCCCCCGAAGACGGCGCTCGAACGAAGCGATTTGACCGAGAATTCCAGTTCCGAGAATCCCATACTGAAGTCGAGACGAGAAAACTCCTGACCGAATAAAAGAAAAAAATAACGATTATATCTAATATATACATATAATTTTTTTTTTTTCCCACAACCGCCAGATTTATCCCCTTAAAAGAATTTATAGCTTCCACGCATAAATTGCCCGCCGGTCCGCCCCCCCCCCTCGTCCCTCCCCCCCCCTTCCCCCCTCCAACCCCGCTCCCTTTTGATCAAAACCAGGCCCCCACGTCCTTCAAAACTCCGCCCTCCCTTCACCGGTTATTCGACTTACATGATTCACTTGATAAACGGATGCATTTCCTTCCGCAGCTGTCAGATTTTGTCCCCCTCAGAAACGGGTTTTATAGTTTCCGCGCACAGACTGACTAACATCACCCTGTTGACCCTGATAGCTACACTGCAAGGGGAGTCGCCGACCTATGTCCTTAATGAGGACACACAACCCGTAATACGCGCGATCGGAGTATCACACACAGCTTGCAAAGATGAGTTTTGGCAAAATATTCCACCTCACAGCTGGAGTGTATTTTCATTTGTCATGATATATTTATATGGAGTTCCTTGTTCAGTTGACCCCGCTTTAAAGACGCACATGTTTTTTTTTTGCAGAGCGTCTTTAACGTGGGGAATCGGGACTTATTGAATTGAGGGTGTACCAGTAGATTCGACATCGCTGCTTCGGGTATCCCGAACGAAAAAGGTTTGACAAGCGAGAGCTGTCGTTGTTTTTCTCGACGCGTTTGTGGGCTTGCTTGTGGATTTAGCAGGTACTCGTGCGGCAGCAGCTATAATAGTTTTCCCATTTTTTTCGGTTGAACTCTTGACAGGACGATCCGCATCTACCTATCTCCGGCATTGTGGGCTTTTTATTTTTCCGCACGAGCTACACGAACATCTACGCTGTTTGATATTGACGTTCTGTATTCAGAGAGAAAAATAACTCGTCGATCAACCTCCTGAAAATAGGTACTCGTACAGCAGCATAGATAGTTCTTTCAGAAAGAAAAAGTCGACCAACAACCTTATGAAAATAGCTACTACTCGTACAGCAGAAGGTGTAGAAGCATCGGTAGTAACAGCAGCACGGCGCACGGGACCAGACCCGGGTCAGTGTCGCTGTGCGTGTGTCTCGTCGATCAACCTCCTGAAAATAGGTACTCGTACAGCAGCAGCATCGATAGATAGATACTGTAGTTCGCCCGTTTTTTTCGGTTGAACTCTTGAAGAGACGATCTGCATCTCCGATCACGAAAATACGATCAGCATATTGGAAAAACCCATACTGTACTCGTATATAACGTAGCCCAGCAACGCCTGTCAAATCACAACATGCGGCACACCCACGCCCAGTAGTGCCTTCAGAGAAAAAAAAGTCGGTACCCGTACGACTGGTGGTGCTGTATTCGTAGCAGGGGCAGCATTTAGAATCAGCAGCAGCACAGCAGAAGCAGAAGCAGGTGTATGTAGCAGCGGTAGTAACGACAGCACGGCACATGGGACCAGAGCCCGGTCATTGTCGCTGTGCGTGTGTCTCGTCGATCAACCTCCTGAAAATAGGTATATACTCGTACAGCAGCATGCTGCAGCAAAAACCATCCTGTACTCGTATATAACGTAGCCCAGCAATGCCTGTCAAATCACAAAATGCCGCACGCCCAGTAGCTGGTGCCTGTGAAATCACACGTTGCCGCACCTCTCTCAACAAACTCTTAACGACTTACAGCGAAACCAGCACGAGTTGAGTTGTCTGCCATTTGTGCGTGCGCAGAACCCGTTGGAACTGGCCTTGGTGCCGTGTAGGGCGGTGGACAAACGTGGCCGAAGAACTTGTTACAAGCATACAAACATACACACACAGACAGAGAAATTAATTCGAGGCACCTTACCCTCGTATGCGATCCGATTTGAAGAGGCTTTTTTCCTTGGAAAACCAAGAAAAAAAGGCTCAGCACTGCGCGCTTCGCGCGCCTCATTTCAGGGGACTTTAGAGGGAATACGTGCCGAGGCAAAATGACGACAACAGCATCGGCCTGGCGATTCAGCCCAGGCCAAAAGGGGTAGGAAAAGCGCCCGGAGTGCAACGTGAGGAAATGTGCAAGAAAACGAGCAGCATGATGACACTGCCGAAAAAAAAATGGTACTTACACTACTTCCGGTTATTACCGCATCGTCATGCTCTAAAAATGGTACCAGGTATTAGAGAAGGCCCAATCGCTATGATAAAATCGAAGATTTAGTTTATAAAAATACAGACGAATCACTAAGCAAAAATATCATTCCGATTTTTGCTAATTTAGAAGACGCACAGTATCTACTATGCGAGTATTAACAGCGCAAAGGCCGCATGTTTGCCGGCTCTCTTGTTACCGCCGCTTCCACGCTGGATGTTACATTAGACCATTGGTAACCCCCCCGCCCCCTTCCCCGCCTTTCCCCCACCCCACCCCGCCGAAGGTCCCGGGTTTTTCATGGAGGGCAGATCAGGGGGTTTTAGCCAGATGAACGCCAACAGCCCCGCGGCGGAATGGTACCGCACCTTCACGAAAAAATGGCCCAAGCCCTCCGCCATCGTCGTCATCTCCGCACACTGGGAAGAGGCGGGTGCAATCTGTGTCACGTCCGGCGCCAAACACCCTCTCCTGTACGACTACTACGGCTTCCCAGCGTACACGTACGAGCTGGGGTACGACTGCCCCGGCGAGCCCGTTCTCGCAGAGCGTATTGTCCGCATGCTGGAGGAGGATGGAATCCGGGCGCAAGGAATCACCGGGCGCGGGTATGATCACGGGGTTTTCATCCCGCTGAAGCTCATGTATCCCGAGGCCGACATCCCCGTTGTGCAGGTACGTGGTCAGTGGGGGAGGTAGGAAGGGGGGGGTTGACACTTGGTTCCTTTCCTGCAGGTGGGATTGGGACGGGGGGGGACGTGAGACTTGCTTCGTTTTTCGTGGCATTGACTTTTTTCAAGGGTCAAGGCACCTGGCCGAGCGCCGGTATGTTTCGTTGTAGGTGCTTCAAGTACCTACCTTGTATCTACATCACAGTAGCGCTCGTACGTACCTGCTACGCACGAAGTCTCGCTCTTTGAGCGTCTGGTCGTTCGCTCTAAAGCTGATAGAAATGCAAGTACGCTGGTGCTATTGAAACATAACTGTGTTGACTATCGCTTTATGTTCTTGGCGGCTACCTGAAGGAAGAGGAAGAGGAAGCAAAGCGGAAGGTATCGTATTCGTAGATCGAGGTTGACTTGAACACGATCACCACGCGTCTACGCAACTCTGTGGCAGATACCTGGGACGAGGTGCAGAGAATTTGACATGTTGGCACGTACCTAAACGCTAGTATTGCTGTTGCAGCAGTGATTGCTGCTTTAGTCGCCGCCATCGGCAGGCAACGAGACACGACGCCGTGATTTTTACACGAGTAGTCGTATCATAGTCGGCGGTGGTATAACGACATAGCTCTCCTTGGGAGCGTTTTTTGTTTTTTTGTTTTTTTGTTTTGTTTGTTTTTCGCAGTACGCGTGACATATTGTACGATCGTTATGATCGCTACTACATTTGGCGTTGTCACTACTTCGCCGTACATACATATGATCGTCCTGCTCACCGGTACGTTTTTTTGTTGGCCACTGGTGGAACAGACTGCTGTACTTGTGTGCACTGCTGCTACTGCGCGTGACATCAGAATTGTTGTAACCCGATGTAAGACGCCAATATACAGGTATTGTTAGTACGACTACTTTCGGGACGCAGAAAAATCGGCCAAACAAGTGATAACTTCGGTCTCCTTCAATCATCTACGAGTATAAGCCGGTCGCCCCGGTGGTCTAGTGGTTACCCTCGAACACTACTAAGAGTCAGGGGTCAAGTCTCGGTATGGAGATTTTGTTTTCTAGACCCATAAACTGCCGAGAGCGCTTTATCGCGTGGATAAGCGCAATGCGACGAGTCGACGAGGGAAGAAAATTATGGAGATTGTCTCGCGATTGGAAGGAAGGCACGTACCGTTGTGGGGAGGGGAGAGAACCCGCGTCTGAGTTACGCCGAGGCAACGTGAAGGAGAAAGCCTGAGTGTGATGATAATAGATGGGATGAGCAAATAAGAAAACAAGTGTATTTATGACGTGAGCACGCGGTTCTATGGGCTGCATTCATGGTTTATGACAGTATGACACGACTCCTTGCGTTCCATCACCCCCCCAACCAAGCGGTGGCCGAGGCTGTGCCATAATCTTCATTCGGAGGACCGGGTTACCAACCGACCACCCGCGCCAGACACATAAATCGAAGTAATCTCTAGATATTTCTTAATTCTTGAATCGCCCTGTTGGCCCTAGTGCTATTACTAGCTACCAGGTGTTAATAGCGCTTCGGGGAATCGCCGATCTACGTCCTCCATGTGATGTGGACACACATACACTATTAATAGTACTACTAGTACTTAGTAGTAGTACTAGTACTACTAGTTGTAGTACTAGAGTAGTAACTACACGATTAATAATAGCACTACTAAGTACTAGTATAATCGCATAATCAAGTCCGTGGTCACAGGACAGGCTCCACTCACTCTGGAGTGGAGGAATACCCCAGGGGAAAAAATACAAACCAAAGGTGGTACACGCATATATCGCAGCTGACGCAATTCATGCCTCCACCAGAAACGTATTAAAAATGAAATCGGGAGTCAGCCTACGACGTGCCAGGTCCGTACTGGTGCGTACGTCTCACTACTCGCCTGAAAAAACCGACTATACAGCTTGCTACCCAGGGATGACTACCACGTATTTATTACACGTAGTACCTATCACTGCTCATATGCACGTCAGACTCAAATCAATCGGAAAAAAAGAAGCAAAAAAAAGAAGAGAAAATATAAGAAAAGGACAGGAAATCAAAGAAAACAAAAGAAAGCGAAAAAGGAAAGGAAAGAAAAGACAAGACAAGACAAGTACTACTTAGGGCTGGGCACTGACTGACTAAGTGTATCGATTATACTGTGGTAAAAATCAATCAGTATACTGGACTGCAGCAGTGTACTGACCGAGCGAACCGAGTAACGCCGAGCGTAGCTCGACCAATAGCCTCCCCCTCGGCTCGTGAGGGGGGCTAGCTGAGTGCGCCGCCTGAGGCCCAAAAATAATTTTGCTTGGTTTCCCATTGCAATCGGGGCTCAAAGCTATATTGACCAGGGGTAGTTGCGGTCATCTACGCAGAGAAAATAAGAAAAAGTCAAGAAAAATACACCCAAACGTGTGGCGATGATGTGACGTTCTTCGCGTTGTTGGTGTTCGCGCAAGCAAGTGCATTATAAATCGTTCTGACGTATCGTATTCAACATTTATTATTTGCTGTTGCTCCATCGCTCCTACCCTTGGGGCACAGGGTATAGTAATAGTAGTATAGTAGGATCTCACCCGCAAACAAAACACAGGCAAGCACAGACAAAACAAAAATACGAAAATAAACGAAAAGCAAAACAATAAACGAAGGAACGCTACTCGTGCATGTAGCCGGTATCAGGTATCAGGTACTCAACGCAGAGAAATATCCAAACATGAAAAAAGTGGAAGGAAGGAACACGTGAAAAATCTCAACAGCCGGGGGGTAGCGGAGATCTTTAAGCGTACAAACAGGAAACAGGCGAAGGGAAGGAACGCGTGAAAAGGAGCAACAGACGGGAGGGTGGCGAAGACGGTTCAGCGAACACAATACCCTCCCCCCCAAAAAAGTTACAAGTGAACAACAAAGAAAAAATGAAAAAAAAACAGACAAAAAGACGACGTAGCGATATAGACGAGCAGCTAAAGGATACAGATATCTGCAACAACAAAAGTACAAGAAAGTCTATACAAAAAGAAGAGAACAACACCCAGAGAGGGAGGAAGAGAGGGAAGGAGGAGGGTCGGAGAAGTACTGTAACTCATTCTCCAGCATTGGGCGGGTTTCCGTACTATAATATGGCGTGTTTATTGGGACGTGCGTGAAATATAACTACTGTCGAATGTACCTGCCGGATCAATGAGTAGATTAATACTGCCAGTAGATTACTACTGCCGGTACATACTCAGCCTGGGCAGCCCTAGTACTACTACAAAGCACTAGTACTAGTACTAGTTTCAAGTACTAAAGTAGTAGTACTAGTAGTACTAAAGTACTAGTACTACTAGTACTACTGAAGTACTAGTACTACCAGTACTACTTTAGTACTTAGTAGGAGTAGTAGTTGTTGTAGTAGTTGTATTAATAGTATTTGTAGTAGTGGTTGTTGTAGTTGTATTAATAGTAGTAGTAGTAGTAGTAGTAGTAGTAGTAGTAGTAGTAGTAGTAGTAGTAGTAGTAGTAAAACATGCTGATTGCAAAGACGAGTTTCAACGAAATCCTCGATCTCCCATCTGAGGTGTATGGTAGTGTCTCGACCACCTCAGCTTTCAGCAACCGCACCTCCAACCGTAAGCGCACACCCGGGCGATCATAGATTTCCATCTTGTACCGCTGGAAGCACACCCAGGCCCTCTGAAGACGCCGCGTTATTTCAATGATAAGGTCTCTGTCTGCGGTGATAGCCCCGCCCAAGTACACAAACTCGACTGTTGTTGTATACCTGGCCGGCTGCGTTGATTGTGAACGACACCTTCCCCCCGCCTTTGCTTTGCAGGCACATAATCTCTGTTTTCGCCTCGGAGACCGTGAGCCCGAACGACGAGCACGCAGTCACGACCACCGTCATCATCCTCTCCAGCCCTTCTGATGATCGCGGTACGATGCCCGCATCGTCCGCGTACAGCATACCCCACAATCTCTGCACCTCCTCCCCCTTCTTCCCCCTCCGCCCGTCGGCTTTGCCTGTGCGAGAGGTACCCTTTTTCTCGCCCTTCTCCTTTCGTTGGAGCTGCACCATGCTGTCCGTGAGGGCTGCATCAGCGAGGAAGCGTTTCTCGGCCACACGCAGTACCGCCGTGAAAAACATGTTGAACAGCAGTGGCGCCAGCACGCATCCTTCCTTGCCTGAGACCGTGCCCCACGTCGAACTTATCCGAGCACTCTCCATCATCGAACCGCACGCATGCTTGCATGCCGTCGTGGAATTGGCGGATGACGGCGAGCATTCTCGGTGGCACGCCAAAACGAGCAAGGACATCCCACAGAAGGGTTCGGTCGACGGAGTCATATGTTTTGGTGAGGTCGATAAAGCACACGTACAAGGGGGTGTCCTTCTTCCGCGCCAGTTCCTGCAGTCGTCGTACTACGAACATCAAGTCAACCGTCGAGCGTTGGGGTCTGAACCCACACTGTTGCTCCGGCAGAATGTTCTCGCGTTCGCAGTAGTCACTCGGGCGACCCGCGATGACTTCGAGGAGAACTTTGCCGGCGTGAGCCACGAGGGAGATGCCACGATAATTCCCGCACTCAGTGCAATATTTCTTCTTGTGAAGCACCTGAATCGTTGCATCTTTCCATTGTTGCGGCACGCCACCTCCCCTCCACACAGCGACGATGAAATCGTGGAACTTTCCGAGAGTGTTCAATTCTCCTTCGTCTGCCAAAACCTTCAAGAGCTCGGCCGGGAGACCATCGCGCCCTACCGCCTTTCGGTTCGCCAGCGCACGGATCGCCTCCTCTACTAGTACCTAGACGGGACATCGTCCAGTGGTCTGCACGGGGGCCACTGCTTAAGCTCGTCTACAATGCTCCGGTTAAGGGTGGGCGACTTGGTGTTGAGTAGTTTGTGAAACCACCTCACCCACCGCCACCTCACCCACCGCTCGCGGGTGAGGGCATTATCCCGCGGCAATCGACCTTCCTCGTCTTTGATGTACCGCGAGTTGAACGTCCTCTTCCCTTCAACATCCATTGCCTTGAGGTGTTTGTAGACGCCAAATTGATCACCTTCTCGGATACGCCCTTCGAGTTGGCTGACATAATCTTCGAAGAACCTCCTTCCTCGTCTTCGATGTACTGCGAGTTAAACGTCCTCTTCCCTTCCACATCCATTGCCTTGAGGTGTTTGTAGAAGCCAAATTGATCACCTTCTCGGATACGCCGTTCGAGTTGGCTAACGTAAGCTTCGAAGAACCTCTGTACAGCTTCCGCCCGCGTGCGTTTCAGCTGTTTGGTGGTCGCCTTCAAGGCTCGCCGTAGACCACGATCGTTTGGAGCAGAACGGACCCGTTTCCTCGCGTCTTCCCTATTCTGCCATCGTGCTTTCAACTCCGCTTTCGTCTCCTTGGTCGCACACCAGCCCCGCGGTACTTGTTTGCGCCGAATAGGGGGCACTATGTCGGCCGCATTCGACAGTAGCGTCTCGGTCAGTAATGAGGTCATGTCATCAACGCTTCCGGTGTTAGTACCGGGTATCGGGGAGGCAAGCTTGGCTGCTATCGCGTTTTGGAAATTCATCGGAGTTGCGGGTCCGCCATTAATCTTGGTAGATCATTAGCTCGCCGGTTTTTGATCACTCGCTTTGGGCGATTTGGTGCGATGCGGCCCAAAAGGCGAATATTTCCGATTACGAGGTTGTGGTTCGACTCAGCGTTCTCCCTGGGTGGGGTCCGCACAGTGACGTTACGTACCAATCGTCTGCCCTCTTGCCGTGTCAGTATGTAGTCAAGCCTGTACTGGGCCTTCCCTCGTTTAGGACTCTGAAACGTGTACGATACACCACGAGCAAGTGTAGCATAGTACGTGTTGAGGAGGGCGAGTTTCTTATCAGTTGCGTGAACCAATAGTCGATCTCCGTTGTCGTTCAGCTCGTCACGTCCGTATGCACCCAATACCTTGCTGTCGGTCCACCCGATCCCTCTCATGCCTGTACGAGCATTTGCGTTCATCCGGACAAGGACGTGGTCCCTACTGGGTACCCCCTTGACCACCTCGTCAAGTGAACTCCAAAAGTAATCCTTTTTGCTGGTGCTCTTGTCAAGAGTGGGAGCATAGCCTACAATGAAAGGCACACCGTTAGATTTCCCTTTGAGTTGGATGCGAACCTTCATCAATCTAGCATTGATGCACTCAACCGCGACTTCGCCCTTGTCCATCCCATGATTGGTACAGGCACGCAACGTCATTAAATATCCGATTTCGAGGTAATTGAAATTTTGATTGAACGAATAAAACGAAAAAAACTCAAATACTGTTTCTGGGGGAAATCCAAATCCAATTTTGGGAGTTGTTCCAACTTGACGTCGCGTGTTCGCGACGGGACAACACACCCGGGGTAGCCTGGCGCGATTTTTGGTCGCATCGACGACCACAAACGAGGCGATAAGACGCCAACTTTAAACGAGAGGCGACCGGAGCAACAGCCGCGCCCACGCCTACAGACCACTGAACATCGTACCCCGGCGGTGGCACCTAAACAAATATCATGGCAGCCGTGATCCCAAATTTTCGACCAGCTCGCTTTGCCAAGACGCACGAAAAACAACCCAACGACCCCAAAACACCAGAATTCGCTCGAGAGCGAGAGTTCGATAGCTCCGTCGCCGTCACTGCTCCGCGCGCGGCATTTTGAGGCTCCCTCCGCCCACCGAAGAGACTCTGGGGGGGATGGCTTCCAAGCCTGGGCCGCCAAAAGAAAGGAGAGGCTGGCGGCGGCGAGCACGCGACGACGCAGGCCGTCGCTCCTGGCTACTCTCATCGGTGTTCGTCAGCAGGGCCTTGTGTGACTTGCTGCTTTTTTTCAGTTTCCCACATGTTTGAAGAACAATGCGCCCTTCCCTCGACGAACAACCACATTTTGTTTTTCGCGATATCTAATCACAATTGGACATATTTTTCCCTAAGACGCACTTTTATGGGAAATCTTTTGAGCGATAATTTATCTTTTAACAGGGATCTCTGACGCCAAAAATAAAAACCATCCATTGTGGGACCAGAAATATCGTCATTTTTGGGTTCAGAAATAATCGAGGCCAGAAATCAGCGGATTTGGTGATTTCTGAGCACAGAAATAACAACTGTTCCATCCTCTAAGAACTGGGATTATTTGACTTCTGGATACTACGTCGTACCAAGTATCACATGTTACCACTGCCTACTCTGTACCTGGTATGATACCTGTCTCCTGTACACGTCACCCAACGCCCACAGCAAAGACTCACGAACACACACCTACTACTACAGAATAGCGCGCTTGTTGTGTGCGAAAACGAGCTTCGTCCTCACACAAACGCGACAGTAGCAGCAGCACCATGCAAACCGCCACACCAGCACCACAGCAGTAGAGACAGCAGCAGAGGCGGTGGTGACCTAACGTCACCGGCGACAGTGTACGTGCCAGATTTTCAAAAATAAAGGGCAAACGGGAAGACAAGACCTACCAATTCAAAATATAACCACTTTCGAAAAATAAGAAGCCATAATGGACGCCCCTTATTTTTCATGCAGTTGTTTCTGGAGCCTCAAAACCAGAAAAATAATGTCAGAAAGAATCGCTCAAAATGTTTCCATACTAGTAGGTCTAATTGATTTTTTTTTTTACGTTACAACTGACCGTAAGCAACCTCCCAAACTATCTTCGCAACGGTCTTCGCAACGGTCTTCGCTACGGTCTTCATAACGGACTTCGAAGCTATCTCCAAAGCGGTTTTAATCTGTCTTCAACATTGCTTTCTTCAAAAATGTCGTCGATAATCTTATCGTCAACTCTGTCAAAACGAACGTTGTGCTCGTATTCAATACGGTCTGTTGTTTTTATTTTTCAGGCTGTCTCGAAAGCTGTCTTCAAATCCGTATTCGAAATTCTGTGTCTTCAAAGCCGTCCTCAAAGTTGTCGTCAAATCTATTTTGCGAAGTTGCCTTTGCCTCCTCTCGCTCGTTACGTACCTCCCTCTATCCCTGCCACGTCTTTCACAGACGAGATACGATGTCCGTGCTCGCGGGCTTGAACGCAGATAAGCACTTGAAGATGGGCACTGGGCTGAGAGCTGTCAAACCCAATCATGTTTTTTCATAAGAACTACCCCGAAATAATAATGGGGCTTTCTTTTTTTTTGTGTCGTTGCGTCGCTCTGTTAATAGTCGATCCAGCCTAGCAGTGACGAACTACACCTGGATCTCCCTCTCTCTGTCTTTTTGCGTTGGTCATGACGACAACAGGTGTCTCTGCTCGCGGGATTGAATGCAGAGAAGCACCTCAAGATCGGGACTGCGCTGAGAGCGCTCGCAGAAGAAAAGGATATTTTGATCGTCGGCAGCGGCCAGGTGACACGACGATAACGATTAACTTCGGTTGTATCTCGGTTACATACGTGTAATTTTTTGCCGGCTTTGTTTGTGGTTCATGGGAGGTATTCTTCGACTCCAGAGTTGTTTTCTTTTAAGTCAAGAATATTTTTTGGCACCTGTCCTGCGATCGTGGACTAGATGTGGGCGATGACTTTGATGATGACTTCGATAATGACTCTATGTGAGAACAACAACAACTACAACAACAACAACTACAACAACAACAACAACAACAACAACAACAACAACAACAACAACAACAACAACAACAACAACAACAACAACAACAACAACAACAGACGTTAGGCGTTTGACATTAGACGTTAGACGTCCGTCAAACGCGCCGTCATTCTTTTTTTTTCGCTTGGCAAGTTGGTGACCAGTAAAGTGGCATACGTTTATTCGCTTGGCAAGTTGGTGAGCAATACCTGACAAGAGAGCGCCGACCAAGCAAGGTTGGGTCGCGCACTTTAGAAGACACGATGAATCATGCGTACACAAGAGTGTCTTGGGTGTTTCGGAATGATACCCCGTGTAGGTGTATTAGCTGGGGGTTGGCAGAGGACGCCAATGCGTTTGAAGCGTGGAACCTGGAGCACACGCTCACGAAATCTTGAGTCAATTTCACGCGCGTCTATACTGTTACATACACTGTGAGATACCTGGTATACTAATAATATTACACGCTGGCATCTAGTAAGTCGCGTAGACACCGCGGAGGCATAAAACGTTGTATAAAGAGCGGGTGATGCAAACTATATCCACACGCTCGCGCCTCCCGAAGCCAATTTCACGGGTATCTGTGATACGGTATCATATACAGTAATATCCTAAATGAGGACACACAACCCGTAATACGCGCGCTCGGAGTATCACACACAGCTTGCAAATATGAGTTTCGGCAAAATCTTCGATCTCACAGCTGGAGTGTATTTTGATTTTTATAATAATAACACAAACACCGACAACAAAAATGAGGTTCGGAAATTATCCATTTTTCGGCGGAAGGTGTCTACTATTTACTAAAAAAAGAAATGTTAACTATTATATATGTTTCGATTTTACGTCGTCGCGACCCCTCCAAAAATCCAAACCCTATTTTAGGCATTGTTATCTACAGCAGTGCGTGTTGAGGTTGCACATCTGGGTGGACCACGTGATGCGTCAGCATAGCAGTCTTTTTACAGTTGGGCACGAACGTATGCAGACCGACTTGAGGTAGGAAGACCTTCGAGACCCAAAACACGAAAATAGGAGATGCTAACCGGAATCGAGGAAACTCGTAGGCATGCACAATGTAGGTTTCCGCTGCACACCGGTGTACACTAAACTTGAGGCCACGGGGGACCCAATCTTCCCCTGGTCCCGGTGTTTCGGTAACTCTAATATCTGGATGTTTTATCGGAACAGTAAAACACATGGCTAGGTTAACACGCTGCGTTTAAAGCTTCGGCTGGTTCGTGGAACACAGACCCGGAAACCCATGAACAAAAGGGCTTAATCCACAGATGCTGTGATTCACGATCGGCGTCCCTCTTGTTCTCAGCAGAGGTCCACACCTCGTCTTTGAGGCACTGCAGTGGTCAAATTTGGGGTACACAAAACGAGACAAAAAACGACCCCCAACAGAACGTATGCACTTCGCTAGCGGGCAGCTACGGCTCCCCACAAGCAACGACGGCCCGCGAAATTGAGAGACGCTCCTGGTGAGGTGTATGGCGACGTGGGGTGCGCCAGCCAGCTGCCGTAGGCAGCCAGAAGCGACTCACGATATGTTTTTGTGCGTTCGAACTCACGGGCAGCAACACCAAAAGCTACCGAAATCGCTGAAATATTTCAATTCACGCGCGGGAGCCCAATACAATGGGTAGATCACCGATGAAAAAAACGGTTTTCACCAACAGCTTGCTGCTTGCTCACCAGGCGGATGACATAACTCTAATTTATGGGGTTTAAGGGCTTGAGAGAAGAGGAGAGGGACACTCGCCAAAGGGGTGGGTAGTTTTGGAGTCCCAAAAAGGACTAAAAGCACCTGAAAAGCTCTGTAGTATTGTATCTTGGCTGCTTTTTTTCTATAATTTCGAAATAAGGATCTTGTTTGCAGATGCCATACTCAATTTTCAAGTGTTTTTTTATGTACGCGAAATGCCTCCATACGAGCTCCTACTCAAAATATTCCTGTGCGATCACCCGTGGCCTCAAGTGATTTGGGATTTTGGCATTCGTCAGCACTTCAGCCCTATTACTCTAGCCCCTAAATAACTCCAAAAAGTGCCTCGGCAGGTGACTATAAGGCTCCACCCCCACACGTAAAAACACCCCAAAGCCCAAAGGTGCGTTGGGGGGTGACCTATCAGGGTAGACTGCGTTCGAGGGTCCGGCGTCAACCTAGACTGTGTCGGAGGCAACTTGTGCCACCTCAAAAGCAGTCTAGTCAGACAAAATGGCGACAATGTGCTGGAGTTGGTTGGGTTTTTTGCTTTTTGCGAGGCTCTCCCGACGAAATCTAGGTTGACGCTTCACCCTCGAAAGCAGGTCCTCAGCTTTACGCGTCACCCTCCAACGCACTTTTCGGGGTGTTGTAGGGTTTTGAGCTGTTCTTTGGTTTTCTGTTTTTTGTTGTTGCGGTGCGAAGGTCTTGCCCGCCACAGGCGGATAACTTTTGTGTTCATGCTGTTAATAGCGCCGTGTGTTTTCACACATCATGTGAACGCGGCGCAGAATGATACTGTTTTATTCCCGTTCAGATTTCAGAATCCGCCAATCCCATTGTACCTCCTCCACCCCCCCCCCCCCCCCCCTCGTTCACACAATGTTAACCCAACGCAATGATGTTTGATTCACGTTCAGCTTCCGTCATCATCCAACCCATCGTACCCCCCCCCCCCCAACCCCTATTCCTCGGGCGCGCTTTCGCCTCCTCCTGCTGCAAACCCTGTGGTCAGGCGACCCACAACATGGGCTCCTATCCGGGGTACGCACAGGGCGAGGCGGCTCCGCGAGAGGCCGAGTTCATGGACTGGCTCAAAGACACGGCTACTAACGCCTCCGTATCCCCCGAGGAACGCCGTCGTCGCTTGTTAAACTGGAAGAGTGCGCCCTATGCAATCTTCTCTCACCCCCGCGAGGAGCACCTCTTGCCGATGCACGTCGTTTCGGGGTGCACGGGTTTCACGCCGGGGAAGGTGATCTACGATGATTTTGTCATGGGAGCCATGTCTCTCGCTTGCGTGGGGTTCTGGGGGGAGCCAGGAGGAGCGGAAGCTGGACAAGTGGATGGTGGTGCTGAAAAAATTGCCCATGGCGCGGCAAAAGTTGATGGTCACGGAGCCGAAAAAATTGCCGATGATGGCGCAGCCGTTTGCGCTGTGTAGTTGCGTACACGGTGGTGTTGCTCCCGGGGATGCCCCTGGTGGTGTTCTTGGTAGACGAGACGGTCTTGGTCAAGCGCTAAATGGCGTCACTAGGTATCGCGCATACGGGTATCATTTTCGCGCGTGCTCTTGGCGGCATTCTTGCTGCAGCGGGCACCCCGATTTAAGAGCGCCCAGGATAGGAGCGTTCGGGACGTTGACATTTTCAGCACCGCACTCCCAACCTGGGTACAAAACACTTGGAATGATACTAAAATAATTCCAGGAGTTGGAATTGGGTTAGGATCGGTCAAATCGGCATGTCCCGCAAATACTATAAGCTCTATATTTCCCACTACAGGTAGGAACAATGTGTAGTTAAGGGCACCCCTTTCGGTTTGTCACGGGACGCTCTTAATTCGGGGTACCCACTGCAGGTGGTGCGGGTATTGGTACAGCGCGGCCATGCACTGGCCGCTGGTATTTTGCGTAGGACTGTCATAGTTTACAATGTTCGAGCCGATATGGTCCAGCTTTAGAATCTGCGTTGGTGCGCAACAACAGCGGGAACTTAAAGGCTATGCGAAATATCTATGACCTCCTTCCCCCCCCCCCCCCAGGACTCCTGATGAAGTGGCCCGCTCCGGTGGGATCCGGCGGCGCTTGCGTGACCGCACAAACTCAAGTTCGTAGTCTCACCAGTTGTATTATGTTTCTTATATAGCCTGGTTTGGGGATAGTTGTCGGGTGTGTCGGGGTCATGTTTCGGCTCGTCGCCCCGTGCGGCTTGTGCCGTCAGCACGCCGACGCCTGGCTCCACTGCTGCAGGAAGGGCTACGGAGCTGGCGGCCGGTACCGCTGGTCGACGCGCGATGGCTCAGGAGCCCGTGGCGGCGACGCGCGATGGCTCAGGAGCCCGTGGCGGCGCGGCCAATATGTATTGTGTACCAGGTTCACGAACCACGTTTACAGCCGGCGCTGGTGTTGAAAAGAGTTGTAGGTCATTTTATTTGCCGTGGTCGAGAGGGGTATAAAAACCAAGCTCGGCGCCAGCCGGAAAGATTGCGTACAAAACAACGGGTTGCAATTTGGCCCTGAAATGTTTTCCAGGGCACTTGAGTTGCCGGGCACTGAGAGGGGACAAACAAAGGTCAACGCTGACCGGAGCGCCACGTGAGATAGCATAACGTGTATAACCGGGGTGGCGGGGCAGGCAGGCAGGGGTATTCCATTATTTTTAGCGGCGTTAATGAAATGTTTTGCAGGGCACTTCAGTTGCCGTGGCCGAGAGGGGACAAACAAAGGTCAACGCTGACCGGAGTGCCGCGTGAGATAGCATAACGTGTATAACCGGGGTGGCGGGGCAGGCAGGCAGGGGTATTCCATTATTTTTAGCGGCGTTAATGGAGTACTGGAGTAGCGGGGACAAGCAGGCAGGCGGGCAGGCAGGCTGTGAAAGAAGGCGGGCTATATTCTTGTGCGAGGGCAAAAACCAAGGCGTCGAGTGTGTCAGTGAAACGGACCTTTTTTTTCTGTATGACAAACAGGCTTCAAGTACATTTCGCGACACGACTCATGAAACGCTTGTTTTGGGACAAGACGGTTACGTTCTTGTGTGAAGGCAGGGTGTATATCCTTACACTGATTTTCAGCATTATGAAAAATCCGTTTTTTGGTGTATTTTAAAGAAGACTTCGTAGTTGAGGTTTAGGCGACAACGGTCGTTTTCCTCATACATACCTGCTAGTTTTTTTTTGTATGCTGTCGGATGCTGCACCGCGTTCGGATTCAGTTCCATTTTTTGTATATGTTGGCGGGAGGCGGAAAGGAAGTTGCTGGGATAAAATACCCGGGTGTGTTTGGAGACTAAACGACAGCAGGACGCTGCTCGATCTCGCAGCTGGCTGAATTGTATCTGGTATTTCTTTTTTTAGATATATATAAGGATCAAAATTGACGTGGTCGTGGACTTTATATGTACCGTGCTAGGCGTTATGCCAGCAAACGCTGTGTATGTGGAGCTGCTGTTGAGCATGTTCGGAGAGGAGCTCGGGGGAGGAAGAAAGCGAGACAATAATATACAGTTTTATAGGAATTAAGACTGCGTGCGCCATGAGAAGACTAACGAGCATTCGGCGACCGCTCTTTAGTGCAAGTAAGCGATTCATCAAAAATTGTGCTAACTATTTTGGCGGCACGCTCTATTGAAGAAAATGAAGCCACACTCGCTGGAAGTCCTGGTGACGGTTTTGAGAAAAAAAAGAAGAATGTTTCAGCTAGCTGTGAGATCGAAGATTTCATCGAAGCCCATCTTTGCTACCGGTATATCGCTGTGCGGGATAATTCGATCGCGTGTGCTATACGGGGTGTGTATGTCCTCGTGAAGGATGTATAGGTGGGTGACCCCCCTGAGTGCTATCGCGAAGAGGCATTGCCAAATAGGACGAGTTTGTCATTTCGTCCTCTTCGCGTTTACAGAAGCATCCCCTACACGCCGGTATAATAGTTGCAGAGCAGTGGTGTTATTCCTTCACGCACTACTAATAGTCTGCATGGATATTTTGCCTTGGTTTTACCGCGCGCTCTGCACGCTGTTAAAATAGTTATATGGCAGGGGGTTTTTTTCTCCCCCCGCGAGAAACAACCGCAGATTGTGTTACTACACCTGACGCACTACTACCGCTCCTGAAACCTGTGTATCTTAAATCGAGCCTATTAAATCGTGGGCACCACTCTGTTGCGCGTCTTGACCGGTGTCTCTTTCAGTCTGTCCGGAAATGTAACCAGCAATATACTTCAATAATAGTGTACAAAAGTTTATTATATTTACGGACATAGTGGTACGTTAAAAAAACGCCGGGCGCCGAGGCAAGCAACGCGAATGGTATGGTATAAATATACTCGTTCGGTTTGCTTTATTTTGCCCGATATTAATAAGACGAAACTAAAGGCCAAGAGAAGGGGGGGGGGGGACGTTTTTTTTTCTTATAGCTTGTCATTGGTGACTCTTTTCGTTTCCCGGTTCACACGCTACGAACAGAAGCTGACTCGAAAATACAGCAGTGAGAACAAAGTTTTCACACAGAAGAGAGCGCATCTGAAACGTGGGTGATCTTTCTCCCTTGATATATTTTCGTTTGCCCCAAAAGTGTGTCCGATGTTAGCAATACATCTGCGCAAAAGTTCCAGGGTCACCGGAATACTCACAACATTTTCTTTTAGCGGCTCTGGCAAGGTCGCCGCAGTGCGCGCGCGCGGCTTTTCGAAGCTCAAGGTCCACGTCAACGAAACCCCTGCCTCCGTGTGGCGGAAAACCAAACGGCTTCGTATTGAGGCAGATTTTTTACCAAAACGTCCTGTTGATCCTGGGACACCGTATGATACGTCATCCAGAGCAGTCACCCGTCCATGCTATCCTTCACGAGGTCACACGGTCATACCCTTGACCCGTGCGCGGGCGGCTTTCAAAGCTCAAAGTCCACGTGAACAAAATCCATGCCCCCGTTCGGCGAAAGACCAAACGACCGAGACCAAATCGTTGCCAAATCGCCCTGGTTGACCCTGGCACCGCATGGTATGTCACCTGGAGAGGGGAGTCACCCATCCATATGATCCTTCACGAGGTGATACGGTCACGCCCTTAACCTTTTGTTGAGATACGGCCTCGAAAGGCCTGTAATTATCCGAATTTGAGATTATTTGGATGGGTTTCGCATGATAAAGGTTGGCGTTTTATATTCGGGAAAGTTAGGAAGTAGATCGGAGGCACGTGCCTCCGATCCCAGAAGCTATCGGGGGCTCTGGTGGAATCGAATAAAGCAACGTACCCCACTAACACCCTAACACTTTGCTCTTGCTAACATAATCCCACGCTATTTCTAGGTATTTTTTTTTTCCGAATGGCGGGTGCTGTTTCGAAGGGGTTCAGCGAGCTATTTCATGTACCACTCTGTCCGGAAAAGTAAACACCGCATGTATACTACTACCTGGTAGTAATTTTAAATAGTACCACCTGGTGCTCACATTTCCGGAACAGTCGCGTCTATCTTTGCAAAGGTGGGTTCCGTTTTGATCAACGTCACAGCTGATTTTTTTTTTTCACCTCCTCCTCAGTTTTTATGTGAAAAGTTTTTCTAACTCTTGTCTCTGTTTTTTCTCTCCACATGTCAATTGCTGAAACCGAATGAAAACTCTTACTACTCGTAACTCCTGTTTCAAGCTCAAGTCTCCTATCTTGCGCGCGTCCTTTTAAGCATCTCCCCGTGGGTCTTGACTCTAGCTCACGCCCTTTACAAAAACACATGCCCTCTAAATACCGCTCGTCGCTCTCTCGATGCTACCTGTCATACCTCATGCATCGCGTGCCACAAAACCCGATGCACCCGTACTCAGCCGGAACCGCACGCCCTCCAAAATACCGTTCGGTGGCCACGCGATTCTAGATCTGAGCCGTTCTACGGTAGCCCCCCCCAACTTTTCTTTAACGAAATCGCCGGTTTTGAAACCAGCTCCCGGCCGCACCTCCTGAAATACGGTGCCCCTCGACACCTCGACGTCATCGTTCGATAGTCCTTTGCAAACAAGAAAGTACATGGAGGCTTTTTTTCAATAGCACCCTTCCTCGTGTCGAGCAGCCATGAAACGTTCGTTAAAGAAAACCGATGTTTTTTTTTTGGGGGGGGGGGGCTATCGTGGTAGAATCAGCCGATGGTTACATACATCGCGTTCCCCACTAAAAAATCATTGTCTCTACGGCCGAAGCCACGAGTACGGCCATAGGTAGCGCCCGCATTCCAAGGAGCGCACGCCCGCTAAGTATGGTTTGGTGCTGTCTCAATGCTACATGGTACCATACGTCGCGCGCCACAAAAGCGATGTCCCCATAGCCGAAGCCACGAGTATGGCCAATTTTATGCCCGGGGCAGAAGGCGTCCTTGCTCCGACGTTCAGCGGGGAGTGGTATTCGTACAGGTAGCACGCCTCATCAGGGTCCTGAACTCCGTCGCGACGCGAGGGGTGGGGCGATGTGGAGGGAGTTGCCGTCAGCAGCTATGATTAGCAGTAGCACCAGGGCGCGCATGAAGAAGCCTACATGTGTGTATTTTAGAGCGCAGGTCACCAAGAACGTCTACAGTGTTTTTTTGGACCGACACGCGGCCACTTGTACACGAGGCGCAAAATTAGTATCCATGCCACGAAGCAGGGAATAAACCTCGAAAATCGCCGCCTGCTACTGCTGCTGCTACTGCTGCTGCTGGTACCGCCCTCACCTGAGTGTACGGGCCAGGCATGCACTCCTCACTGGTCGGCGGGCAGTCGATGGACCGGCACAGCTCGAGCCATTCCACGACGTTGTTGGCGCACGTCTTCGCCAACTGGACACAGTAGCTCCGGCAAGGGTACACCTTAAAAAAAAAAGACGAAACAGGACAGACAAGCCAAGCCGGCGATACTTTGTTTTTTGGATTGCGAACGTCTGGAAACAATAGTAGTAGCTCCTGCAGCATTTGGTGCGCATTTTTTTGGGCGAACAGAACGGAAAACGCGGTGACATTCTTGTGTTTTTGTAACTCAGGGGGGTGGGGCAGGGGCGATTTCAGAGGGGCATACCTCCCTTGGGAAACATAGAAAAAAAAAAGGCGCCGGGATTGCGTTCTTAGTAACGCGAGGCGGGGGGGCGGGGGCGTGGAGGAAACTCCGGCAAGGGTATACCTTTTTTGGATGAGCACAACAGCAAAGGCGGCGAGATTGTGCTATTGGCAGCGCACGCGGGGAGGGTGGGGGGCTCCTGCAGGTGTACGCCTTTCTTGGGCGATCCAGAACAGAAAAATCGATGAGATTGTGTTTATTCACACGAGCGGGGGGGGGGGAGGAGGTGTACCCAGTTTGTGCATAGCCGTAGTCGTATGACCATAGACCCTCGCATTCCTGCTATGCCGGGACGGAGCACGTCGGGTTTTCACCAACTAGGAACACATTGCTTGCACCAAGCGCGAAGTGCCGGGGGGGGGGGGGGGGGGGGCAGGGGGCTCCGGCAGAGATACATATTTTGGGGGGTTGACAGAACAGGCGGCGAGATTGTGTTTTTAGTAACGCGAGCGGGGGGGGGGGGGGGGGGGGGGCTCCGACAGAGGTACACTTTTTTTGGGCGGACGTAACAGGAGAAAACTGCGATATTGTGACTTTAGGAACGCCTGGAGGAAGGGAGGGGGACCCCCCTCACTAGGAAAAAAAAGTCCCGGAACAGCACAGTCGCTGCACTACTGTGCTGTGGTAGATCACCAAGACGAGGACTAGCCGGGTTCGGGCTTGTTGTAAGGCAAATGGCGTCGTGCGCAAGGCATAATATCGTCGGCAAGACATTCATTGGGTTAACCTTTTACTGGTAGCCCAGGGGACTACTACCTCCATACGATATACCTTGACAGCGTTGAGTGTCAATCCCGCCGCCCACGACCGCAAGCCATGCTAGGGTTCAAACCGGTACGGACCGTGTTCCGAGAGGAACAAAGAAAATAAGCGTTCCCTCCACCACAGCGGTTTTGCGGCTTGAATGATTGGCACCCTCGCTCAGCAGGGAGCCCCTCTCTATACCCTGGTGCACCCTCCCCGTCCCTCCCATGCTCCCTTTGGTTTTGTTCTTTGACCGAGGAAATTACACAGGGCAATGAGCGCTCGACAGAGCTCGTGCTGCACAGCGGTGGATGGCAAACCTAACAAAATTGAAATGCGTACCTGGTACGAAAGGCATCACCTCACCCCCGCCTCCCCGTGTTTTTCCCAGGGTAGAATGTGACGCGTCGTTGTTTTAATGTCTTAACCCTTTTTCAGCTCTAAAAGCGATCCCACTAACCAATTTTCTGCTCAACAAACGATCACACACTAAATCGAAGTAGATTGTTCCTAAAACCGGGCTTGCGAACCTACCTGGTATAAGATTAAAGACGACGAGAACAACAAATTTTCGGTGATCACGCGATTTCGGTGTGTCAGGATATTTGTAGTGCAAGAACGACAGTGCAAGAACGACTCAATAGGATACTCGGGTTTTGTACATTATGGAAAGGCGTTTTTTCCTAGCATGCGAAATATACGAACCCGTCAGTACCAGGCAGCTTCGGCGCTTGTGCGGTGAGATATTAGTTCCCTTTGTTTTTGCTCTACCCCAACCTCTGCTCAGCGCCAGCTACTCCATGATCTACTGCTGCAGCGCCGACAGGTTTCCCGTCACGGTGTACCTGAGCCTCGACGCCACATCGGTTGTCGTACATCTCGTTGTCGCTTCCCCACCAGAGGCAGGTGTAGTCGGCAACCATCTCCCGGCAAGCCTCCGTGTCTCGGAAAGTCTGACAATAGCAGGCAGGTGTGAAAAAGCCGACGTTCAACTGTTGGGTGTCTCGGAGTAGTCTGGCAGCAGCAGGTGTCAAGAAGACGTCCAATGTTGGTTTAAATCCCAGCTGTGGGTATTCTACCATCTGTGGAAAAATACCCAACCAACGAGAAGCGTACGACACGAGTTATGTAACCGTCATGTTTGTGTGAGGAAAACGCGTCAACCAATGAGAAGTGCAGACAGCGAGTGAGTCATTCCACGCGAGGGCCCAGGAGAATTTTCCGGGCTCCCAACACGAGGGGCTCAACACCACCACCATCATAATCCTCACCATCGTCATCATCATCATCACCCGAGACATGACTTCGAAGGGATTCGTTCGCGCAGCCCGACCGGCATTATTTCTATGCGCTAGTCCTACGTAAAACAAAGGTACTCGTAAAGCTTTCATAATAGCAACAACAATAGTTACACACTTGAGGAGACCAACCGGTCACACACAATTAGTTAATCCAACAATTGCAACCCCTACGGTACTATAGAGGGACGACTCTTTCGTCCACTGTCGAATTAATGCGGGCGTCGGGCTGTTGCGCGGACAGTCTACGGACACGATACAGCATACAGTGGGTACCCCGATCTAAGAGCACTCCGTGCCACGCCGAAATAAGTGCTGTTAACAAGGCATCAGGCATTAGGCATTAGACTAGGCATTAGGCAATAGGCATTAGGCAATAGGCAATGGGCATTAGGCATTAGGCATTAGGCATTAGGCATTAGACATTAGGCATTAGGCAATAGGCACTAGGCCCTAGGCCCTAGGCACTAGGCCCTAGGCCCTAGGCCCTAGGCAGTAGGCACTAGGCACTAGGCACTAGGCACTAGGCACTAGGCACTAGGCACTAGGCACTAGGCACTAGGCACTAGGCACTAGGCACTAGGCACTAGGCACTAGGCAATAGGCACTAGGCATTAGGCACTAGGCACTAGGCACTAGGCACTAGGCACTAGGCACTAAGCATTAGGCACTAGGCACTAGGCACTAGGCGCATTGACGCCAGACCTACGATAAGAGGCAGCGCTTTTCGTCTGGAATCGTTTCTGATTGACGGGGCTCCTCCTTGCCGCAAAATCGCTGGGAAATTCGATGGGCCCAAAAACTGCAACCCTTACATAGAGGGAAGAATCGGCACTATAGAGGGACGACTCGAGTTACGTAATCGTCATTTTTTTCTGAAGAAGCATCCCCAACAATTATAAAAGTGCAGAAAACAAGTTTTGTAACCGTCGTTTTCTTCTGCAGGAAAAAATCCCCCAAGCAAATGAAAAGTGCAGAAAACGAGCTGCGTTACCGTCAGTTTTGTTTGAGGAGATGAAAGGCCCAACCAGTCAGGAGTGTAGAAAACAAGCATTAATGCAACCAACTGTCACTTCAGTACAGAATCGTGCGCCAATGGCTGGCCGACTCCTCCCACCGACCCGCTCTGTTGCGGACTCTATTTTTGACCGCTGTGCAGGCTGCCAGGTCTCTCCAAGTCAGATATGGGTCTTAGGCATGAACTACCGCGGGAGCGAACGACCGGACGCCCGCTGACGCGTACCACGATAGAGGTGAACCACTTTTTTTCTATTACTACTTTTTTTTTTTTTTTTTTATCCTTCGGCGGATGGGGAAGAATAAAGCTTTAGCTCACCACACTTCCACGTATTTTCATACGCGTCGTGTGTCGATTTAACTCAGTTGCTTTCGCAGCCCAACGCTAGCTGGCGCACCCTTCGGGTCCCGTTGTAGGTATAGCGTAAGCTGTCCCTATCAGTGGTCTTCGTTACAACCCCGGCAGCGCAAGCTGCCGTTGTCTACGGATGCGTGTGTATGTCTACCCTTCAATCTGGGAAACTTAAGACATACCTCTCTCCCAAAAACTGATTTGGAGAAAAATAAAACTGCTTTTACCGGATGAAACATCCCATGGCCTAGGTACACAGCAAGAATCGTGTCGAACAAGAAATCGCCTATTATTTTTTTTTTTTCCGACGATTTTGGGTTAAGGGGCCCCGTCATCATTCAGAAAACCGTTTCAGACGAAAAACTGCTGCCTCTCTATCGTAGCATGCGTCCGCTGGGGTGGGGCTTTCTACTCCCATGGACACCTCGTACGACTCGACTCGATGCGCGCGAAATGACAACATGGTGGCGTTCGTATGGGGAGGATGCCATCATGAGCAAACTTGATACGACGATTCCGCCCCCGCCCCCCCTCCCAATAAAAACGCCACCCTACCATTTCGTTGACACACCCATATCAACACATTGTTAGATGATACTCCCACGGCAGGCACTCGTTGTCCCGCCCATGCCACGCCGTGTTCGTTAACGCCTTGTCGCAGAAGAAAACGCTGCACGGAACGTCAATTTGGTACTAAAAACTGTATGTATTTCAAATGCGTCGGTGGCTGTGATGTCAAAATTTTAACGTTTTTCCTTTTCCCCCGCCATCCCCGGCTTTTTCGTTCGGTTTTTTGTTTTCTTTTGCTCGTCGTACCTTAGAAGCTCCGAAGACGTCTAAGCGCGACGCCCTCTCTTCCACGTTTTCGCACGATCCCAGGACGGTGGGCTCGCCCGGATAATATTTGTCCTCCACCTGGCGTGGCGTGAGAATGAACGCGGCCAGAGGCGACCGCAGAAATTACGTTTTTATTACGTTTTAATCATAGCCCACTGACCTAGCGGTCAGCATATCATGACCGGTGGGAACGCTGAAGCCCTCTGCGCGATAGCGATGAAGGCACGCGCCGGGGGGGAGAGAAAGGGGCGACACCCGTGACCATTTTTTTTTCAAGTCCAAGAACTCGGAAACAAAAAAAACGAGATATGAAAACAGGTTTAATCTGCTTTACCACTTTTCTACCGATGGGCAATCAGCAGCGGGTTCAATCAGCCTTTTATCTAGAATAGTGTAACGACTCCATTTCAACAGTATAAATAGTAGAGTGCTGGCGCCAACAACAAAAAAAAAAACACGCCTTACTTAGCTGAGCTAGCAGTCAGCAGCGCTGACTGCTGTGAATAGCTCAGTGGTCATGTCGTGTATATCTGATAAGCTGAACTCCTACGTAGCTCAACCGTGCTTTTTACCGCGGCTCCAATGTCCAGAACGCCCATCTGGACGCTGGGTGAATCAGGAACACTCGAACCAAAAAGTGCTTAGAGTCATCCCACGGTAGGGTTTACACATTTTTGGCCAGGCGTTTTTGACCGATTGAGCTCCTCAAGTGTGGATATAATAGAGTTAAGGGGCTGTGTCTTGCCGACGACGCCATGTATAATAGGATTAAGGGGCTGTTACAGACACCGAGGCCATCCTTTGCAGGCGTCTCTACTAGGTAGGTTCCACATTCGTCACTCACTCTTCTTGTACTAGATAAGCTCTTGTATTAGTTCCACACACGCCACGGACGAACTGAGCAGCGTGCAATTCCGCGAGGCAAAAGCACCATCCCCCTTTTTTCTACACGCACATGCCTGCGAAGGCACGCGGAACCCTTTTATATCCAGCCGTATCCTATATATTACGCCTTGTTAGGCTCCCAGGGCAATACCGTGACATGTAACTATCGGCTGACATGATAACTATTACGAGGCGCATATTTGTTTTAGGAACCAGCGCAGATAAATGTTGATCGGGTTGCGCGAATGCAGCAGCGCGCGAAGGCAGCAGCAGCATCGGGAAAATATGGACCTAGGGACGGACTACAGTACTGCTATGCAGGGGACCCTCTGGCTCTGTAACGGCCACTCACACGAGGGTGCTTGGATGCTACACCTCTGTCTGGTACTCGTTGCTTGCAGTCCGCCGGATACCTTCTGACGGAAGGGGGGGGGGGGCGGAGCCGTTCGTTCAGGCAGGCGAAAACGCCTGCCAGCCTCAAAGGGGACAACCGCCAAAGAATCACAACGCTCCAATGGGGTAGATGGGATACCATAACACTAGCCCACCCTGAAGGACCGCTTATGCAGATTCAGAGAAAGATCAGGTGGAACTAAATCCATCCGGAGATTTTCGAATGCCTTCGAGGTCATTTTTTTGGGGGGCCACTTACCTCCTCGTGATATGATCGCAAAAACTTTTTCTGCACCCCTATAGCGTGGGACGACTCGCTGCTCGCTAACCCTATCGCGACAGGCGTCTTTTTTTTTCCTTCTGTGCGTTTTATTCCGCCGTTGGGACGCTTGCTACGACAGTAGTGAAGAGTTAGCATCTTTTCGGCAAAAAAATTATGATTTTTTGTCGGAATTTTTTCACCCAACATCGCCAAAATAGTATCGTTTCGTTTTTTCGCTGCATCTTTTTTATTTTCCATTTTATGCCTGCTAGGGAGTCCATATGGGATTCTTTGGGTCGCATTTCTCACTTTCAAAATCCCAAAACCTTTTTCATGAGTGGGGATATTATAGAGCTCCTCATGCAAGGAGCCTAAAAAAAAACAATGGTTGGTGGACCTCTACCGCACGTAGCATATGTCTTGGGCTTACCTTGTACCCGTTGAGAACGTCGCAGTAGGAAAGGCCGAAGCACTCGATGCAGCAGGGCTCCGACGACGACGCAGTGCCGCAGTTAGAGCTCGTCGATGCCAGGCCTCGGGTGGCTGCAGGCATCCGTCCGCAGTCACGGGGGAGGGTGTCAATCGACAAGCGTGCCGACACCGGCGCATAGAGAAACGTGTTGTAATGGAGATGTCCCCACCTCACCTGTTGTACTGGGAGTGTACCCCTTGGGGGTCACATCTGAGGTACGGCCTTAGCAGCCAGACCTTCCCCGGGTTGCTGTGCTTTTGTTAGGCGTACAATCACAACCGCTGGGCAATTTATCAGTCAGCGCTGACGGACAGCTCAGTGGCAACTGGTGAGCGTCTAATATTTTCCTGTTCATGTAGTGATTGGTTAGTGGTTGTGGTGCGCGTCTAATAGTTTTTTTTTGTGAAAAGGTTCGACGTAGTTGGCGTGAACTCTGTTTTTTGGTATTGCACGAAGTGGCTTTACCGTACACCAGGTAACACGTAAGAAAACACCGTTGTTAAGGAATTAGTAGGGTTTTAGTCCGTTTGACCACTCGCAAAAAGTTAACCCATAGCTTACCCGAACTAAGCCTTGTGACACTCTCCCCCCCTGAAACGGCGGGATAGCAGGTCGGCCGGATATACGGGCGGACCTGTCCACATCCAAGCGGTTTCATTTCCTGGGTTTTCCGGGGAGATTATTTTTCAAGTTCGACATGGGGAAAGTCTGAACAGTTTATTATTGTGGATGGTGGGATTCGAACCCACGACCCCAAAAAAAACATGGTCTGTCGACGACGCCATTTGTTAAGGAATAAGTGGGGTATTAGTCCGTTTGACCACTCGCAAAATAGCTCACCCAAACGAGGCCTTATAACACCATGCACCCCCCAGGGCGAGCTTTTCAACCGAATTTTCTAGGCAGCGGGATGCGAGATAATAATATGCGAGATACGATGGAGGTAGTCAGGTTGGAAATTCATCACAGGAGGTGTGTCGTCATGGGCGCTGTACGGTACGCCAAAGGAAAGTGGGTCAAACAGGTTTCCTCCATCTTGTGCTGTGACGTTTATGTCCAGTATCAGAAAACGCATTTTTTCGGCGTACAGTAGTGGCTACGATATTATATAAGGGACGGTTCGACGAGACGAAATATTTATCTTACATCCGGTTTCCTCTTAGTGCGGTTTAAGATAATGTTCTTCTACATCGAAGGCACCATATACGAGAATTTATCTTATATCGTAGCCAAATTCTACAGGGCCATTTAAGACAGTGCTCCATGCCAAATCGATGTCAGAACTCATCGACCCCATTAGGAACTACGTCGACGCCATGCTGCGGAAAGGCCAGTGCATCGTGTGCACTCGATGCACCGTTCGACCTGTTCTTTTAATAGCACATATTCATACCCACCGAAAACAAAAATAAGCTCTGCGCGCTCACGCTTGCTACGCTTTGTGTATACCTGTGCCCCCCCTGCGCGAAAACCAGTCTTCCAAACGTGTTGGACGAATGGACACGAGTGGCTGATGCATATATATATGCACCCTTCCTCTCGATAGAACTAAAACTTGAAAATGCGCCACAAATCAGCAGCGAAATGCAAGTGCAGAAAATTATGCGCTCCTCCTCCCGCACCCAGAAGCACCCTCCCCTACCTCCTTTCCATCTTCGAAAAGGTCTCTAATATGCGTTTGCTGTGCTACTCTCGACCCGTGATTGTTCATCCAAGCGAGCTTAGCCTTTCGAAGATAGCAGGAAACGTCGGGCACGCGGCACGTCTCGGCAACACCCTCGAGCTCACAGAAAAGTTCTGCAACGTGCGAGCACGGTGGCGGGCGCAGGGCTGCCACCCCCGAGGACTGCTCGGTGTTTTCTGGTCCAGCCTCGTCGGCATCGCCGTCACACCCATCGGTACTATTTTTCTGAAAGCTTGACATGAGAGAAAATCTCGGGCATAAGACAAAATTTCTCCTATAATATCAGAATTTTTCGTGACAAGCCGAAAGAGTTCTCTTATACCAGGTATCCGTACTTTCTCTAATGATATCGATTCTCTTGTATCGTAGCGACTACTACATTGTAGCTCATTGTTTTCATGGGGCGATATCAAGGATGTGGGGAAAAGAAGTAACACCCAAAAAACAGCAAGATGTGAGGAAAGGAAATGGGGAAATTGGCAGAGGGTCACGGGAGAGATACTACTGTTTACGGAAGGATGTTCGAGCTATATTATTGGAGGGATATATTATAGAGCAGTACAGTGGAAACTACAGTACTACATTTATAAAATAGATGTGATGTTTGATCTAGCTCAAAATTCCCCACCCAAAGTATAAATACCAACACTTACCATTATAGTGAACAAGAAATAGGACCCCTCCTAATAAAAACTCACCCATTTAGTATATTATAAGTACCAACAACGCAGCTTGCAAAGGAGAGGGTTATGACTGTCGGGAACCGAAAGCGGCGTAACCCGTGGTTTGTTCGGACGCGAAAGAATTTAGGGTTGTTGTTCCATGCTCTGGTAGCGGTCCACCACACGGTAGTTGGTGGCCATCACTCTTCGGTTGACTCGCGCAGCTAGGTAAGCCCGCACGTCGGAGGGCAAGGGACGGCACCGTGTAGGCTGTGCGACCAGAGAAGAGGCAAGTGTTAGTAGCCGGCCAGCGACCCAGCATTAGGTCGGCTCTCGTTATATTCGGTTCGACAGCTCGCACTGCCGCTGTACCTGGCAACCCGTAGGGGTGCGGGCTCCGCTCACCCGCGGGGCCAACTCTGGGAGGACATCCAGCTGCAGCTACCAGGAGGGAGGCGCCGCTGGTACACCCGGGGTCGGAACCTGTATCCCGATCAGGAGCAGGACCTGGGGCAAGCGGGTGCGGGTCTATGTACCGGGATTTTAGCGTCCAGTACATCCGGCAGTCAGTTGCGGGCTCGTCTGAACGCACTTACGGCTCAGGCTTCCGGTCTTGGTTAAAAATTTCGTGAGCGGATAGGTAGCGAGTCATATCTTGAACCAGGGGAGTCAGAAAGCGCCATGATATGGGCCCTGGTCGATTTTGCGGCGTGGTGTGCCGCATCTGAAGGGAACCAAGCGGGGACCATTTCTGGTAAACTTGCTGCCGTACAGTATTTTCACCGGGTGGGTTTGGGTCTTGAGCTTCCTACAAAGTCGGCTTTAATGAAGAGCGCGTTGAAAGGGATTTCACGTTCACACACGCTCGCGGGAACAGCCCGCCGCGTACGCCTCCCGGTGTCATGGGAGATGCTGTTGGCAGGGGAAAGCCTAGCCCCGTCATGGGGCAGTGGTGGTAGCGTTCTGTGGCTTTGTTTGGGTATGGCATATTTTTTTCATTATGCGGTCGGAAGAGGTGTTTGCGGGTGCAGCAGGCGTCGTGCACGCCGCACACTGCCTTACACGTAGTGATGTTGCATTCTTTGCTGGAGAGAGCCAGTTAGATATATTGCGGTGGCACCGGGCCGATCGCGTGGAGGTACGCTTTCGAGGACACAAGGGTGATCAGGGGCAAGCAGGTAGCGTCATCGTGCGCACACGTTCCGCGGTGCGGGGTCCGCGTTCGGGTTTGGGCACCGGCGGTGGCGCCGTTGCCCTCATGGTGGATCTGTTGTCGCGGTATCCAGCGCTTCCCGAACGCGCCCCCCTCGCCTCGTATCGTAGTGACAACGGAGTGATAGTATGGGGATATGGCCAAGCGATGCGAGCGTTGAGAGAGATTGTGGCGCAGTCGGGACGCAACCCCGACGAGTTCGCACTACACTCTCTCCGTATAGGAGGTGCGTCCGTGCTCGCGGCGGGAGGCGACGTGCCCGAGCGAGTAATCCAGCGCGAAGGACGTTGGAAGTCTGATGCTTACAAGGTATACACTCGCAATAACGTAGAGGACGCAGGACAAGTCTCTCGCAAACTAGCGGTAGCAGGAAAGGGCCAGAGACAGCCAGGCCAAGGCACTATATGGGGGAAACCGTAGCAGTCTTCGGCGACCTCGTGTTTGGAGGAGTTTCCACGGTATCGTACCGTGGGTGGGACTCAGTCGTCTTAGACTGCTTGGGTTTCGGTTGGGACCTAGCTAGTGGTTAACGGAGGGAGAGACGGGATTTACAGTAGAGACCACCAGTGGAATACCGTCAAGGTTGGTTGCGGTAGATTGGTCTTGGTGCTCTCCCTCCCAAGTCACAGACACAATAATAACCAAGCAATTCGAAAGATATCAAACAAAGGAGAGGGTTATGACCTTCGGGAACCGAAAGCGGCGTAACCCGTGGTTTGTTTGGACGCGAAAGAATTTAGGGTTGTTGTTCCATGCTCTGGTAGCGGTCCACCACACGGTAGTTGGTGGCCATCACTCTTCGGTTGACTCGCGCAGCTAGGTAAGCCCGCACGTCGGAGGGCAAGGGACGGTACCGTGTAGGCTGTGCGACCAGAGAAGAGGCAAGTGTTAGTAGCCGGCCAGCGACCCAGCATTAGGTCGGCTCTCGTGATATTTCTCCCACCCACCCACCCTTTTTCTTTCGAAGGTGAGGAGAGGGGAGAAATGTCGCACTGTGTATTTTATGACAATTGTGTTTGTCTTCATTTCTGTGCACTAGGAATTGACTGATATTGGTATGTACAACAATTGGTTCACTTAGGAGTCGGATGGAGTAGTTTCCACGGTATCGTACCGTGGGTGGGACTCAGTCGTCTTAGACTGCATGGGTTTCGGTTGGGACCTGGCTAGTGGTTAACGGAGGGAGAGACGGGATTTAGAGTAGAGACCACCAGTGGAATACCGTCAAGGTTGGTTGCGGTAGATTGGTCTCTCGGGGTGCTCTCCCTCCCAAGTCACAGACACAATAATAACCAAGCAATTCGAAAGATATCAAACAAAGATGAGTGCTGACCTGAAATTCGTCGAACTCACGGCTGACGTCCTTAGAAAAATATTTTTTATAAAACATTAACCGGAGTATTCATAAGTGCGTAAGATATTGCTGTTGGATTTTGGGTGTGTATTAGGGATTGCGATCGATCGAGTAGACGTGGCACGGCTAGCTGTTAGACTGATCCGAAATGATGTTGCATCAGTCAAACGTACGCCTGGCAAGGCTTAGACGGAGATATATACCACCAGTAGCTAGCTGTAACAGGCGCTCTCGGACGGCTAGCACATTGACACGAAAAGCACATAAATCATACAAGTAAGATAATTGTAATTGTTTCATTTGCCATCCGACAACACTGCAACGCTAGTGTCAACAGTAAGCGCAATATGGTCAAACTGTAGTGCGTTAGGGGACCGCCGCGTGAGGGAACCGCCAGAGCGTTTTTGGGCAGCGGGACCGCCGAGCGAGGGGACCGCCAACGGGTTTCGAGCAGCGGGACCACCGAGAGAGGGGACCACTAAGAGGTTTTGGCTAGCGGGACCGCCGACTGAGGGGACCGCCAAACAAAGACTTTAAGGCAGCGGGACAGCCGATTTGACTTTACACTAAAACGTATAGGCTTCCTATTTTTCTATACCGTATAATTTTAATTCGTACGCGTTGGGAAAACGAGGTATCCGGACCGAGTTTATGCTAAAACGTACAGATGTCCCCTATAGTTCAAGTTTAATACGCGTTCGGAACACGAGGTATCCGGGCCGAGTTTATACTGAAACGTACAGATTTTCCCAATTAAATTTCTACTAAAACGTACAGATTTTCCCTATTAACCCTTTTAGAGCCCCCAATCCCCTCCCTATACTAAATCCAAGTAATTTTGTCCCCAAAATCGGGTTTCCAGTTGTAAAGGGGTTAAACCGAGTTCATACTAAAACGTACAGATTTTCTCTATAAAATACAGATTTTAAAAATTAATAGAGGAAATCTACACGTTTTATTATCAACTTAAGTTTAATAAGGAAAATCTGTACGTTTTAGTAAAAATTTAATAGAGAAAATCTGTACGATTTGGTATAAACTCGGTCCGGACCCCTCGTAAATTTAATGGGTAAAATCTGTACGTTTTAGTATAAACTCGGTCCGGATACCTCGTTTTCCCAACGCGTACGTATTGAACTTATATACATACGGTATAGAAAAATAGAAAATCTGTACGTTTTAGTATAAAGTCATATCGTATGTCCCGCTGCCTTCTTAAAGTCTTTGGCGGTCCCCTCACTCGGCGGTCCCGCTACCCGAAACCTCTTAGCGGTCCCCTCTCTCGGTGGTCCCCCTGCTCAAAACCCGTTGGCGATCCCCTCGCTCGGCGGTCCCGCTGCCCAAAAACGCTCTGGCGGTTCCCTCGGCGGTCCCCTAACGCACTATTAATACAAAACAATCCAAAATCCAGACGACGAAGAATAGTAAAAAAAGCGCAAAATCACGATCCAACAACCAACAACTACACATATTATTAATAGACGTGCGTCCATTCATTGTTGTTTTCTCACATTAACTCTCATAAAAAAATCTGTGTCCATAGGTCATCCTGACCCTACCCCAATTGAAAGACAAGAGCGACGATCGGAGATCGTACGGAGACAAGATATATATATATATATATGACAATTATTAATATATGATACGTTTAAGTCCAAAATATGCAAGGTATATTTTTACACATATATAATATGTCAAAAACATGTATAAAAAAAAGCGAGGCCGAAGAATCACGCAGCGTTGCAAAGTTGAGTTCTGTATCGACCAATTAAAAAATGGCCGCCGAACTCACAGCTAGCTGAGGTGTATTCGAAATGAGTTTATAGACCAAGCCGGATGCGAGCTCGACAGATTGGACAGACAGAGGAAACTCATCTTTGCAAGCTGCGTGGTACTTCGACCGCGCGTGTGGTACGTTCACTCCCCGCGAAAGATTATTGTTGTACCAGGTACGGCTCAGTTTGGGTAAGCAATGGGATAACCTTTTGCAAGTGGTTAAACGGACTAATACCACCCCACTAATTCCTTAACAAATGGCGTCATCGACAGACCATGGGCTGTTTGGGTCGTGGGTTCAGTTCCCACCTTCCACAACAAAATAAACCGTTCAGACTTTCCCCATGTATGTCGAACTTGAAAAATACTCTCCCCGGTATCCCCAGGAAATGAAAGCGCTTGGATATTGACAGGTCTGCCCGTATATCCGGCCGATCTGCTATCCCACCATTTCGGGGGGGGAAAGTGTTATAAGGCTTGTTTTGGGTAAGCAATGGGTTGACCTTTTGCAAGTTAAGTGGTCAAACGGACTAATACCCCACTAATACCTTAACATTAGACTATGCTATGAAGGTCAGTGACCCCTCTGGATGACTATCATATGCATACCCTGATAGCTACACTGTAGTTGCAAGGGAGTCGCCGACCTATAATAGACTATCCTTAATGAGGACACACAACCCGTAATACGCGTGATCGGAGTATCACACACAGCTTGCAAAGATGAGTTTCGACAAAGTATTCGATCTCACAGCTGGAGTGTATTTTAATTTTTGTAATATACTGGTATGTAAGAAGTCAACAGAACGGTTGTTCGAAGGTGATTTTCAGTCCTTTTTCGTAGACGACAACGAACGGGGTATCAGCACATTCTCAAGAAAAAATGCAAGTACCTGGTAGTATTTATATACAAGGTACGTGTCTCAGTTTTTTACCATTTATAAATGTGTGCGTGTACCATACGCATAGCCGTGTACCTAAAGAAGACGCTTGCACTGCCCCCGAATCCTGCAACTAACTTCAGACTGCGCTCTGTCTCTGATCGTCCCTGTTTTTGGTGTTGTGTCTCATCCCGTTCGGCTACACTGGAATGCACACGTCTCTCCACAACGCAGCGGGCCACGCACCTCGACAACAAAATATGGCTCGACGCCATATACCAGTAGTCTATGTATGTACGAAGGTATTCGATGATAAAACATTAGTGCGCAAGAAACCAGACGACATCTTCTAGCTGGCCTCGGGCAGAGCGCATGGGCCTGGGAGCGAGGATCAAGGGATATGCTTGAGCATACCTCCATTCCTTACCACATAGGCGAGGGGGGTCGCTGTGAGAGTAAAACATCTCCGCCGTCGCCGTCGCTGTACGAGTAAAACATTCACAACGTCCGGGAGGTAGGAGAACACGGTATACCATATATATATGATGTGATATTTTGTTCATGGTACGGTTTTAGTGGTCCCTCTACAATTTAATGCCGATTGAGTAGTGCCGGTTGCCCAATAATATAGCGCCAATGAAATCGCCTAGGAAAGGTGGGAACAACCAAAGGTGCCAGCATGCGGAGTAGTGGCCCGTTGCCAATATAATACCGGTGTTTCCGGCCGGCACATACCCGCACTACAGAGGGACTACACTACTGCTGTACAAATAAATGGTAAAATAAATATGTGTAGTCTAGACTATATAGACTACTCGTATAGACTATAGAGTACATAGACTGTGTTTTTTAACAGAACAATATGACCTCTCCCATTATGAAAAAACTCACCCACATAGTATATTGCAAGTACCAACAACGCAGCTTGCAAAGATGAGTATCGACCCAAAATTCGTCGAACTCACGGCTGACGTCCTTGGAATATTTTTATAAAATGGTGTCGGAGCCGTAAGAGCAGCCGAATCTTCGTACGCCAACGGCGTACCGCGGCACAATTAAAAAGTGGAAGCCCCACTGCTGTAAGACGAGCTGATCTGACCTGCCTACGAGCATACTGGGGCGGGTCGGTAACGTAGTCTCGTTTGTAGAAACATGTACAGGTAATCCGGCTTGAAACGTGTGGTGCAACATCCTCATGAACGCACATACACCGCATACACCGAATACTGTGTGGAACACCCACCTGACGCCCAGTTATGGGTTGTTGACGCTGACGA
Organism: Undaria pinnatifida; assembly: GCA_012845835.1. Classification (NCBI taxonomy): domain Eukaryota; class Phaeophyceae; order Laminariales; family Alariaceae; genus Undaria; species Undaria pinnatifida. The sequence continues at coordinate 4,869,981 of JABAKD010000025.1, read as the reverse complement.
CGTGGACCCCTTGCTCCTATCCCCCCAGTAGTCTCGACGCGGGTCAAACATGCCGTCATCCACGAATGGCTCAATGTTTGATACCACCGCCGCACCGACAGCAAAGCTCGTGCGTCTCCGACCGGTGTCACCGACGATGCGGCTGCTGCTGCGGCCACCCGGGGCGCCTACTGCAAAGCTTCTTGTCTGTCTCCGAACGACACTGTCACCGACCCTGTCATCGACACCGACACCAACACCAACCACACTAGTGTCTCCGAGAGTGTCGCCGACACTTGCAGTGACGTTGTTACGGTCACTGTCACCGGTATGGGCCTCTCTTGGCAGCGGCTGTACGCGTTCGGATGGCCTCGGACAAAGCCGGCGTTGACTGTCGCCGACACACACCCGTCTTGGTTGTGGGTGTACAAGTAAACCGGATTGCCTCGTGCGATAAAGCCAGGGTTGACTGTCACTGACACCGACTCCAGCACCGGCCTCTCTTCTTGGTGGATGCACGCGTTCGGAGTGCCCTGTCGGATAAAACCAGCGTTGATAGTCGAGCTCCAGCGGAAGCCCCAGCAAAACCACCTCAGGTACGACGAGAAGCACGAGGCTGCCGCACAGCACGGTGTGGGCTACCGAACATGGCAGCGGTCTTTTTCGAGAACGAACCATGTTGTGTTACGTACCAAGTATTGTGTGCGTGGTGATGCGTGTCTCGCCCGCTCGCTCGCTCACGTTGCTGTGTGTCGTGTGTTGTGTGGTGTGATGCTGTTGAGCTTGAGGTGTGTATGGTGGTAATTGTGTGCCGTCTTTTTGTCGCCGTATCCTGCTCGCTGATTGTTTCGATCTCGCACGAAAAATTGTCCAACAGTCGAGAAAACGGTTTCAAAAACAAGATATTGGATCTTGCGAACGATACCTTGTTTTTTATTCCACGAGCCACGAGATATCTTTATTTGAATGATACCTGGTGGAGTAGCAGCAAAAAAAACGTGGCCATCGTACCTTTGGTACAAAAGTGTGTGTTGTGTGTTGTCTTCACTAGTCTTCACATTAAACCGTTCTTTCTACCCAACGACATCAGTACACTCAGTGTCCGTGCTGATTCTTCATCCTGAAGAGATACAAACTATGTGGTCACAGACTGTGAACAGGTCCTAATCATAGGCGTCCACCCTTCCTTCCCCCCCCCGGTACGCATGTATCCTCATTTTTATTGTATGGGGATGTATGGGGAAAGCAAACGCACTCCGAGCCCAGGAGTGGAAGTCCTCGGAGCTGTCTGTGCAGAGGACCCGTACACCAGCAGAAAAGGCTGATGCTTGGGCCGATGCCCAGTATAATCATGTACTAGTATTAGTCTAGACTACTCTACTCTAGACTAATAGCCTTTGCGATGTTTTCAAACAAACACACAAATCATACCAGATAAAGTGCCAAGAGTACTTCAATTTTCGAGGTGGTCCGCGCATTTTTTTCTCATATTTCCAAAACGCGCGGCGAAGCCGCGGTCAGGTCGGAGCCTTTAGCCTGGGTTTCAAAGGGGTAATATCAGGGTTGGGTTGGGTTGGGTCGACGCCCTGTCGCGGTTTGTAGGAAAACACACACATGCACACACTCACACACAAAAACACACGAAAAACAGCCTATAGAAACCTCTACAATTTGGTTCTTGATCTGGTATGATTTGTGCGTTGAGGTCGGTAATAAAGGCGCCTCGTCGAGATTCTGTAGTCAAGTCACTATCGTCGCATATTTGTCGACATTTTTTCCCTCTCGAGTCCCAAAGGGATTACCAGCCAATCTATCGCGTACTGTACGACGCAACTCAACGCCGGGCGCTCTTCGAGAAACTGAGACCCGCCGCCGGCCGATGGTGGGGGCATGTTACGACAGTAGTGGTCCCTCTATAGTGCCGGTTGAGTAGTGCCGACTGCCCTCTATAGTGCCTGTGAAATATTTTGGCATAGACGGGAACAACCAGTAGTCCTTTTACAGTGCCTGTTGAGTAGTGCCGACTGCCCGCCAGAGTGCCTGTAAAATCGCATTGCACAGACGGGAGCACCCAAGTGGCAGTATGCGGAGTAGTGCCGGTTGCCGCCATAGAGTGCCGGTATTGCTGGCGGTGGAAGTTGCGGAGTAGTGCTTAAAAAAATATTTGCCGTTTTTTTATGGGCTGGGTGGGTTGAGTTTGCCTTGGATCGAGACGTGCGACGGTTTCAATAGTACTATTAGTAGTATAGTATGTTTTCCTGCCCAACTCCTACCCAAACAAAGTTGGTATATCGCAAACATGAACGTTACAAAGCCTTTTCACGAATAGCTAACGACCAGTCCGTCAACGACCATCCAAAAATAACGACCAGTCCGTCATAATCTAACGGCCATGCCGTCAAAAAGCTAACAACCATTCCAATCAAACAGACAGCGACCAGTCCGTTAAAAAGCTAACCACTTTTCCGTGAAACGCTAAGAACCCGCTGGCTAAACGCTAACGACCGTTCGATCAAAAATAACGACCACTCCGTCAAAACGTAACGACCAGCCCGTAACAACAAGCAAACAACCTGTCCACCACAAAGAGCTAACGACCAGCACAGACAAAGGTTTTCACGATAAACTTCGCGTACTACCTGGTCTGACAAATCCACCGACCAGGTCATCATCAGGGTTGTCGCGGCACTTCGGCAACTTCTTTCTCACGCGAGACCTTAGCAGCCAGGTCCTTTTGTGCCAACCTCGCTTCCCTCATGAACTTTTTAACCTCCCCTAAATTTTTCACCCCCTTCGACTGCTCTACGCCGCTCGAGACATCCACGCCGAAGCTGCTAGTGCACACGATGCAGATTTCGACGTTGTCCGCCGTGAGCCCCCCTGCGACTATCACGGGGACCCCCGCCTCCCCCACTAGTTTGGCCACCTCGTGGTCGAACGTTGCGCCAGTGCCGCCTGACAACATGTAGTGGTCGAAAAAACAGACGTACAGATAAAGACGAACGGACGAAGAAAAAACAGACACACGGGTGGAGAGGCAAGCAGAGGGGCAAACAGAGACAGAGGCAGAGAGAGAAATACAGAAGACAGACGAACAGGCAAATCGGCAGTTCATTATCATGTTTCCCTGCACGCATCCCAACAGAAGCACACTGGTATTGGCGAATATGTGACGATACGACCTGGCGCGGTCGCAGAGGCTGCTGGCAGCAATTAAGCTAACCGGAGGAACGTGCAAGATGAACGAGGCATAAATATATTGATGTTTTGACGGGTGCATTCGGCCAACAAAAGAAACACTTGAGAACAATGGACTGCTGTGTCCAGAGTTCAGGGGACGCTGAAAACTGACGAGGAAGAATAGAAGGATGACAGAAGAGTGAGGAGTGAAAGGGGCGGGGCCACCCGCATCATCCGTCTCAGCGTCCAGATCACTACTCCTTCCAGAAGCCTCTGACTTCGAGAACTTGACTACCTGGTACGATACGATCTTCTTCAACAAAAACACGGCAGCAGTCGAACAGGAGGTGATCCCGCCGCGTTTTTAGAACATTTCCTCCAAGAAAGTCCTGTTTCGGCTGTAACGCTCATATGTTACTTTCTACCGTGGTTCTGCTACGACTACGAGTACAGCAATGAACCAACCAATACGACTGAACACTGCCTCGATAGGTGGTGGTCTAAAGTACCTATCCTCAACAACTGAGTTCGTTCTTGCATTACAAAACTGTGCCTAAACAAGCGTGGCTTCTCGCCTGGAATTTCTTCCAAGGATACAAAAATTGCGGAAGCTTACTACCATCGTTACCTCCCAACCGTAAATAACAGTATATTGGTATCAACAGGTGCACGCACATCGATATTGCTATTGATTGCACGACTGCCGTGGTCCTTCATTCATGCGGTGTTTTGCCAGATGACAATTCCGTACTAAAGTGGGACCCTGGCACCATCTCGGGATGGTGCGGTACATCTAGATCAGCACTATGTAGGACAAGCAAGGTCGTGACAAGCGACTTTCACCGCACTAAACTGGGACACCGCACTAAAGGGCATATACCACACTAACGCGGGATCCCGAATCCTGTATCACACATATCAGTACTCTTGCGTACCAGGTATGGACTATACGAATCACACCTCGGACAAATCATATCCCATTTTAGGGATCTATCTCTTTTGGACAGATATATCCTTGATCTGTAGGATCTGTGGGACCTAGACCATATTTCACTCATGGGATCTGCACGATCTAGCTCATACACACATGTTTGCCTGGGTGGCATGTACATGATCTAGATCTTTCGCACATGTTTGCCTGCGTGGGATCTGTACCATCTGCACGATCTGCACATGTTTGCGGAGTGTGATCTGTAGGATCTGAGGGATCTACATCATGCTTCACTGATGGCATCTATGTGATTTGCGGGGTCTAGATCATATTGCACTGATGGGATCTAGATCCTTCTCACATATTTGCCTGGGTAGGATCTGTGTGACCTAGATCTTACGCACATGTTTACCTGGGTGGGATCTGTAAGATCTGCAGGATCTGCTATTTCCCCGCGGGTGATTGTCATGTACCAACACCTGGTATGTCGTACTGGCGCCGGTATCATAATCGGAACTCGAACTGTTCGTGTTCTATACGAGATCGGAGCTACATACGACATAACAGCCCTTCCTTGGTGGTGGCCGATATTGGGATCTTGGTGGCTGCCGGCCAAGCTTCCATGCACACACTGCCCAATTCCACACGCACGCATTCACAGGGAGCTGACGCAGGGCACGAGCATACGCATGGCAGATGTCGGGGGCAGCAGCTCTAGTGGCTCTAGAAACGCAGATGATCTCGGCAGGGGGCAGCAAGAGGTTCCTCTGCGGATCAGGGAGTCGATACGATCGATTTGCTGGGTGATGCGGAGGAGGAAGCCGGCTCGACGGTGCGCTATACGTTGTTCGTGTTCGTGTTCACTCATGTTCTAGTTTTCGTTAGGCATGCCTTCATGCCTGTACCAAACGCATAGCTACTGTAGATGCGCTGCTGTTGTCTGCCTTCTGCTTTACACATATTCCTTGTCGTTTACTCTCTCTTCGGAAACCTAAGTCTTCTGGTTACCACAACAAAAGCAGACAGCAGCAGGTAGGTGCTTCCCGTTTTGAATTTTGAGCGTATCTTTGTCTTGTGCCTGCTGTACTCCTGCTGTTTGACGAAGCCTGGGTTGTCTATGGAGTCGAGTTGTGATGAGCGCTTTCTCTGACGCACAAATCGTTCGCCACTTATCGCGCCGTCCACTGACAACAGGTAATACAGGCAGCAATGCGCGATATACAGAATCCAGTCAGGAGGAGGCGGATCCCGGTACCGGCCAAAACGGGAAACCGTTCGGTGTCGTCGCAATCCTGCTGCAAACGTACGCCCATGTCAAACACAACCGAACGGTTTTCCGTTTTGGCCGGTACCGAGAAGCAGCGGTGGTACACTGCATGGGCAGCCAACGCGATATCCTATATCTAGATTATGTTATGTTTTCCGGTGGGATCTGCATGATCTGCGGAATCTAGATAATGTTTTCTGGTTGGGATCTGTACGATCTAGCTCTTTACACACATGGTTTACGCAGCGGATCGGTGTCATCGCAATCCTGCTCGAAACGTACGCCCATGTCAAACACAACCGAACGGTTTCCCGTTTTGGCCGGTACCGAGAAACAGCGGTGGTACACAGCATGGGCAGCCAACGCGATATCCTATATCTAGATTATGTTATGTTTTCCGGTGGGATCTGCATGATCTGCGGAATCTAGATAATGTTTTCTGGTTGGGATCTGTACGATCTAGCTCTTTACACACATGGTTTACGCAGCGGATCGGTGTCATCGCAATCCTGCTCGAAATGTACGCCCATGTCAAACACAACCGAACGGTTTCCCGTTTTGGCCGGTACCGAGAAACAGCCGTGGTACACAGCATGGGCAGCGAACGCGGTATCCTATGTCTAGACTATTTTATGTTTTCCGGTGGGGTCTGTATGATCTTCAGGATGTAGGTTGTGTTTTCTGGTTGGGATCTGTACGATCTATCTCTTACACACATTATTTTCTTGGTGAGATGTGTATGATCTAGATCTTTCGCACATGTTTGCCTGGGTGAGATCTGTATGATCTGCATGATCTGCACATGTTTGCCGATTGTGATTGGTAGGATCTGCGGGATCTAGATCATATGACACTCATGGGATCTGTATGATGTACATCTTATACACATGATCTTGGTGAGATCTGTAGAATCTAGATATTTCACACATGTTGGACTGGATGGGATCTGTATGGGGTAGATCCTTCACACATGTTTGCGTGGGTGGGATCTGTGTGATCTGTATGATGTGCACATGTTTGCCTGGGTGGGATCTGCATGACCTGCACGACCTGCACATGTTTGGCCGGGGGGGATCTGTATTATCTAGATCTCATGCACAACTTCTCCATATCAGCCAAAAAGGATGTAGATGATCTAGATCATGATTTGTCCCAGGTGTGTTGCAAGTACAACCAATCGCACAGAAAAATCCACCCTGCAAGCCCTGTCCTGCCCTTGACAGCGGTGTAAGAATAAACTATTTAATAAAAAACCAACCTACACAACAAACGAAATAAACTGAAACAAAACTCACCCTGCAGGCCCTTGACGGTCGTGTCCAGCACCACCCCCGCGGCAAAGTTCGGAGGCAGCTGGCGGATAATGCCCTCCGCGCGCAACTTCGCCGAAGCTTCCCCCCCAGCCGCCGGCACGTGCACGACTCTAAGAGCAGGCACACCGCACTCAGCACAAGCCTCTATCCCCTCGTCTCCATGGAGCTGCACCAGGTCAAGGCCTGCTTCCGAAACTGTTCGTCGTACCTAAGAGAGAGGGGGAGGGGGAGGGGGGTTAGGAAATAAAATTAGGGGTTGTTGACGAGTCACCATATACCTCGCGGGTCGGATCGGGTCAGGTCACTTGCCCCCGCCTAGCCCGTGATTTCTGATAAGTTCTTGATCCGACTCGACCCGACCCGACCAGACCGGACCCGACCCGACCCGACCCGTGATAGTTTGAATGCCTGCTGACCCGACCCACGGGTCGAGCCATGACCCATGAACAGCCCTGGAAACAATGGGTTGCGGTGGGAGGGGGGGGGGGGGGGGGGGGGGAGGGGGGTATTAACTGAGCTTAAGGGCTGTAACCTAAACGGCCTTGGGTATAACGGCATGTGGCGGCTATTATAGCACAGGTTTCTCACCTCCTCCATGGGTTGATTTTGGAAGACACCGACCACCAGGGGGGTCCTGTGGCTAGCCTCGACCAACTTTCTTGACCACGCCTCGAACCACTCCTTGCTGGAGTCAGTCTGGCGAACATCCAAAAGAGAGAAAAAGAGAATGATGACGAAAGGGACTAACAAATCCAACAAATATATCGATCTCCCAGCTGAGAGCAGAAGCGAGGTGGGGTGTTTCGGCATCAAGTAAAAAAAAAACACATACAAACACAAACTCGGGCAAACACACACACGACGCGAAGTGAAAAAAATAGAACATTTAACCATTGAAAAAAAAAACGCTGCGCTAGTGCCGGCAAAACCTGAGCAACGACGGGTAAAGACCCAAAAAATAACAAAAAAAATAACAAAAAAAAACGAAGCGGTACGTACACGTACGTGAAGCGTGGCACATAGGCCTGAAAAGCTGACGAAACGTACGAAGACGCATGCGTGGTAAGTGGCAAATGGTAAGAAATACACAAAAAAAACGTCTATCATGAGTAGGGAAGCGGTCTCGAGGTCAAACCGCGGTGTCCTATTCATCCTTGGACACCCGGACCCATGTTTTTTTGAGAACAATGACTTGGAAATGTCTGGGAACTACCGTGAGTTTACTTTCTACCTGTACACTTCTAACGAGCGTATTATACCCACTCGGAACTCACCTTCGGCGGCGGTTCCATGATCTTGGGAGAGTTACGCTCCCCAAAGTTCTGCACGGCCGTGGCGATCTCACGCGCACGCTCGACGGACACCCTGTTTCGCAGTCAGACAGCAAAATCATCCCAGCCAGCCAGCCAGCGAGTCAGCGCGTATTGTCGGATGGGTTACGAGCGGAAGCAGCGAGGCGTGTCGCCCGATGGGTTCAAGCAGAACCGCCGAGGCGTTTAGTCGGACGCCCTACAGGTTTCAAGCTCAATCAACACCGAAAATGACGAATACGCTGACAAACAATGCAGACAGCTTCAGAAAAAAAACACCAGAAAATCACAAACGCAACACACACAAAAAAAAAAAAAAAACGAGGAACAAAAGAAACGTGTTCCGCTAAGGGTACGCCCGCAGCACCTCGCAATATTTTGGTTGATAGCCCAAAAAGGACCAAATCGACGAGAAAAACGCAAACAACACCCGAAAGAAGACCTAGGCAAATCGAAAATAAAAGAAAATTTATTCAGAAGAAAACAAAAAAACACGATCTCCGCAACAGCATCTCGCATATTCTGGGTGGCACTAAAATAAAAGCGAGGGAAGCGGTTTCTCTCGCTCACTCTGCTTACTTGCGGGGCGAACCTTCCGCGAAGATGACGCCGATCAAGTTGGCCCCTGCCGCCGCCGCGGCCAGGGCATCTTCGACGCTGGTCACGCCGCACACCTTAACGAGGCGTTTTTCAGACACCTGAAAACGCCGAAAGGCGCGCGTTTTTTATTTCGGGTGGTCAAGGAATGTTATTTTTCCCGCCAGATACGTTAAAAAAAAACCCGGAAATTTGATCATTCACCAATTACCAGTTGACCACAGTGCAAGTCAACAAATACTGTCTGTGTGCCACGAAAGAGAATATTGTACTGTGTTGTTCATGAGGACATTATCGGTGGTTGACGAACAACCACATCATGAACATCAAACAACACGCAACCAACAACAGCAACAGCAGCAACACAACAACGCGATGTCTACGAGCTGGCGACAATATCAACACAACAACACCACCACCATGCACAACACCACCGCCGCCGCCACCACCACCACCACCAGTAACAACACCACCACCCCCGCCACCACCATCACCATCACCACCACCACCACCAACACCACCACCACCAACATCAACAACAAAATACCCTCACCGGGGTGGCGTCCTCCTTCCCAAGGAGAGTGCGGATAGCCTTCCCGGGGTCGTCTGCACGCATCAGGGTCTCCCCTACTAGCACCATAGACACTCCCATGTTGCCGAACCTGAAACAAACAAACACACACACCAAACAAACGTAGGGGGAGGGGTATGCATTCTGTATTATGTACATGGTATTATACACCCATTTTTGTGTATTACCGGTATGCAATACCTGGGACGTGTTATACACCCAGTTTCATCCCAAGTAGGATGTCAAACACTTCGATCGCGGCTGAATGTCGCCAAAACAAATAGTATTGATCGCGGCGAGTGCATTTTGCCAACAAATAATATACAAGGTCTAAACAACTTGTTGCAAAGCAGCAGGGCAACCAATCACGCGAGTGACCCTGTACCACCGAAAAGAAAAAGCTTCTAAAAGCGACTAGCAAGTTACTACCGTACCCTTGGACAACAATGCTACTACCGGCGGGGAAAAGGGGTGACACCTGTGACCACGGCTTGTCCAGAAGGTCGCTGAGGGTGAACCTCTTTTTTCACGAGTTGAGCTGGAGGGTAAAAGGGATGATTAAACGAAAAACAAAACAAAACAAATAGGGTGTTTGCGGAATGCCAAATTTGGTCGGGTAGGGACACATATACTGATAGCAATAGTATTGAAACCGATGAACGCCACAACCCAAGGCCAAACCCAGCCCACCAAAAAATTCGGTCAGAAATGCCAATTTGGCCGAATTATGCTAACTCTTCGTGGGTTAGGTTGGCCTTGGGTTTTACAAAACTTGTCTGTTTCAATAGTATTATTATACGAGTATGGGTATGCTTTCCTATCCAACCAACTTTGACATCCCGTGACAACCCAAATACTGACGTCCGAAACAAGCAGCATGCGTTAAAAACGAAGGCGTCTCGAAAGCCGACGGTTATCCATTTATCACCGCCCCTCCCTTCCCCTCTGCGCCCCCCCCTCCTAATCCCCTGCCCCCCTACTCTCGCCGGTCGACATCCTCGAGGCGTTTGATTCCGCTCAGCGCCGACAGCACTGTCTTCTGCTTCTCCCACCTGATCTCGCTAAACACGCATACTAAACATGCAAGCGCCCCCCCCCCCCCCCCCCCCTTTCCCTTACCGCCGAACATTTTCGGGCCCCATGATCCTGCCAAGCGCCGACAGCAGTGTTCTATCCTACTCCCACCCTCCCTCCGACACACACGCAAACACCTAGATATACGCTAACATTAAACGGCTCAAGACTACGGCTATGCATGATATGAGTACCCCCCCCCCCCCCCGCCCCCCCCCCCCCCCCCCGCCGCGTCCCTCCTCTTACCGTTGAACATCCTCCGGCCCCTTGATCCCGCTCAGCGCGCACAGCACTATCCTATCTTTTTCCCACCCTTCTCCCGGGCGTTGCCAAGGTACGCCCATGTCGGCGGCCACGAGAGCGACCCTCTCGGTGGTTCTGAGGTCCATCTCGAAGGTGTGGAGGTTGCGGTTGTTCACTCCAATCACGCGGGCTCCGGCGTTGAGTGCGATCCTCATTTCTTCGTCGGTGTGCACCTTAACGCAACGAAAAACAAAAAACGGAAACAAAAAACATGTTTTCGTTTTTATCGTTTTCGTTTTGTTGTATCGCAGAAAAAAACCAAACACGGTTTTCTTTTTTTTTTTCTTCGTTTTGTTGGTGGTGTTGAAAAAAGGGGAGGGGGGGGGGGCGAGAGACAGGTACAGAGAGATAAAATAGAGCACGGAAAAGCTTATTTAGGCGAGAGCGATCCCGTTCTCTTCGTCGATGTGTACCTTTATCGAGCCATTTTGTCCATGTGTACCTTTATCGAGCCATTTTGGTGATTTGTCAATCTTTTCGTTTTCTGTTGTTCGACGTGTCGGCGTTGAAATACAACAAAAAATATGGGGAAAGAGCGTTTGCTCAGGCGCTTTACAGAGAGATCGATGGGTGGTTCGAAACAAGTCAAGCCTTACGTTCGTGATTTTTGTTCTCCTTTCCGCCATCGTTGTCGGTGCTCAAATAAACGAAGAAAACAAGGAAAAGAGACGGAGATATAGAAAAAAAAATCGCTCAAAAGACTTGCTTCGGCGGTTTGCACAGAGATCGGGCGGGTAGTTTCCAACGGCAAGAATCCTTCTTTTTTTTACAACGTAGTTTTACTTCATTTTAGTATCTTAGCATACCCCCCACCTCAGTGAGAGGTTCCAAGTCCAGCTCTCGGCAGGCGGCGACGAGAGCGTCGAGACGGTCTATTGCAGTTCAAGGCGGAAAAAAAACGCAAAAAACAACGAAAAACACACAAGCTTTGAAGTACATGGGAGACCAAACGAAAAGTTCTACTCGCGGCCTACAAAAACCTGAAAATAAACAAAGCACAAACAAAAACATACCCATAAGAATCGGTTAGTTTCGGTTATATGGGCAAAACGCATACCTCTACGAGGGGTTCCATGTCCAGCTCGCGGCAGGCGGCGATGAGGGAGTCGAGACGGTCCAGCTCGAGAACAGCTACGATAAGAAGCACGGAGTCCGCCCCGTACGCCCTGGCCTCTAGCAGCTGGTACTCCTCTACGATGAAGTCTTTGCGGAGGATGGCTGGCCTGCCGAGGGGGGAGGGGGGGGATGGGGGGGTTGATCTCCAATACTAGAAATAATTTGGAGTAATGGAACGCGTTGAAGAGCATAAACGAAAAAAACATTTGGGCAATTTCGAGCAGAACGAGCGTATGTGGGGTGATATGTGAGAGGGGGGAGGGGACACGGATGTTGGATGCCGGTGCGGAGTTGCACTCGGCTTTCAAGGCGTATTTACGTGTCGACGCATACAAAACAAAACAAACCAAACAAACGCGGCTCCGGGTACTAAGCCTTCCCGGCCGCCAAAACACGCGATACCCCCCCCCCCCCCTTCACGCACGAGACAACCCCAACCCCCCCGCACTCCCCCCCTCCGCTCACTCCACCAAATATCAGCCCCTACCCCCCCAACCCCAAAAAACAAACATAAAAAAAAAAATAACCCCCCCTCGCTCCCCCCACCCCCTTCCCCTAACCCTCCCCGAGAGATGCGAGCGTCTATGGTCTTGAGGGCTAAGGCCATACACCATGGTCACCCCCCCCCCGCCAACCCACCTCAGCTTAGCCCTGCCTTCTCTCATGCCCTGGGTGGCGAGCCTAACTTCCTTCATGTCCTCCAGAGAGCCCTTGAACCACTTCGGCTCGGTGAGGACTGACAACACGGCAGCCCCAACAGAGGCATAGAGGGAGCCCTGCTCTCCGGCGTTGAGGGTGACTGCGATGTCGCCCTTGGAAGGGCTGGCGCGTTTGAACTCGGCGGCAATGGCCATATTCGGCTCCTCCTGCAGTTTCGTAACAGGGGAGGGGGGGGGGGAGGGCGGGGGGGAGGGCGGGGGTTGGTGGACGCGGTGGTGGGGGTGGGTGGTGGGTGGTGGGTAGGCGGGGAGGGGTGTACTCATATCATGCATGGCCGTAATCTCAAGATCATAACCGCGATGTCACCCTTCGAAGGGCTGGATAGCTTGAACTCTGCGGTCATCGCCATCGCCGGTTCCTCCCGCCGTATCGTTAGAGTGGCCGGTCGTGAGTTTGCACGCGGGTGTTGCGTGTTGGGTGTTGGGTGTTGGTGGTGGGTGGTGGATTGGACTCGATAGGGGCACAGTGGTGGTCACCCTATACTGCCGGTATGTGCCAGCTAGCAATACCGGCAGTATATCGGACACCGGCACCATTGGATAGAGTACCGATACTAGTACTGGCATGTAGCGGTTTCCAGTAGTGCCAAGCGATTTCACCGGCACTATACCGGCAACAGGCACTACTCAACCGGCACTATAGAGGGACCACTATTCTGCAACACCATGCGGCCATAGTACTTCCGACCGACGGTGCGATCTCACCGATGCAATGCGGCCGAAGAGATCAAGGGTGCCCCCGTTCAAGGCCTTGAAAGCGTCCATCCGTCGCCTGAGCTCCTCCTCCGAAACCTTTTTCCTCGCCTCTGCCACGTCTGCACGAGTCGGGAAGGGGAACACGTTCGAACACATCACGCCTAATCACCCGCGCCCGGATCAATGGGCGAACAACCAAGCAACGCCTCAACAAAAAAAGGCGGTACATTACAGGACACCGAATAAGAAACAGAAACTCTGACCCAGGCTGGGTGTGTTACTTGGGAGAGGTCGCGATCTACACTAGCATCAGTATTCCAGCTCCCGATTTCTTACGCTCGTGTAAATCTCAGCCTGCCTTTCTTACTTACCTTGTTTCATATATTTGGTATCTGTACTGTAGTGATTTCGTTCAAGGCGGTGCCTTGGCCCCTGCGGGACAGGCGAGTACTTGCAGCAATGGCCGCACCACGACGAACACAAGCGGACGCTTTCGACGCCCCCCCCCCCTCCCCAGCAAAAAAAGAACCCTCAAAACTCACCAAGATACCTCTGCTCCGTGATCTTCTGCAAAATAGACGGAACGTGGTCCGGGTCCCCATATCCGTAAAAATGCTTGCGCTGCCACCCATCCTCTACCTCCCCTTCCCCCGCCCCCTCCCCCGCCGCCACTACCACCAAATTCGTCGAGTGTGCGTCGCTCGGGGAGTGGCTAGCGCGATTCAAGCCTCCTTGGAACGCCAAAGGGTTTCTAGCTGATATGGCAGGCCGGGTCATCGGGCCTGCGACAAGAAACGCTCCCGCGCAATGAGCGAGGGCAAGCGCGGCCGCGCCTATCTCAGCGAGCTTTGGGGGGGGGGGGGGAAAGGGAAGGGGGGGGAAGAGGGCTAAACGTATGAGGCATTAGTGGCGAACGTGCTTAGCTTGGTGCCTCACCGCGGTCGTGCTTAACTCAACGAGCTTTGGGGCGCGGTGCCCGAGGCTAACCCGGCGGTGGTGAGAATGGGGGGGAGGGGGGGGAAGCGGCGGAGGAGGAGGAAGAGGGTGCCTGGTGCGATTCTAGTGTATGGACGCCTACTCGTATATGCTGTTGTGATGGAACAGACGTCAAGCGGTTGAGATGTCCGCGTTCCATTATTTGAGGTGAAAGGACACGCGCATTGGAGGGGACGGTCGACGGCGATCGGCGGTCGTCTTAGTGTGCGCGCAGGTTTTTATACCTGGCACCCGCCAACGTTTTACGTATGCTATGATCGATCCTGCCGAACGAAACGAGAACGCCACGAGAACCATGGAAGGGCCAAGAAAATGGGAGTGGGAGGTGTAGCGTTGTTCAGATGAGATACTGAACCGCGGTCTCCGTTGCTCAGCCTGAATACTTCTTCAAAGCACACCTCTGCGTTTCCTTAGCCTGTCATGCTTTCACCTCACGGGCATACTATGGGCTATGGAGATGAACACGATAACTGGCCTTTGAGGAACATCAACCGAACTCAGCACGCTGCTGCCGCTGTGCGCAGAGCGTATTGCGGGTGCGACGTATACCCGTGAGTTTTACCGCTATGTATATGAATACGCTATGCTTACTAGCGTACCGAACGAAGGTATCCTTGCACCCTTGTACAGCAGTAAGGCCTGAGGCTGGAACAACAAGAGCATCGTACCTCGTACTTTACTGGTTATGTTCATGGTGGACATGGTGCACCCTGTGGCTGGAGAATCACACTCTCTGGCACGTACAGGCAAGCAGATGACATGCATCCGATAGTGCCAGGGTGTCGCAGCGCATCGCCAAGGCCTACGAGCACCACTTGACGCAAACTCTAGTGAAAGTAAAAGGCCACAAGCACAGCACCTTCGAATGTACGCTCACCTTTGCCATTATCAACCAGGCAAGCTCTTTATCGGGGGCAATGCTTGGGTTTTAGGGTTGCACTCTGCCAACTCCAGCTTATCCAAAATGGAGTTCAACATGTTTCTGGAGGCTTTTCGTAAAAGCACGCTAAAATGTTCGCTCAAGCAAAGGTCCGTCCAACATCGCCATCACATTCTGTCCGTCATCAGTGGTGCCTCACCAAGCCAACACCCACGCACGCAGGGAATACTTCCGGGAGAGCCGCAGGCGAGAAGGGGAGCGAGAGAAACGAAATCGGAGCGCGAAAATGTCTAAGCTTGTTAGGAGGGTCGGAAACTTCTTCTTGGACCAGGCCGCGAAGCAGTACGAGCGGAGTATGACCAGGAAGCTCAACGCGTTCGGTAAGAGGAAAGCTGAGGCAGGCGGTGACGATGCCGACCGTGCCAGAGCTGTAGCCAGCACACCCTTGGGTTCGGTGGTCGCGCAGGAGCAATATCACGACACGCCGAACCTCAAGGTGTAGCTTTTTCGACAGATCTATTCCCAATATGGTTAACTCGTACGTACCGCTCTGTCCGTATATGTAAGGACCGTTTTTATATGAATGGTATTACGTAAACATCCTTATATTCCCCAACAAAATGGTAGACGTTTCCCTTCGTGAGCGATCGGCGTTCGTCCTTGCGCTGTTCTTGTGCGCACGAATTACGAGACCTTTCACACACTTTCTGGTTGTTGGCCAACATCACAACATCGCGTCACGGGCAATGACACCCCCCAGACCCCAGGCTCCAGGCCCAATTCATGGGCGCTGTATGATACCTGGCAGGTGGATAGCGTCGCTAGCCCTCTCTCTGCTCACTTCCGCACTTCTTTGCGCAGCTCGTGTCTTTCTCTCGCCACATCTGTACGATGGTAAACTCTAATATGTACAAGGGCTCCGCTCAGCGGGCGGCCAACGCCGCCCTCAGCGTTCGCACAGGGAAGGATACCACTAAATGTGAAGTGGGCAGAAATAAGAGGCCCATGATTTGGTGCAACTAGCTATTTGATGAGGCCAAGAGGTACTTGTGCAGAGCTGGTTGCGCTGTGCTTTGCTGTGTGCTTGCTGGCGATGTCACGTTCTGATAACGATCAATGAAGAAAAAAAAACGAGTACACACGTACCGGTATTTTATAAATAATATTTCAAGGACGTGAGCCGTGAGTTCGACGAATTTCAGGTCAATACTCATCTTTGCAAGCTGCGTTTATACATCCCGGCACCTGGTACCTGGTATTTCGCGTGGGAGCTGGTACTGCTGTATGTACGGAATATAGCACGGCGCAGCACGGCGCAGCATCGCACCGCAGGGACGGGCACGGCACCGCACGGCAACGCACGGCGCTGCGCTGCCGAGCTATAGCTGAGCTGAGCTGAGCTGGGAGTGCATTTTGTTATTCATCATAGTACGTACAAACCTGGTGTACCGATACCTGGGATAATACTGCAATTAATACCTGGCATGCACAAAATAACAATACAGCACAGCACGCAGCACGGCACAGGGCGGCACCGCACGGCGCTGCGCTGTTGAGCTAGCGCCGCGCTGCGCTGCTGAGCTGATGAGCCACGCTGAGATGGGACCTGGTATGATGATACTTCGTATTCAACTCCCACAACTAAGAAATCAGAAAGATAAAAAGTAACAAAGAAAAAAATGAAAAATGTCCGAATTCGAGTTGGCGAATTTGTTCGTATTCAATTTCCACACTCAAGAAATCAAAACGATAAAAAATGAAAAAAAAAAGTCAAATCGAGTTGGCGGAAATCAAGTTCGAAGGAAACGGTTGAAAAAATCAAGAATCCTCTGAAAAAACGGAGCAAATGGGTGAAAGAAGAAATCAAAGAAAAGCTGGATCGTTCCGCAAGGAATGGAAGGAGGCGGTGTTGGAGGTCTTGAGAGGCCAGGGATGTACAAACCGAGCTAGCTAAAAGCAAAATACAACGACAGTCGAGTTTATATGCCGTCCGAAACCTGGCAATCTGACAATACCCTGCGTGACCGATATCTCAGACAAGTTTGCAGGCCTGAGATGCCTGCCTCCAATATTACGTGCTGAAGCCTGGAATGGATGCGAGGTTGCCCTCGCTCCTCTCTCTTGTGTTTCATGCCGCGCCTGTCAGAGAGTCAACAGACAGCGTTCCACCCACTTCGATGAGGCTGTGTTTCTCGTGAGGCATTTGGCACATATGATGCCGCCGACGCTAAGGCCGTACGCAGTGCTCGTAGCACCGTACGCAGTGCTCGTAGCATTCCTACAGCATTCCGAGAGCAACGCCCATTGGTGTGTTGACAGCAGGATCCGAACCCGCGTGTAAACACAATGGGTTATAAAGCATGCCACAACGCTTAGGCTGTGCTTCACATATAGTATCGCGAACGCCAAGGCCGTACGTAGTGCTCCTAGCACTCCTGCAGCACTAGCGAACGCAACGCTTCCTTCATGCTGATGTCGATAGCAGGACCCGAACCCGCGCGTGCAATCACAAGCGTCTTCATAGCTTCACACAGCGTTCACGTACGCACTGTTAGGCTGTGTCTCACTTGAGACCTCTGGGGCATGTGATACCGCCCGCACCAAGACTGCACGTGTTGCTCGTATGTAGCTCTCTGGCAGCACCATTAATAAAATGTGCCCTCGATATTGGCGTCGACCGCAGGGCCCCAACCCACGCGTAAAATCACAACGAGTAACCCACGCGTGAAATCACAACGGGTTTCAGAGCGTCACACAGCGTGCTATATACCCACTCTGAGGCTGTGTTGCACGTGAACCCCCTGGGGCATGTACAACCGCCATCGCCGTACGTATTGCTCGTGTATATAACAATCCCACAGTAGCACTTGGGGTATTAATAACACACCGTCCCCTTTACATTGGCGTCGACGGCAGGAACGGAGCCGGCGCGTGCAGTCCCAGTGCGACACGCGGCATTCTACATACCCCCTTTTGAGGCTGCGCTTTCCATGAGACCCTGCGGGGCATGTGATACCACCAACGCCAAGATCATAGTGTTCTTTGCTACTCGAATCATACCTCGTGTCATACCTCGCATCATACCTGGTATGATACAACAGAATATTTCGAGCACCTTCCCTTTTTATATTTTGGGCCCGACCCCTTTTTCTTTTCTTTTTCCTCTGTGCCCACTTTTTCGGGGTGGCACGTGCCCAAATAAGCAAGCACCAGATTATATGGCCGTTTTTACCTGTTACACCACAGGTTTGGCAGACATGCGCCTGATTTTGCTTATCTTTGTCCGTTGTGCATGCGCACAATAGCGAAATATGCAGCAGGTTAAGCCCAATTTCACCGCTAAGGTCAACCGATTTTGGTGTGGTTACGTATTTGGCGCGGCTTGCGACTCCCAACGCCGACTGGGAATTTTCCACGGGCTGTGAACCTACCCAATGCCCAAACTATGGGTGGCATAGGCACCGTATGCTATATTTCGCTTGTTTTCATACCCATATACCCAATTTTCGCCGGCTTTGCCCCCCCTTTCCCCAAAATGTTATCTTATGCCTTTTGCCTATGGCACCTAGAGCCGATTATGGCGACTTGTTCGTGGCGTTGCACTCAGCCGAGAGCCGCGAAAGCTACAGCAAACGTAGCTATTGTTGGCAAAATGCCATCGGTGCGCGCGCTGCTGCCATCTGCCACATTTTGATACACGCTGCTGGCGAGCGGGACTAGGACTGCTGTGCCACTCTGAGTTGCAGCGAGAAGCAGCAGCGGTGGTAGCATCCACGCCAGCGTCGGCGTTGCTGTACGGTACTACTGAGGGGTACCTGGTGTGGGTGTGTGACGTGCGTGTGTTTTTGTGGTGGGATGAGCGATGCGATGGACTCAAAAAGATTTTCGACCGAGCAATTCCACTGACGTATCCAGTCGAATCGACGACTTTGTTCGACTGGATGCGCGAGTTGGATCTCTCAGTCGAAAAAGGTTAAGACGAGAGACACTTTTTTTTCTACTGTGTAAGAAGCCCGATTTAGTCTCGGATCCGGCTGTGTAAGAATCGGTCTTCGGGGCAAAACAGTGGAAGATTGAACGTATGAAAAATGTGGAGTTTTGGGAACGGTATTGAATTTTTTATATGGAAGGCGTGTTGGTCCGGGGACATCTACGCATATGATACAGCAAGTATTAGTGACGCTGTATAGGATGAGATTTCCAGCAGTTTACAATAATCCATTGTGATTTCACGAGCAGGTTTGAGTCCAGCCATCGACGCCGATAAGAATGATTGGTTTGATGTGCCAGCGCGGAGCTGTACTCGTTTGCTATTTTGTTAGTTTCCATCGGGCTACCGCCATTGGCGCCCGAACGCGATCACGAGTAGCTACAGTAGGACACGACTCGGTACGTACACCTCTTGGAAACACCAGACGACAACTAAGAATCGCGATCCACAAACGAATGTCACACGATTTCGTTGGGTATTGGGAGGTGAAGCCTTCTGTCAGACAGCTCTACTCGTGGAGCATTAATGGAACGCTGAGTCACACGACTACTACCCGGACGATGTTTCTCCTTGGATGAGAACACCTATGGGAAAGCAGGCCAGTGCCGTTCGTTGGCACTGCACTAATGTAATTAGTAATGAGATAAGTATGTAGCAAACTGATAGACCAACACTCACACGAAGTGTTACTTCTTCGTCCAGGGGGTTTGTACCCGAACAGGCTTTTACCCACATAACGTTTTTTGACGGTAAGCGGTAACTCGTCCGCCGTACAAGCTCAAACGCACCCTTGTTGGCTCACTCCCCCCCTGCCCGCGGCGCCCTCTCCGGTGTAACCATTAATAGTAGGCACCCTCTGTGCCTGAAGGCGACTGCTTTTTTAGACCCCCTTTGTTACTCGCACATTCATAGCCTATCGCATGTTTTCTCCCACACCCTGTCTGGTGTATATGTACCCGTACATGTGGTCGCCAGGGGGAAATACTGGAGTCATCCCCGGGTTTCCCAGGTAGATCGTTGTATCATATGGATCTTGCGGGATGTAACGGATTGCTCTTGCTGCTGTAGAACAGCGAACACAGCGATTAGTTCAGCCTTCGCCGCTGACGACGGACTCTGTCCCCACGTCATCTAGTACGATTAAGTCTGTTTCATGAATGTGTCTAGTGGATGAGCACCTCTGGCTCGGGTGCTTAAGCGATGCTCCCCCTGCATATCCGTCCACGTTCACTTGACCATATACCTCGCTGCTATTGTGTGTGTTGCGTGTGGTGTATGTCCGGCGAGCGGCTAAAAATAAAGGTTATTTCATACCCGTACCCTACTATTTTTGTGTGTTTACTCGGCCTATGATGCATGCCTTCGGCCAGGCGTTAAGTTCCATTACCTGATACTTGAGGAGGACGAGCACTGATGAATCTTGACGTGGCCTATGATGTGCACCTTTTGGCCAGGCTTACGTTCGATGAGCTAATGATATTTTGCCGTGACCAATTATATGCACCTTGACTAGGCCTTAAGTTCGATGACCTGATGATTGAGGAGGACGAGGACGTGGCGGAGGCGGTGAGGCGCCTCACGCCGGACCAGCAGCTCGCGCGCAGGCGGCGCCAGCTTCGCGCGTTCGACATCTCGCTCAAGAAGACCCCGCTGCCGGACCATATCCAGGCTGTCCAAGATCCCTTCGAGGTGTGCTTCCCCGTCTATAGGACCCACCTGTATATGTAGTAAATACTAAATACGACCCCTCGATGGCGGTGGCATAGTCAAATACGGTGACGTACATTCTACTATCAAGTTGGTTTGCCCGATGACAGGGTTGACAATTACTCGTGCTTGATACTGCGCGTTTGATACCTCACTGAGACGGACCGTGCTGCCACATCCCGTAATGGGAAGCTTGCACACTATTCTATCCCCTCGTTTGGGCTGGTCGGTGTTACGTTACGAGGCGGCTAAGATAGTTTTTCTTTGGTTTTTCAAGAGCTTTTTTGTGTGATTTCTACCGTATTAGTTAGTACAGCTCATAGGAACACCGTTGTGGTTCCCCGTTAACTCAACTTGCGACAACCCCGGGGTTCCAAGCCAACCGCACCTCGGCAGGAACCTTGAATTTTTCAAATTTCAACTTGGATTGCCTAGTAACTACCTGGTAGGTCCAAATGTACTCTTGCCGCGTGTTCGATGTCTAGCCCAAGAAGACCTCATCCAGGTTGTCCACGATCCCTTCGAGGTGTGCTTCCCCGCCTGAAGGACCCACTCATGTGACTTTGTTTTTTCACCCACCTGTACAAGTATCAGTTGATTTTTTTTGTTTTTCCATCTGCTTTTTTTTTTATTACAAGGTTTCCCTTCGGGATGGGGTTCGCTTTGGTATCCCGGGTGCGTCGCAAGTCGAAAGGGGGAAACAGGCATTCCAATTATGTGTACTTCGTATGAGCTATTGCTGCATTTGCTACTGCTGTGTGCTTCGTATACCTGGTACAAGGTCCGACGGTGTGTGTTTGATTGCTGCATTGGACGTGAAAATATTTTCGTGGTTCGATCTCCTGCTGTGCACCAACCACACACATATACCGTGACTACCTGCCTAAAAGCAAGAGCTTGAAACACGGCTGGCGTTGTACTGCTGCTATGCTGCTGCATACTGGTTTCGTGATAGAGCACACACTCCGCGTACGCATACCTGGTACATACAGAAGCGCACAAACATACACGTACACACACAAGTACCGTCTGTGGCTGTCACAAAGGAGAGAGATGACAGCACGGCTGCTGTTGTTCCGTGACTGCCACAAGTAGTCCTGAGCCTCGAGGGCCATGTGTGATGCAGTAGAACAGCAGCAGCAGAGCGAGAAGAAACACAATGTGGTGAAATTTCCACGTTGACGACAATAAAAGTATGGGTTTCTATGGTCCCTGCGCGGCTCTTCGAAACCAGGTAAGCGGCAGTATGGGCCTTGCTCAGTAGGTCTTGCCCGGTGCGACTACCTCCCAGATGCCGCGCAAGGAGCACAACGATAATGCGAGAAATTGTAGCTTGGTGCCAATCTCCCAAGTAGACTTGCGGAGAGGCATTTGTCAGGCGAGATGTGTCACATGTTCAGTGCGAGGTGTACAACAGTAGCCACAGGACTAGGTGCAATAGTTGCACATGATGTTCACGAGATGTCTGCTCAGAAATAACAGAAACAACATGGGCTGTTCGGTGCACCTGATCGCCCCCGCGAGGCGGAACAACAACCTTTGACAAATGGAGCCATCTCAGCGACGTTGCATGCTCAGAGCACCGCCACGGGACTCGGCCGACATCCAGACGTGCGTCGTATACACACGGCCTACTTGCTTGCCCCGCAGCCGGCAGTGCGAGGAAAACCCCTCGCCCAGCGGAGAACACTGCACCAAAAAAAAATGCATCTGCTACATGAGACGTTTTCAATCGTCATCGATTTTCTTCGCAAGTTTCCCAGAGCTATGCAGCCAAATACTAAAGTGTTGGTTAACCCTTTTCCAACACAGGATATTTTTTTTCAAGTCTAGTTCCGAGTGTTTTGTCTCAATGCGTAACCGGAGCGCAGTGCAAAGAAGAAAAATATTGTAAAAACGTACCCGGATTTCCAACAAGATTGGATGTTTCCTCTGTTGAGGAGACCCGTCAAATTGAAACATTTTGGCCGAAATCGCCGTCCTTGCCGTTGCACGCGTCCACCGACTACCCTCTTCCGGTTTGGAAAAAAAGACACGCCGATTTTTTTCACGCTGGTTAACCGATTACCCCGCGGGACATTTCCGGAAAAAACGAAACCAAGGGAAAACGAAAAAGTACCAGATATGATATGTACGTAATACCAATGAAGCCTCCGTGGTGTACATGCTGCCGACTCGACATCGTTTTGGCGTGCTCGGCTCTGAGAAAATGCGGATTCCTTCCCTCGCGAGAAAGTCAGTGGAATGTTGTCGCCTCGTTTAGACAAGAGGCGCGCCGAGTGTGTACGACTCGTAGTTCGATGCTTGGCCGAGTACTTTGCGGAACGTCCTACCCCCACCTAGAAGTACGCCCATGCATGATGAAACCCCCCCCCCCCCCCCCGATTTCTCACAATGAGAGAATGTGAACTGTCCAAGGAGGAACGGAATGTGTTGGAAGTAGGGATGATGGGCATCGACAGATTTGACACGGAAGAGTTTGGTACATTCGATAGTAACGAGAAAACGATCGCTATTCTAGGAAGCAGATAGTGTCCACAGACGGCCAAAGAGGAACGAGAGGCCGAAGAGAAACGAGATAATAGGTTTCTTTTTTACTGTAATATACCTGCTATGGAAAAAACGTACTGAGCACCCAAATGTTGGAGGTGCCTCTATTCTGTGTAGGAACGGTGCTTCGTCTCCGAATGGATGCGTGGTCAATGGTCGAATGACGAAGGCAAGCAACAAATGAGTACGCCCCCCTGCCCCCCCCCCTATTCCTTTCCGGCCGGCTTGCCTCAGCCTTACTTACAGGATATCATCAACGAAGTCAGGGAGGAGAGGCTTGAGAGGGAACTCCTCAACCAGCGGTGATGGCCGTGAGGAGCATTTGCGCAGGGGCGGGCTGATTAAATGTCAAAACTGACGGCGATGGCCTTATGAGACGTTTTCTCAGGGGGGGGCCGTGCTGATTGATGATCAAAAGCGGGCTGATGAAAGGTCAAAACCAGCGGCGTTGGCCTTATGAAGCATTTTCTCTGGGAGGGGGCCAAGTAATGGTCAAAACCAGCCGTGATGGCCTTATGAGACGTTTTCTCCAGGGGGGGGGCTGAGTAATGTCCACCAGCAAGGCGTGGCGCGTGCTTGGCGTGGTGACATGGTATATTCGGAACGCAGGAGGAGGGGATGGCGGGGCGTTGGCCGATGTCGGGCTGAACATGGAATAGCTGGGGGGCGAGGACGGCAGGAATGGGGTAGGGTCGGAGGGAGAGGGTGCTCGCGCGATCGACTTGATTGTATTTTTCTTTATGGGAGAAAAAAGGGTCGAGGGCGTGTGTCACGTTTTGCTCGCAAAGTTGGATGGGCAATTAACGAAGAGCCGTTTTGGAGTTTTTTTGCGGGAAAAACATTTCAGGGTGTTACCGAATGGTTGGATGTCCAAGAAGATGTGGAGATTTTGGAGCCCACTACCGAAAACACCGCAACAGTAGTTTTGCTGAATTTCTATCGGTGGTTGTGCTTGCGAGGTGGACACTTTGGAGCCCAACAAGAAGATTATTATTTTGTCTGACTTTTTTTTCTTTTCTCCTTGGATGGACCTTTTCGAGCCCAACAACAGCAACAAGAACACTTCGGATGTGTTCTTACACTTCGCATGTGTTTTTTTCTCTCGGTAATTCTCCTCGAGAGGTACAGTCCTCCTCGAGAGGTGGGAGATTTTGGAGCCTAACATTAACAAAAAAAAAAATCTCATCTCGTGAGAGGTGGGTATTTTGGAACCCACGCAGCGGTGGCGCGTTGCTTCGTGCGATTATGGCTGTAATTAAGCTGCAATCGTCATTTTTTTCGTCCCCCTTTCCCTCTCAAACCCTCAAACCGTTGCGTCGGTTCCCGACGCCCAGATTTTGTTGGCGTTAAATGTGCACCATATCCACTCTGCCATACAACGAGCCAGCGCTTACCATGGGTGCGCGTGTGACAACAACAGCACAATCCGATAATCCGGGTTCGAATCCCCCTTGCTTCCTCATTGACTTTGTTTTAGGGACAGACGGACCCCTGATTGTGCTTTGAGTTGGTAATTTTTCAGGGACAGACTGACCCCGGAATGTGTCTGCACCATATGTGCCCGCTCTGCCATCATCCTGCGCGTTTAATAGGGCAGTTGACGACCACCTCGCCGTCTCCACGATTCGATTCACTACGAGCGCATGACGTAACATGAATTGTGAGCACAAGCAAGATGCACGGAAGGTGCCAACAATAGCACTGGCTTCTATTTTATAAAAATATTTTCAGGACGTCAGGTGTGAGTTCGACGAATTTTGCTTGCGTATTATTGTGTGACCACAGCAGTACACAGCGGTAAGACCGCTGCTAGCGCAGCTACTGCAACGGGGCCGGCACAGACACAAACAACGAGCGGAGACTCTGGGGACAGGAAAAAAAAAACGTGTCACACCCCCCCCCCACACAGCAGCCCCCTCGCGATTCCAGGTGAAAGAACGCGCGTTGCCCCCGAGAACTCAGTTTTTCAGGGTAACATTTTGGCAACAACCCCCTTTTCCCTTTTGAAGGCACACCCAGCATAGGTATAACGCAATGTACGCTCATGCATTTTAATTAGGTGATACACAACAGCAGCATACATACAGGTTTATATGGCAGCCACTACGGGTTGCTGTTAACCGTCCGTTTTACAACTACGAGACGCTCCCTGCTTGTAGTCCCCTCCTTGAGTGTGTGTACTTGGCGTAGTCTAGTCTAATCATGTAACACGATTGGTGCATTTACGCCAACTGCCACCCAGCCCTGATTGATTTCCGGGTGTTCGTATAGTCCCTCGTAGAAACACCAAAAAGGCACTACTACTACTATTTTACTACTACTACTAAACTACTACTACTACTACTACTACTACTACTACTACTACTACAACTACTACTACTACAACAACTACTACTACTACTACTACTACTACTACTACTGCTGCTGCTGCTACTACTACTACTACTACTACTACGACTACGATTACTACTACTACTCCTACTCCTACTCCTACTCCTACTACTACTACTACTACTACTACTACTACTACTACTACTACTACTACTACTACTACTACTACTACTACTACTACTACTACTACTACTACTACTACTACTACTACTACTACTACTACTACTACTACTACTACTACTACTACTACTACTACTACTACTACTACTACTACTACTACTACTAATACTACTACTACTACTAGACTACTACTACTATTACTACTACTACTACTACTACTACTACTACTACTACTACTACTACTACTACTACTGAGTAGTAGTAGCCCCGAAACGGAGCCCTGTCGTCTGTTTCATCGCCACCATCATTGCTACCACATCATCATCAGTCACCTTGGTGCGTGTCCGCACGAAGAGGAGAGACCACACAAGATATCAGTCAGTATTGGCTTATTTCTTG
This sequence comes from Undaria pinnatifida, assembly GCA_012845835.1. Lineage (NCBI taxonomy): Eukaryota > Phaeophyceae > Laminariales > Alariaceae > Undaria > Undaria pinnatifida. The sequence continues at coordinate 4,843,891 of JABAKD010000025.1, read as the reverse complement.
TGTCCTACGGCGGCGATTGAACGACAGATGCTTACCACACCGGTACGTATCATATAAAATATAGTCTAATACCAGGTAATAAACGAAATATCGCAAGAAACCGCGACGTACTGCACGCCCCCTTCCTACAGCCACCAAACCGATAGAGTTCATATACATACAGCAGTACATACATGTTACACGCACCACAACAAGCTGTCATGCTTAGACTATCTATGCGTTCATCCCGGCAGGTATTACTAGGCTGTCGGGCAGTGTGGGGCCACGACGCAAGCATAGTGGCGTATCATTCAAAGCTCTTGCCGTACACAGCAGTATCGTACATGCATGCTTCTACGATCTATTTCCTGTGGCAAGCAAGAACCATCATCAGTCGTCCGTTTTACGGCAGTTGGTTCGTTTTACTTTCTTTTTACTGCCTTATACACGAGCACATGCATAGTCTACTACAGAAGGACACAAAACAACATCACCACCAACACCCACGATTTGTTTTCTTATTTTGTTTTTGTTTTTTGTTTTTGTTTTTGTTTTTGTTTATTTCGTATTTCTCTCTTCCAATGTATTTCTGTTGTTGCTGACGTATGTATGTTGTGCCTGTCGTACCCAGTACTAGGGCATGACATTGCGTTGTCGAATGCATTACGATGCATTATCTCTGTGTCGTGGCTTGTGACCACAGAGCTGATCTTTCTAGGGTGAAGAATCAGTACGGACACTGGGTGTGCTGGATGTCGACGAGTGTAGAAGAACGGTTTAATGTGAAGAACACACACACACACACACACACGATAATCTATCTACTTGTGCAAGTAACAATAACCAACCGTCACGAAAAAAAACAGGTAGTAGGTGTAGTTACCTTCTGGTTTAGATTGATATTCAATAAATTCAGAGGTTTTCCGTCAATCATAGATGATGTGGTTCCGTAGCTCAGTGGCAGAGCGTGCGACTGTTAATCGCGAGGTCGAGGGTTCGATGCCCTCCGGAACCGTAGGATAATCTACACATTTTTAATTGCATTTTTTTTTAATCCGATTGGATTTTTTTTTTTCAATACTCGTACGAGGTACAGGGTAACAGAAACAGCACGCAAATACAAACCAGGTGTGAATAAGTTCAACAGGTGGAAGTATATTTGATGCCAAGGTATACAGGCCACCACCCCAGCCATTAGTAGTACCTTCGTGCGTAGAGCAAGAGCTAGTGCGCGCACAGCAGAAGCATACAACAAGTAGACTAAGCCAGCGTACCTGCGTTATTACAATAAAAATGGTACCAGTACAGTACGTTTTCTTCTATTTATCCGAGACTTTAGATTCTACAGCAGCAGCAGTAGTATTGATATTATTAGTATTGTAGGAAAGCGTGTCGATGATGATAAGTGGCGATTACATACATGCACCATCGGCCACACCAAGCAGCCTGGGCCGCTGTAGTGGAGAATGTATCTCAACCACAACGTTACGAGCTGCGATAGAGGTCACGCCCAGTAAGGTGGTCTGAGTAAGGCATTATCCCGATATAAGGCGGTCAAAATCGCTTGGCGCTTGGCGCAACGAAGCCACACAGAAACTAATAAGGCGGCTACTTCCTCCAACAAGGTGATCATAATGCTCTGGCACACCACTGCCTTATGACTGGGGAACCTCTGCTGTAGTACCTACTGACTGTGCATCTATTATATTATAAAAATTAAAATACACTCCAGCTGTGACATCAAATATTTTGTCGAAACTCATCTTTGCAAGCTGTGTGTGATACTCCGATCGCGCGTATTACGGGTTGTTGTGTGTCCTCATTAAGGATATAGGTCGGCGACTCCCCTTGCAACTATAGTGTAGCTATCAGGGTCAACAGGGTGATGTTAGGCAGTCTGTGCGCGGAAACTATAAAACCCGTTTCTGAGGGGGGCATAATCTGACAGCTGAGGAAGGAAATGCATCAGTTTATCAAGTGAATCCTGTAAGTCGAATATCCGGATATGTGACACAGGCGGAGCATGCTGATGCTCGTCTCCTCCTCCTGCTGTGTCATGCGTAGTCTATATATATCTACAAGGGCTTCGCTCGCGGGCGGCTGGACGCCGCCCGCTACGCTTGCGGAAGGAGGAATAGACATTCAGTAGAAAGGCGGAAAAGAAGCACAAATGGCGCAACTGGCGACTTGAAAATGCCAAGAGGTCCATATATAGTACAACGGTACAGGATAGAGACGATTATGATTATGAGGTTGTTATTATCATCCATTCGCCCAGTCCATGATGGGCAAGTCGGAGGACTTCCTTGGCATATCCTTCCACCTCTCAGGTAGCGCCTATGTAGGCCCTGTACACTTCAATAGCTCTCTCTCTAAGTCGATCATCAACAATAAATTATCGCAGTGCATAAACACCAGGCACGCGCTTGTCAAGGATAGAGACAGGAAAACTACAACTTAAGATGTAAAGGCGCGCAGTGCCAAAAAAAACATGCTGGAAGCAGGAACTTGAACGCACACACCGCAAACATGTGAAGTACATTTGTATTCCTGAAATACGAAGAGCACGCATTTAGGCATAGTTCTCAAAAAACGATGCTGGTATAATAAACCACAACTTAACGTTCTATAAAGAACGTGCTGTCAACATTGCTTCCGAAGGAGCATGCAGGCTTGCTTGGACTCTTCCTCCTCAGCGGAGGTACCCAGCACCTTGCACTCTTGTTTTTTGTCGATGGTCTTGTGGATCTGTCCACAAACGTTGAAGCAGGGCGGGAGAACGTCGATAAGTGTCAAGGAATTAGTGGGGTATTAGTCCGTTTGACCACTTGCACAGGTTAACCAATAGCTTACCCAAACTAAGCCTTATAACACTCTCCCCCCCTTAAACGGCGGGATAGAAGGTCGGCCGTATATACGGGCGGACCTGTCATTTATCCAAGCCGTTTCATTTCCTGGGTAAGCCGGGGAGAGTATTTTTCAAGTTCGCCATGGGAAAATCTGAAAAAGTTTATTATGGTGGATGTGGGGATCGAACCCACGACCCAAAAACCCATGGTCTGTCGACGACGCCATTTGTTAAGGTATTAGTGGGGTACTTTTGGTCCGTTTGACCACTTGCACAGGTTAACCAATAGCTTACCCAAACTAAGCCTTATAACATAAGTATGTGTAAAAAAGTATTCGTACTTCTCTCCAGCAGACGTCGTAACCATCCAAATTATTGGAGCTCCTTACGCTGTTAGTAATTGTTGTGGTATTGTTGTACTTGCTCTTGGTACTTGGAAAAAGAGCCGCACTTCATAGACTATATCCGCACACCATCCCCTAGTCTTGAGCAAGAGACATGGATGTCTCGACTCGTGACACACAGGACGCAAGATAAGAGTAGAACGTACCTCGATGTCGAACGCCCTCGTGGCACCGTGGGAATGGAATGCGGGATGTATATCGAGCAAGTGGTCGCCTGCCTTCTTCAGGAGGTCACCGACCTTGATGTCGCCGGTGCACTTCGTGTTTATGTCCTCGCCGACTTGGCCCTCGGCGGCTGCTTCGCAGGGATTCTGCAAACGACAACAACGGATGGGAATACCTTGCGTTCAGTGAATGTTCAAAATAGTAAGGCCACGTAGCTGTCGTCGATTTCCAAAGTTGGAAAGGAAGTCGTACAATTTAACACTGCTGTTGTAATGAAAGCGGTCGTTTATGGGCAAAGCCCTGCCTGGTACCACAACGTTGCTAACACCTATGAAACCACCACTGGGACAGGAACGAACGGGATTCACAGTCGCAACTGGTAAGCGTAAGCCCCGGTATACTGCTATATAAGGCCTACCGGCGGAATACCGACAACGAAGGGTAAGAGACAGTACCTGCTGTATATATTGTTCGGTACTACTCTATTACTGCTGCTATCAACACTATTACGACCGACGTGTACTGCGATTCCTGAAGAGGTTGCGCACCCTACTTGTACTCGTTAATACAAAGAGTTCATGTGGTTGTATGAAAAATGAGTAACAGTAGTAGTACACCGCGTCACTACATGAACAACTCGCTAACCCCAATCACGGGACTGCTCTCCAGCATCACCCAGGTTAACTTCAGCTTCTGTTTACTGCTATATATCAACCTCCAGTGTGTACTGCTATTGGAGCTCCTTTCGCTGTTAGTAATTGTTGTGGTATTGTTGTACTTGCTCTTGGTACTTGGAAAAAGAGCCGCACTTCATAGACTATATCCGCACGCCATCCCCTAGTCTTGAGCAAGAGACATGGATGTCTCGACTCGTGACACACAGGACGCAAGATAAGAGTGGAACGTACCTCGATGTCGAACGCCCTCGTGGCACCGTGGGAATGGAATGCGGGATGTATATCGAGCAAGTGGTCGCCTGCCTTCTTCAGGAGGTCACCGACCTTGATGTCGCCGGTGCACTTCGTGTTTATGTCCTCGCCGACTTGGCGGCCCTCGGCGGCTGCTTCGCAGGGATTCTGCAAACGACAACAACGGATGGGAATACCTTGCGTTCAGTGAATGTTCAAAATAGTAAGGCCACGTAGCTGTCGTCGATTTCCAAAGTTGGAAAGGAAGTCGTACAATTTAACACTGCTGTTGTAATGAAAGCGGTCGTTTATGGGCAAAGCCCTGCCTGGTACCACAACGTTGCTAACACCTATGAAACCACCACTGGGACAGGAACGAACGGGATTCACAGTCGCAACTGGTAAGCGTAAGCCCCGGTATACTGCTATATAAGGCCTACCGGCGGAATACCGACAACGAAGGGTAAGAGACAGTACCTGCTATATATATTGTTCGGTACTACTCTATTACTGCTGCTATCAACACTATTACGACCGACGTGTACTGCGATTCCTGAAGAGGTTGCGCACCCTACTTGTACTCGTTAATACAAAGAGTTCATGTGGTTGTATGAAAAATGAGTAACAGTAGTAGTACACCGCGTCACTACATGAACAACTCGCTAACCCCAATCACGGGACTGCTCTCCAGCATCACCCAGGTTAACTTCAGCTTCTGTTTACTGCTATATATCAACCTCCAGTGTGTACTGCGACTGGTGCTGAGGTATCATGCTGCTGTGTTATTTATTACTGCATGGACCATTTTTACAACCCTGGCTAACCCCCGTGATGAGACTTGCCCGTTTTCATTGCGTCTTACATGTATAGATACCACGTAGTCGTAGTCGTACATCCAAAACGTGTGTTTATATCACAGCACAAAGCGTCACTGCATGAACCACTTGTTCAACCCCCGCTTACCCCGATGACGGGACTGCCCCGTACTCGTAGTCGTACATACATGAAGTAAGTGTGTTTGGCTGTACGTATGAAAAAGAAATCGCATCACACAGCGTCACTGCAAAGGTCTACTCGTAGACCTGAGTACTTGTACAATTCCCGCTTACACCGCGATGACGGGACTGCCCCGTACACGTATCATACTCGTACATGCAAAAGTGTGTTTGTACGCATGAAAAAGAAATCACAGCACAACAACAGAAATGTAACTCACGTTTCGTCAAGCTCTCAGCTCCTTCGTTAGGGACGCCGATCGAAGGTGAATCACAGGTGTCCGCGTCACACCAGTCACACACACGAGGGTTGTCGCCGCTTCCCCAGTGCTTCTTGTTAAGGTTATGAAAAGCTTGGCACGTGGAAGGCTCGTCACTCCTGCAGGTGTCGCAGACAGCGTACTGGGAACTCCTGTTCCTCCTATTTCGTGCGATGAGGAAGCCGTCACAACCCTTGCTCGGGCACGGCCAATCAGGATTGCCAGAAGAAGCTGAGTCCCGTTCTTGCCCGACCAGCTTCCACACGCCTGATCCTGAACCTCCACCACCCCCACTGTTGGCGGAGCCTCCTCCCGCACTAGCCTTGGTCCGCTTCGCAAATTTCAACTTCAAATTGTTATTGCCGATCCGGCAAATTTCAAATTCAAATTGTTTGCAGCCGTCAACGGCAATTCCCTCTCAACAGCCAGCAATTGGCCAACTTCAAATAAAAGTACAAAAAAGAAGTTGCTGAAAAAGCAAAATAAAAATATCAGAGAGCAAGCAGTAAAGATCAGAGAATGAGAGCTAAAAAGTAAGTAAGAATGAGACTAGGGAAAGCAAGGAAGGCAAGGAACTTCGGGACGGTTCTTTTCCCCAGCAACTAATTTTCTTTTCGGCAATTACGGGCTGAGAAGGGCTGAGAGGGGGGAGGATATGCCGAGCGAGACGTCCGAAGGGGGCGAGGTCTAGGTATATAGTTAAGAATGAGACTAGGGAAAGCAAGGAAGGCAAGGAACTTCGGGACGGTTCTTTTCCCCAGCAACTAATTTTCTTTTCGGCAATTACGGGCTGAGAAGGGCTGAGAGGGGGGAGGATATGCCGAGCGAGACGTCCGAAGGGGGCGAGGTCTAGGTATATAGTTGTATGCTTTCTTCCTCGACGGTTGATGCGCACATAACATACAGCAAAAAAGCGGAACTGCTGTGTAATACCTGGTACCGGTACTAAATAAGCTGTGGTGCGCTTTCGAAGGTTTTTCCTTTCTGTGGTATCATAGAGGCACATACTACTAATACATAGTCTACATCTAAATGCATCCTGTTACAACAGTACGCACATCACATACATGTATATATCGTGACACAGCATCGCCTCTATGGTCCACTCATTGCGATAGATCTGGTCATATTTTTCCTTGCAAGGGCAGAGGGGGTGGACGGGGGGGGGTAGCAGCCACATACATGTGCAGCACGTATGCTTGTATCCATCGCTTTTTCTCTTCCGCTCAACTTGCAGGAGAGGAGTTTTATAATCAGCGACCTTCACATCAAGTAAGTCGTGATCACCCCCGGAACACGCCTCTTGGATTCTAACGCGCAATGGCCATTCCCACTGATTGCTCGTTGATTATCATCGCAGTCAGTTTTGCAAACTCTCGTTTTTTTCACGATTTTGGCGACGTCAGGAGACACGGCAAAACACGCCCTCAAATCAACCCCCGGAACACGCCTCTTGGATTCTAACGCGCAATGGCCATTCCCACTGATTGCTCGTTGATTATCATCGCAGTTAGTTTTGCAAACTCTCGTTTTTTTCACGATTTCGGCGACGTCAGGAGACAGGGCAAAACACGCCCTCTTGCTGTTTTTTTTCACAAAGGATTCAGGGTTCAACCCCCCCCCAGACCTTCCACCAGCTGGATTATTACTCCGTACCAGGCGTAAGGAGCGGTGTGCGCGTGACCGTCATATCGCCATGCATGGCGACAGTCCGTAGGACCACAGACCTCTGCATGAGGGAGCACGCCGGATTTTCGCCAACCAGACAGACATTGCTTGGAGGGAGGGGGCGGGAGGGCGGGGGGGAGACGGCGCCGTACCTGGTATTGCTTTAAAATGTCGCGCCTGGGGGACGGGGGGCGGGGGGCGTCCGGATCATATCACAATTTAGCACCGGGTGTCATTTGTAGTCGGCTTCATGCCATCGTCACTGCTACTGGCATTGGTGACACGACGGAGAAACGATCGTCCCCCACCTTGACCACCACCGCCGGACCTCTATTAATAGATGAGACAGGCACGTGTGTACAGGCGGTGAAAAGGTGAGTGGAGGAGCGTGGGTCTGGGTTGCAGCGTCATAGTGGTCCATATAAAGGAGGGGGGTGTGAGCAAGAATGGGGTGTAAAATATGAATAATACAGCATGTTTCGTGTGAATTCACGTGCGCATGTGAATTCACGTGATCGTTCTGATGGAAGACATCCGGGCCAAGGCAACCGCAGTGTCAGCTTTTTTATCTCCAGCGTTTCACACCGCGCCTAGCTTGTTACATTTCTTCACACCTCGCACAGATCACGATCTATACATGTATCATCTAGGTAATCTATCTGTCGTCATGGTGTGGGATCTGTGTAGTACAGATCCAACCCAGGAGACACTCGCTAGATTATTCAGATCATATCTCACTACTAGCCAAAATGATTTATAGTCCATGCAGATTATGCGTGGAGACCAGGGATCTGTCTTCCTTGAAAGGTACAGATCATATAAATCATCAATACGGATCCCATCTGTCCGAGGCGTGATGTGAATTTTGGTCTACATGTTGTCTTCAGGTTGTTTCGCTTTACCAGGTTTTTTTTTGTTACGTCTCGCTCGCTCAGTGTGATAATGGTATCCTAGGCGGGGCTAGCGTGTCGATCGCGCCGGAGAGCAACTCGAGGGCAGCGGCAGGGGACTCCGAATCATTCCACATTTTTCATCGGTTCCATACCAGTCAGTTTCTGCTGTTTCTGTTGCACTGCACAGTGGTGTGTATCTGTTAGAGATTCACCATAAACCGTGAGCTAGCGCTGACTGCATATCTCAGTGGTTACATAGTATCGTTGACAGTACCCACTTTAGCCCTCCGGGTTAAAACCAGGTAAATGGGCTTTTCACGAGAAATACATCTTGGAAATAGAATGGGACATTTTTTGCGGTAAGGCAGAGAGAGATAAAACCACCTACTTTATTGGCTTCTCACGGGGCGTGGTCATAAATTGGGTGCGCCACTACTGTATGCACCAGTCTATATTGTTAATAGGCCACGATAGTTACTAGGCTAGTGGGCAGTGTAGTGAGATGCCAGGATTTACAACAGACACAGGCCACCCTCTTGCAAGTATATCTACTAGGCAGGTTCCACGTTGATCACTCACTTGTCTTCGAGAAGCTTTTCGTATTATTGCCGCTAATAATGTAGCATAGTCACGAGAGTAACCGAATTGCTGTGCGCCATGCCAATTCGCAGTAGTATCCTCTTTTTTCTATACGCACACGCTTTCAAAGGCACATGGAACCATTTTTATTCCAATATCCATATCCCGGATCCTAGATCCTAATCCTTTTCCGGATTCCCATGGCAATACCATAACACTAGCCCACCCTGATGAGACGTATATGAAAAAAATATGGAACATTCGGGGAAGCATCGGTTCCACGGTCTAGAACATGACTCGAAGATGCGGCTCTCTTCAAAGCCCAATCTCACACCTCTACCCTGCGAGGCTGCGACGCCTCAGAAAAATGCTAAATCGGAAAAGCGAAAACGGAGAACGGAAGACGGGAAACGGGCTGCGGAAAACCCGGCAGTAAAATGGCGGAATAAACAGACACGAGAGCTATCGGTTTCCTCAGGTAAACGCGGGGGATGGAAACGAAGGAAACAAAATCAGGAAAACGGGGAACTACTGAAAAATTAAATAAGTGCAAACACGCTGCGGTCGAAGGCGGGATAGCCGAAAAACCTCGCCGGCAAAACCCCGAGCGGTCGCAAAAGCTTATCAGGACGCTACACGAGAAACTCTGCTCACGCGCGGAATAGACATCGTTCGTAAGACTGCGGGAACGACGGCGAAACTGAGCGGAGAAGTAACGGGACACTCCTGTCATGAAAATTGAGTCAACTGCCCACGAAAACGAATATCCCCCCATACCCAGAACCCAAAACCGGGAATACAGGATTCAAATACTCGAGCGCGGTGGTGCCATTAACGTCAACTAGCCGCGTCCGTGCCTCGAGAGCAAACCACGTTGCTTTGAATCCCGGGTGCGACAGACCTATGCCGACGGAGTTGAAGGCACCAGGAACCTTGAGCCCCTCGTGTCGAAATAGTGTAACGAGCCGGAGAGAACGGAAGCTTGATCGTTCCCGGGTCGTCCAGAAAACGCACCAAATATTCCCCGTCGGTGATCGTGCGAGCGCTGGTTTTCCCTAGCCTCCACAAGCCGTCGTCGGCTTTGTGCAAAAATGGGCTCCGTTGTAGAGCACCTTTAGATACATGCGTAAGGTGCTTAACGGCCGCAAAAAAGTGGAACAATAAAATTCAAGACATGCACAACAAAACGGTCAACCAAGAGACCAAAAGTCGAGCAAGACGACCGACCATTCGTTCAGGCTCAAAACACGTTGATTTTATACTACACTAGAAATCGTCACAAGATCGGCAAATGCTCGCCATACCGTACGAATCAAGTCTCCAAACTTTGGGAAACGGTGTGAAGTCGGGTGTTCTGTCCTATAACCTGTTACCGCGGCCTCTGTCGACCATATTTCAACCAGAGAGTATTTATTTGGACTGTTTTCTGTTACTTTTCAGGGAACGTGTGTGGTTAGCGATTTCAACAGAAAAAGTAAACACCATACGCACTAGCTGTGCCGTTTAGCCACTTCATAAAACAAACCGCACCCTAGCACGACCGGTACCGCTCAAGAACGGAATGACCCAGTATAGAGTAGTCAGATAAAATGACCAATAACCTAGTGAGGAAGAGGCCGAACTCGAAAAAAAAACAGGAGAGTTGCTCTAAAAAAACAAACTGGCGATGAGCTCACCGCTCGGACGGGAAGGTCGTTCGCCGAAATGGGGGTGATCAGGTGCACTGCGCTGAGATTTCTGCGCAGCGTGGTGACTATCAAGCGTTGCAGCGACTGAACAACGACGCGACGCGAGCCCGTTTCGCGGCCGTCGCTTGATGCGCTGAGGAAGTCGAAGCTCCACGGTCAGCCGAACCAATCGCCGAACAGCACAAACAGTCATCGGAGAGATTCGAGCTCTTGAGGAATGGTGTGGCAGCCTGATTGACGGACGAATTACAGCGGAGGAAGCGCGCTGAAGTGGACACGCGCGAAGCCCAGGCGGTAATGGAAGTCGAGGCGGAGGGGAGGAGACAGAGCTGAGTTTACTATCATAGTCTTGTACTGCCGCCAAGTCGTGTTGGCAAACTAACCAGGTGCTACCGTGGCCAGTTGTGCCAAGCGCCCTTCCCGAGAGGATCCATGAAAAACGGATTATCCATGCCCGCGTCTACGGAGAGGTGGAGAACATGCAACAGGCAGCCGATGTGGAACGCATATATGATGCAAGAGGGAGGCACCAGGGTGTTTGCGACATCGTCCATCCTTGGCTGCTGCTGCTGCCGCTTACCGCAAGCAGTTTCGTTCTTTCGTGTTCCTATCAAGAACCAGACATGCTCGTCGTCTCCTTTTGCCCATCATTTCAGTTCATCTACGGGCTGATTGAACAATTACGGTGGCTGTTCGTTTTGGGTTGCTGAAATTTTGGTTTTCGGTGACATCTGCTGTCTTTCGACTTGGTTGTGATTGGTTCATGTTTCGAATTTCGTTAGTACTCATAACGACCTAGGGACACTTCTATTGCTGGCACCGGCCGAAAAATTCCCCTTACGCGCTCTGCTCACCGTAGTGCTGTAGTGGCGGAGCTAATCAGTGCGTAGCCGTAGTCAGGCGCCAACAATCGCTCGCCTTTAGCACGAGAAAGTTCCCGTCGTGCAGCCCCAATGCACCGCTGACAGTATGGGCGGTTGGTTTGATGGTGCTGGTTTGGAGTGCCAGCCCAGAAGAGCAAGATCTGTTGTCGCGAGAGCTGGAGGTCCATCTCCCGTTCCCACAATGGGCGACAGAACCCAGTCCAATGCGTCTCGCGCATCACCGCAATGATCCCACCCGACCACGGACCGATCGGTGGCTGGTGATCTTTTCCACCTCGAGCCGTTGGAGAGGCTCCTACACGTCATCCTGAGCGACGTGATGAGTTTTTTTTTAATGAAATTTTATGAACACGTATTGCGTCAACCCACCCGGGAGATTAGGCATGACGCCACGGTCGTGCGGGTGGCGCAGGGCTTAAAGCGCTCGACGGAAACGTGGCGGTGCGCATCTGCGCCGGGCATGGATGTGTGGGGGTATCCAAATAGAGGGGTTTATTCCTGAGGGGGAAGCCGTCCGGTGTGTCGCTAGAGGGACAGGGGCCGACAGCAAGGGTCTTGTAAGGGCCCGTTCAATTGAGCGCATTTTTTCGGCCTCGAGTACGCCTTGGCGAATAGTGGAGACCGCACTATACAGCCAAACCCAATCACGATGTTGGGGACCTGACGCAAAGCGTCCGAAAGGGCTGAGTTTCGCCGTTCCACGCGAGAAACTGCCAAAGCATGCGTTTCGCGAACAATATAGTTTTTTTGGGGCGCGCTGTTGGCCTTTCGACGTCATGTCGCAGTATGCGAGGTGATCGCGGGCTAGGCTCTGATGGCCGGTGACCCCGGAGCGGTTGAGGAGGAGGAGGAGGATGGTTGTAGGGTAGTGGATTTTCCTGTTCGTGGGATGGACAGGGAGAGTCTTGAGTTGAGGGGCGAAAAAGACACCTGTAGTGGATAATTGAGATGGGGGGTGGGCGTGCAGCACAGCTACTATATTGATGGCGGTGTATCGATATCTCCTGTCTCTGCCGAGGATGGATGAGAAATTACACAAGCACGCAGTGTGGGTGTTTGTCAGTTGTCGGCGTTGTAGCTTATAGCTTATTACGCTGCACGTTGTCACATTATCGGAGGCTAAACCAAATATATGTGTGTGCGAGTGCTACGCAGCAGGATCTCATATATAGTGTTTTTATTGCTCATCACACGAGGATGCCTTGCTGGCCACTGAGCAGCGCAGCAGCGCTGTTGTGGCGACTAGCAACGCTGGTTAGGGCTGCTTCTTACCCCCTAACCTATTTATGTGTGAATTACCCGATTTCTTAAAATTCGAGCCGAAAAAGCCGAAAACACGTATTTCGTAGTCGACCGTTTTTTTTTCAGAGCCGAAATTGCTACTCACCGAGCCGAAAGACGCCGAAGAACGATTTTTTGAGTTTTTCAAACTTCGGCAGAAATTCGACCGAGCCGATTTTTTTTTGAAAAGCCGAAAATTCCCGGAAACGACGGATCCCGGAGCAACATATACACGCTCGCGCCCAACGCCGACTTCGCCCGCCAGCGCCTCCAACGCACGCCCCCGCAACCCCCCCGTGACTCCGCGCACTGCCGGTACTCTCGACGCGCCGCCAGTCTCGATCGTCGACGCAACCGCCCCACCAACCGCCAACGCCGCAGCCGCGCCCCCCGAGGATAGTCCCAACACGCGGCCGCCACTTTCAATTGTCGACGCAGCCGCTTCCCCCACAGCCGGAGCCGCAGCTGCGCCCGCAAAGGTTGGCCCCACCTGGCGGCAGGGCCCGTGTCTTCATCATCCAGAACCAGAACCAGTGCCTCGACTCCCGTCGCGCCCCCTGTTGCCCCCACGGAGAGGGCCGCAAGCAGCGACAACGCCCGCGACCCCCCGTTCCCGCCGCCACGCTTCCACCGCCGTCACCCCTGCGAGCGGGTGGAGATGGCGAGGTTGCCGAGGCCACGGGGACTCGTGCAGGAACTTACACGGATACCAGTTGCATTTAGCGGTGCGCGCGAACATCCGGCAGGCCTGGGGGAGGCTGGAATTGGCCTTTCCCTTGGACCCGGGCGATCCAGCGAGGGGAGCGGTGTCCAGCCGCTTGGAGGGCCTGTCTCCGCCCAAACCGATGCTGCTTAGCACGAGCCGGAGCACCTCCCCCCGGCCCCGGCCAAATTCGAGGTTGCGGACGAACTCAGGCAGGGATGGGGGGTCAAACACCGTACCAGCAGGGGGGGGGACAACAGCAAGCGACGACCGCTGCGCAGCACGCATGAGCTCGCTCACCCACAAAGCGATGTCGCGGTTAACCATATCGCACAGCACGGCATGCGCTTTTGGGACGGACAGCATTCTGTGTTTGCTGAAGGTGTGGGCACGCAGGCCCGTGACCGCCACCGTAAACGCGCCGCCAAGGGCGTTGATCCGCGCCAGACATGGGGGATCGTCGGCGACCCCGGGCGAGAGACCCACCGAAAGAATCACAACGACGGCCATTCTCAAGATGTCGAGGCGATCGGCGACCATGAGTGAGTGCCCGATCAGCCCGTCCACGCGGGGTCCATAAGCCCCGACGTCAAAGGAGCTGAAAGACCGAAGCTGGGAGGCGACGTTGGCTGTCACGTGAATGGCCTCCCCCACGAAAGACTGCAGGTCAGCGAGGGAGTCACCGAGGTTCGGGGGGATACTGCCCCGAATGATCCACAACTTCCTAGCTGTGTTCACCTTGTTCCACGTAGCCATCTCGGTCGTAAGTTGTGGCTTTTGTTGCTGCCGTTCCTGAGCATCGCCGTCGTCGCGAGAGGCGGCTAACCAACCAGAGTTGTTCTCCACGAACTGGCGAAGGATGACGTCGAAGTTGGCTACCTGGTCAGCAGAGGCAGTCGTACGGCTGCTGACTAGGTAGCCAACTTCGAAATCATCCTTTGCCAGTTCGTGGAGAACAACTCTGGTTGGTTAGCCGCCTCTCGCAACGACGCCGACGCCCAGGAACGGCGGCGACAAAAGGCACAACTTACGACCGAGATGGCTACGTGGAACAAGGTGAACACAGCTAGGAAGCTGTGGATCATTCGGGGCAGTATCCCCCCGAACCTCGGTGACTCCCTCGCTGACCTGCAGTCTTTCGTGGGGGAGGCCATTCACGTGACAGCCAACGTCGCCTCCCAGCTTCGGTCTTTCAGCTCCTTTGACGTCGGGGCTTATGGGCCCCGCGTGGACGGGCTGATCGGGCACTCACTCATGGTCGCCGATCGCCTCGACATCTTGAGAATGGCCGTCGTTGCGATTCTTTCGGTGGGTCTCTCGCCCGGGGTCGCCGACGATCCCCCATATCTGGCGCGGATCAACGCCCTTGGCGGCGCGTTTACGGTGGCGGTCACGGGCCTGCGTGCCCACACCTTCAGCAAACACAGAATGCTGTCCGTCCCAGAAGCGCATGTCGTGCTGTGCGATATGGTTAACCGCGACATCGCTTTGTGGGTGAGCGAGCTCATGCGTGCTGCGCAGCGGTCGTCCCTTGCTGTTGTCCCCCCCCCTGCTAGTACGGTGTTTGACCCCCCATCCCTGCCTGAGTTCGTCCGCAACCTCGAATTTGGCCGGGGCCGGGGGGAGGTGCTCCGGCTCGTGCTAAGCAGCATCGGTTTGGGCGGAGACAGGCCCTCCAAGCGGCTGGACACCGCTCCCCTCGCTGGATCGCCCGGGTCCAAGGGAAAGGCCAATTCCAGCCTCCCCCAGGCCTGCCGGATGTTCGCGCGCACCGCTAAATGCAACTGGTATCCGTGTAAGTTCCTGCACGAGTCCCCGTGGCCTCGGCAACCTCGCCATCTCCACCCGCTCGCAGGGGTGACGGCGGTGGAAGCGTGGCGGCGGGAACGGGGGGTCGCGGGCGTTGTCGCTGCTTGCGGCCCTCTCCGTGGGGGCAACAGGGGGCGCGACGGGAGTCGAGGCACTGGTTCTGGTTCTGGATGATGAAGACACGGGCCCTGCCGCCAGGTGGGGCCAACCTTTGCGGGCGCAGCTGCGGCTCCGGCTGTGGGGGAAGCGGCTGCGTCGACAATTGAAAGTGGCGGCCGCGTGTTGGGACTATCCTCGGGGGGCGCGGCTGCGGCGTTGGCGGTTGGTGGGGCGTTTGCGTCGACGATCGAGACTGGCGGCGCGTCGAGAGTATCGGCAGTGCGCGGAGTCACGGGGGGGTTGCGGGGGCGTGCGTTGGAGGCGCTGGCGGGCGAAGTCGGCGTTGGGCGCGAGCGTGTATATGTTGCTCCGGGATCCGTCGTTTACGGGAATAAAGGTAACCATGGGGAGCGCGCGCGCGAGTGTTCGTTAGTCTCGGCACACCTTGTAGGAACTGGCTTATCGGTTGCGCGCGGAGATACAGGTAGGCTTAGCGAGCGTGCGCGAAGTTCGGATTTTGACTCGGGGTGCGGACACAGCGGAACCGACGGCGCGGACACGGCGCGACCGACGGCGAGAGCGCGCACGCCCAGTGGAATTCGGCGGTTGAGGCGTGGTGCGCCGCGCACAATTGCGTAGCGCATTCGGTATCATCAACAGGTTCCGCGAATCTCGATGTGGTTGCCAGCGCGGGGTCGTCTCTTTTGCATGCCTGTGACGGCAGTTTTAAATTGTTTACGTCTGCTGTCGGATCCGCTCGCATTGCCCCACTTATTCATCCTCACATCGTCCGTCATTGGTTAGGTACCGCCAAGAAATTCCCTGGTGTTGAACAGTTGCTCCGCGTTTTTGCACCGGGCTCCCCGGTGTGTGTTGCGCGGGGGGGTAACTTGACCGCTGAGCTTGCATACGGTAACCACCCGAGCGTTGCCCCCCATCCGTTGCTGTTCACCAAAAGATATGTGCTGGCGTTGTACACGGTCGGGCTCTGGTGTTTAAATTAAGTTCCGCGTTTGATATTCGGGGTTTACGTGTTTCGCCGTTGGCCGTCGTTCTTAAGCCTAAGTTTCGCATTCTTCACGATCTCACGTTTGCGCGCGCGGGCGGCCATTCCAGCGTTAACGACGTTACCGATTTTTCCTCCGCCCCCTCCTGCGAGCTCGGTCATGTGCTTCGGGATGTGTTGTTACGGGTGTTGGTTTTGCGGCAGATACACGGTGCCACAGCTAGAATCGTCCTTTGCCACGTTGACGAGAAATACGCCTTTCGTCAAGTCTTAGTTGACCCGGTAGGGGCGCCGGTTTTTGGGTACGCGATGGGCGGCTACGTAGTTGTGGATCTTCGCTCGCAATTCGGGTGGCGTAATAGCCCCAGGTTCTGGGGGCTGATGGCTTCCGCGCTGGAACATGCCCACACCCACACTACGTTCCAAGATGCGGCCGTTTTCCAACAAGGGGCGGCCGCCGTCCAACATGTGCGTCTTGCCCCGCCGCGGGGGGGTTCGGTCAGGTCCTTCCCTCGTGATTGTCGAACCGTTTCCGGTAGCGGCGGTTTCGCCGGGAGTTATTGTTTTGTGCGGTACTACGTAGACGACGGCATTTTTGTCGAGGTGCAGTGGTGGCCGGACGGTCGTCGCTGTTTGCGGGCTGTGCAGTCCTTGGCGTTGGACCACTTTCGCTTGTTGGGCGTACGTGGCGCGTCCGACCCTCCTCTCTTGTCCGCCAACAAAATCACTAACTGGGGCACGCGTCTCGAAGTGCTGGGCTGGTTAGTGGACACAGAGGCGCTTACGGTGACGTCGCCGCCACATAAGCGTCTCAAGCTGCGATTGCTTCTAACGGAGTGGCCCCGGACTCGCACCCATGCTTCAGCGAAGCAGGTGTCGCAGCTAGCGGGTTTCCCCTTGCACATCTTGTTTGCCGTTCGTCCTGGGTCTTTCTTCGTGCATCGTTTGTTGGCTTCGGTTGGGATGCCGCGCATCGCAGCCGGTGATGATTCCGCTGGCCGGATGGCCAATCCGGGGCGGCGTGTTGCCCTTGGGCCCGAGTTCCACGCGGATCTCGAGTTCTGGCGGTGGTTTGTTGACAAAGGTGTTGACGCGCGCGGCGGGGTGTTCGGCGCCGATGGATCATTTGCTTGAGCGCCCGGTACAACGTACGTTGTTTTCGGACGCGTCAAAAACCGCCGTCGGGGGATGCTGTCTCGAAACCGGTGTTTACTGGCGCTATGATCTCACCGCCCAGGAACAGTCACGGTTTTGTGGCTCGAGCAAGCCTGTCCACGGCGTGGACGACTCATCTATCAACGTGCTTGAACTTTTGGGCATGGTTGTGTCGGCCTTTGTCCTAGTGTCTTCGTGTGCCGATCGACCATCAGCGACGGGAGATTGTGCTTTGTTGCGAGGAGACAACGAGGCTGCCGTGCATTGGGTGCGGCGGTGTCGGGGGGGGCTGGAACCGCGTTCCGGTGCCCTGATGCGTCTCCTCGGCGTTCTCGAATTGTCATCTGGATGGCATTTCGAGGCGACGAATGTGCGTGATATCCACAACGCATCCGCCGACGGTATCTCCGCTAGGATCACCGCTCCGTGCTCGATAATTTGCGCGCCGTTCGTCCCAACGCCCCGTGGCAGGTTCGGCAACTAGGGACCATCGGCATGTCTCTCTGTTCTTCCGTGTTGGCCTCGGACTCATGCGACACGCCGCTGCGGCCTCGACAGAACGAGCTTATTTGGGGCAATTTGGCCCATGGGTAGACTTTCGGGTACGTTCTGGTGTTCCCGTGTCTCTTGAGCGCGGCATTGACGGTATGACCAACGTGTGGCATTTGTTTGAGCACGTAGCGTACGCCTTTGCTACCAAGAAACTGCGGTCGGCGACCATCGAAAGCCGTCTGTCGGCCATCAATTGTTTTCATCGCATTTCACGCGGTTTCGAGCTCGACACCACTCACCCCGTCATCGCAAGCGCCCTCAAAGGTTCGTCGCGCTCGCATGCCGAAGTGGGTAATCAGGCGACCGTGCGTTGTCCCGTGTCGTTGGCTACGTTTCTTGCTGGCGAAACTTTGATCCCTGCTTGGCGTAACGGGGGGCGCGTGTTGTGGCTTGCGTTGTGTGCGTCGTTTTTTTTTTTATCCGCGCGTCCGAAATGTTCGCGCAAACCCGGTCGCGTATCCACGAAACTTATTGTTTACGGCGGGCAGACGTGCACAGATAGGGGTAGCGCAATGGTCGAGAGCCGACCGCGTCGAGGTTTGATTTCGTGGGTCTAAGAGCGACCAGTTGCGAAAAGGGGCGGTTATTTCGCGCGTTCGGGCGGGTTCACCGAGGCCCGTGGGGGCCGGTGTCGGCGCTGTTGATCTTATGCTCGAGTCGATGTCTTGTTATTTGTTTTTTTGTCCTCGTCGGCTCCCCTGGTGGCGTATGGCAGTGGTGGCGGCAGATGGTCCATGTGGACGAAGCAACAAGCGACGGTAGCCCTGCGAGAAGTGGTTGCGTTGGCGGGCGTGCGGGCGGACGAGTACGCTTTGCACTCCCTTAGGATTTGAGGCGCAACGCACTTGTCAGCAGGGGGTGCCTCCCCAGAGACGTTGCAACGAGGGCCGGTGGGCGTCTGGTGCGTATAAGGCGTACGTTCGTAGCCACGGGAAGGATGCCAGCTGGGTAGCAAACGCAATGGCTCAGGAGGGGATGGGTAACGGGATCCAGCCGGGGCAGGGTACAGATTGGGGGCAAGTCAACCCCATTCCAAAGCTGGAGGGGTAGAAGTCGACGTAACTACTTCAGCTAGTACGCAACCTTATTATTTGTGCCAGGCGGATAGAAATTAGGAGTTGGATCTTGACGTGCGCATCTTAAGGGTACAGCAAAAGGGGGTAGAGGGGGACGCAATGCGTCCGTAAGCTGAGCCAAATACCATTGTTGGAGGCTGGCGTCGAAAGCTCGACATTGTCAGTTGGGATGGAAGTTGACTCAGGGTTACGGACGATAGCGTGGGGCTGCTGTTGGAGCAGCCCCGGGGGCTTGCCCCTCTCTCCGCCCCACGTGCTCCGAGCGGGGGGCGCGCATTAATTAATATGCTACAGCTTCGAAAGCAAAATACGAAGCGTATTATTATCGGCACGAGAAAATAAGGGTTGTGTATGTACGGAAGAAGTTTGGGGCTATTGCACGTTGACCAATGAGACCAACGCGGGTGGTTACTTGTACTTGTTCTGTTATAGCAAAGAGAATCTTGGATCAGTCTGTCTCGTTGCTGATTAGCAAGCGAAGCACGCAGAGAAGAGAGAAACATCGTCAGCGAGACAGGTTCAAGGTGCGATGTAGACTAGTTGATTTCCCACCCACCCGCCCGTGCTTTTGAGGGGGTCAGTGGAGGGGGAATGAGGCGGTCGCAGCAACGCGGGCAGAATGTTCGTTGCTGTTAGCTACACGTACCTAAGAGTCGGTGTGCAGCCGCCTGGGTGTAGCCGTAAGTCATAGCGAATTCTCACAGCGGCACTCACCACAGCAGTCAAAGCGAAATCTCACAGCAGCAGTCGCAGCGAATCTCGCTCACAGCAGCAAATCAACCCGTCTATTTTTTTTTATTTTTTTTACACACATTTACTTTTCAGCTTCTGGACAAGCCGTGGTCACAGGTGTCGTCCCTTCTTTCCCCCGATTCTTGCCTTCAATTTTTATCGCGCATAGGGTTCAGCAATCCCACTGCTCGTCGATTTTTCATCGAGTGTTGCTAACTCACGCTCTCGCGCTTTCCGCGGTCAACTTGTGCACAAGAAAAAGTCCCCACGAATTCATACGAGTATGCACTCGGGGGGATTCGAATTCACGAAACTGACCTATACCAGGCTCAAGGATAACCTGATACGCCACCGGGGCGACCGGTCGTCTATATCGCACCTTGAACCTGTCTCGCTGACGATGCTTCACTCTTCTCTGCGTGCTTCGCTTGCTAGTTAAACAACCAGGCAGACTGATCCAAGGTTCCCCTTGCTCAAAGACGTCGGTTGACGGTACTACTCTTGACTTTTGACGGACAACCGTCAAGGACCGCTCTATACTAAAACAATCATATTACGTTTAAAGAGGCCTTGACGGGGCAAAACTAGACCGTCAACCGACATCTTTGCCCTTGCTATACCAGTACGTATAAGTACAAGTAACCACCCGCGCTGATCTCATTGGTCAACGTGCAATAATAGCCCAAACTTCTTCCGTACATGCAAAACCTTACCTTTTTTTCCTTTTACATCCTCTGGATGGGGAAAAATAAAGCTTTAGCTCACCACACTTCCACTTATTTTCATACGCGTCGTGTGTCGATTTAACTCAGTTGCTTTCGCAGCCCAACGCTAGCTGTATAACCTTACCTTTTTTTTTTTTCTTTTTTTTTTTCATCTTCCGGCGGATGGGGAAAAATAAAAATAAAGTAAAGCTTTAGCTCACCACACTTCCACGTATTTTCATACGCGTCGTGTGTCGATTTAACTCAGCTGCTTTCGCAGCCCAACGCTAGCTGGCGCACCCTTCGGGTCCCATTGTAGGTATAGCGTAAGCTGTCCCTATCGGTGGTCTTCGTTACAACCCAGGCAGCGCAAGCTGCCGTTTTATACGGCCTGTCCCCTGAGGGTCAGTTTCGGTGGAGATAGCCACCCGGAATGTCATCTTTCCGGGTAGTGTGGGACCTGCGCAAGCTCACCCACTAACAAAACCCCTGGCCATGGGAGATGGCCTTCCGCCGGACTTGGTCCAGTTACGGTCCACCCTACCCATTCGGGCGTTGGTCCTCGCCTTTATTTTTTTTCTCGTGCCTCAGCCTAGTAGTAGATCGTTCGATCGTTTGGTCGTTGGATCCTTCGAGATTCGGTTTTATCGGGGCATTTCTTTCGGGCTATCTCTCGGAATGTTTCGGCCAATCAATTATCGCTCTCCTGTGATGCATTTTCTGCCTTCAGGCAACTTGGTTGAGCTGTCTAGGAGGCAGGGGTTTTGGCGGAGACTTTGCAGTACACGCGGAGAGGACTCGGCGTGCTGAAGCTGACCCCGCTGCTCCTGCGAAGAGTGAGGCATGGTGACAATACAGGCAAGGGCTGTCCTTCTATGTGGCTATATGTCTGATGTCTTAACTCGTGTACCCGGTGCTGATGGTTTCGATATGTACACCTTTTCTCGTCGCTCAAATTCTGTCTCGTACAAGCATGATCACGCTCGCAGCATAGAGCTACCGCGCTGCTTCAAGGCTCAAGACGCTATGAGTGCGTGCTGCCGAGCACACATGCTACACAGCATGCACAGAAAGCCATGATATTGCTGCTGCCGTGCTTGGAAAGCGCGTTCAAAAATCGAGGAATGTTAGGTTGGCATAGAGCTGTGGTGGTCTCCCTACGTATAGTGCTGGTATGTTCCAGCCAACAATATCGGCAGTATAACGGATGCCAGCACCGTTGGGTGTAATACCGATACATTGTAGTAGTAATTGTATCAGTACAATCTTGCCAAGCAATTTTAAAGGTATTATAACGAACGTAAGCACTGTTGAAAAGGCACCATAGCGAGACACCCACGGTATGTACTCTCACATTGCTGAAAATCAGGGCTCCTGCGCGACAATAACGTAGACAATAAGAGCATCGAGTGATTTCAATGCGAAGGTTGCAGCTGCTCAAGCAAACCCCAACGATGGTCCCGATCACGTGGCGTGCCGCTATGTCATTGCTACTCGTCACGGTTTCCCTGTTTGCATTCGAGACGTTCTGATACCAATTTGGCCGCTTATTAACAGTACCAACGCCTGAGTTGAAGTTCTCGCTACGTGTGTTCTTGTACATTTCGAGTACAAGGTGATACACTATAATGCTGCAATTTGCATTTTGCATGTCACATCACTTCTGATCAGCATCCTGAATGTTTTATGCTGATGTTCTCACATTCATTGTGCATGAAGCATAATCGAAGTATATGGGCATGGGTGGGACGGGACTCGGGAAAACGATCCGCGGCCGCCGCCGCAGCAGCAGCAGCGGCAGTGCTCTCGGTTCAGCAGCTGTAACCCTGCTGCTGTCTCGCACCTCTGATAAGTCCTCGATTTGTCAGCCTGTGTGCTTGCACCCATCTAATCTTCCTGTTATGCCCGATCGAGCCGCCTTCACCACGGCCCAACACCATCCTATTCTAATTTCGAGTAGTTTGTCACCAATGTTAACGTGGGTCCAGGCAGGCAGTGTTGAGGTGTTGGGTGTTGGATATGCGTCGACGGCTGATGCTGTACGTAGCTTGACGTATATTTCGCCTTTTCACAATGAACCATGGACGTCCGGACCATCATCGTCATCATCATCATCACTATCCATCAACCTATACAAGATATATATCGTGATATGTGATACAATATCGTGATGATACGTGGAATGGAAGCAATTTTTACACAAAATTGAAAAACTTTGCTCGCGAAGCAATTTGCTAGCGGGACTCACGCGCATATGACAGAATCGGACAAGTTCACCCCTTTTGGTCTCTTCTGTTCGAAGGTGAACACGTAAACACATGGCATGCATATTAATAGTCGTATCCCGGGAAATCTACATCTGCATGCTTGATATGCTTGACCATTTGCTTGTATTCTACACAGAGACACAGAGACACAGCAGTACGTGACTAGAAGGCGCTTCGCTCCGCGGGCGGCATTCGCCGGCCGCTACGCTCGCTCACGAAGGAACAATGCAAAAATACAACAAAATTATGTGAAGCGGGCAGAGGTCCGTCGTTGATTGTATATCAGGTGCGAACTTGCGAATTTATAATGCCAAGAGCCCCCACCTCCATGCTCCAGGAAAACAACACGGATGCCACATTTGTACCTCACCGGTAGTACCTGGTATCTGACTGTTGTACTCGCGGTGTATACAAGTTTACCTGTCTCGAAGTTTGCGACTACATAACTATTGTCTCTCCATATGACGCATTGGCACGGACATGGACTGGGTGTGCTGGATGTTGATGGGGTCAAAAGGCGGACATTATTACGATACACCATAGTAGTAGTACCATAGCGTGGAACATGTGTGATTGAAGTGGCGGCAAAGAGACTATGGTCACGTTAGTACACCCTCGGAAAATACCTTCATTCTAAATCGGTATATTACGTCCAGTAATAGGCGGCGGCCCGTCACAAGGCTGGGTGTCAGCGGTACTTGGAAATTATCGAAGTGAGTTGTTGGTGGTGGCCTCAGAACGTAATGTTCATGGATGTGGAACAACAACAGAGGGGAAACATAGAATGCTCGTACGAGCACGATACATGGAGGCTCTCGGCGACACCTTTGCTCTTTGTCTGCTTTGCTTGCGTTGTCGCACTCTGGTCGACACGAAGGTACTGTTGATTTGTGCTAGGTCGATGGCAGGCTGTTCTGCTGTATTTAAATTGAAGCCTCGCGGTACATGGATGCATGGATGCTGTGGCTCTCAGAGCCTGCTTTTTCTCCCTCGTCCTGACTATATATGTGCAAAATGCACTGCACGGGTTCAAGAGCAAAAAAAAAGAAACAGGAAGAATATGAAGAAAGGAAGAAACGTCCGTGGATCGGTCCCGAAAACACCTTTTTCTCGTCGGCAGTTAATAAATTATTACAATATGGTATACCCTTTTTAAGACCACCCCGTGACAAGTGACAAGCCAATAAACCTGGTCTTATCTTCGCTTCGGTCTTATCCTTCTTTAAGACCGTTATGGCCTTAATCCGGGACAAGACCGAAAACGGTTTTATATCGGAGGGAAATGTCATGCACGCGATTGCTTCTCCCCACACACTACTCATTACCTGGTAGATGTGAACGTCCTCTGGGTCGGCCCTCACGCCCCCGAAATGCACGCCAGAAGACCTAACAATGTGGCCGAAACGATACCCGGATCCCCAGGAGGATCTAAAAAAAAAAAAAAAAAAAAAATGTGACCGCCCGGATCTTGGAGGATAGTTTTTACGCTACACAGCAGTATCTCGTTGGCCGAGGGCTATGTGGTGGTCCGCATATCGGAATAATAAATAAATTTCTTAAAGCGGCGCTTCTCGCCCATTTCTGGCCCGTTTTGGGTCCGGGTTCGGGTCAAGGTTAGGGTTAGGGGTAGGGGGTGGGTTGGGTCTACGCGCGTACCTCTCTATCCGACCAGGAAGTGCTTTCTGCTCGCAAACGCGAACACATGATGTGCGCCGTTGCCCGGCCGCCGAGCGATGGCCCTTGTAAGATTCGTAGTACAACTAGTGCTTGTTCGTTATTTTTTTCCCTCTGTAAGGCCTACCAAATACTATACTGCACAGCAAACTGCGCAGCAGTGTCAGCGGAACAGAAAACGAGCTGATTTACCACATCTCCGATGGACCTTCATGCTATCTGACGCTGCGCAGGGCATGGACGGCCACAGCCGAAGAGGCAGCAGCACGAGTTGTCTCTGTACGGCAGAGGGCGCTCGTGGGCTGGGCTCTCTTGCGTCAAGCTAGGATTCTTGTATAGCGTGCACAGGCGTTATTTTCCCGACCTAAGACCGGGTTAGGGGATAAGGGGCAATTTGGTCTCGTCTGTTGATTTTTCGTGACAAGCCGATTTTTCTGGTCTTACCTCTAATATGGTCTGGTGTTAAAATGGGAACAGCACTACACTGTAACTTACTTCGAAGAAGTAATAATTTGGCTTGCAAAGATAAGTATCGACCCTAAATTTATCGCACTCACGGCTGACGTTAGAATATATTCATAAAAATAGCTGGGGATGGCTGAGAGGCGGGAGAATATGCCGAGGACATCCTCCTGAGCTCCGGAGCATTCGTGTTTGTGAGGATGGGGAGGGATCATCCTTGAATAGGCCCCAAACAAACAACGCCAAATATATTTGGAAACCAACATGGGCATCTCTCAAGACCACTTTATTGCTCACGCATCACGGCACGTTGTCGTAGGGCTTTATTTTTGTCGTCCAAGTGATCCCTGTCGCCCATGGCTACCTGGACATCCCAACACAACGACAAGGTACTGATCGTAGCTCGCGCACCGTCGATAAACTCCTGGTTTTGTAATTGCGCCGCATTTCAGATCAAACAACACTGGGAGTGCCCGGCATCTGAGTAAATTGTTCCATAACAATAAGGCACTTCGCTCCGCGGGCGGCTTTTGCCGCCTGCTACGCTCGCTCAGGGATGAAAAATACCACAATACTACACACTTGGTTAACATTACCCTGTTGACCCTGGTACATAAAAGCTATTGTTGTAGTTCTAAGGGGAGTCGCCGACCTCTATCCTTGATGAGAACACACACAGTGGAAATACGCGCGATCGGAGTATCACGCACAGCATGCAAATATGAGTTTCGACGAAATCTTCGATCTCACAGCTGGAGTGTATTTTTATTTCTTGTAATACATGCTGTGGCGGGGATAGAGGTTCACGATTGATGGCGCATGCAAGTTGGCGACTTTGATGATGACAAGAGTCCCGCCGCTCTGCTCCAGGAGAACAGCCCGGACGCCACATGCATGAGTATACCGTATGCGCCTGGTAGATTCGCAATGTTTATGTATGCCTCGAAGTTGGTGACTGCAAGTGTTACAGATTTTTTTTTTTTCCCCTCTTCGTATCGTAGGGTGACGAATCGGCACGGACACTGGCTGTGCTGAAAGTCGATTGGTGGAAGAAGCAGTTAAGTCGAAAACACACGTCAGTCATTCCTTATTTTCCATACTAGAAAAAAGTTTATCACGTCTACGAGTAGATGGCGGTCCGTCCCAGGGCTAAATGTCTGCGGTACTTGGAAAAAAAGTTGATAACTATTAACCCCTTTACAACTGGAAATCCGTTTCGGGGATAAAATTGCTTGGATTTAGTATGGGGAGGGGTTCGGGGGCTCTAAAGGGGTTAAGCCCAAGCTCCCCCAACAAAATGATGTGTAGAAGCTTCATCTCAAACAAAGTCAGCTTCAGTAGCCAGACAAACCCGCCGTTACCACGCCGGTCTATATCCAACCACCTCCAAACTGGTTGTGGCTTTATTATTACTACAAAAAAACAGAGGAAAAAAGAAAAAACGGACACGAAATTGATCGTATCATACGTTCTGTGAAAGAGATAATTCTAAACAAAACTCAATCCCAATGAACAAGAGAGGAGAGCAAATGAACTACCTGGTACCTGCTATAAGCGTGGAGGGTACGGATGGGTGGTACGACTAACAGAGCAAAAGCCAAGCCAAACAAGAAAATGGGAACTGCAGCAGCAGTAGAAAACAAAGCTAAAGATGGAAAACCAAAAGGAGATTCCTGCCTGGAATGAAATAAACAAAACAAAAACAAATCAGAAATACGTGAACCCCCCCCCCCCCCCCCCCCCAAAACGTTAGGATTTTTTTCCTACCTGGAATGGAATAAATGAAACAAGAACAAACCAGAAATGCGTCGTATGTACTAAAAATCAAAAACGTGAAAACTTGAAAAAAAAAGAAGAAGTAACTCTGCCTGACTCTTCGAGACTTCGAATTCACGTCCTCAAGCTCTCAGTCTGTCGCCTGGCCATTTTACCGTAGAATACCAAAGATCCATGGACGGATCGATCCGGAAAAAGAACCTAGTAGGCAATTCAGAGCTGAGGATGGCTCAGAAACAGGGGATGTGCAAGGCTGGCCAGCCAAGTAGCCAGAACATGAAGCAGGAGCAGGTATTGTTATTCCGCTGCACCTGATAACGTCAGGTTACGTTCGTAAATATGTTCACAATACGAGAAAATGAGGTATGTCTCTTGTGAATTTGGCTATTTGGGAGTACAGAGTAGTAGTACACTCGAAATGGCGCTCTGGGTAAGGTACTCCGGCCCTCTCTTTCACTGGATAGCGCTCAATCCCACCTTTATTAGCTGAAAAGGCCAAGGCTGTTGTTGTGGTGGTCGCGTCAACATGAGGTCACAAGACAAGTCTCCAGTGCTGTAGCTCTTTTTTCTTTTTCCCCACACCCCATTTATTTTCTCCGCACTGCTCTCGCCCTCCCTCCCAGTAGTAACTCAGATCCGGGGTCACACAGGGGGCCCTCCTCCCCCATCCCCTCTACCGCCGTACGTGCCTTGGTTTTTATCGCGAGAAGAATTCAGGATTTTCTTGCCTCGTCGACTCCCGCTGAATTGTACCGGAGTCGAAGAATGCCTTGGAAAAAAGGAAGATGATACGTACGCGATAGAATGCGCAGGCTCACCAGCACGGCAGGCGAAGAAACAATGAATACACACGTGTACGAATGCGCGAAAAACAAAATAATTCCCGAAGAAGTGTAATGAAAACAAAGCAGGCACTAACGACCGACAGAAAGGGCATTGGGATAGGCATACAACAAGGCAAGGGAGTCCGGGCGGGACTACACCAGCTACTTACATGGCCATAAAGACCCACAGAATGACAATGATGGCCAGATCCAGATTTCAGTCTCTCGCGCAGAACTCCCCCCCCCAGCCGCATTGGTGCCAACGGTCAACCTTCCGTGTCACGGTTACAACTGTCGCGTGTCGCGCTACCGCTCTACTCTTCTTCGCATCATGCCATTTCGTCATGAAGAACTCCGCCTCGCCCTCGATCCGTCGGCACCACCTGCCGGCCTTCTGTGCTGCCTCGCGCCGTTGTTCGAACGATGTTCCGAACTCCTTCAGGTCCTCCCCGAGGCGCTCCCATCCAGTCCTTCCACACGTCGGACACAGCATCACCTGCCTGACCTTTGACGGCTGACAGATCCCTAGTCTACGTGCGTGTCTTTATAGCTCAGAAGTCGTTGCAGCATTAAATGCACACATGGGGCAGATTAGATCCCTGCTGATGATATCTATGAATGATGTTTGTCTTGCAGGGCAGACAAAGCCCTGATCTAGATGATTTGCGCGGCCTACCTGGTAGGTATGATGTTCCCGGGTGAGAGGCGGAATTACTGAATACACATCTTTTATAAAAAATAAAAATACACATCGGCTGTGAGATCGAAGATTTTGTCGAAACTTATCTTTGCAAGCTGTGTGTGATACTCCGATTGCGCGTATTACTGGGTGTGTGTCCTCATTAAGGATATAGTAGGTCGGCGACTCCCCTTGGAACTACAGTGTATAGGTTGTAACAGGGTCGACAGGGTGATGTTAGTCAGTCTGTGCGCGGAAACTATAAAAACACCCTTTTTTGAGGGGGACAAAATCTGACAGCTGTGGAAGGAAATGTTATAAAAATAAAAATACACTCCAGCTGTGAGATCGAAGATTTTATCGAAACTCATATTTGCAAGCTGTGTGGGATACTCCGATCGCGTGTGTTACGGGTTGTGTGTCCTCAGTAAGGATATAGGTCGGCAACTCCTCTTGGAACTACAGTGTAGCTATCAGGGTCAACAGGGTGATGTTAGTCAGTCTGTGCGCGGAAACTATAAAACCCGTTTTTTAGGGGGACAAAAGCTGACAGCTGTAGAAGGAAATGCAACAGTTTATCAAGTGTATCCTGTGAGTCGTATAACCGGTAAGGGGAGGGCGGCGTGGGGGCCTGGGTTTGAACAAGAGGGAGCGGGAAGGGGGGGGGTCGGGGCAACTCAATCTGTGCGTGGAAACTATGAATCCTTCAAGGGGATAAATCTGACGGTTTTGGAAGGAATGCGCCAGTTTATCATGTATATCCTGTAAGTCGCGCAACCGGTGAGGAGAGGGCGGAGTGTTCGACGGGGTGGGAGGGGGGGGGGGGGGGGGTTGGGGCATAAGGGTTTTTAACAGCATTAGGCCGCATATATGTAGGGGTTTGCTATACGCGTGGTGCTAGGTCCAGGAGATGGTGCGGGTTGTGGGGAAGAAGGGGGCGTTTGGGGGGGGGGATGGATTTATTCTACGTCATAAATGGCTAGAAAGATAATGACGTGATATCAATTGCGCAGAAGTGTTTATTACTCTGGCCGATTTCGATTTTAGGTGGGGCGTTTGATTGAGAGGGAACGGGGGAAAAAAAGGGGAGGGGGGGGGGGGGGGGGGGGGGGGGGGGGGGGGATGAAGTGAAGCTGCGGCATGGATGGCTAGAAAGAGAATGAGGTGATATCAGCTGGCTGGTAGTGTTTACTACTCTGGCAGATTTTGATTTCAGGTGGGGGGTGTGAACAAGAGGGATCGGGGGGGGGGGGGGGGGAGCGGGCGGGGCACTTCCATATGTGCGCGGAAACGATAAATCCTTGAAGGGGACAAATCTGACGGTTGTGGCATACATCCCTTTGTATCACCTGCCTGGTATTGTTTATTTTTCTAGAAATGTTTGATTTAGGTGTGGTATACAACGTGTTACAATGGGGTGGGCTATATAAGGCGGTATAGTGCACCGAGATTTTGACCGCCCTATCTCGAAAGACCGCCCTACTGGAGTTAGGGCGGTTGACCGCCCTGTTGGGCATTTGGTGATATCCCAATAAGGCGGTAACCGCCCTATTGAGGGCATACAGCCTTTTAAGGTACAGCACAGAGTGCCTCTGACCCAGAAGATGACCCAGAGGGCATCACGAAGAGGGATATCATACGTGTGCCCGGAGAAGGAAGGTGCAGCGTTGCAGCAGTACCAGTGCTGAACCCAGTAAATATGTGTGGTGTCAAACACACACCATAGCACAGCAGAGCAGACGGGTGCACACACACTTTGCATGTTGAGAAGTATAGTATTAATCGAGCTGCCGGCGACAGAGCCCGCCGAAGACGCACTCCACCCAGAGAAGATACACACTGCTGTACTGTCGTACGGAGAGGAGTCTTCGCTTTGCTACACATTCACAACAGAGCTCCAAGCTATTCTACGGCCCTGTACTACTGCACTGACTACTGTATTGCACTACAGTCCTCCGCTGTGCCCCCCCCCATGGCCTCGTTGAGGCTCACAAAATTGCCTCATGTCTGCCTGCTGCACTGGCTCAGAGGCATGCGCTTTGATTATCGACATCCTATCCTTCTGCAGATAGAAGGAGACATCGCCATTGCCGCACGCCTCCGCTGCGCTCTCCAGAGAACCGAAGTGCGACGAAAGTTCCACGCAGGCCGGGGGGGCACCGCCCCCGTGCCCCGTCGTATCATCAACAACGCCCGTGTCTGACGCCTTGCGCTTTCCCGTCTGGGGCTTGACCGCCTTGCCCTTGCCTTTCGAAGATCGGTTGGCGGCAAGGCAATCATGGCAGACGCGCTGCATTGGGTGGTCGCAGTCCGGACCGGCTTCACCACAGAGTCCGTGCAGTCGACCACCGCATTTTCCGCGACATTCGTGGCCGTCAGGGCGCTCGGGGGTGCGGGCTGGAACCAACCACAGTTCGCCTGCTGCACAGGGCATCGCTCGTATTCCATCTGTTTGTTGTGCGCTCCCCTAGCGCACAACAAACAGGGTGTGTGTTCTCGCAGCAGCAGCAACAGCAGTAGGGATGTGATACTGCCTATACCCCGCTCACAAGCAGCACCAGAGCGAGGTTTTGTACTGATGTGGAGGCGAACGTGGGCCGTGGGTAGGGCGGTAGCCGCCCTGAATAGGGCGGTAGCCGCCCTGAATAGGGCGGTAGGCGCCCTGAATCGGCGGCTACCGCCTTACATATGGTCCGTTGCTCTACAGGGCGGTAGCCGCTCTATTCGCATCTTCTGTCGCGTCAAGCAGTTTTCGACCGCTCTACTTGTATCTCGAACGACCGCCATATTCAGACCGCCTTATATAGGCCATAGGCCCCCCTACGAGCTGTATTCGAGGGTAACTAGACCCCTCCAAGCCTCCAAGGCGACCGGCTTTCCATTTTGTACTCGTCATTAATTCCGCCGGGAATACGTTATTCCGTCGTATAACAATACGTTTTCTGTGTTGTCGCTCTATTTTACGGCTGGAGGTGGGAGGCAAAACATTAATTCCGCCGGGAATATGTTGTTGTCCCGTCGTATAACAATACGTCTTTCTGTGTTGTCGCTCTCTTGTACGGCTGGAGGTGGGAGGCAAATATGGGAAGAGACGCTACGTTGACCCCTTGGCTGACGGCAATTTTCCATCAGTTTACCTTGACGGACGGCAAACTACTAGGTTTTTGTTTGGAACGACCGGTTTGACGCCCTTGACTGACTGCTGGACGTTTTCCCTTGACTGGCCATCTCCTGACATGTTTGGTCGGAGGTAGGAGCCACGCCCGAGATACGCGGAATGCGCAGAACGCATTTTGGGACCTTCTCGAGCGGTATGCAATATACCGATAGTATTGGACCTCGCGCCATCTGGTCTTGACCCCGACCCGATAAAAAAATCACACTGCTGTATGCACTCTCTCGCGGTTTATTGTATGTACAATTCGACGCGAGTCGACGAGGGAAGAAAGTGCTGATTTATTCTGATGGAAATGATGAAAATGAAGGCACGTGTCGTGGTGGGGAGGGGGGAGGAGGGCCCGCTATGTGACCCCGGATCTAAGTTCCTACTGGAAGGAAGCGCGAGAGTGGAGCGAGGATATAAATGCAATAAAGAGAAAAAGGGAGAAAAAAATGAAAAAAAGGGCAAACGACAGAAAGCGGTATACCGCCACCATTCCGCGCCACCGTGCGGTACAGCAGAATATCCTAGGTTTTCGAACACGATCCGCGACGCTGATTGGTCAACTCAGCCTCGTACCGTTTTTTGACGTCAACTCCTTGCGGTATATCGTACCGCGGCTTCTCAGCTCGGGCGTCACCTTTTCCTGACGCGACCCATAACGCTTTCTGTCGCTAAAATACACCATGCGGACCGACTTTGCCCCAGGCTCTTCACGGCTCATAGCCTTTCAATTTCTAATATTCTGCTGTACCGCACGGTGGCGTGGAATGGTGGCGGTATACCGCTTTCTGTTGACTGCCCAAGAAGCAACTATTGTGTTTGTTGCCCCGGTGGCGTATCAGATTATCCTCGAGCCTGGTGTAGCTGAGTTTCGTGAGCTCGAGTCCCCCCGAGTGCATACTCGTACAAATTCGCAGGCGCGTTTAGCGGCTTTGTCCCACAACTCGTACCAGATCATGTACCAAATATATTTCACTTTATGGAGGTTTTCAAGCTGTTTTTGTGTTTTCGTACTTTTTTTTTTGTTCAAATTGCGAGAGGGCGTCGACCCACCCCTAACCCTAACCCTAGCCCTAACCCTAACCCAAGCTGGGGGTCCGGCCCGATCTCGGCTTCGCCGCACGTTTTGGAAAACTGATGAAAAATGTGCGGACCACCTCATGCATCGAAACATATTTTATAACTAATTTTCAAGGACGTCAGCCGTGAGTTTTTCGAATTTCAGGTCAAAACTCATCTTTGCAAGCTGCGTTGTTATACATATTTGGTACTTCTTCTGGTATGATTTGTGGGGTGGTGAGAACATCGCAAAGGCTGCTGCAGATTCGTATGGACTTTTTCTTGTGCACAAATTGACTTGGCGGAAAGCGCGAGAGCGTGAGTTAGCAGCACTCGATGAAAGATCAACGAGCAGTGGGATTGCTGAACCCTATACGCAATAAAAATTGAAGGCAAAAACCGGGGGGGAGAAGGGACGACACCTGTGACCACGGCTTGTCCAGATTCTGAAGCTGGAAAGTAAAAGTGTGAAAAAAAAAAAAAAAAGCACGCACCCGTACTTCCTGGTACCAGGTCCTAACCCGACTAGCCCTAACCTAACCCGAAAATCATATGCGGTGGGATCGGGGTGTGGTGTGTGTATACTTTAAAACTAACTGCAAATGTTTTGGGTACGTAGGGATGCATGGCTTTTGTACGTACCAGCTGGTGCGTACATACGTACACCCCTAGGCGTTTGTGTATTTTTCTCAGGCGTTTATGTATTTTTCTCAGGACCCGATGCGTGGTTAGCGGGCTTGGTAAGACTCTAGATCGTAACCCCTCATTAACACTCTAGAACGCTGTTGTACGTACGATGTACATGTCATACACTACCGGCCCCTTTCCTCACAAGAAAGAGCTAATTTTTTCAACGGCTCTCTCAAAAGAAACAGCTACATTGTCGGCGCCTTCATAAGAGTGGCGCAATTCGATGCGAGTCGAGGTGGGAAGCACGAGCCGAAGTCTTCTCGCGAGGGAAATGAAGGCACGTACCGTAGTGGGTAGGGGAGAGAAGAGCCTGCTGTGGTAACCCCGGATCTGAGTTATGTCTAGGGACGGAGAGAGAGAAGGAAAGAGTGCGAAGAAAATATGTACATGGGGATGCAAAAAAACGAGTCATAAATTGGGCAGTTGTTATTCTGCTGATGCTATATAGTAGACGAGCACAACACATCCTTTCTCTGATATGAAACCTGGCCTAAAACCAATAAGAACGAACGGTATCGTGGTTTCTTGCCAGACAGCAGAGGGCCGGTGCTGCTGTATCCCGTGCGATTTGCCGCACCAGATATGGACGCATGGGGTCGGGGCATTCCGTTCGTGATGTCGCGTGCTGTTGTCTGTCTATGCAAAATATATGCTGGTATATGTTTTTTCTGGCTTGCTGGCCTTCGGCGGCCTAGTTTTTTTTCTTGCGCTTTCGGCTGCAGGGCGAGCAAGGCGCCGCTCGGTACATTACAGCCCACGTCTCGATCCCGGCCGAGCTCCGTGGCTGTGCTCTTGAGCATCCAATGTCGCTGAGCTGGCTCTTATTTCAAGGGGTTGCATTCCGCCTCGCTGCTCAAGCGACGAAGAAAGTTGCTTGGACAAACCTGCTTTCTGTTTCTCAGATAGCCCTCCCTCCTCTCCCCTTTCGCCTTTGTGTATTCTCTCCGCTTTCACGTCTATCGTACATCATCCATCCAATTGTTTCACCCTCTCTGCTGTCTACGTCTTGTTTCGTACTGCTGTGTCACATTGGACGGATATTTCCACCAATCCAGCACAACCCGTGTCCGTTCCTATGCATCCAATAAAGACGCGCTCTGCTGTGGTCGCAAACCACGAGACAAATGATACACATCGCAAGTACAGCAAGTTGATTTGATCATCATGCAATGCCAACCGCAATAGACACGAAGGCCAAAAAAATGCAAGCCATCACACCAGCTATTCGCACAAGAAAAGAGAATGATAGTAAGAACTACAAGGGCTCCGCATGGGTGCCGGCGTATGCCGGCACCCATGCTTCGGGTAGGGCAGGATAGCACTTCGTATTGTTTGGTTCAATACTTGGTAGAGTAAAAAAAGTCACCACACACAATAATAGTCTGCGCGTACGGTATGTAAGGTAATGCCAAGAGTTGCATATAGACTAACAATCATAACAATGTACTACTATTAATAATAGCTACCGTTTTTTATGTGAATCCGATTCCGAGCTTCATTAATCAGATTTCGATCGGATAAATCCGAGCACACGCCGACTGACCCTTTAGTCTGGCGACGAAACGCATCGAGTGCGTTTCTTATAATAAGTTTACTCGATCAAGCATCCGGGGCCAGTAAGGTGGCTGGTGCATCTTGCTTGGGTATCGCATTATTACACCAGCAGTCGTAATACACTTGACTTATTTTCTTATTCCCATCCCATTTATTGTGATGCTCGCATCACTCTCGCCCTCCGTATGCAGTAGTCTAAGTTAGATCCGGGGTCATATAGCGGGCTCCCCTCCCCCCTCCTCACTACGGCACCTGCCCTAATTTTTATCGCGAGAAGAATTCAGCATTTTCTTCCCTCGTCGATTCGCGTCGATTTGTACCTACTCATGCTGCTGGGCGATTTCAGCAGTTAGTTGATCCTTCTTTTCCGATTTATCTCTGCAAATAAATAAAGCCAACAAAGCTCACAACCGTGGTTATTTACCTCGTGGACCAACGCTAGTATTAATAGTATAGCGCAGTATTCGAATGTAACCCCACTAGACCACCGGGGCGACCGGCTCTACATCATTCACTGCCCCGGTGGCGTATCAAGTTATATCTTCGAGCCTGGTATAGGTCAGCTTCGAGAGTTCGAATCCCCCCGAGTGCGAGCTCGTACATTTTTTCGTCTTGTGCACTTATTGACTTGCGGAAAGCGCGAGACCGTGAGTTAGCAACACTCGATGCAAAATCGACGATCAGTGGGTTCTGAATCTAATGCGCAAAAAAAAATGAAGGCAATAACCGGGGGGGGGAAGGGAAGGACGATACCTGTGACCACGGCTTGTATTTCCAGAAGCTGGAAAGTAGAAGTGTGCCAAAAGAAGAATGTATATATATTTTATATATTATAAAAATTAAAATACACTCCAGCTGTGAGATCGAATATTTATGTATCACTAGAAAAGGTCAATCAGCAATCAACAACAATAAGGAGCACGTCAAGTACGAAGCAAAACAAACTTATTTGTCAGCTACGTACTAACACACGACTACTTGCACCTGACCGGCAAACGACGACAGCAACGCATCCAGGGACCACAGCAACAACAAAGCACGCCATCCCATTGTCCACTTACCACCACCTTCGTGTGGCGCAGCTCAACAACAGGAGGAAGAACTTGTATAATACAACCCTCGAGACCCCGGGGACGCAGCCACTCGCAATGCTGCTGTGTGGCTTTTCCTGGCGCAGTAATCGTAGTCATTACTACCTCCTCCTCGTTACGTCATGCGTGCGGTTGCCACGTCTATATCCATGTGTGTACGTGCCTACCGAAATTCAATAAACAAATGCACCACTATGATCCCTACCGCAGTACCATGGGGATTTTTTTGCAGTAATTTTATCATTTGTTTGGCACAAAATATGATTCCAATTTGGAAGTAATATCTTGCCAAGTTTTTTTTATCAACCTCTCCATACATCAAGATCCGAAGAATAACTGGAGAGTACCGTTCAGAATGTAAATTTTTGCGCGCTTCTCGCTTGGACGGCGGCCTTCGAACAAAGTGATTGGACCGAGAAATGCTACAACACTGCCCACTGAACTATACTCGATCACTTGACTCAGAAGTAGCTCAGTGGGTAGTGCTACTACATATATATAATATTAGTTAAACTACCAAAACAACCATTCTTAATGTCAGCGCGCACGCTTGAAAGCGCCCAGGCTTGAAAAAGACAACGATGAAGTCGGTAAGAATCGAACTCACGACACATAGCACCACCCACTGTCACTTGACTCAGTAATACTCAGATGAGTGGGTAATAGAGAAAACCAACCAAATATGTTGTCCACTTCGTTAATGAATTATCACCGACTTTGTAAGAGCGATCGCCGGAGCTATCTTCTCTCCACGTACTACAGTTAGCAGTACTCAGAAGAACACTACCAACTATCATAACCACTCATAACGTCTCCAGCGCGCACGCTCCTATATGCGAGATATGATCTGGGTGAGAATCGTACTCACGACACATCCTTCGTTGGTTATATAGCACTACTATACCCACTGAGCCGAAAGGAAACGACGCATATCAGTAGTAGTAGCTACGATAAGGCAAGCCCTTGTAGGCGGCCGTGAAAAAAGCATCGTCGGGAAGTGATTCAAGATGCCAATTCGGAAATGACGCCAATTTGGAAATGCTGTCCCTTAATTTTTCGTTCAAGCTCTACATATGCCAAGATCCAAGAATAGCTCGGGCGTATACCGCCCAAATTAAAAAAATCAAGCGCACTTCTCGCTTGTATCGCTCAGCATCTACCCCCGGTACGAATTACGGCAGGGCGAGGGGCGTTTGACCGAGAATTCCAGTTCCGCGAATCGCATACTTGGGCCGAGACGAACAAAAAACTACTGACCGAATCCCCGAAAAGAAAAATGATCCTATATCACGTCTATTCCCTTAAAATCATGTATAGTTTCCACGCACAGATTGAGCTGCCCCACCCGCCCCCCCCCCCGCCCCAACCCCCCCCCTCCCATGATAAACTGGTGCATTTTCTTTTTTTCTTCTTTTTATCCCCTTTAAGGATTATAGCTTCCACGCACAAATTGCCCGCCTGTCCGCCCCCCCCCCCCCCCCTCCAACCCCGCTCCCTTTTGATCAAAACCAGGCCCCCACGTCCTTCAAAACCCCGCCCTCCTTTCACCGGTTATTCGACTTACATGATTCACTTGATAAACGGATGCATTTCCTTCCACAGCTGTCAGATTTTGTCCCCCTCAGAAACGGGTTTATAGTTTCCGCGCACAGACTGACTAACATCACCCTGTTGACCCTGATAGCTACACTGTAGTTGCAAGGGGAGTCGCCGACCTATATTCCTTAATGAGGACACACAACCCGTAATACGCGCGATCGGAGTATCACACACACCTTGCAAAGATGAGTTTCGACAAAATATTCGATCTCACAGCTGGAGTGTATTTTCATTTTTTATAATATATATTCAAGTATCCCGTTTGATTCGCCTCAACGTACGTCGACCAACCGGCTCAACCTAGCGACAAATCGGCTCCTGAAGGAGCTCGATTTCATCTACTCCCGTATAAGCCAAATCCCGGGTGAAGTCGCGTTAATGCCGCGCCATATTCCGTTCCAGGTTCGATTTACCTCAGCGGGTATGGACAGACCATCTGCTGATATCCCGTCTAACCCTATTTCAAACGTGAGATCGCGTATATACTATACATGCTGACATATCTCGTTCGAACTGCCCCAATGAACAGATATGGACAAATCGGCTGCTGAAGGAGCTCGACGGCATCGACTCCCGCCTTCCCCTGGGCGTGACCCTCTGCAACCATGATATGGAGCCCCAAGCTGGGGTGTGCAAGGCTTATTTCGAGGGTGTCGTGACGCCTCCTGCAGCAGCAGCAGTGGGCAAGGATGGTGCTGCTGATGGCGGTGGTGGAGGGGGGGGAGAGGGGGGAGGTGGGGGAGGGGGGGGGGAAGGAGGCGAGGCGGAAGCGGTAGTAGAAGGGTGAGTGAGAGAGTCAGGGGAGGGGGCCTAGTGGTGCTACTCGTA
This sequence comes from Undaria pinnatifida, assembly GCA_012845835.1. Taxonomy (NCBI): domain Eukaryota; class Phaeophyceae; order Laminariales; family Alariaceae; genus Undaria; species Undaria pinnatifida. The sequence continues at coordinate 4,805,837 of JABAKD010000025.1, read as the reverse complement.
CGGCTACGCGGTAACACTATTATACATGATCGCACTTACGGCGTGGTTTGGACGCTGAAATATATACGCGCCTAGTGGTGTGGTGTGGCCCAGTGGGGGGGGGGGGGGGGGGTTCGATGAAGGAAGCGGGGCGGGAGAGTGACGGGGGGGGTTCGGGGGCAGCGGTGTCGGATGGATATGTGAAAGAGTGACGGGGGGGGTCGGGGGTGGTTAGATGGCGGTGGTGGAGGAGGGGGGGGGGGGGTTGCGAGGAAGTAGGCGAGGCGACAGCGGTGGTGGATGGGTGAGTTATAACATGAGAGGTTGGCGGTTAGTGGTGCTGCTCGTACTGCTGCACAGTTGTACTACCTGACCGCGCTTGCTTGTATTGTTTTCGGACGATGTTACTTACGTCTACGGAGGGGGTTTGCTACTAGAGAGTAGCGGGAGAACGGCATCATCATTTTCATAATCAAAATGTTACTTTGCCATGCGAGCCGTCTGACAGTAATGCGCTGTTTTAGTGTCGACAGTCGAAAAATTTGCTGGAAGTAACCGAAAATCCAGGCCATGAAAAATCAAAGCGCGAAACAAGGTATCCAGCAGCCAAAAACTACGAGCTGGTCTGGCGTAGAGCCAGCCGGGACAGTTAAATGGTTGTTCGTTCGCAGCGCAGTTTTGCGATATTGGGTCTGAAATTTTGCATGGTCCCCGAAATGGGTGTTCCCCATCGGGCCAAAGCTGCTCCAGAAAAAACAAGGGCAGACGACAGATAGCGGTATACCGCCACCATTCCGCGCCACCGTGCGGAACAGCAGAATACAACAAGGTTTTTGGCCCCGATCCGCGACGCTGATTGGTCAACTCGGCCTTGTACCTGTTTTTGACACCAACTCCTTGCGGTACATCGTACGGCGACTTCTGAGCTCGGCCGTCATCGTTTCCTGACGCGACCCATAACGCTTTCTGTCGCAAAAATACACCGTGCGGACCGACTTTGCCCCAGCTCTTCACGGCTTACAAAACCTTTCAAATTTGGACCGAATCTCAACCATGGGTACAACGTCATGTAGCATCTATAAAACGACGCGCATTAATCAGCTCGCGCTGCCGGGGTTGTAACGAAGACCACTGATAGGGACAGCTCACGCTATACCTACAATGGGACTCGAAGGGTGCGCCAGCTAGTGTTGGGCTGCGAAAGCAACTGAGTTAAATCGACACACGACGCGTATGAAAATACGCGGAAGTGTGGTGAGCTAAAGCTTTATTTTTCCCCATCCGCCGGAGGATAAAAAAAAAAAAAAAAAAAGACGCGCATTAATATTGCTTCATATTTGGGATTCCTTCAGAGATATGGATATACCTATCCCCGACGAATCTCGCGTTTTTGACACTCAACACTACCCCCGACGAATCTCACGTTTTGGACACTCAACAACCCATCTTGCTCGCCTCGGCCAAACGCTTCTACGCCGGAGCATGCATCCATACCGCTTGTTCCTTTGGCTAAAACAAACCGACCCGACCATATCTGTGTCGGCAGACTGACTGTATGGCTACAAAACTACATGTAGAAGGCTATGTACAAGACTGCATGTAATATACTCCCGATACTTTCAAGGTCCACATTTCAATAGTCGAAAGCCGTTGTTTCGTACATGACCAGCAGTGTACGACCACAGAGATGGCGCCACCACTCAAGAACCTCTTTCTTGTTTTATAGGTTTTAGGCTGTGGGTAGTGTACTCGTATAGGTTATTTTCCGGGCATCTGAAGTGTGCCCAAGTTCTTGACTACCAAGTTTAAGTGGTGACGTCTTCTCGCGCTGATTTCAACATAATGCGGGGTGCGAACTCGTAAGGCGGACGGCGGACGTCATCGCGTGTATGTGTGGGCCAACGGGGTCGTTCGCGTGTAGCGGGACTGTCACTCCCTCTTTGTCCCTTTGCCCCAGCCTTTTCCCCGCCATCCATACCTAACCCAATACTGGAACCTGTCCTGTGACCACGGACTTGATTATGCGAGTTGATGTGAGAACAACAACAACAACATCTATAATACGTGTACGTGGGGTGTGCGAGCTACGTATGTATGGTGCGAGCTATGTATGGCTGAGCAGCGTTTCGTGCTGTGTGCGGAAGGGGTGTTGCAATGATTGCTCTGAAAGGATGCGAAATGTGAAGCAATATAAAAGCGCGTCGTTCTATGGATGCTACATAACGTTTCAAATCTTTTTCCCCCCACCCCCCCCCCCCCAAAAAAAAAAAACCCTCCAACGCCCCCTCTTTTCCAACCACCTGCACGATCGCCTAGACCTAGCACCACGCGTATAACAAGCCTCTACATATCTTTGATTTCACAGCCGAAGTGTATTTGAATATTGTTTGTGACCTAAACCTCCTAAAAATTCCCCTCCCCCCCCTCCCTCTCGCTCTCCCTTGCTCAAACGCCCCACCTAATACCGAAATCCGCCAGATTAAACACTTCACGCACAGGATATCACCTTATTATCTTTCGAGAGCCATCCATGCCGCTGCTTTCCCCCCCCCCCCCCCCACCCCGAACGCCCCCTTCTTCCCCATCACCCACCATCGCCTAGACCTAGCACCACACGTATAACAAACCCCTCACCTAAAACCCTTCCCTCCCCCCCCCCCCCGCCCCCCCCCCGCCCCCTCCCCCCCCCCCCCCTCCTCGCCCCGCCGCCCCCACCCCCCACCTCCCCCCCCCCCCCCCCCCCAACCCATCCCAACCCCACCCCCTCGAACACTCCACCCTCTCTCTACTCACTGATTCTACGACTTACCCCAGGATATACATGATAAACTGATGCATTATTTCAAAAACCGTCACATTTATCCCCTCGAAATAATGTATAGTTTCCACGCACATATTAAGCTGCCCCACACGCCCCACCCCGCCCCAACCCCCCCCCCCCCCCATAATAAACTGGCGTTTTTTTTTTTTGTTTTTTTTTTTTAAACCCTTTCCCCCCCCCCCCCCCCCTCCAACCCCGCTCGCTTTTGATCAAAACCAGGCCCCCACGTCCTTCAAAACTCCGCCCCCCCCCCTCACCGGTTATTCGACTTACAGGATTCATTTGATGAAAGGATACGTTTCCCTCCACAGCTGTCAGATTTTGTCCCCCTCAGAAACGGGTTTTATAGTTTCCGCGCACAGACTGACTAAAATCACCCTGTTGACCCTGATAGCTACACTGTAGTTGTAAGGGGAGTCGCCGACCTATATCCTTAATGAGGACACACAACTCGTAATACGCGCGATCGGAGTATCACACACAGCTTGCAAAGATGAGTTTCGACGAAATCTTCGATCTCACAGCTGGAGTGTATTTTCATTTTTTATAATAACGTTGTACTCACGGTTGAGATTCGGTCAGAAATTGGAAGGCTGTGGGTCGTGAAGATCCTGGGGCAAAGTCGGTCCGCATGGTGTATTTTCGCGACAGAAAGCGTTACGGGTCGCGTCAGGAAACGATGACGGCCGAGCCTAGAAGCCGCGGTACGATGTACCGCAAGGAATTGGTGTCAACAACCGGCACGAGGCTGAGTTGACCAATCAACGTCGCGGATCGGGGTCAAAAACCTAGGTATATTCTGCTGTACCGCACGGTGGCGCGGAATGGTGGCGGTATACCGCTTTCTGTCGTCTGCCCAAAAACAAATACGAGGAGCTAAATTTAATTTCATGACAGTTTGAGTGAAATGTCAAGATACAAATCGACCGAAATTCATGTTAAAAACTTTCTCTTGTTTTCTGGAGCCGCTTTGAAGGCCTAGGCAAATGCGCTTCGAATCACGTGTCAAAATTCGTAAAAATGCGGTGCGAAAAATAGATGTTGTGTCTCCCATCGTGGTATCTTCAATTTGTATTGGAATCTTCTGCGCGACAAATCTCTTGGCAGAGAAACAATGAAGCGATGAGACGGGTATCGATCGTTTCCCCACGCCTCAAGAAACGCTCACACCGAGTTTCAGCGGCATCAGCAGTACAACTTTTTTGGGCTTTCGCATAGACTTGAGTATCGATACATCTTCGGGAATGATGGGATTTAGTTGATTTGTAATTTCTCGACGAAAAAAACTCGGATTGAAAATATTCCAACTCGAACGAACGCGCTACAGACCCAGACGCACACCTGCAAGCTCTGGCGTCGAAATACTTCCAAACGATTGCGAAAACGCCCATAAGGTGAAAACGAGTTTTAAGGCTGGACCAGCTCGTACGAATACTGGGTGTGCGTCCATGTTCTCCTGGCCCTGTCCCCATGATAGCATGCATGGTATCAAATGGTGCCTGGTGTGAGAACACCATTATTACCACAAATATATGTTTACTAATGGTATTCACATATTATTGCTATTTACGCTTATGCATGCTGTTCCCACAGATGTCTGTTTTTGTCCCCCTCAATGCGGATCATATAGTTTCCGTGCGCAGAACAAGGCTAAATTTCTTACTCCTGTTCAACCTGGATAGCAAGGTAGTCACCGACTTGTATCCTTGACCAAGGTACTCGCAGCCCATATAACCCGCGCGCTCGACGTATCACACGCAACTTGCAAATATGAGTTTGGATCAAAATCCTTTTTCGTCTCTTTTTGGTCGATCTCACATCTGAAGTGTTTTTTTTAATTATTTGTAATGTGAGAATATCGTCACCATCACTTGAATTTTCCGTTTTGGCCCACCGCAGAGTGGAGGGCGGGGACACGCCGAGTACAACCCCGGGGGGGGGGACCCTGTTGGCCTCCGCCGGAGAAGGCAAAATTGATGGAGAAGCGCCCGTCACAGAAGATGTGGAGGCGTTCGCGACGGCGGGGAGCGGGGACGGGGAAGGAGGGGCCGCAGTGGCAGGAAAGGGAGCGGGTCTCCTACGATTTAAGATCGAGATGGACTTGGGTCTTGATACGAGGTGCGTTGAGGGTGGGGTGGGGTGGCGGGGGGTGGCGGGGGGGGGGTGGGAGGGGGGGGGGGGGGGTTAGGCTATGTACTCGCGCGATTCTTCTGCTGCAATTTATTCCTGAAATTGGATGGATTTCGGTCTCGACGTTTTGTACGGATGCGTTGGCTGGAGTCGGGCCGTGTGGGAAGGGGGGGGGGGGGGGGGTCAAGTTGGGTTAATACTCTTTTTGAGTGTGGAATTGGTTGGATGGTTTCTTTCTCGGTATGGATTAGGAGGGAGAATGCCCCACGGACAAGAGGCAGGCAGGAAGCTGGAGAGGGTATGGCTGGCTTGTGGTGGGGCGTCCGTAGAATTACAGGTAAGTACCGCTTCGTATACGTCAGTACTGTACGGCGGATACTCCGATCTAAGAGCACCCCGTGATAAGCCGAAACATGTGCTCTTAACGACATATTGCTCTTGTTTTTGTAGGAAATTTACACCAGGTAGCTTTCAGTATAGGCGGGATATGCCGATTTGACCGCTCTCAAGTCCGGAATGCTCTTATCGTGGGGTATCCACTACTGTAATGCACTTCGTGACCATATTCTCACCCCTTACCCTGTGTAAAACCCTGTCCCTAGCTCTAATCCTTCGTCGTATGTGGACTAAGCTATGAGCTCGCCCGAGCTGGTCGGTGTTACTTCGCCAGTTCGCTTGCGCGGTGGCTAATTGTTTTTGCTCTTGTTTTTGCAAGAGTTTTGTCCTGGTCGGTGTTGCCTTGCGGGTTACACTTGGGCGGTGGCTGGTTTTGTTTTTCCCTTAGTTTTTATGCAAAAGTGTTTTTCCTCTTTTGTTAGCTTGCGACAGGCACACCCGGAATTTCGAGCAATAACCACATGCTGAAGGAGCAAAGCTTGTACGAGTAATATGCTTATTGATTTTTGTTTGTTGTGCTCATATGTTCCTTCGCACAAGGTACGGTTTTTCTCAGCACCTGGTGTGTCGGTTGGGCGTGCGTACAGGTACCCGTTCGAGTCGCCGGTAATCCGTGTGCTGGAAGGGGACGGTGTAATTCCCCGGTCCGTTTTGTCGGACGACCTGCTGACATTGCCCGGCAGCGACGGGTGGACTCCATCTCGCACCATCATCACCACGCTTGAGGTATTTTTTTTTTTTTTCAGATTTGTTTGACATTTTTGTGTGCGAACATGATTTATTTTGCTATTTTACTGCAAGACCGATGGCAGTGGAAAGTCGATAGTTTGGCCAAAAAGTTTCCAAACTTTCTTTTGGGGTTATGTGCTGAAAGATTCCGGGTAACGTCGCTATGAGGAAAGAGTGACTAAAATATTTTTCTCTGGCTCTTTTTTGGTTATGCTGTCCAACAGGCCAATTTGTCTATTTTTCATCAAGCCGTGATCAACACTGCCCACCAAAACACGATTGACCTTCGCTCTCGAGATAGAGACAGCCCCTGGCCACTCCTCTTCGCTACGGACAAGGCCACATGAGTGTAGGTGACAGCGCTGAAGAGCTCATCTCGATCCATGCCCTAGGGCGTGAGAGGTTGCTTGTGTTGTCCTGTGGTCTTCCGTCACATCCTCTCAAAATTCTGTTCTTCGCCCGTTGCGAGGCGATAGAGTTTTTGTCTCAGTTTTCTACACACCGACCGCCAAATGTGTTTTTGACAGAAGCCTGATCGGCGCCCGCACCGAACCGATAGGAAAATCCCCACCGTAAAGAACCCTGGTTTTTATGCGCGTACTTTGTTGGTCTACTTTTCGTCAGGCGCCTATGGTCGGATTCGTAGCCTGTCCCTTGTCTATTAATAGCTTCATTAGATTCTGGATCGCTTTGTATGTTGATTGTATGATTGTTTTGTCATTGTGAGATGACAAAGGGAATAGTACTTGTAAAATTATCTCGTTCACCCTGGCAACATCCGGGGGAATCATGTATCTTGCAAAGAGTTGATACCTCCGTAAAAAACGCGCGGCCGGAGTATCGCGCAGCTTGAAAAAATGAGTAACTTCGTTGGTCCGAGGTGTGAGCTATTAATGGTGTGTCTATGTTGAAAGTTGGGTCCAGCTCTGAATAGTCCTGTTTGTGAGTATACACGGTCGTGGTGGTTCCGCGTTAGTGCGGTACGGTTTAGTGCGGTGTCCCAACATAATGCGGTGATAATCGCTTTCACTCGTCACGACCTTGCTCGTGCTATACACATGGTGCTGATGATGTATTGCAGCAGCCCGAGATAGTGCGGGAATCCCACGTTAGTGCCGGTACCGTCGTCTGGCGAGGCACCGCACTGACGTAGGGACCTCGACTACTGCTGTAGCTAGCGCGAGGTACCTTGTATTTGCACCTGGTATCATGTACAGTCGATGTCCCTCATTGGTTTATATATTTTTTTGGCGGATGCATGACTTGCTTCAGCTGTGAGATATACGTGTACCCCTTTTTTTTTTTTTTTTGCCTCTGCGATATTCTTCCGCTCTAGACTGATGAGCCCTGCCCTGTGACCACGGACTTTGGTTGTGCGAGTTAACGTGAGAACAACATTAGTGCAGTGCCTTGCCAGACGACGATAGCCGCACTGAAGTGGGTGCCTCGCACTAAATCGTGATGGTGCAGTACGTCATCAGCACTATGTAGGACGAGCATGGTCGAGTGACAAGCGATTATCACCGCATTAAACTGGGACATCGCACTAAATGGTACCGCACTAACGCCGGATCACCGCGAAAGTACCCAGCAAATACACCAGGAGATGATCAGCCAAGGAAAAACAGTACAGCGGTCGAAGGTGTAAAACCAAGCGTTCCACACTAAAACCTAGTAGTTTGGCGTCAGCCAAGGTAAATTATTGGAAAATTTGCCGTCGGTCAAGCGGTGAAGGGTGTAAATAAAACCAAGCGTTTCGTCCCAACACACTATAACCTAGTAGTTTGGCGTCAGTCAAGGTACATTATTGCACAACTTGCCGCCGGTCAAGCTGTCAAGGGTGTACGATAAAACCGATCATTCCACACTAAAGCCTAGTAATGTGGCGTCAGTCTAGGCAAGTTATTTTGAAAATTTGCCGTCGGTCAAGCGGTCAAGGGCCGACAGCGCCGGTTCCTAACATCTTTGGTTCCCAGGGTGCATATACTGTGAAGAGCCTTAGATGACGCAGGTCTTGGCAGCCTTCAGCCAATCACCGCTCGCCGTGTACGTTGGGACGGTGACAATTGTTATCGTGTATCGATTTATCGTGGTCACAATCGGTATCGTGTCGTATTATCGTGCTTAAAGAGTTGTTAATCGTATCGTATTATCGTGCTTACAATTTGTTATTGGATTGTATTATCGTGCTTACTATTGTTATCGTAAATGGCATCACTGTTGTTGCAATTGGTATCGTATCGTGTAATTGTGGTCACAATGTTATCGTATCGTATTATCGTCGTTACAAATGCTGTCGTATCGCATTATCGTGGTCACAATTGTTACCGCATCGTGTTATCGTACACCAGGTACTTGGCATATCGTTTACTCGTGCACTCTTGTTCGTTCGTCTGTGCGTCTGTCCACACGTACTTAACGTATGACAGGAAATCGTGGACATGGTTTTGCACGCGGAAGAGGCCGGTCTTGATAGGGGACAAGGTGACGACTCAGTGGTAAGTCTCAGGAGTGTTAAGAGTCTTGGGACTCTTGTATATTTCGCCTTGTACACATGGTGCGGCGCTTCACACCCGAGGAACGCGTAAGTTCTATAAAAAACGGATGGGGTTGACTCCCCACTAGTTTCCTTTTTTTTACTGCTATTCAATGCAATGCTCTATAGGTACCAATGTCATGCGATGCAGGCGAGCGAGCGGAGTTGCGACCGGGCGCCCTGCAAAACTGTGCCATGCAATACAATGCCATGCTATGCCGTGCAAAAGCAAGTGCCACCCCAAAATGCGATGCAAATGCCATACGCATGCCTTACGAAGGACAAAGGCGACGCGATACACACCCACACAACATTTACGAGGCTATACCGTACAAAGCAAATGCCGCACAAATGCCATACGAATGCAATGCTGTGCCATGCCATGCTGTGCAGGCGAAAGCGCTGGAGCAAGGAGAGCTACGACCGGGCGCTCTGGTTCCCACGGAAGCGCTTATGGGCTGCCTCTTCCCGTGTGCATCATCCTCACCGTCTGGGAAGCCCCTGTTTTCCTCATCCATCCTCGCGCCGAGGAGTGGTCGACCTCTGGACCGGTTTGTGGGGGTTACCGACAAGCAGGTGTTGGAGCTTGAGGCGCACCGCACGAGGATGAACCAGGTGGGTTTGATAGAATGAGGGGAGGGGGGGGATTGGGGGGAGCTTGTCGGTATTGGGGGTTAGTGGTGGTGGTGGCGGTGTTGGGTGTCGGCGTTGGTGTGGGCCTGTTGGGGTGGTTGCTGGTGTGGCTGCTGTTGTTTTTTGTTATTGTTGGTGGTGTTGGAGGTGTTGGTGTTGGTGTTTTTGCGGGTGCTGTTGTTGGTGTCGGGTGGTGTTGGTGGTGTTGGTGTTGGTGTTGGTGTTGGTGTTATCGTTGTTCGTCCTCTGGACCGGTTTGCAGAGGCTACCGAGAAGGAAATGTTGGAGCTTGAGGCGCATCGCACCAGGACGAACCAGGTGGGTTTTATAGGGGAGGGGAGGGCGCAGTTCGTGGGGGTTGGCGGTGGTGGTGGTGGTGTTGGTGGTGGGTTAGGGGTGAGGGTTCGGGGAGGGTGGCAGTGAGGGGTTCTGTTTATCTCCTCGTACGTGCAGCTAGAGGCGGGGGACGTCTAGCTCGCTTTATAGAGGGTACCGTCAACCAGGTGTTCGAGTTTAAGGCGCGCCGCACTAGGATGAATCAGGTGTGTTTCACGTTCGTTGGGCGGGGGGGTTTGTGGGGGTTAGTGTTGGGTTGTTTTTGGTGTTGGTTTTGGTGTTGGTTTTGGTGTTTGGTTTAGTAGTGGTGTTGGTGTCGGTGTTGTTGGTAATGGTGGCGTTGTGGGTGTAGTTGGTAGGGTTGGTGTTGGTGTAGTTGGTAGTGTTGGATTGCCGATAAGCACGTGCTGAAGCTTGAGGCGCACCGCACCAGGATGAACGCAGGATAACGGGGGGTGGGGGCGTGTAGTCAGTTTGTGCATGGCCGTAGTCATATGACCATAGACCCTCGCGCCCCTGCCATGCCGGGACGGAGTACGTCGGGTTTTCACCAACCAGGCAGACATTGCTTGCACCAAGCGCGAAGCGCCGTGAGGTGTTCGGCGAGTCGCATGAAGAGTGAACTGCATCCTTCCAAGAACCGCTCGTAAGACGAGCTTCGGCACCTTGTGCCTACTTTCTTGCGTATGGATGACAGCGCCAATGAGTTATACTTTGTTTTCTAGTGTGGCCACTCCAGAGACAGCCATGGGTATTACTATGTAACTGCCTCGCGGGTGCCTCACCATGTTCACACTACGTGATACGATCATTCCCCTTGTTCGGAGTCAGGGTTCTCCACCCCGCACAATATGATCTAACTCGATAACAATCATGGTGACCGCAAAAAATAAAAACAACGAAAACGGTACCCTGGTTGTCTAGCTCACGCAGTGATTGGCATGTTTTACAGCGTCGTTGCCAACCAACGCCAACCCCAATATGCATATAATGTTTTACAGCGTCGGTGCCGACCGAGGCCAACTATTATATCTATTTTTAAAGGGAGGGAAAGGGTACTCATTGGTCGCTCGCCTATGTCAGTTGACCATTGACTTGTTACCCTTTTTCCAGACGGACGACCGTTCCTAGTCCTGAGAGACGCATCCAACTTCTGGGCGCTCTCTCCGGGTTTTCCATGTGTGGCATTAAATAAAACGTGTACCTGGTACATATCTTGACCCCTGAGGGTGGGGAAGGGAGGGTCTACGGGTTGTGCGGTTTATTTATGTTTGTGTGTTATGTAAGCGCCCGTACACTTTCTGCCACCATGCATCAAGGTACGAGCTTGTGCTTTGTTGTGCATTTCTTTGCATCCCTGTATATGGTCAACGTTTTCCCCGACCTTGTTATTGTTCGACATGTTTTGAGCCTTACCGGTGCTATTGCTCCGCTTTTTATTGCCGATCGGCCGGTCAGGACGGTGGTGATATCTGCGGTCCTTTGATGGCGCCCCCCGAGCTGCTTTTCAAACCCTATAGTCACCGGTCCGCATTGTGTCCCAACATGTAATCACTCGTCCTCAGTGTGCCCCAATCCTGTAATTGACGCATGCTACGTTAGAGGTAGCCCTTTTTTCTGAAATGGTTTCTGAATGACGGGGCTCTTAACCCAAAATTAACCCAAAATCGTCGGAAAGAGGCAATCTTTTTGCCTGATATTGCGTTGTGTACCTAGGCCGTTGGATTTTTTCATCCGGTAGCAGTTTTATTTTCTCCAAATCAGTTTTTGGTAGAGAGGTCTTGAGCCCCCAAATTGAGGAAACCTCAGAAAAAAACAACGGTCAGTGCACCTCTATCGTACCACCCGTCGAAATTGCCCAACACTTTTTCCAACCCTACCATTGCCTTTCGTTTGTAGCAACCGTTGAGTTTTTCCGCCCTCCCCCTCACCCCCCCCGCCCCCCCGCGAACCTCGTGTGAGGCGGACAACAAGCGGTTATTAGTAGCATGCAGCTCACCCTTCATGCGACTCGCCAAACACCTCACGGCGCGTCGCGCTTGGTGCACGCGATGTCTGCCTGGTCGGTGATAACCCGACGTGCTCCGTTCCGGTATTGTATGGATGCGAGGTGAACGTCAGTGGTTTTATTTGAGACAACGGCTTTGCATTAAATGGGTACATCCCCCCCCCCCCAACCTTGCGTTTGCGCTGCACCTTAATTGCCGATCGACCGGTTAGACGGCTGGTGGGATCTCTGCGATCCCTTTGGTGATCCTTGAAAGCTTTTTTTCTTTTCTTTCTGAGTTTTCCTTACCCTGTAGTTTCTAGTTGAGCTCCGCAGTGTTCTCCACCTTTTAAGTGTTTTTTTGCTCAACTACGTATGTCGTGAATGGTCCGCGTTTTTTTATCCATCGCTCGGGCCGGCGGTGGTGATCGATCCCTGTGCGTGCGTGCGGTCTTTTTGACGATCCTCGAGACATATCTTCAGACCCTAACTTGTTCTCCTCATTCTGTTCCAACCCTGTACTGTCATTGTTTCGCGTTTTTTTCCGGTCCTGTAGTTGCTCCGCGTTTTCCCTAACCTTTAAGAATCTTTCGCGGCCCCCCTGCATCCTTTTGTTTGTAACTGCTCCGCAATGTTTTGCCAACCGGCCTCGTCAGACCGTGGTGATCTCTGCGGTCCCGTTAACGATCCTCAAGAAGCTCAAGTTTAAGCGAGAGGTGTCCGTCACGCTGGTGCTGAAGTCCGGAGAATCCAAGGAGTACCTCACCCCACAGGTATCAACAGAGGCGTTTGGCGGGGGAGGGGGGGGGGGTGTAGGGGTCGGGTGGGGTTGGGCGGTTTGTGTATGCGAGGGAGTAGTGCGCGTGTAGGTCGATAATCTACGGCGTACCTCACCCGACTGGTATGAGCGTGTCAACCAGGTGTTCGGCCGGCGGTGTGGGGGAGAAACGGGGAGGGGGGGGGTGTTTGGGGAAGGGGGGTGAGGAGGGGGAGGGTGGGGGGGCGGGCAGGGGGGTCGAGGGGGGAAGGTGGGAGGGGGTGAGGGAGAGGAAGGGAGAGGGGTAGGGGGGAGGGTGGGAGCGGGGGGTGGGTGTAGAAGGGGGGGCTCCATACGGTATCTCTCGCAAGCTCGGTTGATCAATGCGTTGCAGCTTCGGGTTGCAGCTTTTGCGTTATATCAATAGCACTCGCGGAACGCCTTATTTGCTTTTTTCTTGTGGCCTTTTTTATTTTTCTTACACTGCCGCTGAGGTACAGTTCAATGCATGCCTTCGCCTGCATGCTTGCCGGTGTGCACCCTTTTTTTTTTTTTTTTGCGGTCGTCGCGGTCACTTCCCTGCTCGTCCCCCTGCTCCTCCTCCCGCTCCTCCTGCTCGTCCGCCGCGCGATGGCTGAACTGGCTCGCTGCACAATGGTTGAATTTGTCCATTTTTTGTCCCGTTGGTAGTCGCACGAGTGCGTGCTTGCTGTTACCGAGCGCTTGCAGAGGATGGGCATCGCCGGCCACCAGACGACGGCGGGATCGGAGCGCCAGGTGGAGCACGCACGGTCGTTGATGGTAGCTCTCGGGGCGAAGGTGCGATGTGCGACGTTTTGTCTCTCGGTGTCTTTTTTTTTTTGTTACTGTTGAGGTTCTGTTGGGGGACGGGGGATGGGGAGGGGGAGGGTGGGGGGGCGGTGGTCTCACGATGCGATGCCTCCGTTCGTGCGACGTGGAGTTGGTTAGTTGCCGGTCTTCCGAAAGGGAACGAGAAAGTGCAACAGAGAAAAGGAGTAAAACGTAAGAGAGACGGTTGTAAAGAGAGCTGCTTTAGAAATGTATTTTAAGCGAGAACTGCGTTGTTACAGAAAACAAAATGGTTAAGGCACATTGACTGTGTTGTCGAGACTTTGGCCGAAACTCGTCCATGCAAGCTGCGTGTTGATACTCCGATCGCGCTTGCTACGGGGCATACATGTCCTCATCAAGGATGTACCTGGTGCATAATAGGTCAGTTGCTCCCCTGAGTGCATTTTGCGGCGGAACCTAGTAATCAGGACCAACTATGGTTGGTAAAAACAGGGGGATATATAGGTTCAAGTGAGTATATCGTGGGTCCTAATTTCTATGGCCCTCGGTAGAATGGCTTGTACAGTACCACGGTCATCAGGGCGATTTTTTTTTGTCACGCTTCGGTAGTGATCGCGCCTCACATTTTTCCAGGTGTCCTCTCTCGAGGAGTTCCGTGCCTCGCCCAGGACTTGACTTTCACTTGACACTGTTCTCTTAACGCCTTTGCAACTGGAAACCCTTTTTGGGGACAAATTTACTTGAATTTAGTGCAGGGGGGGATTTTGGGGCTCTAAAGGGGTTAACGTCGATGGACAATCAACCTCATGGCTTACGTTAGGTGTGTACCAAGCATTTTATCTTAGAAAACCCGAACGGAATTTTACCTTTGAAAAGGATAATATTTGGGTACCTCCTCAGTTAACTCCTTTGGAGCCCCAAAACCCCCCCCTATCCTAACCTCAAGTAAATTTGTCGCCGAAAAGATTTTAGCAGCGAAGACATTATGAAACTCGTTGTGCAGAAAATGTTTTGGCCCGAAAAACTGCTACGTCTACCGTCGCGGCACGCATCGATATTATGGGCGTCGTCGCTTGTTTCGTCCCTCTTGCAGGAAAAACTGTTTGGGACGATGACACAGCGGCCGCCTTTAGCCCTGGTGGAGGAGTGCATGGACCTCTTCCGACAAGCGGCCGAGCTCTACTCGGCCGCGGGCGACCCGCGATACGAGGAAGTGAGTGCTTGATCCGTCGCGTGCACAGAAAGTGCAGCGTGGGAACTATGAATTTGTTTCGTGTCACTGACTCCACTTCCACTTCTGCAGCAACAGCAAAGTCTAATCTAGTCAAACACTTTTCGTCTCTGATTAATCTCTTTCGTACACTGTTGCGAATATTCCACCGAGAAAGAAGTCACAATATTCAGTGAGTGGGGGGTCTCCCGAAAGTGCCACTGTGCCAGCTTAGTACACCGGCACTGTTCAGGGCACTTGCACTAATGGGAAAATAGTTACAACTGTGCCAAACGATTTCACCAGAACTAATTAGGCAGCGGTGGCACTATTCAACCGGCACTGTATATATATACTCCGTATATATTTTTTTTCGCACACTTCTACTTTCCAGCTTCTGGATAAGCCGTGGTCACAGGTGTCGTCCCTTCTCCCCACCGGTTCTTGCCTTCATTTTTTATCGCTCAAAGGGTTCAGCAATCCCACTGCTCGTCGATTTTTCATCGAGTGTTGCTAACTCACGCTCTCGTGTTTTCCGCAAGTCAAATTGTGCGCAAGAAAAAGTCCCCACGAATTTGTACGAGTATGCACTCGGGGGGATTCGAACTCACGAAACTGACCTATACCAGGCTCGAGGATACTGATACGCCACCGGGGCGACCGGCACTATAGAGGGAGTCCCCCACTGCCGCAGTTGAGGATCCTCGTCGGTCAGGTTACTGTAGTTCTGGCGTAAAAGTACGACCTACAGCGGTGGGGAGCTCCTAATAATGCCGGCATGTGCCAGCCCGATATACCGGCACTATACAGGGCACCGACACTACTGGGAATAGGGGATTACCAGCATTATAGAGGGATATTGTAAGCCGAGTTACAGCCATGACAAGCGATGTCACCGGCACTACAGAGAGCAGTGGCACTATTCAACCGGCATTACATCAGGAGCCCCCCCCTGAACTAGTGCGCCTGACCATGATCACGATGTTGATGGCCACGAACCGGGCGGATGATTGCTGCGAGTATTTTAGTCTTGAGGACTGCGTAGTCTTCTGTTCCCTGAAAGCGCATTTTATTGGATAGAGGTGCAACCGAAGAGCTCCGCTAATAGATCTCTTACGCCAGGTTTTCGAGGCCTGTTGGCTCTCGAAGCGTTCCGTTGTGTTTTTCGCTATATGCGAAATTTTAGAGCGCCCCGCTTTTTTTCTCTATGCTCCCGTTTCGAAGCCTCTTTGTTTTGGCTCTCGGCACCCCCCCCCCGTCGTGTGACGCCCTCGTCCAATGCCGGTATAACTCTGGCAGGTCCTGTCACAGATGCACCAATTCCTTTCTCAGAGCGCTCCGCTTTTTGAGACCATGCGCTAACTTTCGAGTGGCAACGTTCGAGGCCTGCTGGCCCTCGAAGCGCTCCGTTTTCATTTTTTCTCTTGTACCAAACTTTCGAGGCCTGTTTGTTCTAGCTTTCGCGTGGCAACGTTCGAGGCATGCTGGCTCTAGAAGCGCTCCGTTTTCATTTTTTCTCTTATAGCATAGTTTCGAGGCCTGTTTGTTCCAACTTTCCAGTGGCAACGTTCAAGGCCTGCTGGGTCTCGAAGCGCTCCGTTTTCATTTTTTTCTCTTATACCAAACTTTCGAGGCCTGTTTGTTCGACAGTTCTCCGTTGCATGATACCCTTATCTTGTCAAAATCTGGCAGGTTCTGTCACACATGCACCGATTCCTCTCAAAGCGTTCCGCTTTTTCTCCATGTGCGAACTTTCGGAATCTGTTGGCAATGTTCGAGACCTATTGGCCCTCGAAGCGCTCCATTTTTTTTTTTCTTTTGTCTTGTTCTAAACTTTTGCGGCCTGCGTATTGGCTCCTGGTGTTCCGTCGTGGGAGCTGGTCGGCGCCCGGAATCGAAGCCCACCCCTTTGTTTTGTTACGCTATAAACTTGAGAGATAACGTTGGCTCCGCTTTTTTCTCTTATGCTATATTTCGAAGTCTGTTGGCTCTCGAAGCGCTCCGATGTTTCCTATAACGCTAAACTTTCGAGACCCGTTTAACCCCTTCACAACTGGAAACCCGTTTTTGGGGACAAAATTACTTGGATTTAGTATAGGAAGGGGTTCGGGGTTAAAGGCTCTCGGTGTTCCCCCGTCGTGTGGCGCCCTTGACCCAGTCGAAATCTGGCAGGTCCTGTCACACCTGCACCGATTCCTCTCTCTTGCCCCCGCTCATTTTTTCTCCACCTGTTAAATTTCGAAACCTGTTGACAACGTTCGAAGCCTGCCTGCCGGTTCTTGAAGCGCCCCGTGTTTTTTTCTCGTACTCTTATATTTTTTCGAGGCCCGAGGCCTGCCTGTTGGCTCTTTGTGTTCCGTTGTGGGAGCTGGTCGATGCCCGGAATCGAAGCCCCCTCCCCGTTCGTTATGTTGCGGTATGAACTTTAGAATCTTTTTGGCTCCGCTTTTTTTCTCTTCTGCTGGTATTTCGGGGCCTGCTGGCTCTCGAAGCGCTCCGATTTTCTGTATGCTGCTAAAATTTCAAGGCCTGTGGTATTGGCTCTCGGCAGTTCTCGAGGGCGTGTAGTGGCCCTTGGCCAACCAAAAATTTGACAGGTCCTGTCACACACGCACCGATCCCTCCCTCTTAGCGATTTGCTTTTTTTTTTTTTTCTCCATATGCTGACTATCGAGGCCTATTGGCAACGTTCAAGGCTTGTTGGCTCTCGAAGTGCTCCGTTTCTTTTGTTCTGTATGCGATGTCATAGCTGTCGAGGCCTGTTGGCAACGTTTAGGGCTTGTTTGCTCTCGAAGCGTGCCCCTCTCTTTCCCCTTTGTTGTTTTTCTAGACCTGATTGTTGACTTTCGGAATTTCCCGTCGTGCGGCGCCCTCGGCCAATGAAAACCTGGCAGGTCCTGTCGCACATGCACCGATTCCTCCAGCGTCCGGAAGTCCTGTCGGTTCTGACGGATGAAGGGGCTACCGCTGGGAACGCAAGCGGAGCTCCTGCTGCCGCGGAGTCGGGTTTGGGCGGGGTTGCTGGGGCGGCAGGGTCGGGAGGTGAGGTGGTTGCCCTTAGGTGTCGATGGGCACTCGCCACAAGTGTAGGAGAAAAGGGGGGGGGGGGGGCAGGGCTGCTCTTGTGCGCTGGTCATGTTCGTGGCGATGCAACATCAATTCATTTCCAATTCCTAAGTTTTCCTACTCTAATCCCAAGTGTTTTGTCCCTATATTGCGAGTGCGGTGCTAAAAGGGTCAAAGGTTAAGATTTCAGCCAAAGATGTCACGTTATTTATCGATTTAAATATTAAGGCTAAGGTTGGCGTGAAACAAGACAAATCCGAACATTTTTTTCACGTGCACTAAGGCTAGCCCGTTATTCGCGATTTTTTTCGGCCTACCGCCTTCCCTAAACGCGTGCAAAACTTGGTAGGATCCTAAAGTGCTAACCCTTGCCGAGCTCACCCCACCAACCGCTCTGGCGCCTTTAAAACAAACACGCCGTTTAAAACATTAGAAAACCCTCGATTTCTATCCACCCCCTTAGATGGCGGCAACAAAATGCAAAATAGTCGGACAATTTAAGGGGAGGAGTTAGGCCAAATCTTTTTTATGTGATGTGGGTAAAACGTCTTGAGCGCCTTCATGTTGGAGGTGTCTCTATTTGGAGTAAGCGCCCCCCCCCCCCCCCCCCCCCCCCCCGCCCGCCGTGACCTGGCCGATCGTCCTGCTGCTCAACAACAAACACGCCGTTTTGCTGTCCGGATCGGATTCGGGGTATGTTCATGTATGACAGGCGGAGAGGACGATAGCGGTGACGGCTCCGAACGCGGCGTTGTTGGCGATTCTGCCGGTGGCGCGCCTGAGGCCACCCACTCTCCTCCCTCGTCTCCCTCCGCCATCGCCGCTACTACCACCACCGCCAGTACCGCCGCCGCCGCCGCCGCTACTGCTAGTGCTGGTGCTAGTGGTGCTGCTGCTAGCAGTGGTGGGACTGCGCCCAAGAAGGGTCCACAGAAGGAGACGCCACGGTCAGTACCACGGGGCTCCGAAGCTACGAAGGCGGGGAAGCGGACGCCGCCTAACGCCACCGTGGGTCGCAGTGCTAGCAGCAGCACTAGCAGTACCAGCAGCACTGGCAAGCAAAAGTCGCCTTCGCCAGGCAGCAAAGCGCCGCCGCAAAAGTCGTCGTCCACTACGCCTGGTAAGGTGTCCCCGGGTAGCCGGGCAGGGGCGGTACTAGGAAGCGGTGGGCCATCAGGAAGGGTAACTGCTCGCGGAGGTAAGGCAGGGTCGCCATCTTCGACAACGGCGGCGGCGGCATCGGCAACAGCAGCAGCAGCAGACTCTACGGGAAAGAAGGACGTGGGGCCCAACGCGAAGGGAGCTTCGGGTGCTGAAGGTCCGGGGGCCGGGCGGGGACGGGGGAGAGGGAGGGGGAGGGGGAGGGCTGCCGGAACGGGAACAACGGGGGGGGGAAGGGGTCGCGCAAAGGCGGGCGGAAGCAGCACTTGATATGCTTATTTTTTGTTGATGGGGGAGAGGGGAAGGCACGGATTGTTTTGTTGTTGAGGGGGTAGGTGAAAGGATTTGGGGGCGGGGGGGGGGGGGGGGGGAGGGGCGCAGAGCGAGCGGTTTTTTGACGGCCTTGCTGCTGATGTTGGGGGTTTGCTGTTGGCAGGGAGGGCGGGGTGGCAACGCCATCGGTGTTTCGAAGGAATTGTGTCTTCTGTAGTCTGGTTTGCCAGGGTTGGGTGGGCAAGGGTGGCGGGTAAGCTGGCTGGAATTAAGAGGAACGGTTACGTTTTGTATGGCGTGGCGTGGCGTGGCGTGACATTTCTTGGCCGTAGCTATTTTCTTTGTATGGCTTGGCATGCCGGGGCGTGACGTTTTGTGTCCGTAACGTGTATGCGCAGTAGAATCGTGGAGTTGGTGTTTTTCGGTACCTTCTGTGTGCGGGGTTCTGTGTGCGGGGTCGGACTCGGGCAACGTGTGAGCGAGGGAAACACACACTGTTTCGTGAGTTAAGGAGAAAATCTGGCAAGAAACCAAAAAACATTTTTCCACGCGCGGGGAGAGGGGGTGTTGCTGGGTCGAGATGGAGAGGGGAGGCTATAATACGATAAAGTGCAGATACTTGAAGGCGTTGTTCAGTGTGTGCGTTTTCGGCGTTCATGCTAGTGTATATTCTGCATAATTCCGGTTACTCAGTTTTTGTACTAGGCTTTTGCGGTGAAAGTGCGGTGATGCTAACGGATTTTCGCAGGCATGGATTTTCAACAGGACATCGATTGGTATATCGATCAGGAACGTCTTGCAAGCAAACAGGGGGTGCACGCTCGTAAGAAACTCGATGGTAAGAAGTTAAGGCTCGCTTTGTCACGATGAGCAAGAAAATTGACGGAAGAGGAGGTGCTCAGGGTCGGGTATCGTTTTAGGTTACATATGACTTCCAATGGTAGCCTGTGCTCGAAGGTGGCGACACCATGCGTAGTTGAGCCTCGTCGCCGAATGGACGTTTCATACCACCGTGTGGGTGCTCTCTGTACATTATGTACGTGGCACCAAGAGGGTAACTAGCACACAGGGTATTATACATCTGCTGAAGCGCCATGTAGCCCAACCCGGTGCGACCATAATGTACTTTCCCAAAACACCCGGCCGGGTGTCCAATGCAATCACACATCTCGGATATATCACGATGTAGTCTACACCAGTAGATCATCTATATAATCTAGATCCTACATCTGTCATTACAGCTTATGGTGTCATGTGCAGGATCTGTGCGGTACAGATCCAACCAGGGAAATATGCGCCTGACCATGCAGATCATACGTCTTCCACCCGGCTACGTGCTCTATATAGGCCATGTAGATCATATAGACCAGGGGTCTGAACTGTCTGCTCTGAATGGCAGATCCTTAGTGGCAGGGATCTGATCTGTTCGACGTATGGATTTTTTCCATTGCTTAAGTGGCTAGTTTGTGGCTCCGATCATCTACAGTGGGAAGTCTTGACCCGGCGGACTGTAGTGTTGGCGGTGTGCAAGCCTCGGATGTGGCGGCAGCTGACCTACGATGGTGATCAGCGTATGATAGTGGATAGCGGTAGCTGATTCGTCACGATCCGCGCCACCCCCTTGCAGAAGTTCGACGCAAATCGATGCGCAGTGGGAACACTGAACCCTACCAGTATATCCGCGATAGAAATGAAGAGGCACGTACCTGGGGGGAGCAGGGATGACACCTGTGACCACGGTTGGCCCAGAAGGTCGCGAGTGTAAAACCTCTTTCAATTTGACCTGGGGAGTAAAACGGATGCTTAACACACGAAAAAATGCTCGCGTTTGCCGGTCTACGTTGTTATTGGTAGTATCGAGTAGGATCGCCTTGACGTGGATTGCCAGAAAGTAGCGTCTCGAAGACGTCCTCTCTGGATAGCTATGCCCATCCCTAGGTTACTGTCTGCAAGTTTGACTGGGTCATGGGTAGATCTGCCACCTTTGCTGGCTGTTGCGCTGGGGTTTGAGTCTCGGCCGCTGGTACGGGCCCCTCTTCCATCGCTGAAAGCGCGCTGTGGTGATACCGCAAAATTCCATGAAAATCGACGAGCAATGGGAATGCTGAACCCTCTGCACGAGGCAACCACCTGGGGGGGGAAGAGAACGAAAACCACCTGTTACCACGGCTTGTTCGGAAGAAGGAAAACATATTTGAGACAAAACCAAAAACAGAATAATGTCAGACGCTCCTCCCACTCAGGGTCGAGTCCCAGCAGGAGGTAGTCCTCTACGTGCATTCTGATGTAGAGCCTCCGATTTTGGCATCCGAAACACAATGTGTCCTTGCGGCCGGACCCCAAACGCGACGAGCAGCGTACGGTAGTTGGACAGCAAGCGTTTCCCGTTCCCTACAGCGGGGGAAATCGATGTGCGCCTCATAAGACAGGCGCAGTGCACATCGTTGATCAGGGAGCACGAGAGGGACGGACACGTTGGCGCCTTACTGTGGGCAAGCATAACCGGCTCAAAAGGCGTGATAGACGCCATTCGTCTCTCGTACATGGCTGGTTCAAGCCGGGGGACGCCTCGCTGAAAGAGATAAGCGAACTGCAGGGCACCCCGTACCACCTACCACCCCCCCCCCCCCCCGAAGGCTGGGGCATGTGGGCAGCCCTCGAGCCAGGTCCGCCGGATGGGGAGGTTGGCTTCCCACCGGCCACTCTACTTGCGAGGGGACTTGCGCGCTCTACAGGGAAGAGCGCGCGCACCAACCCTCCGTGGGAGCATGCATTAAGTACAGGTGGATGCGTGTCCTTCCCACATGTACACGAATATCCTTCCGCGGTGTCGTTAAAAGCCCGACCGCTGCAGCAGTGTAGGTACAGGGTGCTCCAGTACCTCCCCCCTTTCCGCCTTGCACGCGCTGGCCATCCCATCCCCTTGGTTCGCGACCCCGGCAACACCCGTGAAGGCAGTGGTCGCCAACGTTCCCCAACGCGTCGCTGTAGGTGGCGCCCGATTCGGGAGTGGTGTTATCGTATAGCTGGTAACACGCGAGCTCTAGGATTACGAACACACGCCCTCGAACGATTATGGACGCTGCTTTTCTCGGCAACGGGGAAAGTTCAAACTCCGAGCGGTGTGTGTGTCTACGGAACGATCTCGACGACGATGCGAGCTAGGATGACAGCGGGGGTACTAAAATAGCGGCACGTTTGGACTGAAACGTTTTTTTTTATGAATGACGGGGGCTCCCCTTAGGACCAATTTACAACCCCACATCGTCAGAACGCCGTCATTATTTCGCTAAAAGTTCGGTGGTATGGCTACGTGCGAGTACACAGCAGTAGGGTACGGGGTTCGTTCTTCGGGTGGGTGCATGCATCACTTTTTACTTTTTCTCGAAAGAAATAGCTCCTTGAGCACAAGCAAGGAGCCTCAGAAAATAGTTGGTGCATCCTCTCCCCTGCCGTACGTAGCGCATGCGTCCTCCGAGATAGTACCAAGAAAAACTTTTTCGTGTTGTGTGTGTCCCTCTTGTTTGGGAGAAAACCAGCGCTGAATTTCGTCCCAGGCGATGTGTTATATTGTGCGCCGTACGGTATTTTGCAAATTTTGTACTGGCTCGTTAGCGCGTTAGCATGTACGAGGCCGGGCACGTGGATGGGGCCAGAGGTTTGGACTTGTGACAAAAACAATTCGAGAGAGAACTGTGCGCCACCAGCCTGTAGCCCAGCTCTCCGTACTGGAGCGAGTCGAGCTCCTCGCGCCTCTCTTGGATAAATCGCACATAGAGTTAGCGGCAGGAATTCCGCTCGGGTGGAATGGCGCGTGCTACGATAGAGGTGCACCATTTTTTTCCAATACTACCCCTCAATTTGGGAGCTTAAGACCTATCCCAAAACTTATTTGGAGAAGAAAAAAAACTGCTACCGTCCGGATGAAAAATCCCATGGCCTACAGGTACACAACACAAGAACCATACAAGAAAACGGCCAATATCCGACGATTTTGGGTTAAGGAGCACTGTCGTTCAGAAAACCATTCCTTTCAGACGAAAAGTGCTACCTCAATCGTAGCATGCGTCGAGTGTTAACGCTCTTCAACGAAGCGAACCTGCCCCCCATCTCACGACCACCCCAAAACGATTGATTATCACTGTTGTCAACAACCCTCTCTGTATTGTGTAGGGAACACCACGTGTGAACAAGGCAACCAGGGAAAACGAGTTTCTAAGATGACCCCGGTGAGGACTGCACCGGCCTCTAGCGTGGTACCAAAGACGACCACCTCGGCGTCGTTGGCCGTGGCGCCGAGTCGCCTTGTTGGCCCTGTGGGAAGCTGCGCTCGCTCCCCTTCGCGCGATGATTGCGCGCCAGCATTATCATTAGCGGCTGTCCGGATGCGCGCCCTTGTTCTCGTGGAGATGAGGCCGAGACCACGCGCAGGCCCCTTCGTCGTAACTCGCCCTCGCTCGGCACTCGCCATTCCCGCTTCTTCTCCCAGAGCGACCCGAATGGCACCAACTGATGGGACCTTTTGGCGTGGTCCCGCGAACGGGCTGGGGATGTCCCCCCCCAAACTATGGCCGTGCATAGTGCGAGTACAACTCCCCCCCCCCCCCTCCCTGTCCGCCCCCATCCCCCCCTCCCAGCTCGCTCCTTAGGCGTTACATTGTCCCCCTAAGGTGCTTCTTCCTGAAAGGGGCCACGTTCCAGGGGATTGCTGTGTTCCTTTTCGTGTCACTAGTCACCTGTTACTCCAGGAGAGTGAGGGGGGGGTTATCAGAGACCCTCCGACAGCTTCGGAGCTCCGAGAGAACCCGCGCAGCGCGAGACTTCCCCGTTGATCCCCTTCATAGACATGTACCGTCCAACAACCCCCTTTCGAGCAGTGCCGCTCGCTACACGACACGCAAGTCATATATATGAACTACTGGAGATGGGAGGCATAATCGGGGACATTGGGTGTGCTGGATATGTAGATTGGGGTGAAAATACCAGGTTAATGTGGAGAACACACACTAGTTCCGAGTAGTTTGTCCCCCAATCGTGGGTGCGGTTTTTGAGATCCCGGAGCTGCCCCCCTTGACAACGGAGAGGGACGGGTGAACCCAACCTCATCGGGCCGTTCTCCGCGGGAGAGTTTGCCTTACCCCCGTGAGGTGGCGCAGAAACAAGCCGGGGCCGGACCTGTTCTCCAAAGGATAAATATATGCTTATGTACAACGAGGCGAGCATCACGCCGAAAACCCGGCACGGGCAAGGATGTGCCTGCGACGAAATGAACAACAGCATGCTGAGAAAGTCCGGCATGGCCCCGAACGGCAAGGGAGGGGATAGGCTCTCGGTGTAGACTATCTATAGACCATACCTCCACGCGCGAAGGGTTCCGACTTCGGGTGGCTCCCACCCCGGCGTGACTTTGGAGTGAATCCAACTGACCGTTATTACACCCGGCGTACCCGTTTTTTAGATATCCAACCGACCGTTATATCCTCTGCCTGTACAGGAAAAGCGTCCCGGCCGTGGGCGTTTCGCTTCCCGGCCTAGTCTAATAATATATCTCTGATTCCGTCTGATGCACGTGAGAACCCTCCGCCCCCCCCTAGTCTACAACAGTAGTTACTCCAGCAAACAAAGCTCGCACACAGCAGATAGCATGCGTCTTGTATACATCGTACGAGCAGTGATAGTCTACTGCTGGTCTACCTGGTATATATATGTACAACACATGTACGAAAAGAACCAAGATGGAGAACAAGAACATGATTACCTGGTAGTGAATCAACGCAAGATGGAGATGTATAGTTAATGTGAAGAACACACACACACATAGTAACACAAAGACACTTGAACGACTGGACAAGAACAAAAGAGAAAGAAACGACGGGACCATGAACCATGCCAGACATCTCCTACCTGGTCGACCTGATGATATGAATAATTATTCTCAGACCTGATTATCCTTGGCGCAACTGCTTTGGCCAGTACCTGATACCCTGTTATCTGTCATCATGCTGTGTGGTATCACTGGCACCAGGATACCTGGTACCGGAATGCCGAACGACGATGAGAAGTAAATACTACTGCTGTTTCTGCTCTATCTACGTGTCCCGCACTGCCTGTGGCTACCCATGTACCGTGCGCGCAGAATCATTTTCGAATTTTGTTTGTGGTTTTTTGTAAAAATCTGCGAAAATTGCAGCTACGATACGTAATAATAGTGCTCATACACATAGACTACATACACATATATTCTTGAAACAAAAAGAAAGTGAAAACTTGAAAATAAACGGTCAAGAATAAAATTTAAGATACCTTCGTCACAGGAAAACAGCGGAGAAATATATATTATGTGAAAAAAAGTGAAACAGAAAACACAGCGAAAATCTCGAATATTATTATTTGCACGGAAACCCACCGTTTTGACTCCAACTTTGAGCAGCGTTTTGATGTATTTTGGTCATTTCGCCGCACAAAAATATTATTCTGCGCGAATTCTACAAGAAGAGCTGCTCTATCGCCGTGTCGGCAGCTCGATCTGGCGCGCGAAAATTTCATATTTTTCATCGCCACTCCCTTCCACAGCTTCCACCCACCTCCACCTCCTTCTCCTCCTCTCCTCCTTCTTTGCCTACTTTCCCTTCCCATCACGATGAACCTGTTCCGCAAGAGCCTCGCCACACTGCTCGGGTGCGCCCTGTTCGCGACCACTGCGCTGGTGGCGGATGCTGGGTTGGTCTCACAAGCCACGGTGGTACTCGTATTCGCCGGGTGAGTCTGGTTGTACACATATCTTCCGTATACCTGGTACATGTTTTTTGTGTTCGATTTCCTCTCTCTTCCCATATAGTGCTTGTTGAATAGTGCGTTGTTCTGGTACAGTGCCGGTGAAATTCGCTTGGCGCGACTAACTGTGAAACCCATTTATTAATACAAGTATATCGATGTACCCAGTAGTGTTGGTGTCCGATATAATACCCGTAGTGCTGGCTGACATGTACCGGCATTCACTATGGATACGGAGCCCACCGCCACTGCTGCTGTATCCGCCTGCCTTCTCTCCAAATAGAGCACACGCATAGAGCGCGCGGAAAGCACCGGCCAACTAGCCAATACAGCAAGCAGTACCCAGCTGCTGCTGGCCCTGGGTCTTAGTCAGGTTGCTGGCCAAGAGCTGGTTGTTTTTCCTCTGTGGTTTCCCGTGTGCCGCAAGACCAAGCCGGGGCCAAAAGTCAGTATTTTTTCTGCAGTACTGCAGTACCCAAAGGCGCCCGAACAAGAAGCAAGAAACAGGAAAAGGACGAGCGGGGACCACGAAAATATCTTTGTTACTTGATTTCAATGAACTCCTTGATACTGTATCTTGCAATATGAAATAATATGTCGGTTGTACCGTCCGTAGCGCGTAGAGCTGTTGCGGACTGCTGCTGCTGCTGGCTGGTAGCGCGCCACAACCGCAAGTTGCAACGCAAACACGCGTTTAGCAAGGTCTGCCGCTTCCAATCCCTCTTCCTCCCGGACTGTTGGCGATGGTAGTCACAACGATAAAAACACAGCAAAGCAAAGCTCCGAAGCATGCCATACGTCATGGAGGGACTCTGCTTTTTTTTTTGTCCCGCTCTTGTCTTGCTTGGCTCTTGCAAGCAAGCAGCAAGCCTCTCGTCGCCGTGTGGTGCACAAGTACTGGTATGGATGAGGTGGATGGGTGGATGGGTGGAAGGGTACCCTGTAATACAGGCATCCATTCTTCTGGTGCGATCGCTCGATTGAGCACCGCCTCGGTGCGGGAGCTTTGTCGGGGCACGCTTGCTGTGTGCTACTCCGGGACGAGCCACGGACTCTCATCTCTCAGATGATTTTATTAATAGGCGTTTGTTATTCGATGGGGAATCATTTGGAACTCCTCTTTAGTCGAAGTGTACGTATCGGACTGCTGAACGGTTAGAAAAACTCGTACGTACTCAAGACGTACTTCAAGGTCCATACCTGGTACCGGTACTAAAATTGTTACCAGTACCTGGGTAGCTGTACCACGGGCAAGAGGAGCGATGGCTAGGATAAGGACGTGTTTCAACAAGGGGTCCGCGGCTTTTGTATTGCTTGGCTTTACTTGCTTGCGATGTTGCCTGTCTGGCTCGAAAATATAATAAAGTACATCAATAATACGAGTAGAGTGCACGTGTAATATTGTCTCCACCGCAAAGCTGATTGCACACAGCTTCACTTATTGAAAGTATCGACCGAACTCATTTTACATCTCATCAGGCGTTTAGAATAATTTTTCAACATATTACAAGGGCTCCGCTCCGCGGGCGGCTGACGCCGCCCGCCACGTTCCCGCAAGGAATAATACAACAACCAAATGTGAAGGGGCAGAAAGAAGAGGCCCGTGATTTGGTGCAACTAGCAATTTGATACCAGGTATTGCCAAGAGCTGCTCGTGCAGAGCTGATTGCCCTAAGCTGTGCTGTGTGCTTACTGGAGATGTCACGTTCTGATCGGGGGTACAGGTGTAATTTGCGAACAACAAACATGAGTTCCCCAGGGGGGGGCAATCACATGATGAATGGAAGTAAACAGACGAGCACACGTACGTACATACCGGTACCTGCTATTAATACGTGGTACTTCGCATGATACCTGGTAATAATGCTGTATGTTCGAAATAAATCACAGCGCACTACGGCACAGCACCGCACCACAGGGCAAGGAACGGCACTGCACGGTACCGGACGGCGCCGCACGGCGTTGCGCTGCGCTGCTGAGCTATCGCTGGTCTGAGTTGAGCTGGTAGTGCATTTTTTGTAATAACAATAATGAAGTGGGTATAAATAAATACAGTAGTTGGTGTACCGTTACCTTGCTTGGTGGTACGCGTATGATACTTCGAATAATGCCTATGATAAGTACAGCAAAGCACGAAGCACGGCATAGCACGGCACAGCACCACACAGCAGGGCACGGCACCGCACGGCGCTGCGCTGCTGAGCTAGCGCTGCGGTGCACTGCTGCACACGTGTTTTTCTGATACCTGATACGAGCCAAGCTGGGCTCTGCTGGGATCTCGTTCCTGGTATGATGCTATGATACGTGAAGGAATAAATCAAAGAAAAGCTGGACCGTTCTTCAAGTGGAAGGAGGCGGTGTTGAAGTACAATGCTGTTGTACTTACCTGGTTTGGCAGGAGGTTTCGAGAGGCCAGGGATGTACCAACGGAGCCCGCTGAGGGAAAACACAAGAATAAGTAACTGTAGTTTTATGCACGGGCATTTCGGGTGCGCTCGATATCGATGGGCGGAAAGCTAACGTGTACAACTAGTAGAATATATTTTTAGTAAAATTCAAGTCTGCTACAAATACGAGCCCTGCTTGAGCATGGAAATACGAAACTCGTACCTTTGTTCTATGTTGATATATATTGATAGCATGGCGTTTTGTTGCACGTACGAGGATACTTGCAAGTTTTTCAGATTTTGAAAAAATCTTCTAATTAAACACGTCAGCTCAGAGCTCGATAAATCTAGGGTCGATACCCATCTTTTGCACGAAAATTCAATAAACGGCGATGAATGCATGGCAGGACTGCCCCTGCCGTCCCTGACTGCCCCTGCCGTCCTCGAGAGCAGACCTCGAGCCCCCCCAAGGGTTACGGTTACGGTTAGGGTTAGGGTCAGGTCTGGGGTGGGGTTGGTTTGGGCACCACATACGTCGTTTTGTGCGGGCCTGCACATTCGGAGCCGCCAAACATTTTTTGCTAATAACTTTACGTGCAAATTCGTATAGCCTTGCGCGGACGTGCAACTTCGCGGAGGCTGCCATCCTAGCTCTTGTTGATATTATCAATTGATACGTAGTACCAGGTATAAAACAAGGGCTCCGCACGGGCTTGACACGTGCCCTGTGTTTCTTTCTTCTCATGTTTTGACAGCTGTTACGCAGGATCAAGTATGTACCAAAGGTGTAAATGGTACCTGGTGAGTGTTTCGGATGCCAAGGTTTGCAGTAGGATCAAGACATTCAATTGCCATACCTGACAGGATAAGGGCAGCGCAAGGACGGCGCCAGGTGTTACAAAGGATGAGAAAAAATATCAATACAACAAAGAAAATAGGCGACTTGCAGGCTGGTGCACGACGAAATGCTACCGGTATGTGGTTAGCGTGTTGGGATTATACAATTCAGTTTTACTTACCGTTTCTCTCACTCGTTGGTGATATTTGTTTTCTTCGTCAGTCTCAACTCTCTCAGATTCGTTACGTTTGTCAGCCCCATTAACCTGTGTATTTTCTCGCTCACTCTTGCTTGTTCCTGGTATTCGGTTGTCAGTATCATTTCTCAGATGATTATCAGGCCAATTCCTCTGGCGCTGGCAGCCTCGTTTCTGCAGCTTCTTTATCAGCATCAGTTCAGGCTCACTTCTGAGGATCCTTTACAGTCTCAATTGCGTGCAGAAATTGTTCGAGTTTCTCAGACTCAACGGGTTGCACCTTAACTATTGATTCGGGAGGGCGGGAGGGGGAGTGAGCGGAGGGGGGAGGGCGGGGGGACCGGGGCGGGAGAGCTTGGCCGATTTAGGGGGGTAGAGCTTTTTCTCAGAATGTCGATCAGACAAACGCCGGCGCCCCCCTGGCTGGAACGGCTTTGTATTTGTTAACATTTCAGTGTTGGTGAGAGCCTACAGGGCACTAGTCTACGAGGTTAGAGGGCATCAGTGGGGCGCTGGACTACAAGTAAACGGTCCAACGATCCCCTACCCAAAGTAAGCCCTACAATACCCCCCCTCCCCGTCTAAAATATATCTATGTATATAATAGTTAGCCTCGGTTGGCACCGACGCTGTAAAACGTTATATGCATATTGGGGTTGGCGTTGGTTGGCGACGACGCCGTAAAACATGTCTATTACTGCGTGAGCTAGACAACCAGGGTACCGTTTTCTTTGTTTTTATTTTTTGCGGTCACCATGATGGCAGATCATATTGTGCGGGGTGAACCTTAACTCCGCACAAGGGGAATAATCGCATCACGTAGTGTGAACATGGTAAGGCACCCACGAGGCAGTTACATAGTGGCACCCATTGCTGCCTCTGGAGTGGCCACACCAGAAAACAAAGTATAACTCTTTTTCGCTGTCATCCATAAGCAAGAAAGTAGGCACAAGGTGCCGAAGTCCGTCTTACGAGCGGTTCTTGGAAGGATACAGTCCACCCTTCATGCGACTCGCGAAACACTTCACGGCGCTTCGCGCTTGGTGCAAGGAATGTCTGCCTGTTTGGTGAAAAGCCGACGTGCTCCGTCCCGGCATAGCACAGGGATGCGAGGGTCTATGGTCATACGGCTACGGCCATGCACAAACTGAGTACCCCCCCCCCCCTCCCCTGGAAAGGCAGCATGCACTTCGGCGGATACACGGGCTGGCGTGTCAAGTATAATATGCGCAAAGACAGGCAACAACCTAGCTAGTCCTATGGTATTACCGTAGTATTAGTACTCAGTACCCCCGTACCCAGCAGAGGCTTGCTTTTTTTAGGCAATCTCTCAGCGCAGCTTAGCTCTTCATCCAGTTTATTCGAGATTTAATATTTGCGCCTCATCAAGCACATATGATGCAATAGAGTAGTGAACACTTCCAGCCAGCTGATATTATCTCATTATCCATTTAGCCATCCATGCCGTAGCTCCAACTCATCTCCGCCCTCCGCCCCCCCCCCCCCCCTTTTGTTTCCCGCCCAGTTCGTTCAAGCGCCCCACTTACAATCGAAATCGGCCAGAGTAATAAACCCTTCTAAGCAATTGACATCACGTCATTATCTTTCTAGCCATCCATGACGTAGCTTTCATTCATCCCCCCTCCCCCCCTCCAACGCCCCCTCCTTCCCCACACCCCGCACGATCGCCTAGACCCAGCACCGCGCGTATAGCAAGCCCCTACATATATGATAAATACGCGCGATCGGAGGATCACACACAATGTTGCGAAGATCAGTGTCGACCGAATCCTTGATCTCATGGCTGGAGTGTATTTTAATAATATATGTGGCCTAAACCTCTTGAAAACCCTTCCACACACACACACCCCCCCCCGGCTTTTTTTTTTTTTTTTTTTTTTTTCCTCGCCTTTTCTCGCTTAAACGCCCCACCTAATATCGAAATGCGCCAGAGTAATAAACACTTCCACGCCCTGAATATCGCCTCGTTATCGTTTTAGAGCCGTCCATGCCGCTGCTGCAATTCCCACTCACCCCCGCCCCCAACGCCCCCTCCTTCCCCACCACCCGCACCATCGCCTAGACCTAGCACCACGCGTATAGCAAACCCCTACATCTATGCGACCTAAAGCCCCCCCCCCCCGCCCCCCGCCCCCCCCGCCACAATCCCCCCCCCCTCCCCTACAAGAAGGATTTATAGTTCCCACGCACAAATTGACCTGCCCCACCCGTCCCCTCCCCCCCCCTCCCCCCCTCCCGCCCCCTTTTGATCAAAATCAGGCCCCCACGTCCTTAAAACTCCGCCCTCCCCTCACCGGTTATTCGACTTATAGTATTCACTTGATAAACTGATGCGTTTCCTTCCACAGCTGTCAGATTTTGTCCCCCTCTGAAACGGGTTTTATAGTTTCCGCGCACAGACTGCCTAACACCACCCTGTTGACCCTGATAGCTACACTGTAGTTGCAAGGGGAGTCGCCGACCTATATCCTTAATGAGGACACACAACCCGTAATACGCGCGATCGGAGTATCACACACAGCTTGCAAAGATGAGTTTCGACAAAATATTCGATCTCACAGCTGGAGTGTATTTTGATTTTTATAATACATACGCTCGTATAATAATCGTATCGATCAATATATAGATAGCAGTGTACTTGTATCATACGATAGTGTACTTGTAACCAATCTGGCGCAACCGAAAGGCGAGAACACTGGGAGGCAACCTCGAAAATAGGCAGCTCGAGGTACGGTGTGCTTATCTGTCGGAGGTTTGGTTTGCTCAGAAGTGAGTCTGTTGGGGTAAATAATTGGCCTCCGGCGGGACCCACCTAGCACCCTGGTACTACGCCGACCGACGGGACCCACCTAGCGCCCTGGTGCTACGCCGACCGACGGGACCCACCTAGCGTCCTGGTGCTACGCCGACCGACGGGACCCACCTAGCGTCCTGGTGCTACGCCGACCGACGGGACCCACCTAGCGTCCTGGTGCTACGCCGACCGACGGGACCCACCTAGCGCCCTGGTGCTACGCCGACCGACGGGACCCACCTAGCGTCCTGGTGCTACGCCGACCGCATATATGATATTCGGGGGTGTCCACTAAACAACCACAGAAAAAGCATAAGACGCTACGTAAAACAAAGCATATAATAAAGGGTAAGGGTGAGGGGTGAGGGTGTGCCCGGGCTAATGTACATACCTGGTGTGCAAATGGCGTTCCCCATCTCTCTGGAGCAGTCGGTGGAATTGTCGTCGGCCTAGGTTTGAGACCTACCCTGGTGGGTATTTGGGTTACCGTGTGTCACCGGTGGTCCAGGGGTGTATTGATTGAATGAACCCTTACCAGACGGCGTCGACAGCGGGACTTATCTTTTGGAACCGTGACGTCGCTGGCTGATTCGGTGATCCTTGCATCCTCATCGTCCGCATTCACGTAACCCCTTCGGCCTTTTTGGACTTGGGCTTGAAGCACTGTCGAGAAAAACTGACGATCGCGGGCAGCGCCGACCTCATGATGGTGACAGCACCCGAGGTCGCTGGGGTAGGGGATGTGTCCGAGCCTGCAAGGCAAGGAGCTATGCCACACGCGTGTAGCATATTGATCCTTGTACCGCAGAGCGCTGTTGCTGTTCGATTGGTACAATCGCGGTCGACTTACTTTTTTTTTTGTGGGCTTTTCGCGGGTCACGATCCGGCCTGTTTAACAATCGCGGCTCGGATCAGGAGTTTTTTTTTTTCTTTTCAATCGCGGCTCGAGTCGGGTCGAGTCAGGAGGTGCACGGGTCAGGTCAGGACACTTTCGAATACACGGGTGGGGCCGGGTTAGGGTGACCCGACCCGACCCGACCCGACCCGACCCGACCCGACCCGACCCGACCCGACCCGTGAGAAGTGATCCAACTTGTGTGTGTGTGTTTTTTCCCCCTGTACATGGATCCCAAAAAGGTTACCAGGTATATAATTCCGAAGGCGGAAGTTTCGCCATGTCAATTACCTGAAACGTCTCCCTCTTCGTAGGATGCATCATGCGACACACCGAACACCTCACCGCTTTGGTGCGCGCGATGTCTTTCTTGCCTGGTCGGTGAAAACTCGACGTGCTTCGTCCCGACATTGCAGGAATTCGAGGGTCTATGGTCTTAGCTTCGGCTAATGCATGAAACGAATACACCCATTGGGTACCCGGAGATCCTGTTGGGGCGGCGCATGATATAGCGCTTCGTAAAACCGATGAGAAATGCGATGTTATCATCATGTGAGCGCGGAATGTACGATAGCTCATGCTACGCGCGCGTCGTGCAACTACTTGCACTGGAGTCGGGCGTACAAAACAGGTCTTTTCACGGGTCATGCAAGACCCGTCTCGCGGGTCGGGTGTGGAAGGTTTAGAAACCCCGCGGGTCGAGTCGGGTCGGGTCAGGAGGTGTTCTTTTTTTTTTTTCTTTTTCACACACATTTAGTTTCGTCCAGCTTCTGGACAAGCCGCGGTCACAGGTGTCGTCCCTTCTTCCTCCCCGGTTCTTGCCTCCATTTTTTTATCGCGCATAGGGTTCAGCAATCCCACTGCTCGTCGATTTTTCATCGAGTGTTGCTAACTCACGCTCTCTCGCGCTTTCCGCAAGTCAATTTGTGCACAAGAAAAAGTCCCTACGAATTTATACGAGTATGCACTCGGGGGGATTCGAACTCACGAAACTGACCTATACCAGGCTCGAGGATAACCTGATACGCCGCCGGGGCGACCGGTCGCTTATCACGGGTTGGGCCTGGTCGGGCCGGGTCAGGAGGTTTTCAAATCTTACGGATCGGGTCGGGTCGGGTCGGGTCGGGTCGGGTCGGGTCGGGTCGGGTCGGGTCGGGTCGGGTCGCCCTGACCCTGAGACGACCCGCGAAAAATGACCGGATCCGTGAAAACCCCTGATTGTTTAAACTCATCACCCCCGAACTTAGAAGCAACCCCGCGTCGCTTCGTGTGGCTAATCCTGGGTTCGTCAGTTTTTTTAGTAAAAGTTTCTCTCTTTAGTCCCTATGTAGTTCAGAGCGTTGGGTGGGCACGTAGGACCCCATACGAAAAAATGCCCCGCTGTTCGCCAAGGGGGGCAGTGGTTGCTACTCGACTTGCCCTGGTGGGTACGTGTCGTCGTTTTATTTGGTTGTACACGCTGGTTCAAGTCAAAAGCCCGAAAATTACTTGATCCAGACCGTGAATTTTTGCACGTCTTCTATGCACCGTTGCCAAGACCTACCTCACCTGTCGTTTTTTTTGTTTTTGTTTGAATGATATTTCGCCAGTTAAGATTCGGAAAATGTGGACCACCTTAACAGACCAAAGGTTTTGGACGAAAAAAAAGGAAAACCCCCGAAGGTCAGGCCTCGGGATGGGCATGTAGAACGCGTGTGCAAAGTTTCAAAGTTTCAGGGTCTATCTCTCAAAACTGCGTGTACATTTTGAGTTTGGTGTGCCAAAACGAGTAAGATATGTTGCACATTCCCTTCAAATGACCCGGTTTTAGTGTAGGATCTAGTTTTTGGCTAGATTCTGCATAATATTGAACAAAGGCAGGTCAGATGTTCGATGTTTTTGCGCGAAAATCTCTATAGATATGCCATAGAGTACCTCCAACCGGTTCGTGCAAAATGCGGCGCGAATTTTTTTCGCCCCCGCTTGGAAAAAGACTGAAAATTGTTGAAAAACTTGAAGGCCTGTCATTGGCGGATGCGAGTTTCGCTCCTGGAGACAGCTCGTGTCCGTTAAAAAAGAAGTGGTGATGTCGCTCTCGTCCACTGGTCGTGGGGGTCAGTGTGGTACAAAATATTCACCCTTTTCTGACTAGATACTACGAGCAGCATTCGTGAGGGAGAGCATTTCGAGCTTTTAACGTGAACCAGCCTGTACTTGCTTTCCAGGAGGTAGCCCTGGGATCTACTACCTTAACTCCCGCCCGTTTTCGTCATAGATCGCCATGTGGTCACCAGGGGACATCCTCGGTCCATCCCGGGGTCTCCCACACTCTGTATGGGTTGCTGCGTTTCTTAGTGCATGCTGTTTATCGTACAATGCGTGAAACGGATTGTGGATGCTGCTGTAGAGCAGCGCGGACAGCGAGCGCTCTCTTCAAGCTCAATTCTTGTTTTTGTTAAGGTAACAGGGGGTGACCGCGTCAGGGTCGGGCGCTTGAGCGATGCTCGGTGCTAGCCGTGTGCCCATTCGAAGAAGACCATAGTCCGATTCACCCAGTTGCCCAGTAGAGTCCGCCCGAAGCGTTAAGGTCGCGGGAACCTTCGCAGTCAGTCGCCATTTTTCCATGGTGTGATGGTTTTGGTTTGGTGTTGACATGTTGACATGTTGATTTGAGTTGACCCATAACAATTCGCAAAGCTGCGTCTTAATCACTCAATCGGTCAAACTCTGCTGACATATTTGAAATGGTTTTCTACCATCATCCGCCGAGGCGGTGGGGCCTGGGTGGGCGCGCGTAACTAGTCAAGCCACCCTTTCTTGTCTATCAGCAGCTCGTCGCCCCCCCCCCCCCCCCGGTGCATTGCTTTAAGTTAACTTATAGCAGTACGCTAACTGGTACTACGATGTTGTTGATTTATTTGAAGTTGGATAAAACTTGAAGCGTGCCACAATTCTTTTGTACATACAGTATCTGCAGATACTTTTTTTCGGAGGTTTTGATTATTTTATTTGATATTTACGGCCGGTGCCAGGGTGTATATTTTTTCAAGGCTATTTTTTCCCTTACCTTCCCTCCCCCCTCCCCGTATCTTCCCCCCTCTATAACTCCCCACCTCCAGCGCTGCGAGTGTTGGAGCCATCGCGGACGAGTCTCCTCGCTTCTTGGAGGTGGACGAGATCGTCAAATCCCAGCGGGATTTGCAGGAGGACTCCCCCACCCCGGCTGGTGTCAACTCCGTGGCACCTACCGCCGCTCCGTCTTCGGCTCCTGACGCCCCCACCAACGGCGGCGCGGGCATGTTTGTCGGCGGTGGCGCTTCCAAGGCGGCCATATCTTGCGCGTTAGCTTCTTTGGCGGGCGGCGCCATGGCTGCGGCGGTTTAAAGTGCATCGTTAAGGGGCGCACATCATGCGGTTCTCTTGCTGGGGCTTGGGACACGTCGACGAAGAGGAGTGAAATAATATAGTACGCGCACGCATTGCTCTGTTGCCTCCGCAGTAGGGTGAGGCGGGATGGGGCGGGGCGCGCTCTGCGCTTATGTTGTCTGTGCAAGCCCTCTATACCACCGTGCTGTGGGAGATGCGATGGTGACCTCGACGTTGTGCGAAAGGTTTGCCTCGGAGTTGCGAGAGGTTTACCACGAGAGGGTACCTCTTTTTTTTCACGAGGTTTACTTCGTTGTTGTGCGAGATAACGTTGATGTTGCGCGATAGTTTCTTTGATGCTGCGCGAGGTCGCTTCAGTGTTGCGCGAGGAAATCATATACCGCCTTATTCGCCTTGTAAACTCATGTCCCGTCACCAAGCTCACGGTGAGACCAGCAGTAGGAGCAGCAGTAGCAGTACCATCGCATTCGCGAGAAGAGTACTTAAGGGCTTTCCTTTTTCTGCGGGGCTTGTCCATCCCCGCCGTCCTAGTTTTTTTTTTTCCTGTATACGTTTCTTATTCCTTCACAGTTGGAGACATACTACTTAGTCACTATTATTTGATGTTTTGTAAGTGCATGCTGTAGGGAAGGTGTGGTTTCCCCCCGCGTTTTGGCGCCGGGGGGGGGGATGGGGGGTAACGTGAGTTGCTGTTTTTTTGGGGGTATATGCACACACGTACGGCGTGCGCGTGTGAATGTGCCCGGTTTTGTATTGGGATGGATGGCTTTATTCATCGCCTTTGCGGTGTGAGTGCGTAGGGTGAAATTAGGGGCGTTGTTAACGCCGTTGGGCGTGCGATGGTGCTGTATTGACAGCGACGTTGTTGTATTCACAGCAACGTCAAAATGACGTTATTCGGAAGAATCACTACCAAAGCAGTATGATACGCAAATCTGCCGCGTTTTGAAACTTCTGAGTTTATCGAGTTTGTTCGATCTGCGTTTGAAAGGCACTTGTCGAAAGAATCGCTACTCGTACCAGCAGGATGACACGCAAACCTGCCGTGTTTCGATATTCATATTCCCTGAGCTTATCGAGTTCATTCGATCTGCGTGGGAAGTTAGGCTTGACGAAACGAAACCCCCTGGGTTCCGTTCTGCAATGCTGTACGTACGTAGTGGCGTTGTTGCCCGGGCTTGTCACAGTTCTGAAGGTTTTCAACGTGTCGCGGCTCGAGTCGGTTCGTGTCAGGAGGTGTTTCAAATCTCACGGCCCGGGTAAGAGGCAGTCGACTATCTCGGGTCGGGTCGGGTCGGGTCTGGTCGGACTGTGCCGACCCGCGAGAAATGGCCAGACTCATGAAAGCCTTGGTTATTGCGGGGCAGGGAAAAAACGCAACCAGACGCTCTCTGCTGCTATTTCTGGAGATTGGGTTTTTGGTGTATAGTGGTCGCCATGTGGCCCACACGCGCTTTGCTGGCTGAGTAGGAGATATTGGGCGGGGTTGGTACCAAGGAAGGATTGTGTGGGCAGGCGTTGGGAGAGTGCCGCGCGTGCTGGGAAGATTCGATGCCCCGACATGAAACGGATAGATGCCGACTTCGTCTCTCTGTACGTGTTGCTGTGTGAGGTGGAGGAAGGAATGGTCTTGCCTCGGTGTTGTAGAGAAAAGTGGCCGCGAAACCAATCTTTGTCTCTTAGCGTGGTGGAGGTCTTTGGGCGTTTGCCTGCTCGCATCTTAGAGAGATGATTGATTGATAGCCGCGAAATCGACCTCATTTCTTAGGCTGGTGGTCTTTGGACACACCGGTACTCCTGCTTTTGCTGCACTGTAGATTAGCGACGCCCGCTACGGCCGAGTTTGTCTTTTTGTTCGGGCATGAAGCGCTGTGTGCGCGCGTGCGCATGCGCGGGGCCTACGCGTGTCTTCGAAGGCTGATTGAAACAGGCGCCATGCATATAAAAAGTGTACTTCAACCGAAATCACACTACTGGTATTCGCGATGACAACATACGAAAATCATCATAAAAAATGGAACTTTTTCGTCCGGTGTCAAGCCGCAAGGATGCGGAACTGAGGGTATCTGCTGTTTGCTGCAAGCGATGCTCGCTTGGAGATGTGTCGTTGTAGGCGTGATGGTACAGGCTGGTTCAAGTAAAACCCCCCCAAATTCTCTCCCTCACGAATGCCGCTCGCAATATCTAGTCAAAGAGTGAATATTTGGTGTCATACTGACTCCTATGACCAGTGGAAGGCGGTGACATGGCCAGTTCTTTTGTTTAACAGCCTCGGGCTGGCGCTAGGAGTGAAAGTCGTATCCACCAGTGACAGGCCTCCAG
The DNA here is from genome assembly GCA_012845835.1 of Undaria pinnatifida. Taxonomy (NCBI): domain Eukaryota; class Phaeophyceae; order Laminariales; family Alariaceae; genus Undaria; species Undaria pinnatifida. The sequence goes on along the minus strand of JABAKD010000025.1, from coordinate 4,767,417 downwards.
TTTTTTTTTCAATAATTTTCTGGCTTTTTCCAAGCGGGGGCGAAAAAAACAGTTGCGCCGCATTTTGCCCGACCGGTTGGACGTACTCTAACGCATGGATGTAGATTTTTTCAAATTTTTCGCGCACAATATCGAAGATCTGACCTGCCTGTGTTCAATATTGAGCAGATTTTAGCGAAAAGAATGGATCCTAGACTAGAACCAAGTCATTTGAAGGAAACAACGTATCTTACTCACTTTTACGCACAAAAGTCCAATGTCCACGCCGTTTTTGAGAGATAAGACTCTGAAATTTTGTACACGTGTTCTACATGCCCATCCCGAAGTCTGACGTCCGTTTTTTTTTCTTCTTTTTTTTTCCCGAAAAAAATCGGGCCAAAGGGTAGCCCACATCTTCCGAAGAATCTTAACTGATGAAAATTCAGGCAAAAACATGAAAACAAGAAAAAAGACTGGTGAGGTCTTCGCAAGGGCGCATAGAAGACGTGCGAAATTCACCGACTGGACCGAAAAAAAGGCGCGGACATTCGCCGGGGAATACATTTGGGGCCTTAACGGGAACCAGGCTGTACAGGTTTTCTTTATTGTAGTGGCATACGTGGAATGGCATACCAACACTTATTTCCTCGACCGCCACAGCCACTGAAAATATATCTATTAAAATAGAGGACAAGCATGACATCTTTGAACAACAAGTGAAAGAAAGTGCAATAAGAACAATAATAGTAAGTAATTAATGGCATGCATGGAATAATATTTTTTTGTTCAAATCTTACCAGCCACTCCCTAGTTTTACTGGTTATTTTCGGAGGCGAAATGCCCAAAAGTGCAAACAACGTGTCCGTCCGATCATTACATACAGTAGTCGGATAGACTAATGCCATAATAAGCCTTAGTTTGGGCAAGATATAATTGGTTGACCTTTTGCAAGTGAGTGAGTGGTCAAACGGACTAATACCCTACTAATACCTTAACAAATGAATGGCGTCGTCAACAGACCATTCATTGTTAAGATACGGCCTATCTATCTATGTTTTTTTTTGGGTCGTGCGTTCAAATCCCACCACATACATCCACCATAATAATAAACCTTTTCAGAGTTTCCCCATGTCGAATTTGAAAAATACTCTCCCCGGTATCCCCAGGAAATGAAACCGCTTGGATATTGACAGGTCCGCCCGTATATCCGGCCGACCTGCTATCCCGCCGTTTCAAGGGGGGGAAAAGTGTTACAAGGCTTAGCTTGGGTAAGCTGGTTAACCTTTTGAAAGTTAAGTGGTCAAACGGACAAATACCCTGGGCACTATTAATAATGCCTCAACACTAACAGCAAACAATACCACGGTTCAGAGAGGGCGAATTGAACGGAACGAAAAAGTCACGTGAGAGGATTTCCCTCGTTCGCCTTATTACAGTAGTATTAATCCCGACCTTTGACTACATGCGAAAATGGTCCCACACTTATTCCGAGTGGTTTGAAGTCCCCAAAACTGCGGGCGGGTGCGGTTCTATTGGAATTATGTAGCTAAGAGATACTCAGGCCCAAATCGTGCCGCTCCTATTATGCCGGGAACCCAATGCACTACTCCCCGAGAGAGCACTTGGAAAACAAACCAGTTGGCACGTCACACCAACTTGTTACTGGTCACCATGCCATGGTGGTGATCGATGAACCAGGTGGGTTGGGCACACAGGCTGGCTCCCGGAGACAAAAGTCACGGTATCCGGAGCGCCGTCGGGCGAGGAGGAGAGACAAGAGTGTAGATTTAGAGAAGTAGAGCGCAAGAAGAAGGGTGTAGAAGAGATGACATCATGTGCCACTCTGAGCCTTTCCCACTCAGACACGTGGTGACCTTAATAACGAGATTAATTAGGGACCACATATTATTTATTCGTTTTGTTATATCCGCTCGGGAAAAACCATCATGGGTTCCCCCGCATCTCCGAAGATGCGTTATATAGGTTCACAAACCACTACCAGGTACGAAATATAGATGTTACCACGCAGCTTGCAAACTTGAGTTTCAACCATTCAATCGGTCGTACTCACATCTGACGTTTTTCAACTTGTATTAAACCACTTGTTGTTATGCTATTTATACCAATCAGACTTTGATATACGTACAAACCAACACCCCCCCCTGCTTGTAACACAGCAGTCAGTCATGATGAGGCCCATCCAAAGCGCACCATTTTATCATTCAAAACCTGCTTATTTTATTCAACCAAAAAAGAACATTCCTCAAATATCCAATAATAATGTCAATTCCTAAACAATACTGCCTCATCAAGCTAAAAAAAAACGAATATCGATACCCAACGCCGCAGCTAGCGGAATTGAACCACTACACTAGTAATCGAACGAGCGGAAATCGCTGATAAGAATATGGGCGAGTTTAAGCGCAGTGGTAGGATTAATCCGTACAAGAAGACCAAAAATAAAAACTCTCGATGATTGTGGTTCAATAAATCCAACCTACAATAACCCCGAAGCAACCAACATTTCGCCTCCACCAGCTAGTGTAGTCCACTCCTCCTGGTGTTCGATCAAGCGGAACTCGATACTGAAACGTCAAGATAAAAATATCAAATTTCAATATCTAATACTCTGAATCACAACCAGTATTTTTCCTTTAATTATTATACTCCAAATACTCGACCAAGCAAAATGCTGGTAGTAGATGCTTTCGATTTTAACACGCCCCACCGAGGCAGAACGAAGAATAGTGTAACTTTTGATAATATCAACGTGCACATACCAAACACCAGAAACCAAAACAATGGCTATAATGCTTATACTGCACTTTCGTGTCGACAAGCACATCACAGACCAACACCACAGGCAGGCAAACATACTTAGTATAAAAATAAAAAACACTCCATCCAGCTGTGAGATCGAATATTTCGTCGAAACTCATCTTTGCAAGCTGTGTGTGATACTCCGATCGCGCGTATTACGGGTTGTGTGTCCTCATTAAGCATATAGGTCGGCGACTCCCCTTGCAACTACAGTGTAGCTATCAGGGTCAACAGGGTGATGTTAGTCAGTCTGTGCGCGGAAACGATAAAACCCGTTTCAGAGGGGGACAAAATCTGACAGCTGCTAGCTGTGGAAGGAAATGCATGCGTTTATCAAATGAATATTATAAGTCGAATAACCGGTGAGGGGAGTGCGGAGTTTTTAAGGACGTGGGGGCCTGGGTTTGATCAAGAGGGAGCGGAGGGAGGGGGGGGGGGGCGGGACGGGCGGGGCAGCTCAATCTGTGCGTGGAAACTATAAATCCTTCAAGGGGATAGATCTGACGGTTTTGAGAATGCACCATATTATCATGGGGGGGGGGCGAGACGGGCGGGGCGGCTCAATCTGTGCGTGGAAACTATAAATCCTTTAAGGGGATAAATGTGACGGTTTTGAAAAGAATGAACCAGTTTATCATGTATATCCTGTAAGTCGTACAATCAGTGAGGAGAGGGCGGAGCGTTCGAGGGGAGGGGGGGGGGTGAAGGAGTTTTTAAAACAACATCTTTAGGTCGCATATATGTAGGGGTTTGCTATACGCGTGGTGCTAGGTCTAGGCGATGGTGCGGGTGGTGGGGAAGGAGGGGGCGTTGTGGGGGGGGGGGTTCGGGCGGGGGGGGGGGGGGGGGGGGGAGGCAAACATATTAAAATGCCACAAAACCAAAAGCCTACTTGTAGTATACCTCCGTTTTTTCCTCCGTTTTGAATCTCAACTAAAATACCCCCCCCCCCGAATAACTCGATGCCATTCAAAATCTGGCCTAGGACTTTATTTACGCAGAGCTTCCTCATCATGTCAAACCCTGTCATGAAAGCAAAATACGTTTACGTATATACGTGCAGCAGTTATGGCACCACATTTGTCATGGTGGGTGTTGCCTGCTTAATTTCATTTCTTTGTTGAAAACAAACGCACGGCAACAATTGCATGGACACCCGATTTAAGAGCATGCCAACTTCTTATTTTTCCCATGTCCGGACCAACAACTTCAACCTTTTGATCGACTACAAACTTCACAAGATATCGTGCAACATGAAAACCAAACAGGCTACGTAGTGAACTTTTTTGTTCCTTCCTCTGCGCTACACCTGTCAGTTCAACCATTAGCTACCTGCCCTACCTATCTAAAACATCCAGCGGGGGGGGGGGGGGGGGGGTTAATTAATATAGTGATGTGCTATTAATAGCAGACGACAGACACCTCGTCCTCAACGTTCAATTCATAATGTCCATACTAAGTGCCAATCTACTGATGACATGATACCAAAAATTCGCACTGATCCAGGTGTTATTTAGAACAGACAACGTCCCTTCCACGCGCAACCTTGGTTCGGCGTGGCGCTACAATTCTACACGTAAAATTGCAGCAGCATCATATTCGCTAGCTACCGGGGGTGAGCTTGCAGCAAGCATCAGAGAGGCGGGGGCAAGTACAGTGGGGAGGGGGAATACATGGGGCTACGGCTGGCCATGAACTAACTTCCGTTCATATCTCTAGCCTCAACGCATGTTGCCCAATAATATCCGCCACGACACCTAACCAAGAACCGAACCAATCCCGAATCTGCAAGACAAAATTTGGGAAGCCACGAATGAAAGCAATACGCAAAAAGTACTCTTGCTGTCAAGAAAGCGATGGTCTTCTCTTTCTCGCGTAGACGCTCTCGGAGCATGCGGCGCCTGCGCCAACGCCCATGGCCCTTCCCAGGCCCTGCGAATATGCCGAATGAATACCAATCCACCACCAAACCTCTTACGCTCTCAATCCCTCTCTTGCCTCTCATGTTCTACACCCCCCTGCGGATGCACCGCCTCACGTGTCCGCCCACGTTGCGCATTGCCTGCCTGACGGTGCATACCGTCAATGACAGCGCGACACGAAAACGTCAGATAGATGCGCACTCGTTGAACGTCCCCTCGGCGGCAACGATATCGGCTTTCTCCACCAGTACCATCGTCTTCGTCAGGCCAGGTCGGCGGCGGCGACTCCTGCTGCTGCTCATCCAGCACCCCTAGCTCAGATGCCACCATGTTGTTCCACCACTGTTCGCCCTCTGCCATGTCGTCCCAAAAACAAAGTCGCTCTTCCTCCTCCTTTTTGCCCCAAAAATTAACTCGCTCTTCTTGCTCCGCGCGGTCAGAAATCCATGTCAACGGGAACAAATACGCCCTCTGCTGTTCAGGCTGGTGCTCCACAGTGACCTTGCGGCGTTCTCGCTCGACAACTGCTGCATCAAGGGGGTCTGGCTAGATGGTGGGGCATGGCTCTCTTTGGCTTGTGCTCCTTTCCGTTCTGCTCGTGCCTCTACTTGTGCTCGGCTGGCCTCGGGGACGTCTCGCTGGTCTTGCAACCCCGATACTATTTCGCAGGCTCGCCTTCGTTGTTCGACTCCGTATTGGTGGATCGCTTCCGTCTCTTCTGCTGAGCATGCCAACACGGTTCGATAGTCCCAGGTTGAAAAATCCCACTTCGGGCGCATCTTCGCTATGGCCTGCCGCAGGGCATCCGAGTAATCCATGTTACCCCCTGACAATGGGCCTGTCGCCCGCTGCAGTTGTTGGTCCCTGCTGGCAGCATCCTCGAATCTGGCAGCTTCTGTGGATGCCTTTACAGCTGCAGCGTAGTTTTTTTGAAGGCGACATCGCTCTTCTGCAGAAAGGCTCGCGCCGATGGCTGTCTCCATAGCCCTGGCCCCTGGCACCGGTTATTATCTAGTCGTACGAATCCTGCTAGCAACTCTATACGTAGAATTGTAGCGCCACGTAGAACCAGGGTTGCGTGTGGAAGGGACGTTGTCTGTTCTAAATAACACCTGGTACAAAACTTTCGTATCATCAGCAGACTGGCAGTTAGTACGAACTGTGAATTGAATGAGAGCGGGGTGTCTGTCGTTTGCAACAAATGGACCCTCCAAGCTGGGCGAGCGGGGCAAGCCACAGATTAAAACAACACGCAAAAATTGTCAACAGGGAAACTAGTGCGAACTATAGGGCTGTGCCTAACACACTGACGCCAATTAATTGTTACTATATTGTTTCGGACGAACACGTACCACTTTCCAGGTTTGCCTGGGGGGCAGATCCCGCGTTATCCCTGACGTGCTGGGTGTTTTGTTAGAATAACAGCATCACGTTTTAGTACGAGATAACACTTAGAAGCTCTTAGTTTTAGGAAGACTCAAACACTCCTATACATGGCAGGGTGTTGTTGTACACAATCGTCAGTATTATAAAATGCCTTTCTTATGTTCCTTACGAAGTCTCTCGCAAAATTCGAGCCTAACTTTCTTAACCATCAGCTTCATATTTTTTTGCTCGAAGCGCTGCTGCGTACTGTATCCAACTTCGTTGGTAGGTCTTTGGTGAAAGTCTGAATAGGAGGGGCTCGGTTGTTTTATCGTTCTGAACCACTGTTCGCTGTATGAAAATCCCTGCACGTACGTACGCCATCCTTTCCGGTGCTGCTATTCGTGTAACTTTTAAGTATTTTCCCGAGGAAATACCGTAACACTAGCCCACCCTGATAAGTCATACACGCTCAGAAATATACAACATTCGGGGCTCCTCACAAACAGGTGTTTACGAGAACTTCAATAATGATGATGATATTGAACGATAAGCAAGTTCGACAAGATTGAAGCATACAGTCTAGAACACATGTATGTATACCTGGTACAAGTACGGCTGAAAATAGAAAATATAAAGTCATGCCGGGGCTCGAACCCGGAATCTTCTACCTGGTACGAGGTACTACCAATATTCGCCGATCGTTATCCGTTGAACCAAGCGGACGTATCTTCGAGGCAGTTGTAGACTGAATTGACGTGACGAGACACGGTCCTCGCACCCGTGGTCGTCAGTGGAAACCCTGGGTACATTCACGGTTACCTAGGTGGATGAGCATATGGATGTTGCGGGGCCCAATCAGCAGAGCACATACACCGCTCAACGCTAGGACTCATGTAAGATACCAGATACTCTACAAGCTGGTATGTTGCCTCTCAATTAACCTCGTAAGCAGTGCACGGGCAGCGAATGCCTCGGTACAAGGATAAAAAAGTTATCATCACGTGAAGGTGGCACTCATACTACGTCGCTATTATCTCGTTTCCACAGTCGAGAGAGACGGTATTGGTCGTAACCCGGACGTAGGTACAATGTTAGGACTTGCATGAAAAAGGAAAGACCACAGGAGAAAAAAACGAGTTCGACTGTCGGAGTTGATCTTGGAGTCTCACAGTTTATCCCTATGCGATGTTCTCAGGTTCTAAGACATGGAATAAGTGAAGATCACTTGCTGAGTATGGCCATTCAATCAAGAAGGTGTGTTAATAATATAAAAATGGACATAAGTCCATACGACACTTCTATCGAAGAGTCGTGTTAAGAGTAGAGTGTTCTAGAGGTGTACTACGGTAGACACAGGTTAGTTACAAAACAACTTTGGTATTCTTTGTTAATGATCGACGTTGAAGCTCGTGCGGCATATCGTCGCGTGGAAAGAGTTATACTAGTAATTAACAGGCGTAATCGGATTAAGCGTTGTTACGGTAGAGTAATTACACCGCAAGTTGAGTAACGGGATGGTTGGCGAGTTGGAAGCCTAATCTTCAGCAATTTTCGTAGTCTACTAGGAGTTGCAGCGGCATATCCTACAAGAAACGCTTTGCTGAACGAGATGGAGGCGAAAGGAACTGGAGTGTTTGCGCACCCCCACGTTCTAACTCTTCTCACCCGCATCGGAGCTTCCCACAGTTGACGCATGCTGCGTTAGGGGTTGACAATGGGCCTGTCGACCATTGCAGCTGTTGGGAAGTGTTTTGAATAACACTAGGTGGTTTTGAGGGATGCAGCTCGCACTACCCCCTGAGTCCGGCGTTACAATTCAGCGGTGAAACTGCTCTAAATTACTCGTCTGTCCCACACCCACAGAGATTATTCCTCCGCACACCCTGCGCCTGGTGCATCGTGACTGCGCGTGTACGGCACACTACATTTTTTTCGTGCTCCCACGTCCCCTCCGCAACATCCCCCCAAGTCTGGTATCCTCCAGAGCATTGGAGAGTGTCGCCTCGGTCAACGGAAGTTCCACCTTCCCAGCCGGACCCACCGTTTAAATACGCTTTGGGCTGAGGTCGCCGACTCCTTTTCCCGTTATTGTTCCTGACGATTCACTTTTTCAGGTTTCATCCGGCTCCCCATTAGATTTATCTTGGACACCCGGTTCAAACTCAAGCTGTCGCCCAATCCTCCTCCCGCCTGATATCTTGACGACCCATCTCCTGGTAATAACCATCTGATTACCCCACTCGCCAGTACGGGTCCCTGAAGTCGTGTACCTCTCCCACGAATACCTTTCTCCGGCCACGAATCTCGGCCGATTCCATCAGGACTTAGTGTTCTTATCGGATACCTGGTATGCCATACGTGCCTCTTGTCTGGAATACGCCCCCCTCTATCCCCTTGTTGGCATTCTTGGTGGTCGATTCCGGTGATCTGTTCCATGGTTCTGCCCCTACAAAGCGTGAAATGCGCCTAGCTGTATTAGCGTGAAGCTGTCGTGTGATTCTTCCTCACGAGTTCAGCCAGTTAAATTCGAGCCCGTCCTGGTCCTGGTCCCTACCCGTATATTCTTAGACCCGCATGTCTTCCCTGACCCAGGATGCTTTGAGGTCGACTAGCGTATATAACGGTGCTGCCGCGGTGGGAACCTGCGCATGTCCAATGCCCAACCTGAAGGCCAAGTGCGCGAACTCGTCCTCAAATGCACGGCGAAGCTCTACCGGGCACTCACGAAAGGGTTCGATACCCGTCCCGTATGGTTCTACGGTAGCCCCCCCAACTTTTCTTTAACGAAATCGCCGGTTTTGAAACCAGCGCCTGGCCGTATCTCCTGAAATACAGTCCCCCTTACCACCCGGACGTCATCGTTCGATAGTCCTCCGCAAACAAGATAATATATGCAGATACTCTTTTCATAGCATCCTTCCTCGTGTCGAGCAGCCATGAAACGTTCGTTAAAGAAAACCGCTGGTTTTGGGGGGGGGCTATCGTAGAATCAGTCTCCCAGGCACTATTACTCTCCTTGTTATACCGCGGCCGAGTCATCCCACGGTGTAGGGGTTGCGCTTTTTGGACCAAACGTGCCTGGCCGGTTGAGCTCCTCAAGTGCTGAACTGTCGGCTAGTCTGCCACGTTTGCGGGTATACTTCGAAGCATTTGTTTGAGGACTAACGCGTGGAAGCGTTGGTCGCGTTGCGCGAATTAATGTATTCGAAATAATGTTTCGGGTGGTGAGATATTGAGCTCCTCATGTTAGGAGCTCAGAAAATTCTTAGAATCTGCTGCGCCCCCACGGTGAGACGACTCGGCCGTTTCGGGGTGCCGCGTGACTGAGGCCTGGGTGTGTCATACGGACTACCCGTCATGGTCCTGTCCAATGTCCTTGCGCGAACGTCGAGTGAAATTCTTCCCTCTACAAGATACTGGCTGTCTCCTAAACCAACACGTACGTCGTGGATGCCTACCCTGGCTTGTCCCCCGGCGAAACACTACCAATACCGTCATTATGGCTTCGCCTACTTCGGTCTTTGGCGGCTTGCCTTTCCTCTAGGGCTTTGTGTACCTCTTTGAAGGCTTGCTGCTTGTCCCCCACGAAAGCGTCCAATCCCCCTTTGTATTCTACACCATATCGGTGACCGGAGTTTTCGAGTCTAGTGTAGGGGCATCTCGGTCAAATAGTAGACGGAATGGTGTCGGAGGTGGGGGGCGGCTAAAGTCTCGGGCGACACGTCGGGTTCAACATTCGGGGGGTATATATCGGTCCTACATTCTAGGTCAAGGTTCGGCGGAGTTCGGACAATATCTATTGGAACTGCACCCCCATCCTTTCGACCGCTCCCTGAGCACGGGGGTGACTGGCGGGACCGTAGTCTATCGACATCCTCAGCCACTGGCACAATTTTTTCACCACCTTCGATGTGAACTTTCCCCCAGTATTGCTCCGGATGAATGGCGGCACCTCGAAGGTCACCTGGAGTTCCAACAGCTTGCGGCTTACCCCTACGGCATCGTTCGACTGCAATGGCTACGCAAACAGGAACTTGCTTGCTCTACCCATCGCAACCAACGTCCCTGGTATGGTCTTGCGATGCATGCTTGAGGTCTGGGATATCCATCTCGAGAAGTTCCCAAGGTCGAAGAAACCTGACGAGAATCAGAAACCTGACGAGAATCATGGTTACCCGCCGACTGTTTGATCGTTCCCTTCTCCTGCAGCCACACGAGAGGACACAGTCAAGTACATCCTTAGCCAACACCGGCCAGTTCTATTTGGCCCTGGACAAGAAAAGTTGTTCGCGCTACACCTCGGTGGCCAAACATGCTTTGAACGAATAGCAGGGCCCCTGGTATCATCACCCTCGGTATTGCTATCTTGTAGTCCTCGCCTTTCAGGGCATACCAGAGAAAGCCGTCGTCGTCCAACACGCACGCACTCTTTCCATTTCCCCTGAAACAAAAGCTTGGCTAGTAGAGGTTTCAACGCTGCATCCCGTTTCTGCTTTTCCTCCAACAGTCGCGAGTTTTGCAGTGTACCAACTGTCTCCGGTCGTGTAGTTGAATGCGTCGTCGCTGGTTCCTTATCCTCTGTCGCGTCTTCCCTGCGGCGAAAGGTGGAGTCTTCCTCCGCAAGCTGTGTGTGGCTGTTGATGTGAATTTTACGCCGTTGGGATCAAGGGAGGCTGCGATGTAGCCCGGGAAAAAGCCATTGGTGACTGCTTTTGCAACTCCCCCCAACGTTTCCAAGCTGGCGACTCCTCCGAAACTCTCACCGTCTCCACCACAGCAACTATTGACTTTGGAACTCTTGGGAATATCAGGATTTGTGCGGCTCCCTCAACGTTATCCGCGGCCCCCTCCGGGTTGATCTCTATTGCCGCCACAGCTACCACACGCTCCGCCGTAGGCTTATCCACGTGATCTATACCAACCTTCGTGAGGGGTACGCTCTCTAGTGCTGTTCCCTCTGCCCCCCAATACGTTCGACGACTCGGTGTGTCGTCCGGGAAAGCCTTGTTGATGTCCTCGCCTGGTGACTCAGAGCAAGGCAGTGGAGACTAAGCATCCGGCAGCTGGTGGTGGGTACCAGGCCGCCATCGCAAATCCATATCGTATTCAACTACGTGCAAAGCCCACCTGTGTGTAGCTTGGAGAAAAGGTCCCGACTTTTGAACAGCCATGTGAGCGCCGAACAATCGGTGATGACATCCCACCCCATACGTACGGTCTGAAATGGTCAATCGTCCATAACACTGCCATCACTTCCCTTTCCGTAGGTGCCCTTCTGGCGTCGGTTCAAGACCATCGACGACTAGCCTGCCCCAAGACGCGTTCAGAGCCTTCATGCATCTGGGTAAGAACTGCTCCTGCTCCTAGTTCCTTTCAATCCGTGTTGAGCTGGCAAGACCAGTCCCAATCTGTCTTAGCCAGAATCGGTGGTGAGGTCAGAGCGAGAAGTAGCGCCGCCAACGCCTTGTCTTGCTCCTCTAACCATGGCACCTTTTCGCCCTTTTGATGCAACGCGCTCGTCCCGAAGTTTATTCAAAATTCCCGCTTCTACGGCGCTATAGCGAGGAACAAACTTTTCCAGGTCACCAGTCATACCTACCAGGGTCTTCACTTCCTCCACTGTGCTGTTGGCCGTATGTAGTAAGTTAAGCAATGGCGTCGAACTTGGATTGTGAAGGGCGCACACCCAGCCTATCCACCACCATGCCCACAAACTCTCGATGAGGACAGCTCGCCGACAGGTCGGCAATCGATAGTGTATCTAGCACTTGCCTCAATAGGTTTAGGAGTCCTTCTACGTGTTGGGTGTAGATGCTGATGACGTCCAACCAGTTCTGGACTTCCTTTCGTTGCGAACCAAGAGCTCCACCAACAATGGGGGCAAAGCCTGCTGGTAAAGGTTTCAGTTTAAACCCGCATCGGCTGAGTTCCCGTAGTGCACCGTGGGCATACCGAAATATGTCTTTGTGCTTATCCTGTTCGGTGAGGTCTCTAATTTCGTAAACCCAGGAGCCAAATCTATCGAAGGAAACCAGCTGGCAGCATCTTTCATGCCATCAAAGATGCTTTGGATATCCCCGAGGCCTCCGCTGTCTGTATTAAGCAAAGTGTTGAGACCTCGGTAGTCCTGTCAATCCGTCGCTGTCCCGTCCTTCTTGCGAGCCATAACGCCGTTGGCTGCCCATGCTGATGTCGACCTACGGATGGCTTCAGTTTGGAACTGTGTTAAAACCTCATCCTAGATCATTGCTCCCTCCTCTGGAGAATAACAACGTTGTTTAGCCGCATAGATACGGCGTGCAGTCCTCTCTAACCACGGACAATCGAAGCTTAGCCCCATGACAAGCTGACGCCACCTTGGGGTTGGCAGGGAACAGTTCGCGGTCACAATATTCACGCAACAGTTCCAACAAGTCCAATTTTCACTCCTGACTTAGCTGCACCGTGGTAGCCTCGTTTGTGTCAATCACAGTTTTCTCGAGATCGCCTGCTGGCCTCTTCACTCCTTATTTTCCCCATTCGACTGCTGAAACTGCTTTTTTTTCTGGTCGACCGGTCCATTAGTAGCCGCATCCTCTCTGCATCACTGGAGTTGGTTGCAAATACTTTCGCCACCACAACACCTTGCTGTATGTGGTCGTCGATGTTTCATTGACTGGCTACCTTGGTTGCCCGGGTAACACCATTGTACTCCCCTGACTATCCCTAACTCAGCTTTCAGCTCCATGTCATATGGCTACGTCGATATGACCAGTACTAGCTGTCGATCCTGGGGTTGGAGACCCGTAAAGAAGGTTTCCGCTTGTATTCTGACAAAGCCTCCCATCCTCACCTCCTTTGCTAGACGCGCGTTTCATTGTAGGCTGCCGTCATTCTCCCACCTGACTCGACTCTCCTGTGGGCATGCAATAGGTGCTGTCAATCCCTCCGGCGCTTTCTCTGGTGCCGGCGGTATCACTGCTCAAAAGCGTTCCCACGTGTTCCAATCGTCGCTATAAGGGTTTCCTATCTTCCTCCTAGCTGTCGTTTTCCATCGTGTTGGCTTTCTTTCCGATTGCGAGTCGTTCTGCGGTAACCCCCCCAACTATTCCTCAACGAAATCGCCGGTTTGAAACCAGCTCCACCGGCCATATCTCCTAACATAAAATGCCCATGGCCATCCCAACGTCATCGTTCGGTAGCCCTTCGCAAACAAGTAAACATGCGAAGAGAGTTGTTTCATAGCATCCGTCGTCGTGTGGAGCAGCCATGAACCATGACCATGAAACGTTCGCCAAACAACATCGCCGGTTTTGGGAGGGGCTATATAGTAGAATCAGTCTTGCGTTGAGCATCCTGTGATCGATCTTAGCGTTACCCATGGCGATTCTGGAGCCGGCTTGAAGCCTCCTCTTTCCGCGAAACCAAGTACGCTCCAATGCTGGCTGAGGAAAGCCGCGCCTAGGACCAGCCTACAGGTCAGCCCTTGTGCCACCCTGGCCATCATCATCCTAAGTCGGTCTTCCGACATGGACATCAGTGGAACGTCGCAAGATCCTATTATGTTGATGGGGAGAACTCCACTCTGGATTGGATTGGATGTTGTGCCCTTAGCAATCCCTTCCTCTTGGAGCTGATTATGCTTCCCCCGCTCTTGTGTTTTCTCCACTGAGCGAACGAAAGTCCCTGATGCATATCTCCCTCCCAGCTCTTGTGTATATTAGTAAATCCACAAGTAACCGACAGCTGCTTCTGGTGGGGTGTTGTGCGCTAAGGGACTACCACGCGAGGGGACCGCCAACGGATTTTGCGCTAGGAGACCGCCACGCCAGGGTTCGCCAACTTAATTTGCGCAAAGGATCATCGCCCTAGGGGATCGCCAACGTAATTTGGGAGTTGGGGCCGCCGAGGTGGGAGACAGCCAAAACAAAGCGAAACGTCACCTGTAATGTTTTCGAAAACAAACCTACTTGGTTTACGAAAACATGCACATCGCGAGAATACGTAAAGGAAAACACGATCTTTACAAAACTATGCGAAGATACATAAATAAAGACTACGTCCGTACGAAATTGTTAACACTTGAACGTACAATTCAAATACACACTTAAACACACGAATACTTTCAATATAAAACTATACAGACTTACGCTATTATATATGGGTCTATACGGAAACGTAAATATCGCGAGGTTAGCTATACGATAACATGTCAGGTGGCATTTCGCGTTGGCTTTGTCGGCGTTTCCGATGCCCAAATTACGGTGGCGGTCCCCTCGCGGCGGTCCCCTAGCGCAGCTACAGGGGTGCCAAATAGGGGCTTTGACCCATGCGTGTCTTGTCACCATTCATGACAGGCGCACTGTTCGATGTTGCATGCATTGCGTCCTTTCCTTGCGTGTGACGCGTTTCGATGTCCTCAGAGAAATATCCGCTGCGGCACACCTTCAGGCTTCCTGGTTGGAGTCAGGCGAATGCGCAGTGTCCGCTACATACGCTCGCTCTATACGCTCGCTCCACACGCCCGCTCCATCTCGGCCCGCGTCATGTCGAATAAGGTGGCCACCTCGTTCCTTGGGTAATAACCAAACGGAAGGACCGTATGTCTCGTCGTTCCAAAAACGACAGCCTTCATCTCGGGCATGGTAAAAGCATACCTTGTGACGTTTAATGGCCTGATTGATGATCTCTGGGGTGCTTTCCGGGTGTGGCAGTTCCGATTGGGTTCGTCCGCCTTCTTTGTCTTTTTCTCCCGCCTGGTCAGCGGTGGTGGTTGCAGTTGGGGCTCCTTCTTTGATGGAAAAGGGCTTCTTTCCTTAGAATGTTTCGTTCCTCTTAACGAGCTTCTTCGCTCTGAGGGGGTTCCGTCTCGGCCTAGGGTGGACGCTGGAACGTTTGTTTGCAAAGGCTGTCATCGGTCCGCCCTCGCTGGCGTCTACGCCCCCCCCCTCCTCCTCCTCCTCGACAGTTTGAGTCACCAGGCCCTCGAGTAGCGCGATCACCGGCTTTGCTATCGCCCGAACCGAGTTGAGCGATCTTGAAGCGTTCTGTTCTCCCGGTGACTCCAATATCCTCGTGTTTTCTTTTCTTGCATCTAGGCACTTTTTGAGGTTCCGCAACCCTGCCGCTCCGAGGTCGCGGTCTTTCGAAGTTAATGCCATCTCTGTTCCGGGATGATGACGGTTAGCCCAGCCAGCCAAGTCGTAAACGAAGATCCGAAGCACCTCCCGGGGATTATTCCTCTTTGTACGTTGTACGTGAAGTTAGGGTAGTTTACGTCTACCGGCATGTGAGCAAGCTGTGCTGTGATGTCCTTCGGTGCCAAGATCAAGTAGGATTCCAGCGATAGCCTGTCTAACATTGGCGGGAGGAACAGGGCTAGGCCCTTTTCACCAAGGCCATTGAGTCTGCTTCGACGATGAAACACCAAAGGTAGTTTTTTTTTCTGCATATGGCCTGACGTGATCGACGAATGCAGCCCTCATGTGCAGTATCAACCTAGTCGAGGTCGACATCCATCCTTCTCCCTTGGTGCGTTTGATTTTCGTACGTGCGCAACGTGCGGTGTCACGCGTTCTACCCTGTTTGGACACCCTCGCGACGAAAATCGGGTCCAATCTGTTTCCGGTTGCTTCGTGGAGCGGAGCGAGTGTTCTTCCTCCTTGCACAGGGTACAACTCTACCATGGTATTTGGTGCCATAGCGGCGTTTGCGGTCTAGTTGGGCGATACTAGTTTCATACTACATTCTAGTATCATGGGGGGTAGATTGTCTGCTTGCGGTGAATTGCTAGCTTTCCGTCGGCCGCTATCTTTTCCTCTGGCATCGCACATTTGCCTCCTTCCTCTCTTGCCATCACTTTCTTGAGCCTGTGACGAAAAGCGACTGCTGTGTCATGGCCGATTTGCTTTTGGTGTCCGGTTGAGAGGCCCACGAAAGCGGCGTACTCTTCTCTGTCTTTGGTGGGATTCACCAGTGCCGTTATCCTGTTTTATGGTGGCCCTGGCGTCTTTGCGGCAATGATAGCCTTCGTCGCTTTGGAAAGGCGGCGGCGGTGCGTGTGGTGATATGCGAAAGGGTGCACTTGACGATATTGACTGGCCCCAGTTGGGTTTATCACATAGTGCCCATACTGAGCGGGTGGTCCTCACGTGACGGGGCTCCTTGCTGGGAGTCGAGCTGAAGGAACTGTCCACTGTTGGGCTTGCTGCCCCTGCGTCTGCCTTGGCCACTGTTGTTATCATCTCATTACTTTGCTGTGGGTGGTGTCATCATGGTATGCACGCAACTAGCTGTTGTATACCGGGTCCTGTCGTAAGTGTGGTATAGCCCACGCTCTTGCTAGCGTATGCCTTACAGTTTAACTCAACAACTGTAACTACACAGCCTGGCACCCCCCCCCCTCCCCCTCATCGCTATTTTTTTCATCTGCAACTCGCACAAAGACAGAAAAAAAACGCCCGCCAACACCCGATTTTCCACACGAGAAAGGTTGTAGTGGCAGTCACAATGTCAAGTTAGCGACTCAAAATGCGACTTAAAGGACTGCCGTGCTGTATGGCCTCGTTTGGAACATGAATGGGTCCCAACAGTGTGTCTAGGATAAACAAATGCCCCCCCCCCCCCCCACTGTACAGTAGAATAGCCTCCATCCCAAACGTGTTGGGTAGTTTGTTCTTAATAGTCGAATCCAAGATTAGCAGTCTATAGCTTCGTTCGCCATAAACGTTTTGTTTGTTGTATATCCTTCGAACAGGCATTTTCATTGTTATTCTCTGCGGCGATGGGGGGGGGGGGGGGGGGGGTCCACTGGCGTGACACGAGAGCCGCGGCACCAGCTGCTGCTTCTGCGAGTCTCCTATCGTGCTGCCAGTACCCGAGAGCCCCTCCTCCCTCCGGGCCAACTGGCCGGGGCTCTAGTATACGCAGTCTCGAGCGACCGAGACCTCAATGGCAGCAAACCGTTGGTATACCCTTTAAAGCTCCGAGTCGCTACCAGTCAACCGTAAACAACAATTAATAATAAAGTACGGTGTGTCCAATACCTTGTATGTGTGGCCTCTCCGTTCCACCCACCTTCGAAATAAGAAAAGGATGGGCGGGCGGGAGAAGCCATAGCAGTAGGCTAGCTTCTACTGTAGGCCTATCAATCGGCAAGGGAAGCGTCATTCCGCTTGTGTACGCTGCCGTACTCGCAGAGCTACGCGCGTGAGAAGTCTCGAGAGTGATCACCGCTTCCCCTTGCACCCGATCCTCATTATCCATCCGTCGGTAGGACCCCCAAGTATCGAAGAAATATTTTAATTCGGCGGTCATGCACAAAACTGACATTTAGAAGACATATATTGCTTTGTTGCGTACCCTTCGAATTGTCATTTGTACTGTTGTTCTCTGCGGCGATGGGGGGGGGGGGAACTCCACTGGCGCGACACGAGAGCCGCGGCACCGGCCGCTGCTTCTAGCCTCCTATAGTACTGCCAGAACCCGAGAGCCCCCCCCCCCCCCCGGCCAACTAGCCGGGGCTCTGACATACACAGCCTCGGGCGATCGAGACCCCCCCTGGTAGCAAACTACTGACATACCCCAACTCCAAGGTAGCGCTGATACTACGGTGTTCGGCCCCATAAAATACCTTGGTCTGGATGCCTCCCCATCTTTCCAGTCTTTTCTAGTTCACGAGATACTATACCCGCGTCCTCTGTGTTATTGCGGGTGTATACCTTGGAGTCCTCTGAGGACCCCCATCAATTTTCTCTCTGCATGACCCCCTGCGATACTTTCCCCCCGGCCGCCAGCGTAGTGGCTGCACCGATACGCAGTGAGTGGAGACCAACATCGCTGGGATTATCCCTTGCGTTCGCTATCACCTGCGAAGTGCCGCAAGGGCCTCCGTGCACCTCCACGCTCTAACTTCGTTACCGAACCGATACGACGACACGGGGGCGCTTCCGGAAGTGTCGGATAACCTGAGAGCAACTCCACCACGAGGACGACGGCACCACCGCCTGCTCCCACCCCGGAACGTGCTCCCCCGGCGCCGTCGCGTGTGCGCACGACAACCGACCCCTGCTGGGCCTGGTCACTATTAAGTCTTCGAAAATGAGCCTCGATGCTAATAGCCTGGGGGCACTGCAACGAGGTCAATCGCTGCCCCCCCCCGGTACAACGCTACGTCTCTCCTTGTCAAACAATGCCTGGGGTGTACCACTGCGATCGCCGAGGCGAAGATCTCGTCCAACCCCGCCACAAAACAATAGCCCAACGCTAGAGACAAATAACTCGACCGTGTGGGCCCCACAACGAAGCCAAGCCCTGCCCTTCCAATAGTCCGCCCCCCTGCCCTTCCGATAGTACGTCCCAAACCATTGGGCGGCGCACTCAGTTTGGAGTCCCTGCGGCGACGTGCGTCCGTGCGTTCTTTCAATGCGCGTTCAATAAGGGGCAGCGACGTGGAAACTCCTTTTGTAAGTGGACACGGTAGAAGTGTAACACGGCCGATTTTTTTCCGTAATAGTACCGGCTTGGTTACCCTCCCTTACACACCACGCCACAAACTCGAGCAACGCCTGAACCTTATCTGCACCGAAGACTGCCGCGTCAAAATACTCAGCTTCCCCAATCAACCCCCGAAAAACGGCCCAAGACCGGAAACTTGATGTGTACGTACGCTCGGTGAGACGATGGCGCAACCAACTGGTGGATGAGCTGGCTGCCAACGCCCCTGAGCAAATGGCGGCGTCCACTGTGCCCAGCCGGTGCCACGCAACGTCGGGCCGGAACGCGCGAAGGTTGCCGTCGATAGCCTCCGGGTTCCATCGGGAGGCGCCATCAGCGATGGTGTTCTCCACCCCAGCGACGTGCAACGCGTCAAAAACAGCACCGGCTGCCTACCTCCAAATGTCCTAAAAGGTGCATGAGCGCCCCGGATCGGGGTTCTCTCCCACACTTGCATTTAGAGACCCATTTCAATGCGGACGTGTTTTCCCCCCGCATCAAGATAGTATCCCGTGCGTAACTAGGCCGTAAGTTCGACTGCGTGACGAATACCAACGCCGCTACCGCCATGCTTAACAACTCAACCACGTTAACCGATAGATCGTTCCAGTCCCGGATCGTTGCCCGCAGCCGCTCGTGCACGTCGTCGTCAAAGTCAAAACGCATCCACACACCTAGTCCTGGCTCAGGCCTAACACAAAAACCCTCCATGGCGTTGCCGGAGGCGTCCGACCACAAGAAAAACGCGGGCGGCTGCGTGTAACTACGGTACAACGGGGTGTAGAAACGACCCGTCGGGGACCCTAACCCTCCTGCCACCAGCAGACGCCAAAAGGACACGTCCGCGTGGAACTCAGGGCCCAAACAGATACGTGGGGACGATTGTGCGCTCTTGCGTGCCACGTGGAACGTCGCGCTCCACGCGCGGATGGGGTGCACGTCTACGTTGTTAACCATGCGTCGAACAAAATATATCCCTAACCGCACCAGTTCACACATGTGCCGCAGGCAGCCGGTCAGATAGAGCAACTCTTTCTCGGACCCAAGTTCGCGGTCCGAGGGCCACTCTCTTAGCGTATCGTGGAGTCGCTCCAGCTTTGCGAGGGGAACTGAAGTTGTCATTACCACTGTGTCGATGTCCCACCCAAGCACCCGCAACACGGCATACCCTTGCGAAATCTTATGAGGAGACAAAAGAGTGGGATCCCTCACGGATCTATGGCCAAAAACGCCTATAATGGTCCGACGCTAGAGACGCGGAAGCACGCCGACAGCGCCGACCATCGCGCCACCATTGTACCTCCACTAATATCCCATCGTTTACGTATTATCGCACAAACAATGCACTACCCCTCCTCCCTCCTTGTTCGCAGGGGACCCGACAATCAGGTGGCAACGGGGCCGGCCGACTAGCTGCTCTCGGAGGCGTGAGAAACGCGACATGCTGCGTCGTGGTATTCCCTTGTTCCATCACCACAGCGTCGTCGTACGGCGTGTGTCGATGATACTGTTCGAGGATTGTGGAGTACAAACTCCGCCACCCAAAATTGCAACCTACGTTCGGCCACGATCCACTCGTGAAAGCTGTATCAAACTACGGGCGCCCCATCCCACTGCATGCTGACCTGACGGAAGGCCTCCATGACATCTATCTTGCTTTACACAATACGTGCGTGCGGCTGGAAGCGTCGGCGCAGGTACAAAATGCTCCACATGACGACTCGTAACACGCGAACCAACGCTATGGGAAGCGCTTGTTCGAAATCGATGTCGGCGTTGAAGCTGTGTGTGCGCGGATATAACAAAGACGTCAGATTGTGGATGATGCGAGTTTTTAACGGCAACACTACCACGGTCAACCGAGACAGCCTCTAATCAGGGATTGTATGCGCCTCGCTGCGCGGAACAACTACTGCCCGTCCAAACCGTACGTCGTCGAAGATCTTAGCGAGGATGCTACCAGAGTGTGGGGCTACACTGCTATGGTTTGAATATGCCAAGGCCGCGCCGACATCCGTGCTCCATTCAACGTGGACGGGGGCACCGTGTTCTGTGATAGCCGTCAACTTCTCTACCTCAGAAAATCCTTTCCTTGTCCCGAACCAAAAACAAATCCTAGCTGCTTTCACATGCGGAGCACCCTGGGTTGTTTTGGTGGCCTGCATGCACCCGAAACGGCTACCACTCGCCCAAAAATACTGTACATACCGCTGGAACCCTTGGCTCAAGAACTCCACCCCGGATGTCCTACCATGCTATGCGGCACGGGGCATATCGCGCAACATCGATACACAGCAATTAAAAATACTCGTCATACCTGGCCTCCCAACGGACGCCGATCCGGAACGTACGAGCTAATCATATCGCGCTGCCGTTTCCGTACACCCTCTGATGGGCCTCGACCCCACGGAGGGGCAAGGCCCGCTCGCCTATTCGTCCGCTTTGGCCGTTGCGGAGCGAGTGGAGGTCCCCACGCCAGACGCCCCGATTTCGCTGCCACCGCTGCCGCTGCTACCGCCACCGCTCCCGGAACCGCCGCCGCAGCCGCTGCTGTCGCCTTCACCCCCGCCACTCGCTGCCGCCGCTTTTCCCTTACCCTTGAACTTCTTGGCCTTGGCGTCCGCAGCGGCAGTATCGCCATCGACCGAACCACCACCGGTCCCCCCGCCCGCCCTCCGCTTTAGTGTCGCCCCCCCCCACTTGGACGGGGCCGACGTGCTTAAGGACGCAGGTACCCCCAAAACGGCACCTTCAGTTCTTCACCCACCGCCGGTACTCGCCCTCCGCAACACCGGCCAATATAACGGGGGCGGGGGCGACGGCGACAGTGGGTTGGAGGTCGTTGGCGTTGGTGAGCCCACCACTTTTCATCTGGGCGTCGAGTCGGGACCAATGCGCCCCCGGGGGCCGGGAAACCACTCACCGCCGGCTGGTAGCCCAATCTATGGCCGCAGATGTCAGATACGGCGCGCAGATCCAATGTGAAATTCACGAGGTCCTTGTTTACTAGTTCTGCGAGCTTGGTCCGGTTCCCCGGCAATTTTCGCGATGGCGTAGTGCTCCATCACATCATTATTGAGCATCTCTGTTCCAAGCTCGAATGCAACGCACAGAGCCTCCACGGGGGCCCACGCCACGTGGTGATCCACAGCACCCTGCGCGAACCCGCGGGTCGCGACAGTTACTATCGCGTGTCCCAGAATGCAAAGGTGGTGCGACAGCGAGAGGTTGACGTCGGCCCCAACGCGCGGCACATAGTCCAAAAAATCTCTGGCGTCCAGGCTTTCGCGAGCATGATGTGGACCCGCACCTAGATGCCCACAGTGTTCCCCACGTGCCCTTACACTGCCGCCCTCTGCATAGATACCGGACGGCCCCCGCAGACCACCTGCGACAGCCGGATCGTAGGATTGCTCCATGATGTCACGGCGCGGGCGGTGACAATTCCATTGGGTTGTTTCCCGAGGGTGGCCGAGGGGTCGCCGGCACCGCTGTCTCCAAGGAGGGCCCGGCCGACCCCCGGTGCGTCCAACACGTCGTGGGCTGTTCGGCCGAGTGCGACCAATGGTGCGCCGATGGCTTCGACACTGCCCAGAGCTCCGCCGTGTCCGAGCCTCCGCCCAGGGCCCACGGAGAGCCCGCCTGACTGTCTGTAGGGGGAACTGAGGGCCCCGGCACCGCCCAGAACACCGCCGTAGCCAACCCTCCTCCCAAGGCCCACGGCTAGTCCGCCCACCTGTTGGTCCACGGCAAGCCGACCTGGCTGTCCGTAGAGGGCAGTGGGGACTCTGGCACCGCCCATGACACGGCCGTAGCCGACTCCACCCCTGGGGTCCACGGCGGGTCCGCACACCGGCCCAGTGGCTCCGGTACCACCCAAACCCAAACCACCGTATTAGCCAAACCCCGCCCCCAGGCCCGAGGTGAACATGCCCATTTGTCGGGAAGGGGTGCCGACGGCGAGTGCACCCGGTTGTCCGGTGGGAGCGCCAGCGGTTCCCGCGCTAATCAGAGCACCGCAATGCTCTACCCCCGCTCCCAAGCCGGCGACGATTCCGCTTGCCAATCCCAGAGAGGCGGGGTGCGCCGGCGCCGCCAGAGCTGCTGTTGCACCCCTATCGTATAGTATAGCCTCGTCCTGAACATCAAGGCGACCCCAGCGGTATGCCAGCCGCTGCAAATAGAGACGCTAAACGTGACTTCAAGTACTACAGTAAAGTACGGCCTCGTTTAGAACATGAAGGGGACCCCAAGGGTATTGGGTAGATTGTTAGTTTAAGTGAGGAGCTCCGTCCTTGTTTTGGCCTAAAAGAGGTACTACTACTGCTGTACCTCAATTGGAGCTCCATCCTTGTTTTGGCCAAAAGGAGGTACTTCGGTACCCCAATTGTAGCGTATGTCCAGCTGGTGACGTATGCTACGGTGGATAGAGGTGACTGATTCTACAATAGCCCCGCCCCCAAACCAGCGGTTTTCTTTAACGAACGTTTTGTTGCTGCTCGAAACGAGGAAGGTTGCTATGAAACGGACATATCTAAAGATTATCTTGTTTGCGAAGGGCTACCAACCGATGACGTGGGGGTGGCAAGGGGCACCGTATTTTAGGAGATACGGCCGTAGGCTGGTGAGAAAATCGACGATTTCGTTAAAGAAAAGTTTGGGGGGGCTACCGTAGAACGACTATGGTGTACCTTTTTGTTTTTAGGCGCCTTAGCTAACACAACACTCGGCGTGGACAAAAAAAACGCTCGTACTCGATTAACAATCCCATGGCCTAGTGGTACTAGTACAACGAAAAATGACCGCAAAACAAGACTGAAATTCGGGCGGTTTTGAGTCAAGAAGCCCCGTCATTCAGAAAACGTCTCTGCCAAAAAGAGGTACTGTACCCCCACCATCGCAGCGCATGTCAAGCCGGTGCGGAAGTAAACACCTTGAAACCCCTTTTTTTCATTGTACCCAGGCGCGTGCTACGATGATAGAGGTACACAATATCACTTATTTAGTCTTCCCCCCCCCCCGAAAAAACAAGCCTCCTTCAACCCATCTTAACCCGAGATCGTCTGGATGCCATTCTTGATTTAATTTGCGACTCGAACATTTTCGTACACTTAGGCCATGGGCTCGTTCATCGGATTACACTTTTGAGTTTACTGAACATCAATTTTTGGGCGAGGCAAACACCTCCTCAAATGAGGGGGCGTATTAGGAATCAAAATGACGCATGCACCTCGGGGGTACGTAGCACGTTTTTCGGACGTGACCCCACGTTTTTCTGGCACAAGCTTTTTCGAATTGTTCCGCCTGGTGGATGGTGCTTTATGTGCATGTTCCTGCTCTTCGGTGCAGTGGCGCAATGCAGTGTTTTTTGAATGCTGCCTCCCTAGAATCTGCTTGGGTGTCGTTATTTGGTTGTACATACATTCCAAAAAAAACATTTTTTTACGGGTGTTTCTTGAAATTTCGCTCATGACGAAAAAACGTTCACGACGTGGTGTGTGTGTTTTCGAGAAATTTCATCCGCCAGACGGACAGCCTCGAGGTTTGGGCCATACTAAACAAAAATTGTGTTTGGTTTTTAAGAATATAACGCGAACGATCCATATTGAGACGGAGAAGAACAAGGACAACAAAAGGACTACAGTAGTATATTACTGTAGATAACAAAGTTTAAAACGGAAAGCAGGCATAGAAGAGAGTTAGACTTTGACCATACATGATGAGTTTCCTCCGCGATTTCGTCGGTGGTTTTCTTCCTCGGGAATGTTAAGAAGAGCGGTCCACGTTGAAGCTAATAATGCCGAACATTGTCGAAAGGTAAACACAATGATGGTACTACTACAGTAGCAACAAGACGAATGCTTGGCATTGGGTAATTTTCCGGTGGAGAAGCCATGTCAGTCGGAACTATAGTGACAAAAAAAAAGTGCGTCTAGTAACCGTATTTTTGGAAGGCAGACAGCGATACGCGTTGCCCTGCTCTCCGTCAGTGTACCTTTAATCAGGGATGCGCGTTGGTCACCAGTACTACAATAGTGGCGATTGCCGGTAACTTAAAGAACCCGTCCGGCACGGTCTTTTTTGTCGTAACAAGTCAACGAAATAATATGTAGATTTTTCTTGCATGGCTTCAACCTTGTTTGAGTAGTATCACAGATACATACATGCGAACTCTATGTTGTATTATGATATAATTGCTACCGGACAATGTGCATAAAACATTTGTGAGCTTCGATCACTCATTAACACCCCCAGCAACAAGAAGGAAATGCTACCACTACCACTACCACCATTGATAGTTTAACTATGTCACAGCAAACGTCGCTCTTGACTTCTTAGCCACGACCCCTGTTGGCGTTGTATTCAAGGCTTCCGTCCGGGACTATAGCTTGCTCCGCCAGTTTAATCCCGCAATAAAAGGTATACTTCGATGTATTACCAGATAATATCATGTTCGTTTTTCTCGTCCCAGCTGTTCTCTTCCCGCACTACTTGTTGTCCGCCCCCCTCCATTTGCGATATTCAGATCCGGAATCGCATATACTAGTAGGCAGCCCCCCCCCCCCAACAAAATTACGTACAATCAGCAGTGATTGCCTTCGTTTTTATGGCGAGAACGGGTCACAATTTTCTTCCTTCTGCTGTTTATAACTCGCGCACATTTTTGCACTCACACGTTACATTGGGGCTCTCCCGGTGTGCGGTCAACTGAACAAGGGGCTTTGCTACCTAATATACGCCCCGCTCCGAACCCTGGCCCCTAAGTTCGGATGCCTCGTAAGCATATACGTAATGCTTTCATGTACTGTTCCCCCAACCCCCAACCCTGGAAGACCACGGGTGTCTCCCAGGCAACACCTCTGTAATATACCCCGCTCAGGATCGGTTCCCCTATTTTCGAAGGCCTCCATACGTCATACAATCTCCAACCCTGGAAGACCACGGGTGTCGCCCAGGCAACACCTCTGTAATAGACCCCGCTCAGGATCGGTTCCCCTATTTTCGAAGGCCTCCATACGTCATACAATCCCCAATCCTGGAAGTTCACGGGTGTCTCCCTGGGCAATACCATGTTGTTACTGTACTGCAGCGCCATTCGACGGTGACATTTGTTTTCCCGACGTGTCTTATGTTTATAGACTGGATGGTGGTATCTGCATTATGCCGTGACCGGGGATGATATTACTGGTTACACCTTCGGGAAAGGGAGCGACAAGACGCTGCCCTAGGCGATATCATAACATCAACGCATGTATGGTAAAAGGCGTTTCGACCAAGCGGGGGGGGGGGGGGGGGGGGGGGTATCCGCCTCCGCCCAGTCTTCGATCTTACTTTTTTAAGGGCCCATTAAAACAGTTTTGATGTCCCCCCCCCCCCTCTCTCCATCCCTCCTTCCGCCCCGCCTTCCCGCCCATCCCACAGCCTCTATCCGACCCATTCTGCACCAATACCCCCCCCCACCCCCCACCCTATTTTTCTTAGGAATCGCACTTCGAAAATATTGCGTAGAAAATTCCCCTCCTGTTTTTGTTGTGAACCGTGCGTTTGCGCACCCCCATTAAACTCATCTGTAGTTTCCACACCGGAACATGTCTCACCCTCCTTTTGTACGGTATGCTTCTGTACCCCCCCCCCCCCCCCCGCTATCTCCCCTCCTATGAATAGTGCTGTTCCCTACGGAAACCCCGACTAACGTTGCAAACTCCAAAAAAATGGCTCTGAGGATACGCGAACGGTCCAGCTATGCATGGTCAACGTGTGACATGCTCGGCGCTTGCCATATCCCCCTTGACACCAGACGAAAACCCGTGAAAGGGCTAAAGCGTGGCATACCCCCCCCTAACCTACTTCACTCAACAGCAGAACAAGCCTTGATTTCTAATGCGGCCATACAAACGTGCAGCCCTTATGCTGCGGTGACCATAAACATGAGGACCTCAAACTAAAAAACATAAGCATCGAGCTGCCGCCACACATACGGGGGCAAACACTAATGGTCCACACTACAAACATATAGACTACACCACGATCTAGACAATCTAGATAACCTACACATGGTTGATCCTGATCCTGTGTTTGCCGTTATGATGCGCTGTGCAGGATCTTTACACACATAGTACATATCCGATCCAGCAAAAATGTGTTAGATCGAACAGATCGTTTACGGCTCCTACCCGGTAACGTGATACACGGCCGTGCAGATCCCTTCCTCGAATATCTACGGTAGATCACCAAGTGAGGATAGATACGTGTTAGTAGATCATCGGTCCGACACGTGGAATGGATACGGCTTCGAACTCCGAAGACGCACGGTGCAGCTGTGAAACGCGCACACAACACTTTGGTAGTTACCATTTTTATTCGCCTTTACTGCTACAAACATACCTCGTATTTATAACCCCGTGCGAGTTGGGGTGACTGACCTACCTACCTACCCACCCCCACCGTCTGCCTGGTCGGTGGAAACCCGACGTGCTATGTATGCGACACGCTGAAAACCTCACGGCGCTTTTCGCTTGGCGTACGCGTTGTCTGCCTTAGTCGATGATAACTCGACGTGCTCCGTACTGGTATTGTAGGGATGCGAGGGTCTACGAACCCACAGACTATGGCCGTTCACGGCAATGGTTAACCCCCCCCCTCCCTTCTTCCATTCCACCACACGTAAGTATTATCCGTAAGAAGAGAGCGTCACGCCTCAATTTTAATATATCAATATAAAACTTGCAGCCGAAAAAACGCGCGGCGATCAAAACCCGCGCTGACCACACACAAAACACGAGTTGTTTCTAAAACATAAAACACCAAAACCAAAACCAAAACGCGCAGCGATCAAAACCCGCGCTGACGATACACAAAACACGAGTTGTTTCTGAACATAAAACACCAAAACCAAAACCAAAACGCGCAGCGATCAAAACCCGCGCTGAACATACACAAAACACGGGTTGTTTCTAAAACATAAAACACCAAAACCAAAACGCGCAGCGATCAAAACCCGCGCTGACCATACACAAAACACGAGTTGTTTCTGAAACATAAAACACCAAAACCAAAAGTTTCCGGGGAACCAAGCACAAGCACCGAGCACGTTAAAAAACACGTACGGTCGCATACGGTCGCACACAGAGAGCAACAAAACTGCGCTACATGGCGCACACGCTGCGGTTACCGTCCAGCGTAGTAACATAAACACCCCCTCCTCATCTCCTTGAAACCCCCACCCACGTTTTTGGAGATACACTACTTGGAAAACAAGTTGAAACCCCCACCCACGTTTTTGGAGCTACACTACTTGGAAAACAAGATGAGATACACCATCACCCGCTGAGCTGACAGTCAGCGCTGATTGATACCTCAGTGATTATGGTGCATATCTACCAGGAAAAAAAACACAGCCCACGGCAGTGGCCTTCTTACAGGTGTCGATTTTTAAACATGTTCTACCGGTTACACTTATGCACTTTCGGTGTTGGCGTGTACGATTCAACAGTCGTTGACGCATGATCGCGTCGAATTTCTCCGCAGTTCACGCAAAAGGTCATGCGGGGCCCCCCCCCCCCCCCCCCCCCCTTTCCTGATTCACTCGAAGCTGTTATACCATATGCAACAAAGTACGCACAACGTGCGCAAGTCCTCCCCACAAGTAGTTCTTGATAGAGTGCAGCTCGCGCTTCATGCAACTCGCCGAACACCTTACGGTGCTCTGCGCTAGGTGCATGCAATGTCTTCCTGATCGGTGAAAACCCGACATGCTCCGTCACGGCATTGAAAGGGTGCGAGGATCTATAGTGTTGAGGCTACGGCTATGCACGAAAAGAGTAGCCCTCCCCCCCCCCCCCCCTCATTCCACGCCACCCACCCCCCCAATGCCTGCCTGGTCCGTGAAAACCCGACGTCCTTCATCCTGGTATTTTAGGGATGAGAGGGTTTACGGTCTGACAGACTACAGCGTGCTTGTCAATGATCCTCCCCCCCTTCGACGCTCCGTCTCGATGGAGATGCGTGGTCAATGGTCAAATGACTGAGGCAAGCAACAAAATAGTACGCCTCTCCCCCCCCCCTCCCTTGCGACCGCCCCCCCCCCCGTAACCCCACTGCCATCGCCTCTGTACGCATGCACAATACCCCCCCCCCCCCCCCCCCTTAGGACGCAGTTTTGTTGGTTTGCGTAATAGTTGTTGAAATATATTACTGTACTAGTTTGAACAACTATATTAATGTAATACTTGGAGCACACTGCTGCAACAACGGCAGCACACTGCAGAAAAAGTGCACGCCAAAGGCTCGCAAAACCACGACGACCGCATACACGCTACTGAAAACGGCGTGACACAGGATCCACGGAAAGCCCCGCTAGCTAACCGCGCCGGCTGCTTGGTGGTGGTGGTGCTGCTGCTGCTGCTGCTGCTGCTGCTGCGCGCGCAGGCCACGCCATGCCATGCTGTCCACATGGTATTTTTTGCTGAGGTACTGTCTCCCCGGACCCCAAAAATCAAAGGTTAATTAATTAATAAACTAACTAATTAATCATTTCGAAATGCCCCCCCCCTAAAGATACTAATTGACTAGACTAATTTATTGCCTCCTGTATAGGGTATTGCTGGAAAGGGTGCATCAGAAGGTGCGCTAGCCATGACGGCCGCTGCTGCAGCTCGTGCGCGCGTGCCATGTCATACCATGCTGCTCTACGTGGTTGTGCTGATGTCACGATGCACGCTACTCGTCTGTCGCGGGCGGTCCAAGCGCTTGCTATGTCACGCCGTTGCTGTCCACGTCGTTTTGATGATTGTTTTGCTGATTTTCACTTGGTTTCGCTACTGCCAGGCGATCACCCAGTTGTGGAAGTCCTCCCACGCCTGAGGGAGTGCAGCGCAAGAAAAAGAAGCAGGGGACGTGCTAGTTAGCGACAGGGCTGTACGGTATCATATGTGGCTGTCAGGAGACATCCTGGTTCCATCCCCGGGTTTCCTATGCGGACAGATTAGCTTCTAGACACCTGGTTCCATTCTTGGGCTTCTTGCTCAGATGGATACGCTTCCGAGATCGGAGGGTGTGGAACGCGAGCAAGAGGGAGCATTTTAGCGGCAGGGCTGCACGGTAGCAGTTTATAAAATAAATCAGCTATTAATAGTCGTAAAACATGATGGGCAAAATAGTTAGAAAAAAGGGAAAACTTGTAAAAAGGATATTCAAAAAGGAACGAGCCAACCCGTTGTCGACTGGTAAAGGCCGTCCGTGAATAGCGGAGGCGGGGGTGGGGGGCGGGGGTACTCATTCGTTGCTTGTTTCAGTGATTTGACCATTGACCAAACATAATACTATCCCTTTTGAGACGAGCACCCTTCCTAGTCTCAGCAATAGAGACATCTCCAACATGTTGGCGCTCATTGAGATGATATGAAATTGCCACCCCATGAAACAAAGCCATGGCCTAGGTGTACAAAATGTGAATTTTGCGAAACAAGAATGATAACATTCCCGAGGCTTTGGGTTAAGGCACCCCTGTCAAGGGACCCTGGTTAAGGGGCCCCGGTTAAGGGACCCTCGTCACCGTACATGAAGTATTTTAGCCAAGAAGCGAGTGCTACCTTTATCTTACACACGCGCCAATCACTTCATATTTCGTTCTACTTTCTGGGAATGCTTACTATGAGTGATCGACGTTGAAGCTGACCATGCACACTGTCAGACGAAAAATACAGTTATTATTAGCAATAGTAGTAGCAGCAGCAGTAGTAGCAGCAATAATGACATTGACATCAACGACAGCAACAACAACAACAAGGACAACAGCAACAACAACAACAACAACAGCAACAGCAACAACAACAACAACAACAACAACAACAACAACAACAACAACAACAACAACAACAACAACAACAACAACAACAACAACAGCAACAACAACAACAACAACAACAACAACAACAACAACAACAACAACAACAACAACAACAACAACAACAACAACAACAACAACAACAACAACAACAACAACAACAACAACAACAACAACAACAACAACAACAACAACAACAACAACAACGACAATAACCTTGAGAGCTCCCCGCCAGCATCCATGCAGACACCATCAAAACAAAGTCTTTGCGTAAAGTGCGGGTTCCGGTTTTCCATCTGTCGTGACACAAACACAACTTCGGACATCCCGACATCCCGCTACAATGCAGCCAACCTGCTGTTGGAACTCTCAAACGTCACCAAACCGTCGTCAACGCTGAATCGTATCCAAGCACAATCAACATTATTTGGTTGTTGTGTTTACCCGTAGGTTCTGATTACTACGTTCCCCGGTCAATATTTCGAGTGCCAAATTTATGTCGGGCCGGGGAGCCGGAGAGGGGGGGGCGGGGGGGGGGGGGTCGCCCGTACTCACCGTAAAAGCGTCTGGGTCACGTGGTGCATAATTTGACGGGACTTCGTCCTCGCAAGCTTCATTCCACCGTCGTACCATGTCATTGAACTTATCCGGCATTTCGTTAATGAGGTTGTACTGAAGGTGCCGCAACGAAAAAACACATGGAAAGATAGTAAGACGGCAAAGGGAAGGGAACGGGGGGGGAGCAAGGGGGAGGCGGAAGAGGAGAAGGAGCAGGAGGAGGAGGAGGGGGAGGGTGAGGAGCAGGAGGAGGAGGAGGGGGAGGGTGAGAAGCAGGAGGAGGAGAGCGGGAGGGAGGGGGGAACGTGGAGGGAGGGACGGGGGAACGAGGAGGAAGGGGAGGAATGGGGAAGGAAGGTCGTCAATGTCGAATGCATGCTCTGTGGTGTTGCAAGACTGCTGCGTGATAACCTGCTATTTGTAAAGAGGATAGCGCTTGTTCTGTGAATTTCGAGGTTGCTGCGTAAGAGCCTGTACTTTACAAACAGGGGCTGTACCGAACAGAGGGCAGCTGCGGTAGCCTAGCCAAGGAAACGCAGAATGGGTGAAGGAATGATGTGTACCGAGGCTCTGACGCTGTGATGAGAAGAGCTGCAGAGGTGGTATGCACATCATTCCTTCAACAACTGCCCTGGGGGCATATTTTTTTCATCACCATCAGCTCTGCAGAGCTCGATCGCAACACAGCAGGGTTACATCTGCTGAGTGTTAAATTAAAGGTGGGGACACAGAGTGCCCCCTGCAGGTCTGCCAATTGAGCAGGTCCTCGGAGAGTACTCACTTTCGTTCCTTCGCAGAGATGTAGCTTTATTCGTTTCCACCAGAGCCCGGGATAGCTTCTGAGATCGGAGGCACGTGCCTCCGATCTACTTGCTAACTTTCCCGAATATAAAACGCCAACCTTATCATACGAAACCCATCCAAATGATCTCAAATTCGGATACTTACAGGTCTTTCGAGGCCGTATCTTAACACTAGCCCACTCTGATGAGTCGCATATGCAGAAATATGGGAGATTTGGGGAAACTCCGGTTCTACGAACTAGACCATGAGTCGAAGATGCGGCTCCTCAAAACCCACTCCGACACCTCTAACCGTCTGGCTATGGAGCCAGGAACACGCGAAGAAAAGCAGTAGAGCTCAAATTCGGATACTTACAGGTCTTTCGAGGCCGTATCTTAACATGAGTGCTTACCTCTCGTGCGAGATCTGGCATGACCCAGAGCTGCCGCACACAGCCACGGGGGGTATATCCCTTCATGAGGGACATCCTACGCAGTAATCGGCTTTGACAAGCCTGCTCAACGAGATTTTCATCGAGGTGACACAGGAACATGTTCTGTGAGTCTTGCACTTGCACGATTAGATGCAGGTCGGACAC
This sequence comes from Undaria pinnatifida, assembly GCA_012845835.1. NCBI lineage: Eukaryota > Phaeophyceae > Laminariales > Alariaceae > Undaria > Undaria pinnatifida. The sequence continues at coordinate 4,735,070 of JABAKD010000025.1, read as the reverse complement.
CGATATTTGTTTCGACAACGGTAATCGATTTCAAGATCGATTCCGATACTAATTTCAATATCGGATCCAATATCGGTTCCGATATCGATTCCTCTATCGATACCGATATTGATCCGGCCCTACTGTTCGATTTTTCGGAACTTTCGATACGATATGAAACACCAATCAACACCCTCTCGTCTGCTCGAAAGGGTCCTCCTCCTTCTCCCACTGTCGGAAGATCAACACTACCGTGCCATATCGGAACGGTAATCGATTACGTTATCGTTACGATGGCGATAATCGAGTCCACTATCGAGTACGATGTCGATTCCGCTCAGATTTTACGACTAATTAGAACTTCCGATGCAATAAAAAAAAACTGGTTTAACACCCTCTCATACCTCCTCGTAGGGATCCTCATCGAGGTGGAACAGGAAGCTGTTCTGAGGTGCATCGACGTACGTGCACGACTGGGTGCAGGTTGGACACTCGCCCGTATCGCACATGGGATCCACCTGCAAAAGAAGGTCGGTAGGGCTGAAGCTATACCACCCGGTGCATCTGCGTGTGCAGCAAATAAAATCGTTGAGCGGGATGAGGGGGGGGAGAGGGGGTACTCATTTGTTGCTTGCCTTCGTATTTGGCCATTGACCACGCATGCATCCCGTTAGAGACGGAGGAAACGTTTGGGGCTCGGGGGGTTAGATGCACATGAGACAGCAGTCATGCGATCTATTGGGGGGGGAGGGGGGGGTACTTATTTGTTGCTTGCCTTAGCCATTTGACCATTGACCATGCATCGCTTTCGAGACGGAGCACCGTTCCTACTGATGATAGAGGCACCTCAAACACTTGGGGCGCTCATTTCGCTTCTTCGATATATTATATAGAAACTGCTTGCTCATCCTATCCCCGTCTTGCTTCCCCGTCTACGGCGACCATCTATCTCCTAGGATAGCGATCGTTTTCTCGCTACTCTTTAGTCTACCAAACTCTTCCGTGTCACATACGTCTAATTTCCTCATCTCCTCCAACGCATCCCGTTTCTCCCTTTGTATATTTATTTCGCATTATCCTGCTATGTGAGTCCTACTCTCTATTGTTGTGCCACTCGGACACATATTCGTAGCCACGTCCTCCTCCTCCCGACTACTAGTAAATCTCCTTCTTTCTGGTACGTACAGGTCCCCTACATGAACTCGCAGTTTAAGCTTTTGTGCGTAGCCCATTGTGCCGTGCAGATACTTTTTCATTCCGAAATCTTCCCTCAACCCCCCGTATATCTCTAAGTGGTTCTCCTCTTTGACCTTATTTCTTAGCGCTATCCTTTCCCTTTCTTCTATTCTTGCTGTTTTTTTTTTTTTGTTTTACAGGGGGGGGGTGAACTCATTTCATGCATGGCAGCAGTATGAAGACCATATACCTTTGACTCCTTACGCTAGCGGGACGGAGCAGAAAGGAGGGAGACACCATCAGATATATGCTTGCTTTTGTCGTTCTGCCATTGACCCATGCGCGCCTTTCGAGAGGGAGCCCTGATATCTCTACTCCAAATTGAGACACTGCCAATATTTTGGCACTCATAACGTCTCTTCCGTACATCTTTCCCGTATACTACACAAAACAATTATTTCCCTCTACCGTAGAATATGCCTCATTCACGTTGAACACCCGGAAATTTCACTTGTCACCGATGCCGATCTTCCAACCATCGTAGATTTCAGCGCTTCACTGGGCTCCCCCGTTTAAACTATAACAGTAGCAGCGATGGTTAAATGCTGGTAGAGGTTTGTTCTACATAACAACCAAAACCTGCGATAACAAGACCCTGAGATGACAGGCGTTCTTGAGCTCGAAACTATCCCGGAACTACTCACTTGTCACCAATGTTGATCTTCCAACCATCGTAGATGTAGGCGCCTCTGGGTTGTCCCGCGTCGACAATGGAAGACGTGCCCGTGTCGTAGGTGTAGCTATTGCGACCAAGCACGACCTCGTTGCGGACCGTCTCTGACGTGTCTCCGATAATGGCTGACCACTGGTCGTATCCGCTCAAAGGCTTTCCTATCTCTCCCTGAAGAACGCGAAAAGGAACGCAAAATGAAAAAGTTTTGTTCAGTAAGTACCTGGTACAACAATAAGGAAGTCAGCTGCGAGTTTGACCTATCTATTGTTGAGTGATACAATTATTTTTTGCCATCCGACAATGCATAGCGTGTGTCAACCAACCGCAGAAAAAATGACAAATATAAACAACACTGTTACAGCAGAAAAGAAGACGCGTAAAATAACGACATCCTAAACAGACCGACGAACTTAAGTCCTCCGAAACCAAAATGCCGAAACGCCCCGGGGTCTCATCCGTGGTCGGTGTACTCGGACTTGTCTCAGGTAATTGCCTACTACCACTGATCGTATCCGCTCAAAAGAATGTTATTATCTTTCTTTGAAAGGACTTGCTGGAACGTGTGGTTCAAGACACTAAACATACACGATTGTGGATGCGAAGGTGTGCAAAAAAGCCGTCCATAGTAACTCATGCAGCAGAATATTTTCAGCTGTCTGTCGTCGTCATCAACTTGAGTGCGTTGATAATCGGCGGCTGGCTGTGGTGGTCGCATAATAATCTGGCTTCAGCGATCACGACGAAACTACCGCAACAAGTGAGGGTTTTTTCGCGGTCGCAGCAATAGCAGGGTGTGCATTTTCATTCATGTTTCCAATCATCGCTGGCCTGGGTTCGCCAACAACAACATCTTCTCTCTTCTGCTGAAGCTTTCACATCATCATACAGGTTCACTTAACCGTGGACTTTACGTTACACCTCTCAGCAACACAATTACCCTGTGTGTTGTCGGTCATGGGTAATCGAGCCTGCGAGCGCATACAACAGCCACGAGCTGGCACACACGCCAACGCCATACCCAATAATAGCTTGTCCTTACAGTCGGGGAGACTTTAACTAGATGACTCTGCTGAGGAAATCACTCACTAAGAGAGAGAAAAAACGCCATATCGGGGATTTTATGTTTGTGCACCCGGTATTGCGTTTCCTGCGTCTAGGAGGTGTTCTCGTGCAAAACCACGGCGTGCTTGTTCGTCTGCTCTTACCGTCGGGATGCCGGTGACGTTGGCCAGGGTTTGGGTCCAATCCATGGCGTGCATCATTCCCGTGAAAGAGGTGCCTCGAGCCTGATCAGGTGGTCGGAGAAATAAAGGAACACGCGAGGTGGCATTCATTGGAAAAATTTGAGAAGTTCCACTAAGGACTATTATTTCACGATTCGCGAAAAAAAAAACACGCACAGTTTTAGTTTTAGAAAAGGTACCAGAACAAACTGTTGAAAAAAAAAAAAATGTGTTTTTTCAGTTTTAGAAGAGGTCGTGGAACAACTACAACAAACGATTTTTTGTTCAAAAACAGACGCCACAACAAAAAAGTAGTTTTTGCTTTTAAAAAGGTGCCAGAACAAAGAAATAAAATGTAAGTTTTGCGCTATTAATAGTAGAAAAGGTATCAGAACGTCAATTCGTGTGATAAACATCACGACTTGTTGTGAGCTCTTGGTTACGCCACTCGTGTTTTTATCACAGCAGACAGAGTGATTTTTTGTCACGCATCGTGATTTTTTCTTAGTCTCGGATCGTGATCTTTGCAGATGACATATACAATATGTGACCTTCACTTCTTCCGCTGATGATCGAGTTCTTCTACCAATACATGACGGCCGGTGCCTCCCCCCCCCTACCCCCTTCGAACAGCGTGTGTGTGCTTGATCATGTCATATCGTACCGTATCATATCCTATCGTATTATATCATAAAAAATGAAAATACACTCCAGCTGTGAGATCGAAGATTTCGTCGAAACTCATCTTTGCAGGCTGTGTGTAATACTCCGATCGCGCGTATTACGGGTTGTGTGTCCTCATTTTAAGGATATAGGTCGGCAACTCCCCTTATTATATCATATTATATATGTATCATATTAAATAACAGATTACGGTATCATTTCGCGTCACATTGCCTCATATATACCTCCTCCGGGCTGATCGATCTGTACTTACTTGGAGTATAACAGACACCCCCCCCCCCTCAAGGAGAGTCAGAATATTGCAGGTCCTTCAAGGCCGTACCTTAACATGCGCTTGAAGATATCATATCATATCATATCATATCATATCATATCATCATGTCAAATAATTTCGTATCATATCGTATCTTGTGGTATCATATGGTATCATATGGTATCATAACGTTCCATATATATGATATCACAGCATTTCATACGATATCACATAAAAAGTCATACCTCTTACGGGTGACCGATCGATCTATCCTTTTCAAGTACACCAGGGCCGGCGAGCTCACCCCCCCCCTCAAACAGCTCGTCGTCGTGCTTCAATATTTTAAAAAATGAAAATACTACACTCCTCCAGCTGTGAGATCGAAGATTTTGTCGAAACTCATCTTTGCAAGCTGTGTGTGATACTCCGATCGCGCGTATTACGGGTTGTAAATAATATCACACCTTGTGCCGTATCGTATCGTATCGTATCGTACGAGTATCACATCGCATCATACAATATAATATCATATCACACCTCTTGCGGGATGATCGAGCTATCCTTCGAATACACCAGGGCCGGCGTGCGTACCCCTCCCTCAAACAGCGTGTGCTTGAAGCCACGGAACGGGAAGTTGCTGCCCCCGCCCGACGGGCAGCCGCCGTTGTCGCTCGTGATGACCACCAGCGTGTTGTCCATCATGCCCATGCCATCCAGCGCGTTGAAAACCCGTTTTATCTGGAATCGCGCAAGCACGCCGGGTTGGGTTGGGGTTAGGGGTTGGGGTTGGGGTTGGGGTTGGGGTTGGGGTTGGGGTTGGGGTTGGGGTTAGGGTTAGGGTTGGGGTCGGGGTTGGGGTTTGGTTGGGTTGGATCGGCGTGATGTCGGGTGGGGTTAGGGCGGGCGGGGAACACGACCGTCTACCGCAAGAAAATTGTGAGGCGGTAAAGCAAGGCGATTGAAACACTTCAGGTCGGCTTGGCACGAGCAGTCCTGCCCTACGGTGCTGGGACCAACGTGCACAAACCACCCGAAACCTACGCGCATCCGTATACATGCATGACGACGGCATTGCCACCAAAATAAAACTACCGGCACTATGGACTGGTCCGGCGCAACAGCGGAATGATTTTTCGCAGCTCATTTTTGCGACTTTCGACACGAAAGCTTGCATGGAGATAGGAAAAGGGTTGAAGCAAAATGTTTTGCGCTGACCGAAAAAAAAGAAACGAAGAAAAAACGTTATTATGGCCATTAAAAAATATAAAGTAACAAAAGTCCGTGGAAAAACTATTTTATATTGTTCAACGCGTGAAGTTCTAGCACGAAGCGCTCCGAATTACTTGTCAAATTTTCAGGGAAAACGTCGAAAAATTGAGCTGCGAAAAAAGATTTCCGATACTTCAAGAAACGACTTGCAGCGGGCTTAAAGGAAAACACAGGATAAGTTGACGCAACTTAAAGGGCACGCTCTCGCAGTGCAATAGCCATGCTATGGCTGCGATTTTTTAAACAATGTGCCTGATTTTGAGTAACCTCGCGTCAATTCCTGAAAAAACGGCCTCATTTTTTTTTTTTTATCCGCACCAAATCACTTGATTTATTATGTAAATAAATGATTGAATTTGTGGTTGGGATTCAGCAGAACGGCCAGAATGCACCGGTTCGGGCTGATACTAACTGCGAAGCTGCGCGTTGATTAACTAAGTATCAGGATATGCGTAAATCACCGTTCAAGAGATAAGGCTTGTCAAGTGAATGTCAGCTTTGCAACCGGACCAGCTCGTAGGTGGTATCTGGCACGCCGTAGCGCACGCGTCACATCCTGCGTCGAACTAGGGTTCACAACACATACAATAGCTTCAGCTCGACAGAACAGCACCAAGCTTAACCTTTTTTCTGTAACACCTGGTACGCAAATAATTCCACTCTACTTCGCGATTGTCCGCGCCTGTATTTTTCTTCCAAGGCATTGCCAAAAATGAAAAAGAAATTCAACTAGGTCTAAAAACATTGGCATCTACCTTTCATTGATTGCACTGCTCTAAAAATGTTTTCTCTTTCATTCCAAGTGTTTTGTCTCTGAAAAAGGAAATATCAGCCGTGAAAAGGTTCGAGACAAAGTAAAACCGCAGCAAAGTGGTCCCTCTGTGGCGCCGGTCGAGCTTTGCCGATTGCCCGCTATAATATTGCCTGTAAACTCGCTTGGAATTCATGGAATAAACAACCAGTAATGGCCGCACGCAGAGCGTTACCGGCGGCAGCTATAATAATATCGGTATTTCCGGCAGGTGCATACCGGCACTATAGAGAGACCCCGCTTACCGTGTACTTACTGTAGGGGGCGACGCAATCAAAATTAATCTCACCGTTATGTCCAAGTAGTACACGATCTTGGCGAAGTCCAAGCGAATTTGTTCGGCCGCCGTAATCGAATCCAAGATTTCCAGCTGTCGTTCGGTAAACATCCAGTCCTCAGGTACGTCCATGGGCGAGTGTGCGGCCTGTCACGGGGGGGGGGGGAGAAAGCCGCAAAAGGGGGGGAAGCATTTATGCCGCCGGGCCCCATCAATCAAATCGGTGGGTGGAAACTGACGCATGCTACGACATAGAGGTAGCACGTTTTCAGCCATAATACTTGTTCCCCCATGAATGGGGGAGCGCCTTAACCCGCCTTAACCTACTAATACAGTCACCGGAACGGCATTATTGTTTTGGAACGTGTGTGTGTGTTTTTTTTTCATACTTAATACCATGAGCTTTCAAACGGGTTCACTCTCAATGTGTGTACTCAAAATCAGCTGTTGGGTGAAATATAGAGCTCTCCAGTCGAGGATTCTGAGACCAACCATGGTGCAGCTCTATCGCAGCATTTGTCTGCTTAGAATGCCAGTCAGTGCAATAAAGCGAAAGGGAGTGGCTGCAAAGGCTAAAGCGTCAAGACGTACAGGGAGGGGGGGTACTCACTTCATGCATGGCCGTAGTCGCGCGCATGACCCCACATACCCCCGCGCACCGCTACAATGCCGGGACGGGCCATGCCGGGGCCGGGTTTTCACCGACCAGGCAGACATCGCGTGCACCAAGCGCGAGGCGCCGTGAGGCGTTCGGCGAGTCGCGTGAAGGGTGAGCTGCATCCCACTAAGAGCAACATTGTGAGGCGAATTTGGGCACCTTGTGCAAACTTTCTTGCAGCTGGATGACAGAACCGAATGCCTCAACATTTTCCGGTGTGGCAACTTCCACAGATAGATGTAAAACTAACACGCATACAATAGCCGTAGTCCTCAATACCATACCCATGTAATCTCGCATCCCAATAACGCGGAGCACGTCGGGCTTTCACCGACCAGGCAGAAGGCTGATAGGGAGGGGGGGCGGGGTTACAAAGTCTGTCGTGTTAAGCAGGATGAGAGGGGGGGTGTTGTACTCATTTCATGCTTGGCCGTAGTCTAGATCCATAGACCCTCGCATGCTGCCCGCAATGCCGGGGCGTAGCACGCCGGGCTTTCACCGATCAGGAAGGCGTCACTTGCACCCAGCGCTGATAGTTGCGGGTGGGGGCGACACCCACCCACGTACCTGAAAAGCCAAGTACATGAAGAGAGGGTCGTCCGTGCCGGCATCTTCGTTTGCCTGCATGTGTTCCTTGGCGATATCGATGGCTCGGTCACCGGATAAGGTGGTGCTGTACACTCCCTTGAACCTCGGACCCTGCCAAGACAAGAATCGACCGTACGTCTTTTATCAGTGGTGCTACGATATGGCGTCCCTTGCACGAGGCCATCCGCTCGTGTTCAGTGATGCGATGTGATGTGATGTGATGTGATGTGATGTGATGTGATGTATGATGATCGCATGGCCCTTGCAAACGGTCAACCGTACGTGTTCAGTTGGGCGGTGACGCCCCTCGAACCCGTACATGTTCAGTGTTGACGATGATACGATAGTCTATGCCCCTTGCGCAAGTTCAGGGCACGGTACGGTTATAGGTCATCACTCATAGATGATCACTCTGGAGGACTCAGTCTTCCCACGCTAGGCATGCGTCAGAAGTTTCTCAGCTCGTAACGCGAGGAGCTCAACATATCACTCGAGACATGACTTCGAAGGCATTCGTTCGCGCAACCCGACCAGCATTTTTTTTATGCGCTAGTCCTAAACGAAGGTACTCGTAAAGTTATCACAACAACCGATAGTTCCACAACCGAGGAGATCGACCGGAACAGTATACCTTTTTTTGGCCCAAAAACTGCAAACCCTACCGTGGGACGGCTCTTAGTAAATACCGCACTACTATAGAGGGATGACTCTCTGGTCAACTGTCAAATTAATGCGGGTGCCGGGCTGTTGCGCGGGCAGTCTATAGACACGATACGGCATGCAGTGGGTACGCCGATCTAAGAGCACCCCGTGCCACGCCGAAACAAGCGCTGTTGACAAGGCATTAGGCATTAGGCAATAGGCAATAGGCAATAGGCAATAGGCATTAGGCAATAGGCAATGGGCATTAGGCAATAGGCATTAGGCACTAGGCATTAGGCATTAGGCATTAGGCATTAGGCATTAGGCAATAGGTATTAGGCATTAGGCTTTAGGCATCACTCACCACAGACCTACGATAGAGGTAGCACTTTTCGTCCGAAATCGTTGCTGAATGATGGGGCTCCTCTTTACCCCAAAATCGTTGAGAAATATGTTCTTTTCAATTTGCATGATTTTTGATGATGTATGTGTAAGCCAGGGGTTTGTTTCATCCAGTAGCAGTTGTGTTTTTCTCCTAATCAGGTTTTGGGGTTAAGAAAAGGTGGAGATAAGATCAAGAAAGGCTAAGAAAGTTTAAGAAAGGTTAAGAAAGATTAAGAAAGGTCAAGTAAGGTTAAGAAAGGTTAAGAAAGATTAAGAAAGGTTGAGAAATGTTAAGAAATATTAAGAACGGTTAAGAAAGGTTAATAAAGGTTAAGAAAGACTAAGAAAGTTTAAGAAAGGTTAAGAAAGGTTAAGAAAGATTAAGAAAGGTCAAGTAAGGTTAAGAAAGGCTAAGAAAGATTAAGAAAGGTTGAGAAATGTCAAGAACGATTAAGAACGGTTAAGAAAGGTTAATAAAGGTTAAGAAATGCTGAGAAAGGTCGAGAAAGGCTAAGAACGGTTGAGAACGGTTAAGAACGGTTCAGAAAGATCAAGAAAGGTCTATAGACCACCACCTCAGGAGACTCAGAAAAAAATTGTTGCACCTCCATCGTAGCACGCGTACATTTCTGGGGCGCAAGCAGTCGCAGGAAAACAATGGCTGATGGAAACCCACCTCGCGTGTTGTGTTGGTCGTGTAGTTCAAGTATCCGTCCTCGTCTCCGTATCCGAAATCGCTGAAGGTGTACGATTTTTTCCCTACGTGAAAGTTCCTTTGTTGTTCGTTAAGTGAGAGACATAGAGGGCGACAGAGTAAACGCAGGAAAAAACGACAAGGCTTAAGACACTGATGCGCACACGCGAAAACATTGTACAACTTGAAAACGGCAGTCCTGTGTCAGAGACGAATGGCTTGAAATTAGAGGTAGCTACATGTTTGTGTCGGATCGATCGACCGAAACCGTTGTGTGCACGGAGGCATTTCAGTTGCAATGCAACTATTGTGATTAATATGGAGTGGTGTTCATTTTGGTTTGACTGAGAGGGGGAACAGGTTTGCGTTGAATCACAATTGGAGTGTGGGAGTAAAAGACAATAAATCCATACTACAGTTTTTCCAGACATCAATAACTTCCCCACCTTCGTGGGAGTATATTTATGGGGGGGGACGTGAAAACAATTCATGCGTACCATGGCACTATTTCAAGACATTCATTGTCTTTACTGGTAGAGAGAGAGGATGCAGCAGTGCAGTGGCGGTAGTAAGTAGGTTTTAAAGGCAAAGGAAAACGGGGTCGAGGCACGGATAGGCACGTGAAAAACCACGGAACAAATAAAAGAAACCAGCTCAAAGCGAGAGTTTGAAGAACACACCAGATAATACAGCGATGATCCCTCAATAGCACCGGTTGAGTAGTGCCGGTTGCCCGCTTTAGTGCGGGCAAAACGGCTTGAAGCATACGGGAACAACCAGTTCCGGTAGCATGCGGAGTAGTGCCGGTTAGCTGTCCTTTCCCTATATAGTGCACAAACCGGCACTATAGAAGGACCACAGTACTACTACTACTGCCCTCTGGAGAGAAAATCTGGTACCCTCGCATCGACGCCCCTCGCTCATAATTCGACGAACAAAAAGCAACGACCAATATGTTCCAACAGTGACCATTACCTCTTGACGCCATAACAACCAAACGACAAACGTTCAAATAATGACTACCGTATTATCTCACGATGAGACGACAAACGACAAACATGTATGTGTTAAAATTGGCCACTCGCTTTAATTCGCGGTTACAAATAAGTGTTATCTTATCCCTTTTATTAATCTCGAGACTATGTATCTATGATCAATAGCAATAATAGACTAATGGCCGTTGAAAACACAATGCTACCCAAACTGAAACAGCCAGCGTTCGGCGCCTGTATACGTAATTGCTTCTCACGGCAATACTACCATTTGTTACCGGTTTTCGGTTCCCGAACTCCAAATAATCTTCCTATCGAAACAGTGTTCTTCATTCTCACTTGTCATGGCCGTAGTAGGACTCCTGCGGGCCCAAGTAGCCTAGGAAGGTGTCGAAACCCCTGTTGAACGGGTAGTAGTCTTCTGCAAACATCCCCAGGTTCCACTTTCCCACCTTACCTCGCGGAAACAAGCAAGCAACAAGTTCGCACACATCGGACATATCAGATCCTTACACCCAAAAATGGTTCAAGTGCTTGTCATTTGAAGGCTCGAGTGCGGGTGACGGGGGAGGGCAAGGGGGGGGGGGAGGGTACTCATGTGTTGCTTGCCTTACTTAGTCGTTCGACCGTTGACCACGCATCCTGTTCGAGACGTAGCACCGTTCCTAACCCAAATAGAGACACCTCCGACGTTCGGGAGAGGGGAGGGGGGTGGCGATGCTGCAGGCGCTGCCAGTTGCAGCGTTGTTAATCTATGAGCTACCGCACGAGCAATAACGATGGAGCAAAAAAAAAGGAGAAACAAAGTCGGATCCACAGTAGTACCGTCATAGGAGTATGGCACTATTAATAGACTATATAGTGGTATTCTGCAAACAGTCCCAAGTTTCACTTTTCAACCTGCTCTCGCACGGCAACCAAAAACATCGTTTTCATTATTGTTTGGGGTCGTCCGCGCGGGTGATTGAAAGGAGGGCGGGGGGGGGGGTACTGTCGGCGCCCACCACTGCACGCAGCAGGACTACCGATTGTATTAGCAATGGAGTTCGCGAGCGAGCGTAAAAAGAGAACGGCCTGCGTGACGCGCGCGTACTATTTACTAGGGTAGTCCTCAGCATCTCCCTCCTTGCAAAATTCCAGCGGCATTTCGCGGTGTGTTTGGGATTTATTCCCGTTCCCGTGCAAATGATGGTTGCCGCGGTCCCACCCAAACAGCTCCTACGGAAGTGTCGAATTCCCATTCGCACTCCAACAAAAAAGTTATATTTTGTCATCCGCCAATGTGCAGCATGAGTGTCACTATTGGTCACTCGTGAACCCTTAAGGGAGTTGTTTAAATATTGATTACAGTATAACGACAAAAAAAACGACGACTGCGTAGCAGTACGAGCAGGATAGTGCTGCAGCACCCGTCCCGCACTGCTGAATCTTTGCATTTGTTGTGGCTCGGATACCATTTTGATCATCGGCAACCAGCAGTGACAGTGGCTGATGCCGTAATCGGCTGTTTTCTTTCTCAATGTTCCCCTCCTCGTCCTCAATGTTCCTCCATGAAGTCTCAAATGAGGTAACAACTAGTCTACTATTCCCTTGAAAAAAAAGGAAAATCAATAGAAACAACAAAAAAAGTCCATCCATCCCGTGGAAAACCCTGATTACTACAACGGGGGCTTCGCCGCGGCGGGCTTCGCCGCGGCGGGCAGACGCCCTCCTGCGGCTCGGCGCATGATCGGAACCGTTGCGAATGCCACAGACAAACAAAGGCCGTCAATTCGGCATTATTACGTACTGTGCCACGGGGTGCAAAAAATACTCATGGTTGAGTGCAGGAAAAGAACGGCGAACATCAAGAAACACGCACACTCCCATTTTCCGAACCTGTCCGTGCAGCATGATAGCAGCAAGCACTACTATCTATATCGATGCACTACCCGTCGAATGGCGACAGCGGCAGCAGCAGTATAAGCGTATTAGGTATGCAACAGCAGCTGCGCTGCTCGTACGTAATACATGCAACAGCACAACAGCAGCGAGCAGCAGCAGGGGCAGTCCAACGACAAACAGCAAGCCGTAGAAGTACAATACAGCATACATATACATACGATGACACTTCGTTTTGCGCGGCAGCAAGCAGCACCCAGGAAACAAATAATCTAGTCCGAGTGCTATATGCAGTAGATAGACACGAATGTGAGAGCTATAATTCAGTTCTCTTGACATAAATACATCACGTCAACAACAAAAAACAGATTATAAATAAAGAAAAAGAAAAAAAGGAGATCAAGGGCATGCTGGGGTTCGAACAACTCCGGCCATCAGATTCGCAGCAAACCAAAATGGGGGGAAAAGTGTACGCACTCGCAAAAGGAAAAGGGAAGCGAAGGGCTTACGGGATTCTTGGATCTACTTGAAGGTGCCGTTACCTAGTACTAATACTCGTTCTGAACAGCAGCAGCAGCGGGACAACTCTTATGCACGTGAAAAACTTCAACAACACTACAGCAGCGGCAGCGAGCGGCAGCGGTGCCATAAACAGCAACAAGCTTTATCCAGAGTACAAAGACATAAAAAATACTCCAGTAGTATTTTCGCTTTGAGCAGGTATGTATAGTCTAGAACAAAAAAGAGAAACATAGTCTAGTCTAGACTAGTCTATACCAACAGAAACAAAAAAGTAAACGAACATCGGACACAAACCGAGACTCGAACCCAAAGGGAAAAACACCAAAAAAGCACAAAAAAAATGCTCAACAAAGTTAAAGGGGGTTTCACCGCGAGATCCAAACACGAGCTCGTAGTTCGGGGCTATTTGGGGCTACCTGTCGGGCTACTTACAGCAATGGCTTATTTATTGGGCAGGCTTTTATGTTTTTATACCTACGGCTACGCACTTGACATTTCGGAGCAGAAATTTGGCCAAACACGTGATTTAACAGAGGCCATCACGACACGAAGCAAGAGCGGCCGAGGCCGTCCCCGGTATTTTTGGGAGGGACGAAAAAGGTGAGCCACGTCAGGGAAACAGCGCGCCGAGAGGTGGACCTCAGCTCGAGTTAGTTCGAAGACGGCGCAAAACATGGCCTCAAACGAACCCTTCGGCTGCTCTCGTGCAACTTCCGCATAACCCTCCAGATATCTGTTGTTTTCTGACTCACCATGTGCGTGTTGTACCCGGCGTACTTGAACCGTTCCGCAAGGGTAACTTCATCCAAAGGTAATCCCCACGGCATGAGGTTCGTGAGCTCTTCGTACTGCATCCCCGTGCGGAACGTGTCTCGCCCCGTCATAATCGACGCCTTTTGTTTCATTCCAAGGGCAGCAACAGCAGGAGGAGAGGAGGAAGAGGAAGAGGAGAGGAGGAAGAGGAAGAGGAAGAGGAGGAGGTCAGCGATCATAACAACGCTAGAAAGCGTGCTGCATATATATGACAGAGTGAAACACACCGCAAAATGCATTCCGCCCCCCAACAGCATACCTCACGAGTGGTAAATTTAATAACTCCAAAACGACCACCCTGCTTTATGACCCGGGGTACGTGGTGTGGTACACCTCGACCGTGCACCACCCCGGGTGATAAATGAAAAACAAAAGAAGCCAGTATCACCGGGGGGGGCGCTGTAGTCTGTTTTTGGGTGTCATGTGGTAATGTTTGGAGTGCATGCGATGACTCTGGCGCATTATTGCGGGGGAGAGGGGGGTGTTATATGGTGGTGTTCGTCTTGCATGTAGTAGCCCAGATGTAAAAAAAAAAGGGAGAGGGCGGGGGGTGGGTATTCCGGCGGCCACGGGGGCGCTTTAGGAGAGAAAGCAGGGTGGGCGGCGTGGTACGCGAGAGTGTCAGGGGGAGGGGTGCGGTTTCTAAGGGAGGTATAGTCCGCATCAAAGAAAGGTCGAAGTCTGGGGGGGCACGGGACCACTGCACGGCCACAGGGCTACGTAGGCGAGGGAGAACGGATGTGGCGGCTGCGCTATCGTGCATGGACGCAACGGTGGGAGCTCGCGCAAGGGGTCTTCGCACGCGAGGGAAGTTTGGGTGGGGACAAAGACGCTAGGTACAAGCAAGGAGGGGATGTCACGGCGGCGGGGCCGCACACGCGAGAACCCGCAAGAGAGAGCGGTTGAATCCCAGGGCGACCAAGGAGGACCTGGCGGCAAATGAGACGTGTAATTACGGGGGCGGCAAGGCATGGTTGCGCGTCAAAAGGCCGTGCCAAAAATGGGAGGTGACTTGAAGATCGCAGAGGAGACGGGAGCAGTGTGGTAACTTGTGCCGGACAATTCGCAACTCACTCGGCGAGATAGCGGGGTGGCAAGGCTGGGGGAAAAGGCACGAGCGTGGGTGGCCTAGAGACAAGGAAGATAGGAGTCGCAGGCATTCGTAGGGTTTCGGAGGTCGAACATAGAGGACCTACAATGGGGAGCCAGACCTCTCGTGGAAAGTACAGGGGAGCCGATTCGGCAGCCGGGGCAGGGGAGGAGATGGGGCGTGTACAGACAGGATACGAGGAGGGGCGGGCTAAGAACGCGGATTCTGAATGGGTTCTGGTTTCTGGGCTGCTGAGGCCAACATATCACATCCGAAAATACCGCCTACATGGCGCAGAACACCCGATCGTAAGAAAGTAAATTGCCCGCCATCTGTTCATTTCAGTAATAATAGTTGTAGTAATAGTAGTAGTATAGTAGTAGTAGTACGGTAGGGGGGGTCACTGTTTCGGTCACTTTTGGGGCCTCTTTTCTCAGCGGGTCGGGCTCACTCACGCGAGGGACCACCCTGTTTGTTTGCGGTCTTAAAAAACCTGTGGTGCTCTTTTTGTTGTTGTTGTAAACATTGTTGTTGTTGTTGTCGTTGCGCTATGACACCGCTGTTGAACGGTTAGCTACGCTGCGCCAAACAAATCGCCCGAAGACTGTTCTGCAGTGAGGAACGGAGTCACTCGGGCGAGTGTCCCACACCCGGCAGTCGAATCGGGGCGCCACCCCCGTCTATCGTAGCCGCGGTCTAAGGGATCCCTCTATGGCGCCGGCGGAGTAGTGCCGGCTGCCCGCTACAATCGTGCTTGTGGAAAATCGCCTGTCATAGAAGGGAACAACCAGTAAAATATTCCAGGTAGTGACAGTACGCTGAGAAGCGTCGGTTGCCGCTATAAATAGTGTCGGTATTTTCTGCTGACACATACCGGCACTGTAGACGGACCACTATAAAACATACTCCGGAGTACTATCATACTATTACTAGAACAATTCTTAACCTTGCACAACGTTGGCCTCATCAATGCTAAAGGCATTGCCGTGATGGCCGGGGAGGGGGACGTGGGGGGTGGGGGGGGAGGGGGGCTGATGCATTGTTTCGGATCTGGGATACGAAAAAGAGAGGGTAATCGGAGAGCATCGTGCAAATATACACAGCCTGTGGGCTGCTTCGTACACCAACGTGGCCGATTTTCTGCCATTGCAACGTAAAATAAATAAATAAACACAATCTTCCCCTTGCAGTCCCAACAGGGTAATATTCGGTCGGGAAATTTCGACATAATATCGCATTCATCTTACTACAGCATACATAACAGAAGTGAGCACAAGCGAGAGTAAACAATGTGGACCGCTGTCTATTGATGAACCTTGCCCAACCTTTGGTATCAATGCTACCGATAAAAACGCGGTATGGTGGGGAGGGGGCGGGGAGGGGTATGTGTTACCCCGGATCTAGGGGGAGGGGGGTGAGTGCTGTGTAATACCCCGGGCCTGAGTAACCTCGTGTGTAGGCGTAGTATAGTACGAAGATGGTATCGGGTACGCTTTTATTGCGCTGTGCAACAACGCGTGGCGAACACGACACTTCTACCGGCCGGCCGCCCGGGTTGCATGCCGACGTACCACCACCGCATACACATACATGCTCGACTGAAGTACTATAGTAGTGACAACGCCTCCGGCTAAACGCTAAAGAATGCCTTACACCACACCACCGGCAGCGTGCAGTGGTCAAATGATAGATATAACCGAAACAAGTGGTGGCGAACGCCCTGCTGGCATGTAGACTCCTATCTATCCGTACCGAGAGCTATGATATGCTACGCGTGTCGGCGTGCCACTTTCTCTGTCGAATGGAACCGCACTGCGACTATCATATACCGCAACGAGAGCTTATTTTGCCGTTGTATCGTCCGCTACACACACCACAACACACGCAGACGTCTTTCTCTCTCAGTGCATATTATTACCGTGCTACCGCGGTAATACAGGGCTCAGCACTTTAGGTCACTTACTTGTACACAAATAAGAAAAAACAGGTATGGCATCAGCCGCGGCCGAAAACAGTCTACGACGCATAGTCTAGACTAGTCGACCGCAAACTGGGGGTTTGTTTTAAGATGGCCCGCAATAATGTTGATACCCAGAGGCTGCATGCAACTAGCCGTGATTATCAATAGCCGTGACACGCACAGGTGCACCTTATTATGTTAGTCTAGCCTAGTCTAGTCTAGACTATGTAATTAAGAATACACGATTTTGCCTTAGTCTAGAGACTAGACTAGACTATACAGGTAAATCATATGCCACATACATGATCCACAGAAACCGCAAAGCATCGGCATACATACGTACCGTACGTGTCATATTCGATACCTCCAAACAGCAAGAAGAACATCAGAGATCCAGCCGCATGGCCAGTTGCCTTGTGAAAAAACAACAGCAGCTACTCTGTTGTTGCTACTACTAGTAATGCCTCAAGCAGCAACTACTAGTCTACTGTTGTTGCTACTGATGTCTGTCACCATCATCAGCTCGTAGTTTGACACCACCTGCAGCGCTCCACACCCATGTCGGGGATAAAATACCCGCGGCCCCCTAGAACCAAGATAGATACGTAGACGATATTTGCACGATTGTTCGTGCTATTAATAGGAATCACCTCCGATGATGGGATCAAGGCATGGACGTAGATCCAACCCAACCTCTAACCCTAACCCCGCCCCTAACCCTAACCCTGACCACAACCCGCCAGACCCAAAACCGGCCAGAAACGAGCGAGAAAACGCGGTTGCGCCGCTTCCGATCGCGATTAAAATTTTTAGAATTGTGCCGATCTGCGGACCACGATATCCGAACGGCAAATTACTCGGACTTTGTGTTCGGCATATATTTGAGTACACGCAGTACACTCGTACATGGGCTCCCGTGAAATTGCACGTACGAGGTTTTCTTAGATTTGCACGTAAGTTCCGTAGCAATTTATGTACGGCATCTCCCTATCTATGCCCAGGTCCGCTCAAAACGACGTATACGCTGCCCAGGAACCAACCCGACCCCAGACTCGACCCTAACCCTAACCCTAACCCTAACACTAACCCTAACCCTAACCCAACCCTTTGGGGGGCTCTCGGTCTGCTCTCGAGGTCGGCAGGGGCTGCACTGAGTTCACGTGCAATTCTAAAAACCTTGCACGTACGTGCAATCAAACGCCTGGTGCTCGTACATGGGCGCAGCGCAGTGTCCTGCTATTATTATTGTAGCACCGGTGGAGTAGTGCCGGTTGCCCGGCCGAAATAGTGCGCGCCTGGCACCGGTGGCAAAGCAGCAAGCAGTGCAAGTTTGCGGAGTATCGCAGTAGTGCTAATGCCGCCTTGCCGCTGTAGTGCCGGCATTATTTCCGGCTGGCACACGCCGGCACTTGAATACAGCGACCCCTACTTCGTCACGCGTTCCCGCCTTTTTTTGCTCCTCTTGAAGTCCGAACTATTAATATCAACCACAAGCAAGTGAATTATTTATGTTTTGAGTCTTGAAGTTCCATAAAACCAGCAAAGTACGTATAGACAACCAACAGGGCAACCAACACAACAGCCAGAAATAATCAAGACAAAAAGTTAATCCGATGGCCGACAAGAACAAAACACATCCAGCAAAAGTCAGGAACTTCGCTGAAACAGCACCAGTAGTAGCAAACTATCAAAACACTCAATCGCACTGAACAGCCACACGGCGCAATGCCCGCCGCGGCATATCATACAAAAAAACAGGACCAGAAATTCCTGTGCGAGTTACCAGGTACCTCATTGCACGTATCAGGTTACAAGTACCCGAGTACACTGGGTACAAAGTACCTGCACCTTGGTACCTCGTGCGTCCTACAGTACGAGTACGAGAACGAGTGCGGGTATGATATACGAGTACGAGTACTACTTGGTGGTGGTGTTTAAATGCCAAGAAGTCAAGTACCAAAAATAGTCTACCGGTATCGTTTTAAACATTTTTGGCCCAATCATTAGTCTAGATTAGACCGCGCAAAGTTACGATTTATGCGGGATTTGTGTTCGCCAAGGGGCATGCCATGCTACATGTATTTACATTGTTCTCACATAAAAAACTCGTATGGTCCGTGGTCACAGGAGACAGACAGGCTCCAGCCACAAGATAAATACGTCGCGTGTGTCGGTTGTATTTAGGCTGCTGCTCCTGTGCCCGTGTTTGGTCGGTACGAGGTATTACCCGTGGTAAAATATACCTGGTATCATATGATATATTTACCTATAACTCTCCGAGCTGACCTCTCGCGTGCACAAGACAACGCTGCCGCGGCCACTATGATACTGCTGCCGCTTGTCCGTAGACTACACATGTTTTAATTTTGCGTGGTACCTGGAACTCGATCACATCAACGTGACGATCTACTTCACTACCTGGAACATTTTTTTTTTCACACTCTTACTTTCCAGCTTCTGGACAAGCCGTGGCAACAGGTGTCGTCCCTTCTCCCCCCCGTCTCTTGCCTTCAATTTTTATCGCGCATAGGGTTCAGCAATCGCATTGCTCGTCGATTTTTCATCGAGTGTTGCTAACTCTCGCTCTCGCGTTTTTCCGCAAGTCAAACTGTGCACGAGAAAAAGTCCCAACGAATTTATACGAGTATACGCTCGGCGGGGCTCGAACTCACGAAACTGACCTACACCAGGCTCGAAGATACAGTAACCTGATACGCCACCGGGGCGACCGGCTAAGATAACACGTTGTGAATTCTGCTGCTGATGTAGTCTACATCACAAAGGAGATACAGCAGTTGCATCGTAGTTTTCACTGAGCGAACGAAACGTGAAACACGTGTTAGTTTCAGTTTTACATCTGTCCAGTGTGCGCAGATCACGAAACAAATCGTTCCTTTAAGAGACGAAATCCAACCGATTAACATATCTTTAAAGAACAAAAAACGCGTGACCGGAGTATTTATTTTCAAAGATTTTCGCGGTATCCCCTTGGGTACCATGGATATTTTTCGTCTTTCGGCTGTTTTGTGACGGTGCTGCTGCTGCTGCTTCTGTATCGTAGCCTCTCTTGCCCGACATGAGGCCCGCCGGATGTCTGTCGCGCTGCTCGCGATATAGTCTAGTGTGCACGCTAAACTCAGAGTCTAACACTGCTATTATTGTACCACGCGATACCATACTTGGGTGTAGTATGAATAACACGATCATCAGCAGGATTTCTTCTTGAGGCCTTCATCATCACTTTTTTCTCCACAGATTGGAAACTGACGTGCGTCGCCGTGGCGGGGCTGGGGGTGCAGCTTCTTCCCTACCTGGTAGCTGGCAGTATGATATACAGCAGTGCACCATGACATAACGATACTACCTGGTACTTCGAAGGTATGATATACATCCCGAGATAAGCGCGACCGACAATCCACCATACACACTACCCTTTTACTCTATTAATAGTACACCACCGCAGCTGCATGACCTTGTTCGTGAAGTTGAATACATCTTACTACTTTTAAGTCTCCATGTTGTGTGGTCTCCCGTACTTTAGACTAGACTTCAGGGCACACACGGATGACGAGTTTGCTCTGGTACTGGAGAGTGCACGCTGGGTATATGTAGGCTGCGCGTATCTTAGGTATTGTAGAACCTGACATGACATGATGACATGACACGACACCCACCCACTACATGCCTGTTATGCAGCAAAACCGGCAGCCGACAACCAACGCCACAAAAAAAACTATTGCCAACGCATGTTTGTAGACGATGGCACACATTTCACGCCATTACGTGCATTAGACCTTTGCTTAAACGGAGCAACGACTCACCCTGGCTGGCGTGCAGATATGGTTGGTGTAGTACCTCGTTATGCGCACTCCGTCATTCGCAAGGGAATCAATGAACGGCGTTGCCACGGCCACATCCGTGCTAGTCGATCCCATGTCGTTCATCCCCAAATCATCCACCAAAATGAAGATCACGTTCGGGGGCGTGTCCTCCTCCTCTTCTCCCTCCTCCCCAGCAGCAGCCTCGCTGTTCACACCACCACCATCAGCCCCGGGGATAATCATTTCACCCCCGGTGCTAATCTTTCCATCCTTAATACCGCTCATCCTGAAGGGGTAGGAGCTGGACGATACACCGCTGTTGCTTTCGTCGTGTGGAGAAACAGCAACCTCGCTTAGACGCACCGGCGGCTGCTTGTTGGCACCGGAGGCAGTACGACTATTTCCACCAGGGGTGATGGTGGTACCACGGTTGTTGTAGGAAACGACCGCCGCGGCTACCGTAATCGCGACGGCGATGCCGGTGACTGCTAGGCCGGCCAGTCGCTGGAATGAAGCTTTTGGTTGCGTGTTGTCGTCGTGGTTGTGGCCGTGGCGGTGGTGACTGTGACTGTGGCGGTGGTGGCCGTGGGGTTGGTGGCGGTGGCTATACCGCCCTCCTCTCGTAGTTGTTGTTGCCTCGTAGTTGGATCTTTGGCCTCGAGTTTCCGGTAGCAACGAGGTCGTCTCGTCATCTTGACGATGCTTGCTCATAATATCCACCATTGTGTCGGTTTATGATCAAGCGATGTCTGATGCTACTTTCTTTGAAGCAGCAGACTTGCGGGAGCCGTCAGTCGGTCACCTGTTTACAGTATACAGTTCGGCGGATTGATTGATTGGGCGGGCGCTCTGTTGGTGTTATTGTGGTTGTTTGTGTTGACCGATGTAAAAAAGCTTTGGATCACCCAATCGATGGTGGCTTTGCCGTATACCGATACAAATATTCAAAACAAGAAACATGAAAACATAACAGACCAGTCTATTGTTGCCGCCGCCCAGTTTTGGCGCACATGAAACAAAATTGAGGAAGGGGTCACTGTGTTGCGTTTGTTCATGATCGGGGTTTGTACGTAGCGGGGCGTGGCGAAATCTGCGCTTTCGGATCACGCCACGGGGATCATATCTTATCTCGATAAACTAGATCCAGAGCTCAATACCTGCAGTAGTCCAATCTGCGATGCTGGGTGGACACGGGGAACACAATCACACATGCACAGGCATGGGTAGACCAGCAAGCGAAAGAACAGCAGCACACCTGGTCATGTGGTAGATACGAACTCAACAAATCAACCCGCACGAACATCTACGCTGTTCTTAAATTTTCGTTTTGTGTCCAGAGGGAAAAACGTCGTTCTGTTCTTCGATAATCGACAGAATAGGCGATGGACTTCCTCCCCCGGATTCAGATGGGCTTGTCGACATTCCTTGGGTTCGTACAGTAAAGTTGATCATCAATCTTCCCTTGGTTGCGTTCCGCCCCCACATGTCTTGTGGCGGATGCCGATTATTGTCCTAAACATTGTGGTATTATCGTTACGTTGAACAATGACAACGTCGACATCGTCAGCGATCCCCGTCCTCAATAGAGCTCCTGGTGACCTCTACACTCCAGAAGGCCAAACCCTTTTTTTGGACCACGAGGTACTCAAGTGTGAGTTGCACGATATTTATTTTTCCAACATGAGCGACCCCCTGTCTACACTGCAACACGACGGCGTCCCTTTTCACATTTTCAATTTGAAAGTGGCAGAGTGTGCGTCATTTTAACTAGAGATTTGCATGTCTCAGCTGGTTTGACAATTTTCGTGATAGTTGTAGCGATAGACATCTTGCCTTATTAGACCTTGAAGGTGTCTGTTTTGAAGGATGGGACCAACTCATTGGATTCCCCGTGTTACCTTTTTCTACATTGCATGACAATTTGTTCAGTTTTTTAAGCTTCTCTCTAGTCCGCGGTGACCGTTCACCATAGCCAAGGCCAGACATTGAACAAAGTTGCCTTTGACTTACGCAGGGACGCCTTCGTGCACGGTTGTCTGTACGTCGGTCCATCCAGAGTATAAATCCATACAAGATCATAATTTTGACATCCAATGATAAAATTTGCGCCGACAAGCTTTGTGCGAGGACTGTCAACGTCGTTATCCATTCTTTAGTACCGGAGTCACTCACAACGACGATCTACGCGCATTTACGTTTGTTTGTGAAAGGAGGACCGGCGTCACCGCTTAACTACTCCTACAGTGTTAGTACTTGTGGTTCTAATGATTTCCAACAAACACGTTTGCTTTTTCAAGTTCGCGTTTCCTACATGATGGGTGCTGTACGGACTTATCTCGTGCTTAAATTGGCCGCCAGAGAGGGGACAAGCAGCCCCCCCCCCCCCCTCCCCCGGAGTTAGGATCGCAGTGGGACATGATTTTTTTTTAAGAAATAATTGCAGGAGGCTATTTTAGAAAGAGTTCTACCCTCAAAAGGAACACGACATGCGTGCCGTTCTCCACTCAGGTCCATGTGCCTGGAAAAATGTTGAATTCTGCAAATTGAGGCTTCCGTCGAAAATTCAAGCATCAGCAAACGTAAGTCATTACCAATATTCGGTTCAAGACTTTTGCTAAGTGGTTTCAATGCCATGCTGTATTGGTTAAAGCATAACCCACACTTGTGGCGACAAACCACTTCGAATAAAGAAGCTCGACATGTTCAGGGTATGTTCTTCACGGTTTGTTAGTGGCATGTCCCATCGCTTGTCACATGGGACGTGCCAAGAACATGCTATGGCACATCCCAAGGCGAGCACATCCATGAAGGCCATAGCCGCGCCATGGCCACTCATGGACGCACCATGGTCATGCCACGGCCATGCCATGGTGAGCAATGGGGCATGCCTTGAACTCACAATTGGGAACTATGAGCCATGCCATAAACGCCCCATGGTCATGCCATGGTGAACCTTGGGTCATGCTATGACCGCACCATGAATGCCCCGTGGTCATGCCATGATGAACTACGGGTCATGTCATAGTGCGTCCATGGCTATACCACGGCCGCCTCATGACCGTTCACGAACACACAATGGTCACGCCACGACCATGCCATGGACAATCGTAGGGACATGCATTGAACGCATTGCCATGAACGCATTGCCATGGTACTGCCATGGCATTGTCAAGGCGGCAATGCTATGACATTGCGACGGGGCGTCCGATGGCAATGGCATCATATGCCATGGCAAGTCCCATGACCTGTCCAATTAATGCATGACATTGCTCGTTTGGTGCACGGATCGAAAAGCAAAAATCTTGTCGAAAGAGTGGGATTGTATGCATCAGTTCGCTCGTGCCGAGTTTCTTTCTGTATGTCGTGCAATTCCCATAGACGGCAAACGAACAAAACATGCAATCAGCGCATATACTGATTTCTTGGGGTGAAGCGGCACAGCACCACAGGCTTCAGCAGCAGGAGGAGATCGGCACGTAAGGTAAACGCAGGATTTTATAAAAAATGAAAATACACTCCAGCTGTGAGATCGAAGATTTCGTCGAAACTCATCTTTGCAAGCTGTGTGTGATACTCCGATCGCGCGCATTACGAGTTGTGTGTCCTCATTAAGGATAAGATTTTGTATCATACCGTCTACGCAACCAAAATATGTTGTTGTATACAAGGGCGCAAAACAAATAAAATCCGAAACCACCCCCCCAAAACTTTATTTTGGACCTCTCGGGGGGGGGGGGGGGAGGGGGGGTACGAGACCCCCATCCTCACCCCCAAAACGTCACCCAATTCCTATATAAAGCAACCCCTATACTAAATCCTATATAATTAAAGGGGCACAGTTCAAGTGGGGGGGTCCCTGAGGTCGACAAGATTACGGACTGTAACGCCTTGCGTACCGCAGAAGAGACAGAGAAAGAGAGAGAGAGAGAGAGAGAGAGAGAGAGAGAGTGATCACGATGAGCACAGTTTCCGTGGCGGGGGAAGCCCTCTTACCGACCCCCTTCGATAAGACGGAGGGTCAGATGAGTTAGACGAGTCACACTCAGACGAGTCACGCTCAGACGATCGCCCAACGTTGACGTAGACTTGTCGCAGAAGCATTGAGAAGCATCGAGAAGCAAACGCTTGAGAAACAAGATCTTTGTTTTCGGTTTTGAGGTCATTTGGGAGGGTGTTGTCTCCAAGCATCATACTTCCACAGGCGTCGCCAGCCCATATATATGATGAATCACGGATCATTGCTCTTGTGCATCTCAACCCATCTATCAATATCGGTACCAGGGTATGTATTATCTCAACCTATCCATTGGCATGTAGAACGTCTACGTGTAGTAAACCCAAGAACGCAAGCACAGCATTGGCACTGAGAGACCAAAATTGAGAAGAAGAAAAAAGCCAAGAAACGCCCAGGCGAAAAAAAACAAGAAAAAAATCTTCGGCCCATTGGCATGTAGAACGTCTACGTGTAGTAAACCCAAGAACGCAAGCACAGCATTGGCACTGAGAGACCAAAATTGAGAAGAAGAAAAAAGCCAAGAAACGCCCAGGCGAAAAAAAACAAGAAAAAAATCTTCGGCCCTCGGGGGCGGGTGTGGTGTGGTGTACGGGGTAACTTCCTTGTGCACCCTGTACACTCGTTGAGATATTATACAAGCACTCGATTTTGCGAGTGTGACCGAGGATATCAGAACCACCGCCATTGGGGTCCCCACGAGCTGGTCCAGGGTGCTCCGGGCGTGACACAGAACAGTAGAGGCACGTCCGCTATAACCTCTCCCGTCGTGGGGTGTCTTAGACGTTCTCGGCGAAAAATGGGACCAAACCGGAGTCTCTCGTGTTTGAAAAACTAAAGGTTGCCCCCGAAAGTTCATTCATTCGTCGGCACCATGAGTATCACGCCCACAGAGCTCCACGAGACTCAACACGGTGGGGGCAAGATTACTCCTCAGCGGCCTTGAAGGCATCAAGCAGTGGGGTGCCTTGGGGACGCCGCGACATGGAGCGTTGATGTGCTACGAGTATCGCCTCAAGCGCTCGAGTTGTGTGCGATATTACCACATGCCCTCCCGAAGAACGCATTTTGTTTTAACTCGACATGCCTCCAAGCACTTACAAAGTAATCGGTTTGGTGTTTTTGAGCCTGGAGCGACCAGACGATGATCAGGTGCAAAATGTCCACGACTCAAATCGAGCTCCTCTACGAACTCTCGACGATTTGACGTGCAACCGGTGATACCATCTTCTCCCTATCTAGCTTGCGCTCGTTCATCTGACCCCGGGCTCGTCGCGATCGCTTCAGTGGGCGTCGTGCGATGTGCAGTTAAGCTCGGGGTCAGGCAGACTGACATGCGTGTAAACGTACATACAAATAGAGGTGTCACAAACAGATTTCACTTTTGGGAAAACTGAAAAGTGAAATACTCGTTCGTCCACCACACAGAAGAGGAGGGGATCTCCCAACGTGAACGTTTCTTTCTGCATTTTTGCCCTCTACACTTCCTTGCGCGTGCGCGACCCAGCTAGGAAGATGATTCGTCGAAGCCTTATTTAGTTCGACGGGTTGAGCGGGCGCTGACACAACGTTGATGTTGCGTTAGCTCTTGTCGGGGTTCATACGCAGCGGCGCGCGTTGTAAAACGCTTGCAACTTGCGAAACAACAGCATCTTGCAAGAAAACAACATACCTGGTAGACTATATCCAGAACATGAAAGATTAGACTACCACCGAATAAACCGCGACAATACTACAAAAGTAGCCACAAACTCGGCAGGGGTCAAGCGGTATAGGCGAGTCACCTACAACCTATTTTCCCCCTTCGATGGATTGGGTCGGCGCTCTGTCTCAATGTTGTGTCGTTCGTTTGTGCTGGAGCACGTTCGTAGCGGCGCGCAGTGCAACACGCCTGGATCACGCGATGGGCCTTACCTATGTGTTATCTCGACGGTGTATCGAGGTTTACTATTACGCCGCAACGTGAATTTGAAGGCCGCATGAAAAACGAAACCGTGCCATGCATTCACGACGCGTTCACGATATACCTGGCTTTCTGTAGGACTTTTTGTGTTTTGGTGGCGTTGTGTTCTATTACTGTCTTACAATAGCGGCGGCGGGCGATCGAACGACAGCTAAGGCGGGCGAGCAAGCGAGTGACGGGGTCGTTTTCTTCTACATAGTTGACCTAGTAGAAAAGTTCTACTTCTGTTTATACTGCTGCTGCTTGTAGACGGAACTCGGTAGTTCATTTTACACTACTCGGAGGTTGGGAGAGAGATAGAGAGATAGCTAGCAGTCCGGGGTTGCCCTGATGCGCCTAGGATATACTCTGCTCGTGCTTCTCCATGCATGTGCTGTTACTGCTGCAGCAGCTAGCTGCTGCTGCTGCTGCTGCCTGTTGCGGTTGTCCCACCAGTAGTAAACGAACGCCTCGTAGCCGGGCGGAGACACTTACTGTTTGTATAAAAGTTGAAAAACGTCAGCTATGAGTACAACCGATTGAATAGTTGAAACTCAACTTTGCAAGCTTTGTGGTGCATCTGTTTCACTAATAATATACAGCAGTGGTTACACTACTGTCGTTATTGAAACGTAGCCGAAGCGTGATCACATGCATGTACGAAGCGCCACAAAGCCAACAAAAAAAATCCACCAGGTAGGTACCCAAGTACCAGGTGACTATTAATAAAAAGAAACAGATCTCCCATCCCAGCCCACAAAGTAAGTGAATCCAGATTCAGCCAGGCGTGGCTGGACAACAGCGAAGCGAGGCGAGGCGACGCGAGGCAAGCTGGATAGTTTCTCTTGCTGCTGGTGCTGCGACCTGATTATTATACCTCTCAACCTTTAGCTGACTTATTGATGTCGAGGTCCGCTGCGATGGGTGTGTGGCAGTGTTGAGTTTTGTGGTCCATCCGAATCGTGAGCTTTGCCGGAAACAGCCAACCATTCATTATCTATCAGTAGTCTATGTACAGTTAGACTACCTCTACAGCATTTTTCAAACCAACACCAAAAACAAGTTCTTGCACTACTATTTAGTCTAGACTAATGTTCGTTAGAAGCAACAAACAGCACAGCAAAATGCAGTCCCCACCAGGTACCTGACGACTTTGTTCTGGAGCCTCGCCGCGCTGCTGCCTGCTCCTCTTGATCCTGATCTCCTCTTTGTTTCCTGTACCGTCGTGCTCCGCTCCCAAAGCCAGCCAGATTCGAACGGCTGCGTGAGCGAAACAGAAAAGTGACGCCGGGTGTCACACGTCAGCGAGACCTGGAGGAGGAGATGTGAATGACAGATCATACATAGATCGGAGTATCACACACAGCTTGCAAAGATGAGTTTCGACGAAATCTTCGATCTCACAGCTGGAGTGTATTTTAATTTTTATAATAAAACCGTGCGAGCACACAACCAGGTGAAACACGACCATATGATACTACGTAAAAAATGTTTTTTTCATACTGAAAAAATTCGAAGAGCTGCTTACCTGGTAGTTTTCAAGTTACCGGATCTTGATGAAAAGCGTATTATTATCGAGGCACGAGAAAATAAGGGTTTTGTATGTACGGAAGAAGTTTGGGGTTACTGCACGTTGACCAATGAGATCAACGCGGGTGGTTACTTGTACTTGTCCTGGTATAGCAAAGGGAACCTTGGATCAGTTTGTCGTGTTGCTGATTAGCAAGCGAAGCACGCAGAGAAGAGAGGAGCATCGTCAGCAAGACAAGGTCAAGGTGTGATAGACTGGCTGATTTCTGGCTGATTGCTTGCTGCGACTGCTGCTGCGGTGAGACTTCGCTGGTACTGCCGTGGTGACTGCCGTGGCAATAATTCGTTGTGACTACTGCTGTGGCGAGTGCTGCGGGCTGTCTCTGTGACGATGGGGGATTCGCCGGATGCTGTGGCCCCTGCTGCCGCCAGCGCTAAGGTGGAGGATAATTTGGGTGCCCGGGCCGCCGCAGCTCTCGCGAGCTCGGGGGCTTCCTCTGGGGCGCAACCGGCCGGTGCGGCCTCGCCTTCGGGTGACTGGGCCACTTGGGCCCGACAGGTCGAAGCCGAATTCGCGCGGGTCCATAAGCGCCTCGACGACAATTATGCCGAGTTATCGGCACTCGCCTCTTCCACCCGCGAAGCAGCGGATACATGTACTGATCAGGTTGCTAATCTCGACATCATGGTCAGGCAGTTCATGGAAAACAACTCCGGTCGGGTAGCCTCCCGAGACGACGGCGACGCTCAGGAGCGCCAGCGTCAAAAAGCCCAGCTTGCCACCGAACTAACAACGTGGAATAAAGTGAACACAGCCAGGAAGCTGTGGATCATTCGAGGGCGTATCCCCCCGAACCTCGGGGACTCTCCCGCTGACCTGCAGTCTTTTGTGGGGGAGGCCATCCACGTGACCGCCAGCGTAGCGTCCCAGCTTCGGTCGTTTAGTTCCTTCGACGTCGGGGCTTACGGGCCCCGTGTGGACGGGCCCATCGGGCACTCCCTAATGGTCGCCGACCGTCTCGACCTCCTGAGATTGGCTGTCGTTGCGATCCTTTCTGTGGGTCTTTCGCCTGGGGTCGCCGACGATCTCCCCTGTCTGGCGCGGGTCAACGCCCTCGGAGACGCGTTTACGGTGGCGGTCATGGGCTTGCGCGCGCACACCTTCAGCAACTATAGCATGCTGTCCGTCCCAGAAGCGCATGCGGTGCTATGTGACATGGTTAATCGCGACATCGCTTTGTGGGTGAGTGAGCTCATGCGTGCTGCGCAGCGGTCTTCCCCTGCTATTGTCCCTCCCCCAGCTGGCACGGCGTTCGACCCCCCACCCGTGCCCGCCTTCGTGCGCACTCTCGAATTTTGCCGCGGCGGGGGGGAGGTTCTCCGGCTCGTACTCAGTAGCATCGGTTCCGGCGCAGACAGGCCCACCAAGCGGAAGGCAACCGCTCCCCCCGCTGGGTCGCCCGGGTCTAAGGGAAAGGCCAGCTCAAGTCTCCCCCAGGTGTGCCGAATGTTTGCGCGCACCGGTAAATGCAATTGGTCTCCGTGTAAGTTTCTGCACGAGGCCCCCGCGGCCTCGGCGTCCTCGCCATCTCCACCCGCTCGCAGAGAGGAAGGCGGTGGAAGGGTAACGGGATCCAGCCGGGGCAGGGTACGGATTGGGGGCAAGTTAACCCCATTCCAAAGCTGGAGGGATAGAAGTCGACGTAACTATTTCAGCTGGTACGCAGCCTCATCATTTGTGCCAAGCGGATAGAAAGAAGTTGGATCTTGACGTGCGCACCCTAGGGGTACAGCAAAGGGGGTAGGGAAGGGACGCAATGCGTCCGTAAGCTGAGCCAAATACCATTAGTGGAGGCTGGCGTCGAAAGCTCGACAGTGCCAGTTGGGATGGAACTTGACTCAGGGTTACGGACGATAGCGTGGGGTTGCTGTTGGAGCAGCCCCGGGGGCCTGTCCCTCTCTCCGCCCCCCCGTGCTCCGAGGGGGGGGTGCGCAATAATATGATACAACTTCGAAAGCAAAATACAAAAGATACCTAATCCGGGGTAACAACTTATTATGCCGTAACCGTCTAGTATTTTTCGTCAACCGTCTGGATGGTATACGATACCAGTGTTGTACGTACGTACGTACGTACGTGTTGTTGTTGGTTGTTCTCACATTAACTCGGGTAATCAAGTCCGTGGTATCATCCGAAGGACTACTGCGCAGCAGTACAACCGGATATTATACGCCTGGACTATATGCGTAGTCTAGAGGTATACGTAGTCTATCTATGAAAAATACATCGTGCTCCGTGTGTTGTGCTGCTGCGCGTGTCTTGGACCAATTTCCCTGCGGCACTGCTTTTTACTGCCGGCAGACTACTTTACCCAGACACAGCCCTTAGCCTGCAGTAAGTAGTAGCTATGAATGTGTGCTCGCATAGCCGCTGCAGCAGCTGCTGCTGTTGTTGCTCCTGCTCCTGCTCCTGCTCTTGCTGCTGCTGCATGCAGCTAGCTGTAGTTGCCGTTTATCTGCTGTTTTCGATGTCTTGCAAGCTTCTCTTCCCTCTGAAGTCCCACCAAAACCCATTCATTTGTACAAACAAACGATGTACCTGGTACCACCACGCAGCTTGCAAAGTTGAGTTTTAACCATTCAATCGGTCGTACTCACAGCTGACGTTTTCCAAGTATTTCTCACGGAAAACAATACCTGACACATACGTATGATACACACATAAATAACCACACTAAGTCTTAAGCATATGCTTCATAAATAACGTAAATAATACTTATCTACTGGAAGTATGTATCACCAATGCGTATTATTTCATCATAGTGATAGATATTACAAGGTTCCCCTCCGGAAAGTAAGTGCCTAGGGTGTGGCGCAAGGACACACTATTTTCACTACCGGACGCAATGAATGACCATTTTTGCTTGTGCATCATACAAAAAAAACTTACCCGCACAGTACTTCTTGGGTGTACTCGATAGCAGTACTTTTAGCACTTTTTGGGTATACTCGATATAGACGTGCCCACGACCGATCTGTTCTTGAGAAAATAACACACAGCACCGCTTGATAACACACAAAACTTCTACACCGTATGTATGATATAATATAGTTCCATGATTTCGAGAAGAGCGTCACAATTCGAACTCCAGCTTTATTAGGACCGCCAGGAAGCGAGAAGGAGCATGTGTGGCGTGGGATGCGGCACGTATTGAGAACGAGGGGGCAGTAACACGTGACATATGCCACGACAAAAAAAAAAACTTGCCGCCGTAAAGAGAGGATATACAGCACGCGCACGCACATACATGGTCCTGCCTTTAGCGTTCTTCTCTCCGCACGTTGTCTGCTCTCTGCCATCTGCGATCTTTGCAAAAACCACAGAATAAATACTCGTTGAAGAACTGCCTCTGTAGACGTAAATGTATAAGGATGGGTTGGTATCTATATTATTAGTCTACTATTACAAAGGTCCCTATATGTTTCCGCATCGATGGACACGCGCACCGAGAGCGGCAGCACAGCAGAAACGTGCGGTATGGTGGGGTGACACATTATGACAGGCTCCGACACAAGCAACTCGCCGCAGCTCAGCGAGGGCGCGCCAAGCGTACATAAATGATGTCACCTACCGCTGTGGCTGTGCGGCAGGGTTGTGTCGTTGCGCTCTCCGCATGTTGTCTGCTGTCTGTCATCTGCGGTCTTACATAAATAGTGTTGCCTAATGCTGCTGCTGTGGGGTAGAGTTGTAGCGTTGTGCTCTCTTTGTATGGTACGATATCATATACGAAGCACACCAACATGAACATGAACATGTATAAGGAACGTTTGAGCACTAATGTGATGTTTAGACGATCCTTACAATTTACGCCGGCATGTCACTTGACAGAAGCAGCAGAAGCAGCAGCAGCAGTGAGAGATAGTGGCGTAGAGGCGGGTAGAGCATCGCAGGCTCCGATCAAAGTAATCACGTACTGCAGCGGCAGCCACACGCGCATAGAGTTGCAGGCTGCTGCTGCTAGGGGGAAGCAAGGCTACGGTAGGGGGTAACCCCCTTTTTTCCACCACCTGGTCTGAGCCAGTCGCACGAGTGAGTGACTTTGTACCTCTCTGACCAAAACACGATACGCGGTTAGTTTGGCGTAACGCAGCTAACCATCCCATTAAGGAATTCATATCGAAAAATTAAAACAGCACGACCGCAAGGAACAGGGGGGTCACTCGCGCGACTGACCCCGAACCACTGAAAAACCAGAGTTCAAATGGGACCCCCATACCGTAGCTTTGGTCGTGGCTGGACTGCTGCTGGGCGGCAGGATCGTAGCGTGGTGCTCTGTGCAAAAGTAGGGAAATGTACGTGTTGTAGTACCCTCTACGAGCGGAAAAACCCGGTTGGCATCCTAATCTTACGTGCGTACTCGAGGATAGGGGATGCAGAAACCCAAACCCCGGGGATGTTGCGGAATCCCGGGGATTTGCCTTAAGTGTGCCTAAGGCCAAACAAGTTTAGAAGGCTTGCCACGCGCGACACTCTGCACGGATCGCGCCCACACCTCCGGCATCGTGGCCTCAACGGTCGAATAGTGCCCACCCCATCCGAACTTTCGGACAAAAGTTCGAGCACGAAGAGATATGCCCGAAGAAAAAAAATGACAATTATACGTATAAGACATATAAACGATCGCCTAGACCCAGCACCGCGCGTATAGCAAGCCCCTACATATATGATTAATACGCGCGATCGGACGATCACACACAATGTTGCGAACATCAGTGTCGACCAAATCCTTGATCTCATAGCTGGAGTGTATTTTGATATTTTTTGCGACCTAAACCTCTTGAACCCCCCCCCCCCCCCCCCCCCCCCGCCCCCCCCGCCCTTTTTTTTTTTTTTCCTCGCTTCCTCTTGCTTAAACGCCCCACACCTAATATCGAGATCGGCCAGAGTAATGAACACTTCCACACCCTGGATATCGTCTCGTTATCGTTTTAGAGCTGTCCATGCCGCTGCTGTAATTCCTACCCACCCCCGCCCCCAACGCCTCCTCCTTCCCCACCACCCGCACCATCGCCTAGGTAGACCTAGCACCACGCGTATAGCAAACCCCTACATCTATGCGACCTAAAGCCCTCCCCCCCCCCGCCCCCCGCCCCCCCCACCACATCCCCCCCCCCTCCCCCACAAGAAGGATTTATAGTTTCCACGCACAAATTGACCTGCCCCACCCGTCCCCTTCCCCCCCCTCCCCCCCTCCCGCCCCCCTTTTGATCAAAATCAGGCCCCCACGTCCTCAAAAACTCCGCCCTCCCCTCACCGGATATTCGACTTGCAAGATTCACTTAATAAACTGATGCATTTCCTTCCACAGCTGTCAGTTTTTGTCCCCCTCAGAAACGGGATTTATAGTTTCCTCGCACAGACTGCCTAACATCATCACCCTGTTGACCCTGATAGCTACACTGTAGTTGCTAGGGGAGTCACCGACCTATATCCTTAATGAGGACACACAACCCGTAATACGCGCGATCGGAGTATCACACACAGCTTGTAAAGATGAGTTTCGACAAAATATTCGATCTCACAGCTGGAGTGTGTTTTAATTTTTAGAATAATCACACTCTGACTGTTATTATTCTGTGCTTTGTAACGAAACCTTTCTTCTTTCTACATCCCCCTCTACTTGGATTATAACAGTAAAGGTACGCAGAATGACTGTACCATAATACACCTACAATGATAATTGCAACCCACGTATTGATCATATCATGTGATATTATCCTGCTTATCGTAATCCCCGCCCTCTACACTGACCACGACATATAATAATATAATGCTTACTATAATATCTACCCTCCATGCGGGTTTTTATAGTATCATCAGGGCACAGAATGATTACTATGGAAAATCGTCCTTCCTGTGGACCCTGATAACATGCAGGTGGGAGTCCCCGATCGAACTATATCTTTCATGAGGATCAAACATATAATAACGCGCGAACGACCTTCCGTAAATTTTGTGCAACTACTGTATATTAAAACATAGATGTACCACGTAGCTTGCAAATTTAGTTGGGTTTCAATCATCCAATCGGTTGTACTCACAGCTGACGTTTTGTTAATTTTTGTTAAAATTTTACTAAAAAAATAAAGACGAGGGGTACGCTCATAGGAGTAGCTCGCGCCGAGTATCGCGCACATTACACCCCCAAAAATCTCTTTGGGCACGTATGATATGGCCGTAACCAAAGCCCTATACTACAGTGTACAGTGTGGTGCTTTTACCCGCTACTTTATAGGTCCGGGTCCTGGACACTCCTCTTTTTTAGTGCCGATTGTGCAGGGCCTATTTCCCTCTATGTTGCCTGTGAAAACACGCCTTGGCACAGACGGGAACAACCAGTATTCGGTGGCAGTACGCGGAGTAGCGCCGGTTGCCGCTACGTATACAGTAGTAGTGCTGGTATTTCCAACTGATTTTTTTGCCGGTGCCATAGGGGGGCCACTACTTTGTACCTGGCATAATATTATGGATTGCCTGATGGGAACGGGCAAGGGTCTTGAAGGTGCAGTGCGAGCATTTCTTCTATACTACTGCTGTGTGTGCTCATTGGCAGTGCTCGGGAGGCTGTACCGTCGAATGACAGCAAGGTGTAGTGTCGATCGCTGTTGATTGTGCAGCACTGAAGAGGTCCATCCTCTGCAGCGCCGGAATATGCCAGCCGGTGATAAGTAATAATACCGGCACTATACCGGCAACCGGCGGTACTCCACATAGATACTATTAATACTGTACTGCCACTGGACTTACTATATACCTGGTGGCACTGGTTGTCCCCATCTGTGCCGAAAGCGATTTCGAAGGCACCTTTCCCAGCGGGCAACCGGCACTACTCAACCGGCGTTATAGAGGGACCACTGTAGCTATTGTTCTTGTAATCTAACTGAGTCCCCACTCCACCGCCACACTAGAGGCCCCAGCGGAGTCACACTTATTAGGGTTCGTCGATTCAGCAAATATTCGCCCGCGTGCTTTTCCGTCCGCCCCCCCACCCCCCCCACCGCGCCGATGCCACTCACTCCCCCATCTATCCTTTTGTTGCATGGGCACGAGTGTGGTGCATCCAACGGCATCTAAAATACGAGCACGACCACCAAGCGAGTACAGTGTGTTTCATCCGATCGCGCCAGCACCGGCCGAGTACGTATAATACGCACGAGTTGTAGGCTTTTGGTATTTTACTAGACTTTTACGCCGCCGCCTCCTGCCCTTTGTGCCCCTCTGTCCTGTCGTATCCCCATCCTGTCGCCAATCCGCACAACAGTAGTACTGTAGTGTATTATTTTCGCTGTTTAATATTGTAACGACGTCAGCTGTGACTTCGACGCTTTAGGGTCGATACTCATCTTTGCAAGCTGCCTACTAAATCGATCGCCCGTCTTTAGTACCAGGTAAGTTTTATAAATCAAAACTTGGCATAAGATGATATTGTATTTTATCATAATCTATCATATATAACCAATCGACATACCAATAATAGTGATCTGAACACTTTGATGTACTATTAATAATAACTTCTCATTATTAATTGATGTTTCATTAGGTAGTAGTAGGGTACCGGTTTGGTCTACCTTATTAAAGTAGTAATAGGGCTCGTACATCATTGCTCGAGCAGCTAGTCAAGCGCCACCGCCTCCCCTCCTCCCCGCGTCCCTGCCACCAATCGTCGACGAGACGCAGCTACAATAATGATAGGGGGGGTACATCACGCTATAGAGATCCTCAAGAGAGAAGCCCCATAAACCATTATTAGGGGTGCCCTTTCTAGCTTTGCACCCGCGCTATTAACAGGCGTCACCGGCGGTGCTCATAGAGGCTGTTGGCCCGACGTATTGCCATCACAAGCAAATCTACGAGGAGGTTGCCGGCGCTTGCGGCGGTAAGGCCGAAACCAAACATTTCCAAGGGTCCAACTCACAGCGGGTTAGGGTGCAAAATGCAGCAGCAGCAGCAGCGGCCGGTCATGATCGGCAGCGCCAATATCGCCAGCATGAAGCTCCTGTGCCAGCGTACCAACGTCGTCAGTGTGTAACACCCGTGCCGGCGGGTCACCGTCACGAACGCACAACCACCGTGCCAGTGTACCAACGCCGCGAAAATTCAGCAGCAATGCCAGCACGCCAACTTCGCCAAAGTGAGCCACCCTTGCCTGTTCAGTAACAACGCCTGACAACAATCCCTTCCTGCGTCATCTACAGGCGCGACGGGGGCAGCGGGGGGCTTTCATGGAAGATTTTCGTGCCTGACAACCACGGCCCCTGCGGATGACACCGCGCCTACCGCACCTTTCGACGAGGCATTCGACAAGGCGCGGCCAACCAAGGCGCTCGTCAAGCTCGGGCGAGACCTTTCGCTGGGTGGGCCTTCAGCAGCAACGATAGGATTGTTTGGAGACGTGATCGACGTCTCGGCCTCGATGCCCGTGACTGGACCATACAACAACGCGACGGGGAGGTCACCGCCGATAATGTCATGGAAATTGTGGACAGCGGGACATCCGAACACTACTTCGATGACTACGTCACCGCTGAACTCCGGGGGCAGCTTCTGCCCAACTGCACGACGCTGGCGGTACCACGCAAGATCACTACTGCAGGCAAC
Source organism: Undaria pinnatifida (assembly GCA_012845835.1). Taxonomy (NCBI): domain Eukaryota; class Phaeophyceae; order Laminariales; family Alariaceae; genus Undaria; species Undaria pinnatifida. The sequence goes on along the minus strand of JABAKD010000025.1, from coordinate 4,698,477 downwards.
CACGAGCTACGTGGGGACGCCACTGGAGTTAACAGAGGCACCATCATTGAGACGAATAGACAGAAGGAAAGCGTAAGACTTTCAATCGTGGTAGTACGTGGACTGATAAGATCAATTTGTCCTCGGTTCCGAGAACCACGTCCTCCGAGAGGACATCACCACCATCATGGCGCTGGATGCTTCACGCATCGAGACAAGCGGCTTGAATTCCCGCATAAACTAGTCGCGGGCACCCGTGACCTCTTCTCGTTCAACATGGAGGTGGATGCGTAAAAATGTGGCACCGCCAGCTAAGGCGGACGAGGACACTTGGCACCACCACATGGGGCACACAGGTAGCAAAACCTTGGGGATCCTCAAAAAGACCGACATCAACGGCATAATATTCACAGGGGGAGTGTCACCTGGCGATGTTTGCTCCGTCGGGAATAGCACGCAGCAAACTATCCCAAAGACGGCAAAGCTCAACGTCGAGCAATCCCTTCGAGCAAATATGGATCGACTGATTCTACGATAGCCCCCACCAAAACCGGCGATATTCTTCAACGAACGTTTCATGGCTGGTCGACACGAGGAAAGATGCTATGAAAAAACCATCCTCACACAAATTCATGTTTGCAAAGGTCTATTGAACGATGACGTCGGGGCGGCAAGGGGCACCGCATTTCAGGAGATGTGGCCGAGAGCTGGTTTCAAAACCGGCGATTGCGTTCAAGAAAAGCTGGGGGGGCTACCATAGAACGACTCGATCTCTTGGGACCCATCACTCTGACTGCACCGGGAGGCTTCAAGTGTTCGTGATAGCGGCCGTGTGTATCGACTGAGTTGCGGTAGAACATCTAATTGGATGATTTAAGTATCGGAACTGCCGATCTGAGATTGCCGAGCTAGCACATAGGAATACTCTTTGTGGTGCTGCGGTAGTTCGGTAGATTGTACACATCTAAGGGTTATACATTGGACCGTAGGAGTATGTATGGTACATGGGACAATTTTCAGGTAGAATACTCCCGTATTGTTGCTAGAGGTCGGATTAACGGCTCATTGCCGTGATCGGAACGTTGGATTGGTCCGATTGTGTGCATGTTTCCGAAGTGGCGTGGGAGCTCGCAGCCTTTGTGCTCGCCCCACTCGTTCACTCCACTTCCCGACCTGTCTCTCCAGACCAAGGTCTCATAAATACAATGGACAAAAAATAAGACACCTCCCAATAAAAACTCACTCATATAGTATACTACGAGTACCAACAACGCAGCTTGCAAAGATGAGTATTGACCTGAAATCCGTCAAACTCACGGCTGACGTCCTTGAAAATTAGTTATAAAATATCTCTTTCTCCAGAAATCACAGATATACCAACACGCTATAGCGCATCAGTCGGCTGCTGCTTCGTCCCCCTTGGCCTGCTCGACTGGTCTGTTGATGAAGGCTTGATCACCCTGCCTCATCATGGCTGAGCTGGCGAAGGAGAATCCTGAGGTCAACCCATCTCAGGATGGATCGCAGGAGGTTGGTGAGAGGATGGGTTCCTTAGAGACACAGATGTCTGAGCTTGCGACTCTAGTGTCATCTCAGCAAGATCTACTTGAGTGGCTCTTTGAGATGCAGCAAGGAAAGGATGTGGAGTCCTTTGGTTCTGAGCGTGTTGTACCTAGAGACACCAGACTAGAGGCTGGTGCGCACCAATTGGGTGCCACCGGCGGGGCCGCGGGAAGCTTGGGCGGCGATGCCGAAGGCTTTGGCGTGTCCAGCATGCGGGTTGGGGGTAGGAATGTTAGCTCAGGCTTGAATCCCCATGTATCTGCTGAAAATCGTTCCTTTGTTCCTGCAGTAAACTTTGGTTTGATTCACGGGACTGTCGGTAGGGCTGCTGTAGGTAGCCAGTTCGCTGTTCCGCCCGCTCTTTCTCTGTCGAGTGAGTTGTGGGAAAACGTCGCCAGTGGAAAACACACTGATTCCCGGGGTCGACATTACTGACACAGGAGAGAAGTTGGGTAGGGGTCCTATTGAAGTTCCCAAGTCTCCTGTTTTTGACGGCAGCGACGTGTCGTACCCCTCATGGTCGCACAACTTTCCGCTGAGTGCCCAACACATCAACCTATATGAAGAGTTTGTTTCCAAGATTGAGCTTCCGATTGCAGCCATTGGTTTTGACTTGACCCCTGGATGTAGAAGGGTTTCAATGATGGGTGTGATTGGTTTCAATGATGGGTGTGATTCGTCGGGCGGAGATGGCTTGGTGGTCTCTGTTCGACTGCTTGAAGAAGGATAGTCTGAAAACCATGGCTAGGCACGCTGGTTCCCCCAGCAAGGCGTTTCGTGTGCTAAAGGATCATTTCCTGCCGTTGAGCCAGAGTCAGGTTCGTGTGCAGGAGGAGAAACTGAAGTCACTGCGCATGCGTTCGAACGAAAATCCCGCAACCTTCCTTGCATCCATGTTAGAGATGCTTGGTGTTCTGCTAATGCTTGAGGTCAAGAAATATGACAGGGAGGTATGGAATCTGATGCTTGAAGGGCTGTTGCACGAGAACTATACTTTGCGTGAGACCCTTGTGGTATTCTGTCCGAATGACCCATCGTTCATCGAGACTAAAGTGCGTGAGCGTTACCTAGACTTGCAGGCACAGGGTGGTTCGAAGAAGCACAGCAGTGTTGCCCTGGTGTCTGGGACTGAGAGGAAGAGTAGCAAGAAGCACAACAAGCCGAAGTCTAACTTCGAGTCTGATTCGTCCAAGAAACATACTTTTCAGGGGAAGTATTTCAAGTGTTGGGAGAAGGGTCACTTGAGGAAGGACTGCCTGGCTCGCATCATCGCTCATTCCACACAGACTGGGAAATCCGAGACCGACGAAGATGAGAGCGGTGAGAAGTCTGACGTTTCTTATTTGGAGTGTCTGCTAGCACGCCGGAATGATGTGATTGTGCAGGCACGTGAAGAGTTGGGCAGTATGATGTATGATGTTCCTGGTTTGAAGCGTCTGCTAACATCACAAGGATATGATTATGAACGCTGTTAACAAATCTAAGTATTTTGGGGATTGGTATACGAACACGGGCACTGCTTTTCACACGACAGACTCTCTCGCTTGCATGAATTATTTGAAGCTTTGCCAGAAGAACGTTAACGGGAATGGTGGCGTGTCTTGTGAGGTGGAATTCTCTGGAACACTGGAGGTGATGTTTGTGACTGCTGACAGCGAGCTTTCAGTAGAGCTGAAGAACGTGTTGTACTCGCCCAACTTGGGATATAACCTCTTTCCTCCGAGCGCAGAGTTTGATGGCGAGTCATGGAATGGTCTTGGTGGTCCTGATGGTGATATGGTTGCTTTTTAAGGACAAGTCACTTTTCAGAACTTCGATCGCATGCTGATTGCGACTGCGTATCGTCTAGGAGAAGACTCTATCGGTACGGTGTCGGCTGCCCTCAATCCTTCAAGCCCCAAGCATGAAACCACGATGGATGTGAACGAGTTCCACAACATTTATGCTCATTCGCACGAGGGATCGCTTCGTACTACTGCAAAGCGACTAGGTACCGAATTGGTTGGTGACATGCATGCTTGTACAGGATGTTCAATGTCGAAGGCTAGTGGGAAAGGAATTTCTCATGAAACTAAACGTACATCAGATAAAAAGTTGGGCAGAGTTTTTGTTGACCTGGGAGGGAGGAAGGACGTTGCATCCATAGGGGGTAAACATTACCCCATGATTGTGAAGGATGATTTCACAAGACGTGCATGGATGCATTTCCTGAAAAATAAATCAGGCGCTGGCAGTGATTTCCGAAGTTTTCTTGCGCGTGTGCGTGCTGATGCGATTCCATCATTGGTTGGGATTGTTAGATCTGACAATGGAGGGGAGTTTTTTGGGGGGGAATTCGCGTCTGTGCGCAATGAGCTTTTGAGCAAACAAGAGTTCACTCCGGCTTATAATCCGCAATATGATGGCGTTGCAGAGCGTGGATTGGCATTGATTGAGGAGGCCGCGATAGCGGCTCGTATTCAGGCGAAAGTTCGTTGTGGTCATGTGCAGTTACTTAAGACTGACAAACTCTGGGCTAGAGCTATGCACTGGGCTTGCGAAGCAATGAACCAAACCGCATGTTCTGCTAACCCTGACCCTAAGTCACCGTATGAGATGTGGTATAGAAAACCTCGTCCTGGTAGACCGTATCCGTTTATGAATCCGGCGTACCGCAGCTGACTGATTCTACGATAGCCCCCCCCCAAAACCAGCGGTTTTCTTCAACGAACGTTTCATGGCTGCTCGACACAAGGAAGGATACTATTGGAAAAAAAGTATCCATGCATGTTCTTGTGTGCAAAGGTCTAACGATCGACGACGTCGGGGTGTCGAGGGACACCGTATTTCAGGAGATACGACGGGGAGATTGTTTTTGAAACCGGCAATTTCGTCAAAGAAAAGTTGGGGGGGCTACCGTAGGACGACTCAGCTGGCATCGACCGTCGAAGCTGTTACCGAACAGAGAGAGTTGCGTTTATGTCGGTCCTTCGAGAGACCACCCCCGTGATTGTCATAGAGTACTTACGAGGGCTGGGACTATTCAGGAAACGAGAGATATGACGTGGGAGGTGTTGCCGTCACAGCTCCCTCCACTGCAACCTTCCTTGCCGATAGCGGTCGCAGAGGCTGGAGGGGAGGAAAATGACGACGATGTAGAAGCCGAGGTATGGCCGATTGTAGGGAGAGGAGTTGCCCACACACCTCTAAGACGTGGTGTAACGGCTTCTGGTGCAGGAATCGATGAGGTTGTCAGTGTTGATGCAGGCTGTAATGTGATGCTAGATGGGGTTTCAAATGGAAAGCAGACTAAACAGGGAAGATAGTAAAGGCCATGGCTAGACTTGTAGCGAAGGGCTTCAAGTAGAAATATGGTGTGGACTATCTTGAGACTTTCTCGCCTACCGCAAATGCTGCATCCCAGCGACTGTTAGTAGCGTTGGCGTGCAAGTACAACTTGGAATTACTCCACTGGGATATCGAGCGAGCGTTTGTTCAGTCGGAATTGGATCACGAGGTGTTCATGACGTTGCCTCCTGGCTGCGGTTCGATGTCAGGAAAGGTTGCCCGTTTGAACAAGAGTTTGTACGGATTGAAGCAGGCATCTAGAATATTCTACAAAAGGATAGTGTCGGACCTGAAGAGGATTGGTTTTGAGCAGTCTATGTCTGACCCCTGTGTCCTGCGTTTCATTATGTGAGACGAGGTCGTGGGGATGGTCGCGATTCACGTGGATGATATTCTGTATGCAGGAACTAAGAGTCTGGCAAAGGTGGCTGTCGAAGTACTAGGAGGCTCTCTTCCTACCAAGAATTTGGGTGAGGTCCATTTTTTTCTTGGTTGCACATTTATTCGCGACCGCGAGCGATTGAGATTTCTCAAGAGATTTACATCAGAAGTGTTCTCGAGAGATTCAATTTTTTGTCGCACCAGCTCGATCCTGCTTCCCTTGCCAACGATAACAGGTCCTTGAAGGAGGATGAGGGGGCAGGAGATGTGCCGTTCCGAGAGGTGGTGGGGAGTCTGATGTGGATCGCCAGCCAGACGAGGCCCGACATCTCGTGTGCTGTGCGGGCTGTGGCGAGGCACTCTCAAGAGCCAAAGAAAAGCCACTGGAAGGCAGCCCAGAAGATCCTGAGTTATCTTCTGGAAACGGCGCATCTAACGCTGAAGTTCAAGCAGGACCGTTCTGTAGACGTCAGCACGATAGTGTTCGTAGATGCCGACTTTGTGAGCAAGGCCACTGACCGTAGACCAGTTTCGGGAGCGATGGTGTTTGTGGCTGCGATGCTTGTGGTTTGGATTTCTAGGACGCAGAAATGCGTTTCACAGTCGACTTCTGAAGCAGAGTATCTTGCGATGGGCGATGGTGTGAAGGAGGTTCTGTTTGTGAACGGAATGCTTCAGTTCCTGAAGCCTAGTAGGAAGCCTCGTAAGATCGACGTCCTTGAGGACAACGAAGGAGCGATTGCACTTGCAGAGAATCCGCTTAGCTCGAGTAGGAGTAAGCACATCGACGTGAGGCACCACCTTCTTAGGAATTTGACCGAGGAGGGTATGATCGAGGTCACGTATGTTCCCAGCGAAAAACAGCATGCAGACATCCTCACGAAGGATCTGCCGAGAGATCTTTTTGAAGTTCACCGCGACTTTGCACTTGGCTCGAGGGATGAGAAGTAAGAGTCTGAGTCGCATTTATTTTTCGTTTTCTTGGATATAATTTTTTGGTCTGGTAGATACAACAGCCCCTCGGGAGGTTGTTCGTGATAGCGGCCGTGTGTATCGACTGAGTTGCGGTAGAACATCTAATTGGATGATTTGAACAGCGGAACTGTCGATCTGAGATTGCCGAGCTAGCACATAGGAATACTTTTTGTGGTGCTGTGGTAGTTCAGTAGATTGTACACATCTAAGGGTTATACATTGGACCGTAGGAGTATATATGGTACATCGGACAATTTTCAGGTAGAATACTCCCGTATTGTTGCTAGAGGTCGGATTACCGGCTCATTGCCGTGATCGGAAGGTTGCATTGGTCCGATTGTGTGCATGTTTCCGAAGTGGCGTGGGAGCTCGCAGCCTTTGTGCTCGCCCCACTCGTTCACTCCACTTCCCGACCTGTCTCTCCAAACCAAGGTCTCATAAATACAATATTTCTTTCTCCAGAAGTCACGGATTTACCAACATCCAGTACGCGAGCAAGTCCATCGACGAGAGAGAAAATGAAGGAAACCGTCCTCCTCGAATCGAAGGCCAAGACAGCCGAGTCCCTACAGCTATTCCCACGGCGGGCGGTGGCCTCGCTAGGATACCGTATTCAGTGATTCATCGTGAACAGGGGCAGCGAGAGCGCCGGGAAAGAGTTCCGGAGCTATTGCCTTCGAACGGACACCAAGCTGGAGTTTTCGGCTGTCAACACACCAGAGCAGGTGCGCGCGTCAGAGCGTCCGGGCTGGGCGCGCTTGCGGCGATAACCGATGACTGCTGGTGGACAGCGGGCCACTGAAGTTCATTTTGGGGGAGCTGATGTGGGCTGCGACCTACCTTAAACATTTGACACGGCACTCGGCGCTTGGAATGACAGCTCCGGCAACAGGGTGGATTTTTCGTGTCTCAGGACCATCGGCGCCAGGGCTTTCGTCCATATCGAAACACGCACCAAACCAGTCGACGAGAAGGCCTGGGAGGGGAGGCTGTACGGCTACAACCAGGACAACAAGGTGTATCGCATCGACAACACTGCAACGCACAAAGTGGTTGAAAGCAGAAACGATAGTTTCTTGGAAATACCGCCACAAATGATTACACCGCCGGGTATAGGAAGGACCCGTCCGTGGAAGCGACACGACCAAGACGGACGACCACTTACTGCGGGGCGTTCACGACCTCACGCAACGCCTCGACTTGAATGTTTTACAAGACGACCACCCTTCACCGATTATACAGTTCACCAGCCCGGAACTGGCCAAGATCTTGTCAAGGCTTTACCAATTCATCAACGGTGAAAATCCTACAGGGAGGACTACTTCTGCACGTTGGGCAACAACCACAGAGCAGACATCAGCCACGGAGCGGACAACGTCTACAGAACAGACAATAGCCGCTATCACCAGCCGGCAACAACGACCTGCCCCCGGAGACAGGCGGCGCCGGAGGGGCGCCCACTGTCGGAACTGAGGGAGCGACGACCGCGGGACAACTGGAGGCCAGTGAAACTCTGGCGGTCACACCTACGGTAACGCGCTGAGCGACGGCCGCCACCGGGGATACATCTCTGGTTACCGAGCGTATTATGCGCGAGGTATAGCAGCCCAAACCTGTACGCCACGCAGATCTAGCGGACATGGCGCACAAGCAGGAACTGCTTACCTTCGCGGAGCACACCTACGCCACCTCCAACACGCTTTTTTAACGCCTTGTAAACGCCTGTGGAGGGGGAGGAAGAAGCGAACAAAGTCCCTTACACCTTTGACGAAGCGCGGAAGCTGTCGGAGGCTGCTCTCTGTAAGGCAGCGCAAGGCAAGCGGGTAGAGACCCTGATCAAGCACAAAGTTTACGGCCTTGTTCCCATGACCTTAGTCCCTGCGAAATCTAAAATCGCCGGCTCAAGGTAGATCTTCAAGATCAAGGCCGACTACTCACATAAGGCTAGGGTGGTGATACTCGGTTGGGAGATGGCAGCAGGGGTTCACGATGGGAGTTGTTTCGCTCCTGTGAGTCGTCGCCAAAGTATCCGCATGGTTCTGGCTGGCTCCGGTGGAGGAAAACACCTTGAGATTATGCAGTACGACAGCCCGGCGGCAGCCCATAATTCTCCCGTTGACGAAATAGCATTCGTAAAAGGGGTGCCGAAATGTCGTCGTTTGAGCGGCCGTGTGGTAGAATTTCGTTTTTTGGTGTTTTTTGTTTTCTTCGGACACACACGGTCTGCTGATGCGCGATGAGCTCTTGCCCCATTTACTTCCTCCTGAGTTGCGGTGGTCTATCTACCCACCTACACTCAATGTCTCTGCTTGGTCGGTGGTAGCGCGACGTTCTCCGTCCGGGCATTGTACGGGTGCGACGGTGTACAACAGCGTCTGATAGACTACGCACGGCCGTGCATGACATGGTTTCTGCGAAAATGCATAAGGCAGCATGCCTGGCCCTGGGGACCGACTACTGCTACACCCGGGCGCCTCTGGCTCTGCCGTGGTCGCTCAGATCTTGTATCTCTGGTATTCGTTTCTTGCTGCCCGCATGATGCTTTCTGAGGGAAGGAGCGGGTTCATCCTCAATCAAGCAAGCGACAGCGCCTGCCAGGTAATTTGGAGACACTTGCTATAAATCATGCCGCCGCAACCGAGGAGAGGGAATACCATAACACTAGCCTATACTGAAGGCCCGTGTATATAAACATATCCGGAGAATTCAGAGAATGGATCGAAGATGCGGGGCTTCACAACCCACTCCCACACCTCTAAATTGTATGGCAGACGCCAATTGGACGAACAAACATACCAGTACGTGAAAGCCAATGAAACGCGTTTGATGCAAACCAGACATGAGAAGTGCAAACGTGCCGGGACGTGAAGGCACAAAGAGCAAACTAGAATCCAGAAAGCTGAGCGGCATCGCTTGTATAACTACTGTAGCAACGACATGAGCTATGACTAGTCAAGGCGAATGCCCCTAACGCCCACGTCCGAAGGAAGGGGGCCAGGCGAGACTAGAAGCAGACTGGGATCAGTCCCCCAAGAGAGAGAGACCTCCAACGGCTTTTCCGCAGACTGACATGCCATCCGGCCGGGCCAACGCCGCGGTTACTATCCCGCGTTCGACGCTACCCAGCAATTCTGCACGCATGGCTTTGTGTTTGTCTGGCAGCCAGCTCCCCTGTTGTTTTTGGCAATGGAAATCGCCCAACTTTACGGTCGAACGCATCTCTTTTTCCTGCTGTGAACCACATTACGCGAAGAGAACCAAATACGTCCCGCCGACGACGCCAGTGCTGCAAAGGTATCAGATGCAGCATGATCCTTAGGCCAACTACCGCTATTTAAGGGTGCCTCTGGTTTTGCAGTGGTCCCTCACACGAAGGTTGCTCGGGTGTTGTATATATTGTAATGGTTTCTTGCTGGCCGCCTCATGTATTCTGAGATACGGGGCGGTTAATCCTCGTTAAGGCAGACGACAACGCCTGCCAGATTATGAGGAAACGCTTGATACAAATCATACGAGCTGGCCGAACTATCTGGTAGCGCGGATCTTTGGAGCGGATGCGAGCTGGGAAGAATTTTTTGGTGGGGTCAAGGTACGGGCGTAGACCCAACCCAACCCCTAAACCCTAACCCAAACCCTGACCGGAACCCGGACCCGAAACGAGCGAGAAAACCGGTGCAGCTGATTTTCGAAATAAATTATTATTCCAATCTGCGGACCACCACAGCTCTCGGCGAATGAGAGGGCGTTACAACAACCCTCCAAGAACCGCGCGGGGACAGTAGAGCTCACCACTTTTTCGAGATGGTGGTTGGCGCACACTGCGTACGAGACGAAGGGGGTTTCACCCTACTTTGGTTGGTTGCGTTTTCTAGGGTTAGGGTTAGGGTATATATACCCTAAAGCTGTTGGAAACCCCTTCCCCCCCCCCCCCCCAACCCCTTAACACTCCGCAATCTCTACACTGGTTGTAAGACTTACAGGATATACATACATGGCAAACTGATGAATTCCTTCCACAACACCGTCACATTTGTCCCCTAAAATGATTTTTAGTTTCCGCCAACAGATTGAGTTCCCCCCCCCCCCCCCGCCACTCCCTCTTGTTCAAACCTAGGCCCCCACGCCCTTAAAAACTCCGCCCTCCCTTCACACAGACAGGTTATACCCCTTACAGGATACACTTAATACACTGATTGATGCATTTCCTTCCACAGATGTCGGATTTGTCCCCCTCAAAAATGGGTTTTATAGTTTCCGCGCACAGACTGACTAACATCACCTTGTTGACTCTGGTACAAGCGACACTGTAGTTCCAAGGGGAGTCGCCGACCTATATCCTTAATTCGGACACACACCCAGTAATACGCGCGATCGGAGTATCACGCACACAGCTTGCGAATATGAGTTTCGACAAAATCTTCGATCTCACAGCTGGAGTGTATTTTTATTTTTATGATGTACTCCGGAGTATAATTTAAAGACTGCAAGGGCTACGCATGGGTGCCGGCATTCGCTGGCACCCATGCTTCGGGTAGGGGGCAGGGAAGGAGTTGGAATTGTTCCACCCGACACAAACAAAAACTTGAAATTCAAAGGAATGCCAAAAGTCTCATCCGAAATCAACAGTTTAACAGGTGTGCGGTACAGCAGTACATCAAAATGATATAGAAATTAGGCTGATTCTACGATAGCCCCCCCCCCCCGAAACCAACGTTTTTTCTTGACGGACGTTTCATGGCTGTTCGACACCAGGAAATATGCTATGCGAAAAACATCTTCATGTATTCCCTTGATGGCAAAGGACTATCGAACGATGACGTCGGGGTTGCAAGGGCCGCCATATTTCAGGAGATACGGTCGGAAGCTGGTTTCAAAACCGGCGATTTCGTTAAAGAAATGTTGGGGGGGCTACCGCAGGAAGACTAAATAGCGCTTGCACTACTAGCTACGTGTACTTGTACATACGTACACACTTGTATGATATGTGCGATCGGACGTACTCAGACCAGTGACAATGTAAGTAAGGCCAAAAGTTTGAAATTCCCATCCCAGCCAAACTTTGCCTGGACGGTCGCCTATAACAATAGGCCCAATTTTGCAATTTTTGTTTTTTTTTTACTTTCCACAATTCCTGACCAAATCCATTTCTCGCGGCGATCTTGGCCAACATCCGCTCGAGAAATTCTCAATCATATCGTGGACTAGACGCACTGTTATTTCGTGTTCTCCGCACACTTCGTTCGATGAAATCAACGAGTGCGTCGTAGGCTCTGAGCGTGGCGAGTTCGTTAGGGGCTCCGACCCCTCCTTGGTGTACAGCGCTCAATCAACGGCCGGCGATTGGTGGCGAGTGCCGACCAGACTTCTGTTGAAAATACATATTGCCGGCTGGTGTGTAGAAAACTGAGACAAAAACTCTATCGATCGTCTCCCAACGGGCGAAACATAGAATTTTGAGAGTATGTGACGGAAGACCGCAGGACAACCCAAGCAACGTTTCGCGCCCTAGGGCAGGGATCGAGCTGAACTCTTCTGCGCTGTCACCTGCATTCATGGGACCTCGGAGCGAAGAGCAGTGACCATGGGTTGTCCCTATCTCGACATCGAAGATCAATCGCGTTTGTTGGACAATGTTGTTCAAAACTTATGAAAAATAGACAAATTGACCTGTTGGACCGCATGATGGTGTAATGGAGTGCCCTCCGTCGAAGGGTAGTTTATAGATTCGACGTGAAACCATATCATGGTTGAGGTGAAACCACGTGACATTAGATGTCACAGTCACGTCAAGGCCGTCATAGATGGGCGGTAATGTAGGTGACGATGATGGGACAAGCAGGACGCCCCACATCTCACTACCTTGCACTACCTGCTCTACCCTGCCGTACCCTATCTTGTCTTGTTTTGTCTGTCTTTTAGAGATCAATGTAGAGGAAGTAATGCATAAGCTTTTCAGTCTATCCAGCGAGCCATGCATGAGGACAGCCCAAACAAGGGCACTGGAACCCATGAGGAGCACGCTTCCCAACACCGACCAACCACGCATCCCTCACTCGGAGTACCACTACAATGGCCAAAGAAAGAGCCAGAATTTTTCTTTTTTAATGGGGTTTCCCCATAGTAGTAGCGATGATACCCGGAATCCTTCAGCAAAAACCCCCCAAAAGAAGTTGGAAACTTTTTGGCCAAACTATCGGCTTTCCATTGTTATTTTATTGGTCTTTATTTCTGGCGATATTTTTTTGTTTGGTTTTGACGATCCACAAATAAATACAGTGCATAGTACAATGTCATCTGATGTTGAGTTTTGATTTTATAGAAAAATGAAAACGTCATCTGTGAGTACGACCGATTGAATGGTTGAAATTCAACTCTGCATGCTGCGTGGTACATTAGATCAGTGTTTCGTTTGTTGTGTGGTGTTTGTGAATTCTGGTTTTTTATACACAGCTTAACAATTTTTACGGAAGGTCGTTCGCGCATGTTCTATATTTTTTCCTTATGATTTAGTAAAAGTTACTATAGACGGGCGATCGATTTAGTACGCAGCTTGCAAAGATGAGTATCGAGCCTGAAGTCGTCGAACTCACAGCTGACGTCGTTACAATTTTTTTATTCAATACAGCAGTGTTTAAAATACAGCAGCAGTAGTTTTTGCGCTTCATTATAAACAATTGAAAAACGTCAGCTGTGAGTACGACCGATTGAATGGCTGAGACTCGACTTTGCAAGCTACGTGGTACATACATGTTTTTTCTCTAATTTTGACTAAAATAGTTGTCAAATACAGGGCCGGAATTAATGAGGAACTTGCCAAATCGAATTTCGATTTCTTTTTTAGAATTGAATTGAGTTTGCATCTGATTGGTGAAAAAAAATAATCACCAAGCAGACCTTCTCAGAAATATTACCAAAAATCAAACTCAATGAAGATAAAAATGACTTATTTGGTCCAATTTAGTCGATAATCGATATTCAATTTGGAGAGTTTGTCCACCTAGACATGGCATGTTCTATGATACTGAAGCCGGCCACGCGAATTGGTGCCATGTCGTCAACTGATTGAGAGGCGAGGAGCCACTATTGCGAGAGGTAGGTGTTAAGATACGGCCTCGAAAGGCCTGTAATTATCCGAATTTTTGAGATCATTGGATGGGTTTCGTATGATAAGGTTGGCGTTTTATATTCGAGAAAGTTAGGAAATAGATCGGAGGCACGCGCCTTCGATCTCGAAAGCTATCCGGGGTTCTGGTGGAATCGAATAAAGCTACGTTTCTACGAAGGAAAAGAAAGTGAGTACTCTTCGAGGACCTGCTCAATTGACAAACCTGCAGGGGGCACCCTGTGTTCCCCCTAGAACCTTACATGTGGCGTCGACGGCAGGACATATGGCGTCGCCTAGCTTGACTTGCTATTGTGGCGGCGTTCTTCCAACCTCTCCGGTTTTTTTCGCAGCGGTTTTGCTTATGATTCCCATCGAGCCCACAACCCCTGTTCCTTCTCGGGTGGCTTCTCAATGGAGGGAGCGCCCTCCCCCCTACAACGGCGACCACAACATCAGTGAGATGGCGGGGGCCCCTCCTGTTGGTCGCCGGGCACGTACCACACGGACGACACCTTCCAACTACGTGCGGACGGCACTGCTCTTCGGAGCACACTCCTCGTCTCGGCTTTTGGTTCCTCCTGTTGGCCGCTGGGCACGCACCACACAGACGACACCTTCCGAGTACGTGCGGACGACACTGCTCTTCGGAGCACACTCCTCGTCCCGGCTTTTGGTCGCATCAGTTCCCCGCCAGCTGGCAATTTAATCCACTCCGCAGCGGAACTGTGCAAGCCCCACCCATCAGACTTGTTTGCTCCGCGCTCAGCCATCATGTTGCACAGCACATCTCCGCGAGTTGCCAGCACAAGCCCCAAGGTCGGCCGTCGACCTGTACTTTTTTTTTCGCGTTTCAGCGCTCTGAGGCATATGCACGACGCGCCACGGACAAGCATACTGGAATCAACCCTTCGGATGACCATCGACGGGGACTTCGCTTGCTGAGAAAGCCCATCGGCCAGCATACACCTTTGCTGTCGGAGCCAGGCCGTCCTTCGCAGGACCCCCTTGGACTACGGGCACCGTGCTCTAGGAGCTCATGTCGGGGCTCCTTCCTTTGTGGTCCTCCTTGGGAAGGAACAGGCGGTGCTCGTGAAATGTTTGGGCTTTTTCGTTTTGCGAATTTTTCCAGTACACGCGTTATCTTATGGGTTTCAGTACATACGTCGATCCGTCTTGCGCGTCGGACAAACTGCTGCTCCCTTTCTGCTGAAAATAGTACAGTTAATTTGACGCAACTCGGACCCCTCTCCGATCTTTCTCGATCAGCAGCGTTCCACTACTGTGCGTCACGTAGCTTCAACCACCATCATGATTGCAGAGGTACCAACTACAGGGGCTTGCTGTCAATGCATGCCATATACCGCCGGATTCTCTGCTGCAGAAGTCACTGTACAGTAGCCAAGCCGCCTATTTTGCTCCTGCCCATCCACCACATAGCTCGACCCTTCACTGCCCCAGCGTCCACAGTTACAGCACCGCAGCTCTGACACCCTCCGCTGCTGTGCGAGTGCTCCTTGCAAGCTCGATTCGAGAGTTTTTTTTTTCGTCCTGACCCCCTCGTGACTAGAACTTGAATTTAGTGAACGCTGAAACGCTGTGCTGGCTTCTTTTGGGCAAGGCTGTCGGCGTGTTGGGCGACCCTTTACTGTGCTACCCCCCTACACGACAACTAGGTTAAATGCTGCCTGTTTTGGTGCGACGAGTGTCGGCGTGTTGGGCGACCCTTCACTGTGCTACCCCTTTACACTGCACCTAGGTTAAATGCTGCCTGTTTTGGTGCGATGAGCATCGACGTGTTAGACGACCCTTTACTGTGCTGCCCCCCTACACTGTGCATGGGATAAACGCTGCCTGTTTTGGTGCGATGGGCGTGGGCGTTTTGGGCAACACTTTCCTGTGCTACCCCCCCCGCCTAGGTTGGATAATGCCTGTTTAAGTGCGATAGGTGCAGACGTACCGTTATTGTGTTGCACCCCCTGCACTGCGGTTAGGGTCAGTGCCGCCCATTTTTATCTGTTTTTACTGCGGTTCGTGCGGGCGTTACCCGTATACCCTAAGGTCAGACTGGACGCTGCTCTTCTGTTGCGGTTTTGGTGGATGTTACCCTTCTTACGGCTGTCCTCCTTTTATACGGCTAGTTGGCGTGGCTGCTACCATCACTGATGCTGGACGTAGTCGAGGCCCATATTTTGCTGTTTGCTGAAACACAGATATATCGCTACTTACAGCCGAGACACCACAACAATAGATCTGCCTCCATAGCTTCTTTACGCGTCGTTCCCATCCCGCCACTTACCCCCACACCCCCTCCTTCCGCTGCCCTCATTACAGACAACATGCAACAACATGCAACAACATGTCTACTAGTGCGGAAGCGGGCTACCCGGGGCAGGCTGAGGTGTTGCACGTGCCCCTACCTGGATGCCCACGAGACAGGGAGAGCTCGCTCGAGATCCCGCGACTCGAGACGGGGGGAGCCACCGAAGGCGGGTTCCGGTGACGAGACAAAAGACGGAGCACCATACCTCCACCCGGACCCACCAAGAGGGTCGACTCGCCGGTCAGCGCAAAGAAGACGGACCAAACTCCACCGGACTCGGGGGCGTCTCGAGGCCAGCTCTCACCAGCCCCGGGGGAGCGCCACCAGCTGCCCCCCCGCGCGCTCGACAGGGCACCACCGCCGCCACCTCGGCTCTCCGCGCTCGACAGAGCGCCACCCCAGAGCTCCCGGGACCGGGGCGCCCATGCCGCCCCCTTGGACTTGGCATATGCGGCGGCGCGGGCCCAGCGGGCGCTCGACGACGCCAACCAGACGATAGCTTGCCGACGTCGGTTTGACGAAAATATCGAACAGGCGAAGACCGCTGCGCGGGAGGCGTCCCTGGTAGCGAAGAGGGCGCAACAAGCCCTCGCCCAATCAGTTGCGTCGGCTGCGGCGGGAGCTACCACGGCCCCCTGGCCTTCATCGCGCCTGCAGGGTGTCGCATCCCACCGACCACGACCCGGGAATGACGCCTTCTTCAAGGGCATCGTCGTGCGCATGGCGTCTGCACCAAGGGTAGACTTCTCCTCAGCGTTGACGACCGTGGTGGTGAAAACGGCCTGCGCCCTCCTCGCGTCACGGAGACCGGCGTCGCGGCAAGCGGACGTCCTTTCGGAGAAAGCGGCCTGGACTCGCATGGATTGTTCGCCCTATGTCGGACGACGATAGCCGCCCCGACCCTTGCCCTCGTCAAGGCCCTGCTAATAGCCCACGACGAGGACCCCGACCGTGTCTTCTGGCCGAACCCCGGAGGAACAGTTGGCGGAACGAAACCGGGGGAAACTGCGACGCAGTGACAGTCGCGACCGCGGGGAGCGCAATCGTGGGGGTGGCGGAAAAATGGTGGGGGTGGCGACCACCACCACCGCCGCGGGGGTGACAGCGGTGGTGGAGGCGGGGTAGGCGCATCAGGTGCTGGTGTGGCTGAGGGCGCCGCCGCAGAGGCAATTTTGATCCAACAACCGGGGCAGTTGGCCGCAGCTCTGGCAGAGGCAACGCAGGTCGTCGGAACGGCGCGAGAAGACGTTCAGCGTGGGACGGCTCGTCAACCTCCTCCCGCTCGTCTTCGTTCTCGAGCACGGACGACCACAGCGAGGTGGCCGTGGTAGCAGGCAAGAGGTGTCAAGAGCCATGGCAGGAGGAGCATCTGGGCCTGAGGCTTTCACCCTCCTGTTGCGTCTGCTGATGACGCACTTCGACGGGGTTGACACGGAGGAGGACTACACTTAGCTGCATACTTTTGGAATGTGTAACGACATGCCTTTTTCTGATTTCAGGCAGGAGTTTCGCGTACTTATGCCGATCGCTACGGGGAGTGAGCGTGTTTTGTTTCCGGGGACGGATGTGGTGGTGGAGGTGGTTCGGGTGGCAGCGAATGAGCAATTGCCGGCTCTCCTGCCTGCGTTGTACCCTGGTTCGAAGGCAACGGACCTGCGGCCATACGCCTCGTTGGATGCTATGTGGCTTTTAGTGACTAATTAGACACCTGCCGTCAACGGCGGAACATTTTTTTCTGTCTCTATTTCTTCGACGGGAGCGCGGTCATCCGCCCCGGCCCGCCGATGATGGGCACGGCCAGGGCCGAGTGCCATCCCAGTCGCTTTCGTGGCAGACGGGATCGAGCCATCATTCAACTGCCATGCCCATCGATGATTCATCTGACCCTTGGCTTCACCACAAATCGAACTGCTGGCCACTAGAAGAGCATCATTATGCGGAAGGTTTCGCCGTTCAGGCCTCGTTTAAGACAGACGACCCTCCCCTGTGGAGCGGCCTCCTTTTACCTCGCGCTGATGCCCTCCGAGAAAACCGGGGGCTTTGCCTCAACTGCCACGAAAACAATAATTCCTTCAAGCATTGTAGGCATCCTTTCATTACTGCGAGTGGCTGCTTGAACCATGAACTTGGCCAGCTTGGCGACGATGACGCACACCGGCGTTGACAAGCACGCATGGTCTGCTACCGCTGCGACGACAAATCTTCTCCCCCGAACAGCCACAAGAAAAATCGTCGCCATCTTTCTGGCTAATCACGAGGGTACCACCAGGATCAGGGCCAGGTAAACTGTCACAACGACACCACATACACGTCGGACCACCATGGTGGTGTCCCGCGCTCGTCCTCCTCTTCTGCCCCCGCTCCTGCTCCTTGAATGCGCTTTGGAGCCGCCCACAACCCGGGCAAACATACACTCGCGCGCCAACCTGGCACATTCCGTAACGGCAATCGACAGCTCGGCGGCGGTATGGCACCGTCGACAACACTGTCGGAGGGTACCTATTTTGGTGTTAGAAGATGCTCGTGTTCTGTTGATAGCCTGTCCAGCGATACAGCACAGATTGCCTCTGTCAAGAGCCCACGGGCTCCTACGCCGTCTGCGGACAATTCTCACGGCGTAGTACCGGCGGCGGAAACTAGCGCTTCAAGCGTGGTTTCCTCCAGCCAGGAAATTTGTTTATTCTTTCTTTGTTCTTCGGCGGCGAGAAGACGCGCTTCCAGCGACGTTCCACTTGGTCATGGTCGGAGTTCAGCGACGGGAACCGCGCTTCCAGCACCGTTTCTCTCAGCCGCGGCATAAACTCAGCAATGGGGGTACGCGCTCCAAACGCCGCCCCCATCAACCATGGCACGGGAGCCTGGGTTTTACGCGCTCCCCCCCCAGGCACGCGTCGCGCAACAATTTAGCTGTGGTGATGGCGCGTCGCCTTTTTACGCGTATGTGTTCATCTCCCCCTCTCCCTGATAAACGGGTGGCGGTCGGTTTGAGGTGTGGGACGGTCGACCCTCGAAACACTTTTTTCTGACCACGAGGTGGCGGTCGATTTGAGGTGTGGGAAGGCCAACACTAAAACACCGAGATCTTTTGCGAGGCTCGATCCGGTGTTTGCTCACGATAACAGCGGGCGCTCGGTCCTCTTTTCCATCAAGGAGGAGTCGACAAGATTAGCTACCTCGTCTCCCTTCTCCAAGAGGCATAACGGAAAAGAGCCTCCTCGGGTAAAAGCAGTAATACCACTTCTCCGAGCCCCGCTCCAGAAGACGCCCACAGGGTCTACGGACCCTGCTTCGTCTTTTAACACGCCAACCCACGATTTTCAGGCTACGTCTGCCCCAGTGGTACAGCAAGAAGACCCGCCACTGCGCGACTGGCCAGTGGTGACTCCACGGCCTCCAGCCTGATCAGCTGGCGCTATTCCCGTAAAGTTACGGAAGAATCGCGCCTCTCGTCAAGCAGAAACAGCTCAGAGCCCCTGCCCCTTCGGGCGTAGTTAGAGCAGTTTTCTTGCGATTATACGCCAAAAAGCGAAGAGGCCACGACGCGAGAAATCGTTGGCTCGGACTCGCGTCGTGCTCCCGAGGCCTGGTGTTCCTGAGGGGAACACTACAAGCCCAAGGAGCCGAGGACTGGCGTTCCCAGAGGGAGACATTTCAGACCCAAATGCCCAACGAGGCTACCGACGGGTTGGCACCGTCGGTGTTGGACTCTTTTTCGGGTGCAGAGAGGGCGGCTTCTTACGAGTTTCCGCCACCGAATGAGGAGGACTCGAGGCGAGAAATCCGGGTTCGCACTCGCATCTTGCTCCCGAGGCCTGGTGCTCCCGCAAGGGGATATTACAGGCCCAAAGAGCCGAGGACTGGTGTCCCCGGAAGGGGACATTGCAGACCCACAAATGTCCAACGAGACTACCGACGGGTTGGCACCGTCGGTTTTTGCCGTTTTCCGGGGGCAGTTAGATGGGATTCTCGCGCTTTGTCGCCAACGAACGAAGAAAGGCCCGAGGCAAGATACCACGGGTTCGGATTCGCGTCGTGCTCCCGAGGCCTGGTGTTCCCGGACGGGGACATTGCAGGCCCGAATTCTAACACGGCTTTTGACCCTTCTCTCGAGTACTCCACAGACAAAGTGGTGTTATTCTGGCAGCCCCCATCCCATTTTCCACCGTGGTCCCCTTCGTCGTTTGCTGTAGACGACGTGCCATATTCTTGCGCGGAGCAGTACATGATGGCCGAAAATACCAAGTTTTTGCAAGACCATCGAGCATTGGGGCTCATCATGTCGTCGCCTAGTCCAAGCACACAAACGCATCGGTCGAGGCGTGCGCAACTTTGACTCCGGTGTTGGGGACAGAGAGAAGCAAAACACCGTGTTATCTGGCACCTACGCCAAATTCACGCAGAATCCAGCCGTAAAAAAACACATTTTGAGCTCTGACAACAAGCGTCTGGCTAAATCCAGCCCACTGAACCCAGTGTGGGGCATTGGTCTCCGGGCGGATTGTCTCAGGGCCAACAACCCATGCCAGGGGAGAGGAAAAACTTGCTCGGTGAGGCACTTTCTGCCGTTCGCGAAACCATTTGCGACAATGAGACCGGATCGGCGCACCCGGCCTCCCCTAGTCGGTTCCGCACCTGCACTGCGAGTGCAAGAACCAAGAAATCTCGTCCGCGCCGCAACCGGACCGTTAACAGCGGCCAGCGCTCGCAAAGCTTCCCCTTCGGCGTTTCCGACCTATTTCTCGGGCGCGTTGGCCAATTAAAAGCCGTGGAGGTTTGGAGATAGCTTCTGGTGTCGGCCCTAATCTTGCGCTGTTAGAACACGGCCCCTGTTTCGTCAAGGGTACTGTGACGCTGGACGACGTTTTGTTCACTATGAAAATCGCGTATATCAGTCGAGCAACGCTCAACTCGGAGAGGCACTGGACTCCTCCCGATTTGGGGACCGGCAGCATTGTTTGGGCTCCCAAACGCTTCCGAGGGTACTGTGGGGAACAAAGTTTCGCATATCCTCCGGCCACAAGACACAGGAAAGCATTGGCAAAGTGGGGACCCTCAATGCACGAGTCCAGCGGTAGCTTGAGTTCGTCACCGAGTTCGATTGCACACTCGAGTACCGCAAAGGCAGCGCCAACGGCATCGCCGATTTTTCCGGTCCGTTTTTCGGAGCCTGCTACAGAGTACGACCGCAGTGGCTTGACAAACTTCAACCTCGTGGGGTTGACAAGCCCCAAGCCCAGATAGCGGTATCTACCTCCTACGGACCCGCGGGCTGCGCGCTCCCTCGTCGCCGATCCCAGGGGTCGGTTTGGGTGGACTCGTGCCCCTCGACGAAAGCACTGTCTTGGGTGGACTTGTTTCCCACACCGAAAGCACTGTCTTGGGTGGGCTCGTGCCCCGCACTGAACATGCTGCCTTGGGTGGGCTCCCTGTCACCTCTACCGCATTTCACGACTTTCGCACACACGAGCCACGTATAAGGATTGACAGCCTTTCCGCTTCTCCGGGGAGATTTGTTGCTCGTGTTTCTGCCTCCGTCGCCACTACGGAAGGCTGTACCGGCCGCGGGTTGATTTCGTCTGCCGCTGCCACCGTTTTCGCTTCGGTTTTTGCCATACCCACCGAGGGCGGCACGGGCTCCGCAGAAGTCCTGACTGCAGCGACGCCCATCGCACAGCCGACTTATCTATCCCGTAATTCTACACAGGAGACGGACCCCGTCGCGACCACCTGTTTGACTGTATCCATCTCCGCCTTGCTTGGCACTCCAGCCCCTCCATCGTCGACGATGCACCGACAAACAACGACAGCAACGGGAAACGCACCCCCGCTGTATATGAGTTCGGGCCCGGCGGGGCCCCTCGGTCACTTCTAGACGAGGTACAACCCCGCCGCGAGTCCCACGGCCGCGGCCGGCTAGGCCCGCCGCCGCCACCCCTACTCTTGTCGACTCGTCGGTCCGCACGGTGCCCCTACCGTCCGACCGCGACCACGCAGCGCCTATATGGGAACTCCTCTCTTAGGGCTCACGCCTTCTCCTGGTGACACGCCGACTGCATATACAAGGTCGGACGCCCTCGGCAACGCTGCTGAATTGCGGTTCGCTGATTCCGTCGCGCGTTATTCACATGACGATCGGAAGCGAGAGCAGCACGCTGAGCCGACGTGCCACGCCATGATGCGTTACGTTGCTACCGGCCGGCCATCGGTCCTGCCGCCTGATTTTTTGGCGTGGTACCTCTCGCACAAGCGTCCATCCCTCTCAGACCTCAAGGAGCTGGCGGGTAAGGGTCGACTACATACAACCGACGACATCATCGTCCTACTCGTCCGTATCCCGACACTGCCACCAACATGGTCTGACAAACCCAACTATGTGGGGCGAGCTGCTTGCTTGCTAAACGATGAGCCAGTTCGCATCTGCGTTCCCCTGCTCATGCGCCCTTGGATCATGCAAGCTTGTCACTTGACGGCCTCTTGTCACCTTGGCACCACGCGCACGTTGCGCATGCTAGAGCGGTTTTATTGGTGGATTGGCATGAATGTGTGCACCCGGTGGTGGCTTTGCCACTGCTTGAAGTGCCAAGCGCGGAAAACCCCATGGCTGACTGTCCGCTGGCCCATCATCTCAATGCCTCTGCCGGAAGGTCCAGGTGTCGCCGTCAGTGTTGACTATTTCGGCCCCTTCCGGTCACACCACGAGGCAACACCTACATCCTGCTGTTCACCGATCGCTGCAGTCGTCGGGCTGACATGTTCCCCGTCACTGCCGCTGAGTTCAACGCGGAGGGTACAGCCAATATCCTGGTGAACCAATACATCCCCTTGTGGGGGTGTCCGTGCACCAAACTCTCGAACAACAGACTGCAGTTCTGCTCCAAGCTTTCACAAGCTGTATATCAGCTGTTGGGTGTGCACAAGCTTGCTACAAGCTCCTATCATCCCATCTGTAACGGGGGCGTTGAGCGGGTAAATCACATTATGGCACAAATGCTGGCTATGATCGTCAACGAGCGACAAGACGATTGGGACTTGCATCTGTCCCACGTAGAATTCGCTTACAACAACTCCGTCAGCGCGGCGACGGGTCTTGCGCCCAACGAGGTTTACATGGGCAGACTCCCACGGCTCCCCCTGACGGTTTTCGACCGCACTGGTGTCGTGGGACACCAGAGTCTGGCCCGTGACCACCTGACCTATTGCGACTTGGCCACCGACCGGCAAAATCGCGCGAACAACATTGTCCGTGCACACCACGCCCTCACCGGTTCCCGTGTTAACCGCAGAAACTCCGCCCTCGCCGACGCGCTGTGTCCAGCACCTACCTTCAGTGCGGGTGGTTGGGCATGAGTATTCAATTCTGCCTCTACCATCCGCCAGGGTGTGAAGGCGAACACCGACGCCAAGGTTCTCAAGGCCAAACTCGTGCTTAGCTGGACGGGCCCGTACAAGGTCCTGGCCGTCGATCCTTGCTCCGCCGCCAAGATTCCGGGCGGTTCGCCGCTCAGGGTCAACCTCCTCCATTTGGATCTCCCTTCCGACCTGCCCGGTTCAGACGCTCGTCGGCGTGTGGCCATCGAGCGCTGCAAACCCTGTGCCAACCCCCACGACAGCGGGGACGTGCCCAAATACCTACCGGCGGGGCTGACACGGCACGTGCTCAACAATTTTTCCAAGAAGTCCCCGCCGTACCACGTCACTCAAGACGACGTTTCGACTCCCCTCCAACGGCTGGAGGTGGAGCAGATCGCTGATCATCAGTCAGTACGGAGGCGAGGTAGCGCCATCGCGGTGCTATACAAGACGCATTGGGCGGGACTCTCCGAACCTTCCTGGGAGCGGGAAATGAACCTCCACCTCTCCCGCTCTCACCTCTTGCGTTATTGAGCCGGAACCCCGGACCAGCACCGCCAAACCAACCGCCTCTACCGCCGAATGCGGATCGGGGCGGCACAGCGCGAGCTCTCCCGCAACAACGGGGAACGTTTTCAAGCGCCGGGCTACGCCTGTGTTCCCCGCGGCGATTGGCTCCGTCGCTACCACGACACAGTACTTCCAAATCAAGCCCACTCTTGGTACAAGAGAGACGATCGGTTATGGTGGCTTGGAAAAATCAGCGCGAGCACTACCGAGGACAAGGTATACCTGGTTCGCGTTCTGGACAACCCGGGATCGATTAAACTTCCTCTTCCCCCGGCGCGCTACACGACTTCGACGGGAGCCGTACGAGGCTCTTGGTGCCTGCACGTTCACATCGCCAGCGCGTTTCCTCGGGGAATCCAACGTAACGTAGATGAATCTCGAGGCGCGGCCGTGGCCAGTTGACTTTCAAGCCGCCACCGCTCCTCGATAGTTCTTCATTTTTTGGAGTTATGAGGTTTAAGTCTTTGTCTTTGGGTTGTTCGTAGTGTTCTGAGAGCCTTCGTCGGGGTTTGGGGTAGTTCTTCCCATTATTTTCATTTTTGTTCTGCCGAACCCCCTGCTCAGTGCCGGGCCAGGGTTCGGGTAAAACGCCGCTATCTGAGGCGCAGGGCTGTCGATTTTTCGTCATTGTTCAATTTCGCTCTGCCAACGCCCTCCTCAGCCGAGAGCCGGCGGGCGCGACCAGGGTACCCTGTTCGCGCGTAACGTGGTACAGGGCTATGTACGGGTCTGTGTGTCATCTTCGATCTTTTGTATGTTGCATTTGCTCTACTTTGTGCTTTCGTCCAAACACTTCCCCCCCTAGCGGGGCTGTAAGTGTTGCCACCTTCCATCCCGGGTATTTGGCGTTTCCTCGTCTAGCTCCCCGCCTTGCCGATGGCCCGCGGGAGGTTTTTCGCATGACTTCTCTCTTGTGTTAGCGCCTGTGTTACCCTCCATATCGACGAGGGCTCGCCTCGCCATAGTACCTTGTCTGTGGTTGGTTTACCGTAGAGCCTTTCCTGCCCTCCCCCCGCCACACCGGCGGCATGCGGCAGGTTCTAGAGCCTTTTCTGCCCCCCCCCGCCACACCGGCGGCAAGCGGCAGGTTTTTGATGGGTGACTTTTGCCTTGTTGTAGGGTCTTCGTTTCTCTTCACTGATTTTCTTCGCGTGTTCCTGGCTCCATAGCCAGACGACTAGAGGTGTGGGAGTGGGTTTTGAGGAGCCGCATCTTCGACTCATGGTCTAGTTCGTAGAACCGGAGTTTCCCCGAATCTCCCATATTTCTGCATATGCGACTCGTCAGGGTGGGCTAGTGCTAAGAATCGGCCTCGAAAGGCCTGTAATTATCCGAATTTGAGATCCTTTGGATGAGATTAGTATGATAAGGTTGGCGTTTTATATTCGGGAAAGTTAGGAAATAGATCGGAGGCACGTGCCTCCGATCTCAGAAGCTATCCGAGGCTCTGGTGTAATCGAATAAAGCTACGTCCCTACGAAGGAAAAGAAAGTGAGTACTCTCCGA
Source organism: Undaria pinnatifida (assembly GCA_012845835.1). Taxonomy (NCBI): domain Eukaryota; class Phaeophyceae; order Laminariales; family Alariaceae; genus Undaria; species Undaria pinnatifida. The sequence goes on along the minus strand of JABAKD010000025.1, from coordinate 4,673,401 downwards.
GGACCTGCTCAACTGGCAGACCAGCAGGGGGCACTCTGTGTTCCCCCTATAACCTTACAAAAGACCACCGGAGAGGCCGCAGCGCGGCCTCCGAAGGTCCTTGGAACAGCGTAGACCGGCTGCGACGCTTCGAAAACAATCGAGACCGCCGCAAACCCAGTTTTTCGTCGCCCTGCACCTCGCAAGTTACACGACTAACTACCACATCACGACTTCGCTCAGACGTTTGACCGCTGTATCCCCGTCGAGGCTGTCCGTGTCGGGCGGCGGGGTGGCATCCGCCCATCAAAGAGTCGCCTAGAGCCAAAGCCTCCTGGCCGCTGCCGGCAAAAATAATCTGCCGCTCGCCGCGGCGCTCCGGGGAGGACGCGAGTAATCGCTCGCTTCGGTCGTTGCCCACCGGTGTTGGATGACCCTTTTGTGTTTTTTAAATGCTAGAACCCACTACACCGTTCCTTGATAATAAGCAAAGTTGAATTTTTTGTGTACTTTTCATGGAATAAGAATAAAAATCGAATTACGATTTTCCGTGTTCTTCGTTAGAAGCTCTGTTTTTTATCAAGGAAAAGCGTAGTGGGTTCTAGAAGAAAGAAAAATGCAAAAGGGTCAACGAACAACCATGGGCAACGACCGAGGCGAGCGATGGCTCGCGTCCTCCCCGGAGCGCCGCGGCTAGCGGTAGATTGTTTTTGCCGGTAGCGGCTTGGATGCTATGGCTCTAGGCGTCTCTTGGATGGGCTGGCGCCACCCCGCCGCCTGACACGGGCAGCAGCGACGGGGGTATAGCGGTCGAACTTCTGAGCGAAGTCATCATGTGGTAATTGGTCGTGTAACTTTCGAGGTGCAGAGCGACGAAAAACTGGGTTTGCGGCGGTCTCGATTGTTTTCAAAGCGTCTCAAGCGGTTTACGCTGGGCTAAGGACTTTCGAAGGCCGCGCTGCGGCTGCTTCGGTAACCCTACCTCTCGCAATGATGGCTTTTCGCCTCCCAATCAGCCGACGACATGGCACCAATTCGCGTGGCCAGCTTCGGTTACACAGAACAAGCCATGTCTAGAGGTGGACAAACTCCCCAAAATGAATTTCGATTTTCGACTAAACTCGACCGAGAAAGTATTTTTTTACTTCTTTGTCGAATTTGATTTTTTGTAATAATTCGGAGAATGCCTGATTGGTGATTCATTTATGGACCAATCAGATGCAAATTAAATTCAATTCTAAAAAAATAAGCGAAATTCGATTTGGCAAGTTCTCGTTAATTCGGGCCCTTAATCAGGGCCCTTACGCCCATTTGCATTATATTTTTTAGGCAAAATTACTTAGAGCCACAAATATTTAAGTAAAACCGCGCGCATCGTACCTCAATGAACTGATACACAACACAACAGAACACACATTGATATCCGCCCCTGCCAAACTGCACAACGTGCAGAAGATAGCCACCGAATGCACGCCGCTCGGTTTTCGTGGCTGCTTACTCTCGTGCTCGCGCCTCGTAATCCTTGGACCAAAAAAGGCCGAGCATGTACAACAGCAGTGTTCCACGACGATTCCCTCTGCAACGCAGCAATCGACGACGAAATAAGCCCTCTAACGCACCACGCACCACCCAACACAGCAAGCAGGAGACAGCAGCAGCAGACACACATATAGATGGTACCATGGTGGTAGTTGCTGGTAGTACCTACTACTAGCAACGCGTGCGTGTGGCGCCATCACCCGTAGCGAACTGCTGACTCCACGATGTACAAAATCTTAGTTGAGCCAGTTGATCGCCACCACCAGTATTTTCCCTAGGTGAGATAAGACTGCATGAAGATTGCATTCAATTTATGTCATATGAGCCTACGAGGACGTACAAAACCTGTTTTCGTTTTGTTTTGCCTTGCCGCGACGAGAGGAACCCACGCAACAAAATCAGCATCAGCAGCGCAGCAGCTGCTGCAGCAGCAGCAGCAGCAGGAGCGGCAGCAGAAGCAGCAGCACTGGCAGTTGCGCGAGCCGCGACGACACCAAAGACCTGGCCTTGGTCAACTCCGAAGATTACCGAGACAGGCGATGCACCGCGCGGCGCCTCTCCTCGGACGATCCAAACTGCCTTCTTTTTTTTTTGGTCTGACTCTACTTTGTTTGGCCCTACGGGTGCTCTCCTGGGTATTATCGTACCAATAATGGTACGAACGAGGTGACCCCAGATTATACCCTCAACTCGGGTATCACCAATTGTGGTAACCCGGGTACCCTGCACACTATACCCTCATACACGGATATCACCAATAATTGGTCCCCGCGTAGCCTAGAGTATACATCCTCATCATGCCCGAGTATCACCAACAACTGGTACCCGCGTAGCCTAGAGTATATATCCTCATCATGCCCGAGTATCACCAACTACTGGTATACCGGGAACTCTAGAGTATATACCTTACTAAACAAACTCTTGAATCGATTGTACCCGAACGCTCATTTTTTTTTTATATTGGCGTCCACAGTTGTTGACGAAACGTGACGTCAGCGTTCGCTCCATTTTACACAAGGTCGTACCACCCCCACCACTCCATCACCATCGCTGCTGGATGCATGCACATCACACGCTTCGTAGCTAAAAATAAGGTCGCAAGTGTTATCCTTCCACAAGGAACCTTGTTTACGTGCTTCGAAGTATATATAAAATTATAAAAAATGTATACTACAATGAAAAGAGCACGCCCAAGGCTTGTACCAACATATCAGCTGCCTACATTAGTGATGAGGACAATATAGACTACAGTGCGTGGAAAACCTTGCTAGCCTCGCCGGCTGCTGCTGCTGCTGCACGCGCGCAAGTATTTCCAAAGTACTTACTATAGTCTACGCCGCTTCCCCCTCTGTAGCATTTTGCTGCAAATTGGTGCACCGAAACGTTCATTGACCAAACCGGCTGCTGCTGCCGTACGCGCTTCCCATGCCATCCCATACTCTCCACTTGATTTTCGCTGACGTCACAACGCGCCCTTGTCCATCGTCGGCGGCTGTTGCGACTGCACGCGCGAGTCATGCCATGCCATGTTGTTCACGCAATGCTACTGTGTATAGTTGTTTACGGAATGCCACGAAAAGCTGTAACTACTCCGGCTCGGCTGCTGTTGCTGCCTCACGCGCGTTGCATGATCTGCCATACTGTCCACGTGGTTTTGGCAAATGACGCGCTGCGACTCTATCGCCGACTGCTGCTGCACGCGCGTAACATGTCAGGTAGTGCTGTCCGCGCGGTTCTGCCTGTGTGTCGCGTGGTTTGACTATAGCCAGGCGATTTCCCAGTGGTGGTACTTCTGCCACATCTGACGGTGTAGAATACGCGCGAGTAAGAGGGAGGGACGATGTCAGCAAAACAGAAATGTACGGTATTACAAGGTTCCCCTTCGGGAGGTGGACACGTGCCTCCCGGGGGCGACGCAAGTCGAATGACTACAACTGATGATGAAGTATTTATGCAGAAGGTGTATATCGGAGGGATGCGTAGTGGAAAGAATGTGGATAATATAAGATATCACAGACATTTGGAGGAGGAGGGTTGGGATATTGCTGAGGCTCGGTGTGATAAGTTATTCGAAAGTCCACTCCGTATAACTGCGTGGCAGCAATTAATTCTACGTTTGTAGCATATGCGTAAGGCTGTGACATGAACTGGAGATACTCTTCGACACTCGAATATGTAGTAGGTTGAGATCCAGCGACTTCCACAAGTTCTTGATTTGCTCCAGCTAAGATGCTGTCGTGGAAAGTGTTGAAACCTGATCCTGGGACAACGGTGTACAAATTGGTTGTGATGTGGGCAATAATATGTGCACGGACGATGTGATGTAAAGCTGGGTTGTTGTGCACACGACGCGAGATACATCTTAATAAACATGCACCATCACCATTCTCGGGAATAATGGACCATTGACCAGAAACCGTGTCAATTGTGAGGGAGAACTCACAGTAAACTTAGAGTCTATGGACTACGTGCTGCTTGCTGGTGGTGCTGCTGACGGAACTTTGCAAGACAAACGGTACTTTTTCGGGCACGTTGGCGTTGTTTGTTCCGTTCAGAAAAATATATTGTCTACACCGACAAATTATTCTTTATTATCTACATGACCTTGATTTGCTCCAGCTAAGATGCTGTCGTGGAAGGTGTTGAAACCTGATCCTGGGATAACGGTGTACAAATTGGTTGTGATGTGGGCAATAATATGTGCACGGACGATGTGATGTAAAGCTGGGTTGTTGTGCACACGACGCGAGATACATCTTAATAAACATGCACCATCACCAATCTCGGGAATAATGGACCATTGACCAGAATTGTTATTGTTGCCGCTATTGTTGTCTTGATCATTTTCGCTGTCTGATGGGTTTGTACTGCTGTCGCTGCTGTTAGAGGAATCATTGGTGTCAATTTGTTGTTTGTTTTCTGTGTCCAATATTTTTCCCCGCGTGCTTATACCGATGTTTGTTGCCGATATGGTCTGTTGTGTGCACATCGTTACTTTTGCTTGAGTTGTGTTGCTACTTTATATCTCTTTATACAGGTTTCGCTACTACTGCTGTATGGTATCCACCGTGTCAATTGTGAGGGAGAACTCACAGTAAACTTAGAGTCTATGGACTACGTGCTGCTTGCTGGTGGTGCTCTATTTTAAAACCGCTGTGTATGTTCTTTTGATGAGAGTAAACGTCTTGTGTATTTATTCTCCTCGGTCCATCCAGAAAAAAATCCCGTTCTCAATAAAATTTGATTTTTTATGATCTATATATTATTGCCGCTCTCTGCGGTTGCTTGCTGCTGCTGTGATCGTAGACAGTTCATACCTATGTTTGTTGCCGATATGGTCTGTTGTGTGCACATCGTTACTTTTGCTTGGGTTGTGTGGCTACTTTATATCTGTTTATACAGGTTTCGCTACTGCTGTGTGGTAACCACCGTGTCAATGGTGAGGGAGAACTCACAGTAATGACAAAGTTCACGTCGTTGCCTGCGGGTACATATACACCGCGCCCGCGTCTAGCAGTGCGGGAAAATTCTCTCGCAAATACATTTTGATGCCACCCCGATGTACGTGCGAGGACTAAAGTTCCACCGTGTGTGTAGTAGACGTATTTAAGCCTGGCGATATGCCTATATTTTTGGCTCTAAACCAAATTAAGCCCTATCGTGTCTTAAATGTCTACAAAATAGGTCTATTTTATCGACCTAACGACCACGGCAGACCACGGTGAGATATGGATTTTCCCAAAATATGCACTTGGGCACATTTTGGCCCAAGTGCATATTTGAAGCAATTTTCCGAGTATTTTCCAGCAAACAACAGCATTTCAGACGACAAAAGCTCGAGGAAACATCAGACGGATGCCTACATTTCGAGGGTGGAAATTGAACCGGGTTGAGGGCCAGTCCTGCTGTGCTGCTGTACTGACTGCCACACTGAGGCACACCGAAGGCGGCAGACGCCTGCGAGGTATCCTACATATGAAGCGAGTATGGAGTACGAAGCACTCAATGTTTTTGCCAGGCACCAGTTATTTGTTTTGGCCGTTTGTTCAAGCTCGCACAGCATGGGCAGGGGAGGGTCTTTCTCGAAGTTTCCACCCACTCATGTGCTGACTCATGACATAAATCCTCGTCTTGCCATCTGCGTCTGGAGTAGTGCAGAAATATCATAGTATATTTTCAAGTAGTTTGATCTTTCCTCGGCTTTTCTTTTTATGCGTACTGAAAGAGACCACTATTTCGAGTTTTAGACATACGGTGTTTTTTTTATGCGTTTAAGGTCGAAATATCGAATGGCCTAGCTCTTCCAGTTGGAAGTACTTAAGACCTAACCTCGAGGCTTAAATACGTCTAGTGTGTGCTTGCCCGGGGACAGAAGCGTCTCATACCCCGCAAAATAGAGCCAGTCTCGGCGGCTTTCCGCGGCCATAGCTCGCGCCACGGACGTCCCACGAGCCCGGCACACGGCTGATAATATACCGACGGGTAGTCTGATCGCATTGCAGAAGAAAGCACACAAAAAAACTCTGCGCCGGCGGAGAAAAAGGGACGGACTAGGCAAACAAATCAAATTGGTACATATGCATATGTCGTATGCGGCCGTCAGGGTACATCCTGGTTCCATCCCCGGGTTTCACATACTTGTGCATGAATATCCTTGTAGACATCCTGGTCCCATGCCCGGTTTTCCTAAGCGGATGGATATGCGTCTAGATCATAGGTAGTAGTCTGCACAAGAATTTGCGAAGCTGTAGGGGTGTGGAACGCGCGAGTACGAGGGAGGGACCATGTCAGCAACAAGGTTGTAGAGTAGCGGTCCCTCCTAAGTGCCGGCATGTGCAAGGAGCCCGAAATATCGACACTATATAGTGTCAAACCGACACTTCGTGCTGTTCACATTGCATCTGTGCCAAACAATTTGACAGGCACCACAGCGAAAAACCGACACTATATTGAGGGGCCACTGGTGTACGGTACCATATGTGGCCATCAGGAGACACATCCTGGTTCCATCCCGGGGTTTCCTAGGCGGATGGATAAGCTTCTAGGTTAGTGCTATTACTATGTTTGCAATCCGACATCGCCGGGACAGAGCTCGTCCAGTTTTCACACACCTTGCAGACATTGCTTGAACCAGGCGGCCAACGGCGGGGAGGGGGGGGCGTTTGTCCTATTTTTACGCTACGACAGTTTATCTACGTTGTCGAAGGGAGCTCGATGGTTTAGGCTCCACCGCTTTTTTCGGATTGCACCGCTTGTATATCTTTTGTAGCCCTTGGACCCGTTCCTGCTAGGAGCTACGCACAGGTACCATGCATACAGACCCAAAGTCACATTGTATCAACATCGTGCTCACCTCGACAGAATCTGAGTCATACGCCTCGTAATTTGACTTCACTTCGTGAACGGTGGCTTCATTCCACAGTCGTACCATGTCGTTGAATTTGTCCGGCATTGCATTAACCAGATTGTTCTGAAGAAGCCGCCACACAAACGACGGATAGAGACGGGCATGGAAACACCGGGGAGGAACGTGGGAGAGAAGGGGAGGGGGGAAAGATGAGGGGGAGGAGTAGGAGGCAGGGAGGGAGGGAGGGAGAGAAGGAAAAATAGGAGGAGAAACGGAGTGAGGGGGAACGGGGTTGTCAACGTCGAAGAAATATGCTCCGTATGTAATGGCTGCTGCTTGAAAGCCCGCTCACTGTCGGAACATCACGACTAGCGTGTCTTGCATCGCAACGATAATCGAGCATCATCCGATATCAATTCCGATCCGATTCTACTATGCGATATATAGGACATTCCGATACGATACAAAATAATCGGCACCCTCTCACCAGCTCATAAGGGTCCTCGTCGAGGTGAAACAGGAAGTCGTTCTGATCCGCGTCTTCGTATCTACACTCCTGGGTGCAGGTGGGGCACTCGCCTACATTGCACTTGGCGTCTGACGATATATCGTCGTCGGGGTTGAAGCTGAACCACCCAGCGCACCTGCGTCCAGCAAAAAGTGTACAATTCGGACATATCAGATCCCTATTGATGATCTATACGACTTGTTGTGTCTTTCAGGGTAGGCAGACCTCTGGTGTGTATGTTGTGTGTACTTCGGACGTATCAAATGTCCACTCATGGTCTGTGCCTTGCAAGGTGGACACATTCCTGGTCAATATAACCTGCATGGCCTTTAGACAATTGCGGCAAAAACTGCATACATCGACAGATCAGATCGGATCCCTATGTGATCCCTAGTAGTCATCTGTGTCTTTCAGGGCAGAAAGACCCCTGGTAAATATTATCGACATGGCCTATAGATCATTGCAGAAAGAAATGCATTGATCCGACAGATCAGACCATAGATAGATCCCTTTTCGTCGTGATACATGCCTCTCAGGCAAGCATATACTCGTCTATACGATCTACATGGCCTATAATAATAGATCATTGCAGCAAAAATGCCCATATCGAACAAATCCGATCAGATCGGAACCCTGTTGATGATCTATACATGATCTGTGTCGTCGGGGCAGACATGTCCCTCTAGTCTACATAATCTTCATGGCTTATAGGCTATTAACTATTGCAGCATTAAAATTTATGCACGCATAGGATATATCAGATCACGTATAACAAACCCCTACATCTATGCCACCTAAAAAAGCCCTTCCCTTTACCCCCCCTCCCACCTCCCCCCCCCCCCCCTCCCCACCCCCCCAACCCATCCTACCCCCACCCCCTCGAACACTCCGCCCTCTACTCACTGATTGTACGTCTTACAGGATATACATGATAAACTGGTGCATTCGTTCCAAAACCGTCACATGTATCCCCTTAAAAGAATGTATGGTTTCCACGCACAGATTGAGCTACCCCCCCCGCCCCAACCCCCCCCCCATGATAAAATGGTGCATTTTTTTCTTTTTTTTCCCAAAACCGTCAGATTCTTTTTTGTTGCTTCCACGCACAAATTGCCCGCCCGTCCCCCCCCCCCCCCCCCGCCACTTCCCTCCCCCCCCCCCTCCAACCCCGCTCCCTCTTGATAAAACCAGGCCCCCACATCCTTCAAAACTCCGCCCTCCCCTCACCGGTTATTCGACTTGCTGGATTCACTTGATAAACGGATGCATTTCCTTTCACAGCTGTCAGATTTTGTCCCCCTCAAAAACGGGTTTTATAGTTTCCGCGCACAGACTGACTAATATCACCCTGTTGACCCTGATAGCTACACTGTAGTTGCAAGGGGAGTCGCCGACCTATAGCCTTAATGAGGGCACACAAACCGTAACACGCGCGATCGGAGTATCACACACGGTTTGCAAAGATGAGTTTCGACAAAATCTTCGATCTCACAGCCGGAGTGTATTTTCATTTTTTTCAATATATCAGATCCTCTATTCCGGAGAGTAGCACAGAGAAAAAAAAATATCCCCACATTTTATTTTCAAGAAGCCAGAGGCAGGGTGGGTTGCTCAAGCCATAAAACGAAAATTTATTGTGAAAAAAAAAAACCCGTCATTTTTTCGATTCGCACAGAAATCCTACGCCATGTTTTTTTTTTACCGTTTTGACCTAGCTAGGAGTGTTGGTCGGTTCTGTGTGCCCCCCCCCTGCCCTGAAAAACAACCTCACTTGTCACCAATGTTGATCTTCCAACCGTTGTTGATGTAGGCGCCTCTGGGCTGCCCCGATTTGATCATGCTAGACGACTCGCCGTCGTGGACGTAGCTATTGCGACCGAGCACGAGCTCGTTGCGGACCGTCTCTGGCGCCTCTCCGATGATTGCCGACCACATGTCGTACCCGCTCAAAGGCATTCCTATCTCGTCCTGAACAAAAAGTGCCGGAACATACAATACGATGGGAGTTAAAAACTTGCGTGCATAGATTTCCTCCTGTTTCCACGAGGTTTTCTTCTTTATCATCGGGAAAGTTGTGAATGATCAACATTGAACATCACACTGCACGCTGCCTGTCGGATGACGAAATTAACAGCAATAATATCGTGCATACGACAATAAAAACCAGACAGAGCTAACGTGCACGATGGTTGCGGTCAAGTAGATGTTACCACTTTTAGTCCTAGAGAAAAAAGGTGGAGACACAAACTTCACTGCCTTGTACGGGTTCCCTCATTTTTTTTGTTCTACTTTTTTTGGGATGTTTAGGAGTGATGGACGTTAAAGTTGAAGCTCACCATGCTGCCTGCGCATGGTCAGGTCAAAAAAACGAAAATATATAGACTAAACAACATCAACATACTCATTCTCGAATAAAATGCGTGGCGGGGGATTTTTTGCTTTCGTACGAGAGAGTACCGAGGATACGGTATTATTGTATTAGCATACCTTCTTTTGCGCCACTCACTGGATTTGAGGCCACTCACACGAGTGAAACGCCATACCTCACTGACGAAAAGACTACTCGTAGCAGGCGACTTTGCTTGGCGCTCCACCGTAGCTAATCATTCTATTGTGCGGATCCAGATGAAAAAACGAACCCGCGCCAAGCCTTGAGAAAAGGATCAGGGACCCCGGGACACCGAAAAAAAACCATCCCAAGAGTGACCCCCCCTACACCGCAGCTTCTGTCTCAAGAGCCGGTAACAACTTAGATACCGGTGATCACCGGTTATGAATCTCTGCTAGGCGTGAATGATGGGAAATGTCGGAGTTATTTTTTTTCGTCCCCTATTCCAGGGGTGAAACGCCTTCCATATTATACAATACCGGTGATGTTAGCCAGGTGATGTATTGATATTGATATGGTAGTGCGAATGCCACTGTTATTCCTTTTGCCGCCAAGGCTACGGAAGGGGGGTCACTGTTCAGGCCTCTATTTCCAGCGGCTCAAGAGGCGCTCACCACGCGAGTAGCCTGTGAGGCGTTTCGGTTTTCTGCGATGCGCTGCACCGTACAACTATTCCGCTATTACTCTACGCGCCAGCCGAATCATGCCTGGGTCTACTTTTGGTTGGGGTGACTATGTATCTAGCCCTTCCCATGAGTGGCCACGACTCAAAGGGGGGTGCCCCTCCCTACAGTAGCCTTCGTGTTGCCGCTTGCCAGCGTATAAATATAGCGCTTGCTCTAATTGTACCATCCACGTTCATACATGCAAAGGGAATGCAGAATCCAATGACGTATCGTATGACGGGATGGCGTGGGTTTTCCCTCTCCTCTTTATTTTACCATTTGGGTATACTAGAGGACCATAGGAGATACACTGTTGCTTTACGGAAGGGTAGTCGATTTATGTCGGAACTGCATGTATAGTGCGAAATATTGTCGGAGGGCAAAATAAATTCATAATAAACTCACTATCGTACAAGTCCGCTGCAGAAGAAAAATATATAAATTTATAAAAAATACGAATGAAACCAATACATCCCATCTGGGGGATGGTTTGTTTGTGTCCCCCATACGGCGTTTTTCCACGTAGATGAGGCGTTCTCATACCATACGACGGCTTGGTGTTTTCCTGCTCTTCCTACCGTCGGGATGCCGGTGACGTTGGCCAGGGTCGGGGTCCAATCAATCGCGTGCATCATTCCGTCGTAAGATGTGCCTCGAGCCTGCTCAAAACGTGGCAGGCATCGCCGCACGGGGTAGAGGGTATAAGGACAACGTTCATGGTATCCCTTGTCGCGTCTGCCTTGATGAGGATGAACCGGCCCCGTTCGTGTAGAAGACATCCGGTAAGCACGGATCTAATGCGAGATACAGCATCCGAGCACCCCGTGAAGAACCCTTGTGTGAGTAACCAGACCAGAGGCAGAGGCACCCAGCATATATAGCAGTAGTCGGTCCCTACCGACATGCTGCCTATTACTTTCCCGGTAAGGTGGGCATCCTCTAAGCTAAACACGTCAGCAAGCTCCTAAATTCTAGCTCCTCTTCTAAGATTGTTGAAGGTGGCATCATCACTGTCCGGGGTTGAGACTAATGGTAAGGTGGACATCCTCCTCACAGACAAATAACAGAATGCTCCCACGTTCATATGATATCAGCTTGTTTCAAGTTACATAATATCGTATTGACGTGATCTGATATATTATACGATATCGTGTCATATTATCACACCATACCGCATCAGAGCATATCACGCCACATCGTATAACATCAAAAATCATACGTACCTCGCCTCCGACCTGTCCTTGAAGTACACCAGAGCCGGCGTGCGCACCCCCCCTGGAACAGCTTGTGCTTCAAGATATCATATAATATCACACCTTGTGCCGTATCGTATCGTATCGTATCGTACGAGTATCACATCGCATCATCATACAATATAATATCATATCACACCTCTGCCGGGATAATGGAGCTATCCTTAGAATACACCAGGGCCGGCGTGCGCACCCCTCCCTCAAACAGCGTGCGCTTGAAGCCACGGAACGGGAAGTTGCTGCCCCCGCCCGACGGGCAGCCGCCGTTGTCGCTCGCGATAACCACCAGCGTGTTGTCCATCATGCCCATGTCATCCAGCGCGTTGAACACCCTCTCTACCTGGTAGGGCGCAAATACGTCGGTATAGGGTGGGGTGGATTGCAGTGGGTTATGTTAGGTTATGTTACATTGGGTTAGGTTGGGTTGGGTTGGGTTGGGTTGGGTTGGGTTGGGTTGGGTTGGGTTGGGTTGGGTTGGGTTGGGTTGGGTTGGGTTGGGTTGGGTTGGGTTGGGTTGGGTTGGGTTGGGTTGGGTTGGGTTGGGTTGGGTTGGGTTGGGTTGGGTTGGGTTGGGTTGGGTTGGGTTGGGTTGGGTTGGGTTGGGTTGGGTTGGGTTGGGTTGGGTTGGGTTGGGTTGGGTTGGGTTGGGTTGGGTTGGGTTGGGTTGGGTTGGGTTGGGTTGGGTTGGGTTGGGTTGGGTTGGGTTGGGTTGGGTTGGGTTGGGTTGGGTTGGGTGGGTTGGGTTGGGTTGGGTTGGGTTGGGTTGGGTTGGGTTGGGTTGGTTGGGTTGGGTTGGGTTGGGTTGGTTGGGTTGGGTTGCGTTGGGTTGGGTTGGGTTGGGTTGGGTTGGGTTGGGTTGGGTTGGGTTGGGTTGGGTTGGGTTGGGTTGGGTTGGGTTGGGTTGGGTTGGGTTGGGTTGGGTTGGGTTGGGTTGGGTTGGGTTGGGTTGGGTTGGGTTGGGTTGGGTTGGGTTGGGTTGGGTGGGGTTGGGTTGGGTTGGGTTAGGTTAGGTCAGGTCGGAGTGGGGTGGGGTGGGTTTGGCGTATATGACTAGGAACTAGTGTGTGATATTTCATGGAGGTATCCCAAAGGTCGAGGTAAAAGCTTGGCCAACGCAGGGCTCGACGCGATGATCGCTCACCGTAATGTCCATGTAGTAGACGATCTTAGCGAAATCCAAGCGGACTGGTTCCTTCACCGAAATCGAATCGAGGACCTCTAGCTGTTCAGTGGTAAACATATCGTTCTCAGGTACGTCCAACGGTGAGTGTGCGGCCTGTGGGGGGAGCGAGTAGACGAGACAAAAAAAGGGGAGTCGTTTCGCACATTGTACAATGACCAGATCCCATTTGGTGAAGCGCGTCTTTCACGGCTGACAGATGATCTGTGTTTTTTATGGCAGACATATGATCTGCAAATGAGCGTTTCATAGCAAACAGATCCCTGGTCAACCTAGTCAATTTATATGATCTGCATGATCTCGAGATCATGTTGCCGGGTGGGAGCCGTATGATCTGTATAACCTATCAATGGTATGTGTTTCGTGGGTTGGATCTGTACTACACAGATCCTGCACATAATATCATAATCTATTACGGCAGACGAAGCATCTAGATGATATTCGTCGTGATCTGTTCGATGTGCGAACCGTTTATGTCCGGCCCATCAATCACATCGGTGGAGGTTCAGAATGCGACAGAAGGTAGAGTCAAGCGGTGCAAGGGAGGAGGGGGTACTCTTGTACGTCAAGCGATGCAAGGGGCGGGGGGGGGGGGGGGTTCTGATCTGTAGCTTGCCTTACTCGTAGTGCTTTTACCTTTGATTACGCATCTCTCTCGAGAAGGGGCACCGTTCCTACTCCTAGTATGTAGACACCTCCGACGTTTGGGCACTCTTTGTGTTTTCACCGTACACGAAACATAACGTTGAACTGTCTTCGCGCTTGTCTCGTGTCTTCTTCTTGTTTCGCACTTTGCGGCCAGCATCCATTTCCTTACGTAGCGTGTGCGTTCTTCACACCAAACTGTTCTTTCCACCCATCGACATCAAGCACAGCCAGCGTCTGTGCCGATGCCTCTTCCAACTACTCGCAGAGAGAGAAAAAACGCTGCGTTCACAGACTACAAGACAGAGGTACAAATCACAAAATTCAGCAAGGTTGTTTGGCCATGCAATGCCAAAAACAATTAATACGAAATCGGGACATAAGAAATAGGTACTGTGTGTAAGAGACGAAGCAAAAAAATAGAAAAAAAAACTGTGATCGTTTCCCCACTACTGTATAGTGCAATCATATATATGGAGTGTATTTTAATATTATATGTGACCTAAACCTCTTGAGCCCCCCCCCCCCCCCCCCCCCCCGCTTTTTTTCCTTTTTTCTTTTTTCTTTTTTCCTCGCTTTCTCTTGTTTGAACGCCCCACCTAATATCGAAATCCGTCACAGTAATAAACACTTCCACGCCGTGGATATCGCCTCGTTGTCTTTTTAGAGTCGTCCATGCCGCTGCTGCAATTCCCACCCACCCCCGCCCCCAACGCCCTCTCCTTCCCCACCACCCGCACCATCGCCTAGACCCAGCACCACGCGTATAGCAAACCCCTACATCTATGCGACCTAAAGCCCTGCCCCACCGCCCCCCCCGCCACATCCCCCCCCCCTCCCCCACAAGAAGGATTTCTAGTTTCCACGCACAAATTGACCTGCCCCACCCGTCCCCTCCCCCCCCTCCCTTCCTCCCACCCCCCTTTTGATCAAAATCAGGCCCCCACGTCCTTCAAAACTCCGCCCTCCCCTCACCGGTTATTCGACTTACAGTATTCGCTTGATAAACTGATGCATTTCCTTCCTCAGCTGTCAGATTATGTCCCCCTCAGAAACGGGTTTTATAGTTTCCGGGCACAGACTGCCTAACGTCACCCTGTTGACCCTGATAGGTACACTGTAGTTGCAAGGGGAGTCGCCGACCTATATCCTTAAAATGAGGACACACAACCCGTAATACGCGCGATCGGAGTATCATACACAGCTTGCAAATATGAGTTTCGACACAATATTCGATCTCACAGCTGGGGAGTGGGGAGTACTTTAAAATTTTTAACATATATACATAATCCATGGCTACAATGTACTTAATGCCAGAGACCCTCGCATCCCTACAAATGCCGGGGCGAAGCACGTCGAGTTTGCATCCACCAGGCGAAACGTTGCTTGCACCAAGCGCGAAGCTCCGTGAGGTGTTCGGCGAGCATGAAGGGTGGGCCGTGCCCTTCCCACAAGCGCTTGTGATGACGACGGGGGGGTGGGGGGGGGGGCGTACTATTTGTTCGGTAGGGTTGGGGAGGAGGAGTGGGGGGCGGGGGGGGGGCAGGAAAGCAACCCACTTATCTGAAACGCCAAGTA